>OX454419.1:5662822-6976303 GCA_949715475.1 Microchrysa polita | reverse complement strand
GAGGAACGGGGCAACGGTCCGATCAAATCGACACAAACCATTTCCCAAGGCCGTGTAGCCTCACCGACTCTCGATACCATCTCCCCTACTCGACGGTTGCGCTCCACCTTAACAGCCAGGCATACTTTACATCTTCTTACATACTCCCGGACGTCAGCCGTCTTTTTTGGCCAGTAAAAATCCTGTGCCACCCGATCGTGAGTCCGCCAGTCTTTTCATCGTGACATCTCGTCAATATGGAGCCAGGCGAGAATAACAGCGCTGTATCACCCACAAGCCAATTCGACGGAAAGGGTTAACCAAAACATGAAACGTATGCTACGATCGTACGTATAGGAGAATCACCGAGCCCGGGACAAGGATTTGACTAAGATAAGTTGTGCCGTGCCCTATGTTTACGCATTAGGTGGTAGGTGTCTATTCTGTGAATTTCGGACGCGACATGGTGTCGTATCGTGTCCCGTTTGACTCGTCCGGACGAGTCACATTCGATCGCGGACCCTGTCACGAGTGCTAATCTTATGGAAGACATGCGAAACAATATCGCCGCGAGGATTAAACGGGCTGCAGAAGCAAGCAAATGCCGATACAATTTGCGGCACCTACCCGTCGAATTCCTACCTAACGAGCACGATTGGAGGAACTTTGTTCTCTCCGACGTATCAAAATTATTTTTGACCAAGCTCTTGGGCCTTTCACCGTGGCGTAGAAGGTGTCCGGTTGCACCTTGAAGTTGGTCAACGATAAATATACATACCGGGCCGTCATTGCAGCGTTTCACACTGAAGAAGTGAGTCGGTTCCACCACCTATCTCGCCTGAGTAGGTCATCAGATTGACTTTAGCCCAACTTCGGTGGGGCTTCTGTTCGCGCTTCAATTTCTACCTTTCTCGCATAGACCCAGATATCCCTGTCCTAACTGCGCTAGCGCGGCTCATGATGTGGGTAATTTGTTTCAATGCCCAGCTGCGCCCACTGACCTTACCCTGATTTCACTGTGGGAAAACCATATCGCAGCAGCTATGTTTTTATCCGTTGACATCTCGGACGAAAGCAATGACGAACCGTAACTCGAATTCACATAGATGTCACACCAGGCAGGGATGATCGTCGATGAAAATGTTGCAAAGAAGTGGAGCCAAGATACAAACTTGGGGAACACTGGAGGAAGGGCAGAATGGGGATGAAAGACAATTTTTGAATAGAATACGAGATTTGCGATTAGATATTCCTATCTAATCGCAAACTCTAACTCTGAAACTCTAAAAACATTAAGCTTATTATTAAGTATGTCATAATTGACCGTGTCAAAAACCTTTAAAAAAATCCGTGTACCAAAGATCAAATCGTCCATGGATATCCAAGGCTTTCGCAACCGGTTTTTCAAAAGAGATAAGATTTGTATTAGTAGATCTTCCTTTGAAAAAAAAAACATGTTGCTGGTTCGAATATAATGAAGACAAGGGAGAGGGTATAGAAATTTATGAACTAAGCGTTCGCACATTTTTGGAAAGCAGAATAATAAGGATATAGGACGGAACCTAGACATTGTTGGGGAATTCGTAGATTCTAATTGCCAGGACTTCAGATGTAGAGGTTCTGAACGTATGCAGGTATCCGAAAGCGGCTATTTCAGTAGATGATACAGTGTGTTGAGTAGATAAAGATTGGTTGAAAATATACCAGTAAATAGTTTGTAAAAAGATTAGCAGCTTGCTGGGGGTATTTGCTACTGGACTTCAATCGGCAAAATATCGACCGGCTTTTATTATTGATATAAGGATTAGTATAGGTCCAAACGAGATTGAAGAAGAATGTGTAAAACTTACTCGTGGCATGTTCACAGCTTCAAGGCCTTCAGAAAAATCTGTCCAGGAAACCGACTCAATCTCAACTGACATAAGATCATAAAAACTTCCAGTTGTGTCGATGTTTTCCTCGCCTGTAAAACAACTAGGCAGCATCAGCGAGGACTTTCGGTCTCTGCGATTATGCTTAAAGCATAAAATCATGCCGAAGGCGCATCGTGTGGGGATCAAACCATCGATCCCAGGGTGTTCCAAGCTGAAGGCAAGCCTGGAAAAGTTGGCTATGCAGAACTCCATCAACCATCTGCATGGAAAGCTAAGCGTCATAACTCTACGGGCGTACAGCTGTCACCTACATCTAGGACGGTTTTGAGATGGCGACAAAGGGGACATGGTAGAAACAAAGCAAACGGCGAAGGAAACGCCACACACTAATGGGGAAACTGGAAGCGCTAAGGACCGGAACGCGTAACAAGCATCAAAGAGCCCGAATCGAACGGGTTGATGGCTTTGTCATCAACAAGTCGAAGTAAACTTTCACGAAGAGGCAGGAGGTTCTACTCAACATGGGGTTGAACTTCGCCTATCAAGAAACTAAGCTACCTATTGAAGACATCGTCGCCGACGTAGAGGCTGGTATCCAATTCGAGGATTTTGGGACCAAGGCGGCTGCAGCGAACCAACATCCAACGGCATCGAGGCTAGGAGCAGCACAGTCGAAATCCGTTAAGCTCAAGCAGAAAGGGGTCTTTTATCTGCGAGCGGACAAGGGGAACGCAGTTGTAGTGGTGAATAAGGAAGGATTATGACTCAGCGATGCTCGAAAAACTAAATTCTGAAGGTTATTTCGAGTTACAGATTCCATTCAGATAAAAGGCCTATCTAAAGTGCACAAGCCCGGAAACGAGATTAGGGAAATCGTGGCAACTACCAACTCTCCGACACAAAACATCGCAAAATGGCTACTCGAGAGGTTTAATGGAACAGAGAGGATCTCATCACCAAGCTCAATTTCACCAGACGGGCGGCTGGCATCGTTTGACGTCAAGGCACTCTTTCCCAGCATCCCGGTCATGGAAGCTCTTCTCTACCTGGAAGAGTGGCTATTATCGAAGGGTTCTTCGTCGCCTCGCTGGAAGAGGAAAGTTAAGCTGCTCATGAGACTAGCAAAGGTGTGCATGGCAGAAAACTACCTCACCTTCCGGGGCAGGTTCCACAAGGGCACCAGAGGGGTAGCCATGGGCAATCTCTCTCTCGAGGGAGAACTGGAAGAGAAGGGTGAATTACCGATTCTGGGTAACATATGTGGACGACGTGCTAGCGATCATCAACAAGGAAGAGGGAGAGAAGAGAAGATCCTGAGTAATCTGAACAAGGCTCACAACAACATCCAGTTCACGATGGAAATGGAGGACAACGGTGAGCTGCCATTCATGGACCTAAAAGTCGTCAGAAAATATGGCGGAATTGAGTTTGATATATAATATCGGAAACCCATTCACACCCAGCCCAGGACTATCTCCCCTTAACTCTAACCATTTATTTTCGCAGCAGAAGATGGCGTTGTTCCACTCCATGATTCACCGCCTTTACACCGTCCTGCTGAGCAAGGAGTGATTTGAAAAGGAGCAAACGTACATCATCGAAACAGGCCAGAAGAACGGATACGACCCACGGGTGATGTCGAACCTTATCCGAAAGAAGAAGACCAGGATGGAGGAAGGAGCATTGACGAAGTTAACGCGGAACCAAGAGCCAATGAGGAGGATTGGATTAACGCATTCAAGAATATCAAGGCAGCTACGGAATACAATGATGGGCATAGGTCTGGAAATGGTTTCGACGAGCAGACAACAAACTAGGCTCGACTAAGGACCAAGGAGAAACGCGAGGAAAACGAAATCTACAAGGTCCCTTGCCCGGATTGCGATAGAACTTACATTGGATAAACGAAACGACTAGTAGCTGTCAGATGGAGTGAACATGCAAGGGAAGCAGACATCGCCAAGAGGAATAACAAGGTGGTTCACTAAAATTAATGGTAGCACGACACATGATAGCGACTGGACACGAAATCACCTCGTAGCAAACACTACCTTTTTCTTTTACTAAGACCATAGTTAGCCTTTCGAAAGTTATTCCTATCTTAGAAAGCACATCTCGATTGTGCTTACCTCTATAGACACGCAATGTAAAAATTAAAATGAAGCTCAGTGCGGGAGTGATGGGTAGGGTTTTTGCCACTCGTTGCCCCTGTCCTCCAACAATTGAAAAGTTGTAACTCATGCCCAGTTTAAAGATTCAAACACGGGGGTTAGAATGGGGAATAAACGGCGAAAAATGTAGTTGACTCGCTCAGGTGCCACTTTATATGCGCACTGTAGTCCGGACCATTTTCGAAAACCAACCGGACCGCGCTCATGGCGCCACTTATCTCAAAAACTGGGTAAAGTTTTTACTGCACCCAATTATTCGCCCCTGGAATAGAGGGACGTTCCAATGGACGTCAACCAGGTCTCGTTGCAAACCCATCGATACTCACAACCAAACCAGGAACTAGAATTGAGTTTATGTGTTAGTCAGCATCGTGCCAAAATAGCCCAATACACCCTAGCTGTTAAGAAAGGACTACACCAAAGGACTATTAAGGACAAAACTCCATAACGACGTGCAGATAAGTCAAAAATACAAAAAGGTAACGAGCTTCTCTGTGAGCTCTGGTTCAGGTCCGGTGAAGTGAGCAGAGTATTGCCGCTCGCCGCCCTAGGTCCAAGACACATTGAAAGGGAAATGATATACCAATGGGTAAGACCAACAAAAAACGCAGGGAAACAAAATAGTGGAATAGTCGGCTCCCCGATGGGGTTGAACCCTAGCCGTCTTCACCAACAAAATATAGCCTGCCCATGAGCTCCTTTATGGCCATAGAGACATATTGAATGGGGGCTCCATTGAAATTCAAAATACGCCCCTGGAACGGGAACAGTGAAATTACACGTTACTATGGAAACATCCCAAACATCGAGCAATCGGGTACTTATCCGTGTGTGTGTGGTATTTAATAGTCACCCGTTATCCGGCACTGTTTAGCAAGTAGTGGTCCGCCTCACTTTGGCTTGGTTTTTTGATGACGACATTGATCAAGCAATTTGCATACAATGTTATGTACATACTGTATTTATTTGATCGGATCGTCTCAATTCTTCGTTAATGTATTGACGAGACATACAAACCAACAAAAGACCGGGTGCACAAAACGATAATATCGTGTGCCAAGCGAGATCAATGGCGCATCCGCCACAACCAGTTGAGTTGAATATGAACCGGAAAAATCGTGAAGTTACAACGTTAACAATGAAGAAGGCAGATTGTGTTTACGAGCTGGGGATCAAGAGACAGTCCGCTCACCAACTGTTTGGATTCTGACTGAATCCGCAACAATTGGAGAGCAACAATAAAAGCGGTCAAGGTCATGCGTCAGGCTGTTCGGCCTCATTGACGCTGATTTGGAACCAAAAATGGCGGTATTGGTTGCAAAAATAACGAAATCTTCCAACTTGATAATCCCTTGCGATTTCTCGTGAAATATTTGGACACAAAAGGCGTTATTCATCCTTCGCTGGCGAGCCTTTCATGAAGTAGTATGATTACATGCTCTCTTCTGTTTATTGGAACACGCTTAAGCCGCAGCCACCATTTCATGAAATTCGGTTGGTGTCAAACGGCTGAATACGCACAGAAACAATTTTTCAACGCAAAATTTCGAAAGGGGGGACTATGATACTCGCGAGACAATTTTTTTAATGATTCACTCACGATGCTGGTTTACACAGCGAAGCAGCTTTTAAAGGTGATTTTTCCCAGTAATTTCTACAAACACAATCGTTAACCAAACGACCTCTGCGATTCCCTGGCGACTAGTCAAGCTTCATCCGATGCAAATATTTCTGATGTTCTCTATGTCCCCTTGGAAATTGTGTCATATATTGATTTACTTCGCCGTGTATTCCGTTTACCTACATCTTTTACCTATGTATGAGAGTACAAGCTCATCGGCTAGTTGAGGCCTCATCCCTATTTCTAGAAACTGCAACATTTCCTTTCCGCTATGTAATAGATTTTTGATGCTTCCTCGCAGTCGCAGTCCACAGGTCCAGTAGTTTAGGATCTACTTAGGGTTCTTCGCAGCCACGATTATGCAGTTTTGTGCAAATGGGTTGGCCACACGAGGCCAGTGCTCAAAGCGCAATAACACTAAAGCCCGGTCTTTATCTTTATTTTAAAGAGAAAGAAGGGTTAGAGCTGTACCGACGTACTCTGCTGAAGGAGTATAGTGCACATCGTCACTTCTCTCCACATCTAGGTCAGTGGAGGATCTGGAATGGTAAATTCAGTTTGTGTCGCTTGCTACAACTGTCCTTTCCTAACGTTGGCTCCCTTGCCTTACATGTTGGGATTTTTCAAAATTTTACCGATAGGTGTCATACTTTCTTCCTGTTGTTAATTACCAGGTGATTGAGAAGCGATTTGTATCCACATCGTACGTCGGGGTTATAATCTTCAAATTTTAAATGGGTTCACCTTTTTGGAACTGGTCCTTCTGTGTCCTCCGGACAAGATTGTCTGTTTTCAATGGAGATCTTGGTACTATCACCTAAATGTAATCGCGTGTCGCCAACGAAGTAGCTGGAAAGAAACTCGTTATCTCAAAAGTTTGTTGTTGTAGTTGCGACCCAGAGATTATCATCGGTATATGCCAACCAGCTAGAGTTGCAATCCCTGGGTGGGATCTCTGAGGGAGAGTGCATTCTCTAGGCGAAGAAATTCCCATTTGAATTCGTGACATCGTGTCGATAAAATCGCCGAAGTTCCAAACAGTCCGAAGGGTCGGGAGACTAAAGCGCCTATACTAGGTACTCCTTAGACGGTGGTCCCAGTAGAAGACATGCAAGTCATCATGCATGTAAGTGATGTAGTTCCACTATGGGCAAGTAGGACGGTAGATGCCTCAAACAACACTGGTTTGGGTGACGATATGTCCATGTACAACAACAGAGTTTTGTTGCTATTTTTAGCTCAATGATACCCATTGTAATTCTCTCTATTTCTGCATGGAGAAGCTTTTCCACGGCGGGGAAGATGGCATAGTGTCTCTGCTTAGTTGGCTAACTCCTTTGACGTCGATGGCGTGTGTGACCAAGTTCGTAAGTCCAAAGCCCACCGCGGAAAAAGACAGAAACCTTGCAATGACTGCAATGAAGGACACTAGTTGATATAGTATCAATGGATGTTGGTTGACTACCTCACTGCAGAGGTTCGATAGACTAGGCTGCCAAATGGAAATAGTATTTAAAGATTGCGGGACGAAAGCAAGTTCAAATCTACGCGCGAATCGATTCCAAGGTAGATATTCCGGCTGACAGTCGGCATGATCAGAAACTCTATTAATTTCTGTGCGCCCACGGAAGGTGGCAGAAGTGAAGATTTTTCCAATTGCCGAAAATGGCGAGAATCATCAGCAGTAGTCAGGGATAATTTAGAGGCGCCAGGAATTTCTTCGCAAAACTCGAAACAATTACGCTGCATGACGCTCCCGTGTCAATTATGCGACTCTCTGAAAGGCCAAGTTCTAATATCATCACCGTGGCGGTTTATGAAAATACCAGAGTAATTGCTGAAAATAAGGTGAGAGAAACGGGAACAAGACAAGGATCTGTCATAAGAAAATGTATAAAAAAATGGATTGGCCTCGGTGATGATACGATCCAGATTAAGGCTGTCTGCAAAAATAAGCTGAAAACTTACATACCACCAATCGACTTACCTTTCGTTTTATCGCCCGTTTGACCTTCATCTTCGTCACTGCTGTCCAAGATCTCTACAAAATCTTGCCTTTTGGGAATATCCTGTTCAAGCAGCGGTTTCTTTGCCTCCAAAGCGGTAGCCAGAATCTGTACGAAAAACAACGAATCATTCCATCACTCTCTCATACAACCTCCTGCTCTCATACGTACCCCATATTTCAACACAGCCGCATTGTAACAATCGTTACACACAAACTGCACCTTATTCGTCCTGCGTTGAATTTTATAGAAATTCAAAACAAACAGCGGAGCCTTGTAGAACTTCTTCGATCCACGCAGACATTCATAGTTCACGCACTCCTTGTCATAGAAAATGCTCTCCTCATCGTCACTACTACTCTCCGCCACTGGCTCCACCTTTTCTGCAGTCTTAATGTCTGCCTTGCTCTCCGGCAAATCGGCCGTGATCGCAGGTTCTTCATCAATAGTAAGGGGGTCCGGTTCATCTTTTGGTTGGGCCGGATCTTTTGTTGTTGTTGTTGTGTCCGCCGTATCGGGAGTGATAGTCTCGGCAACGACATCATCGTCGTCGTCATCCAAAAGTTCAATAACTTTTGGGGATTGTGATTCAGTTGGGAAGGAGACGACGACGTCAGTTTTGGTGGAAGCTGTAGGCTCCTGTTCCATTGGAACATCGTCGGGAATGACAATGTCAGCAGTTGGTTCGGTTGCTGGAGTGTCCGTGTCATCATTCTTTGGTGCCGGAGCGGCGTCTTCTTCAGGGGGATCTTGACTGTTGATGTCTGTGTCCATCATTTCTACGAGATTTGTAGAATTGCTTTCCTCTGGGGATGTTTCTTGGGCAGAAGGAGCGACAGTCTCATCTGCGTCGATGTCCATGACTTCTATGGGCGTTTCTGTGTCTTTCTGAGCGTTATCGTCAGTTGCAGTCGGAACTTCCGTTTTTTCTTTTTCGGTTTCCTCGGTAGCTTCGGACTTCGGAGAGCCGGCTGCAACTGGAAGCGGTTCCCCACTTGGCGCACTGTCGCATTCTTTCATGTCTGCATCAATGACGACATTCTCAGGATTTGGTGTGGGTGTCGCTTCATCCTTGTCCTTCATGGCAGTATCAATGACGATTTCCTTAGGACTTGATGGGGGTGCAGTATCAACCTCGTTTGATGCCTCCTCACTAACAGTCTTTGCCGTTTCAGGCTCTTTGTCTTCGACTAACTCTGCTGCAGGTTTAATCACTTCGTCCCCTTTTTTGTCTTCCTCCACCAGTTTCACTTCCTCAACACCTGCTGGTTTCGTCTCATCATCCTTCGCGGCGCCGTCTTGCGTCTTGTCCTCGTGGACGTCTTCATCGTCAGTAAGCACTTCGATGACTTCGGGCTCCGCTTTCTTCTCGTCACTTTCCTGTTTTGGACATTCCCCGGCGGTCACTTCGCGCTCATCAGCTGCTTTTGGCGAATTTATGCCACTTGACTCCTCCTGAACGGCAGCGGGGCTGGTGTCAGCCGGCAGGTTGTCGTTGTCGGACGGCTGCTCCGAGACATCCATTTTCCCTGCCGCCTCCGGTACATCGTCAGTTGTTTCCATGATTTCGGTGGACCTGATTCGAAAAAATACTTTTAAACTGTAGCAAGTGTTGCGAGGTTGTGAAATACAGCAATTTGTGCAGGTTCTAATTGATCCTTTTGCGTTTTTCGCCACTTTTTCACCAACTGCTTCGCTCCCGACCGAACCACACAAACAGAACACCAACCAAACAACGATTGCAGGAGCTCTCAAAGTGTATGAAGCGGCGTTGTATGTACAGATGTTTCCAGTCTCCAAAAGCGAAAAGGCTTTTCACGTGTTTCGGAACGCACTCTATTGGTGAATTTGAACATGTGCACCCACCCCTCCACTAACAAATTGCCTATAAAAAGTCGTCCATCCGTCAAAACGCCATCGATTGTCAACCGTGTGTGTTTTCTTAGGTTTTCTTCGTGTCTTCTCGTCGCCTCTTGGACAAAAATTGCTTTCAACACAAATTTCCATTCGTTCGGATCGCAGAAAACATCCTTCCACCGTCTCTCGCAATGGCTGACGATTTGCAAAACTATAAACTCCAATTGCAACAAGTCGAAGCGGCCTTGCTCACGGATCCCGAAAATCAGGAACTGCTCAAACTCAAGAAAGATCTCGAGGAGGTGATCGAACTAACGCGCGACCTTATCAAAACGCAACTCGAGGAACAGAAGAAATCCTCGTACATAGAACCAGCCAGCACTACAGCATATTACGATGAAATCGAGGCGGCCCTTATAGCTGCCGAGAAATTGGTGGAACCCTCGCGCGTTTGGAAAATTGGTGACAAATGTCAGGCCAAATGGACCGAGGATGGCCAGTATTATGACGCGACAATCGAAGGAATCACCACCTCGGGGGAGGTTAGTGTGATTTTCGAGGCGTATCAGAATCGTTCCACCACCACGTTGAAGGAGCTCAAGGAGCGGAACGTTCGCAACGAAGTGTTCCCGTCGAACAAGCGTCATCGGCCGAATCAGAAGGAATACCTGAAGAAGCGCAAACAGAAGAAGTTGCAACGTTTCAAGGAGATTGAAGAGGAACGCGAGCAGGACAAGAACAAATGGTTGAACTTTACGATGAAGAATTCGAAAAAGACGGTGGTGAAAGTGAAGAGTATATTTGCATCGCCGGATAATGTGAATGGACGTGTCGGGATCGGGACATGCGGAGTGGCTGGCAAGCCGATGACGGAGTTCTCGCAGGGGGAGAAGTATCGGAAAGGAGCGTAAGAAGGGAGGGAGGTTTGTCTCAGTTTTTTTGGACTTCTTTTCTAGCGGATAGTTGAATAAATGTTTACTAAGGCGCCTGCGGTGGATTATGTGCCGCGCGGGCTGTTTCTTGTGTTCTAATGCTAATTAAACTTGATAAATTTATTTTGAATTTTACAAATAATAAATTGAAACAGTTTAAATTATTTTTTGTGTTTTATTTCTAACCTTGATAAGGGAAACGGTAAAGGGAGCATAAAACGGAAAATTTTCCTATCAGTGAGTACAGAAAAAGGTTTACACACTGATGTCCAAGACATGGATCAGCTCTGAAGTGTCATGGGCTATGGACTCACTCAATGTTTAGGTTTTAAGAGCACTTGAAGTACGTGAAATATGAAATTCTTGATTTTTACTGTGTCTAACTGAATTGAGTCTCTTTTGTAGTCGGCTTGATCTACTAAAGGTGAAGAATCAAATGGGTTCCCTCGATCCCTCTGGGAAAGCCCTATCGCATCAAATACGTTCTAGTCCCGTGCTATCACAACGACTAATAACTAATGAATCCAATGCGACTCTGGACAACTTCTGTCGTGCTGTGCTCGCGCCTAAATTTCCACCTATCTCAACTTGATCAGGACATCACCACAATGGTGTTATGGAATACGCTGGACAGATGGTCTAGGGCTCTGTCTGTTTTTTCCCACCAGCGAAGTCTCCAAGACCCTCTCGTGGGGCACGCGCAAATGCGCGGTTCCAACTACTTGCTATGGGTGCTCCGACGTCCCTTGTATGTGGTCTGCTGAGTAGCCACCATACCTTGGCAAACAACTTACACGCCGAGTATCACGCAGACGCTTTTTGTTGCGCGTCCTCAGCTAACCCGCTATGCGATGGCCAAGTTCCGATCAGCTGCCACATACTTCGGTCAAAATGCACTCCCACGCAATTTGTCCACCACGAGAAAACTGAGTCAGCTATGGCATTAATTCAGAGGAACTTCCCCCCCCCCCTTCTCCTACTCCGCTCTTGCCACTATTAGCTTCAAGCAAGTCGTGAAAAATGTGTGCATTCAGGATGTCGTTATACTCCGGTTATGCCCTTACGGGTCCCGAATATGACGGGTTGCGGCCATTAAAAATCCCAATAACTCAGTCCACAATTGTCGGGGAGGAGAGTACTTTTCGGGCATCCCGAAACTCGTACTACAGATATATGACATCTGTTCAGGCCTTCGCAAAATCCTGGTACCAGTGATGGCCCCTTGCACACCCTAGGACTGAGGCTAGGACTATTCCTACTTCCAAATGTAACATCCTAGAAAAGATAATTTAAAGCACTTGTCTAAGTCGTGGTGATGCGCTTCACGACGCGGAAATTACCTACCTGTTTGTACTATACTAGGTCTGTGCATAGAACACAAAAATTCACAGCGGCACCTATAGGCACATACCAGCCACCACCAAGACACAACAACATTTTCGTGATTTCATACCTACGAAGGCGAGAAACCATGCGCAAGACAGTAAAAAGTTCTTCTTCTACCTTACTCCTTACACCGCTTCTTATATGCTCAGCCTGCGGTGTAGGCAAATCGCCTGTTCTGACGGTAATGTCTCAGAGCTAAGCCTATTTCTACAGGCAGCTCTATTTTGGCTCGTATCATCACCGAGACTAATCTCTCTCTCTCTCTGGTTCCTTTTTCCCCTTTTTTAGTGGGGCATAGGGCATTGACTACGCCTCTTTTCCACCTCTGCCTATTAGCAGCCATCGCCGTTAGCTGGACCCACGATTTGCCTATAGATTTTCCCTCTGGGTCGTCCCACACGACGGCTAGCATTGGTTCCCTCAGGATTCCAATCTGGAGCCTGTTTAGCAATGTTTTTTGGCTCTTTTCGAAGTGTGTGACCTATCCACTGCCACTTTCGCCTTTTGATGTCGATGCCTATCCTATTTTGGCGAGTAATTTTGAGGAGGTCGTCGTTAGATATTACCTCAGGCCAGCGAATTCGTAGGATGCGCCGTAGGCACTGATTCACGAAAGTTTGCAGTTTGGTGGTAATGTTACTGGTCACCTTCCACGTGGAACACCCATATAAAAGCACAGATTTTACATTGCTTTCGAAGATCCGGAGTTTGGTATTTCTGGAGATGTTGTGGTTTTGCCAGAGAGGAGTCAGGTTGAAAAATACTGCTCGGGCTTTATTTATACGCGACTCGACATCGGCATCAGCCCCACCATCCGCAGTCACTACGCTTCCAAGGTAAGTAAAGTCCTCGACTTTTTCTATCGGTTGTCCGGAGATAGAAATGGTGTTTTGTCCTCCTGATGACAAGCTCATGTATTTAGTCTTAGCGGCATTAATTTTTAAGGCAGCACTTCGACTTTCACGATGCAAAGCATCCGTCATTTGATCCAGATTATCTGGTGTGTTTGAGAGAAGGCAAATGTCGTCCGCGTAGTCCAGGTGCTGAAGGTAATCGAATAACTTCCACCTGATACCCTTACTTTTATGGTCGCGTAGGGAATCGCGAATTAGGTCGTTGATGGTAATTAGGAACAGCATTGGTGATAAAATACAGTCTTGTCTGACTCCATTATTCACCTCAAAAGGACTGGACAATTCACCCTTGTGCAAGACAAGACATGACATTGGGCTCCATTATAGGACTCCTTTATGATGGAAATAAGTTTCTCTGGTATGCCTCTCCTACGTAAGGCTGTCCAGATATAAGCCCGGTCAACGCTGTCAAACGCTTTCTCGAAGTCAATGAACATAAGATGTAACGCCTGTTCAATAAACAATTTATTGAACATCCCATGTCTGACGGCCTCAAGCGCAAAATTAGAAGACGGATTCGCAACCGGGATGTTGACACCATACCATCTTTTACCGCGGACTAGGTTAAAAAAGTCATCGAGAATGCTAAAAACTCCAAGGCCCTCGGACCAGATGGCATTTCGATGACCATGTTGAAACATTTCGACCTTCCAGCCATTGAGTATCTCACGGCCGCCTTTAACTTGTCGATGTCCACGCTTGCCATCCCTGAAATCTGGAAAACAGGTCGAATTGTTCCCTGTCTCAAGCCAGGAAAGAGCGCAAATCTCGGGGAATCCTACCGCCCCATTACGATATTTTCTCCTGTCGCAAAGACGCTGGAGGCCCTTATTCACCCCACTCTTGTTGCACATGCGAAACTAGAACCTCACCAGCATGGCTTCAGGAAAATGCATAGTACCACCACTGCCCTCAATGCGATCACTACACGCATTCGCGATGGGCTAAATCAACGTCGTCCTTGTCACAGAACCATTCTGGTGGCAATTGACCTATCAAATGCTTTTGATAAGGTCAATCATTCAATGCTTTTAGCAAACCTGTTTAATATGCATCTTCCTGCACAAGAGATTCGTTGGATTGCCAATTATCTAGCTGGTCGGCACTCCTTCACCGAGTTTCGAGGCAAACGTTCTAAGCTCAGGAAAATCAAATTAGGTGTTCTACAGTGAGAGGTACTCTCCCCCACTCTGTTTTACATCTACATGTCCGGCCTTCCCACACCACCTGAAGGAATCGAGGTGATTTCCTATGCTGACGATTGCACCGTACTCGCCACAGGGAACGATAAGGATGAAATGCGCCTCCGAATTAATCGCTATCTAGGACGATTACAGGCATTTTTCCAAAGCCGAAACCTCACCATCTCTGCGTCCAAATCTTCTGCGACTTTTCTAACCACTTGGTGGGAGGGCATGAGAAGGGAGATGGATATACGTATTGGGAACAATTCTGTTCCTACTGTTAAAAACCACAAAATTCTCGGGCTTCACCTAGAGAACATGATGACGTCTGCGAATCATGCAGCTTCAGTTTGTGGAAAAATGCGCAGTAGGAACAACATCCTAAAATCTCTAACTGGTAGCACCTGGGGCAAAGATAAAGAAACCATGATAGCTACTTATAAAGCGGTGGGTCGAGCGGCCGCTGATTATGCAGCCCCAGTTTGGACACATAGTTTATGTGACACAAACTGGTCCAAAGTTCAGGTCTGCCAAAATGCCGCTCTACGCATCGCGACAGGTTGCCTTCTGATGTCTGCCCAGGATCACTTACATCAGGAGACAAAATTGATGCCAATACGTGACCACAATCTCCTACTCTCAAAACAGTATCTTGTTGGTTGCTACCGTGAGGATCATCCCAATAATCATCTCATGGACCGAATTCCTCCACCACGACATGTCAAGCGTGGTTTACGAGACCTTGAGAGAGAGGTCCAGGGATACAAACGGGACCCTTACGATGAAGTTACATACCGAGCCGCCATTGCAGCGATCCACACTGAAGAAGTGAATCGGTCTATCGCGAGTTTAGGTGCGAATAGAGTCCTCTCAGAGCGCCCACCACCAATTTCGCCTGAGGAGATTAGGCTCCCGAGAGCCACTAGAGTAACACTAGGTCAACTTCGGTCGGGCTTTTGTTCACGCCTTAATTCGTACCTTTCTCGCATAAACCCGGACATACATCAAACATCTGTCCAAACTGCGATGGTACTCCTCATGACGTGGGTCACTTGTTTCAATGCCCCGCTGCGCCCACTGATCTTACCCCCTATATCGCTGTGGGAAACCCTATCGCAGCAGCTATGTTTTTGTCCTTAGACCTCACGGACACAAACATTGACGAACCATAAATCGTGCCCACATAGATGCACAGAGGTTTCACACCTTTCTGCACCGCTAAAAGAAGAAGAAGAAGTCGCTAGACCGTGATCGTTGTCGAGCATTACTTTAGAAACAATGATTCCGTAGTCACAGTGTAACGTCTTTTCCGTCAAAATTTTAGAGTTGGACGTCGAGGTGGAGTGCCTGATCGAAATACTGTACTCCGATGGGTTGCAGATGTTTAGAAGTAATGGATCTGTGATGAAAATGAAACCACCTGGTCTTCCCCGTTCAGTACGAACTCCGGAAAATGTAGACCGAGTGACAAAGGCAGTTGTTGTTAGTACGACGCGATCGGCTAGACGACAGGCGGAGCGCTGGGTATGTCACGTCGTTCGCTTCATCGCATCTTACATGATGATCTTAAGTTTCATCCGTACAAGATAATGATCGTCCAGCAGCTTAGTGAAGCGGATTTTGTGCAGCGTCCGTAACTTTCAGGAGAGGATCCGAATTTGTATCCAGCAAGAAGGACGTCATCTCCAAGACATTATTTTTGGAACTTAATTAAAGTATGTATATTTCAAAACTGCATTAAAAAATCTATTACTTAATGCTTGTTTTTATTAATTTTATCGAACCGTTTCCCAGTCCCAGCCGTGCTTTGTGGCTCACTTGGTTGAGTCGCACTCTACGATGCTAGTAATCTAGAGGTCCGGAGATCGAATCTCGGCGTGGTCCAAAATTTCTGTACATGTGCGTATAGGAAATATATAGCGCTTGCAATGTAACGTTGACTCGAAATTGCCTATAAACGGCTGAGTTATCGCACCATGGCCCCACATGGGGCTATTCGGTACTGAGAAGAAGATTTGGAGGTCATCGAAAAAAGGTGTTGGGCGAAGTCGGGCTATCGCGCAACATTTATGTGATGACAGAGGCAATAAAAACACACTTCAGCTTCTGTATGCGATATATTTTCCCCTATATTTAAATTCGCATGAATAGAAAAATAAAACTATCGTTATTTGAAACAAGCTGCTTTCGCATGAAATTGTGATTACAATAGTAACTACATAATATTTGGACAAAAACAAAGATACGTGCTAAAAGAATGAATATACAATTTTTAATGGTTACAATAACAGTGCTAAGAAACAATTATTTTATTGCGATTGGTACTGCATGACGCTTATCCTGTTGTTCAACAGATGAGTATAAAAATCTATTGGTACAACTTTGTATAGTTCCAGACAGAAAGCTACAACTGGAATGAATCGGAATTTGATTTAAAATGCGAGATTCTACACAACGAAAAAGAAACAAGCGCGGACTCAGCTTTTTTTTTAATTTTGAACTAAAATGTTAAAATCCTCCTCCATCTCCGCCTCCTGCACTCCTCTCGTCTATATTGAACATCCAATCGCCAGATTTAGAAAATCTTCGAAGCCAATTGTGATTGTACCACGCTGTTCCGTATCGCGTGCACGAAATTGTTCGGTGAAACGTTGAATTTGTACGCACAAAACGATAAATTGATCCACAGAGATTTCTTTACGATTGGCAGGATCGCATTTTTTCACCAAAAACTCGATGAATTGTTGCGAAAAACGGAATCCCATTTGTGTGAATGCTGGAATTGAAAAGACACGGAATTAAGGCCGGAATTATAAGAAGCTATTATTTGCTTTGTCGTGCTCTGTGGCCGTGATCGTTCGGTCGCCACTCTGTGAAATAGACACTCATAGAGAAACGAGTTTCCAAACTCGGCACGACTCGTCGCAAGTTTATTATTCAGAAGAAGATGATAAGAAATATTCTTATCGTAGAATAATAAACTAACAATGCGACTAGGAAGTGGTATGGCTGACAACCGTATCACACTCCGAATTCAATTGTCTTTGCAACGTTGATGGACTACACACGGTAGTCATCAACGCACCATGCTCCAATAGGAGTTACGGTAATCGAGAGAGATTATTTGCTTTATCTCCTTTTTTAGGACACCGAAACTTTTCATCTTTTTAAGGCTAATCATTTTCTTTCCAAGTTTGGTCGACTGGCAGACTACGCCAACACGAATAGATATGATCATTATTAGTTGATTGCATATAATTACCTTGTGCCATTTCAGTTTCATCAATGTGTCCAGAAGCATCACGATCGTACGTCTTAAACACAGCCAACCACTGATTGATGTAGGCGTACAATTTCTCAAACTCATTTACGTCAATAGTTCCGCTCGCATCATGATCAAACATACCTGCACCGTAAAACAAACAAAAATGATTAAACAATTTCCCCGCAAAACACACAAACACGTACTTATCATCAATTTACAAGCATTATCTGAGAAATTCTCGCCCTTCCCATTGATCAGCGCCGATTTCAATTCAGTTGCGGAAATCTTCCCGGATCGATCGCGATCGACCATATCAAACCATCTTTGCACTTCGGGCGCAACTGTTGAGTTTTGTGGTGGAAATGCACCCGGTGGTGCTGCATAGCCGCCCGGATTATAGCCTCCTGGTGCTCCACCTGGATACTGACCTCCACCGCCACCTTGATATTGGCCATAGCCACCAGGTTGATTGGGGTTGTACGGATGTCCCTATTGAAAGCAAATACTTATCAAGATTAAGGAGCGATTATGCAAATTTGGAGTAATTACCTGATAAGCCATTTTAGGAATTATGGTTTTGGTAATTCGGTTTTAACTGAGAAAAATGATTTGACCCAGGAAGCTGGAAGCTATGACCAATCGTGTTTTGACAATATTATGACAGAAATCAGCACCATTCGTGTGGGTAGGTTGCGTTCGGACAATCTGGAAATGGAAATTAGTAGAGAAGGGAGTGTTTGGAGAGATTTGTGTTTTAATTGCAGAATTCCACAATCAAACGGTTTCCGGTTTTGAATTCGAAGGTTAAATTTCTTCTAGCTTCTCTATAGGACCATGAGTTTTTGTAAGATAGCTTAATATAAGCTGACCTGCCGTACAGCATTAAGAGATGTACAGCAAAATGTACAGCATTTCCCATGCCACACAATAAAGTCTAATTCACTACATAAAAATATTCTCAGGCCTGTGATCAGTCTTGTCTGCCTTTAAGAGGTGTAAGGTTTGATACCTGTTCTTCTTGGCGCTCACATTTCCTCCAAAATAACGATTATACCTATGTATCTGCGTTCGGAAGTTACGGATGCCCAAATAAATTGCAACTTTGAGGTTTCTAATTGAAAATTGTTTATCACTTGGAAATTCGTAGGGGAAAAATTTTGAAATTTAGAAAACTTGAATAGCACCGAACACATTTCGTAACAGTTTCAAGGTCCAGAAGTTACAGCCATCGAAAAATGCGATTCAAGGTGTAAAGTTTTACACATGAACGAACGATATTTAGCGAGATAATAACATTTCGATCGTTCATTTTCGATAACTCGGGAATCGACTGGAATTTCTGAAATTGTGCACACTTGTAGCGCTTCTTGGCGTACATTTCCTGAAGGCCAGCGCCCGCTTTAGCACTTATGTCACCCCGGGCAAGACATCAATTTGCCGCATATAAGATTTTTTTTTGTTTTGCAAGGATTCAAGGGATGCATTGACTTCATTTCATTAAGCAGGAATTGCAAAGCTTTAAACACGACTGTAATCACGAAGACAAAATTTATGCTTGTACTTTCAGGCCAAAACCGACGTCCACGTATCCTTATTTAATATCCTTTTATCCTTCCGAGGTGAAGGTAATCAGAAGTAAAACGTTCAGTTACCATTTATCGTTAAAGGTGAAAAGGGTCATTCTCAATTGTATTTTTAACACTTTTGCTGTCGCTATTTTTGTGATTGGCAACTTAAGACTTAATCAGTATTGTCCTCCCTCCCTCCTCCACTTCTTAACGAAATCCTGGCTACGCCCATGAGCTGAAGTCTAAAGCTCTGATATGCTTTCTTGATGCTTATCGTCTGCTAATTAGTACAAATGTATCAGGAGAAATTTTTCAAGTTTGAAAAAAAAAACCTTTTTCTAGGAAAGGATCATTATTTTTCAGTTGCAGACTCAGAACACCAATTTAGGATGAAATTCTACAAGAAATTTCCGAGGGGTTTACAACATTAAACATCCAATCAACAAATTGAGAAGACATGTTGGTTCTGGTGTCCTTAAGAATTCCGCCAGAAATATTTAGCACAAGAAAGAAGCGGTATTTTAGATCTGTACTTTTCTGTCAGATATAGCCACACAATTAGACGAAACTCGGTTATTAAATTTTTCGGTAGATTTAACTCCGGTCTGGGCTGTGCTACTACTAGTTCGTTAGTGGAAGAATATATTCTGCCTACGAAATAATGCATTACTGGAATAATTCCCAAGGCAATACGTTCTTATGTCTTAATCCAAGTCTGAGCAAAACTCAGTCCGTAGCATCTTATCATTGGTAATTTTACGGGTTTCTTCTGAATGAGATGAAACTGAGAGATGACGAAACATGCCATCTCAGACTCCCGTTTCTTGAAAATTTATCTAGTTTGCTGGGCTGAGTTTCTTTGGGATTAGTTAGTGACTTCCTTCGGGTGCTTGGTTTGGCTTACGAAAAAAAAAATCTAAACTTTAACCTGGACCCAATCAATGATGTCTATTGGTAAATGAATGTTGACGTAAATATCTGAAAAGTGCAACACTTAGGGCTGAATTCGAGCTTGGAAAAGTACACACCACACTACAGCACTTTGAAAATTAATGCCGCTAAGACTAAATACATGAGCTTGTCATCAGTAGGGCAAAACACCATTTCTATCTCCGGACAACCGATAGAAAAAGTCGAGGACTTTACTTACCTTGGAAGCGTAGTGACCGCGGATGGTGGGGCTGATGCCGATGTAGAGTCGCGTATAAATAAAGGCCGAGCAGTATTTTTCAGCCTGAATCCTCTCTGGCAAAACCACAACATCTCCAGAAATACCAAACTCCGGATCTTCGAAAGCAATGTAAAATCTGTGCTTTTATATGGGTGTTCCACGTGGAAGGTGACCAGTAACATTACCACCAAACTGCAAACTTTCGTGAATCAGTGCCTACGACGCATTCTACAAATTCGCTGGCCTGAGGTTATATCTGACGACGACCTCCTCAAAATTACTCGCCAAAATAGGATAGGCATCGACATCAAAAGGCGAAAGTGGCAGGGATAGGTCACACACTTCGAAAAGAGCCAAAAAACATTGCTAAACAGGCTCTAGATTGTGGGACGACCAAAAAAAAATGGAGAAGATCTGTTGAGGCAGAAGGAAAATCTATAGGCAAATCGTGGGACCAGCTAAAGGCGATGGCTGCTAATAGGCAGAGGTGGAAAAGAGGCGTAGTCAATGCCCTATGCCCCACTAGGGGTTAAAAGGAACCAGAGAGAGACATCCACCGTCCAACAACAATGTTTTTGGTGCTTTGTTTGAAAGAGTAGTAGTTTCCTTAACGATAACATAGTCTTTTCCACTGTTTCCAAGCTGGAATATGAAGAAGAGTAAAGTGGTTTTAGATTAATCTAAACTGTTCATTGCAGAATACTCCCATAAAAGGTCGGCTGAACTTTTCCAAACAAAAATCCCACAACAATCCATACATGAAGTATGTGGCATATTAAGAGGCCACTCTTGCCGGAAAGGAAACTCTAAACTAGAACATACAAGACTTAAACCGTCGATTCTACCAGGTGGACGATGAGGAATCCTCTACATAATGTGAAGCTCAATTGCAACCTTCAACTGAACCCACCTATACGAAGTGAGCTATCGATATTAATTTGGCTTTTGCAGTCAACTTCATCGGTAAGACAAAATGCGGCTTGAGCAGACAAAAAACTACAATAAATTGAAATAAAACAATTTCACATAGTTCGTAGTATAAATCTTAACTTTTGTTATAATAATTATTTTTTGCTTACATTTTTGTCGATTTAAATGTTATCCGATTGATTTTTTTATTATTAACTTTTTTTCCGCACAATCTCTCGTGTTCTTTTTGTTTTCAAAGACTGTATACAATTCCTAACCTCTAAAATATATTATGTAAACAAATTACATTATACAATATTACAACGATTAAATCAGTTTTCTTTTATGCGCTATAGTTAATTCAGCTCTTGTTTTTATACATTTATAAATAAATTACTTCGAAAAAATTGAAAGGAAATAAGACAAAAATCTCAATAAGTAGATGTTATCAAAACACTTAAGTTAAAAAATATTTCATTTTCATTTCAATTTCAATATAAATATATTTTTATATAAAAAAATGGTAATTTATCTTTTTTCATGTATTTTTCACCATTCTAACAAAATACACAATTGCTGCGTTGTTTTTCTATCGAGTACAGGACAGAACAGGACAACTTTGCATACAAATTCAAACGAGTTGTTCTATACAAAGAAGACAAATGTCATATTGCTATAGAAGTTGTGCTATTCTGCTCTGTACCCGATAGAAAAGAAATAGAGCTAATCTTTTATAAAAGCATAGGAAAATCTCACACTGTGGATGCAAATGTGAAAAAATCTAAAAATAAATACAGTACTGGTGTTGCCCCGTGTAAATTTCTCCCGCGCCACTTTTAAATCTCATCCACATAATGACCCTGTACCACAGACGAATGATGATATCGTCTGCGTTGCGAAAAATCTTCGTTTTCGTCGTTGAGTTGCTCGGATGTCAGATTGAGGGATGTACATGCTGGCTGCACGACCACTTGTTCGTAGTCATGCACGCGTTTTCTATAGATAAGAAAGAAACGGTAATTTTGTTATTTTTTAAAGGGAGATAGGCGTTAGATGAGACTTACCCGAAACAACGAAAAACGATACTTTTCAGCCAAACAAACAGTCGGAATTCAGCTGTCAGCCCCGGCTTAACGGCCGGATTCGCCGTGCCGACATAAAACCAAACAATGAAAACGGTTACAATGCACGTAATGGCATAGTACCAGTTGACCAACAGCATGATAAGGATTTTCATGCACGCCTGCAGGAGATTGGAGGAAATTTTTGGATTTTAGTTAGATTGTAGATGGTACTGTTCTGTTCTGAAAGCAAAGAAACATAGCTGTGATTTAGAGTTAAATCTTACCCCAAAAAGTGACGCCCACCGATTACAAAATCCCGAATACCAATTTTTCGTTTTCGAATGAATTGGCGGCCGGATTGGTGCAATTGGCTCATCGTCAGCCGTAACGGACGATGCCGCCGTATTGTCATCTATTGAATTTGTACTATTTACACCGACGCCACGAAAAACAACTTCTTCCGAATTGTCTACGCTACCATTGTCTAAATTATTAGCTACCGATGCATCAGTCTGTTGTTGTGGTGAACGAGTAGTTGAAGGCACGTGTTGCGGTGAATTGGTTGGAGTCTGAAAGTAGAAAGAGAAATTTGTTGGATGAATAAAATAAAAACTCTGGGTGGAAGGTGTGTTAGTGGCATCCCCATGTTTCCGATTTTGATAGCTTTTTTTTTTTGTATAGAAATTGTTGTTGTTGTAGCGACTCAAGATAATTTTTTCTCTTGAGTCGAAAAATTAACAATTTAACAATGGGTAGCTCCGGGACGATTTACATCGATGAACCGGCTGCCGTAGGAGCATTTTGATGGACAACACAAACATCCATGGTGCCAGTGGGAACCGAACCCACGCTCCAGCAACTCAGAGATAGAGTGACATCTCTACCACTGAGCCACCGAATACGAACAGCACGCTCTGAAGAGTATTTTATCCCCACAACTGGATACTCA
The DNA here is from genome assembly GCA_949715475.1 of Microchrysa polita. Lineage (NCBI taxonomy): Eukaryota > Metazoa > Arthropoda > Insecta > Diptera > Stratiomyidae > Microchrysa > Microchrysa polita. The sequence continues at coordinate 6,953,453 of OX454419.1, read as the reverse complement.
TCAACTAAGTTAGATCAAAATGCTTCACATGGTTTACGAGCTCGAAAGCCATCATACACTGATTCCACACCCAGTATGACTCGAGCCCACGTCCCTGTGCTTCGAAGGCGAGCGCGCTATCCACTCCACCAACCAAACTACAAATCAGTCTATACTATAACATACCTGTAAATTTTTATGTCTGGTCCGCTCGGGAAACAGATGATCCAAATCATTGTCATGATAGTCCTGTGTCGCACCGTAACGTCTCGCCTCGTACGACGGACTTTGCGCCTGAATGCGAAAACGTTCTTCGCGTTTATTTTGAATATCGAACGTCTGTGCCAATGCAAAATACGAATAGTCAATGCACGCGTACGTTAGCAAGAAAGGCATTGTCACAATCGGCGCCAGGAAATTTATGTCACCGACAATGATAAATGTTATTGTAACAGTTGCTACCACAGCCATTGAATAGAGCGGCACTTTGTTGGGTCCTCTCTGGAAACATTTAAATCAGAATTCTAAATAATCAGAAACATTATTTCGGAGTTTGGTTCTTACCCCTTTTCCCAAAATTTCAATTCCCGGTATGACATTCTCATTGGCTATACTCTGAAGTACGCGCGGTGTTCCGTACATGGCGCCCAAACACGATGACATGCTGGACACATAAATGCCGGCCAAAAGTAAAAACTCTACAGCCGATACGCGGACGGTAATCATGAAGTTCGTTAAAAGCTTATCACGCTCGCAAGTTGCTCCGAGGAATAGTACGAAAACCATATAAAGGAATGTTCTGAAAATATGAATGAGTTCAAATTTATCGCCTTTGTTAGTTGTTACAATTTTCTGTCATACTCACGATGTGCCGAAAGCTGCCAAAGTTCCATTTGGAATGTCTGTTGATGGTGCTCTTAGATCACCACTCATATTTATGCCGGACAGAACACCGGTCACGGTAGGGAAAAACACGCCGAATACTGTAAACCATGTATAGCCTCCTGAATAATTAGGCCATGCATTTTTCCCCAGATTTCCGCTGGACCAGCCGTCAAAACCATGTTCTGTAAATGCACCGGATTTCAATTAGGTGAACAAATGTGAACAGTCAAATCACCCACCTGGATCCTCGCCCACAAAGCTGCCAACCATAAAATCCAACGCCGACAACAACAATATTATCAACAAGGCAAATTGTAATTTTATCACCCACTTTACGCCCGCCACATTAATAACCCCCAACAGCAAAACGGCGGCTGCGGCAAAACCTCTAATTGCCCACTTGTTACCCTCCAGGCCGACCAAACCGGCCATCGACTCACCGAAACCCATCACATTCAATGCACAGCCAACGGCCTGGCCGAAACAGTAGAGCAGACCCAGTGAGCCGCCAAAACGCGATCCTAGCGTATGAGCAATTAAAAAATAGACACCGCCACTCTCCACCCGACATCGTTCACAAATGCCCACCGCCGATAGGACGGAGACGAGAGCAATGACAACGGTCGAGAAAATGATTAGAACGGCATTAATGACGCCTGCTTGTGCAACCATCCAGCCGGCACGTAGAAAGACGATGACACCGAAAACGTTGATTAGACAGGATGTGAATACACCGTCCCAGGTACCGAAGAGAACGGGTTGTGATATGAAGAAATTTGTGCGCCACCTGAAAGAAGAGACGAAAAAAAATATATGTAACTTAGACTTAGACTGGGCTAATTATAGTCTTTTTCGTGCGCTAGATCTTCTAAAATTATAGAATGGCAACCGTTCTAGTGTATATGTACTTCCATAAAACCTGCCCCATACAAATATTTGTTCCCAAAGCTAGAACTTCTATACCCCAGTTTCACACAAAAAACCAAAAAAGTTGCAAAATTGCCGCTATGTATTCGAAAAACGATTGCAGTGGTGTATTATTGACGACTGAATTGTGCGGTATACAATTCAGTTATCAATTGCCAAATGTCTGCGTGTGTAGATGCGATAGCAACTGTCATTTGGCATCGCGAACAGCCAATTAGCTGCCAGTATGCATGCAGCTTGTGCTCTGTGGCCGTGATCGTTCGGTCGCCACTCTGTGAAACATACACTCATAGAGAAACGAGTTTCCAAACTCGGCACGACTCGTCGCTAGTTTATTATTCAGAAGAAGATGATAAGAAATACTCTTATCGTAGAATAATAAAATAACAATGCGACTAGGAGGTATGGCTGACAACCGTATCACACTCCGAAATCAGTTGTCTTTGTAACGTTGATGACTACACACGGTAGTCATCAACACACCATGCTCCACTAGGAGTTACGGTAATGAAGAGAGATGCATGCAGCTTAAAAGTTATAATTTAATATTACAATTTTCTGCTGAAAACAATGCTGATAAGGAAAAATTAAACAAAACCATTATCAATACGTTCATCGCGGCGCGCACTGATTAAAGAAACAAACTGCGCTGATAAGCACGTCACAATTTCGTGAAAGCGATCATTTATAAATTTATATTTGATGATTTTAATACTTACGAAAGATCTTGACCCCCAATGAACGTATATAACGTCCTTTTCCACGGAGCCACCCCGGCTCTCCCGGACTAAAGATTAACACAAACAAGACCAAAATCGGAGCAAAACATCGCTCGTCGCATTAACCAAGCAAAATGTGCTTTCGGCATGTTGTCTGGCAAAGTTGTTATTTCAGTGTTAAAAACAAACCAGGGCTGTTTCGCTCCCTGATTCTTTCAGTGCTGTTGTATGGGAACAGCACTTGGAAAGTGTCCGTTGCAGTTACCAACAAGTCGAGCTTTGTGAATTTTTTTTTGGACCGAAAGAATTTCCAATGAAAATCTACGTCGGCGCACGGATCGGCGAATTGATTCGCAGACGGAAATGGCAACGGATTGGTCATACATTGCGGAAGGGTGATAACTGCATTGCTGGTCGCGCTATGCGATCGAACTCCTTCTCCCAAAGAGGCCCCCGTTCTCCCGCTGCAATAGACCGTTTTCAGCACTGGATGAAGACTCGACCGATATTACAGTTACCGGGTGGAGGGAAGAACAAGGTTTCACCCCCAATTAGATTAGATTAGATTGTGGGTGGGGTGAACCCAAAGGAGGATTCGCAGCACTGAAGCGTATTGTACTATCGCATTAGTCACATGTGGGCAGGACTATGCCTGACGATCAAGGTTGCTAATTGACATCGAAGCTAAGTCGTCCGTGTCTGGATAGGCCACTCCAAATTGTATCCAGCGGCGGCGTCGGGCCAGAGCATCACATTCGCAGTGGACATTGAGTGAGTTCTCGTCATCTTCTTCGCAGAATCGATAGCTCGCGTCCTGTAAGAGCCTCATTGTGCACAGATGTGATCTCAAGCAGGAGTGGCCTGTAAGAATCCCACATATTTCTGCTTAGCTGAAGCAGCTCAGCCGCACTTTTATGGGAGTATCCCGCTAGTTTATTCCAGTGCTCAGCCTTAAGTCGTTCCTGGTCTTTGATTAATCGACTATACATGTAGAGATGCTACAAAAGGGTTCTGGTCCCTAGAAGTGGGTATCTGCGGCGTTGCGTGCCAACTCATCCGCCTGTTCATTCCCCGTGATGCCTGTATGACCTGGGACCCAGAAGAGTGTTAATCTGTTATTTGCTGCTAGTTTGTTCAGATCATTTAGGCAACACTGAACGAGTCTTGACGTGACGGTGTGCTTAGTGAGTGTCTTAATAGCCGCTTGGCTGTCTGAGAAGATCGCTATTCGTTTATTAACATAGTTAGCATGTAAGCTGAGATCATCGCAGGTTACTATTGCGTGAACTTCTGCCTGGAATACAGTGGCATGATGCCCCATAGGTATAGATATCCTATGTGCTGGGCCAACCACACCTGCTCCTGAACCTTCGGTTGTTTTAGAGCCGTCAGTAAACCATTTTATGGTCTGTGAGTGCAGCCTAGCGAAATTAGAGTGCCACTCACTCCTCTTTGCTCCATGTTTCGGCATGAAAAAGGCGGCCGCATGAGATCTCCTTTGGAAGGTGATGGGAGGGCATGTTCGCGACAGTGATGTTGTTGAGAGATTTTAGCTACCCCATTGTAAGCTCCAGATTGGCATCGCTCGCGATAAGTCGTGCCAGTGCTAGTTTCGATTCGGTTTCGAGGTGTATATCGACAGGATGTAGGTGTTGTAACACCTCTAGAGCGCTACTAGGGCAAAATCGGAGTACACCGGTGGTAATGAGACATGCTAGTCTCTGTACCTTGCCTAACACAGACTTTCCCTCCATAGTCAGAGTTCCCTTCCACCAGACCACAGCACCGTAGTCTAGAGTTGGTCTAACCAAGAGAACTCCAGTCCCTTTTGAAGGAGAACCTGAAACATCCCGTCGGTGTTGGCGGATTTAAAAGGCTCCGGCTCGTTGGAGCCGTATGGCCCATTTTATTTTATCTTGAGTAAAGATTAGTCTGAAGTCAGTCTGAAGAATTAGCTCTGTGCAGACTGTCCTCATTTGAAGGCCATTCACTCCTCAGTATTTGGCATCTCGTCAAGTGGGTGCTAAGGAGTAACTCGCTCGTTGTCCTTGTCACGTTGGCATGTGAAAATTGAATAACTTTAAAAAAAACAACCGATTTCTATATGAGGTACTGTTTTAATTTGGCCCTTTACAATTTTGAATACTACATCAATCAAGTGGCCGCCATTATTGGCCACAGCAAAATTAGCTCTTTTTGCTGCGTTTTTACTTTTTCGAGCATCTCGGGCGGTATAGCGTTGATTTCGGCACGAATGTTTGCCTTGAGCTCGTCAATGGTCCGAGGATTCCTGCCGTACACTTTGCTTTTCCAATAACCCCACAAAAAGAAATCAGGGGGAGTCAAATCTGGAGATCTGGATGGCCAGTCAATGTCACCTCTTTTTGACATCATACGTCCAGGGAATTTTCTTTGCAGAAACTCGATAGTTTGAGTTGCGGTGTGACATGGGGCGCAAACCATCCTGCAAAATACGCCGCAAAGTGGTTCCACTGACGCCAAAATGCTGAGCCCGATGCCGATACGACTCTTGTGGATTCTGGGCAACACTCTCTATGCCAGCTTCAATCAGTCCATTGCGTCTTGGTGGTTGATGAACGGCATGCTGACGATGTGTCTGTCTCGTGCTCAACAAAATTCGACACCAAACGACGAATAGTGTTGTCAGACGGTGCCTGTTGGCCACGATATTTTTTACGATATGCACGTTGAGTTAACACAACTGAACGACTATCTTCAATGTAAAGCGTGGTTACATGGTTATAATTGTATTGAATTGACGTTTGACCCTGTGGCACGGGTTAAGAATAGTGCTACCGTCTTTCCCGACGTGTCGTAAGAGGCGACTAAAGGGACAGGAGAGAATAAAACTCTCCTGAGTTTCGAACATATCTCTACAATTGTGCGCGCAGCAACTCTGTTTTGCGCTCAAGGGTTCAGATATGTACGAAACTTAACAAAAAATTGACCCCTGTGTTTTTGGGGTTAGAATTATACCAAAGCGATCCCAGCTTGTCGTAAAAGGCGACTCGAAGGATAGGGTATGTAGGCTTGTATCCTGCGTACCTGAAATTTACTTTACACTCGAAACATTAAACGAGCCTCGGATACCTCGGACTGATTCAACGGCAACGACTGTTGGCTATAAACAACGGACTACGATCGGTTTTTGGAACGTTCGGACGATGTGGGGAGAGTGTAATAACACAAGGCTCACAGAAGTCGAACAGGAAATGACCGCATACAACATCGCTATACTAGGACTGAGCGAAACAAGATGGCTCGGATCGGGGGCGATTTTATCACCAAGCTCTCGCACTGTACTGCTCTACTCTGGAAGTGAAGACATAATTCACCTCGGCAAGCGGGCGTCGCAATCCTGTTGACTAGGAATGCACGCCGATCCCTTATCGACTGGAAACCTATCTCCGACCATATCATCACAGCCAGATTCAAATCCAGAGTACGAAACATCACAATTATTCAGTGCTACGCACCGACTGAACCTGCGGACCAATCCGCAAAGGATGTTTTTTATCAGCGACTAGGCGACACCTTTGATAGGGCCCCCAGGGGTTACATCAAAATTATAATGGGGGATCTCAAAAGTACCAAAGTCGGTACTGATAATTTAGGCTTGAAACATCTTATGGGCAATCACGGGCTTGGCGACAGGAACAACAATGGCGAAATGTTCGTGGAGTTCTGTAACTCTCGGCAACTAGTCATTGGCGGAACGTTGTTCAAGCATAAACCCTGCCACCGAAAAACTTGGATTTCTCCTGATGGCAGAACAGAGAACCAAATTGACCATATTGCTGTTTCTAAGACATGGAGAAACTGCCTCTTAGACGTCAGGTCGAAGCGTGGGGCTGATGTTGGCAGCGACCACCATCTTGTTATCGCGAAATTTCGCTTACGAACGGCAGCGATTCAACGATCTCACAACACGCGAATCTTGCCAGGATTTAATGTGCAAAAGCTAAAAAATTCCTCAACTAGACGTGCATATTCGACCGCCTTGCACGAAAAAGCTTGTGCAGCAACATCTCTTCAGAATCCTGCTATTGAAGATAGATGGAATTTTGCAAAGGATTCTTTTATTTCATGTGGCGAAGCGACTGTGGGAAGATTGGATCGAGGTAGGAGACCATTTATCAGTGATGCTACTTGGTCTCTTATCTCAGCACGCAAAAGAGTTGAGGAACAGATTAACTCTGCTGCTGATGATTCAGCTAAAAATCAACTTCGCGCTGAATACCGTTCACTGCAAAAAGGCGTGCAGAGAAGTGTAAGGCGTGATAAGCGTACTTACATCAACGCTTTAGCGAAAGAGGCAAATGATGCGGCTTACCGTGGTGAAAGCGGTACCTTATTTAAGCTAATTAAACCACTAATTGGCAAATCGTTCACAACGGACCATACTGTGAAAGATAAAGAAGGGTTACTGCTTGTTACTGAAGAACAACAGCTTCAGAGATGGAAAGAGCATTTTTTTGAGGTCCTTAACAACCGTTTTGGGCCTGCAAGTGCATCTTCATCGGCAGAAGAAGACGTCTCTCCAGTAGCCAGTATTAGTTCCAGACCACCATCTAAGATGGAATTAAAGCGGGTTATCGAATCTATGGACGCCGGTAAGGCCCCGGGGATAGATGGAATTCCGGTCGAACTATTTAAAGCGGATTCGAATGCTACAGCGGATACTCTGCTTCCCCTCATCAGAGAGTGTTGGGAAACCGAAACTCTTCCAGTAGAATGGAAAAAGGGCGTAATTATTAAAATTCCCAGGATTGTAATAATTGGCGCGGTATTTGCCTACTTCCAGCTGTATCCAAGCTGATGTCTAAAATTATTTTGTACCGGATCAAGGATGAAGTTGATCGCACTTTAAGCAATGAACAGGCTGCCTTTCGTGAGGGTTTTTCATGTAGCGACCAAATAAGCACCCTCCAAATTATTATTGAGCAATCCGCCGAATGGAGATCCCCATTACACCTCATGTTCATTGATTTCGAGAAGGCGTTCGATAGTGTTGATCGGGAGTATATTTGGAGAGCTCTTCGTAGGAGGGGCATACCAAATAAAATAATTTCCATCATCAAGGAATCTTATCAGGGAGCCCAATGTCACGTTTTGCACAAGGGTAAGCTTTCAGATCCTTTTCAGGTGCACAGTGGAGTGAGACAAGGTTGCATTTTACACCTATTATTTTCCTCATAGCCATTAACGATGTACTAGTGAGCGTGCTTCAAAACCAGAGGATAGGTATCAGATGGAAAATGTTTGATTACCTGCAACACCTGGACTATGCTGACGATATTTGTCTGCTTTCAAATAAAAAGGAGGATGTAGCTCAAATGGCCGATGCTCTGCATTGCGAAAGTCGTAATGCCGGGCTCAAGATAAACGCTGCCAAGATTAAGTACTTGAGCTCCCATCCTGGGGGACAAAGCGGAATTTGTGTTTCGGGCCAGGCAGTCGAAAAAGTTGACGAATTCTGCTACCTTGGAAGCATAGTCACAACAGATGGCGGCGCGGACGCTGATGTACAATCGCGTATCAATAAGGCTAGAGCAGCCTTCTTCACTTTGACTCCTTTCTGGCAAAATAACAACATTTCTAGCGCACCAAAATCCGAATCTTCAATTCTATTGTAATATCTGTGCTTCTTTATGGCTGTTCAACTTGGAAGGTGACCAACGAGATAACAACTAAGCTGCAAACTTTCGTAAACCAGTGCCTACGGCGCATCCTACAAATCCGCTGGCCGGAGGTTATTTCCAATGATGATCTCCTGAGTATCACAGGCCTGGATTGGATAGGCACTTCTGTCAAAAGGCGAAAGTGGCAATGGATAGGTCATACTCTCCGAAGAGGGCCAACAAATATTGCAAAGCAGGCCCTAGATTGGAACACTCAGGGAGCCAATGCTAGACGCCGTGTTGGACGACCAAGAAACACGTGGAGAAGATCGGTTAATAGCGAGGCTGCTTCATTAAACAAACAGTGGTCAGACCAGAACAGAACGAGGTGGAAAGTAGGATGCCCTATGCCCCACAAGGGGTTAACAGGAACCAGAGAGAGAGAGACGTTTCCAAAACATGTCTAACCAAGTCAATCTGTTGGTAAAGTCATTCAATGTTTACATACCGACATAAAACATGGCGCACCCTGTATATGCTTTGAATCACTCAGGGGCCCCAATCAATGAGCTAAAGAGCCCCATGCGGCTCGCGAGCCCCATTTTTTTTTACCACTGACCAAGGCGGCGATTCAAGTACTGTTAGATGATTTTTCATTCCTGTATACTCAAATGCAAAGCCCCAGTTTTAGATTATTTTAGACAATTTTGTCACAGCATTTCAGTGGCGGCTCCTCAGATGAGGCAACTGAGGCGGCGCCTCACCTTCATTTTCGTCGAGTTATACATTTTAATTCATCACAAAACATAATTAATCTAATATGATAAAAAAACCCTAAATACATATATCTTTAAACTCGCTTACAAGTTCCTTTACACAATCATAAAGTCCCTAAAATATTTTTTGTACACCAATTCATACATGTGAGGCGATAATTTTTCCGCCGCACAAACCCGAACAACAACTCAACACGTATCAAACAAAACATTCACCCGATTCTCTATGGGAGAATGTACGGGAAAAAAGATGCCAGTGAGGCGAAACAGAAATCGCCTCAGCGTGTGTATCTGAATCGAAACAGTGCGACGATTTGTTCTCGCTTTGTTGTACGTATGCTTTGCGCATTGAAATGTAGCTGCAAAATGAAGTTGAGATAAGAACTTACTGAGCATAGTTTCGGTTATTATGTATTTTGGTTGAAATAGAAAAAGGAAAATATTAGATGATGTCGCTTCTTGCATTGGATTTGAAAAAGGCTCGATAGTTGTGTGATTTTTGTCGCTGTTCATTATTACATTTTAATATTTTGACGCCCAAACTTTTCAAATCGATTTTGATTGTATTTTAATTTATGCCGAAACGCCAAATATTTAAAATGGGATATTATGATGCATGGGATTTCGGTCAGATTTTCTTAGGAGTTGAAATTGTCGGTCGCGAAAATATTGTTAGGCAAATTTTAGAGCCAAATTTTAAGAAAGGGTAGTCTAGCATGATTTTTCTACACCATTTAACGAAAAATGGCCCCTGCTGATGATATTCAACTGGCCTTTAATTTCAGCTTTTTAGCTCGTCTATGTTCAGTGCTATTTTTGTCCCTCGGATTGAATATTCCACTACGATTAAAAGAGATAGACCAAGAGATCAATTTGTGTCGTCTGTCACTGTTTTCTTCAGAGCAAAATCTATAAACCTTTTTTTTTTATTTCCTCTAACCAAATTTAACAAAATATTAACAGTGGTTAAATTTCATGCTCCAACTGAATCTTGATAAAATAACTTGAATGAGAGGGAAATATGAGACTCGTTCCTTACAAGGTCTCTAGGAAAAGCAAAGATGTATACTATTTGTCACTAAAATCCCTTTCAGATGGAATAAAGTTAAATTCCGCTACCTTGCCGTAGAGACAGGAATCGCACTTCCCTGCCCCCCTCTGGCTAGATCCATGTTGAATAAAGTTGTAATCGTAAAATTATTCTCTGTTAATGTAACAACCCCCTTCCAATGTGTTTCTTTTTTCGCCTCATCTATTTCCATAGGCACGAGCCGCCACTGCAGCATTTCCCCAATTACCTTCTTTTTAAAAGTAAACGGCTATTTTCTGCCATTGCAAAACACCAGTTAGAGCACAGCTATCTGTGAATTAGCGGTTGGGCAAAGCTTCATCATCAGCTTCATCTACGGTTTACGTATAAAATTGCTCTCAATCTCGCAAGACATTCTCCAGATCTCACTCGACAACTAGCGTTGGTTCCAGTAGTTGTTAACCATTAAAGAAGGTTATGACCCCAATGCCTCTTCTGTTTTTTGATTTTGGCGGGTATCCTATGCCAGAGTTGGAATGGCAATGGTCGTGGCAAATTACCGATGTTGTTTTATCAAAATAGATTTGAATAAAAAAGTTTACCCCAAATTTATTTAACTAAAAGAACCCTTAAAATGTGACTACCCTTCCAAAATAGTAAAAATGTTTGTCTTCCTCATTGCTTGTCAGCTTCGCGGAAAATTCCTAATGAAATAAGTTTCAGTCGAATTTTCCAACGGGGCGTCAGATTTTTCAGACTTTGCAATGGGGGCATGGACTGAAAAAGGATTGATAACTGCTTTGGAACATGCCACTGGACCTGTCTGCAAAGAGAAAAATGTGTTCCAAAATAGACTGGTTTTCAAGGAGAGACAGAGAGAAAGATGTAGTTATGGGCAAGGCAAGAATAAATTCTTTTTTCATATGAAAACCGTTTTTTCGGCGAACACCATTTTCAATTTACAAAGGAGATAAAACTAGCCACTGGGTGGAACTCTGATAAATGAAACTGTGATAAATTTTTCGGGGCTTTAATTTCCGGTTTTTAAGCTCCGTACAGGACTGACGAACGTCAAGTTTTTTTACAATCCATTTGCGTACTTAATGCGGAGTAGAGTTACGTAGAGTCAGTAGTTTCGGCTGGTTTACCGTGCCAAGAGCTACGAGGATTATACGCTTGCAGAGCGTCGGTTGATTGAGTCTGTTGAAAATCTTGAACGTAATTATATCGAGAACAGTGGTGGAGATATGTATCCTACGGATGTCATGTTCAGCATTGATGTGCTCCACCAGAGTCGGTAGTACTAGCGCTACGAGTACTTTGGTCACAGAAAACAAAAGCGTTACTGTACGATACGACTCTCCATGGGTGAAGTCTGATTTTAAAATAAATAACAGGCGCGACAATCCAACATTGGACTAAGGCCGCAGGATGTGTTAGTGACATCCTATTTCCAAGATCTTATCTGCTTTTTGATGAGGTAATGAGATCAGCATCACGCTCAGCAGTGTTATTTATCCCCATAAATGGGTACTCGTTTAACATCTGAGTGAGATCATAGTCCGTCACAAGCTCGTGAGTTCGAAAAACACCATGAGTGAGATTCGAACTTATGATCCTGTGCACTAACCGCTAGACCAGCCAGACTACAAAGTCTGATTTTGGTATTGGAATATTGCGGCCCTTTTTCCCCAGGTGTGATAAACCATATTCGTGACAGTGATGTACTCAATCGCCGATGATTGAATATGTTTGACCATAATCATGGCAATATTCCTGGGGCCGAGCGGTTTGGAATTCATAGCATTTTGATGGTCAGGGCAATTTCAGTTATCGTAATTTGAAGATTGTGGACAACTGGTAATAACGCGCTTGATCCTTGTCGGGGCGTTCAACGAAAAAATTTTGGTTGTATTTGTGAGCGCATTTATTGTTTTTTTTATTATTAAGTTTTATCTCCGAACTTTATGACCAGCTTTGCTTTCCGTTTGAGGGGGTTGATTTTGTAGTCTTCCAAAGCGTGCTGACACCGCGTTTTGTTGTGGCAGTTTTGGAAGTGGGACTTCCATTTTTACCTTCTGTCCCATTGCCAAATGAGTTGCACACGTTGAAAATTGTGGTCTCAGTATCGGGATATGGCCATCGGGGATAAATTTTTTGGCTGCGGTCTGTAAGATCCATCTTAGATGCTTTTCGGCTAGGAATACATTGGTAGGTGACCGTGCAGAAAACGCTTCCCTAACTTGGTGTACGTTTTCTTCTCCCTATATGTATATTGAGATTGCTTATGCAGCGTTTGGATAATAATTGGCAGGTGGTCCAATGAGAAGGTGCTGTTGATGTGCGCAAGACTGGCAATAGAAATTTCAGGAAAGCTCGAGCATGAACCTAATGTTGGCTTGATATTTTGCGGGACAGCATGAAACTGGGGTTATGTATATGTTGAGTATCTCATTCTATATATGCTGACTTGACGGATATCGCTTGTATTATTGTTTGCAGCGGCGACGTCAAGGAATGGAAACGAAATTGCAGGGCATAAGTAGAATTTGGATCAACTGGGTATGATTGTTACAGGAAGATATACTGGTTGAGTAACGTGTGCGTTTTTCTTTCCCCTCTAGCGTCGAAGTGGGTAAGCGATTCATACCGCTCGCGGACAGCCCCCTTCTAATGTGTCCAAAATATTTCTAGATAGCTTCGTCCATGCCTTACAGCCATAGCACAGGTAGGATGGTTTCTTCTTCCTTGCCTCGTTCTTTATACCGCTCCATGGTTCCGCGTTGCTCGACCTGCGTTGTAGGCACATCGCCCGTTTTGGCGATAATTTCTCAGCATATTTCTACAGGCAGCTCTATCTTGGATCGTGTCATCGCCGAGGCCAATGCGTTGTTGTTGCTTTTTCATTTGACACATCCAGGTGTTCTTCGGTCTGCCTCTGGCCTTGGGTCCATCAAATGGAACTTCCATTGATATCGCTCTCTTTGCGGAGTTCTCAGGCGGACGCCTTTGAACATGGCAATACCAATCCATTCGTCGGTCTTCGAGCTTTTCGGTGATTGGTTGGTCTATGGACAAGCTGCCTCGGATGTAGCTACTCTTGATGTGGTCCCTTTTGGTTACACCAGCTGACATGCGTAACATTTTCATTTCAGTCGCTGTCATTTCTTTCGCGTAACCTTCATACATGGTCCAGCATTCTGATCCATACATGAGTGCGGGACGTACAACCGTTTTGTACAACTTGCCCTTTAGCTTCAGTGGCATTTTCTTATCGCAGAAAACTCCAGAGTTTTCTCGCCACCTCATCCACCCAACCTTTGTGCGATGTTTGATATCATCATCGCATGTAGCTCCGCTGTTCACCATCGAGCCAAGGTACTTGAACTTGGTACAAGACTTAAGCTGCTCTCCTTTGACGTACATTTCTGGTATCGGTGCATTTGGGTCTGAGAATTGGCAGCATAAGAACTCAGTCTTTGTTATACTTACCCTCAGTCCATGCTCCTCCAGAATGTCACACCATTTTGTAAGCGCAGCTTGCAAGGCAACGATGTTTGGGCTACTGAGGACTATATCATCAGCAAAAAGAAGAGATATTTCTAGGCCGTCGGAGACACGTGTTAATAAGTAGCACATGATGATGTTGAAGAGCAACGGACTCAATACACTGCCCTGGTGTACTCCGACATTCACCGGAAATTCTTCTGATTCACCGGCTGTGCATCTAACCTTAGTCGTAGCTCCACCATACATGTCTCGTATCATCCTGACGTATGCCTCGGGGACATTGTGCTCTCAAGGCCAACCATATCAGATCACGAGGTACTCTATCGAATGCCTTCTCCAAATCGATACACAAAGTGCACGTCCTTTCGTGCTGCTCTATACTTTTCCATCGCAATACGAATGCACTGAATCGTATCGACTGTAGATCGACCTTCAACAAAGCCGCATTCATTCTCATTCAACAGGTAGGATGGTTATTATACCGTTATACCACATGGAACTTTGTGTTCCCGAAGAAGGCTTTCTGCGTCATCCAGTCCCCGAGATATCATGTTGATGTCGTTGGCGTACGCTACAAGTCGTGACGACTTGGTGAGTTGCGTTCCGCCGCTTTTCATTTTCGTGGCTTGATTTACATACTCTAGTCTCCAGAGCAAGGCTGAAAGTAGTGTTCTTCTTCTTCTTTTAGCGGTGCAGAAAGGTGTGCAACCGCTGTGCATCTATGTGGATTCGAGTTATGGTTCGTCGATGCTTTCGTCCGTTATGTCAAGGGACAAAAACATAGCTGCTGCGATAGGGTTTTCCCACAGTGAGATAGGGGTTAAGTCAGTGGGCGCAGCTGGGCATTGAAACAAGTGACCCACATCGTGTGGAGCGCCAGCGCAGTTTGGACAGATGTTTTGAATGTCCGGGTTAATGCGAGAAAGGTACGAATTGAGGCGTGAACAAAAGCCCGACCGAAGTTGAGCTAATGTCACTCTGGTGGCTCTCGGGAGCCTAATCTCCTCAGGCGAAATGGGTGGAGGGCGCACTGAGAGGACTCTGTTCGCACCTAATCTCGCAATAGACCGACTCACTTCTGCAGTGTGAATCTCAGCGATGGCAGCTCGGTATGCATCATCGTCGTAAGGGTCCCTCTTGTATCCCTGGACCTCTCTCTCTAGGTCTCGCAAATCACGCCTGAAAGTAGTGTTCGTCGATGTTAATTGTCATTCTTCTTCTTGTAGCGGTGCAGAAAGGTGTGTAACCTCTGTGCATCTATGTGGGCACGATTTATGGTTCGTCAATGTTTGTGTCCGTGAGGTCTAAGGACAAAAACATAGCTGCTGCGATAGGGTTTTCCCACAGTGATATAGGGGTAAGATCAGTGGACGCAGCGGGGCATTGAAACAAATGGCCCACATCATGAGGAGTACCATTGCAGTTTGGACAGATGTTTTGGATGTCCGGGTTTATGCGAGAAAGGTACGAATTAAGGCGTGAACAAAAGCCCGACCGAAGTTGAGCTAGTGTGACTCTAGTGGCTCTCGGGAGCCTAATCTCCTCAGGCGAAATTGGTGGTGGGCGCTCTGAGAGGACTCTATTCGCACCTAAGCTCGCGATAGACCGATTCACTTCTTCAGTGTGGATCGCCGCGATGGCGGCTCGGTATGTAACTTCATCGTAAGGGTCCCGTTTGTATCCCTGAACCTCTCTCTCAAGGTCTCGTAAACCACGCCTGACATGTCGTGGTGGAGGAATTCGGTCCATGAGATGATTATTGGGATGATCCTCACGGTAGCAACCAACAAGATACTGTTTAGAGAGAAGGAGATTGTGATCACGTATTGGCATCAATTTTGTCTCCTGATGTAAGTGATCCTGGGCAGACATCAGAAGGCAACCTGTCGCGATGCGTAGAGCGGCATTTTGGCAGACCTGAACTTTGGACCAGTTTGTGTCACATAGACTATGTGTCCAAACTGGGGCTGCATAATCAGCGGCCGCTCGACCCACCGCTTTATAAGTAGCTAGCATGGTTTCTTTATCTTTGCCCCAGGTGCTACCAGCTAGAGCTTTTAGGATGTTGTTCCTACTGCGCATTTTTTCACAGACTGAAGCTGCATGATTCGCAGACGTCATCATGTTCTCTAGGTGAAGCCCGAGAATTTTGGGGTTTTTAACAGTAGGAACAGAATTGTTGCCAATACGTATATCCATCTCCCATCTGATGTCCTCCCACCAAGTGGTTAGAAAAGTCGCAGAGGATTTGGACGCAGAGATGGTGAGGTTTCGGCTTTGGAAAAATGCCTGTAATCATCCTAGATAGCGATTAATTCGGAGGCGCATTTCATCCTTATCATTCCCTGTGGCGAGTACGGTGCAATCGTCAGCATAGGAAATCACCTCGATTCCTTCAGGTGGTGTGGGAAGGCCGGACATGTAGATGTTGAACAGAGTGGGGGAGAGTACCCCTCCCTGTGGAACACCTAATTTGATTTTCCTAAGCTTAGAACGTTTGCCTCGAAACTCGGTGAAGGAGTGCCGACCAGCTAGATAATTGGCAATCCAACGGATCTCTTGTGCAGGAAGATGCATATTCAACAGGTTTGCTAGGAGCATTGAATGATTGACCTTATAGAATGCACTTGATAGGTCTATTGCCACCAGAATAGTTCTGTGACAACGACTGCGTTGATTTAGCCCATCACGAATGCGTGTAGTGATCGCATTGAGGGCAGTGGTGGTACTATGTTACTTCCTGAAGCCATGCTGGTGAGGTATATTAATTGTCATCCTTATGAGTCACCCTACCATTCCTGGTATACCAAAATGGAGCAGTTGCTTGACACTACACTGTGTATGTCTGCTTGAAGTCGATTTTGTATTCCCAGCACTTCTCCCTGAATAGCTTCTCTTCTGAAACTAAAACTACCACTTCACCCACACATCTCAACGACTCGTGTATTTTTAAAACAAACCTATTGGCCACAGCATACACGCAACCCACCGCAGTTCTCTGTTAACTTACCATGGCTTGTCGCCTTGTACATCGGCAAAGATTTCATTTGCACCGGACGCTTGATGTCCGCCCGCGCCGTACGTGTACTCGTTGCCAAGATCCACAAATCCTCCGGAATTGCCCCGTTGCCGGGCCCGATACGAATACTCGTCCTCATTGCCAAGGCCATATCTGAAACGCCACAAAAAAGAAGAAAAGAAACGTGTCGTGACGACCACGACGACACGCAATTAGTAATCGACGAAAAACAATTAATCAGCGCGCAATCACACACATGTCACGCTGTTGATAACGAAAACTCCATTGTTTGCGGATATTACCTGTTCCAATCGACTTCATGTCGTCGGTAGTTCGATCTGTCGGTATCATTCATTGTTGGGCCACCGTGAAATTCTATTTATGCTAGACAAGTCCACTCCTCCGCGGAAATGGTGTGCCACCTACACCTGCAACCCGCCGTACAATCAATATGGAAATCTATCTGACTGGACGTGATGACCACGATTTCTTCCTTTCCGGATCGAACCGTGTCAAAAGTAGCTAACGAAGAAAGTAAACATCTGTGAGGTCATAGCCTCGGCGATAGATGGTCGCCGCTTTTGACGACGACGACAACAAAATGGTAAAAGCGCAACGTCGAACCGCACGAAAACACAAACCAGCGATCACAGAGATTTGGTAGTATATCCCGGTAAGTTTCAAGTGTCCTGCACTCGACTGAAGATTATGCAGTGTTTGATAAAGATTTACTGATGGGAATTTGTGAAAATAGCCGGAAATCGACTGAAAACCAGCAGACTATTTTCTAAACATGACGTGAACACGAAAAGTACATAGACGACTGTCAAAAATTGAGAAAAGTGCTCAATTATGAGTGGAATTTATCTTCACAAATCAATCAGCGCACTCTGGCGGAAAATGGGTATTTGACGTTGACATTTGACATAACCTCAACAATTTTGTTTTTCTGCGACTGGTTGGGTGCCGTCAAGTCAATTTTGATCCTGAAATTATGGCGAATTTACTGACCAATTTGACTAGGAGGTAAATAGATTCGAGTGGAATCCATATTTCAGGCTAATCGACAATTTGTTTCAGAATTTTCGCGGCCGGAATGCTACAAGTGAGCAAGTTCCACTCGATGACTCCGGCCATCACAAACGGCGGAACTGCAGAAATGGGCGCAGGTGGAGTGTGGTCATTTCTATCGACCAGGACGAAAGTTCGATGCTATTTCCCAAAACCGCGTGAAACAAAACGAATTAATGTTCACGGATGGGCCAAGCGTATGTCCACACCCGGCGGACGTCGTGTTCTCATGCGAAGGATATTGAAGGGACGACATGTCCTCTCGCATTGAGTAGTTTTTGTGTAGTAGTTTTCCCAATATTTAGTAAGTCCTATTGATGAGTGTTGTGCACCAGAATTGTTGAATAAATATAAATTTTCTGAAAACTTGTTCATTCATTTAGAGATCAGCTGTTTTTTGGCACTTTATTGCTCTGAAGCGATTTCAGCGCCGCCTGCGGGCAGAAAATTGGCAATTTTGTCGAATAGAGTTCCATGGTCCTCTCTTCTACTACTTCGTTTATTGATTGCAAACTGTCACTTTTCCTGCACGGACGAGCGAGTTGTAAAAAAAAAATTCCGAGCTCTGTGTGCTGACTTGACTTTTCTCAGTTCGCGTTTCGTGTGCTGTTTTTCGTCTATTCTCGTCCCTAATTTTTCTCGCCTATTTGCACAAATGGCCGCGATCTCGTTGTCACTTGATTGAATCTTTACACGCGAAAACGTTCGATAGAAAAAAATGCGTCTCGATCGCGCAAGCAGTGATTGTGGCTTTGCCTAGTTGCGGGGCGCGTAGTGCTAGTGCGAAAATGTCGAAATGTTACTTTGTTCATGGTGAAAAAATTGCGACAAGAATAATTTCCCGTTGATTGTGCCAGTTGCAAATTGTGTGGAAAAGTGCGTTGTGTATTTGTTGAAGGCTGCTGTGGTGCACGGCGTGTGTGAAAAGTGCCCGCGGGTCTCTAAAGTGAAAATATGAATCGTCATCAGATCTTGAGTGGGGCCTGCAATGCTGGCGACCGATGCTATGCCGTTGGATCTGTCGAAGGAATCCCCTTCACCGTAAGTAGAACCGCAGAATGTTTGCCACAGAGAACGTCCGAGACGAAAATGCCCATCGTGACCCACCCCTGAGGCGTAGCGCGGCGCGTCAGGATGTCTACCACTGGGTCTCAGCACGGCAGACGCTCAACATTGATTTTCCCGTAGTAGGTTATCTGGATCGAACTGCTTTGCGGAAAATACCACAACGAGTCAGCTGATGACTGGTTTCTCGCGCTCCGCACTGTCCTCGGCGCCTCACCACTACACAGTGCAACGCACGGGCAACAGTACGCCTCCAGAATCGTCACAAGAGGCAGACGCGGGAGGATGCACCCATCGTGTGATTGTAGGGTGTTTACGCTATGCGTAATTACGGGCACTGATAACAAAGTCAATACATGTCGTTGGCCCAGTTATCCATATCCTGTTCATCTCCGCAATCTGGTTGGCGTGGGTCCAACACGGATGACACCCGAGAGTCTCGTTCCAGGCGCCAGCGGTGCCAGCCACCCTGCTGTCACACGGTCGCACTACATAGCTCTCTGCCTGCTGATGTAATTTGCCATCTGCTTGTGCCTGTCTCCTCGACGCGTCACGATTGTTTTCTTTTCGAGCCGTGAAGTTGATATCTAATCAGTTTCTGAGTTTCTGCCCGTTCGGCCGCTGTTCTACTTGAGACAAAAATGGAGCAGATCGGCGGCAAATATTAGCCCGGGGGGCTGGCAAAGGAAGGTCGCAATAGAGTTGACTACGGCCGCCGAGTGTGTGGTGTGTCGCGTATTGCGAGAATCGCCACAAAAACTTTACGAGCGGGCAATTTGCACTTGAGCGTGGAGTCTTGCGGCTGGTGGCCCATTAATTGTCTTTATTGGAGGCGTTATGTAAAAAGTTCGGTGTGTGCAGTCAACTGGATGTGAAGATAGCGCATCCCCATCGCTTCTTATTGCCATCTGCCTGCTGCTGGCGACTCGCAATGTTTACTTGATATGGTGGGAAGTGAACTTTTGTACCTACTACGTAGGAAGACCAACAAGACGCACCTTCTGATGGTCATCTCCGCCGGTGTTCTGGTGGGATGAAAATCGATTGCCATCCAATCATCGCAAGTGAGGGTTAGTTGGCCAATTATTAGAATCCCAAAGGATACAAGGAGATGTTGGGATGTTGTTTAATTTTGTCGGGAAGTATTTTGTCCATTTATCGACTTTCAGGGTCATCTCAAAGGGGATGAATTAAGGTTAAAGGTTGACTTGATATTAGTTGGTGACTGAGAGCAATTTGAATAACCTTTCAAATATGACTAAGCAATTTATGGCGAGGCACCTCGAAAATCTACGAACTTCTTCAAAGGCTTTCTTGCTGGAAATACGACATAGACCTATACCAAATCGTTGGTACACTTCATCGGGCATACGACAGTATCGATCGCAGTATACTTTAAAATATATTCCCGCATATGACTAATGCTGTCTTACAGGTCAGAATGCACAATAGAGTCACTAATCTATTCAAGCAGTGCGATAAACTGACATAGAATATTGACAGCAGCGGAACGCTACTCATCTAGTCGCCACAACTAGTAGCGAACACCGACGATATCAACATCATGTCTCGAAGAGTGATGCCGAAAGCCGTCTGTATAATCTCAGAAGTTGAACTACATAAACTAATACGAAGAGGGGGGGGGGGGGGGCAATGGGGTCAAGCGAAGACGCAATTACGCATATTTTGATATTGAAGTTGAGAAGTTGAAGCCGTGGAGGGATGCGAACCAAGAACAAAAAAATCGCCGAGGGGAGACCAAACGAGGCCAAGTTTTCATGTTTCAAAATTTTTTTTCGCGAGTTCCACTTAACAAAAGATTCAAATTTTGGTGAATTGTTACAACGTGTTGGAAAGAGCGTTTCGCTTTGGTTATGGTTATGACTTATGATGACATGCGGATAAAATGTAAATATTCGGTCAACTGCCCCAACTAAAACCAAAATAGTCGATGCAATTATTGCACTAAAGCGTGATAAGGGTGTGTGTGCTCCCACGGTCACCAAAAGAATGTCTAAAATAGTCTTGGAAAAGATGCAGAACCACGATGAGGAGCAGGCTGAATATTTTAAATGTGGATTTTCTTGCGTCGGCCACATCAACACCTTACGCATTGTAATCTTGCAATGCTTCGAATGCAAATCTCCGTTGTACATGCTCTTTATTGATTTTAAAAAGGTTTTCAATTGTGAACGGAACTGTATCTCGGCGACCTTACACATGAGGGGTTTCCCAAAGAAAATACTAACTATTAGGGAAACTTAGTTGCTGCGAAATGCGCGTACTCTATAAAGGTTTCGGAGGACTTTGAAGTTCTTAGCGGAGTCAGGCAGAGTCTTGCATTCTCTCACCTATCCAGCTTCCTGCCTAGCGAGCCCACAGAAGTTTCGATTAAAGTGACAGCTAAGCTCTGTATTTAGTTTTTAGTCCTCTCATTATTGCATTGCATGTAGTGTATGTTTTAAGTCTAGAAGCTTCATAAACTACAAAATGAGTTAAAACGAGACCGAATTCTAATCGTGCGAATAGCACGATGAATGTATGCCCTATACCCATGTATAGACCTTGAACATACGCAAAACCTTAAATAACTTATTGCAAGTTTTTTTTTCTAGGGGAGCAAGGGTTGGAAGATTCGAATCTGACACACTTTTAATATTTTATAAGGAAATTCAACAGCTACCATCTGATATAGATTTCAAGTTTTTCGCGACATTCGGCTAAATATAGCTTTGTAGGGGAGGCAGGGGAAGTAGGTTAGGTAAGGTACAGGGCCGCCAGATTTGCACCCAGCGCACTGAGACCAGAATTTGGTCCATTGTGATACCACCAAGAGAATCATGCATGTTACTGTTTATGCTAGGAACCAGCCCGTGTTTCTCGGCCAGGGCGGGACAGTGACAAAGTAAGTGATGTACACTCTCTTCCTCTTCTTCGTCATCACAACTTCTGCATAAGTCGTTGTTAGAAACTCGGAGTCTTCTAGCGTGCTCCCCAATAGGACAGTGCCCTGTTATTAAACCCCACCACACTGCGAATATGCTTTCTGTCCAATGGTAGAACGGACATTGTCTAGTTTTCGCCAGATCATCCTCGTCGTTGCCATGGATCCATCTTGCTCTGGTCCTGTGTTCTGCAGCGGCTTTTATTATCAATGCGCAATCGACAATAGGTGTTTTGGCGCAGCCGTCTTTAACGCTAACTGTTGACGCATGCCGGGCAAAGTCATCTGCATTGCGATTGCCTTCAAAGCCACTATGGCCTGGTATCCAGCCTAGCTTAATGTTGAAGAAGCGACCCATCTCTCTAAGTACTGAGCGACAATTCTCAATAGTTCTTGATGTGGTCAGCCCTGAGTCAAGTGAACGAATTGCAGCCTGACTATCAGTAAATAAAAAAATACCGGCGTACAGAGGGCTGCGCCCGCAATACGAGGGTTTTTTAGATTTTGGATACACACATAGTGAATAATTTTGCACATATATTTTATAGGTAATAAATAAGAATTATGCACAATATTAATGAAATGCTTCTCGTAAATCTATTTTTGGATTGGTCTAAATAAACGCGTTCCAGAATGAAAGGCTAACGCCTTTCATTCAGTAACACTTTTTAATTAGACCAACCCAAAAATAGATTTACTATGTATCATGGTTACATATATTAACTGCATTTATTAGCTTTAACTCCGTTACCATTACTCCAAACTGGAAAAAAGCGACTGATATGAAATGTACCCATCGAGTTCTTTGATTTGAATACCCATACGTCCATGTCCAATAAAAACTAAAAAAGTCGACTTTTTAAAATTTCCGGGACACCCTGTTAGCTTTGTCCTACCAACGTCTAAGTATTTCGTGCTTAAGACTCTTACGATTCTACACATTCCTACCAAATTTCATAACGATCAGTTAGTGAACAAATTTTTAAATCTCCGTGACACCCTGTTATCTTTGCCCTACTAACTTCTAAGTATTTCGTGCCAAAGACTGTTACTATTCTACACATTCCTACTAAAATACATGACGATTGGTTAAGCCGTTCCGGAGGTATTTAGTGAACAAATTTGTAAATATCAGGGACACCCTGTTATATTTGCCATACCAATTTTTAAGTATTTCATGCCAAAGACTGTTACCATTCTACACATTCCTACCAAATTTCATGACGATCTGTTAAGCCGTTCGCGAGTTATTTAGTGAACAAATTTTCAAATGTCCGGGACACCCTGTTATTTTTGTCCTACCAACTTCTAAGTACAGTGAAACTTCCCTTAACGGACACTTCTCAATAGCGGACATTTCCCTATAACGGACAATTTTTGATTCCCCGGCGTTTTTGCCTTAGTTTCTGGGCATTTAATACTTCTATAAAGCGGACACTCTCAATAGCGGACGCGGACAACCTTTCCGTTGATTTTCATTTACTATATGTTCTCCCTATAACGGACACTACATGTAAGAAAACAAACTTTTTCAGCAAAAAAATCATTTTGACTTTAACTTTCGCCTCCTCTTTTGTTCTTGTTTGCTTTTCCTTCCAAGCAGTAATAGTCTACTTATCTTGCACTTTCGCAATCAGAGCTTTTTCTTTGTGGCTTCAGGTTTAGTGTAAAGCTGGGGATATTTTTTTATCAATTTTTATTTCTTGAGATGATTTTTTCTTCCTTTTTTGTTTTGTGTTCTACGAAGGTAATAAACATTAATTTGGCTACATTTCTGATCGATTTTTTCAGCTATTTGCATTCCGATTTTTTACAAAATTTGTGTTTCAAGTGTAAAATAAATTCGGTTAACTCTTAAAGAAAAGTTGAGATTATTCGGCTGAGTGAACGTGAAAAGTTGAGTGTTCGCGTGTTAGCAACAAGATTCCATGTGGGAAAAACTCAAGTAAGCGAGGTTTTAAAGCACAAAAAAGATCTTTTAAATGAATATGGTAGACACGGGAGAAGCTTCCCATAAACCGCTGGCTTGACCATAGAGACGGCTGTATTCGAATGGTTTTGCCGTGTCATGGCGGCAAACATTCCAGTTTCTGGACCACTTATTCGAGTAAAGGCACTCAAAATTGCGAAATCCCGGAGCTGCGACGAAACTGCCCTTTTTCAGAGCTTTTCCCGAAAAAACTATGCAGCTTAAAAATGAAAGATGTCAGGGAGGTAAAATTTCAAAAGAAAGTCTAACAATCCTCCTATGCACCAACATGATTGGTGAGTTCGAAAATCCTCTGGTGATTGGGAAGGAAGGGTCCACGGTTTTTTAAAGGTGTAGATTTAAATTTATTGCTAGTGGATTGGCATTTGTATGCCAAGGCGTGGATGATATGTGAAATAATGACCCAAATCAAAGTTTAACGAATGTCAAAATCGTGTTCCTGCCACCAAACACGACAGCCGCGTGCAAACCCTTAGACCCGACCAGACCTTTAAACAAAATTTAAATCCATTATCGCAAACACGTATTAAGGCATCCATTAGGTCATATGGATGATGTAACGTCTTCGAGCCATCTCACTAAGAAAATTTCCATACTGGATTTTTTATTTATTATGTATTATTTAATTGAATTGGCTTTGTTATGTAATTTTGTTTTACTTATATGTTTTACCCTTATTGATACGTAAAATTCATAAATAACCATTTGATGATCGGGAATATTCTTTTGTTATTATTACCTTCAACTAGATACCATTGTCTCTTAATAGCGGACACTTCTCTATAGCGGACAATATTTCATTCACCGTAGGTGTCCGTTATAGGGAAGTTTTACTGTATTTCGTGCCAAAGACTGTTACCATTCTACACATTCCTACCAAATTTCATGACGATCGGTTAAGCCGTTCGCGAGTTATTTAGTGAACAGACGGACGGACAGACGGACGGACAAAATCGATTTCATAAGGGTTTTTTGAAAAATCTAAAAAACCCTAAAAACGTCCCTGCCAGTGACGACGTAACAATCCTACCAAGTTAGGGCTTCCAAAATCGCTGAGACCTCCGATACAGACGCTACAGAAATTAGGGAGACAGCACACAATATCGTCCATGCCTTGCGATAGACAGTAGGCAATACCAGCTGACGCTGCCATTGCAAAGTACTCGTATGTATGTACATATATCGACATTGTCTCTCCTGATAGTGGAAATTTCAACTGTTAAGGCGCCTGGAGAAATGCACATCACCGAAACCGATCTGTGATTTGTGTCTCGCAAAAAAAAATTAAATTTTTAATGAAACACTTTGCATTCCAAAACATACAATCTTTCCGTCAACTCCCTCTCTCTGGTTCCTTTTAACCCCTAGTGGGGCATAGGGCATTGCCTACGCCTCTTTTCCACCTCTGCCTATTGGCAGCCATCGCCTCTAGGTGGTCCCACGATTTGCCTATAGATTTTCCCTCTGCCTCAACAGATCTTCTCCATGTATTTTTGGGTCGACGGCTAGCGTTGGTTCCCTGAGGATTCCAATCTAGAGCCTGTTTTGCAATGTTTTTTGGCTCTTTTCGAAGTGTGTGACCTATCCACTGCCACATTCGCCGTTTGATGACGATGCCTATCCTATTTTGGCGAGTAATTTTGAGGAGGTCGTCGTTAGATATACCTCAGGCCAGCGAATTCGTAGGATGCGCCGTAGGCACTGATTCACGAAAGTTTGCAGTTTGGTGGTAATGTTACTGGTCACCTTCCACGTGGAACACCCATTTAAAAGCACAGATTTTACATTGCTTTCGAAGATCCGGAGTTTGGTATTTCTGGAGATGTTGTGGTTTTGCCAGAGAGGAGTCAAACGGAAAAATACTGCTCGGGCTTTATTTATACGCGACTCGACATCGGCATCAGCCCTACCATCCGCAGTCACTACGCTTCCAAGGTAAGTAAAGTCCTCGACTTTTTCTATCGGTTGACCGGAGATAGAAATGGTGTTTTGCCCTCCTGATGACAAGCTCATGTATTTAGTCTTAGCGGCATTAATTTTTAAGGCACCACTTCGACTTTCACGATGCAAAGCATGCGTCATTTGAGCCAGATTATCTGGTGTGTTTGAGAGAAGGCAAATGTCGTCCGCGTAGTCCAGGTGCTTAAGGTAATCGAATAACTTCCACCTGATACCCTTACTTTTATGGTCGCGTAGAGAATCGCAGATTACATCGTGGGTGGTAATAAGGAACAGCATTGGTGATAAGAGACTAGTTAGTAGGAACAGTAGACAAGCGTACAAGATGATTAATTCAATTAAAAGTGGATACCAACCCAGGACCAGCCTCTGTAAGGATAAGGAATGCAATATCATTAGCGACACCGATAGCGTTGATAAACGCTGGGCCTCACATTTTGAAGAGCTCCTCAATGTTCAACCGAACAACCCCACACAAGAAGCTCCGGAGCTGATAGCTGAACCAGACCCTCCCGTTCAACCCCCAACAGTAGAAGAAGTTGATCTCGCCATGCAAGCACTAAAACATAATAAAGCCCCGGGCGCTGACGAGATTCCAGCTGAACTGCTGAAGCATGGTGGGGAGAGCCTTGTTAAGGCTATACACACACTTATCGTCAAAGTATGGAACGACGAAATAATCCCGGAAGATTGGCGTAAAAGTATCATTTGCCCAATCCACAAAAAAAGGGGATAAGTTGAAATGTGAGAACTACAGAGGCATCTCATTAGTTTGTACGACTTATAAGATTTTATCTAAGATTCTGGAAAATAGAATTAATCCGTACGCAGAAGAAATCATTGGCGAGTATCAAGGCGGCTTTAGACCTGGTCGTTCGACGACAGATCAGCTTTTTACAGTGAAGCTTTTACTCCAGAAGTGCTGGGAATACAACATCGACGTATACCAAATATTTGTTGACTTCAAGCAGGCATACGACAGTATCGATCGAAGCGTACTGTACAACATTTTGCTGCATTTTGGAATACCGGCTAAGCTAGTGCGATTCATAAGGATGACGATGACTAATACCGTCTCGCAGGTCAGAGTTCAGAACAGACTCACGGACCTATTTGAAACTCGTACTGGACTCAAGCTGGCGCCGACGCTCTTCAACCTGGCTCTGGAGTATGTGATTCGAGCCATGAATTTGGACAGCAGCGGAACGCTACTCATTAAATCGACTCAACTAGTAGCCTACGCCGACGACATCAACATCATGTCTCGAAGATTGGGTGATGCAGAAAGCCTTCTGCATAATCTCAATAAAGAGAAGTTGGGCTACATATCAACGAGTCTAAAACCAAGGTCATGATGCAATCAAAAACTAGAACGCCAGTAAATTCAAGCATCACAGTGGGGGACCTCAATATAGAATATGTAGACAACTTCACTTACCTGGGTTGCAATTTGTCAAAAAGACGCCAACGACGGATACAACTAGCTAATAAGTGTTACTTTGCGGTCCTCCAAATTATTAATTCGAAGCTGGTGCACAGGAACACGAAGCGTATATAAAACCATCATCCGACCTGTGCTATGCTATGGCTGCGAGGCATGGACCCTAACCCAAAACTCTTGAACACCTGTTGGACACATTCGAGCGAAAGGTTCTCCGAAGAATCTTCGGGGCCGTTCGTGAACGAGGTGAATGGCGCATCCGGTACAACCTTGAGTTGTATCAGCTGTATGATGAGCTACAGGTGTCGAAGATCGTGAAATTGCAGCGATTACAATGGGCGGGTCATGTACAAAGGATGAACGACGATCGCATGCCCAAAAAGGTGATGAACGCGCAACGAGTGGACAGAGCCAGATTGCGTAAACGACCGAGAGCCCGATGGGAGCATTCTGTATGTGAGGACGCCAACCAGATGCTAGGCTTTCGGAATTGGAGGACAAGGTCGTGTGACCGCGACAATTGGAGGTTTTCAATCCAGGCGGCCAAGGCCCGACGTCGGGCTATCGTGCCATAAAGCAGAAGAAGATTGGTGAAAAGATACAGCCTTGTCTGACTCCATTATTCACCTCAAAAGGACTGGACAATTCACTCTTGTGCAAGACATGACATTGGGCTCCATTATAGGACTCCTTTATGATGGAAATAAGTTTCTCTGGTATGCCTCTCCTACGTAAGGCTGTCCAGATATAAGCCCGGTCAACGCTGTCAAACGCCTTCTCGAAGTCAATGAACCTAAGATGTAACGGGGATCTCCATTCAGCGGATTGTTCAATTATAATTCGAAGGGTGTTGATATGATCGCTACATGAAAAACCCTCACGAAAACCGGCTTGTTCATTGTTCAGAGTGCGGTCGATTGATGTCTTGATCCGGTCCAAGATTATTTTGGCCATCAGTTTAGAGACTGCACGGAGGAGACAGATTCCACGCCAATTATTGCAATCCATGAAATTTCCTTTCTTAGGGATTTTAACAATGACGCCTTTCTTCCATTCTTGAGGGAGAGTCTCGGTTGTCCAACACTCTTGGATCAGGGGTAGAAGAATATCCGATGTAGCGTTGGTATCCGCTTTCAAAAGTTCCATGGGGATACCGTCTGCCCCCGGGGCTTTACCAGCTTCCAATGATTTAAGGGCCTTAATTATTTCCAGCTTGGATGGTACACCGGTATTAATTCTGGCCATTTGCGGAAGACTTGCTGCTTCCGGTGGAGGTGGGCTTGAAGGGTTGAAGTTGTTGTTAAGTACCTCCATGAAATGCTCTCTCCAACGGCGCAGTTGTTGTTCGTCTGTGACTAGCAGAGACCCGTCTTTATCTTTTACAGGATGCTCATGGGTAAAAGATTTGCCAGTAAATGGCTTAATGAGCTTGTAAAGGGTCCCACTGTCACCACGGTAAGCCGCATCTTCTGCCTCCACCGCTAACGCGTTGACGTTGTTGCGTTTATCACGTCTTACGCTTCTCTGCACTCTTTTTTGAAGAGAATTGTACTCGGTCCTTAGTTGTTGCTTGACTGTAGTGTCAGTAGCCGAATTCAGTTGCTCTTTAATTCTCTTCCGTGCAGTTATCAGAGACCATGTATCGTCGCTGATAAATGGTCTCCTACTTCGCTGAAGTCTGCCCACAAATGTTTCGCCACACGATATAAAAGCGTCCTTCACAATGTTCCATCTATCATCAATTGATGAAGGAGTATCTGGCGTTTGTGCATTAGCTATCTCGTGCAATGCGCTAGAAACTGCACGTATTGTTGATGGATCTTTAAGTTTTTGCACATTGAATCGTGGCGATACACGCTCGTTTTGTGTGCGACAAATAGCAGCGGTCCGCAAGCGAATTTTCGCGATGACAAGTTGGTGATCGCTGCGCCTACATCAGCACCACGCTGACGTCCATGAGACAATTTCTCCATGTTTTGGAGATGGCTATATGGTCAATCTGGTTCTCTGTTCGGCCATCTGGAGATATCCAGGTTGTTAAATGGCAAGGTTTGTGTTTAAACAGGGTGCCGCCAATGACAAGTGTACGAGAGTTACAGAACACTACGAACAACTCACCATTGTCGTTCCTAACACCCAGACCATGATTGCCCATTAGATGTTCCAATCCAACATTTTCAGACCCAATTTTAGCGTTGAGATCCCCCATAATAATTTTTATGTCACCTCTGGGAGCCTTGTCAAAGGTGTCGCCAAGCAGGTGGTTAAAGGCGTCCTTAGCATGCTGGTCGGCTGACTCAGTTGGGGCGTAGCACTGAATTATGGTAATGTTCCTTACAGGATGCCGACTCCAGTCATTCTGGGTGTGGCTTCAAGTTCACTACCAGAGTAAAGCAACACAGTTTGGGAACTAGGTGATAAGGTCGTTCCCGATCCGGTCCATCTTGTTTCGCTCCGTCCTATTATCGAAATTATATATGCGGTCATTTCCGGGTGAAATATTAAAACTGGAGAGGTTTACTTTAAAAAAATAATTTAGTTTAAAATGTTTTTTTAAGTCGATTTTTTTTTTAATTTCATATTACATTTATTTGTGAGGCGTGGGTGCGGTCACTTCACCGTTTATGGGCTATTTCGAGTATATAATGTACAGACACTTGGATCAGGCCACACATGTACGGACATTTGGATCACGCCGAGATTCGATCTCCGGACCCCTAGATTACTAGCATGTGCGACTCAACCGAGTGCGCCACACAGTGCTTATACCTCATGATTATTTATTATTCCATGAACAATTGGCCATATATCAAGTACTTAAAACTGTTTTTGGTTTAAAGTTAAAATTTTAGTCCAAAAGATTAAATTTTAAACTCAGGGTTTGGATTTTAAACTCTGAGTTTACAACTTTTAAACTTTTAGTCTTAATTTTAAACTTTTAGTTTACACTTTAATATAAGTCTGGTTTTATTGAAAAATTTTAATCATTAAGATCCAATTGGTTTACTTTCTAATACTTTTAGTCTTAAAAATTTATAAAACTTTTGAATTTCTTAAGAAATAAGCCGAATTTCACTAAAATTAATGAACCGATTGAATTGTTTAGATTTAAAACAAAATTTGCTTAAAATATGGACTAAACTTTTTCGATTTACTATAAAAGTTTTAAAAAGAAACTAAATTTCCGACCGTGTAGAATTGACATCTAGTGCACTTAGACCGAAAGATTGGTCCATTGTGATACCCCATGGAAGAAGAAAAGTACGTACTAAGTCATGCAGTAAAACCAGCCCGTTATTAAGCAATATTGGGCTCACATCCCGAAGATCGTCCATATCATAGAAAAACCTAGAACCAAGAATACGTCTTCGTACTTCGGCCAAGGCCGGACACTGACAGAGAAAGTGATGCACGCTTTCTTCCTCTTCTTCGTCATCACAACTTCTGCAGTAGTCATTATGGGGAATGCGGAGTCTCCTTGCGTGCTCCCCAATAGGACAGTGCCCCGTTATAGCACCGAGCACCCCACCAATGTGTTTCCTGTCCAGTGACAATAATATTGTTGATCGGGCCGAGTCAAGCCGTGGCCAAATCAACCTAGTTGTCGTGCAAGTGCTGCCGTGAGTCCATCTGGCACTAGCCCTGAGCAAAACAGCCGCTTCTACTGCGACTCTGCAGGAGGAAATCGGCGTTTTTAGGTTACTATGATGGTCTTCTAAATTCATATTTGTCGCATTACGGGCGAGGCGATCCGCATTACAGTTCCCCACGAATCCACTATGACTAGGTAACCAACAGAGGGTAATATTGAAAAAACGACCCATCTCTATAAGAGCCGAGCGGCAGGATTCGACAGCTTTAGATGTTGTCAGGACCGATTCGAGAGATCGAATTGCAGCCTGGCTGTCAGTGTAAATAGTGAAATCCCTCGCAGTGACGACATGATTACCTAGCCATGTAAAGGATTCCATAATCGCCGAAATCTCCGCCTGCAGGACGCTACAGTAATTAGGCAGACGAAATAATATAATAATAATAATAATAATTTATTGACTTAAAAAATGTGTGTACACGTATTAACTTATATCTATCAAGTTAAGAATAACTTATATTAATTAAACTAAGAAAAGTGCTAGAGCATAGCATATTATGTAATTAATAATGAGTAATATGTGTAATATAGATGAATCAGAAATGTGAAATGACAGGTTAACATCAAGAACATCCGAGTAGATGCCAATACCCACTCCTTCGTGTGACTTGGAGCCATCAGTGTAGATAGCAAATGACTCAACGTCCCGAGGCAGGTTGTTGTCCCAGTAATCCCTCGACGGAATCAAACTTTAATGGCTCTTACCAAAAGCGTATTTAGGAGTAGTATAGTCAGTTTCCAAAGGTAGGTTAAAATTACTTAGTATAAGCGAATGCCCATAATCAAGCGTTCGCCACTGATTAGTTTCCCGCAGACGTAAAGCAGTGTTAAAACAGCCAGCTTTTGACCGAACAAATCCAGTGGCAGCAGGTCAAGTAGCGTATCCAGTCCGGCTGAGGGGGTGGTACGAAAGGCTCCAGTTATGACAAGAGAAGCCATTCTTTGTACTTTCGCCAGCAAGTTATTATAGGCTGTCTTGCTGAGTGCCGTCCACCATACACACACACCGTATAATAGAATAGGACGGACAACAGCAGTGTAGCTCCAATGTAAAGCTTTTGCCTGCAAGCCCCAGGTTTTCCCTACGGCTTTCCTACATGTATAGAGTGCTATAGTTGCTTGATTCACTCGTTCCTGAATTAGGCCAGTCAATAAACCGAAAAATAAGGCGTTAGGTCGCAAAAAAATGCTCGGCTCTGGTTTTTTGGGATATTGTTAGGATAGATACCAGAAGTGTACCACCAAGTTTGCAACTTCGAAAAACCTGTGCTAACCCCATGACCCTCAAAAAACCTCAAAATTTTCGGACTTTTTTCATATTTTTCTTTGTAATTTCTAAAAAAGTTGCTTCCTACAAGTAAGTTGTCCACTGCACTGTTAAAGCTAAGAAAATCTTCTTTAATTTGAGTGTAACCCCAGCTTTGTAAGCGCAAAGGATCCCAAGATACAGCACTTTAAACATTGTTTTTTGAAAAAAAGTTCGAAATTGTAATTTCAGTCATGTTCCGAGCTGAATATCGGCTTAAATGCGCATTTTACAGAGAAAGTCATGTGACATGAAGTTATAAACCAGTTCCTTAGCTGTATATATGTCGGAACGAATGGAATCAGACCATGGGGTCATAGGTCTGCCCCTGAAAATTAGGTTCTTCTAAGAAAAACTTTTTTCCTTATGTACCAATATTAACCCAACTTCACCCAAGTATGTTGCTGGTTAAGCCTAAAAAAATATCTAGGAACGGATGAAATCGGAACACTACGTTATAGGGCTGTCATACAAACCAACCTCTGGAAATTAGGTTCTTCTAAGAAAAACTTTTTTCTTTATGGACCAATCGTAACCACCCTTCCCCCAAATGTGTTTTATAGTAAAGCTTCAAAACATATCTAGAAACGGATGAAATCGGAACACTAGGTGATAGGGCTGTCATACAAACCAACCCCTGATAATCAGGTTCTTCTAAGAAAAACTTTTTTCTTTATGAACCAATCTTAACCAAACCTCACCCAAATGTGTTCCTAGTAAAGCCTCAAAACATATCTAGGAATGGATGGAATCGGAACATTACGTCATAGGGCTGTCATACAAACCTCCTAAAATACAATTTCGGACTTTTTTTTACAAAAACAGCACATTTTTTAAAGAGCTGTATCTTGGGATCCTTTGCATCTACAAAGCTGGGGTTACACTCAAATTAAAGAAGATTTTCTTAGCTTTAAAAGTGCAGTGGACGACTTACTTGTAGGAAGCACCTTTTAGAAATTACAAACAAAAATATGAAAAAAGTCCGAAAATTTTGAGGTTTTTTGAGGGTCACGGGGTTAGCACAAGTTTTCCGAAGTTGCAAACTTAGTGGTACACTTCTGGTATCTATCCTAATAATATCCCAAATAACCAGAGCCGAGCAATTTTTTGCGACCTAAAATCGGTAATTGACTGGCCTAAATGTTAGGCCTACAGCAAAGCTTCCGGTCTAACAAGATGCCAAGAAATTCTTCCGCAAATGGCCATAATTACGAGACCCAGGAGAGTTTTATTCTCCCCTGCCTCTTTAGTCGCCTTCTACGACACGCTGGGGAAAGCGGTGGCACAATTCTTAACCCATGCCACAGGGCATCGTCAACTGCCGTTTCCCTATTTATTTTTTTATGATTGTGATAAAAAAATAGATTAAAATGTACAACAGTTTATTAATAAAAATTCGTCTGTAAAAAAAACCAATCGATAAGAAACTGCAACGCAGCTCAAAGTGCTTTCTTGAGTTGGAAGATCAAGAATCTTACAAAATTAAATTAGTCAATGGTAATTTTGGTCTTAGTCTTCCAACTAATCTACGAGACTGAGTCACATTAAGCCTTTTAATTTGTACATTATGTATAGGCATGGAACCCATTCCGCCCTACTTGAACAATAACAATTGTTAGCATTTCTCATCATTGTGTCAAACGATTGCAAACACAAAGCAACGAATAAGTCGCGTAATCGCCGAATTGATCCAATAAAAACTAAATAAAAATAAATATCTATGTGATCGCATACATGAAACAATGGAATGATACCGGCCAAACACCAAATTCGGCAAACTCACATGCTTTTCGGACTATCCGCATATCGATAAGACGCTGTTTCTTAAATATAATAGTCTCCTCAATTGGCATGTCGCCGCCAAACTGACCAGTGACCACCCCCTCCACCCTCACTCAAAACTCAAATCATAAACGTATAGATATGGATGGAACCGATGGAACCCCCTTAATCACTCTCTGATTAATTTGTTTTGTTGTTGCTGACTATTTGCTGCTTTTTCTATATCTAGTGTGACATGCGTTTGTCTATTTGCTTTTTACACCGCGACCTCATATGTATCAAAAATATTTTCTTATGATAGCGCGATAATTACTCGCTAAATATACGCGAGTACCAACTACATAGCTATCGTTCTCGCAGTATGTATAAAAATAAGGTGTGCTGTGCAAGGCTAAGATATATTGGAAGGCGCAAAATGATCATGCTTTGCGACTTTTCTTGTTATGGTTTTTTTTTTTTTATTTATTTGAAATTTGAATGCAAGTGTGCGCACACAATTTAATGAAATTTATAGAATTTGTCATATCCATTATGTTTTAATTTAATGAAGCCGGTTTTGGGTGGTATAAAACGATTGTGCGCAGAGTAATTTACTTGAAAATTAAATATGTATTGTTGAAAAGATCTGATATGATTTCGTTATTAATAATGTCTTCTGGATTTAAAACGAGCTTAGTAGTTCTATAGATGTCCTGTCCAACTGTTGGACATTAAAGCCTCAATCGCAATACTCCATTCCGTTCCGTTCAGCTGTCAAAAGTAGACCTTACGGACTGAGCATGTAAATGCACACAATGGTTGTAACGGAACGGAGCGGATCGGAAGAGTTGACCAAAATTCAACTTTTACGGATCACATAACCTCACTTTATGGAAAATGACAGTTCAGGAGCATAACAAACGGATATGGATATGGATGACGAGTAGTACATCGAAGCCGTACATTAGGTACAGTAAGTATAAATGATAAAACAATTCTAACATTTCAAGAAACTCCGACAAAACGTATGACAACTGCCAGAACGGAACGGAGCATTGTGCTTTGCACTAATATTTTGACAAAACGGAACGGATTGGATGGTTGACGGAATGGAACGGAACGGAGTATTGCGATTGAGGCTTAACTTCGGCACCTTTTTACACGCTCCCGGAAATTTTACCATTTACCATAGTTACAAAGTTATTGGAAATACTGATTGCGAGCACTGCAACTGCCTAAGTTTTGCAGCTGAAGAAGCATTCGAAAAGAGGCTCGGGCAGTCCTAGTAGGCGGAGACTTTGTCCATGGCTCGTGCCTTCAGATTCATCACTCCACAGTATTATTATTCATCAAATTTATATTAAAAAATAAAACAATTATTAAAGAAAACAACATTATCTTCCTCATATGCCAGTTGACAATTTTTTGAATTCATTTATTCATTCAGCCGGATCAGTGCTCGTTTTCATAACCCCAGTAAAAAGTCAGTGCGTTGGTTAAGTTGGAGTACCGCCGCCAAATGTCGGAATGAATGAACCTACCAGAAAACAAGTTGCGGAGGACTGCATTCAAGACCTCTGGCATTATGCGTTATGTCGTCTTCATCTTGCTAACATGCATTTTCGATCATCGATTGCTCCTCTTCTTAATGAAATCAAACTGAAATAAAAACGTTCTCATGCGGTTTTACATGACCAAAGAATGGAATATTTTTTGCATGGCGTTCGATACTTGTAATCCGAGCTTTGTCGCTTGCACTACAGTACGTTGCTAAGTACCATTTATCTCCCAGAATTAAAATAGCTACAGACAATGAGTCTTTATGCTGCCTAATAAAAACGAGACCGAGTTCTAATCGTGCGAATAGCACGATGAGTGTATACCCTATACCCATCTACAGACCTAGAAGGCACGCAAAGCCCAAAATATTCAATTTTATATTTTTTGTGGGGGAGGGAGGGCTAGATGGGTCGGACCTGACACATCTTTATTACCTTGTCAAGGCTTCCAACAACTACCATTTGATACTAATTTGAAGTTTTTCGTGACATTCTATCAAAAGATATGGCTGAATATAACTTTGTAGGGGAAGTAGGGGTAGGGGTAGTCGGACCTACTCCACTTTCGATCAACTCAAAGTATATGTCAGAATGAGACATTGATCAAAATTTCAAGCCGATAGCGATATTCTACCGAAAGTTATGGCCGAATTAAAATATCAAGGAGGGGTAGTTTGTATGGGAGGTAGGGGAACCCGTGGTCCGATTTGGTCCATTTTCAATACCGTCCAAGATTTTAGCAAAACAAACATTTGACCAAAATTTCAAACAAACAAACAATATACTCCGAGGCAGCTTGTCCATAGACCAACCAATCACCGAAAAGCTCGAAGACCGACGAATGGATCGGTATTGCCATGTTCAAAGGCGTCCGCCTGAGAACCCCGCAAAGAAAGCGATATCAATGGAAGTTCCACTTGATGGACCCATGGCCAGAGGCAGACCGAAGAACACCTGGATGTGTCAAATGAAAAAGCAACAACAACGCAGTGGTCTCGGCAATGACACGATCCAAGATAGAGCTGCCTGTAGAAATATGCTGAGAAATTATCGCCAAAACGGGCGATGTGCCTACACCGCAGGTCGAGCAACGCGGAACCATGGAGCGGTATAAAGAACGAGGCAAGGAAGAAGAAGAAAAAACAATATACCCTATACCATCATATAGGTATAGGGTATAAAAACCTGTGGCGAGCAAAGCCAGTTAGTCTGGTTACTTGCTTAATTCTTTGTATCGCATGAAAGAAGGTCTCCTCAATTTAAACATTTCTGGTCCACCATCATTTTTCAAACCGACAATGTGGCCGTAGGGCAAGCACCAAAAATCGTATTTTGACAGGACAATGCTAGTCAAAAACAGGTCATCAGAAACACAAATGCCTCGGTGATAGGTGTGTATCTTTCGAATTTGTCAGCAATAAAGGTTTGTGTTTGTAGAGACGAACTCAGCGATCGTAGTGTAATATCCAATTCTGAGCATCTTTGACAACCTTAGGCGTCTGTATGTATGTATGTTCGAAGGGAACTGCCTATAATGTTTGCTGTTCCAAAGATAGTATTGATCAAGGACTCCAGACTCCAGGACTTAGTAAAGGGCAATAATCTCGCTTGGCAATAGTGTAGGCCTCTTTTAAGCTACAATAATTGGAACACAGATTTCTATAAAATTTCCTGTGGCTACCCTTTAGTACCAACCAATTCTAGTGGGCTTACGATCGATACAGCCGATATTCGTGCAAAGCCACCCAAACCCAACACACCATCAACCGAGAGACAAGCACGTCGTTCGGTAAGCAGTGGCACAACAACAACAACCCGGCAACTTTCTTCTAAACAGTGAAAACCGCACACTATCGCTTACTTTGGGTTTCTCGTGGTCAAATTCATTTTTTTTTTAAATTTTTATTTACATAATTAACTCCTACAAAAAAATGTCTCCCAAATGGAAACATAATCGTCAAAAAAAACAGGTCCAAAATCTTTTATTTATTAAATTAAAATTAAGCGGAAAACTTTTCATATTTCACGCTCACAACCGAACTCCAAACACCGACTGCCACTCTTCCCAAGCAATTTCAGCAGCCGGCAACCATACATTCCCTTCGATCAAGCTGGTCCTCGACCAAAGGTAGCGGTGTATCCCGGTTCCATATATGTAATCGCTTGCAGATTTGTCTTATAAGCCGGCAACAAAATTTGCAAAATGCAGTGGCGCATCATCTTTGCTGCCGAGCCGATAAGGCAGGCAAAAAAAAAAAAAATAATGTGGCACATTACAGATTGCTCAGCGATCATCGCATGAATCGTCTCTACGAACACACACCTTTAATCCAAATGTTTGCAGATAATAAACGTGGAATCTACATGTATTGCCTAATATGTATCAGACATACAAATATTTAAAGGCAAGTGTTGCTATAAATTTTCTCCGTACAGATATGTAGAAATATTTAAATAGTGTTCCAGGATTTATAAAAGAGCAATAATCGCTCGGCTTTCATCGCATAAGTCGCCTCAAGTAATACAAACTTTAACAATACTTACTGAATGAAGGCTGTGGATGGTTTTCCAACATTTTTTTTATTTTTTATTTTATATGCATCTTTTGGTGAGATGCCATTACGCCGTCCAAAACAGGACAAAGGCAGGACTTCGACGTTTTGGCAGGATGGCAAGTTGAGGTCGAGTTGTCATGCCAAAAATAGGACGGATACGACCTAGGCTATAGCATACGCTTAGACGAATTAACAAATACCCCAACATCTGGGTAAACTTTTTTTTTATTTAAATTCAATAAATTATATCATTCACCAGTAATACGAGTATTTGTATATAGGCCAGTCAATTACCGATTTTTGGTCGCAAAAAATTGCTCGACTCTGGTTTTTTGGGATATTGTTAGGATAGATACCAGAAGTGTACCACCAAGTTTGCAACTTCGAAAAACCTGTGCTAACCCCGTGACCCTCAAAAAACCTCAAAATTTTCGGACTTTTTCATATTTTTGTTTGTAATTTCTAAAAGGTGCTTCCTACAAGTAAGTCGTCCACTGCACTTTTAAAGCTAAGAAAATCTTCTTTAATTTGAGTGTAACTTCAGCTTTGTAGGTGCAAAGGATCCCAAGATACAGCACTTTAAAAAATGTGATTTTTTTGTAAAAAAGTCCGAAATTGTATTTTAGGAGGTTTGTATGACAGCCCTATGACGTAATGTTCCAATTCCATCCATTCCTAGATATGTTTTGAGGCTTTACTAGGAACACATTTGGGTGAGGTTTGATTAAGATTGGGTCATAAAGAAAAAAGTTTTTCTTAGAAAAACCTGATTATCAGGGGTTGGTTTGTATGACAGCCCTATGACCTAGTGCTCCGATTTCATCCGTTTCTAGATATGTTTTGAAGCTTTACCAAAAAACACATTTGGGGGAAGGGTGGTTAAGATTAGTCCATAAAGAAAAAAGTTTTTCTTAGAAGAACCTAATTTCTAGAGGTTGGTTTGTATGACAGCCCTATAACGTAGTGTTCCGATTTCATCCGTTCCTAGATATTTTTTTAGGCTTAACCAGCAACATACTTGGGTGAAGTTTGGTTAATATTGGTACATAAAGAAAAAAGTTTTTCTTAGAAGAACCTAATCAGGGACAGCCTTATGACCCCATGGTCTCATTCCATTCGTTCCGACATATATACAGCTAAGGAACTGGTTTATAACTTCATGTCACATGACTTTCTCCGTAAAATGCGCATTTAAGCCGATATTCAGCTCGGAACATGACTGAAATTACAATTTCGAACTTTTTTTCAAAAAACAATGTTTAAAGTGCTGTATCTTGGGATCCTTTGCGCCTACAAAGCTGGGGTTACACTCAAATTAAAGAAGATTTTCTAAGCTTCAACAGTGCAGTGGACAACTTACTTGTAGGAAGCACTTTTTAGAAATTACAAACAAAAATATGAAAAAAGTCCGAAAATTTTGAGGTTTTTTGAGGGTCATGGGGTTAGCACAGGTTTTTCGAAGTTGCAAACTTGGTGGTACACTTCTGGTATCTATCCTAACAATATCCCAAAAAACCAGAGCCGACCTAACGCCTTATTTTTCGGTTTATTGACTGGCCTAATAGTCAAACTTGACTGTTTCAGTTGTCTGTTGTATCCACACGGGCTGCTAATTTGTAGATGGCTTCCGCACACTGCTGCCATGTACAACAGTATGAATACATAGTGACAATTTTGCAATTTTTGTTCGTTTTTGGTGTTAAACTGTATAATTTGAATGATACACTGCTGCATAAATAAATTGGATATCTAAATTTGGCAGCTAGTCCGATGGCTTTGTGTGTGGATGGGAATCTATGACTGATGCCAATTGGCATCGCGAGCTGCCAATTGGTAGCCCGTGTGGACACAACAGCCAACTGAAATCGTGAATTTGACGATTAGGATATTTAGGCCATTGAACATTTTTGGAATGGAATACGCTTAGATCTATTAAAAAATGTCCCAAAACCTGGTTAAAAATTGTTGTTGTAGATTTGTATTTTTTTCAGGTCTAATTACCAAAAACGTCAAACAGTTACGTAACCTACTTATATGTTCTTCAAAACAAAATTGTCTGTACGTAATCTTTGTACTGAACCAGACTAGAGAAACAAATGTATGTATGTTCGGATAGAAAGAGGAGAAGAACCGAGAGAGGTTCACATTTCGATAGTCCATTTGTACCAAAGCAAAACCATCTGTATAACAAGCCATGAAGTATGTAATGAAAACGTCAATCAAATCGGCCACCAGCGAAATAGCGATTCGCTGTAGTGCGACTGAAATAGAGCATTTTTGAGGCGAAGGCAAATTTCATTCCCACTACAGGAAATCGCTATACAGCTGGCGGCAATTCCAACACTTGCTTTAATTCTACTTCATGGCTTGTATTGTTGGTGGTTTTGTACCAAAGACATCTATACAGGGTATCCGAAAACTGCCGCATAAACGCA
Source organism: Microchrysa polita (assembly GCA_949715475.1). Taxonomy (NCBI): domain Eukaryota; kingdom Metazoa; phylum Arthropoda; class Insecta; order Diptera; family Stratiomyidae; genus Microchrysa; species Microchrysa polita. The sequence continues at coordinate 6,913,228 of OX454419.1, read as the reverse complement.
CCGGATTGTGATTCCTCATGTGATTTCCAGCAAAAAAGTTGTACGGAACATACCCCCAATTCTTAACCCTTTAGTTGCCACAGGCATTTGAAGATTTTTGAAAAAATCATTTGCTTCTACGACTAAAACCTGAATATCTCAAAAGCTAGAATAGCAAAATAAAATGATTATTACAGCCAACAAATTTCCCCTAAAAAATAAAACTAACCGCACTAAAATCGTATAAGAGGTTTGTTTTTTACAGAACTTCAAAGTCAAATTTTTGTGCACAATATACTTCAATTCCAGTGTCGAAAACACATATTGTAAATTTGTGTAAATTTTTCGACTGACGCAGACCCCCGTACCTTATATGTGTTGGCGTTTTCGTTGTTCAGCCTGGCTGTATATGTAGATGGCTTTGATTTGAAGAATACTATCGCCACTTGCGTTTTGAATTTTCAAATTTGCAAGATTGACGTTTTGATTTGTCAAATTTGACATTTGTGTTTATCAAATTTTACAGTTTTGTCGTGAGAAATGTCAAAAACTAACAGAAAAAATAATAATCTAATACGATTTAATTTTTTTGTTGTGTAAAATATTCAAAAAGTCCACCCAGATGTCGAGCCAAATTTTGAATTTATTTTCTTAGTGTATGTGCATTCCGAGTTTTGGAAGTTTGATGATTTAGACCAGTAAATGGTATAATTTATAGAATTTAGACCAAAAAAGCTTACCCACATGTTGGAACATTATCATCAATTAAAAAGGATTTAAGCGTATTTCAAGCCTAAAGATGCATCTAAACTGGCTTCTAAATGGAGGCGCGTCCAAAAACTGGCATCGCGGACCGCCATTTGGCAGCTACTTAGCATCTACACTGGTTCCCGAATGAAGGCTGAAAATTACATAACCAAATTTTAATTTTGGAGTTTTTTTTCACATTTATTTATTAAAATCGGACTATGCCCGTTTGAATCATTACTCTGCCATTCAATAATTGAGTGATGGATTAAAAAAAAAGGAACGAAAGATGCAAAATTGCAGGAAAATTGACACTTTGACACGACAAGCAGTTGTCAAAGTGTCAACTGGCATATGACAATGACAACTGCGAGTTGGTAGCACGTGCTACCATTTGGCAGTCAGTCTGGATGGACTTTAAAAGTTTGATGGTTCTCATATAATCTGAGTTTAGCTACACAAATTTCGATACTATTCTTATTCCTTTCTGTTATTCCGTTTCTCTTGTCCTCAATTTTTTTATTTTTTTTTTTTTACTCGTTTTGGATTCACCCCTGGAGCTCGATTTTTTTTGTTCTTGATTCTCATATTTGACCGACTGTAACTTTTGAACGGAGACAGATATGACTTTAAAATTTTCAGCAAAATCTGCTCAACGTGCTCCAGGTCGGCCATTTCATCTCCACTCTGTACAAAATTATCAAAAAATTAACCCCGTTTGCACTTAGTCCTCCTTTTCCAATCTCTTGTTCTTGGGCCACATGTTTGAACGGAGACATCTAGGAAACTGAAAATTTAAGCTAAACGTGCGCCGCAACATTCTCTAAATCGGTTTCTTGATCCTCCATCAGAAAATTAATCTCGTCTGCGATCTTTTTGTCCTTCGGTCGGATGAAAAAATTAACTAAACTGACTTTTCAGCAAGAACCGCCTTCAAATTGAAGGTTCGATCACTTGTAAATCATTGAATTTTCCACAGTTTGCGTTCAATGATCATTATCTGATCGTATCTGGTTTTTCTAATTTCAGGCATACGCAGCCGGATGTAACATTGTAATTTTAGCGAGTACATTTGAACGCGTTCAAATAATTCCCGGTGCTGTTCATGGCTATATAAAAATCTCTGCACTCGACTGTAGCACGGATACGGGCAAAATTGCAGCCGCATATGATGATAAAATTTGCATTTTTGAACCGACGCCATTAATTCATTCAGACTCACCATCAGCACATAATTTAGAATACAAGTGAGTGGCCATGGTTTGAATATTTTTACAGGACAACAAAAAACCTCTCATCTAAATTTCAGATGGGTTCAGACGGGAAGCCTACAGACCACCTCAAACGTGACATCGTTGTCGTGGAATTTGGAAGGCACGCGACTACTGACGGGTGGATCTACACTTCAAATGTGGAGGGAGAAAATTTCAGTAACGGATGATGAGCCACCAGGTAAGATTTCACGTCCATCATGAATGAGCTCTACTCGAGGCTTGATGTCCAATTTTTCCATTAGTTGTTAAATTCGAAATTGGTGGTGATCGAGATCCGAAAACACCGACAAATGAAAAAGACGATGATATTGCATGGGAGTGCATTTGGTCGTGTCAGACGGCAACGCCCGTTCATCACATGACCTTCAGTCCGGATGGCACACTGTTTGCCACCTCGGGCAAGAATGATCGCCTGGTTAAGATTTGGTACGAGAATAAACACGGTAAATGCTCACAGAATTGATTGGAGTATTTGGGCGTCTGACTAAAATTTATTTCCCTCTCTATGCAGTACTATTTCCTACAAAAAGCGTCGATAGCACCCAATACCGTTCCGGCACATTCGACGAAGGCGAGCTTAACTACGGCTTTGTGTACATTGCACATCCGCGTGCCGTTACACAAATATCGTGGCGAAAGACAAGTAAATATATGCCGAAAGGATCCGTGTCCAACATGCTTGTTACATCCTGTCTGGACAATATTTGCCGTATATGGATCGAGACGGTTCTACCCGATGACGGGCTGGTCAATATGAATCAATTCGATCCGCAGGCTTCGCAAAATCCGAAATTTCGTACGCATCGTCATAAGCATCGATTCATGCAACGATTGAAGCACATGAAAACATGCTTTCACATACGACGTCATGCCAAGAATGGTACAATTGTGGGAACCGTTGCGCCAGGATTCGCCGGGCATGGGACGGATTCGAGTATTGGACACTCGCCAATACCGTCACTCCCTTCCACGTACAGTGTGCATGATTTCCATTCGTACGGATATCACGGCACGGGCGTCAGTCCTGGCGTTCATTTCCATCTGGCCGCATCGATTAATGCCGAAACCGATATACCGTTAGTTCCGTCAATGCAAACAACGGATGCCAGTAATCAGCCTAATTTCATTTTGCATTGGTTGAACAATAAGGAAATGAATTTCACGCTGCAAGCCGAGGCGATCTTGCAAGAGTTGACTCGAAAGACAATTGAAAAAGAGGAGCTGCATCATCATGTGGCTAACGGAGGAGGGGCGCATAGTCATTTGGATGAAACGGAGGAGCAGCATAACGATGAGCCGCAACGAAAGAAATTCAACAAATCGCACAAGTCGTTCTCGCACGACGAAAGCAACAGCGAGGAGCATTCAAGCAAACATTCCACATACGGTGGCGGCCACGGTGGCGTGCCCAATGTCAACTCGATGTCCAACACGACTTCATCCAATTCCCTGATACCAGACAATCCGTCCGGTCACGTGACCGATTCACTTGACGTCAAAATTGACTGTTTGCTTCGCGACTGGCATCACAGTCCCGACTTGTTGTTTGCCATTCACCCCATTGATGGCAGCTATTTGATTTGGATAATTGAGTGGCTTGATGACTACTATCCGGGTTCCTTTAGACAGGCTCAAGTTTCATTTTCCACTCGCATCCCGTCGGCTTTTCCGCTCGGCGATGCTATGTCAATGTCAACGACAGTCGCATTGTACAATACCGGATGTAGTCCGTTGTTTTTCAGAGAGATGGTTAAAGGTGCTAAGAAGCAGACGACAACTAACGGTACTGCATCGCAAGAGAATTCCGATTCACAGGTGCCGTTGCCCAGCGTGGTGGAGGAGCAAGATGAAGAAGGCAATGCACAAGCGGGTCAGGAGGATGGCGGAAGTACGGCTGGAAGTGGTCAGGAGAAGAAGGACACGAACGCCGAAGCAACGCAAAAGACGAATCAGAATGCTGATGTGCTGTCGGCTCATCCGTCGCCATCCATATCGATGGTGACGAAACATTCGAACGGTACGCTGAATTTGTGGCAACTCACATTTGCCGATAAGACGAAATTCACACAAGTCCTAAGCATTGGGCACGTCTGTCGTGCATCCGGTCACCGATTTAGGGTCAATGACATCACATGCCATCCTGTATTACCGCTGCTCGTCACTACTTCGCATCATAACATCCCCGACAACTCGTCGAAATCCGCGGATAAGCACAACGTCAATCGCGACATTTGCGGTCCGACTGGATTCTGTTCGGAATTGATTCTGTGGCGAGTGGACTCGGTGGGTCCGCTCTCGCATTCGGGCGGAGTTAGTGAATTGGCTCGCATCAATTCACCGGAAATATCGGCGTTCAGCAATGTTGCCTGGATACCAACGCTACTGCCCAGCACCACCCTGGGCAGTTACAGCAATTCTCCGTCGGCTTGTTTCGTCGCCAGCGATGGCGAATGTTTGCGCGTCTATCAGGCCGTGATCGATGCCAGGACACTGTTGGCAGAAGTATCGTGTTCGGAGCGCATCAGTAAGCGAGCTTCTTCACTGGCCTCGATTTCCACATGTTCGTCCGACAATCCGATACACAAAACATCGCTGCATGATAAAATCAAAATTGTTTCGCAACAATCGACTGCACGACCGGGCTGTATCGTTCAACTGGATGCCATTGAAGATGCTACACACGATTGGCAAAACACGCAGTTCTTGCACGTTTTCCAAGAGCAATTGATTACCGGCGAGAAGAATGAGAATAAATTCGCGGCCAGTCTGTCCGAGTCCGTGATGGCTCCTAATTTTATGGAGTCACACTTGGGGGCAATTGTTGACTTGCAACGCTCCGCCGAGTTTGAAGAACCGTTCTACATCGTTATCATCGAGCGGACAACTAAAGGCAGTACAATTCACATGTGGCGAATTGTCATCTCGTCAAAATCCCAATCGCCGTATCTCTCCGAATCGGCCATGTATGTCCCGGACAGTAATCTAGTTCAAGACTTGGAAGAACCCGAGGCGACTGCACCGCGACAATCTGTTTCCGGATTGAATGTTTTGGAACCGCACGAAGTCGAAGTAGAAGCTCCGCATGTTTCGATTGTCACCAAGAAAGTGTGCACCCAGGAGCTCCCACTTCCCGACGGAGTGGACGTAGTCCACGCATCCCCTGCAGCCGGTCATTTGAGTTCCTCATCCATTTACCCAGCATGTTTCGCCCCCTACATTATTGTCACCGCGTGCTCGGACTCCACCACACGTTTCTGGAAGTGCAATATCAACTCCAGTCTGGACGACAACTCGGAAGTACAATTGTCTTATGATTGGTCCGAATGGAAGATGTTGAGCAAAAATCAGGAATCAGCAATCGAAATTTCAGGCCAGCCTTTGAATATAAGTGCCGCATATTCGGGACGAATTGCTTGTGCGTACAAGTACGGAAAATCATTTACCCGGCCCCACAAAGGTGACCCCGACTCTCGCTATGTGAATCTATGCGTCGCCATCTACGAGTGCGAGAGCACCGGCGGAAGTGAATGGGTCCTGGAAGACACAATTCACATGCGAAATGTTAACTTGCCGCGAATTCAAATCGACCCGAATCTAGACTTAACCTATTTGCACGACAATCGATTCTTGCAGAAGAAACAACGTCTGAATCAGGTCATTCAGACGTTTACACACGACGATAATCGCTCTCCGCGCAGCGGTGAAATTACACCCGAATATATGCCAAAGTCGTCGGGCTTGTTGGCCGTTCCTAGTTTCAGCACGTTGCAATCGTTGCGCAAGAGCATAACAGAGAACGGAAACACTTGTCCACTTACACAAAAGCATTTGGTTCAGTTGGATTGGGTGTCCAAGGAGGATGGTTCGCATATTCTAACTGTTGCAGTTGGTAGCAAAATTCTCCTCTACACTCCCGTCTCCAGCGATTTGGCTCAGGCCAACATGAAGGCCATGAAGGAGAGTCAGACAGCCAATCGGCCAATCCTTCGCAAGGCCAGCTCGCTGGCACAACCGCACTTCAACGACGAAATTCGATGGATGAAATTGCGACAAATTGATTTACAAACCGCCGACGGACTGCCGCCGCTTCCCATGCAAATATCGTGGGTACGTGACGGAATCCTAGTCGTGGGGATGGACTCCGAGATGCATGTCTACTCGCAATGGAAGCCACGCATCAGTCAAATACACAACATCGAAGATATCATGGATAATCGAAATCTTCGCGATGAAGATTTACGCTCGATGCACGAGTCGAATAATCGCCGGTTGGCCAATGTCGCCTCTATGCCGCACTTGTCTCGTGTGAGCTCGGTGAATTTACAAATTTTGAATTCGGAAAAGAAGAAAAAATCATCGGCTCAATTGTCGAGCAATTCGGGCGGTAATAATGGACAGGAAGTTGTGGAGCATGATTATATGACGGATTATGGCCTGTTCCAAGCGTCACGTATTGCATGTCCCGTGTTGCCACAGTATCATCCGAAACAGTTGATGGAATTGCTCAACTCGGGGAAAATCCGATGGGTGAAAGCAATTTTGGCACATTTGGTACGTTGTATGAGTGGCACGTACAATTTGCAAGGAGGCTCAACCGGCGATGAGGACAGTCTGAGTAAGCAGCGAGCGTGGTCTAGATCGCGAACATTGTCGATGAGTTATGTGGGAGCGACGGGTAGTCCGACAGAGAAGCGTGGATCGACGTCACAGGTATGTGTTTGTCTGGGCAGGTTTTGTTGTGGTATGTTCTAATTGTACTTTTTTTCGTCCGGAAATAGATACCTGAAGAGCTGACATTAGACTATGCTGAGATCACATCAATTCCACCGCTTCCGCTGTGGGTTTTGCTATCGGCCGATAAAGAAGGTGCCGGTCAAGGAAACGTGCAGAAGGAGGAGGGAAAAGATGTAAGTTGATAACTTGTTTCAATTTGTTCGTGCGTAAGAATGAATGAATGAATGGCACCGATACAGCGATACTTAAGCCGCGTATGTCAAATACCTGAACCCAGTAGCAGTCTCTCAGTTTCCCTATTGAAGAACAGCCAAATCTTTGGGACTTTAGTCACCGGGACCAATGCAAAATGTCCAAATTAAGAAATATCAAACAAAATTCTCAAATCCAAAATCTCCAAACACAAAATCCCCAAACAAAAAATCCCCAAACACGAAATCTCCAAACACAAAATCCCCAAACACAAAATCGCCAATCACTAAATTCTCACGCACAAAATCCTCAAACACAAAATTCTCAAACACAAAATCCCCAAATACGAAATCTCCAACCACAAAATCCCCAAACACAAAATCCCCAAAAGACAAAATCCGCAAACACAAAATCGCCAAACACTAAATTCCCAGGCACAAAATCCTCAAACACAAAATTCCCAAACACGAAATCCTCAAACACAAAATCCCCAATCACAAAATGCTCAAACACAAAATCCCCAAACACAAAATCCCAAAAAGACAAAATCCCCAAACACAAAATCCTCAAACTCAAAATTTCTGCACACAAAATTCTCAAACCCAAAATCTCTAAACACAAAATCCCCAAATACGAAATCTCCAAACACAAAATCCCCAAACACAAAATCCCCAAAAGACAAAACCCACAAACACAAAATCGCCAAACACTAAATTCCCAGGCACAAAGTCCTCAAACACAAAATTCCCAAACACAAAATTAAAATTTCCAAATATATAATCCCCAACTGCTTAGTCCCTACCATTACCATTTACAATCTACTATCCATCTACCATTTACAATAGTCTAAATAAAATTCCCATTTGAGGTGTGATCTTCGGCTGCGCCGCGCGTTCTAAAATTACACCTCAAATGGGGAATGGGGATTTGGTTTGGTGATTTTGATTTTGGGAATGCTTATTTCATGCAATTGCTAATCTTAACCAATTTTACTTTTCTCCCCCTCCCATAGGGCTACGACCAACTGTTTGACGGCAATCCCGATGCCGATACCTCCTTGGACGATTATCTGGACAGCGACAGTGAACCTCGTCGTCACGATCGACGACAATCCGTTCCCGAACGTCAGAGCATTGCTCACTTTGGACCGCGTCAAGGACAGTTACTATCACGTTTACTCACCCACACTCACCTGCCCGGTCTCTCCTCGCTGGATCAAATGCACTTGCTCGCCCTGGCCGATACAGTTGCCACCTGCAACACAGACTTTTCCGAACGATTCGCCATTGATGCAGCCAAAACAGCCATTGCCAAAGAAAATCTCAGCGGTGCATCCGAGACTGTATCCACAGACTCGTTGGATGATTGCGGCCTGCGATTCCTTTTGGCTATGAAACACTTTGGCTACCTATTGCGCTGCTTGCCACTAAACCAAAGAACAACTTTCCAAAAACAGGGCGTCGGCACATCAAACATTGTCTGGGCCTTCCACTCGGAAAGTGAAGACGAATTGCTGAATCTGATTCCGTCGTACAGTAAGGGTCAGGTCAAATGGGCCACGCTAAGAGAGCTGGGAGTCGGCTGGTGGCTGCGAAGTAACACTCTGCTGAAACAGTGCATCGAAAAGCTGGCGAAAGCGGCCTATCAATCGAAACAAGATCCCCTCGATGCCGCCATTTACTATTTGGCTATGAAAAAGAAGAACATTGTCAAGGGATTGTTCAAATCGAAGCGCGACGAAAAGATGACGACGTTCTTTTCGAATAATTTCGAAGAGCCGCGCTGGCGAACGGCAGCACTGAAGAATGCATTCGTGTTGCTCGGCAAACAACGGTTCGAGCACGCTGTTGCATTTTTCTTACTGGCCAGTTCGCTGAAGGACGCCATTCAGGTGTGTTTGAACAATCTCGACGATTTCCAGCTGGCACTGGTGCTCACGCGACTGTACGAGGGCGGCGAGCATGATTTGACACCGCCCGCTTACAAGCAATTGATGTACGAACACATTCTTGGCTGTGATATGGAAGGAGATAATCAGGATTTGAGTAAAGCTCATCCGGATCCGTTCATGCGATCGATAGCGTTGTGGCAGCTGAAGAATTATTCGGGAAGTTTGAACACGTTGCTGGAGAATAATGTCGGGCAAAATCATCCGATGTACAATGACGAGGATGCTTTGTTGAAGGGCGACAGTGGTCATACGACAAATCCGAATGTGTTTAACTTTTACATCTACCTCCGAACACATCCGCTACTCATTCGACAACAGCTTGCGACAACGGCGCAGGAGAAGAAATTGCCGCAAGTTGTGCTGGCCGGATTTAGCTATAACGGTGAAGTGGGCGGAACGGATGATAGTGATAAGCAGCTTCAAGTGGATGATGCAATCACGCCACTTGAACGACAATTGTACTTTACCACAGCCCATGGCCATTTCAAGGCCGGCTGTCCGGCCTTGGCCTTAGAAGTATTAAGCAAATTACCGTCAAAAGTATTAGAAACGTACGCAAATAATGAGGCAATAATGCCGAGCGAGCAGGATCAAGACACGCAGATCCACACAGGTATTCTCGATTGGGGCGCGGTAAGCAAGACAACAAAAGCGGAGGAGCAAACATCAAGCAGTTTCGACTGGGGACAACCGTTGGTAACTCAGCCTCAAACGGCGGATAGTTTAGATTGGGGTGCACCGGTTTCGGGAACTGCGCAAGAGGATGAGTTCAAAATAGTTTGGGACGACGATGACAATAAGGATGATGAAGAGGACGACGACGATGAGGATGGTGGCTTGAGTTTTAAGACGAAAACAGACGATAAGAACGATACCAAAGATGATAAGAAGGAGGAGGACGAGTATAGTTCAAAACGCCCGCAAGAGAAGCTTGACATTATGGCACAACAGCTGAAATTTGTGGCGTGCTTGAAAATTCTGATGGAGGAGTTGTCGACTCTGGCGACTGGATTTGAAGTGGACGGCGGTCAGCTGCGCTATCAACTCTACATCTGGTTGGAGCGCGAGGTGATTGCACTGAAACAATTGTGCAATTACAGCAGTAAGGAATTCGATGCCATTGATGAGAGCACCACGAACAACATTGAAATGAATCCCGTAAGAATCAGCTTCCTGTAAACTTTTGAATTTGAATTATTTTACCGTTATGTTTTGAAGATTGAAAAGGAATTTGTGGTGCGAACCGAGAGGCCTACTCTGCATGAAATATTGCTGCAGGAGAATCAGGACTTTGAGGCGAAGGTGAAACGTGCCGCCAAGCGGAAGAGGTGGCTTAAAGGTAACCGTTAGTGTAGTTTTCGTTTTGAGGTTATGTTAACGATTCTTATGTGTCTGCAGCCAATGAGACGCTACTGCGAACCTTATTGTCCTATTGCTCATTGCACGGTGCTAGCGGTGGCGGTTTGGCCTCCGTACGAATGGAGTTGGTACTATTGCTGCAGGAACTGCAACAGGAGAAGACGCAACAACAATTGGCCAGTCCGTTGCCATTCCCGACAACGTTGCCTCTGTTGAGTGCTTGCGTTGCGGGCAACAAAACCGTCATTGCGGATCCCATTCGATATTTACAGGTAACTTGAAGATTTCTCTCTAAATTAGGCAAAGATTACACGAACTCCTCTTTCAGTCCCAAACCCACGACATGCTGCAAACCATCATTGGTTTCCGCAACACGCCCATGGGCATGAAAGAGAGCTCCAATGAAATTTACATTTTACGCGACCTTGCCATTGCCATGTCGTCTTGCATTTATCAATCGTTGTGCGACTCAGAGACATTTGTCGTCCACAATGCCGTCGAATCGTCCGGCTATCAAAGCCCCGGCATAGAGAATTTGGCCAAGCTGAACGCTTCGTTCCAATGCTCACATCTCATGGTGAATGCAAACATTTACAATCGACGTCGAAAATACTCGATGGACGAACCGCCAACTATTATAACGCCAGCACAAAAATGGCCGGGCGTAACGAATCTTCGTGCATTGTTAGCTCGCGAAAAAGACGAAGATACGCCCCGATTGAATGTGCTGTTGTTGGAGTCGTTTGTTGGGACATTTATGGCACTGTTGGTGTACGCGCTGGCGACATGTGATTGTCATATTTTGTATCGTCTGGTCGGACAGGACTTTACCAGTGCCACGTGGGCACTGCTGTTTGGTGGCGGTACTAAGAAATTGTTGCGGAAAGCAACGCTAGAGAATCACGTACAACAACCGAGCATACAGAGCACGAATACATCACAAGATGGTGGCGAGCCGGCCGAGGGTGGAATGTGGAATGCAATGACGTCAATCACGAAACAACGAGTTCGGCTGAATATGAAGCTGCTGGGACAATTTGCCAGTCCGTCGAGTCCGACACAAATGAAGGAGGACAAACCGACGTATCGTGAGCAATTTGTGCCACCCGAAATGTCCATGGTGTCATATTTTCTGATCAAGCCGAGCTACGGTGAGTACTCAAATTCGTTTTCTTCTTTTCGGGAGGGAGGGATCAATTTTCGCTCTTTATCAGGCGGCCCCTGTGAAGAGGACTATGATAGCGACAATTCGGAATATTCCGAAGTTGAGGATGAGGAAGAGGAGGACGTGTTCGCCGACACAAGTACGGATCAAAAGTCCACCTCGTATGCTAAGCGTAAAGACAATATCGAACATTCGAATCCCTACTCGTATTCGTGGACAATATTGAGAGCTTCTATTGTTAAATTGATTCAAAGTAAACTTCAAGAATACATAAGCATAGCCGGAATTGAATTGCAGGGTAAGTAAAACGACGATATCGTAGTACCCGGAAAGTATTTCATGCCAACCGGTTCAATTCCACAGAATTGCCTGTAGCTAGTCCCCTTACACACGGTATTCTTCGAATCTTATCGCAATGGCAGGAGGGATTGATGGAGGAATTGTATATGAAAGGACCGGCACCATCGAATTATATACCAGGTAAACTGATACAATGACCATCAAAGAGAGTTGGAAATTGACCCGTTCTTTTCGTTTCAGGCTGTTTTGCCGAATCCGATGCCAAAGGTCCGGCCATTCATAAATATCGATCGCTTCTCGAACGACACAATACCCCGTTCCTGGGTGGTTCGTCGGCTGGGCCCGCTCGACGCCTTTGGAACTATCTCGTACGGCAGGAACATGTTCAGGACATTTTCATACGTGCCGTGTTCGGGAAGAAGCGTCAAATACCATCCGATTTGAATTCGAATACATCGTCCGATCCGCACGGTACAGAGGATTTGTCGCTATATGAAAGTACGTATTTGCATGAGGAAAACAATTATGTAAATCGTGAAAATAATGTTCCTTCCATTTTTTCTCACCAGATGGCGATAGTGCAACCGTTCATAACAATCCCGATCCGATTCGGGTCATACACAAGGAACAAGAAGCCATTTCGGCCTTCTGTATCAATAATGTGACGCCAGGACTTATATCGATTGCAACGCCACGTGAAATTCAAGAAATGGACATATCGCTCCTGCTAGAATCACCGCACTGGTATGAGGATGAGTGCGAATATGATATTTTGAATTTATCCAAGGATTCGGACACGCTGCCGATGAGTAGTTTTCTAGTCATACAAACGTCTTCGGACAAGTGAGTATAAAACCAAAATGTATTATCACTTACCTAGAATAGACAATTTATTTCTTTCGAAATGGGACACATATCCCTAATTCATTGTCCTAACACTAGTGTGATGTCGATCGTCTTCAAAAATCGTTTCTAGGCAACTAAACTCGAGAGTTTTGGGGCTTTTTTGTCAGTCACTCTACGTCATAGTCGGATTCTTGTTTATTTTTTTTTTTTATGTTTAGAACTCTTGCCGAAAGAAATTTTAAAAAGATTAAAAAAAAAACCTTAAGCACTCACCGGTTTACGTCTCTTTTGTTATTTTTTTCATTTCAGACAAATACTAAATCAAATAGCATCAAATGCTCAAAATTATAATGCAGCCGTAGCTCCACAGGCTGGAGGAGGCAGTCAATCGGGTCGTGGAACGTCCGTGGTAAGCTCTCTTATCTATTAGCTTAATTTGAAGACTATATGACATAATATCGAATATAAGTGCACTCAAATTTATTTACCATTTTCTATTTAACAAAAAAACATCTTAATATTTTGGATAGTTACACTAACAAATTACAATTAACATAATTGGAAAACTGAAATATAATACAGTCGCTAAATCTTTACACTAACACCAATGCACCACTAACACTTTTTTTTATTTTCCTATAAAAACTAAACCTCTCACAGCCGGACACTCACGGTGCCAGTCTTTTTGTCCGGTTGTGGGAGGTGTCCGCTTGTAAGACGTATCTCACAAAATTCTGTATAGTGAACTTCGACAATTGCAGTCTTCACTTCGCATATTCGCGATTGAATTTTAGTGATATTATCACAAAACTCATGGCTGTTTCGAGCCAATTTACTGTAATGATAGCTCAGGAAACATAATTAACGACTTTATTTCCAATTTCAAAAGCTTAATTTTTGGGAGATCCCTTTTGAAAAAAGTGCATGCATGAGGAGAAATTAGTAAAGTGTAAAGTAAAGTAAAGAGCTATTCGTCAAAAATCAAACTCTTTCATTTTTAACAAAATACTAACATCTTTGAATGAAGATCCAAGAAACGACTCATTGCATTCAATCAGCGTCTGTTCAAGACTTCATCATCATCAATGTGGTCCGACGTCGGGCTTTGGCCGCCTGAATCGGTGACCTCCAATTGTCGCGATTACGTGACCTTGTTCTCCAGTTTCTTCAACAGCTGGTGGGCATCTTCACCTACAGAGTCCTTCCAGCGAGCTCTCGGGTGTCCACGCAACCTCGCTCCGTTGTAGATTAGATTTATTGAGGGCTCAGGCAACAGGAGTTGCCCTAAACACTGCGACCGGTGGTCTATTGTACCATTGCCCCTACTATGAATTAGATGAACTCATCTAACCGACTGCCTTCGATAAATCGATTCAGCTGGGCCATATTGATGGCGATATCCTCTTCCAAGGGAAAAGCGATACCGAAACATTCCGAACGGCGCCTTGCTAACCTCTCACACTCACACAGGATGTGAGAAGCAGTTTCGTCGTCAGCCTTGCAGAAGCGACAGGTGGCGTCGGTAACAATGCGCAAGCGCTTTAAATGAGCGTTTAAACGGCAGTGCCCCGTAAGGAGCCCGCATATAATTCTAACCCTGTTTCTGCTCAATTTCATCAGACCAAGGGTACGATTGGGTGAGTAGTTAGCAACAAAAAATGTCCACTGCCTAAGCCCTGGAAGAGCTTTCCAGTGTGGGGTGGCTTTGGCTTTTCCCCACTCACTAATTACATTTCTGCAAATATAGAGTGGTAGCCCACAGTAAGATTCTGGGTCATAGAAGGGAGTAGTGGATGCTCTTCTTGCGAGCTCCTCGGCCTGCTCATTGCCGTAAAACCCCGAGTGCCCAGGTACCCAAAAAAGGGTGAGATTGTTGAGATTGCCCACCTTTTGGAGGATTTGCTGACAAACCCATACGAGCTTCGATGTAACAGTACAGCTCGTCAGCGCTTTTATTGCTGCTTGGCTGTCAGTGAATATTGCTATTTTCTTGTTGGTGTAACCTTTGTCAAGGCATAATCTTCACTTCAATGGCGTGCACTTCCGCCTAAAACACGGTCGGATGTATTCCCATAGGAATAATTATATTAGTATTCGGGGCAGTAATTCTAGCTCCAGATCCTGTATCGGTCTTTGAACCGTCCGTGTAAAATTTGATGGTGCTAGGGTGGAGTGATCTGAATCTGTCAGTCCAGTCCACCCTTTTCCCATATCGCTGCACTATAAGAAGGATCAAAACGGAGAGTTTCGACCAGATGGTCTGATGGCATATCCAGTAACCTGCTGTTACTTAACCATCCTTGTTGAACTGAGTTCAGTGGGGACGCCGCATCACATGCTATTAGCCTAATGACAGCTAACCTTGCCACTGCCTCGATGTGTATGTGGAGAGGTGGCAAGTTTAGCAGGACCTCGGTGGGGCTAGAAAAGAAGGCCCCAAGTACAGCTAGACAGGCCAGCCTCTGAACTTTCTCGAGACACCGTCTTCCGCCTATGATGGTTGCTCTTCTCTACCACACGGCCGTCCCATATTCCACAATAGGTATAACAATTGTCTTGTAGATCCACAGAACTATGTAAGGCTTAATACCCCATGCCTTCCCCGCATAGCTTCTGCTGATCCACAAGACCTTAACTACTTTCTCTGCTACCAAACTAAGATGAAGTACTTGACAGTTTCCGGCATTGTTAGCCGTGCATTATATAGGGTGTCCGGAAACTGCCGCATAAACGCACCGGATTATGATTCCTCGGTTGATTTCCAGCAAAAAAATTTTGCTGAACATACCCCCTCAGCTTAACCCTTAAGCTGCCACAGGCATTTAAACATTTTTGAAAAAATAATTTTCTTGCAAATAAAATGATTATTACAGCCAACAAATTTACCTGTAAAATAAAACTAACCACACTAAAATCGGATAAGAGGTTTGGTTTTTACAGAGCTTCAAAGTCAAATTTGCGTGATTTGACGACCCAAAAACAATCTTTTCTTCAATCTCAATTTTCTCCAATTTCTGCCAAGGTGAGGTGCTTGTACGATTCTTTTAAAAATTGGCGCATAGTTTACCGATCATATCTTTCTTACGTCATTTTATTCTAGCTCCATTATTTCTAACAGTTTTAGTACCTTAAGTGCAGAAAACTAGGGTTAATTTTGGCTCGATTTCGACATACTTTGAATAGATTTTACCAATTGCAGATCTTTAGGGGCAGTGTGAATTGAATTGTATTGAATTCGAGCTAAAATTAACCCTAGTTTTCTACACTTAACGTATAAAAACTGTTAGAAGTAATGGAGCTAGATCAAAATGATGTAAGAATGATATGATCGTAAGACTATGCGCCAATTTTTAAAAGAATCGTACAAGCACCTCACCTTGGCAGAAGTTGGAGAAAATTGAGATGGAAAAAAAGATTATTTTTGGGACGCTATGGACGCTAAGAGACGAATTTGCATGGAGCAGCGTCTCCTGGATGGCGGCGATGAGAATTCTGTTGGAACTCAAGAAGTGTGAGATCTCAGGGATTTTACGGTGCAGTGGAATTTGCTGGAGGAGGAGGGCCAGGCGTAAGACTGGATGTGGCATGGATTTGTTTCAACTCCGAATTAGTTAGATTGAGATCAGCCGCGCCGAGATGTAATGCTGCCAATATGACGGAAAAACACATATATCGTACCCACACATATACACAGACAAACACAACCTTCCTGCATCGAACCTGCAGGGCTCTTGCCAAGCAGGCATATTGGCAGCTTTTGTTTGTTCGCACACCTTCGATGTACAGGGTCGTGGGTTCGAGTCTCACCGTGAACCAATTCAGTTTTATTGTGTTTTTTTTTTTTAAACTTGGATGTCACTAACATATCTGCATTTTTAGACCAATGTTGGACTGTCGCGCCTGTTATTTATTTACATATTTATTTTTAATAGTTTAGACGGGCAAGAGATCCCATGGGTAAAAGGCTGTGTAGTGGGACAGATCTTTGGTGGGTTGCGACACCGCGTACCTGAGCAGCGCAGAGAGGCCCCTGGTATGGTTGATACGCCATGGCGTGGATCTGTACAAAGATAATTCGGGCGATAACGTTGCCGAGCTCCCTAGTTAACCCTAGTTATGTACGGGTAGCTCTTGACAGGTTTGACCTCCTCCCATAAGTTACGGGAGGGAATTCATATATAGGCCCAGCACGATAAACGGTGTTCCCTGTTAGGGGGGGCGGGTTCACCATACGGTTAATCGTGTGAGCTTCGGAGCTGGCGGCTTCGCATAACCCGAGCCTTGAAGGGGCTAGTTAGGGCCTTCGTGGAAAATGCCTACGCGCCTATATCTAACTAGTTTGTGGATTGATGACCACACGGCCCAAATCGCATTGCTGACTAGTATATAGATGGGGCGAAGGAGAATCACACCTGCTATAGAGAAGTCTTTAGCGAATAGTGTTTCCCGGGGATGGGTGTGCCCAGGGGACCATGGTCCTTGCTCATCAAGGTGTTGGCCTCGAGGTGGTTGTAGGTTGTTACCCGAGTAATCGAGCTGGTGATGCAACCCTGGGGTTGGGTTTCTGAACGTGAGTGCATTCACTGGATGGGGAAATCCCCATCTAACAAAAAGGTGCAAACCGCCTGAAGGACCGGGAGATAAAGGCCGAAAGGTTAGGTGTTCCCCTGACGGTAAACCTCGTAGATGGTAATCTTGTCCACATGACCCAAGTCGTATTGCTGCTGAAGTGAAGCTGCGTTACTAGTCGGTTTCATCTGGCTGATGGTCACAGCTTAAACGATCCCGCATCATGCACGACAAAGTATATGTTAGGTTTATCCTTAAACAGAGCCAAATAGATATATCGAAATGTATTATTAGGTACGTTTTATTGTGATTATCCCGTGCAGGTTTGGGTAGAACTTTATATAAAACTTACAGAATGTCGGTTCAGCTTGCGTACAAGTCCGCAACTCAGTGGGACATTTTCATGTTTTCAACAAATGCTAATGTACAGTACTGATGCAACCGCGAAATCATTTATACAATATTTCGTGACGATTTGATTTTCGAATTTGACTCTTTTTGGGTCGTTCAACAAAAGTTTAACGAAAGTTGAAAATGAGTTGAACCTAAGTTGAAAGTTACACTTTTTGGGTCATTCAACAAAAGTTGAACGAAAGTTGAACTTGAGTTGAACCTAAGTTGAAAGTTACACTTTTTGGGTCGTTCAACAAAAGTTGAACAAAAGTTGAACGAAAGTTGAACGTGAGTTGAACCTAAGTTGAAAGTTACACTTTTTGGGTCGTTCAACAAAAGTTGAACGTGAGTTGAACCTAACTTGAAAGTTACACTTTTTGGGTCGTTCGACAAAAGTTGAACGAAAGTTGAACGTGAGTTGAACCTAAGTTGAAAGTTACACTTTTTGGGTCGTTCAACAAAAGTTGAACAAAAGTTGAACGAAAGTTGAACGGGAGTTGAACCTAAGTTGAAAGTTACACTTTTTGGGTCGTTCAACAAAAGTTGAACGAAAGTTGAACGTGAGTTGAACGTGAGTTGAACCTAAGTTGAAAGTTACACTTTTTGGGTCGTTCGACAAAAGTTGAACGAAAGTTGAACGTGAGTTGAACCTAAGTTGAAAGTAACACTTTTTGGGTCGTTCAACAAAAGTTGAACGAAAGTTGAACGTGAGTTGAACCTAAGTTGAAAGTTACACTTTTTGGGTCGTTCAACAAAAGTTGAACGATAGTTGAACGTGAGTTGAACCTAAGTTGAAAGTTACACTTTTTGGGTCGTTCAACAAAAGTTGAACGTGAGTTGAACCTAAGTTGAAAGTTACACTTTTTGGGTCGTTCGACAAAAGTTGAACGAAAGTTGAACGTGAGTTGAACCTAAGTTGAAAGTAACACTTTTTGGGTCGTCCAACAAAAGTTGAACGAAAGTTGAACGAAAGTTGAACGTGAGTTGAACCTAAGTTGAAAGTAACACTTTTTGGGTCGTTCAACAAAAGTTGAACGAAAGTTGAACGTGAGTTGAACCTAAGTTTAAAGTTACACTTTTTGGGTCGTTCAACAAAAGTTGAACGAAAGTTGAACGTGAGTTGAACCTAAGTTGAAAGTAACACTTTCTGGGTCGTTCGACAAAAGTTGAACAAAAGTTGAACGTGAGTTGAACCTAAGTTGAAAGTTGAATTTGAGTTGAATTCGAGTTGAGCTCAAGTTGAACCCAAGTTGAACCCAAGTTGAACCCAAGTTGAACTCAAGTTGAACGTAAATTGAACCCAAGCCCAACCTCTGTTGAACCTTGAATGGCACCCAACACTCACAGGGTAGCACCTAGCCCAACTTCCGTTGAAACCTTGAATGGCACCCAAAATTCACAGGGTAGGGGGAGTTGGGGTGGCTTCGTACAGGGGGCACCTTCGTACACCGCTAATATCTCGTAACCTAAGCGCATTAGAACTTTAATCTCACAGTGTACAAACAGCCCTAATCTACCACTATTCATGTATGTAGTTTAATGCAGTTTCATTTGAATCTTCCAAAGTTAGCGGTAAAGACGTATTTTTCAATGCATTTTCTTTGTGTAAGTAAATTTTTACCTTGGTGTGTAATGTCTTTTAACGACCACACATTATACAAAAATTTATGTCTATTTGGTTTCATTTATTAAGTGAAGTGTTAGTAATCATTCCGTAAAATTAAAATCGTTCAACTAATCACATGCTATTAGTAACTCATAATCGCGAACTGTGGGTCGTTATGGGGCAGATTCATACGCTTACCAGTGGGGCACATTCGTACAGTACGAATCTACCCCACAACACTTGATTTTTATTTTCCTTATTAGCAACATGGTTCGAGCCAACAAAAAAAAGAACACGAAGCAGAGAGGTGGTCGAAAAAGCTTTGGACTTTGGCAATTAAGTCTGTAATGCATGGAGAGCTAAATTTTTGGAAAGCTGCCTCGAAATATGGCATAACACACACTCGAAAGTCGTGTTAAAAAATAATCTCACAATCAGGAACACATAACCGTAATCTTAAGGGCCCAATAGACTCAGCGATTTATCGGCCAATCAAAGCTCATTTATGTGGGGAAAGCACATTTTTTAGGTTCCACTACCGAGTTCGCAAGAGAAAATGAGCTTTTTCCTCAGAAAATGTGCTTTCTCCACAGAAATGAGCTTTGATTGGCCGATAAATCGCTGAGTCTATGGGGCCCTTAAATTTGAAACACGGATCATGTCAAATATTTTTGGTGGAAGAAGCTACTCTTCAAGATTACTTTCTGCAATGCTCGAAAATGCACTATTGATCAAAGACCAATTTGCTTAAGTACCCAACTAGCTGGGACAAAGGCGAAATTACGGGGATTGATTAGCTGTTAGGTTTTGGAAACGAAACCCAAATGTAAGTTTACGAAAACAAAAAGCACAATCGCTGGAAGGTCTTTTGGATTTAATAAAACAGCTGTAAACGATTTCTATCAGAACCTTGTATTGGATAAATATAAATTTATGGCCGATAGAATACCCAATTTTGATGAATGTGGTATTTCAACAGTGATGACCCCTCCGAAAATATTGGCAGACAGTAACAAAAACTGGATGGATCAACGCATACATTTGACCCCGGAGATGATAAGACCACTACCAAGAACACAAAAAAACACGGGTATTTACACCGAAACTTCCGTAAAAAATAGGATACAGGACATTCATCAGGAAAAAGAAAACAAAAAAGCCCAAAACGAAAAAAGACCAAGGCTGGAGAAATAAAACGCGTGCTAAATTTATCTAATCACCTTAGTAATGAGCAAAATCAAAGAAATAACCAATTATAGAAAACCGAAATGGCGTTCTAACTGATAAGCTCCAAAATCCAGTACAAGTTTCAATATTATTCAAAAATGCTTTGAATATCATAGAATCTACCAAGGTATGTATAATATCGGACAAATTTTGCAAAATCACAACAATACTGAATACAGTGTGTCTGTGCCGTTCCTTCCGGAATTCCTAGTCCGGCAGTATAAGAATTTAAGTTCTTGTTGAAATACATTTTGGGATATTTTCTAAAATTATTTAGTTATTGGGTTAAACTGTTGAATTTTGTAATGAATTGTAGCCGTTACACCTTATTTCTCATTGAAATAAACAATTGCAGCATTAGTTATGATATTTTATTTTTAAATCTGCGTAAATACCACTGTGTACGAATGTGCCCCCAGCAATGTACGAAAGTGCCCCATAACGGGGGCGCCTTCGTACGTTTGACAACCTTTGGAAAATCATCGCCCACATCAAAACTGTTAAGATATGTGAATAATTTGTATAGCATTTACATAGCAAACATGTTCAACTAAGAAATAAGCCAAAAACCGGCTCTTAAAATTTTGTATTTAAAGAGATTTTTATCGAAAAGTAAAAATCGTACGAATCCTCCCCATCTCCCCCTACTACCTGTAATGCCAAAAACGTAACGCTTTTTCGTTGCAATTTTCGTGACGATTTTCGATTTATGTGCCAGAGTCAAGACATAAAAATGTCAAAAATGTTACATATTATATGCTTACGGCTCAGATCAAATTATAAGGCTGTTTGAATAAAATGAAACGGCATTGCTTAGTGCTTGGTTAAACAGGTAAATTTTACCTGAGGTTTAGCCAAGTAATAGGCATTGCATTTTTTTATTCATACAATATATTATGTTAAGGTCTATAGATTGCTGCTGACTTACATTTCATAATTGCTGAATTTATAATATTAAATATGTTTTATAAGTTTTATGTGGGTACCTAAGGGTTAAGACTTTTATCAATGTCAAACTGAAAAAGACTCAATTGTAATCTCTTATCTGTAACGAACCAGCCAGCCGACATCAAGCATCAATTCAATAAAGACGCGTTTTGTATCGTATTTGCCTCGCCTTTCTCTTCAGTAACTCGGTACTCAGCCTAGCCTGAGGGTATTTAGTTTACGTGCCTCATACCCATAAAAGTCCAAGTGCTGGTGGCAGTATCACCATCCATTGAAATACGCAACAAAATACATATTTTACTTATATTCCCACACAAAATTTTCCTTTTTTTATCTTTCAACACTTCCAACAACACTATCTTAAAATAACAATATTTTAACAAAAATCATTCTTTTTCTCATGACATTTTTTTCTACCGAGCACTTTGTCTAGATTTTTTTTTTATTTACGTTTGTTTTTGTGTGCGTGTAAATAACTTGTGAATCTATTCAATATATTATTGCTGCGCGCGTGACAAATTTAACGAACTAAAAAAAACCTATCTACACGACGAACAGATAAAAGGAGCGAATTTTCCAGGGTGTCAAGACGCACGGTTCTGTAAGATGATTATAGAACGTTCCAAGCATTTACTTAAACCGGTACATAAAAACAACATATCTCTCTCTCTAAAACTGACTACGTTACATATTTTATTCATATATATTTCTTATTATATCCAAATTATCATCAGTTTAAAATGTTAAAAAAAAGTTTTTATCTAGTCTTGCAAAGTATATAAATATTTTTTCATAGATTGTTTTGAAATGTTTAAGAAAAACCGAAAAGAAAACAAACAAATATAGTATCAATTAAATTTTTGTACAGTTTATATTAATAAGTTTTATGTCCTTTTCGGCATGAAACGGGTTTGATATTTATTTTTCTTGTTTTCTTTTTAATTGAGTTATGTTGAGTTTGTTGTTGTTGTTCGCCCTAGTCATATACGAGGGTAAACACACACACACACATTTTTTTTTCCAGATATGTTGACATGTTGTTCAGTTTACCAGATTTCCTGCGCAACTATTCATTTCCTTTTATCGTGTAGAAAATTAGCTTATTCGATTATTCAATTTACGTATTTCAGTTATATTGCGTGTTGAACTTTCATTAAATGCCTGTTGAGAGCCTTTAATGTTCAGTTCATTTCACATGTTCATAGTTCGCTTTTGTTTTTTTTTTGTCCAACGTATTTAGCACTTTGGATTTTAGTTACGTTAGTTGCCTCCATTTAGAAAATATTGTAAGACCAACTGAAAATAATATTTCGCCTCTCGAAAGGTTCTTAAACATAAAATGGATAATGTCAAACGAATGTGCGCCCATCCGTTGATGCCAGTTTATATAACGGGAGGACAAGACGGATCCGTTCAGCTGTGGGAGTGGGGACATCAACAGGTCGTCTGTACACCCCGGCCGCCTGGTACATTTGCAAAAGTGACACGATGTCGCTTCTCACAGCATGGCAATAAGTTTGGAATTGCCGATGGCGATGGAATTTTAAGTTTGTGGCAGGCGGGCATTGCGTCGCAGAGTAATAGATCGTTTTTCGTAAGTTATTTGGAATATTAGTGCTAAAAACAGTTTTGAACAGTTTTTATTTCACTTCAGAACTACCAATGTCATAACAAGGGAATTGCCGATTTTGTCTTCCTGGGTTCGTGTAGTCTTGTTGCTACAGGTAATATTTGCATAAATCCAAAAAAAAAACGATAAATTACATAAATCTGTATTCTCAATTACGTTACAGCTGGTCATAGTTCAGAGAATAAGAACGTTGGAATTTGGGACACTCTATTGCCTCAAAAGCAGTCTCTAGTAGCATGTACGTATTTATTCGCAACCATTGTTTAGATATGTTTTTCATTCTTCACCTTTGACTTCTTTAGCATTCACTTGTCACGATCAGGGAGCGTCTAGTTTAATTTATGCACCACAACATCAAGTTCTAATATCGGCCGGAAAGAAGGGAGACGTTTGTATATTTGATGTCAGGCAACGAACATTGCGACAACGATTCCAGGTATATTGCTTGCTAACAACTAAAAATTGAATTTTCAATTCGATAACAGATTATTTGATTAACAGGCACACGAAAGTTCGGTGAAATGTTTGGCAATCGATCCGCACGAGGAGATCTTTGTAACAGGCTCGGCTGACGGTGATATTAAGGTAAGTGGCTGCTTGACATTATTTTCTCCGTATGTTTCTCCTTGTCGTGCTCTGTGGCCTCGATCGTTCGGTCGCCACTCTGTGAAATAGACACTCATAGAGAAACGAGTTTCCAAACTCGGCACGACTCGTCGCAAGTTTATTATTCAGAAAAAGATGATAAGAATATTCTTATCGTAGAATGATAAACTAACAATGCGACTAGGAAGTGGTATGGCTGACAACCGTATCACACTCCGAATTCAGTTGTCTTTGTAACGTTGATGACTACACACGGTAGTCATCAACGCACCATGCTCCACTAGGAGTTACGGTAATAAAGAGAGAAAATTATGAGAAAGATGGAATGTGAAAACTTAAACACAATTGTAGAAAATAATTTGCTTTTTTAATTTATTCTAGTTAGATGTACATATTCGTCTTAATCCAAAGCACCTAATCGCAACACCGCAACTCAAATTTTAACGTGATTCCTCCTTCAAAAATTGGGACTACGCAAAATTTTGCTTGAAGCATACACTCATTCACAGCCTTTAGTTCAATAACAGTAGGAGTACATATAAATCATCTTTGGCTTCACTTTAAACATTATTATGCCTTAAGCCACATTAAATGATATAAATACGCGAGTACTTGGCTGCCAGCTCCTGTTTTCAAGCCTCTAAAATTGCCCCAGATTTTGGAAAGTTCAAAACGCCCCCAAGCAAGTAACTCATCTAACCACACATTCGTGTGTTCAATTAATTTTAAAATTTGTCCCCACATCAAATTCGCTGGGAAGCAAGGATTTGGTTACGGGAGAGGTCCAAGTCTCGATATTAAAAAAAGCGGAATTGGCTATCAAATTTTTGAGTTTCTATCGGGTGAATAGATTTAACTAAATTTTTAAGAATTTTTACGCTTACTTCAGAGAAAAACGGGAAATTCCACCGAAAATAAAAAATTATTTAAAATAGTTGAAATCAGGAAAATCTAGAACTTTTTAGGCACCGAATGATTTTTGCTGAATAACATCAGTAAGTGCTTTCCCATTTCGTTTTCTTTATCTTTATCACCGAAAACAAATTAGGTCAAGGTGTGTTCAAAATTTACCGTAAGCTTTCTTAATTTTGGGTTTATTCGATATGACGTTTTCTGGTTAAATATGATTCTAATATAGGAAATTTGTTGGGGTAATTCGCAATTATTTCCAAAACAATCGACAAAGAAAAATTTTAGAAAACATGAACACATTTCTAAAGAAAGTGAAAAGCCGAAGTTTTCTATGTTATCATTGGAGTCTCAATCATTCCTAAAACACCTGGATTCCTCCCCTGGGAAGCAGCATAAAAAATTTTCAAGCAAACAAATACGCTTATTAGTAAAAAATTTTAAATTTTCAATTCTTCACAAACGCCCGCTAACGTTTTGCCTACATTTCCAGCTTATCTAGTGGCTGCTACCTTCAAGCTTATCTAGTGGCGGAGGGCGGCAAATTCGTTACTGCCCAGGGGCGCAATAGAGGCTAAATCCGGGCCTGTCGGCTTATCTGGCGGCACTAGTGGGGAAGTTAGGCCGAACTTTCGGGATACGTCCTGCCGGAATAAAACGTGCCGCGGCTGTGGTAATGACGTTCCTAATATTTTTCTCGGCCTTATGAATGTTGGTAGGTGATGGTAGCTCGATGAACTTCGCCGACGAGTAGCTTTAAAACCATCCCAATCGGCTTTCTTGTGATTGACAAACGTTCGCTTCTCAGACTTAGTCATGTTCGCTGGTTTGTCAATTTTTATAATGATTAGGAGGTGATCTGATCTAAGGGTGGTACATACTTCCCATCGGGAAGCAGCAATTAGGCTGGCACTGACAATAGTTATGTCGGGAGAACTACTGCAAGTGCCCACGACTCTAGTCGGCGAGTCTTCATTGAGTGAACAGAATTCTGAGGCGTCAAGTGATTCGGCGATAGTTACACCCCTGGCATTGTTGTTGAAGTCCGAGTGCCAGAGCTCATGGTGCGCATTAAAGTCGCCAAGGATGACCCTGTGCTCTCCGGAAAGGAGAGGACCAATATCGAAACGGTAGCCTGAAGGGCAACTTGAATGAGGTGGTACATATATTAAAAATTTCGATATGATGGAACTGAGATGGCTTGAATTTCCGCCGTACCGTCAGCAACTACATCTAATACACAGTAATGTACGGACTTGTGTATTAGGAAGGCAAGTCCACCTCCAGGGTGAGAATCATCCGTGGCGGCCGGTCGATCTTTCCGCAGTATAACATATTCGCTATGGACGCTTAGAGACGAGTTTGCGTGAAGCAACGTCTCTTGGATGGCGGCGATGAGAATTCTGTTGGAACTCAAGAAGTGTGTGATCTCAGCGATTTTTCGGTGGATGCCATTACAGTTAAACTGTAATATAGATAGTGCAGTGAAAACTGCTGGAGGAGGAGGGCCAGGCGTAAGACTGGGTCTGGCATTCCGTATCATATTGTTTGGCGGTGTAGGGGGCAGTGGTGGAGAAGGTGGGCTGGGAGCAGCCCTGGGTTGCCCAGCATTTATACAACCTGCCGCAACATAGGCTAAGGAGTGTTGCCCTTGTCTTCGTAAACCTGAACACCTAAAGTGAACCCATTCCAAACAGCAATTACACTGCACTGATCTGGCATTCGAACCGATACGTTGGTTGCAGACACTACAAATCCATACCTCTGGGCCTGGATTTGTTTCAACACCGGCGCGAATTAGTAAAATTGAAAGCAGCCGCGCCGAGATGTAATGCTCCCAATATGACGAAAAAACACATATATCGCACCCACACATATACACAGACAAACACAACCTTCCTGCATCGAACCTTTAGGGCTCCTGCCGGGGCTCTTGCCAGGAAGGCATATTGGCAGCTTTTGGCCGTTTTGCAATAACAAAACGGGTGTGGTCCGCCCCGTAGAGGCAGTTGCCGTAAGACCACTTACATAAGGAGACAAAATTGATGCCAATACGTGACCACAATCTCCTACTCTCTAAACAGTATCTTGTTGGTTGCTACCGTGAGGATCATCCCAATAATCATCTCATGGACCGAATTCCTCCACCACGACATGTCAGGCGTGGTTTACGAGACCTTGAGAGAGAGGTTCAGGGATACAAACGGGACCCTTACGATGAAGTTACATAGCGAGCCGCCATTGCAGCGATCCACACTGAAGAAGTGAATCGGTCTATCGCGAGTTTAGGTGCGAATAGAGTCCTCTCAGAGCGCCCACCACCAATTTCGCCTGAGGAGATTAGGCTCCCGAGAGCCACTAGAGTAACACTAGCTCAACTTCGGTCGGGCTTTTGTTCACGCCTTAATTCGTACCTTTCTCGCATAAACCCGGACATCCAAAACATCTGTCCAAACTGCAATGGTACTCCTCATTATGTGGGTCACTTGTTTCAATGCCCCGCTGCGCCCACTGATCTTACCCCTATATCGCTGTGGGGAAAACCCTATCGCAGCAGCTATGTTTTTGTCCCTAGACTTCACGGACACAAACATTGACGAACCATAACTAGTACCCACATAGATGCACAGCGGTTTCACACCTTTCTGCACCGCTAGAAGAAGAAGAAGACGAAGGAGATATAGAAGGTCGTCTCTACGCACTGAGCTATCGTATATAAATTGTGCCTTGTGCCGTCCTCCACAATATAACAAACAATGTTGTTGTTGTAGTAGCGAGGCAGAGAGGCGTGACGTGAACCGCTGTGCATGTCTGTGGATGTGGTCTAAGTTTCGCCGGCGTTCTCGCCTATTGTCTCAAGTGACAAGAACGTAGCACAAGAGGAGCTTTGTGTATGAATATGCCTTAGAGAAAACATAGCAACTCATGCCATGCGTTAGTCCAGAGTGGCTATGTGATCACACAACCCATATGTGTTTGACTCCAAATTCATTACACTACACTCCACGAAATAATTCAAATGTCAAAATATTGTCGATGCAATTATTAACCCTTCTGACGCCGCCTACGAGCTATTATGCCTTAGGTGTAGCTGAATCTTCTGTGAAATTAATCTTATTTTTTGAAGAGGTCTAATTTTGGTTCTAGAAACAGTTTATATACTGTGTCGTACGATTATGCGCCGTTTTTTCGACTCTTTAGACATAGTTTACATTTCGCCGAACGTTTGATCGCATTTGTGGCCGTCGGTTCCTTTGAAATTTATATGGAAAGGGGTGGAAAATATTATTGAACGATATTTTTTATCAACATATAGTACCAATGGTCTGTCTGGATCTATACGCCAACAGAAGGGTTAAATATCACGTCGGCATTTTAAGAGAGTAATGCATATTTCGCGGATTTTATATTCTCAATTGTAAACAAAAAATTGACGTTTGAATAATATTTTCACGCATACTATGAACTGCAATAGTGTGAGAACGGTGCCATTTTTATTTTCTGATGCCCACTCTGGACTAACGCATGCTTTTTCTAAGGAATATGCATGTTTAGAAGGTCGGCCAACAGTGTAGAGTGAATGACCGTGTCGAAGTGTCGTGTCGCTTTCGACAGGTTAAGGGCCACCAGGACGGTTCTGTCACAGGGCTGTTTCTGGTTGAGGCCATTATGAATGTGATCAGATCCAGAGCTGTTGTGGTACTATGCATCTTCCTGAAATTATACTGGTGAGAAGCTAGCTCCGTTCTGCATGGAAGACAGTTGTCTGATGACCTAGGGGTTGGGAGATAGTACAGTTGTTGGTTTTAGTATAAACTACTGCCCAAGTTCCTTCGTCTGCTTTCGACCCATCTGTGTACCACACTATATGCTTTGTCAGATAGTTGTCGTTCCATTTACTCCAGTCTTCCCTGACTATAGAGGTTTGGATGTTGGGAGTCGAAGGTATACTTGGCCGGGGTATAATCGCTGCCCATATCTAGGATAGGGTTTGCAATGATTTCTGTAATCCGACAGTGTCCTATCATTAGTGGTGTCCACATATTCGATGATTGTAGTCTGTACGCTGCCTCCTCTGTGATTGTAAGGTGTAGTGGTGGCAGGTCAAGTAGCTTCTCTGGAGTTAAAGTTGGTGCACCGCGCATGGCGCCAGTTACGCTTGCGCAGGCCAGTCTTGTACTGATGCCAACTTCGCTGCAGCTGTTTTTTGCTTGGTTGTGGACCACCAGACTATCGAGCCAAATGTCAGACGGGGTTGACCACGGCCAGTGTATCATTCGTGGTTTTAGCCCCATTGCTCTTTTGGTTTCATATAGAGTCTGTTTACAGTTTGTAATTATGTTTTGCAGCTGCTTGTTCCACGTGATTCTGTTGTCGAGAGGACTCCCAGATATTTTACCTCAGTGGTAAACTGCAACTGTTGATTAAATAAGGTTGCAGCATGTAGTCCTTCCAAATTGTGTTTGCGAGTGAAGGTTATTAGTGTTGTTTTGGCGGGATTGGCCGATAGGCCTACCCTCTTGCACTAATCCTCCACTTAAGTTAGAGCTTGTTGCATAAGCTCGGAAAGATTCCATGGAAATATTTCCCTGATCAGGATGCTGATATCATCGGCATATCCTTGGGTATAGAAACCAGTGTTTTTTAGCTGGACAAGTAAGCTGTCGACCACAAGGTTCCACAGGAGGGCTGATAGTATACCTCCCTGTTGACATCCTTTGAGGACAGCTGTATACATGGTTTCACCGAATACGTTTGCTTGCTTGCTTGTCGTCCCTGAAGCATTGATTTTATCCACCGACAGAGGGTGTGTTGGACTCCAGGCGCCATGTACAAGAGAATCGAAGGAAGTATGTCCAAGAAGGCTTTCTAGTGTGGTCTCAGTCTCTCCATCTAAGTGACGTAGTATTTACACGATTTCCCTGTCTGATAAGCATGTTGGTTTGGGTGCAAAGGGATATGTTTAACGACGAGCTTTTCCGATGACTTGAGAAGGGAGGAGGTTAGGCTTATTGGCCTAAACGATTTTGCTAGGGTTTGGTCCCGTCCAGGCTTTGGCAGAAATGCTACTTTTACCTGCTTCCAAGTGATTGGAGTATATCCTAAGGCTATGCTGGCTCTAAATAATCTTAGTAAATGTGAAGCCAGAGTCATAAGGTCCTGCTGAAGGAGGGCTGGATAGACACCGTTTGGCCCCGGTGATTTGTAAGGTTCGAAAGAGTTGACCGCTTATTCCACCCTATTATAAGCTACTATTTGGTTCGCGAGTGGTTTTTGTTTGCCCTGAAATGCAGGGAGTTGTCGTTCAACTGATCTATGCGTCTCGTTGTTATAGTGGATCCAGGACCTTACAAGGTTCCAGGGTTTCCCTACCCGTTTTTGTTTGGTTTCCGTCGGAGTTTTTAAGCGTATCTCCTCACTTACTAGTGTGTTATTTTAAAATTCAAAAACTATATTATTAACTAACAAATCTATAATTTTTCTTTCAACATTTCCAGATATGGAGTCTAACAAACAGCTATCGACCCATTCACTCGTACATGGGCGAGCATGCACGTAGCAGCTTTTTCAAGCATATCGGTCAGGGTGTAAGTCAATTGCACATCGATTCACATGGACGATTGTTTTCGTGCGGTTCGGATGGTTCTATGAAAGTTCGACAACTTTCCGATATGATAGTGCAAACGCTTTAAAGAAAGGATAGAAGTAAAAACGAACGATAGATATCGATTAGCAAAATTTTCTTGTGGCGTATGGATGTAGTGCGAACAACACGGATCGCACACATCCCCACGTCCGCATTAAACACAATAATAATTTTAAATTAGTTAAAAAAGAAATAAAGTTGCAATACCATAAAAAATTATAATAAATTTGTCAACTTTTTATTACTGTGTATTATAGAAAAAAAACAAACATTTATTTATGTATATGTTATAAATTTAAAGTAAAAAACAACATTATACGAAAAGAAAAAAAAACACCTAAGAAATCAAGCATTAATTTCAAAAAGTTGTCTATACGAGTACTATGCATATTTTATACTTAGCTGGAAAAATTAAAAATTATTTTTCTTAGATTTACTACTGTGCAAATAAGTTACTGGGAATCATTGATTTAAAGTTAATGCAATTTTCCCCACATTTTGTTTAATTGTTTTCGTTTTTTTCTTAATCATATAAAATAAAATGTATTTCGTATTTCCACACATTAAACCTGAATATAGGATCTGACAATACAATGTAAAGGTTTCTCTATTCTCTTCTATATATATATATAAATATTGTGTATGTATTATTTTCAATTTATTATTGATTATATAGATATTGTTAATTAGCTTGACAATGCTCTTAAAATACATAAAAAAAAAGAAAACAAAAAAAAACAGAAATTAAATAATCAAATGTGAAATATTATTTTGTATAATAAATTTACGTCTTGTAAATCTGATTCATTATTATTATGTATTTATGTGTCGCGTAATAAAGTTTAGAGTTATTGATAATATAAAGACAATTCAAATTCAGATGGCAACCTATAATCATAAAGGAAGGAACGTGTTAGTTAACCCTTATAATAATAATCGACTACAAAAAGAGCCTGCATAGATAATATACAACACACACACACAAAACTATATACAAATTATATATTTGCAAAAAAATAAAAAATAAATACGAAGATATGAAATATAACAACAGAAATAGAATACGTATATCGATCTGGAAGAAGAAAAACTTAAGACTAAAAAACTATATAAACAAATATATTCGAAGGGAATAAAATTAAAGTTTACATACATGCATCCTCATAGTAAATGAAAAAAATATATATATTGTGGAACGTCGTCGTGACTAGCAAATGATCTTATGTTAAAATAATAAAAGAAAAAACGATTAAATAAAAAAAATTAAATCAATGTTTTAGGCTAGATATTAAGAGAAATGCGGCAGATGAAAAACAAAAACACCACTACACATACATCTAATTAATCAGAGGCCGCTGTTGCATACCCGTGTTGTTTCATATTGTTTTTTCCTATTCCAATCTCCCCTCTAAATGTGCGTTTCGTTATCACTTACATGCGTTCGATTCTTACTTATTATAATAAATCTACGATAAAACAAGTTTTTCGCGTTTTCAATCTGTATTTCAAAATTATTATCAAAAATAAAAATACCAAAAACCAAAAGGAAATTATACGAGTGTGGCTTAAAGTTAAAAAAAAGAATAGTATATCAACAACCGACAAAGAAAGAATAAGAACACTTCACACACACATATATATACTACTAACTGTTATTATACATATATACAAAATACAAAAAAAAATGAGGAAATTTACTAGTTACTATTTATGCAAGCATATTATAATGAAATTCAAAGAAGAAGGAAAGAAAAACAAAGTTTCTGTGTCACTTGTTCGTATTTTTCGCGTTTTTAATTTTCTTACCTAATCTCCAATCGTACTATACACATTTATTATTATATTACATATATATACAAACACACGTTATTATGTTTTTTTGTCACACACTGTTAAAGTGTTTACTGTAATCGTTATTTTTATGTTATATTATTAAAATTTACAAAAATATATTGAAAACAACATTAATTATGTCGAATTGTGTTTGTTTTATTTGATATGTTCGCGCCCACGCCAACCATACCCTTTAGCGGAACACTGAACTTATTGCGTCGTTGGATCTTGGCCTTCAATTCAATCAATTGAAGATGTAATATCTCTCAACAAAAAAAGTCCGGATAGGTAGCAGGTCCGACAAATTGGCCATCCCCCTGCGTAAATTGATATATACTTACGGACAAAAGTATCGACTCAACTCAACCTATAATCGTGTGTATTTCTACGTGTTTTTTTGAAAAGTTTGGTAGTTATCCATTAAAATCATTTGTCATTCAAAAGCTTGAGATCTCAGCTTTATTATGCTACCATTTGAACCAATATTTTGTGGTTACTTTTAAAATTATTGCTCTTTGATCGAATTCGTAGGGAAACTGGGAGTTTTTGAAAATGGTTTGGGGTTAGGTTTTTTGAAAATAAAATAAAAACTGTTCGAAAATAACTTATGTATTTATTATTTTAGTATTTGGTATTGCCTCCTCTTGCTCTAATGACACGTTTCAGTCGATTCAGGGCTGCCTTCAATTCTTCAGTGGACGAAGGGACTGGATTTCTGGCTCGGACTCTTCTCTTGAGGTCGTCCCATAAGTGTTCAATGGGATTGATGTCTGGACTGCGTGCAGTTAGTCTACATTTGGCTTCATTCAGTAACTGCCGAAGTGCCGAGTGAGACGCGATGCGTGGCACCGGGCATTGTCGTGCATCAAAGTGAAGATCTCGCCAATAAATGCTGCATAGGGCACAACGTGGGCACGGAGAATATCGTTTACGTATCGATTAGCTGTCAGCGCTCCTCCTCGGCCTCCCCTGGGCACAAGTACGAGCTCCGTTTTTCCCTCCAAGAAAATGCCAGCCCACATCATACAGGAAACGCTGCCGTATGCAACCGTTTCAGTTGTTGTTGTTGTTGTATTAGCGGCAGTGTCGAGGGGGGTGTGCGGCTCTTGGCCATGCATAAAATGCATGGGTGGTTCCGGGGCGAAGACCCGGCCGCGATAGGAACCGTTTCAGTGAAACTGCACTGCGCAAATCGCTCACCCGTAGACTCTGCATCTTCTGTCACTGATGCACACACATTCTCGACTCGTCAGTGAACAATACTAAGCTCCATTCCGTAACGCTACAATTCAGATGATCTCGAGGAAATAAGAGGCGCGCTTGTCGGTGTAGTGCAGTCAATTTGGGGTCCGTGGCAGGCCGTCTTGGAGTGATATTCGCTTCCCTTAATCGCCTCCTCACTGTCCGGGCAGGGGGAGTGTGTTCATGTGACACACATATTTGGTGCGTTGCGACACCACGGACCCGAGCAGCGCAGGGAGGCCCCTGGTATGGTTGATACGCCATGGCGTGGATCTGTACAATAGACCTTCGGGAGGTGACGATCCCGAGCTCCCGAGCTCGTCATGTATGGGTGACACAGCATAGCTTGACTTTTTCCCTATTCCTTCAAAAAGTCAGCTATACAAGCTTACACGACGCAGTGCTTCCTCGTAGGGGAGAAACCACATATAAGCGTACGTGTCCAGTTTCGGAGTTGGCGGCTTCGCAGAGCCCAAGCCTCGAAGGGGCCAGTTAGGTAGAATGGCCTTTGCGCCTATACCTAGCTGGTTTGTGGATTGATGACCACACGGCCCGAATCAAATTGCTGCTTAGTAAACGGACGGAGGCCAAACCTATGTGAACGGTAGCGCTACGAGTCTGCTTTAAGCCGACGAGTAGTAAACAGGCATAACTATACTGCGGAGGCATTCGAATTCGTTAGGTCCTCCGAAAGGGGGCCAAAGGAGGATCACACCTGCTTTAGAGAAATCTTTAGCGAATAGTGTACCTCGGGGGTGGGCGTGCCCAGGGGACCAATGTCCCTACCCATCTAGGCGTTGGACTCGAGGGGGTTTGTGGTGTTAGACAAGACGACCAGCTAGAGTCGCATCCCAAGGTGGGGATCCAAAGGGAGGCATTCCGGCGGAAAACACCATTCCGGCTTTAAGCCGGATAAAACACAGTCTACCTGCGGGGGGAGGTTTGGCCTATGGCTCATATACTCTTTTAGACCAGTGTAGTAGATCACACATCATCATGTCCGGGCACTGACGGCTACTCCACGAACACACCTCAGGTTCTGCTGCGCAACAACACCCGTTAGGAATCGCTTTCGTAACGTACTTGTGTAAGTGACTATAACTTTATTTTGAAATATAATTTTTTTTTTTTTTTATGAACATGGCGTACTGGACATTTGTATGCATAAAATACGATACTCACCTGATCTATACCGCATGATACCATCTTTCAAAAATATATAAGGGAATTTAGTCCCGCGGCTAGAACAAATATAATGATTCGATTCATCTGGAGATTCATGATGCATTCCTTATGCCATGACTAGTAGGGATTTTGGTAAACAGATTTGAAAAAAAAAACAAACTAGTAGCCGATATTCTGGGAAATATGGTGAACCTTCATTATTCATAGTAGGAGGTATGGACTTGACTATATGGATTCGTCGAACTTGTCGTTTCTGCACTGTCTTATAGTAATGATAGATTTTGCAATTATCTGATTTTCGCGTTCACAGAATTATGAAACCTAAAGGCCTGAATAGACCTCGGGCGGAATGAAAATGAAATTTTTGTCCGCTGCGATTTTCTCAATGAAAATGCATGCTTACTGTCGTGGAACATGTCGGAAATGATGGGGAATTCCATAAGCTACAATCCGAATATGGTTCCAAAATTTTTCTCAGCCATTTTATGTATTATTTTTCGATTCCCCGGTCATTAGATATTTTCCACGGTGAAATGACCGGGGAATCGAAAAATAATACATAAAATGGCCGAGAAAAATGTTGGAACCATATTCGGATTGTAGCTTATGGAATTCCCCATCATTTCCGACATGTTCCACGACAGTAAGCATGCATTTTCATTGAGAAAATCGCAGCGGACCAAAATTTCATTTTCATTCCGCCCGAGGTCTATCCTGCGCTTAACTGAAAAGATTCACCAAAACCAACTGAACATACCTATGTATTTGTTAAATGAATGGCCCAATGGGTATTAGGGTATTTCGGTCTCCAAACGGAGACAGTCGACAATAAAATAGAACGTGAATTTAGCTCATGCATATTGGATCAAAGAAATTGAAATAGAAAAAAAGATTGTTAACCTTAACGGCAAGTAAACGAAAAATGCTAAAAAAAACATAGTAATAACATCCAACAATAAACTATTTATGCGGCTTTCTTTCTTTATTCATGGTCCATTTAACGCAATTTCATATACATAATTACAAAAGTTACCACCGAATTAAACTCTTCTTACATTTTAGGCATACCTGGTGGGGCTGGAGCACCTGGAGGACTCGGCGGCATTGCAGGTGGTGATGGAGCCGATGCGGCGGCGTTCATTGCAATACTCTAGTGTCCATGCAAAAAAAAAGAGGAGCCATGCATTATTATTATGAATAATAATTATATCTCCACATTTAGTTTTATACTTACCGGATCCATCTGAGCATCCACCGGACTACCGGCAAACATGACTGCTACAACCACAGCCATTAGAATTGCGAATACAGTTCGAATGAAATTCATTTTGAGACTCCCTACAGACGTATGAACATTGATGCATTTTATACCATTTCGGAAGGGAACACATTTTTAGCTTGCGTGCCAGAGCAGGATTTCCGATAAATCTGTGTCAGGCAAATTGCAATAGATAGGTGACGGAGGTTGTCGATTGTCGCGAGAGATATGGTATAAATGAGTTTGTTATTGAAAACGAAATTGCATGTTGTGTGCATAAAGTTAGCGAATTAATTCTTTTGAAGGTTTGTAATTAAATTATTAATAATATGTTTTGAATCATCATTTAACATCAATAACTAACCATATACGAGTACATACGAGTAGATGGTTTAATGAAATTTGTTTGTTTATATTCAGTCTGAATCAGATAGGAGAGAGATATCATAGAGTTTATGATAATGATGTAAAACTGTTGAAATACAAGCATGTAAGAAAGAAATTCTTCTTTCGAGAGCTGATAGATTAATGTTCCCAAAACTTGTATCTTAATCCAATGGCGCGTCCAGACGACGAAACTTGTTTCATCAAACTTTTTCTCCAGCTTGTCGCAAGTTGGAAGGCTGCTCACACGATACGATATTCTCTTCAACTCTGGCTGGGATCGTATGCGACCAAAATGGTCCCATTGCCCGATTCTTACCGTTTTTACATATTATGTTTTGTGGCATCAATAGAAATACATTTGTGTGAAATTTGGTTGGAATTGGTGCACATATCAAAAAGTTTTTCTTAGAAGAACCTTATTTGGGATTGTATGATAGCCCGCCCCATGACCCCATTGTCCGATTTCAGCCATTTAAATATACAAAGTGCCTGCAATAAAAAGAAGCACGAGTGCGGTTTCAGACTGCAGACGAACATCGCCCAATCGACTCCCCTCGTCATGCTGATCATATATATGTATACATTTTTTATGGTCGGAGCGGAGATACTTCCTTCAATGCGTTACAAACTTCATGACAAAGTTAATATACCCTTTTCGCTTCGAAAGTGAAGGGGTGGAAAAATAGTATGGAGCCTGTTCTAAATTTAATCTAATTGGGCTGATCTGACTTCTTAGGGCATGACATTTCCAAAAATCAAAAGTTAAACCACTGACCGAATGCTTGTTCCACGACAGTCTGCCTCTTCGCGGCGGAACCTACCGTTGGACAACAACGGTCAGGAGCTGTTTTTATCTACCTGTCAAGAGTCAAAAGCAACACCTCGAAGATTCGATAATCGCTGAAAGAAAGTGGTTGAAGTTTTGATGTGGTATTTGGAGGGAAGTACAACTTAATTTTTATGTTTGTCAGACTAGGAATGTCTGGATGTGCAGTTTAATAAATTATCGATAATCATAAGAATTTTCTTCTTTTTATTTTTCATCTCTTTGTCAAGACTTTTAAGCCAAATTTTAAAAGCATGACAAGTCATCCAAGCCTTATTGTTTGACGTATACTCGGTTGGCAAATTATTCACATTTTTGAAACATCGTGGTTTTTTTAAATTTTCCGATGATTAAGCTTGTATGTTCCGGTACTGTTTGTTCCTAGCAATACTGTTAATCGAACTTTGCTGTTTTTACCTCCGTGGCATTTATCGCCTTTGAATGATAAAGTTTTGTCTGGTAAACATTTGCAAAAGAGTCCTGTTTCATCGACGTTAAATATGTCTTCCGGTTCGTACCCCTCGGTTTGCTCTGGAAGTTTCTCTCTCCACTCACCACATACTTCGTCATCGACACTAGCACTTTCACCACATATTTTTCGGAAAATAATCTCGTTCCTTTTTTTGAAATTTTGAAGCCAGCCGTTGCTAGCACGGAACTCTGCACGGCCCAATTCTACAGCGAACTGCTGAGCCTTTTCTTGTAGTATAGGTCCTCCGATTGGCACATTTTTGTCCCGGCACTGTTTCAACAACTTTAATACGCATGGCTCTATGTCCTTGAATTCGCAAGCTTCTCTTTAAATTTTAAAATTGTGGCCAATGTACTTGCGGGAATTTCAAACTTTTCGGCGATGTCTATTTTTTTCTTTGTAGGATTCTCGTCTACATACCTGATAATTTTTCGTTTTTTCCATATAAAAAAAATGACAGCTGACGCACCTGTCATTTTTTTTATTTGAAGTTTCATTACCCAAACCTACACGGGATAACCAAAAAAACACACCTAATGATTGTCTTACGATAAGTTTAACGTGTCTGAACCTGGCGAAACTTGAATGAAAAAAATTCTGGAATTGAATTAGCTATACGTTGAAAAAAACATTGGCTTCGTTACATAGAGGTTTTAGACAAAAAGTATTCGTAACGTAAAGATATTCATATTGTGCCTCTGCAATTTTTCGGTGTACATTGGCTAGAAGTTGGCAAAACAACATTGGCTGAAAATTCGTTACATAGAGGTTGTAAACAAAAGGGATTCGTAATCTAGAGGTATATTTTGCATTAAGTCTCATGGGCTGTTCTAGGGGATTTAGAAAAATTCGTTAAAACGAGGAAATCGTTATATTGAGCTTCGTTATATTCAGGTTGATTATTCCTGTTTTTTTCCACTAATAAAATCTCAATATCGCGGGCTCGGAAGTCTACCTTCTTTTTCATCACCATTCTATTCTATATTCTATACTACTCTACGGCGGGGCGTTGCGTGCTGCTTGCCCCTTTGCCTGTCCTGGCAGTAATATCACAGCCCGTTTCTTATGCAACTCTCAACTCGTATTCGACCAATCTTCTTCTTCCTTGCCTCGTTCTTTATACCGCTTCATGGTTTCGCGTTGCTCGACCTGCGGTGTAGGCACATCGCCCGTTTTGGCGGTAATATCTCAGTATATTTCTACAGGCAGCTCTATTTTCGATCGTGTTATCACCGAGACGTTATTGTTGCTTTTTCATTTGACACAACCATGTGTTCTTCGGTCTGCCTCTGGCCTTGGATCCACCAATTGGAACTTCCATTGATATCGCTTTCTTTGCGGGGTTCTCAGGCGGACGCCTTTGAACATGACAACACCAATCCATTTGTCGGTCTTCGAGCTTTTCGGTGATTGCTTGGTCTATGGACAAGCTGCCTCGGATGTAGCTACTCTTGATGTGGTCCTTTTTGGTTACACCAACTGACATGCGTATATGTGATTTGGGGATTGTCCGAAGCAGACCACTACTATTTGGGTCCATTTTCGTCCCCTTACAGTCATCAGTGATTTCCAGAAGTCGACTGATAATTATCGACTTCTTCCTTCATCACTGAGTCCCGTGTGATGAGTAGCATATCTTTGAAGCTAAGTTCCCTCATGGATTCCACACTTATTGTGGATTTACCTAGTATCCCTAGCCTCCTAATACCTAGTGCTGGACATTCACATACAATGTGTGCTGCCGTCTCAGCCTCTTCCAGACATAGCCTGCTTTCACGATTTTCATCTTAGATAGATGAGCTTTAAAATTACCATGCCCTGTTACTAAAGCAGTTATCCAACTTAAGCTACTCCGTGTGTAACTGAGTACTTGTTTGGCTTTCCTCCCTAGTGGACTGGTAATTGCGTTACGAGCCTGTCTACAAGTGGATAGGCTTCGCCATCGTTGCCGATGGATGGAATCAATCCAGCCATGTATCCTGGCTTCGATCATGCCGTTTCCCAAAGCAATTTCGGGTTCCGGTCCTTGAAACTTTTCGGCTGATCCCTCTTTTGCTAAGGTATCGGCAGTTTCATTCCCCAATGTACCTACGTGTCCTTTAACCCACATTAGCGTAACTTCGTTAATTGAAGCACACTCATTGAGCTTCTGGACACACTCCAGTACCAATTTTGAATTGATGGATTGCTGCATGCGCTTGATCACCGATTGGTTGTCGAGTGCTATCAGAATTTTCTTCCCTAGTATCCCGCCTTCCCGAATATTATCCAGCGCGTGCAGGAGTCCAAGCATCTCCGCCTGATATACCGATACATATTCTCCTAGACGAAGTGAGCATGCAAGGTTTAGCTCCTCGGAGTATATTCCAGCCCCCGCTCTTCCGTCCATGAGAGACCCATCAGTAAAAATAGCAACATCACGTGGATACTCCTCGTGTATCCTACCATCCTCTATGAGAGTGATGTGATGTCTTTCGACTACCCTACATCTTCTCATACCATCCAAAGGCATATGAGTCTCCCTGACATTATCACGAACAAATCAAGGATCCTCTTATGACCTCCGTTGCTACCAAAGTGATGCCAAGTGCCATCTCTTACCATTCTTATTGCTGTGAGCGCCGCACTTTGTTTTATATACAGATCCAGTGGCGGTAATCCCAGTATAACCTCCATGGCATGTGTTGGCGTAGTTCTCATTGCACCACATATGCTTTTACATGCTATGCGTTGAATCCCATCCAGCCGTTGCCTAGTAGTTTTCTGGCTACCCTTGGGCCACCAGACCACTGCTGCATAGGATAGAACGGGCCTAACCATCATTGTATAGATCCAATATGCCGCTTTTGGTGATATAGCCCACCTACGTGCACACACTCTCTTGCACTGATGCAAAATCCTCGCTGCTTTTTGTGTCTTTTCGTTAACATGAGAGTTCCAAGTAAGATTGGGATCTAAGGTTACCCCTAGGTACTTCACCTCCTTGGACTCTTTTATCTCCGAACCAAAAAGCAGCATGGGAGTGGTTTCTACATCTTTCCTTTTCAGAGTAAAGACTATAGTCCTTGACTTGCTTGCGTTTATAGTTAGCTCTTGTTCATTACACCATTCTTCAGTTGCTTTGAGAGCTTGCCTCATGCAACCTTGAATAGTGTCCATGAATTTGCCACTGACCATAATTGCTAATTCATCAGCGTATCCTACTGTATGAACGCCCATCGAGTCCAGTTTCCAGAGAAGAGAGTCTACGGTGATGTTCCACAGTAGGAGCGAAAGTACCCCTCCTTGTGGACAGCCCCTGACTACCCTTCCCCTTATTCTGGCACATCCATTACTAAGATTTACTGCCCTCCCACTAAGCATCGAATCGATCCATGTTATTATCAGGGGCTCGATCTCCCGCTCAGCTAGAGCATTTCTTAGTTTGCTGTACGAGATCTTATCAAAAGCACCCTCTATATCCATAAAGGTTGACATAGCGATACCGCTGTTGTTAATCTCTCTTTCTGCTACCCGCACTACTTCATGCAAAGCGGACTCAGTAGATGTACCTGCTCTGTAAGCATGTTGACATCTACTCAAAGGTCTATACATCAGCGAGGTATTCTCTAGATGGTCCACCAATACTGACATGCGTAACATTTTCATTTCAGTCGCGGTCATTTCTTTCGCGTTACTTTCATACATGGTCTAGCATTCTGATCCATACATGAGTGCGGGACGTTTTGTACAACTTGTCCTTTAGCTTCAGTGGCATTTTCTTAACGCAGAAAACTCCAGAGTTTTCTCGCCACGTCATCCACCCAACTTTTGTGCGATGTTTGATGTTGTTTGCTCCGTTGTTCACCACCGAGCCAAGGTACTTGAACTTTGTACAAGACTTAAGCTGCTCTCCTTTGACGTACATATCTGGTATCGGGGCATCTGGATCTGAGAATGGGCAGCATAAGAACTCTAGTCTTTGTTATACTTACCCTCAGTCCATGCTCCTCCAGAATGTCTCACCATTTTGTAAGTGAGACCAACACGTTGTAATTTTACATTTGACGCAATCACGTCACGGTTTGCCTCTGACTTTGGATCCTTCAAGTGGAACATTCATTGATATGGCCGCTTTTTGCGGGACGCCTTTGAACATGACAGTACCAATCCATTTGAAGGTCGTCGAGCTTTTCAGTAATTGGTTGTTCAATTGGCATCCTGCCACGGATGTGGTCGGATTTGGTTTTTATTTAAGACCCTGTCATTTTTACTAAAATGAAACTCTTCTGTAAAGAAAAAACTGTTTGAATTTTGTAACATACGTTTGTTTTATTGTATCTTTTTTATAATTTCTTTCACTAATTACTTGGTATGTTTTGCATCATCATTTCTTTTTCTCTGGCCACCAGCCACCACGACACAACAACACTTTATTTAATGCGTCCGGCAA
Source organism: Microchrysa polita (assembly GCA_949715475.1). Taxonomy (NCBI): domain Eukaryota; kingdom Metazoa; phylum Arthropoda; class Insecta; order Diptera; family Stratiomyidae; genus Microchrysa; species Microchrysa polita. The sequence goes on along the minus strand of OX454419.1, from coordinate 6,871,511 downwards.
AAGTGCCATTTTCAATTTGTCCGTCCCACTTCTCGACCCACGCCTTGGGGCACAACGACGTAAACACCCGCTTGAAATACTGGCACGGTTCATAGTTGGCGCCACGCAAATTCTGGCAACGATGATAGTCGACGTACATTTGATAGCAATGTTTGGTTTGATTTTGATTGGGGAAGCGTGGATCGAACGGGGCCGTTCCCAATTTTTCAGTGATGGCAGGCATTATTAAAAAAGTTCGTGTCTAATGTTGAGTTCTGGAAATATATTATTATTTTGATTGATTGGATCGGAGAAAAAGTAGAATAAACCGAACAAAAGATCACAATTAAAAATATTCAAATTCCGTGTCGTAAAAATTCAGCATTGTTTTTTTTTGTGGATTCATTTTTTGTTGTACAATCAGACGATTGGGAGGCGAATGTAGAGAAAATTGTTCAAGACTTTTTATTTGGATTTGAGTCTAATATATGCATTAAATTTAGTAGAAGAAAAAAATGCGATTTTATAGCAGAGAGTTCTCAAAAGGCGTATTAGTCTGCGGATAGGATTTTTAGCCAAATGGCTTAAACTGCTTGAAATTGCGGTTAAGCTTTTACACAATTGTAAGCACTTTAAAAAATTCGTAATTCACAAAAGATCCTACTCGCAGCCTTGTGCGGTGATGAAACCAGGGTGGATGAAAATGCTATTGTAAAAATTGAAATGCAATAAATTAAGTAGGAAAAATTGGCATGTTTTATGTCGTTGACTGACCCACATATATGTGACAGTCAACGCCTTTTTTTACACGAATCGACAGATTTTGCATGAACATTTTCGGCGACCGATTCGTCATTAACACATACGGCTGCGGTTAGAATCTTTTGCTAATGGCTTAAACGGCTAGAAATTATGTCGCTTCGTAAAAGTTTAAACGCAATTTCAAGCAGTTTAGGCAATTCGTCATGTTAGATAGGCTAACCGCAGCACACGGCAATTCTCGAGGCTTCAACGTTTGGGCGCAGAGTCATCATCTGTACGGCATTGCAACTAATGAACAATTTCCTTATTTCGTCTCCGCAGTCAATCGTCAGATGCACGCAACATAAATGCATGTGTGTGTGAGAAGAATTCGATTACTTATCTTAAGACTTAAAATTAACGTTTTAAACTTAATCTCTAAACTTCTATCGGTCCATATTTCAATTGATTAGTATTTCGAAATGGAATTGATGACTTTCTTCTTTCAACTATTCTCATTGATTCACTTAGGCAGCTCTTTTAGCAATTAAAGAGAGAGAGAGAGAAAAAAAAGAAAAACACAGAACAGACTTATAAGAAATGTATCGTTAATATAGCGACCATCTTCTAAACTAAAAACAAAAATCCTTCGAGACTCTTCCCTCATGCGATGGGAACTCTACTTCACCAACGGTCGCGTCTTACTGTCCACGTCGCACGATGAATTCTTATACTTTTTCACTTCTTGCAGATAGATGGACCAAAAGTCCTTTGGATCGTCCGAACTTGCGTCAGTAGGACGTGCTTTTGCCACAACGCCCGTTTTGAGAATTTTTCCGCCACGTCGTTTATTTATTGGCAGCATCAATTGACTTTTCTGTTTTTGCTGTTCGCTCGTAGACGACGACGACGGGTCTGTAGACGATCCGGCCGATGCGGATCCACCAGTCGAGCCGCCACTCGTTTGTGGTGCCATTTGTTGTTGCATTTTCTTGAAGATTTCCAGAAAGGATCCGTCATTTGCAAATACGGGATGTGATGGCTCGGGCTTGGGCGGAGGATAGATTTTCCCCTCTTTGGCCAAAGCCAGCCGCAACTTTTCTTCCATTTCGCGATGAATGCGTTCTTTGTCAAATGGCTCCTCGAAGGGATCGTGTTCATAGGCGGCAGCGGCGGAGGTGTCGTCGACTGTATTCTCGGCCGCCTGAGCATATTGTGACACGCCTGTGTAGTAATAAGGAGCGGGGGCGGCGGCTGGTTCGACCGATGGACTGACAACAGGTGCTGGAGGATTTTGTGATGCACTGCGATCGGGCGAAGCGGGTGGCTTGTAGTTTGTGTAATCGTCATCGTCATTGTCGCTGCTATCAGGTTTCGAAATGCACGGCGGCGGTGGCGGAATACGTTCATTGTGCGGACTGGTGCGTTCTGATCGCGACGCCGACGACGAGCTTGACGATCGACTGCGACGATAGTGACGTGAACTGGTGCTTTTCGACGAATGGTAGCGCGTTGAGGTGGAGGACGTACCGCCGTAATTGTGACGTCGTGGCGATCGTGATCGACTGGATCGATAGCGTCCCCGGCTACGACTTTTGCTGCGATATCGTCGGCTACTACGCGAGTAACTTCCACTACGGCTACGACTGCGATAGCGTGAGCTACGATATCGATGCTCCCTATCGCCGCGATATCGTTCGGAAGATCTGTCACGATGTCGATCTATGGATCGATCACGATAGCGGGAAGACTCTTTGGGCGATCGATCGTCACGCTGACGATAGTAGTCAGTGCTGATGCTGGTCGGCTGGTGTCGCTCTTCCATTGTTGACGTGTGTAGTGGTTGCGTGTTTGCTTGTTGTCTCCGCGGCGGGACTGTTCTGATCTGCAATTTACAGACTACACTTGAGTTACATGTGTTCGGATCGCAAAAGAACGGGTAAAACTTTGTTTTTTGTTTTCCTAGATTATAGATTGCAACAAGACCGTGAGCATCTCTCGAGAAATTTTCGTTAGCGGTTCCGGGTTTTGCTTGCCGGCATGCACTTCTTATTATCTCCATATTTGTCAGCTATTTTTTTGTGATTTCTACGAAATGTAATTTCCTACATGAAAGTCTCACACTGAAGGACAATTATCGCTCTCTCTGGGCTGGAAGCCGCAGACTGAATCTGAGACATGGTGTCTCAGATTGAGGCTTGCATTCCCGTCTGATGGTCGAAGGTTAGTCTGTTGCTTGCGGTTCAGTTTTGAAACGTGGTATCCAGCACGAGGATAAAGTCTAAGCTTCAGATTGGATTGCAGTCCAGGTCTCAGACTGAATTTCAAGCCTTAGACAGGACTTCAAACCGCAGACTGGATTGCAAGCAGCAGACTACTGAACTTCAAGCCTCAGACTGGACTGCAACCCGCAGACTAAAAGCCTCAGAATATACTTCAAGATTTTGACTGGACCGCACGTTTCAGATTACATTGCAAACCTCAGACTGGAATGCAACCCGCAGACTGGACTACAATCAGCACTTTGGACAACATGTCTCAGACTGGAAAACGTCGCGCAGACTGTATACTGCAAGCCTCAGACTGGACAGCACGTCTCAGAATGAAATGCAAGACTCAGACTGGACTTCTATCTTCTAACTGGACTACAAGCCGCAGACGGAGCAGCACGTCTCACACTGAACTGTCGTCGTCGTCGTAATCGAACAACAATCCTTTGGCTGAACAACACGTCTCCGACTGGACTGTAAGCCGCTAATAGAAATGCAAGTCTCAGACAAAAGTGCAAGCCTAATACTGGACTGGCACCCTTGAACTAAACTGGCTAAGGCTTGGATTCCAGCCTTATGTTCGAAGTCCAGTCTGATGTTTGCGGTTTCAATTTTGAGATGCGCTGTCCAGTCTACAACTTGTTGTGCTGTTTAAATTCTAGTCTCAGACTGAACTGCAAGCCTCAGACTGGACTACATGCCGCAGACTGGACTGCAAGTGTCATACTGAACACACGTCTCATACTAATGTAAGCCTCCGACTGGACTGACGTCCTTAAACTGAACTGCAAGCAGTCCAGGCTGAGGGTTGCATTCCAGTCTGAGGCTTGTAGTCCAGTCTGTGGGTTGAAGTCTAGTCAGAGGTTAAAGAGCAAGCCTCAGACTAGACTTCAAGCCGCAGACTGACCAGCACGTCTCAGACTGGACTTCAAGCCTCAGACTGGACTTCAAACCTCAGACTGAACAGCCGTCTCAAACGGACGTGTGGTTCCAGTCTGATGGCCGAAGTCCAGCCTGAGGCTTCAAGCCTAGTGGGAGGTTAAAGTGCAAGCCTCAGACTGGACAGCACATCTCAGACTCGACAGCACGTCTCAGACTGGACAACACGTCTCAGACTGGACCTCAAGCCGCAGACTGAGCAGCACGTCTCAGACTGGACTTCATGCCTCAGACTAGACTGGAAGCCGCAGACTGAACAGCACGTCTCAGACTAAATTGCAAGCCTCAGACCCGCAGATTGGATTAAGCTTTAGACTGGACAGCACGTCTCAGAATGAAGTGCAATCCTCAGACTAGACTTCCATCCTCGGATTGGACTACAAGCCGTAAACGGAGAAGCACGCCTCACACTGAACTGCAAGTCGTAAATTGCATTCCAGTCTTATGTTCGAAGTCCAGTCTGAGGCTTGCGCTCCAATCTTGACATGTGCTGCCCAGTCTACAACTTGTTGTGCAGTTTGCAGTCCAGTCTAAGGCTTGAAGTTTAGTTTCAGACTGAACTACAAGCCTCAGACTGGACTGCAAGCCGCAGACTGGACTACAAGCCGTGGACTGGACTACATGCCGCAGACTGGAATGCAAGCGTCATACTGTACACACGTCTCACACTAATGTAAGTCTCAGACTGGACTGACATCCTTAAACTGAACTGCAAGCAGTTCAGGCTGAGGGTAGCATTCCAGTCTGAGGCTTGTAGTCCAGTCTGTGGATTCAAGTCTAGTCAGAGGTTAAAGCGCAAGCCTCAGACTAGACTTCAAGCCGCAGACTGACCAGCACGTCTCAGACTGGACTTGAAGCCTCAGACTAGACTGCAAGCCGCAGACTGGACTCACATCCTTAAACTGAACTGCTAGCAGTCCACACTGAGGATTGCATTCCAGTCTGATAATCGAAGTCCAGTCTGAGGCATGTAGTCCAGCCTGTGGCTTGAAGTCTAGTCGGAGGTTGAAGTGCAAGCCTCAGACTGGACTTCAAGCCTCAGACTGAACAGCCGTCTCAAACGGACGTGCAAGCTTCAGACTGGACCTCAAGCCTCCGACTGGATTTCAAGCGCCCCAGACTGGACTGCATCCCGCATACTGAATTGCAAGCCGCAGACAACCATCCTTAAACTGAACTGCAAGCAAAACTCGGACATCCGCCAACGAAAACGAACCGGAAAACATTTTAGTACGCCCGCGAGGGGATGCTCAGGCTCGGACTTCTCTGTCAACACTTGATTTATGCATTTTTGTTATGTTAAAAGGTTAAAAGTAAGAAATTTGAGAATATTACTTCACTGTCGGACGAGACCTCGTACGATTCCAGAACTTTTTAGCTTGCACAGGATCGTCGTCGATGTCGCGTGGACTCCATCAAATTTTTTGCTTTTCACGTTCGCTATCACTTGCGACGAGTGCGCGCTCCTACAAAAATTCAAACTTACAGGTGAAAATAAATGTCGAAAAAGATTGCTTTAAAAATTTTTATATATGGAAAATATAGTTACAAATTTTTCAGGTTTCATTACATACGAGACTGTGTCTCAATAACCACCCCTTGGAATGTGTGGCGCAAGAGGCATACAACAATTCAATTTTTTTTTGTCATTTTATAAAGAAAATTAAACCCTGTTTTCGAGGAAAATTTTGATTACATAATTCATAAAAGTGGGTAAAAAGGTGACAGTCGACGAGCCCCCCTGTATGATCGGACAGAGAGCAAAAATGTCGCGATGTTGCGGGATGAAGAGAGAGAGAAAGAGAAAAGGCAATATGGGGATGTGTGAAGAAAAAAATTGGATCGTGTGTTCTAATCATCAATTCCATTTCTCTTAAGTACTAATCGTGTATCTAATATAAGAAAAACAATGCTGAAGACACGGAAAAAGGCAAATCGTACAAATCTATACCAAACAATTACCTGCAACAAGAACACCGAGAAAGATCCCCGACGGAATTACTTAATTTTGAAGAAGATGGCGACGACTTGACTTGAACCACAGAAGACCCGAAACGACGTATGGGGAACAATTAGAGTGAAGTTGGTTGGATGTTTCGCGCATATGGCAAAAATTGTGTCAAAAAACAGTTCAGTGTCGGTTAAATTTCAGCCGCTGTAACGTTCAGATCCAATTTGATTTGGCGATAAATTGCATAAAAACAAGTGAAATTAAATTTTTCGGCACAAATTTCATTTTAATAAGATCCAAAACATTTAGGTACAAACGTGCTTGATTTAAAAAGTGTTTTTAGATGTTTTTTGAAATTCTAAAAAAGTTATGACATATCCCGAAAATTTACACATGACAATCGAAACGAAAATATCTACCCCCGCACCTCCTTGGCTATCAAGAAATTTTTCAGCACATTTTTTTCAGCAGCATCAATTGTCAAAGAAGAACTCCCATTGAACATCTGATCTGATTTCTGACACAAGTGTGCCGGCTAGTCGACTGAATTCCTCACAAATTTCGTCTCTATTCTCATCCTATCCTAAATGAAAAATAAAATGGAATACGAAACGAACGCAAACAGAACATCACCTGATCCAAAATGTAGAACATGCACGGATTTCAAATCGTGGGCCAAACAGCAGAGAATGAGCATGTTTCCAACGAAATCGGTAAGTCATTGGCCTGCCTTAGATGCTGTTCCGTTCAATTTCATCACACTGCCCTCTTCTTGCGACAGCAAAATTCGTCCGCCGATCAGAAGTTTTTGCCCGGTGTCGATGCCGATGCACCGGATCCGAATCGTAGCAATTGCCCGCTGGATAAAGATGAAATTGGACGTGCCACTTGGGGCCTTTTGCACACGATAAGCGTAACGTACCCGGAAAAACCAACCGCCCAGGATCAACAGGACATGACGAATATGATGAATGCATTGGGCAATTTGTATCCGTGCGAAGTGTGTGCAAGTGATTTGAAGAAAGAGTAAGTATGGGGGACAGGATGATCCTCTTCTAGGGGTATACATACAGTAGATTTAAATCAGATACGGAAATGCGCGCTGGTCTTGGAAGCACAGGGTTAAGGGTTGCACTCCACGTGGACTTACTTTATGACAAATTTTAAATTCGGCACTCCTGCCTTACTATACCGCTCCATGACGTCGCGTTGCTCGGCCTGCGGTGTAGGCACTCTGTCCGTTCTGGTCTCAGCTAATTTTTACATTCTGTCAGACGAGGAACGGGTGCTCCTTGCAAATCAAAGTAGGAAGTAATATTATTTTTTCTTCTTCCTTATCTCGTTATTTGTACCGCTCCATGGTGCCGCGTAAACTCAAGGATCACAGTGGGGGACCTCAATATCGAGTATGTAGACAACTTCAACTACCTGGGGTGTAGCTTATCAAAGGACGCCAACGAAACCGAAGAGCGACGGATACAACTAGCCAATAAGACGTAATTGGGAGGAAAATTATTAATTCGAAGCATGCGCACAGGAACACAAAGCTCCGCGTGTGTATAAAATGATCATCCGACCCGTGCGACCCAAGCCTCCGTAATTTTCCTGGACAGATTCGATTGAGATCAATGGCGCATCCGGTACAACCACGAGTTGTATCAATTGTACGATGAGCTGGAAGTATCAAAATCGTGAAGCTTCAACGTTTGCCACCAGCTGCTGGGCTTTCGAAACTGGAGGACAAGATCACGTACCTGCGACAATTGGAGGTCAACGATTGAGGCGGCCAAAGCCCGACGTCGGGCTATCGTGCCACATTGATGATGATGTCACGTTGCTCGTCCTGTAGTTTAGGCACGTCGCCTATTCTGGCGACAATACCAATGCGTACTTGTTGCATTTTCATTTGACACATCCATGTATTTTTCGGTCTGCCTTAAGCTTTAGATCCTTCAAGTGGAACTTCCATTGAGGACTCAATTATACTGAGGTAAATAAAAAAGATCCCGCTGTGAAGTATCTGACATTGTAGTCAATGGTAATATTACACACACGTTGAGAGAAGCCACTTCAGCTCTGCTGGACAGCTTTTTTCCTGTAGCAGAGGCTTCCAGGCTTGCAACATTATATACACTCCGAAATCAAATGCAATGACTCGAAATAGCCTAAAAACTGCTAAGTGAACGCACCCATTCACCATAAGGGGTTACGCGGTACAGAGAAGAAGAGGCTTCCAATACTGCCAGTTTTCGTGAAGTGGAAGAAATTCCACCTCTTGAAACTTGGGGAGATTAAAAGCAGTATAGCTATATTGAGAAGCAGGAATGTACCAGGATTGGATGGAATGATCGGCCAGGTGTAAGGGCAATTGCCAGGCCGTTCCAGACTATATCAGATGTCTACTGTAGGCCTGTTCGGTACCGAGATTTCAGTACCGGGTTTCGGTTTTTTTCAATACCCGGTACCACAAGCGGTTTCCCTGACTCAGGTTTTTTTTTCAGTACCGACGGTTTTTTTTAACCATAAGCCGGTTTTTTTGAGTACCGGGTTAAAAACCGGCTCATGGTTGAAGTGAATGGTTCTTTTTAACTCGGTACCAAAAAACCGACTGGTCGGTCGGTTTTTTTAACTCGGTACCAAAAAAACCGGGATATCGGTACTTTAGAATATCGGGTCCGGTACCAAGTGAACACCGGTTTTGTACCGGGATCCCGGTTTTTGGAACAGGCCTAGTCTACTGAGTGATAGCTTCAGAACAGGAGTATTCCACAAGCGCTTGTAAACGGCTCGAATGGTCATACTGTTGAAAGGCTCTGACAAGATTCGGACAGAGACGCATCGCTCCTAACGTGGCATCAGTCTTCTTCCATTGTTTGGAAAAGTGTTGGGGAGGATACTAGCTCGGTGGTTAGAAGATCGTCACGGAGACAAACAGTAAAATGGACGAAGTTAACGTCAGGTGTGGGAAAGAGATGAGATTTGGTGATAACTGTCGGCGAACGTTTGGAAGTGTTGCGACACGGCATTGCATCACAAATCAGGAGGGGTTTGTTATCTCGGAATGATGTTTTATAATGTTATGTAGCGAGAACGTGGCAGGAAAGTTGAAGCGGGAAATCGCAGACCTCCTGGAACAATCTTAATGGCAATCTAGATGGGACCAGTCCGTCAAGGGTAGGGTAACGTACGAGTAGATCAATAATATTTATCAAGCCAGAGGGAACCTAAACTTAGACTTCAACTTATTCTAGGATTCCTCATCACCGGACAGTTCAATTCAATTCGCCAATTCAATTTATCGGCTGTGTGAAGTTAGGCCGCTATTACACAGTCATATATTGGTAATATATATTATAATAGATATTATCATATCCCTAAGCCTACTTGATTTCGCTTCCTGCACGTCTAAAAAATTATACTGAATGAATCGAGTAGGCTTAGGCATATGACATACATATTATAATATAAATATGACTGTGTAATGGAGCCCTAAGCCAGTCCTTTTTTTAAAATTAGGTCCTTTTGCTCGGTGAACCGTTTGTTCTACAGCGGCTACGTTTGTTCTTGATTGTTCGCCAATTAATATCGTTTGTTCTTCTCTGATTATTTAATTATAGCAACTTTAAAATTGTGAGTGTGAACTTAGCCAGTCATTTTTAAATATGGGTCGGAAAGGTATAGGTTTGGTATCAATCGAAAGCCAGACGTTTGTTCATTTTGTAGGGCGTTTGTTCATCCTGGAAACGGAAGGATACAGGAAATATTAAGGAAAAAGAGATTAGTTGTGACGTTATCTTCACTCAACGAACGCCATCTACTCAGCTCAGCTGTACGGGCAACCCGTGTCCCGCGAACAATTTATGCAAGATCCACACCATCATCGTACAGCTGAGCTGAGTAGATGGCGTTGGTTGAGTGAAGATGACGTCACAACTAATCTCTTTTTCCTTAATAATTCCAGGATGAACAAACGCCCTACAAAATTAACAAACGTCTGGCTTTCGATTGATACCAAACCTATACCTTTCCGACTCATATTTAAAAATGACTGGCTAAGTCACACTCACAATTTTAAAGTTCTTCTTCTTCTTCTTTATGGCACGATAGCCCGACGTCGGGCCTTGGCCGCCTGGATTGAAAACCTCCAATTGTCGCGGTCACGCGACCTTGTCCTCCAATTCCGAAAGCCTAGCATCTGGTGGGCGTCCTCACATACAGAATGCTCCCATCGGGCTCTCGGTCGTCCACGCACTCTGGCTCCGTCCACTCGTTGCGCGTTCATCACCTTTTTGGGCATGCGATCGTCGTTCATCCTTTGTACATGACCCGCCCATTGCAATCGCTGCAATTTCACGATTTTCGACACCTGTAGCTCATCATACAGCTGATACAACTCAAGGTTGTATCGGATGCGCCATTCACCTCGTTCACGAACGGCCCCGAAGATTCTTCGGAGAACCTTTCGCTCGAATGTGTCCAACAGGTGTTCAGAGTTTTGGGTTAGGGTCCATGCCTCGCAGCCATAGCATAGCACAGGTCGGATTATGGTTTTATATACGTGGAGCTTCGTCTTCCTGTGCACCAGCTTCGAATTCATAATTTGGAGGACCGCAAAATAACACTTATTAGCTAGTTGTATCCGTCGCTTTATCTCATCTGTTTCGTTGGCGTCCTTTGACAAATTACAACCCAGGTAAGTGAAGTTGTCTACATACTCTGAGGTCCCCCACTGTGATGCTTGAATTTACTGGCGTTCTAGTTTTTGATTGCATCATGACCTTGGTTTTAGATTCGTTGATATGTAGTCCAACTTCTTTGGCGGCGTTATTGAGATTATGCAGGAGGATTTCTGCATCACCCAATCTTCTAGACATGATGTTGATGTATTCGGCGTAAGCTACTAGTTGAGTCGACTTAATGAGTAGCGTTCTGCTGCTGTCCAAATTCATGGCTCGAATTACATACTCCAGAGCCAGGTTGAAGAGCGTCGGCGCCAGCCCGTCGCCTTGCTTGAGTCCAGTACGAGTTTCAAATAGGTCAGTGAGTCTGTTCTGTACTCTGACCTGCGAGACGGTATTAGTCATCGTCATCCTTATGAGTCGCACTAGCTTAGCTGGTATACCAAAATGCAGCAGAATGTTGTACAGTACACTTCGATCGATACTGTCGTATGCCTGCTTGAAGTCGACAAATATTTGGTATACGTCGATGTTATATTCCCAGCACTTCTGGAGTAAAAGCTTCACTGTAAAAATCTGATCTGTCGTCGAACGACGAGGTCTAAAGCCGCCTTGGTACTCGCCAATGATTTCTTCTGCGTGCGGATTAATTCTATTTTCTAGAATTTTAAAGTTGCTATAATTAAATAATTAGAGAAGAACAAACGATATTAATTGGCGAACAATCAAGAACAAACGTAGCCGCTTTAGAACAAACGGTTCACCGGGCAAAAGGACCTAATTTCAAAAAAATGACTGGCTAACTTCACACAGCCCAATTTATCTGACAGCTCTGCATGTCCTTCAATAGGAGGAACGTTGACTTTTTCTTTATCGACTAGGAAACCGGTTAGGACATTAAATCCTTACACAAAGAAAGCGTTTTAAAGACATAAAATGCTATTAAATAGAAGCTAGACATATCAACCAGTTATGCGTTTCTGTGGCTGGCACAGATGCTGGCACTAACCAGCATAGAGATTCCGTGCTGTGGCTGCAGTCAAAATTTCTTTTTTTATTTATTCGACTGAACTTCATCCATTTAAAGGTCGATTAATCCTTGGGTTCTCTCTGTATATCCGCCCATACAATTCCAATTGCATGATGATAAAATCTTGCCTATAATCAATTCTCTCTTCCATTTCAGCTTAATCAAAGAACCGGTGGATGCCTCATCCCAACATGCTCTGGCCCAATGGCTATGCCGTCTACATAATAAAGTCAACGTGAAAACGGGCAAGCCCGTTTTTGATTGCTCCAAAGTCTACGAACGATGGCGAGACGGTTGGCTAGATGGATCGTGTGATTAACACCGCGCCTAGTTTTTAGAAAAAGAGACGTTAATACCTGTTTTGTATTATACAGCAAAATATTTACGTGTAGTTATTTTGAAAAAATTCTGTTTTTCTATGTATCTGTTGTCTTGTTACTTAATAGTCTAAGAATGAATTACTTTATGGGTTATCATTGTGTTTGTTTTTAATTGAAATCTTAATAAAATTTGGTTCAAGAACAAGGCATGATACCGTAGCCGTAGCTCTCGTGTCTTGTATGTATTTCAACCTTGTTATCGAGCAAAAAACAACTTTATTTTTGTTATTTTCATTCATGGATTGCCGCAAGAGATATTTCTGGAAGTGTGATATCAGCTGATATTAAAATTCTCTCCAGTGATGGGCAGAGCCATCTGCTCAGCTGTTTCGGTACTACTTGACAGTAAGGAAGTTGAGGGGGTGGAGCTTGTCATTGAATAAAAAACTAAAGGAAAGGCCCGTAGAAACGACTAATGGGTCAATTTTTCATATCAGACTGGATCTGACAGGTAGGGAACATTCGTCTTTTTTACTTTTGTGTCGCACTGAAACTGCGATATGACTATTACATTTTATAGATACACTTCCTCACTACCTCCAGCAACAATCTTTCCCCCCACTTACTTCGTAAAAACTTCACGATAACACATGACAGATAGGGAACACCGCTTTTTAAAATCGGACCATGCAGTTTGTATGGGATGACAGCTGATTTACCTTTCCGTTTAGCTGTCTATTCCACTGGGATTAGGTAGACTATGGATACGCCCTTAAGGAAAATTTTTGTCTAGGTTTTTATAACACAATCACAAAAAACACACATACTATCAACTACACCATAGGCGCCGTAAATTTTTCATACGATGGGGGCATACATTTGGCGCAAAAATTTGAATTGCCAAATAGATTTGTATGAACTGCATGCAAACAATTTCGGTACTCAGGGCTCTAGTACACAATCATATTTGGTAATATTTAAATTATAATATGCTTAAGCCTACTTGATTTCGCTTATTGCACGTCTAAAAATTTACACTGAATGAATCGAGTAGGCTTAGGCATATGACATACATATTATAATATAAATATGACTGTGTAATGGAGCCCTAAGCAAAAAAGATAAAGACTAAATACATAAATCGAAATTCTTGTTTTCCGCAAATTACGTTTAATTTTTTCTTATGATTTTCATATCGGTGTAATGGGAATATGAGTAACGAATCAATAAGGCTTCAGGTGTGTTTTATTGGGTCGAGTACAACTTTTGTCAAATTTGTATGGAAGTTTTTCACCATTATACTAATTTCCTCCAGGGGAATAATACTTACGAATGTCACATTTTGATTGGGTAGAAAATAAATTATATTTCGTTAATCGCCTCCCTCTTCCTTTTATAACCGGGCTTGGGACCGGCTTTGGCGGAATTAAGGCGATTAAGACTGCATTCATTACACGCCCACTCCATGCTTAGGCGTTTATGCAGCGGAATCAACTTGTCCCTCAGATGGTTCACAACAACCAGCGGCTCGTCTGGACTATTAGCTGCCTTTCGCATTAAATGATTGATGATCTCGTCGTTCAAATAGGTCACAGCATCGCGTTTAGATTGCTTGTACCGAACAATTAGTTTGTATGCAAAATTAACTCCTCCGGCGACTATAACCGCTAGCCCGATGAGTCCAACATAAAAGAAGAACTTCTGTAGCTTATTGTACACGGAACACGTGAACGGAAGGCGGGGATTCAAAATTGCAAAACTGTAGGCTTGAGCATCGCGCAACGCCAATACTTGATCAAAAGACAATGCAGTGCCGTCTTCATCGACTGCACTTATTTTCCACTGCGGATTTTGGTGAATCAAATATTCGACATTGTGCAGATCGCGAACCATTCGACGAACGTTCAGATGCAGATGAGTGGCCTGAACCAATTGAACAATTTCCTTGGTACCCAAACTAAACTGTGCTGTAATATCTTTACATTTGTGGTCCTCAATAACTCCAGAGCTCCTTTCAAACCCTCCTCATCGATGCACGTAATCTGTGTGAATCGTCGCATATCTGATAGAAAGTATTTCGATCGTTGATGGTGTTGGCCAAATCGAGACTGATCGTTACATACATGAAGGTCGCCACGCCGAGGAAAATGATCAATGCACTAAGCAGCACGCAAGGAGTCAACGTTTGCTTCACACCATACTGTTCGTCCAGTCGATTGATGAGATTATCGATACAGCGCGTTCGCCTCATCAATTAGAAATATATGCAAGAAACGGTTTACATTATGAAAGAATTAACATATTATTTTATCAAAGCAGTTTAATTATCAAATTGACTCGAAACTTTGCACGAAAATTGCAAAAAAAAAATGCAAAACTCTAACAATGTGATGAGCCCCCGAAACAGAAAGAAATTGATACGATCATGAACACATCGACGAGACGAATTTCCATCGTAACCTTTCGTGCCCGCTTCGTACAAAACATGCACGAACAAGGTACGAACCTGGGACGAACTCAAACGAACGGAAACTCGTCTATTGTATTGGCTGTCAACCACACAATCGCGCACTTGTTTTCAAGAAAACATGTATGAAAAATGCGATAAACTATAATTTTGACACAAAAATTCACATATCACCACTAAAATGAAGGCTCACACGCGATTACCTGTGAAAAGATACACTCATAGTGTTTCTCTGTTGGTCGCTGGAACACCCGACAACAATGCACTTCATGTTCTGAAATACACTTTTTTTTAAATTAAAACGAATTCGAAGCCTTACGGCCTACACTGTTTAAGTCAATTTCTTACAATTCACTTGGAAAAACTCGATTTTGTCCACTCACACTCACTGCGTTCACTTGGCGCGAATTGGATGACAACCACACTGTTGACAGTCTGTTCATCGGCCGACCATCTTGTGGGTTGCCCGAGGGGTGTGCGAGAGGGGGGCTGAGGAAGAGTAGAAAAAATTTCTAGACACACACGTACGCTCATCTACATGATGATTTCCAATCCAGTACATATCATAGTTCATAACATATGGTTTATGTCAAACTGATAAGACCATAGTTTGACAAGTAGCGCATTATTTACGTTTGTAGAACGTAATGGTGTTGTGTCGTGTCCTTTTTAGTTTTATCTATTTTTGTACGTTTCAAAAGGCTGTTGCTTGTTTACATTCGCAATGAATATTTTACCAAAGAAAAGGTAAGTAACAGAGAATGTGATGAATTAGACCCATACTTACAGTTTTATCCATACTACTACAACAATTAGAATTTGAAACGAATAATCTCATACTGCTAAAGTTGTGTATGCCCTTCACGAAAGGACGTAGAAAACGAAGTGCTTGCTTTTCTGAAGAAATAGAACAACTCCACAATTTTTAGATAGATATCCTTAAATCCCAAAAAAGTAAAGGCTCTCGGACTCAGTAGACATCTTTTTATGGCACTCGCACATATTTTAGTATAATTAGAGACCATGCTCTGATAATTAGATATTGATCCTTTCAGTGCAATTAAATGGAAGAGAATTCATATTGTTTTTGTACTCATGTTACCAAGACTACCTACACACATATGTACATATATGCAATTGACTAAAGTAATTCGGCTCTAGGTTCATTATTTATTACTGGAATTTTTAATTCGGGGAAGTATAGTGAGGTGTGGGTTTTGGCTGCTTGCGTGCAGGTTAAACCAACTATTGGGACGATGACAATGATGGCACGGTTAGCCAGAAAAAAAAACGATATCGACAAAAATCATGAACATACACTGCTCGTCATCAGATTAGCACACTTCTTCGCATGAATAGCTTCGGCTGATTTCCAACCAAACTAAAAGAGCTAAAATTTCATAATTATAACTGTTAATAGTCTATTCAATTCTAAATTAATTAAAACAAAAAGTATTGTGTTTCCATTTGTAACTTATGTTTTATAATTGTTTTTCGAAAAAGTACACACAAAATAGCAATTAAATTTGTCATCAGGATAGCACATGTAATTTCTTTTTTGTCGATCTTCCTCAATTGAGGACGTAGAACCCCCAATTTTTTGTTGTTGTTTAAGTAATATTTTAGCTTTAATATGGATAAGAGAAAATCATTATCTGCGGAAGAGGGATCAAAAATTAAGGCTTGCAAGGAGTCAAGACGGTCAAAAAGTGAAATTTCGAGAAAAAATTAATAAAAGTCGATAAGTTGATTCCGAATTCGTGTGTAATAAGTACCGTTAAGGTAAAAATAATAGAGGCGATTAAAATTGAGCACTTTTCAATCTTTATGAGAGAGTAATTTTGAGAGAAGCATCGAGCCCTCATGACTCGGTCGCAAGGATTAGGGTAAATTTTCACATTAAGGCGAGCCTACATTGTTCAAACAGTGATAAGAATTGCTCCACATTTAAAGAAACTAAAACTGAAGAACAAACCCCAACTTAACTTTGCCCGAAGGAAAATACGTCTATTAATAAGCGAGTCCACTTGACATGGAACCAAGAATGGCGCTATGTTATCTTTTCGAATGAGAAAAAGTTCACTTTAGAAGACTAACACAGTTATAATGTCTACTTCCAGGATCTTTGCTAGGAAGGACACCATTAGGATCGCCTCCACTTTGGAATAGATGGTGTAATGGTCTCGAGGGCCAACTGGTACTGCAAGATGACTCTTCTTTTTGTTCGAAAAGACAACATAGCGTCATTATTTGTTCCATGTCAATTGTTCTCGCGCTTAATTTTAGCGCATTTTCTGGTAGCTTTACTTTCTTTAGATGTGGAGCATTTCTTATCACTGTTTGAACAATGTAGGCTCGCCTTAATGTGAAGATATACCCTAATCCTTGCGACCGAGTCATGAGGGCTCGATGCTTATCTCAAAATTACTCTCTCATAAGGATTGACAAGTATGTACTCAATTTTTATCGCCTCTATTATTTTTACCTTAACGGTACTTATTACACACGAATTCGGAATCAACTTATCGACTTTTATTAATTTTTTCTCGAAATTTCACTTTTTGACCGCCTTGACTCCTTGCAAGCCTTAATTTTTGATCCCTCTTCCGCAGATAATGATTTTCTCTTATCCATATTAAAGCTAAAATATTACTTAAACAACAACAAAAAATTGGGGGTTCTACGTCCTCAATTGAGGAAGATCGACAAAAAAGAAATTACATGTGCTATCCTGATGACAAATTTTAAATTGCTATTTTGTGTGTACTTTTCCGAAAAACAATTATAAAACATAAGTAAAAAGTGGAAACACAATACTTTTTGTTTTAATTAATTTAGAATTGAATAGACTATTAACAGTTATAATTATGAAATTTTAGCTCTTTTAGTTTGGTTGGAAATCAGCCGAAGCTATTCATGCGAAGGGGTGTGCTAATCTGATGACGAGCAGTGTATCTCTAAATTTTTGCAATTTTGTTGGAGGCCGCCCTATGATTATTATTATTTATTATGGATTGAGGTACGGAAATTTAGTTTTTACGAAATAGATGTGAATTTCGGCGAAAATTGCTCATTAATGCGAATAAATGCGAAATGTTCTAATTTGGACTTTTTCCACAAAAAAAGGTTATTTTTTCCAAGAAGCTTTTCGTTAATAAGAATAGAGAAATTGATAAAAGCAGAGAGTTCCCTGAATCACGAGCACGATGGCTTGCCAAACACCGAGTAAGCACTTTAGTTGGAGGTTTGATGAATGGACTTTGTTTTCTGCAATGCGATTTTTACAGGGAGAGTGGTTCGGCGCGCCCCAAAATTGAAATGAACTTTACATAAAAAAGATAAAACGGTAACGATGGGTGAGGTTATAAAACACAACGTTCGCGCAACGTTACCTTTAATTTCAAATCAACCGGCCGTTACGGATCAGAAACTTCTCCCTACAAACAGATTCCCTAAGCGCTTCGGGGATCTGTTTGTAGGGAGAAGTTTCTGATCCGTAACGGCCGGTTAATTTGAAATTAAAGGTAACGTTGTGTTTTATAACCTCACCCGATATTAACGGCATATGCCTCAGCAGTTTCCCTTTTTACTGTTACCGTAACTCCTTGAGGAGTTGTCTCGTCGACTGGTATCTACACATATGGCCAAAAAAATAAGTACACCCATACGAATTTTTCTTATCACCCTGTAGCCAAGTAGTTATTTGAGTAAATAAAATCATATGGAAAGATTTAAATACTTAATTGGTGAGGAATCAAATAATATGTAAATTAGCATATTATAATAAATAACAGCTTTCATTTACCTTGAAAAAGTACGAACTGACTAAAATAGGCTGGACAAAATAATAAGTACATGTCAGTTAATTTGATTAAAACTGGTTCTAATTAAAATATTATGTTCTGATTCGACAAGAATTTGATTTTTTTATTATTTAAAAGAAAATGTTCCATTATTTTGAAAAAAAAAAGGTTTTTGATGGCCCTCTGGAGATAATTCTTATGGCATGTTCCCATATATCCAGTTACATCAAAGAAATTCCGTAATTGGTCCGTTTTGTGAAAACTTTGTTTCTGGTTGATTGATTCAACTCTCCCTAAGCATTCCGGATTCAATTTAACTCTAGTAACAACGTGAAAAGCCAATCGATTTGGTTGAAGCGGATCCTTGACCAGTTTGTAAGGTATAGTTAGGGTTAATATCCTGCTGAAATCCCAATTTAAAGTGTATGGGCACATCAGCAAAATATTCTAGGAGTCACAACTAACATTTCTTATATAGAAATTACCTCATTGTAACGGTTATTGGGTATATTTGAACGAAACCAAACTCTGAAAATAGGGGAAATAGCCAGTTGATGGAGCGTATATCATATTATTTTTTTCCTGATTGAAGGATATAAGAGTTGTTTTCAATCAATTTTATTACGATCTCATAAATAAAACAGAATATTCTGTTAGTTTTCATTGTTCGGTCTGGAACAAGAAGAATTATCTCTCCAAAATTTTCTTGTACCTTCAACGCTTTTTGACATCGCCATGGAAAGTTCTAAACTTTTTGCCAAAACTGCTTTACTTCTTGTATTCTCCTTTTATCTTTTCAATATCTGCCGCAAAAATCATCAGTCATGCCAAGGGAACTTTTCTTGCCATAGTGATAATGAGATCGACAGTTATCCTTAAGTCCCTTACATAGACTTATCCGCGCATTTGAGACTGCTTTTATTTAGTTTTTAATGAATTACACAGTAAATACAAAGTATAGCTGGTTTATTTCGTTATTGAGAGAATAATTTTTCCGCCATTTCAAAGTTTCGAACTTAAACGTCTTTTTTCGTACCTACCAAGCGTTTTCGCCCCTTAAGTATTTTTCTTTGTTTTTAATAAACATGTCATTTCGGCAACTGTGGTTCGCAACTCAAATTCTTTAAATTGAATTTCAGCTACCGAAAAGCGGTAAGCTTGTCGGCTAAGAGTGACAGACATTAAAAAAATTGTTATCGTTGAAAATATGTACGACTCATATCAAAAACCAACTCATGGAGATGGGGGGTCTCGGGTAAACTTGTTCCGCTACTACATTGTGTGGTAGGAATATGATTAGGTATGGATTCGCTTACTTCCGCCAACTTTTTATGAAATTTACTACCGACTTCAATTCAATTCAATTTTTCCGTATCTACCTTCATATTGAAACGTGGGTGGATCGATTCTACGATATCCTATATCGGCTATTTAAAAATGCAGAGACCCCTTTGGTTAAGCTTTTCCAATGGCGGCCCAGCCCATATCCCTAATATTTGATACATAATGGCGAGAATTTTACACTTATTACTCTACACTACTTTTACATTTTGAGTGTTGCAATTATTTAACTAAAAATACCACAGAATGTGGTCTTTGAGACAAAATATTCTGAGTAAAATTGAGGATAATGAAGCAAAAGTGATACCGTTATAGAGTCTAGACATAGTGTGCAATCATTTAAAAGTACGTGCCGCAGTGCCATGGTGCATGGCGCTTATTTGAACTTTGTTCATTCAATAGTTTTTATCTCTCGGTTCTACAAAGAAGGTCAGATTTCTCTCGAATCTAAAAGAGTTACAGCAATGGTGCATTTAAAACGAATGCTGTGTGACACAGCCTCCGCACACCACACAACTTGTATGGGGTCACTCACGCTGTCGTCACTTCTCCCTGAAAAGGGAGAAAATTATTCTCAAAACAATTTTGAATTTTTCTAAAGGAGTTACTTTTCGGGCTAGGCTGCAGTTGCTAGAGCATTTTGTTGCTGTTATAGTGCAAAAACAAAATTTGTGAAATATTTATTAAGATTTACAGTTACAGTACGTGAACAATTACAAGGTGTGCAATTTTGATTGTGTTTTGATTGCGTATAACTGTAAAATTAGCTGGCTGAAATTTGTTTAATATTATTTTTCGTAGCGGGTACTATGTGCGCTATCATCCACTTTCGTGTCTTGGAAGTGGACTTATGGGACACCCTGTATAAATGTATCGCTCTTTAATTCGAATCAGCCATGTCCGTCTGTCTGTCTGTCCGTTTGTCAGTCCGTTCGCATGGTAACTCCCGAAATAATTAAGTTAGCGTTTTGAAATTTCGGTCAAATATTTGTTTTGATTCAACCTTGAACAGTATTGAAAATGGGCCAAATCGTACCAAGAGTTCCCGTACCATACAAATTACCCCTCAATGATAGATTGATTCGACCATAATTTACTACAGAATATCGTTTGTGACCTGAAATTTTAACCAATACGCCTAGTTATAACATATACATTGAGTTGATGGAATGTGAAGTAGGTCGGACTACCCCTACCTCCCCTCTCTCCCTTTCTCTCTCTCTCTGGTTCCTGTTAACCCCTTGTGGCTATATTTAGCCGTATCTTTTGATAGAATGTCGCGAAAATTTTAAAATTTGTGCCAAATGGTAGCTGTTGGATGTCCTTGTAAGATATGTAAGGTTTGCTGGATTTGACCCATTCACCTTTTCCTCCCCTACCAAAAACTTGCAATTGAATATTTTAGCTTTTGCGTGCCTTCTAGGCATATACGGGTATCGTGCTATTCGCACGACTAGAACGCCTAATGAACGTATCTGCGAAAGAGGTCACATAAATATTATGTCAATATTCAGTAGGGTCCTCCGCAATTCGGGAGTATTGCATGGATCGGACGACTAATCCAAAACGTAGCATAGAGCGAAAGCTGACACAGCATCCAGAGATTTCAATTGTCTTGTGACCCAGCACCCAGCATGCATCGAGCCTGCACCCGAAAAATTCACTAGTTGAAAAAATTACAAGGCGCCCTCTTACTCCCCTCCCCCTTAAAGACACTTTCCTTGCACAGGATATCGTCGAGAATGGTCAACTAGTGCAACGACATAGCTCATCGTCCGTGGTAATTTAAGGCCTCTGCTCCTCTACTGCGTACTCGCTTTCCAAGGGGAGAGGGAAAAGGAATTAGCAGAATTAGTGTGTAGGAGAAGCTTCTTTTCACTGTTTTACAGACCAGAACACTTTTAGTTGGGCCTTGCCGATAGCCCTAGAGCCTCACTTTGCCGACCGCTGCCCTAAGGGGCTCTGTACAGGAATAAAGTATTGCCAATGACCTATTAGTCCGACAAATTTGTCTTCTGAAATTCTGTAGAAAGTGGAGAATAGGTGCCTCGCTATGTACAGCCTCAGACTTGCCATCAATTAGAAAAGAAAACACAACTCTTGAAACAGCATTTAAAGTCTCATGACCGAGAAAAATTAGAGACCGAACCCAAATTTAAGAGGATCTTTTGGATTTACAATTGGCACACATACTTGTGTGGTGGAAAAGGCATTAATCGACATAGAAGCTAGACTACTTTTGCTTCTAAACATCATGACGAAATGTCGTGAGTGCAATGAAAGTAAAACCAGCAATGGACTTTTTTTAGCAAAATGTGCGTCCGATCGTACTCTACGTCGGCCCTTTCATCCCCACATTTTTTTTTTTTTGCAAAATTGAACGGCTGTAATTTTTAAACGAGACAGCTAGGGCTTTGAAAATTTCAGCAATATTTCCGGCCTTTTCATCGCCAATCTATTGTTGTTTGAACTTGGTTCTCTCTTTGCGATTTTCTTGGGTAGGATACTTTATTGTTTTGCTTGAACACAACAACTTTGGTAAGTAGTCTCAAGACTATCGGCTATTTTTCCTGACACGATCCATCCAAGTTTGGAATTTTGTAATGTCGGACCAGATGACAATCTTCTCAAATCCGCAAATAATACTTCAGCGTAGACATCCGCTCCCAATAACACATATATTTCTCCAGGACTATCAATTCCACATCAGTCAGCTCGTCCCTAATGTTTGCTGATATGCATCGTGACGGTATCATGTTAGTCAACTTGCTTAAGACAAATGCGTTGACTGGTAGCATCCAATTCTGCATAATCAAATTCATACGCACATTCTACCTGGTCGACGTCGTAGATGTTTGGCCGATTCCGATTATATCGACGTTGACCTTTTCTCTCTATATACCAAGTTGCTGTACGGCGGATTCCGTAAACACGTTATCCTTGATCCAGTAGCGCACTTGTCGGCCCTTCGGAGACTCTACTGTGATTATAACAGTAGCCAATAACACTTCCACCCGTTTGCTACATCTATTGTTATCGAAAACTCCAGAATGTGACAAAGTAGTGCTCGTAGTCAGAGTAGTCGAGACTTGCTCTTTGTGTAAAAGTGAATGATGAGCCTTATTGCATTTAGTACATCTGCACTTGCTTGGGCAGTTTGCTACGATATGACCCTTTACCAAACTAATGAAACAAAGACCGCTTTGCTTCACGATTTGTACCTTTTCTGTGTCACCGACTTCAGTAAACTTCCTACATTGTTTAATTGAGTGGGTCGATTGACCACAAGAACCACATGATTGTATTGCAGCATGATGCGATTGAACACTTCTATCATAAGATTTTGTTTGCCGCGATCTATCTGACCCCAATGCTTCCAGAATTCGAAACCAATTCTGAATAAACCTTTTCAAATCTTCGAATGAGGGCAACTTATCAGCAGATGTCGTCTGCTGCTCCCATAGTTGTCTCGTGTCATGAGGCAGCCTTTGTGCTGTCATGTGCACAAGTGTCGCGTGCCACAAATTATCTATTTCCATATGCTTGATCGCCTGAACACACTCAATAGTACGATCGAGCAATATTTTCAACGATGAAGATGATTCGCTGGCGTTGTGTAATGAAAACAGCTTGTTCAAGTGCGATTTAAGGAGGGCACCCTAACCAGGCGGTTTCATAGTTCGAATCCGTGGTCGAAATATTCTTCAATAAAGAACGCCGCTTTCCCTTGTAAGCAACCCGTCAAATAGTGAAGTTTTTCAACTTTTGAAATCGTAGTGCGACAATGAATTATATTCACGAGCAAATCTCTGAACGATTTCCCAATTTTCATAATTGCCCTCGAATTGCGGTAATGTTATCCGAGGGAGTTTTATTTGAGAGATGTTGCTAAATGACGTTGCCGATTCATTAAATTCCGCAGTTTGGTTTCCATCGGGGGAAACTCTTCATCTAACAAATTTTGCACCTCGCTAGTAAAACGGATGAATAGTTCTTCGTAGTCACCCTAACGGTTTTCCTAGAAATAAGGCAAATTTAAGTCGTCTTCCCTTTCGACTAACTTTTTTATCGAATTATGTGCGACGAGGAAATCCCCGAAGATTGGCGCAAAAGCATAATCTGCCCAATCCACAAAAAGGGTGACAAGCTGAAGTGTGAGAATTACAGGGGCATATCATTAGTTTGTACGGCCTATAAGATATTATCTAAAATTCTTGAAAAGAGAATTAATCCGTACGCAGAACGAATCATTGGCGAGTATCAAGGCGGCTTCAGACCTGGTCGATCAACGACCGATCAGCTTTTCACAGTGAAGCTACTACTCCAAAAGTGCTGGGAATATAACATCGACGTATACCAAATCTTTGTCGACTTCAAGCAGGCATACGACAGTATCGATCGAAGTGTACTGTACAACATTATGCTGAATTTTGGTATACCGGCAAAGTTAGTGCGACTCACAAGGATGACGATGACTAATACCGTCTCGCAGGTCAGAGTGCAGAATCGACTCACTGCAATCGAAAACAAGGACGCCAGCAAATCCAAGCATCACAGTGGGGGACCTTAATATCGAGTATGTAGACAACTTCAACTATCTGGGTTGTAACTTATCAAAGGACGCCAACGAAACCGACGAAATTAAGCGACGGATACAACTAGCCAATAAGACATATTTCTCGGTCCTCCCTATAATTAATTCGAAACTTGCGCACAGGAACACGAAGCTCCGCGTGTACAAAACGATCATCCGACCCGTGCTATGTTATGGCTGCGAAACATGGACCCTCACCCAAGCCTCCGAAATTTTGCTAGACCGATTCGAACGAAAGGTCCTTCGGCGAATTTTCGGGGCCGTTCGCGAGCGAGACCAATGGCGTATCCGGTACAACCATGAGTTGTATCAATTGTACGATGAGCTGGAAGTATCGAAAATCGTGAAGCTTCAACGTTTTCAATGGGCGGGGCATGTACAACGGATGGACGATAATCGCATGCCAAAGAAAGTGATGAACGCACAACGAATTGACGGAGCGAGGTTGCGTGGACGACCGAGAGCTCGCTGGGAGAACTCCGTAGGTGAAGACGCCCACCAGCTGCTGGGCTTCCGAAACTGGAGGACGAGGTCACGTAACCGCGACAATTGGAGGTCAACGATTCAGGCGGCCAAGGCCCGACGTCGGGCTATCGTGCCACATTGATGATGATGATGTGCTTTCTTTAATCTTTCCATTAATTACGCTCTAGTACCACGTAATTTAAGTTCAGCATCAAATTTGGCCTTCTGGTGCTTTCGATGCTCCGTCGCCATTTTCTGCAGTGCAATCAATTTTTCAATTTTCAACTTTCAATAACAATAACCAAGCCAACCAAATTATAAAGACTAGGAGAATATTAAACTCACTGTGATGCGGATGCGTTTTAAATAATGTCCTTTGTCTCGTTCGCACTATCAAACACTCGCGAAATCTAAATCCACCGTATCGCGGAATCTATTCTTGTTGTTGTTGTAGCAGCGCAGGTAAGGGGGGGAGGGGGAAACTAGTGTCATTCGTAGATGGTTGGCATCCTCTCCTCAAGTTCCAGGCTTAAGAAGATTGCCCCTCAATGGGATTTGCCCAAAGCGCAATGGGTGTTAGATGCAGTACAATTGAAAAGGTGGTCCACGTTGACATTGTGCGGGCTGGCTCTACTCGCTGGACAAATGTCTGCTATGGCGTTGTCGATGCGGGACCAAAATGAATTTAGACTGGAGCACCATCCAGAGCGAAGCTGGCTCTAGGTAGCTGTAGTTCATCATTGGAGATATCTGGTGGTCGACCTCGAAGGACACGGTTTACTTCTAGATCATTTGTGGCTTTATTCTATGCTATTCTTGTTCAAATTCTTCGCCGTTTTCGGCTCGAAGGACCAAACCTTTAATACATACATCAGCATTTGTTCTCTTAAATGTC
Organism: Microchrysa polita; assembly: GCA_949715475.1. Taxonomy (NCBI): domain Eukaryota; kingdom Metazoa; phylum Arthropoda; class Insecta; order Diptera; family Stratiomyidae; genus Microchrysa; species Microchrysa polita. Next base: position 6,846,037 of record OX454419.1, on the reverse strand, counting down.
GGCTTGTTCTTTCGGCGGCCTCAGAGCAAAGGGCATTGCTCTTTGGAGTTAACTCGTTTGAAATTGGCGGCGTGTATATTATTAAGTGTCGCACGTACTGCAAAGCATCCATCTGTCTGATGCACAACAAGCGTATGCAAATACTCTTTTTCCTTTCTGTCTCTCGCTGTCTAGCCTCTGGGGGTGTGTTTCTGAAAATTTAACTCAATTTCATCTCATATAAAGTTAATTTATTTCAATCGTTAATTGTTTCTAATCGAAAAATATCTCACAAATACTTTGTGAGTGTAGGCCTACCAATTGCTCTCAATAGCTGTCCTCTAGTACACACTTAAAATGGAATTCAACATAAACCAACCAAAACATAAAAACACAATTACACAATTTTACGTCTTTTTATTTGGCTTAGTAGGTAACAATGGTAAACCATTATCACCCACAATTCCACTTATCAGATCCGGATGTGCAGGCAACATTAATCCTTGAAATGCTCCAAGTAAAATTATCGAATTCTTATCGGCCGGATTGAACATAGGAAATCGCATTGTACCATTATTTGCGAGTATCGTTGGCATTTTCTCCTTTCCAATGATGGTATTTGTCTCGTCCTTGTTTTCGTCGTCGGATAACATCTGCTTCGAATTCACACTCGCTGCCTGTAGGCAAATGAGTAATTGTATAAATATTAGAAACCACTTAAATGAGGATGATGGTGACCACATGATTGTATCCAGTTAGTGACTAGTAATTTCCAATTCGGCAGCTAGTGACTGATTAGTATTCCCAATTCAGGCCTACACTACAATTTATATAGAAGAATAAAACGCTGGTAATAGGTTGAATGGCCCAAATTCATGGTTAATTTGTATAACAGCAGGAAATTTACGTGTTGCATAAACAGATATGGTAAATGAAAGAAATTTAATTGTCTAGTAGAATAGATAACACAATGTTTGGATAAGAAGGGAGATAAGGTGCATTCATTGTTGAGTGCATTATTTATTTTATTTCAATTAAATAAGCACCTAGTCCGTATGCCTTTTTTTTGTCGTAGGTTAGTTGACTGTTGGTTTCTTTCGAAATTAAAATTCTTTCATTGATGTCTGCTAGGGTGGCGAGAAAACTCTGGAGTTTTCTGCGATAAAAAAATGCCACTGAAGCTAAAGGGAAAGTTGTACAAAACGGTTGTACGTCCCGCACTCACGTATGGATCATAATGCTGAACCATGTATGAAGGTTACGCGAAAGAAATGTCTGCGGTGTAACCAAAAGGGACCACATCAAGAGTAGCTACATCCGAGGCAGCTTGTCCATAGACCAACCAATCACCGAAAAGCTCGAAGACCGACGAATGGATTGGTATTGCCCCGCAAAGAGAGCGATATCAATGGAAGTTCCACTTGATGGACCCAAGGCCAGAGGCAGACCGAAGAACACCTGGATGTGTCAAATGAAAAAGCAACAACAACGCATTGGTCTCGGCGATGACACGATCCAAGATAGAGCTGCCTGTAGAAATATGCTGAGAAATTATCGCCAAAACGGGCGATGTGCCTACACCGCAGGTCGAGCAACGCGGAACCATGGAGCGGTATAAAGAACGAGGCAAGGAAGAAGAAGAAGAATTGATGTCTGCTAGGGTCACACTGGATTTCTGGTATTCAACAAAACAATTTGTTCTCAGTCTTTGTGTTTTAGGAGCAGAGCGTGTTAGGTCCCACATACATGGAGAATCCTATCGAAGCTCCATACAAAAAAAAAATGTTGTCAAACGGAGAATCCATGGAATCTGAATCCAACTAAACTTCATAGAAACAAACCAACATTTTTATATGGAGTTTCGTTGTATTCGGAATTCATAGATTCTCCGTGTGTATGCGACCTTCAGATTTATATGCAGCTCCGTGCAAAGGATGATGATGTAATGACCGTTGCATAATATTCTTTTTCCATTTCAGATGGCATGTTCGGACACGAGAGAATATGGTGCGGGTCCGCCGCGACCAAGCAAAAGCAGCCGAAGAAGAAAAGGAGAAACAGAGAAGAGTAGCATTAGCGGTATGTTTCAACCATGTTACTCATATTCTAGTGAAAACTAATCCTTTTTTCTCTTCTAGGACAAAGAAGCGCGCATTGAAGTGCTCCGTCAAAAGGCCAAATCCCACTCCACCGTAGTTTCAACATCCGAAGATCAATCCATTACCACCGCATCGGGACACGTCAATTTTTTTATCTCGCTCGAGACTGGAACGGAAACCGTATCCAAACCCAACGTCGACTATCTCAAGGAAAAGAAAGAAGAGACTGAAAAGTATGAAAAGCAAATCGGTTACTTGACCTATTTAGGACAAGACACCAACGAATCACTCAAAACAAATAGCTGGTACGAACGGCCACCGGATCGTCGTCTGGACGCTACAGTCAAAAATGACGTTGAAAAAGATGTCAATAAAAAATACTATCACGATCCTCTCAACGTCATAAGACGATATGTGCCTGATGAAAAATCAAAAGAATCAAAACTGAAACAGCGTGCAATTGTTCCGGAAGCTTTGCAAGTCGAGACCGTAACAAAACTGAAAAAGAAAATGGAAAAGAAGCATAAAAAAGACAAACGGCATAAACATCGTAAATCGAAGAAAAGCAAGAAACATAAGAAACACAAAAAACATAAATCAAAATCCAAGACCGCATCGTCGTCTTCGTCATCATCCTCGGACTCGGACGACGGGCAATCCGACGAAGAATTGCGAAAGAAACAGAAAATGCTAGTCCTGGAGGCTATGCGTAAGGCACGATTGCAACGCGAGGCGGCTGAAAAACAGCGTGAGGAGAAACTTTTGAAACAGATTCGTGGCGAACCAGAATCAGATCAACCACCAGCGGCAAAAGCCGCGTCGTCTCCATCTAAGGAGGCGCAACCACGGCCGTTTGTCCGGCAAAAATACAATAATCAATTTAATCCGGAGCTTGCTAAACAGAATTATGATTAGTTTGGGAGCGAATCGATTTATGTACCTGAAGGACATGCATTTGTCACGGCGGCGCACAGGAAAGTGCCATTGGCGGGCTAGTAATAACTGTTTAATGCACATTGATTGAAGTGTCGTTACACCAACAAAGATTCTCCGCTTCGTTGGTTTGCTTGCTGGATCAAATTTTCAAAAAAGCGAATTTTTAAATATTTCTGCGTGCAAGAAAAATTAATTTTTAACTTAGAGCACATGTGCAAATGTGCGCAAATGCTACACTATCACTTTGAAATAAATGTTGTTTGTATTGTTCGTAGCCGCTTCTCTCAATTTAACTTTTTTTCAGCCTTCAAGACTTCTTATGTCGTTCCAATTCCCAAAAAAAATTACCCTTGCCTCGCGTCTAACTATAGGCCTATCCCACTTTTATCATATCCTGTCCCAAAGTATTTGAGCGCATAGTATTTAATTACATTAGTACTTATATTGGACATCTGATTGTGCAGAATCAACATGGATTTTCTTCTACATTCATTTTCATTCGAAAAAACATGTTTGGGAAAATAGACCCCCATTGCCCTTGGTCCCCCTATCGCATTTTTTCGTCTTGGATCGCATCTTTGAATGGATGTAACTTTTGAACGGAGACGCAGCTAGGACCCTGATTTCTAAATGACTGTCAATGCAGAGTTTCAACCAGATAACAGAAGTCTTGTACTTTTAGAAGCGCTACAGACCCTCCGATCGTTTGGCGAGATTTTTTTATTGCGAGATAAGTCGCAAGCTGATTCATTTTTTTATTTGACGTGTGGAACGTATTGCCGTGCCATTTTCCGCACAAGCTCTCATGACAATCATGTGTTCTCAGTTGCTGGTTACATAAACCTGTGGTCTTTCTTCATGCTGTGTTTGTGGCGGTCATTCTCCATCAAAAGTAGCAATTGATGTCCATCATTGGCTATGTCCACACATGTGCGCTTTCGTCTTCACTATCGTCTTCAAGCTTCGTATCCACTTTCAATATTGAACGTGTTGTTGATTGCGTCAAGTGAACAGAAGAGATCAATGCCTCATTCTATCCACATCTGTTGATTATTTATCGGGAAATATGTGTCGCGGCTTTGATCAGGACGGATAAATGATAAATTCTTTCATGAATAGTATGAATAGATGATGAGTTGTTTATATTTAACATTAGCAATCGCGTTCAAGAATGAATGCGTTTCTTCAATAGCGCAGACATCTCAAGTTTCAATTGTCAAAATGATGAAGACGAACGAAAATTGAAACTGTCTAGACAGGCACATACATCGCCAAAAATTGTATAATTTTCGCTATTTTGTGTTGTGTCTTGTGGACCGTGAGACTGTCAATTTCTTATTGCCCGATAAATTGCCTAGTGTGTGCTGTACGGGCGGCAGATCAATTGTGGGCAATCGATTGACCAATAAATCGCTTGGAATGTATGGCGCCCTTTAGATGTCTTCTTGACTTTCTTTTACCTTTTTTAAACAAAAACCGTTCAACCGTTTTTAACCGACACTCACTCAAATCACCCTAGATCTCAACCAATTATCCAATGCACTCGGAAAACATCGCTCAACCGTCAACGCACGAAAACATCGCATGTCAACATAATCCGTGTGCGACCATTTCCCCATTTTCGTTGCTCTTGCGAAACGATTGGCAACGAAGAGTTGTCATTTCTTTTTTGGACGACTTGCGGTGTACTTGTGCCGTACCTGTGTGCGTTTATTCTGCAGTCGATTTCGTCGCTTCTTTTGTAGCCTGTAGTGAACTTTGCTGTGGGTGTCTAGTTAGAAAATTTTCCATTTCTTCTTATTTGATTACATATTCCCAATTTATCGTTTATCCATATCCAGATTTATCTTGAGAGTGCTACAAACCGGGTCCCCAACATCGCCGGTTACTTAATTCTTCCTCTCCTTCTCCTCGCGACTCGCCGCGCCGACAAAGAATGGAAAGTGCAATCAATTTTCTCGAGCAAAGTACCGTTTGAGAAAGAAAATTTGCCCCCCGGGTGGTCGTGGCATAAAGTGATAGTGCTGTGCTCGCGGACATAGTGTAGTGTAAATGGCCCGCGCCGTCATCAAAAGTTTTCGCGAATATTTGTGAAAATTGCAATATGCCCCGCGGATGTACAGCTGGAAAATTGCATCAGTCCGAGTGTGGTGATTGATTAGTGAGTGGAGCCTGTGTCAGCAGTGAACGAACGTGTGTGGCGTCAGAGAAGGTGCGAAAAGGTGAGTGGACTTTTTGTTTTGATTCTTTTGACCGGTTTTACGAGTGCTGGCTGGCGCTCCCGCGGCATTTGACTTGCAAATTGATCGTGTGAAAGTCACGTGAGGGTGGCGAGTAGCGCGATAATGCGCGTATGAGGTATGCGTTGATTGTTGGCGATATTCAGCTGCGGCTGATGTTTTGGTTTGGCCTAGTTTCCTTTCACGATAATCAGCAATCAGATGGCAGCGGCGGCGATGAGTGTGATAAGCCGCCTCGACGTTCGGGAATGTTCCCTTCGGAACAGACGGATACGTGTGCAGTTCTTGTGCTGCTGTTCTTGTGATGAGTGGAAAATTCCCAGAGGAGTGGTGTGTCAACGACACATTCAATGAAAAGGGGCGGGACGAAAAAATGTGTTAAGTAATCGTCGAGTACTGTGGGCGAAGTTTTTAGGGCTTGATGGATTGCTGGCGATAAAAAGTAAACAAATCGATGCTGGTTGTCCTTCAGTGGGGTAGTTTGGTTCCGAAGGGAGGGTAGGCGGTGTGCGTAGTGTACAGTTTAATAAGGTCATGTTACTTTGTACACACAATAGATTGCCTAATGTTAAGTAGGTTATTGTGGTATCAAAAATGAGATAAGCCCATGCAGTCTACGATAAATGTCTCGTTCTATTGTGCCACACTAGGTAACTGAAGCACTATCCACTCTGGGGAATTAAATCTTGGTTCAATGACTTGACTGTACAGTAGAATCCGTCTAAATGTTCACTCTGACAATTTGTTGCATGAATAAGATGGTTACTTAGACAGGGTGTCGAGAAACTACCGCATTAACGCATCGGATAATGAGTCCTCATGTGATTTACACCAAAAAAGGTGTAGGAACATACCCCGAATTCTTAACCCTTCAGCGGTCAAAGACAAATCATTTTCTTAGATTAGTAATTGCTCACAGTGTCGGTTTTAGGTTTCTTAGGGCTAATATTTTAATGGAGCCACCATAGTTCTGGAATTCGAAATTCACGCTTTAATATACCTTCTAGTAAAAATAAGATAATACAGTAGATACTCACAAATTAGAACTCTTGCAAATTAGAATCTTAAATTTGAAATATATGAAACACGTACTGGACTCAAGCAGGGCGATGGGCTGGGTCCGACGCTCTTCAACCTTGCTTTGGAGTATGTAATTCGAGCCATGAATATGGACAGCAACGGAACGTTACTCATCAAGTCGACTCAATTACTGCGACTCCTGTCGCAAAGAGGCTGGAGCCTAGAGGGCCTTATTCACCCCACTTTAGTCAAGCATGCTAAGCTACAACCCCACCAGCATGGCTGCAGGAAAATGCATAGTACCACCACTGCCCTGGATGCGATCACTACACGCATCCATGACGGACTAAACCAGCGACGTCCTCTGTTTAACTTCTACATGTCCGGCCTTCTTACACCACCGGAAGGAATCGAGGTGATTTCCTATGCAGACGATTGCACCGTGCTCGCCATAGGGGAGAATAAGAATGAAATGCGCCTCCTGATTAATCGCTATCTTGGGCGATTACAGGCTTTTTTCCAAAGCCGAAACCTCATCATCTCTGCGTCTAAATATTCTGCGACATTTCTTACCACCTGGTCGGGGGATCGTAAGTGGGAGGTTGATGTACGTATTGGCAACAATCCAGTTCCTACTGTAGCTAATCCTAAAATTCTCGGGCTCCACTTAGAGAGCATGATGACGTCAGCTCATCACGCGGCTTCCGTTTGCGAAAAGATGCGCAGTAGGAACAAAATCCTTAATCACTAGCTGGTAGCACCTTGGGCAAAGATAAAGAAACCATGCTAGTCACTTACAAAGCGGTGGGTCGAGCAGCGGCTGATTATACAGCCCCAGTTTCGTCACATAGTCTATGTGATACAAATTCAGGTCTGCCAAATTGCTGCTCTACGCACTGCCACAGGTCTTGATGTCTGCCCAGGACCACTTACATCAAGAGACAAAATTGATGCCAATACGCGACCACAATCTCCTTATCTCTAAACAGTATCTTGTTGGTTCCTACCGTGAGGATCATCCCAACTATAGTCTCATGGACCGAATTCCTCCACCACGACATGTCAGGCGTGGTTTACGAGACCTAGAGAGAGAGGTGCAGGGATACAAGCGGGACCCTTATGATGAAAATATGCATACCGAGCTGCCCTCGCAGAGATTCACACTGCAGAAGTGAATCGGTCTATCGCGAGTTTGGTTGCGAATAGAGTCCTCTCAGTGCGTCCACCACCTATCTCGCCTGAGGAGATTAGGCTCCCGAGAGCCACCAGAGTGAAATTGGCACAACTTCGGTCGGGCTTTTGTTCGCGCCTCAATTCGTACCTTACTCGCATAAACCCGGACATCCAGAACATTTGTCCAAACTGCGCTGGCGCTCCTCACGATGTGGGTCATTTGTTTCAATGCCCAGCTTAACCCCTATCTCACTGTGGGAAAATCCTATCGCAGCAGCCATGTTTTTGTCCCTTGACATCACGGACGAAAACATCGACGAACCACTACTCGAGTCCACATAGATGCACAGCGGTTTCCACATCTTTCTGCACCGCTAAAAGAAGAAGAAGAAGAATTTAAGCGACGGATACAACATAGCCAATAAGACCTATTTCTCGGTCCTCCCTATAATTAATTCGAAACTTGCGCACAGGAACACGACGCTCCGCGCGTACGTGCTGGGCTTCCGAACTGGAGAACAAGGTCACGTAACCGCGAAAATTCGAGGTCAACGATTCAGGCGGCCAAATCTCGACGTCGGACTATCGTGCCACATTGATGGCATGATTTTGCGCCGGTCGACCCTATTCCGCAACGAAATTTAGGTGCGGGGAACTTCGAATTTGAGCTCAAAACACTAAAAAACACAAGAAAATAAAAAATATTGTGTAAAAAAAAACAGTACAGGTTATTGACAACGTAATAACCTGCACAAATATTAAGGACATGTAGCGACCTCGTCACCTGTCAATTCATCAGTGGTGACGGCCGCACACTCACCTCGATTGCGATATTCACCGTCATGACGTTCGGGCTTAAAAATGCGGCCCAAAGCTTCCAACGTTTCATGGACGAACTACTAAGAGGACTTGATCACTGTATCTGTTATCTGGACGACATCCTGATAGCTTCGGACTCACAGGAGCAGCACCTTGACCATCACAGACAAAGGAAATAGAGGACAGATACATAGACCAAAAATGTGGGACCATTTTCTATCTCATTCATTCAATATACTGAAATGACAGCCGTACTAAACGAGACTAACAATACATATAGTAGGATAGAAAGAGAAGGAGAACACCGAATTTTCGATAGTGCATCTTATTGCTTGGAATACTTCCTTATCTTCTTCTTCATTGTTGACCATCTACAGAAAGTTTTCGGAAGGCTAAATCCTTATGGAGTCGTCATCAATGTGTCAAAATGCGTATTCGGTGTTCCTAGCGTTGAGTATGTCGGACACATTGTCAGTAAAGACGGTATATCACCACCTTCGTACGGTGATAGCTAGGACCCTGGAAGTTTCAGCAAAATGTAGGTCTGGATGCCCTCTTCATCGACTTTTTCAACCCCCGATTTCGAAAATTTTCATATGAAAACAGAAAATTGCCATTTTGTGGCCTTTCCGGGTGTTTTTCGAGGGGCAAACTGCTTGTTTATTGCCCCAGCTTTAACCGGATGTATCTTTGAAACGGTGATAGCTAGGACCCTGGAAGTTTCAGCAAAATGTAGGTCTGGATGCCCTCTTCATCGACTTTTTCAACCCCCGGTTTCGAAAATTTTCATATGAAAACAGAAAATTGCCATTTTGAGGCCTTTCCGGGCGTTTTTCGAGGGGCAAACTGCTTGTTTATTGCCCCAGCTTTAACCGGCTGTATCTTTGAAACGGTGATAGCTAGGACCCTGGACGTTTCAGCAAAATGTAGGTCTGGATGTCCTCTTCATCGACTTTTTCAACCCCCGGTTTCGAAAATTTTCATATGAAAACAGAAAATTGCCATTTTGAGGCCTTTCCGGGCGTTTTCCGAGGGGCAAACTGCTTGTTTATTACCCCAGCTTTAACCGGCTGTATCTTTGAAACGGTGATAGCTAGGACTCTGGAAGTTTCAGCAAAATGTAGGTCTGGATGCCCTCTTCATCGACTTTTTCAACCCCCGGTTTCGAAAATTTTCATATGAAAACAGAAAATTGCCTTTTTGAGGCCTTTCCGGGCGTTTTTCGAGGGGCAAACTGCTGGTTTATTGGCCCAGCTTTAACCGGCTGTATCTTTGAAACGGTGATAGCTAGGACCCTGAAAGTTTCTTCAAAATGTAGGTCTGGATGCCCTCTTCATCGACTTTTTCAACCCCCGGTTTCGAAAATTTTCATATGAAAACAGAAAATTGCCATTTTGAGGCCTTTCCGGGCGTTTTTCGAGGGGCAAACTGCTTGTTTATTGCCCCAGCTTTAACCGGCTGTATCTTTGAAACGGTGATAGCTAGGACCCCGGAAGTTTCAGCAAAACGTAGGTCTGGATGCCCTCTTCATCGACTTTTTCAACCCCCGTTTCGAAAATTTTCATATGAAAACAGAAAATTGCCATTTTGTGGCCTTTCCGGGCGTTTTTCGAGGGGCAAACTGCTTGTTTATTGCCCCAGCTTTAACCGGCTGTATCTTTGAAACGGTGATAGCTAGGACCCTGGAAGTTTCAGCAAAATGTAGGTGTGGATGCCCTCTTCATCGACTTTTTCAACCCCCGTTTCGAACGTTTTCATATGAAAACAGAAAATTGCGTTTTTCGAGGGGCAAACTGCTTGTTTATTGCCCCAGCTTTAACCGGCTGTATCTTTGAAACTATGATAGCTAGGACCCTGGAAGTTTCAGCAAAATGTAGGTGTGGATGCCCTCTTCATCGACTTTTTCAACCCCCGGTTTCGAAAATTTTCATATGAAAACAGAAAGTTGCCATTTTGAGGCCTTTCCGGGCGTTTTTCGAGGGGCAAACTGCTTGTTTATTGCGAGTCGAAGCGATCCGAAATTTCCCATTACCCAAAACAGTCGCTCAGCTACGTCGGTTCCTCGGCACCGTAAATTTTTACAGACACTTTATTCGGGACGCGGCCAACACTCAAGCGCCTTTAAGCAAATATCTGGTTAACGCCAAGAAAGGCAGCAAAGTTAAAGTTCAATGGACACCTGAAACCGAACAAGCTTACTTGAAATGTAAAAATAGCCTCGCGGACGCAACTCTGTTGGTTCACTACCAATCTGAAGCTCCGATGTCATTGGTTACCGACGCGTCAGATGTTGCCATCGGAGCGGTGCTTCAGCGGAAACAGGGTGGAAGTTGGGCGCCCCTTGCGTATTTCCAAAGGAAGTTGACGACTACTGAGTCCAAATATAGCGCCTATGATCGCGAGCTGTTGGCAGTCTACAGCAGCATCCGCCATTTCTAGCACTTCCTTGAAGGTGCAAATTTCCACATCGAAACGGACCACAAACCGCTGGTTTACGCCTTCCATCAAAAAGCTGCGAATGCCAGTCCTCGTCAGTCACCACAACTTAGCTTAATATCGCAGTTCACATCCGTCACATCCAAGGAACTCAGAACTGCGTCGCCGACACGTTGTCGCGAGTCGATACCATCGCGATGCCGACCTGTATTCATCTTGAACAACTGGTCCGTCATCAAGCCGCTGACAGGGAATTGCAGAACTTACTGACCACCAACACCACTTCTCTGGATCTGAAATCCATAGACGTTGGTAACAACTTGGAACTTTTTTGCGACGTCTCCAACAGCAATCAAATCCGCCCTTTCGTTCCGGCATCACTTCGAAGAGAAGTGTTTGACACTTTTCACGAGCCATCACACCCCAGTGGTCGTTCCACAGCCAAGGTAATAGCACGAAAATTCGTTTGGCCCGGAATGCGGAAAGACATGCACGACTGGGCGCGTTCGTGCGTCCCGTGTCAACGCTCAAAGGTAGGTCGCCACCAACATAACGTCCGCCAACCATTTCCAGTTCCGGCGGTTAGATTCGAGCATGTTCACCTTGACATTATTGGCCCGCTGATACCCTCGCAGGGATACAAGTATTGTCTTACGATGATTGACCGCTTCAGCAGATGGCCCGAAGCGATTTCGTTGGTTGACCAGTCCGCCCAATCCGTGGCGAAGGCATTTTACAGTAACTGGGTTGCACGATTTGGAGCGCCGCGTACGATCACGACTGACCAAGGAAGGCAGTTTGAATCGCGATTCTTCATGGCTTTAGCATCGTTTATCGGTTGTGAACGTAACCGAACAACACCGTATCATCCCGCCTCAAACGGTTTAATCGAACGCTGGCATCGATCATTAAAAGCCGCCATTATGTGCCACGAACGCAACTTGGAGTGGGTAGATGTAGATGTGCTACCTACGGTCCTCCTATGCCTTCGCAACAGCTACAAAGGGGACCTGGGAACGTCAAGTGCTGAGTTAGTATATGGCACAACGCTTGCCATACCAGGCGAGTTTTTAGTACCTAACACAGACAACATCGAACCAGACACGTTCTTGGAAAATATGCGTCAGACGATGTCGCAAATTCGGCCAACACCAACCAGCCATCGTAGTGGGAGAACCTCCTTCGTCAACAAGGAGCTCCGGAGTTGTTCACACGTGTTCCTTCGCGTAGATGCTGTTCGCAGACCGTTGGTGCAGCCGTTTACGGGACCGCATAAGGTGGGCAAACGAATTTCGGATGTTCTCTACGCTATCGACGTGAATGGTAAAATCACAAACGTTTCAACAGAACGTCTGAAGCCAGCGTATTTGGAGGCGACACCACTCGGATCGCCAGGTCCACCTGTCGAGCATTTCACCAGAAATACTTCATCCTCTTCAGGCACGCCTCGAATAGCCTCTGAGAGTCTACTCGTGCAAGGAACACCACCTTCGATGGCGGTTGTTACGCCTCCCGCTGCCGCAACAATTCAGCATCCAGTCACCAAGGCTGACCACGGTCATCAAGCATATCAGCCAACTCCCAGCGCCCCGGTTTTTCTGAATCTCGGAGAGACCTCCCAACATCATTCGGACGTGTTCGCCCAGCAGGTATCGTTCGTCCGATCTACGCCCTCACTTGGGGAGGGGGGGAGACATGTAGCGACCTCGTCACCTGTCAATTCATCAGTGGTGACGGCCGCAGACTCACCTCCACATGTAGCGCCCCTGTCACCTGTCAAATCATCAGTGGTGACGATTGCGATATTCACCTCTAGAGACGAGCACGAGGAGTAAGAAGAAGAAACGTCGCAACGAATCATTACGACATAGTCTTTCGGGCTGAATGTATTGTTTTACTGTTTTTTTCTGTCGAATAAAGAAATTCTGTTCGTGTTGTAAACATTTTACAGTCTAGTTACCATGGGGAGCTTAACGGGGTCATCCGACTGATTTTTGGTAGGTCTCACTGGAACACATACTGAAATTTAGCCCCCTACGGGCATGTGTTTTTTGTGAAAATTAAAGAAGGGAGGGTTAATTAGGGTCCTTGATCTGGCAAACGTCATCTGTAACTTATGGTAAGAATATTTGTCCAAAACTTTAACTTAATGTCTCCATTTATATCATTTAGGAGTTATAAGACAACAAGTAACTGTAAAAAAATTGAAAATACTCGATTTAATTTGTTCGTCTAGTCTATAATACTTATATCAGTTTAAAGGAAATTCCAAACCAAAGTTATTTTTGAAGTAGGCTCCATTGAAGTTGAATTTTGATACTCATACAGTGGATATGTATATTAGGTTAAAACTTGCACCCACGATATTGGCAAACAGAATTAATGCAATAATTGTAAATTCAAGAGGGAACAAATATCTAACTACCATCACAACTCCTAAAGCGATGTGAGCATTCAACACCGGTCCAGATCTGCACAGTCTAGCTTCATGGTGGTAAACGCCTTCACGGTAGAATTCTCCATAGAATTCTCCCGCTCAAATTCAAGTAGTCGTCTTGTGCACAGATATAGACAACAGACACAAGACCTGATGAGTGTGTCCATCTGTTACGAAAGCACAAAGCTTTGGAAAAAAATGCCTAAAAATTGTCCCAACTGGGACTCGAACCTTCGGCCTTCATGTTACAAGGTCAGTATACTCAACCTACTGAGCTATAGACGCTTACGAGCAGTGTATGTATTATGCTTCCTTAATACGACGAATATTTTCTAGTGGTAGAGTTAGAATCTACTCTAGTCCAACCATTTATGCGAGTAGGGAGTCCTGAAATCAATCTACACTCCCGTGTACTCCACCCGTATAGGTGCAAAGCTGTATACATATTGTCTTAATATCAAATTGTCAACAAAACTTCATATCAGGATGTCAAGGTTTTTTTTTATGAATTTCAAGGGCTTCACAAACACGAGGACATCACATTCTTCTATCCTTACTTTGTCATCTAGAAGCAAAGTCGCTTAGCTTGGATTTAATATTCTCATTGCTGTGTAGAATACGATGTTTTTGTCCGCTAATGAGGTCAAGTGGAGACAGGCAGGATTTTTTAATGCTGTTGAAAGTCACGTGCACGTATCTGACTGGAGTCGTATTGGAGTCGTATTACTCGTATGTATATGGGCATTTTTGTTTGGAATGATGCTTATACGATTTCATTTGTATTATAATACAGGGTAGTACACGGAAACCTGACAATTTTAAAAACGCCATAAAAAATCGAAAATTCATGCTTTACAATCTTTTTTGCCACTTAAACACTCAGGAGAATTGCGGAATTTAAATGACACCCTTTAAAAAATCTTCCATCAACCAAGCGTGCGTTCTCCACCGCTTTGCGCGAAAAAGCTAATGCACCACCACTAAATGAGAATCCGACAATTGATAGATGGAAAGTCGCTAAGGACTCACTTATTTCGTGTGGCGAAGAAATTTTAGGACGATTGGATCGCGGCAGGAGACAATTTATTAGCGACTCCACTTGGTCTCTTATCTCAGCACGCAAGAGAGTTAAAGAGCAGATTAACTCAGCTGCTGACGATTCAGCTAAGGAACGATACAGAGCTGAATACCGCTCGCTCCAAAAAGGCGTTTAAAGGAGTGTTAGGCGTGATAAGCGCAATAATATCAACGCGCTTGCGAAGGATGCAGAGGATGCGGCTAACCGCGGTGACAGTGGAACATTCTTCAAGCTTATCAAGCCATTAACCTGCAGATCTTTACTAACGGAACATCCTGTGAAAGAAAGGAAGGTGTTCTGCTCGTTACCGAAGACCAACAGCTGCAAAGATGGAGAGAACACTTTTTAGAGGTCCTTATAATAACACCTTCGGGGCTGCAAGTGCATCTTCATTGCCAGCAGAAGACGTCCCTCGAATAGACGGCATTAGTTCTGGTCCACCATCCAAAAAGGAACTAATAGATGCTATTAAATCAATGGACGCCGGTAAAGCCCCTGGGATTGATGGAATTCCGTCTGAATTCTTGAAAGCGGATATTATCGCTTCAGCGGATATTCTCCTTCCCTTAATTCAAGAGTGTTGGGAAACCGAAACTCTTCCCAGTGAGTGGAAAAAGGGCGTAATTATTAAGATTCCGAAGAAAGGTGACCTGAAGAATTGCAATAATTGGCGTGGGATCTGCCTACTTCCTGCTGTTTCCAAGCTGTTGGCTAAGATTGTTTTAGGACGAATCAAGGACAAAATCGATGACACATTGAATGATGAACAAGCTGGCTTTCGCGAAGGGTTTTCCTGTAGCGACCACATTAACACCCTCCGTATTATCATTGAGCAATCCGCGGAATGGAGATCCCCATTACATCTCATGTTCATCGATTTTGAGAAAGCCTTCGATAGCGTTGATCGTCTCTACATCTGGAATGCCTTACGGAGACGAAATATCCCAGATAAGATAATCTCCATCATCAAGGAATCCTACAATGGAGCCCAATGTCAATGCATAAGGGCAAGCTTTCAGATCCTTTTGAGGTGCACAGTGGAGTGAGGCAACGCAGTGTTGCCAATTTAGCCGTTTTCCGGCCAAATTTAGCCGGAAACCGTGCTGTTTAGCCGGAAGAAATTTCTGATTCCGGCCGGCCGGATTTTTAGCCGGAATTGATTTATTTCAACCGTTTTGCCGGCTAAAATTATTTTATGAATTTTTTTTAACTAGATTCAATTTTTCAATATTCACAAACAAAATAATTAATTGCCGTGGAATTATTTCTACATACACTTATTGTCGTGGATTAGGGGAAGTGCCTACTATGTCCACCTAGAGGAAAACTTTCATTTATGTCTCCTGGGAAAATTTTTCCGTGGAGACTTGACTTTTTTCAATAAATTTAGGGTAATGGGTTTCACGTAAACTGACGATATTAGTATCTATTCTAAGCATGTAATTTACTAACCACCAATATGCTGAATAATTTGCAAAATAGAAGACTGTTTTCTTAGATAAAATTCTCTGCTGAGCAGTTCTTGGAGCATCGGGGTACCTGAACATTTTTCCCTTTTTCAAAGTGTCAATCTTTACCATAGATAACGTAATCATGCCAGATTAAATACAAGGGTGAAAACCTTTTAGCGCGATTCATAGATATTGATAATATCGCCGGAACTTGTTAGTGTTCAACACTAACGTTGTGCAATTAGCTTGCCCAGAAAACTACAAAAATTAAATTTAAGTGTGTACATATTTCGGCGGCGACTTACCCCCTTCTTCAGCACAAAAGCTAAGTGCTGAAGAAGGAGGTAAGTTGCCTCCGAAGTATATAGGTACTCACTTAAATCTAATGTTTGTAGTTTACTGGCCACATAGAAACTACACATTTTCGTAGATGCGTTACATTTTATTCTGGGGCTTGTAGCAACAAATTTACCAAAAATCTATACCATTTTCCGGCCAAGCTCATAATTTTGGAACATCAATTTCGTATCTTTGGAGCATCAAATTCGTAATTGCGGAATATCAACTAATGGAACATCCCTTTCGTAACTATGGACATTAAAATAAAATTTGGAGGGCTCAAATTCGAAAATGAATAACAAGCTTGACACACATATTTTCGAGTGACGCAAATTTATCACGAGTTCAAAATTACGCATTTGGACCATCATTTGGTCAATAATGACTTTATACATTTCTATTCAAATTCTTTAAGAAAAGTGTGTCCTCAAATTATTGAACTGAATATTCATCAAAATTTCGCAATTGTGAGGGACATTTCCACCATTTACACAAACGTTAAAAGTAAATGACGAATTCTAATGACGAAAGCATATGTATCACCCCAATTTCGAGCTTTCATCATAAAGATGTATTATCGTCATGATGATTTGGATATGTGTCTTGGGCCTAAAATGGTTAAATTTTAATTAAAATTTAAAATTATTCAGGTGCGATGATGGTAAGATATCCATTCATAAATGCGGTTGCCCTTGCCCATAGTTACGCATTGGACGTTCATTTTACGAATTGTATGTTCCACAATTTCGAACCTAATGTGGTTATAGACTTGACCGAGAAATTGTACCTGTATACAACAATTTCGACTAGTTGAGCTAACTAACTCTGAACAAAAGTAAATTTTGACAGTAATGCCAGCGATTGTAGCATACATATATGTAATAAAATCTGCCTAAAGCATAGTTTACGGGTAGTACCCCAGAAAAGAAATAAAATTATAAAAATCAGTTTTTTACAATATTTTTTCGTAATGTGACTGTTTTGTATGATTTAGCCGATTTTTTGGCCGTTTTTCTGGCTGAAATTTATTAAGCCGGATTTTTAGCCGTTTTTGGAAAAAATATAGCCGGTTTTCCGGCTAAATTTAGCCGTTTTTTGAATTTCCAGTTGGCAACACTGGGCAAGGCTGCATTTTGTCACCTATTCTCTTCCTTGTTGCCATTAGTGATGTACTCGGCTCCGCACTCCAATTTCAATACAAAGGTATCAGATGGAAATTGTTCGATCACCTTCAACATCTTGACTACGCTGACGACATTTGCCTTCTATAAACAAACACGGATGATGTCGCTCAAATGACAGAAGCTCTAAATTGCGCGAGTCGTAATGCGGGGCTGAAAATCAATGCTGCCAAGACTAAGTTCTTGAGCACATATCCAGGTGGGCAAAGCGAAATTTGTATTTCAGGACAGGCAGTCGAAAAAGTTGATGAATTTTGCTATCTCGGGAGCGTAGTTACAGCAGATGGTGGAGCGGATGCTGATGTAAAATCACGGATAAACAAGGCTAGGGCGGCTTTCTTCAATTTGACTCCTTTCTGGCTAAACAACAATATTTCCAGACGCACCAAAATACGTGTCTTCAATTCTAATGTGAAATCCATTCTGCTATATGGCTGTTCAACCTGGAAGGTGACTAAAGAGATCACTGATAAGTTGCAAACTTTTGTTAATCAGTGTCTACGGCGCATCCTAAATATTCGTTGGCCGGAGATAATTTCGAACGAGGATCTCCTTACTATAACTGGCCAGGAAAGGATAGGCACTTCGATCAAAAGACTTAAGTGGCAATGGATAGGTCACACCTTCCGAAGAGGGCCCAAAAACGTCGCAAAAAAGGCTCTAAACTGGAATCCACAGGACTCCGGAGCAAGACGCCGTGTTGGGCGGCCAAGGAACACATGGAGAAGACCGGTAACTAGCGAAGCGAAAACGCTAAATCTTACATGGTCGCAGCTAGCGCCGTTGGCGCAAAACAGAACGAGGTGGAGAGTAGGCGTGGTTAATGCCCTATGCCCCACAAGGGGTTGACAGGAACTAGAGAGAGAAAAAATCATTTGACAAAATAGTGTCCGTTTTCGTCACTAAACTTTTAGAGTTAGGTTTTCGGTAATTTTCATCAATCAATCAACTTCAATTTGCCACATATCTTCGTGGGTGGATAACGGTGTTTCAACGTATGATTGGTTTATTTTCATAAATGCAAAATTTCAAAAATCCAACGAAATAGTCAAATCTGGTTAAGTCGAGGGACCGAGGATGAATCTTGATATTACATTGGCGAGAAGCTATATTTGTGGAGGACTGCGGTATTGTTGAGGCTGTCGTTGCAGATGCCTTTCGATGAATATTGAAGGGACGACGAAAGTCTCACTGTAATAAAGGTTATTACACATGAACGCATCATATGCATACACACTGTGTTCAATGGTCCACTGGTTTATCTTACAAGCTAAAACGCTTTTAACCAAAGAATGGAATGTTTATCGCGCTGCTATCCTTCCCGGATGATCGTCGTGGGTACCGAATGGAAATTGAAGTGAATCTGCCTGAAAGATTTTAGGTCAACTTTTGAAAATGACTCCAAAAGTTTAGTAATGAAAATTCCTTGGCATACATTTGTTTAAAGGGGTGTCAACTAAATTCCGCAACTGTCCTGAGTGTTTTAATGGCAAAAAGAGGTGTAGCATTAATTTCCGAATTTTTTACGACGTTTCAAAGTCAGACCAGGTTCCAGTGTGCCACCCTATGTGTACATACTTGTAGGACCACGATGTAGTACTACTGTGCGTTTGCGGGCAGCAAGCAAGTGAAAACTTTTCAACAGAATTTTATTTGAAGGATCCCGAGAAGAATTTGTTTGAAAAGCCTTATCCTGGAGATTATTAGGATTGAATGTGTTCCTGCATAAAGTGGTTTTAAGCCCATTACATACTTATGAATTTGCGTGCACAATATATCTGATGCATTTTATGTCAATGTGTATATTAATGGCATAAAATTGACAGAATAAAAAATAAAGATTGTACTGTGGCTCGTACAATTTTCAAATACATTACGTACGTATGTGCACCCAAAAAAATCTATAATTAGCGTCGTCTTAGTCTTAGCATACCCAATGTATCATCGTTTCTGTAGCTGATGTGCTGGCAGTGTCTACTGCGTGTATACTTAGACAAACTTAGACCTAGAATGCCAATAATATTGTTTCTCAATGCGCCACAAATTTTCGCCACGTTTTGGGCTACAACATAAATATTAAGTGAAGTAGGAATTTGGACGAGCACATGTTGACTTGAACGGAAATAGGTACAAGACATTTTTTAGTAAACAACATTATTTCTTTTGGATCTACATCCACTATTTTATTTTAAAATTATATTTATAGTTATTATTGTATTTTAAAATTGTTTGTGGATTTTGATTAGGTGAGTTTCCTTCCTACACTCCGTTTCCCAAATCAACAGAAGAATGTACGCGTACGCGAGTATGTAAACAGTTTCCATGCCGTGATCAATTATAGAAATTAATGAGATAAGAGATGATAATTGTTTAATTGAATCAAATTGCATAACATCCACATGCTATAATTACACTTTCAATATTTACAAATACGTTCTGAAAACGCGAATCAAACATTATCAACGATCATTTAATATGTCACTGTTTTTATTTTCAATTTCGCACAGAATATATAGATAACTACTATTAATAGCAGTATATTATAAGAAGCAATCAATTCTCATAGATGAGACCTATGGCGTGGAATATTCCACTCAAAGTATAGTAATTGGTAAAAAAAAGAAGACGAAAAATGCTTTGCTGACGACATATTAACCGTGCAATAAATGTAATAATTGCTAAATTAAATAGAAAAAAGTATCTATGTACATAATGGCGACGACAGAGAAAAAAAATGAAACGATAATTTTCAATTGCCTTCACATGAATTGAGGTGCTAATATGGGTGTATACAGTAGGTGAAGGATCGCGGGGTAAAAAAGTGAAAAAATAATCTGTAGTTATTTTAAAATAAATATTCTTTAAAAATAACAGGCGCGACAATCCAGCATTGGACTAAGGCCGCAGGATGTGTTAGTGACATCCTATTTCCAAGATCTTATCTGCTTTTTGTTGAGGTAATGAGATCAGCATCACGCTCAGCAGTGTTATTTATCCCCATAAATGGGTACTCGTTTAACATCTGAGTGAGATCATAGTCCGTCACAAGCTCGTGAGTTCGAAAAACACCATGGATGATGGTGAGATTCGAACTCATGACCCTGTGCACCGAAGGTGCGCGCACTAACCGCTACACCAGCCAGACTACAAATATTCTTTAGTTGTTCTATTTCGCCTTTGCTTGGATTTCTTGTATTTTCGAGACGTTTGTTGCTCAAAATCAAGTCAAAAGTCACTCAGACTTTTCAAGTCCATAATGTTGCCAAATTTAGCGTTAGATAATACCTAAAAAAAATAAAGTGACTGTCGCCTGACAGATTGCCATCTCAGGTTTATTCTACTAATGCCAGGTATACAGCGTGTCCCGAATTAGGTGGTCAATGCTGTAAGGATTGATAGCACAACTTGTTTCAGCAAGAAAGCTACCTGTATGAATGAATAAAATTTCAATTTGAATAACCCGATAAGAAAATAGTTACATACCTTGTTTTTTTACATCCAATATGTGTAATTCCAAAATCCGGCAATGTAAATATGAAAAGTGATATACCGTTGGAAGTTGTTTTTATATGACTTTCACAAAAAGAGCGATAACAAGGTAACCGTAAAAAAAATCCGATTGTATTGGTAGCTTTCTTGCTGAAACAAAAGTTGTGCTATCAATTCTTACAGTATTGACCACCTAATGCGGGACACCCTGTACATGCAGAATTATCATCAGCTGTAAAATTTCTAATATAAATTTATGTTTTTAGGATGAAGGATTAGCTGTATAAATATAAGCTAAAATGTCAATATTATTGTTAATAGTGAAATTTTGTTTAGCAAATGTCTGTTACCTACACATATTATATAATCTACACTAAAACAGACGATACGATACAATTTATTTTAAACAAATTATTGATATTCTTCTCAACAATATTACTACTATAGTCTGCCATTTGAACAGCTGTTTTAAAAACATTTACACGCCATTCCACAGACATTTCTTTGGAAATTTATACTTATACAGTAGCCGCTTATTCAGCGAATGTTCATTGAAAAATTGATAAATCCATCGGTATAACTGTTGTAGATACAAAATTCTTTCGATATTTTAAAGGAAAAAAATTAACAGCTGTTAGGATATAAAATTTGAAAGAAAAACTGGCTTAACATAAATAGGCAAAGTATAAAGGAAAATAGGCAGTACGTCGAAATCGCGCGAATGTGCATAAACGAGAGCTTTTTCACTTTCAGGGGAGAATTTTATAAAACAACTGCTGGAACGACAATGGGTAATCCCTTATCTCCCCTGATTAGTGAAATCTTTATGAGCGCTTTAGAAGAGCGGATGGAAGATCGAGGAATCATGCCCCGAGTATGGATCCGATACGTGGACGACATGTTGGCTATAATCGAAACATCATTAATCACAGAAACACTCGAACACATAAAAAAAATACATAAAAATATAAAATTCACCATCGAAATAGAAAAAGAGGGAAAGCTACCATTCCTCGATATAATGATTATCAGAGACGACGAACATATTCAGTTTAATATCTACCGGAAGCCAACGACAACCCAACAAATAATCCCTAACACCTCTATGCACTCATACCAGCACAAGTTCGCCGCACTCCACTCGATGATCCACAGGATGCTAACTATACCCATATCTACGACAAGATATCAAAAAGAACTAAAATATACAGGGTGTCCCATTCATGGTGGAGAATATTTTAATGGTAGGTAGTGTGGCTCATTTGGAGAAAATTAATGTACAACGGGACCCCTCTATTTTTAACCGTTACAATGTTATAGCATTTTTTGTCAAAATGCACGACTTGCTGAACTAAATCAAAATTTGCCACACCACCAATCATTTCATCCGAGATATGACTTCACTTTCTGAAACTAAATAAAATTTCCAATAAAACGACACCTCGCCCGTTACGAAGTTGCTCGTATCTTCCGAGATACACCCGTTCAAACTTTAAAGAAATTGTAAAATTGTTTTTTTCATAAAAAATTCAAATAATAAAATCGTATGCAATTTTAAAATTTCCTTAAAGTTTGAACGGGTGTATCTCGGAAGATACGAGCAACTTCGTAACGGGCGAGGTGTCGTTTTATTGGAAATTTTATTTAGTTTCAGAAATTGAAGTCATATCACGGATGAAATGATTGGTGGTGTGGCAAATTTTGATTTAGTTCAGCAAATCGTGCATTTTGACAAAAAATGCTATAACATTGTAACGGTTAAAAATAGAGGGGTCCCGTTGTACATGAATTTTCTCCAAATGAGCCACACTACCTACCATTAAAATATTCTCCACCATTAATGGGACACCCTGTATAAAGGAAACAGCAACTAAAAATGGATACAGCAGCAACATTGTAGACAATATAGTACGAAAGAAAAACCGAACAAAATAACCAAGAATCCTCATTGATGCGATTCCCCCTAAAGGAAGCCACGTGGAGCCAATCGTTTTAATGTACAGTTTTCTGGGAAAACATGTGTATCGCCGATGATACATCATGACAATTTTATTTGTGGTACAGCTTTTAACGAAATATCCAAAGTTCCGTAATCATTCGAGCGCCCGTCGGTGTAACGCAAGAACTCAGGCTTTTTATCGTGAATGCCATCCAACAATAAGAGTAACGTAATCTCAAAGGTATTCTGTAAAAAATTTGTGCTTTCCATGGTTCCTAAAAAAATTGCCAAAAGTCTCCATCGATGCGTGTCCCCAAAAGAAAGCTACGGCTCTTAAAAAGCGTTAATAACATTAAGAGAAAATAAGTTCGACAAATGTTTGTATATGTACTAGAGTTTGTGTTTTGTTAGATGGATCGGCGTTGACACGATCCTAGATAGAGCTGCCTGTAGAAATAGGCTCAGACATTACCGCCAAATCACCACATGACACGCGTGGCCTTACTTAGAACATTTTCAAAGTGGCTCAATTAATTTTACCGTCGAGTGTGATGACAAGGCATTAAACCTTTTTGAAGTAGGAAATAGGAATCAAGCCCCCCCCCCCCCCCCCCTAAGTAGATTGGTTAGTATAGTATAGTGCCGAGTTTTCTTTTGAATGGCACTAGAGCCAGTGGCGGAACAACTTCACTCGGGGCCCTCCCGCCGACTTCTTGATTGGGCCCCCTACACTGAGAGAAAAGCAGAGTGCATCAATCGAAAACACGCTTAAATCAGCTCTTTTTGACGTTACAGTGTTTTTGCTAAAATTAAGAAATAACTTTGCTAAGGGTTTGTTTTTACTCTTTGCCTTCTTATATTGAGAATTGCGTTCTTGCTGTAAGTTCACTAAATTATTGATTTCATCAATCGTTTTTTTTTATGAAAAGGTTCACGCAGCCTAGCATTGGCATTGGCACTATTAGTGCTGCCTGCTGCAAAACATTAAATTAACCTCATTACGCTCCGAAAAGCATAAAACATTACCCGTCTACAGTGGGATTCGACCGCGGGCGCCTACGATTTGAAGACGAAATCAACAACGTTTGTTGTTAATTATTATTAAACTCAACACAGCAATCTGCTCTGCTTTAACTCTGGGCGTACTTAAACCAAGAAAATGTCTTTAAATAAAAATATAACAGTTTTGTACTCAATTAAAGCGAAACAGAGTTGTTTTAAGATTGTTTAGTGTTAAATGTAAACGTTAAGAACAAACATTCTTGATTACACGATTTCTCTCAGTGTCTAAAATGTATTGAATGGAATTTTTGTTTATTTTGCATAGCTACGCCATATTTTGCTTGTTTAAGCCATCATCTTAGATTGAGAAAATCATTGCGCACTTTCACCCAACAGCGTAAATAAGCAAAAGATAACATAACTATGCAAAATTAACAAAAAATCAATTCAATATAATGGAGAAGCTTTTTGAATATTGTGTGTGTCTTCTCTGGGCGATAAGACTAACCATTCTATAAGATCTACGAGAGAGTGGGCCTAAGTATCACAAAATTTACATGTCCTCTATTTCGTTGAAAACCTCAATTTCCTACAAGTTTAGTATAAACTCTCACATCACGTTCGTGGGCGTAGCCAGTTCGGTAATTTCTCCACAATACTAGTAGGTCTTATTCCAGATGTTAGACGCCGTAGCACAGCCTGAAACTCCTAGCAAGACTCCATTCAAACCAAATGTGACCTCAGTACCAGAGCCCTAATGACCGCGTATATACCGCTAGCAAGATAAAATATTTTAGTCTTCAAAGACATTTACAGGCCGCCGTACTAGTTTGTTTGAACTAATTTTTTTACCACTCGCGAGCTATTTTGTTCGTGTTTGCATTTGATGCTCAAATGGACAATAGAGAAGGTTATATCTTCAAAAATGTTTTAAGATAATCTATTTGCAGAGGGACCTAAAGGATCGTTTTTGCCATATGACACTTGGAAGGAATTGGTTGGGTCGGATTACAAACCGCAGCTACAGTTACAGCAAATACCACAGGCGTACCAGGATCAAATTTATTCCGTGATGGAGGCTTATCAGATGTTCATAGAGCCGAAAGCCGACATCTTATTTAATCAATTTAGAGTAAATTAAGCAGAACAATTTTGAAAGTTTAACTTATCTTTTCACAAAAACATGTGTTTTCATTGTGTACATGTATTTATGGAAAATGCACTGTTTTTGAGCTTTTTTTTCAAGTGAATTATGAAAGAAGGTCAAAGTTTTCCTTCACTATGAATGATTAATAAAATATGGAGAAACTTTTTTCACACAGAAGACTTTTGTTTGGCTAAAATCTGAGGATACAGATTGCCTTATGAACTTTCAAAAATGTTAGAACAATATGAAATGTTTTGAGCGACGAGGCTTATCTTAGGGACCTATGGGGAAAGAGGAACAGCAAATTGACTTCGACTTGTCTACAAAAAATATCTACGCCGGAATATTTTTATTCGTATAGTCGTGCTGTTTTTATGGTTCCAGAAATCTTTCATGTGGCATTTCGGCCCCTAAATCCCGTGGGCCCCACCGCCACGCGGGCCCTGCGGGCCCTTATGCGCCGCCCCTGACTAGAGCTGTCTTGATACTAAGTCATGGTGCACCGTCTATTGCTTACCGTTAGATAAAAGTTCATTAAATTAGTAATAATGGACTTGACCACAATTTTTATATTGTCATCGTGGCCTATGGCGGAGAAACCCTGCGTTTGACGTTGCGAGAGAAATTCATCTACCACCAGAGACCAAAGTAAAGGGTGGAGTACACCGCCTTGATGGCGTTAATGTTGAGAGTGCGACCCTGTAGCGAAAAATGAATCTCCCTTTTGGCAGACTGAGTATGTGATGTAAAGGTTTGTTCCGTACCATCAACCCTCTGATGTGTAGGTCATCTAAACGCTCCATCGTTTTGAGGAGAAAAAAAGATTAGACTGATGGGCCTGTAGGACTTTGATAAGCCCTCAGGTTTGTTGCCTTGCTTGGGGATGAATTTTAAATTAACGTTTCTCCAAGCAAGTGTTATATAATAATAGCTAACTCTAAACAGAGCAGTGAGTTGTGCGGCAGGATGATATCCAGACAGTTTTGAAGAAGATTACCCCGGAGAGACTATCACTAATCGTCTGTGTATGTGCACTAGGTAATTGTCTGCTGATATATATCCAGGGAAGTGCGTAGAAGTTGGAGGGTCTCCTTGGTACCCGTTGTAAACGAACTGTTCGGGTATTTGGGCTACCCAACTCCGTTGAAGTTACTTTCAGAGAAGGAATTGCAAAGGCGAGCGGCTTCCTGAATTGCTTCATCCAGTACTTCATTTTAGATTGCCTTATCACTGTATTATATTCCGTTAGAGTACGTATGTACGTCTCGCACTGAACACAGCGCTTGGTCCGTTTTCGATCGAGTTCATCATTTCACCAGAGGGCCCTTACGGGTTGACCTGTAATTAGGAATAGAAGAGCTCTCCTGGTAGGCAGAGATGAGTACACTATTCAGTTGAACCTCAGTGAGCTCTATATCGTAGGGGGATTCAAAGAAAAGGGACAGAGTATCGGCACTGGAAAGAACCAGGCCTTTGAACAATTTTCAATTGACTCTGGGACACGTGGGAGCAGGTTGAGGCATTGAGCTCCCTGTAAAATTGAATCTGATGTACCTGTGTTATGACAACGATTCTCCGATTAATACGTGCCAGTCAGAGATGAACTTCGGGATCGGTCCACTGGCAAGGGTAAGGTCAAGAGCGTCACAACCAATAACAAATTGTCGGTTGTTGATACTGCAGTAGTCGATCAAGCTGGAGGAACAGAGTCATCGTCAGCCGGGATGTAGGCAAAGACAATGACTACTTCCTGACTACCTTAAGTGGTGGATACGTTGACCAGAGCGGCCGCTAGACCTCTGACAAAAAAAGTTGGTTATTGGCAAAAAATTGGTATATGATTGTCAACAACGAGCGCCGCCCACTGACCTGTCGTAAATCGACTTACCGCGATTGATATTTAGTCCGCTGATGCGGACCTTGGTCACCCATGGTTCTTGCATCAGCACTATCGCGGCCGTGTTTGCGGCGAAAGTCCTGCACAGGATGGCCGATGCTCCTTTTGCGTGGTGCAAGTTCGCCTGAAGTACCTTAACAGTATTAATTTTTGCTTAGGGAGTAGTTTACGCCTTGCCGAGATCGCCCGAACTGTTCGTCCTTGCCGGTATTGAGAAACGCTTTTGCTATGTGATTTGGGACACTCGTCCACGTCCACTGGGCTCGTCCATGTATCCTCTGGGGTGACAGTGATTCGATTTCACTATGACAGTTATGCGCTGCCCTAGACTCTCGGGTTAATGATGTTGAAGGCGGTGGAGCAGGCTCACTCAGACCACGATCGATGGGTGGTGCATGACTCCATTCGGAAAAAGTTAGTGGGCTCCGACTAATATCCGTTGCTGTATCTCTCTCGTACGACTGTGCGATTGATTCACTACTTTATTTTTCAAGATCTTTATTGTGTTTATTTTTAATATCTTTTCTTTTCTCTTATCTTTTCAGATATTGCCACTCAACAACTTACATGTGATGCATCCGTGAACTACGAAGAAAACTTCACTTTCTGCTTATCAGTTTGTGCCGATTGTGCATTTTCATTTTCCTTTCCATCGCGCCCGTGCGTGTAATCGAATCCAGCCCCGATGTTCCTGGCATACATTTGATAAAATATTAAAACTTAATTTTGCCCAACAATTTTAAATGTTGTAGCAACAACAGAATTTATCCAAAAACCCCTCTTTTAGGATAACAAATCCTTTTGCCGTATGTTTATCCAACGTATTGTCGTTAGTTCCAAATCTGTGATATTCTCAAAACAATTATTACGGATGCGTGATTATCGGACTAGCAACTGTCGTCGGCGTCGTCTTTGCCCTTTAAATGTAGCGACAAGAACGGAAATTGTGAGTGTTGCCAAAGGTCCTTCGGTCAGACATATTGAACAGACGAAAGAAACGTGTGGTGATATGAAAGGAGGCGTCGAAATTAATAAACAGTTTTCCGGTGTTTTCAAGCAATTTATAGAAATATTAAAAAAGTGCATTAGACAAGAGCAATTGACTAAAATTCGTATGATTCAATTTTAATTATTGTGGGGTGCGCATAAAGTTTAAGTTTAGCCAAAAAACCATAAAAAAATTTGATAGATCGGTTGTACTGTGTCGTGCGACTGTTTAATTGATGGTGAACCCCATTCATGCATCAGGTACTTACGAAACACAACAAACATAATAGGGGAATAGGAAAACTAACAAAAAATTTGGATTAAAGCCAAAAAAAAAACACTTTTGTGATATATTTCTTTTTCAAGGCCACTAAGCGAGTGAAAGAACCGTATTCGAAAAATTTTCTTTCGGTCGCGCGGATCAAAACGAATTAATAGTTGGATGTGTTGCGAGAAATCGGTGCGAATACGTATATTTAGATTTTCATAGTTTTTATTTATTAAATTGATGGTTGTGATCGAATTAGCTACATTTAGAAATCGGTTATTGTACCTTATTACCGTTAGGTTAGAAACGAGTCTTCAAAAGTCCGTCCTCGTACGACAATGGGTCAACGAACAAAGCAAAAAAACGGCACAATACCCTCCGACACGTCGGACTACAATCTCAAATCGAATTTGCTCAGCGTAAAGGGCAATTTGCCCGAAGTCAAGTTTTGTGATATCTCGGAAACAAGTAGCGCAATAAGTTCCGTTTCGGACAGCATTCGAGCCAATGGGAAGCGAAAAAGGCTGATATCTAATGAATCGGCCGATTCGTCTACATCGTCGGAGAAGAAGAAGTCACAAATTCCCGATGGCGGTTACGGTTGGGTTGTGGTATTTGCTTCGTTGATTCTGTCGCTGGTGGCCGACGGAATATCCTTTTCGTTCGGTCTCATCTACATTGAACTGGTCAATCATTTTCAGGAGAGTCGCACGAAAACGGCGTGGATTGGGTCGTTGTTCTTGGCAGTGCCGCTACTTGTCGGCCCCATTATGTCCAATTTGGTGGACAAGTATGGCTGTCGCAAAATGACTTTTATCGGAGGATTGCTGTCCGGTTTAGGTTTCGGCCTAGCTGCCGTGTCCAACTCTATTGAAATGCTTTACCTTACATTCGGCATAATATCGGGACTGGGTCTTGGAATTGGCTACGTAACAGCTGTGGTGTCAATTGCTTTCTGGTTTGACAAGAATCGAACATTCGCCACGAGCGTTGGAGCATCCGGAACCGGTATCGGCACATTTGTCTACGCCCCGCTGACGAATTGGCTCATCGAAAAGTACGGCTGGCGTGGAGCGACCCTGCTATTGGGCGGAACTTTATTGCATATCTGCGTGTGTGGAATGCTGATGCGCGATCCGGACTGGGTCATCGAAGAGAGTCGTTTGGAGAGTCGATCGCAGAGCGTTACGACATTTTCAAATTCGAGCATATGCCTGGACGAAATTAAGAAACTATTGGAGACGGGGACACCGAAGGAGACGGTCCTCGATACGCTAGTCACTAATTATAATACAGAAGTCAATCAACAAATACCAGATCCGCTGGATCACGGACTGGATAAGAAGTACAATAGTGAACTATTCCTGCCGACCTATATGAACTCACCGGGCATTTCGAGTATAAGTAGCAAGCACAATGATAGTCGACGTTCGTTGCCACATCAAGTATCGCTAGAGCAGAGTATATCACAAGACCATCTACCCATATCGACGCCCAAAAAGACGAATCCAAAACATTTGGCCAGCGCCGAGACGCTTTCATCAGAGTCCCCGGTTACAATCTCTCTGGGCTCCAACCTAACGCTCAATGACATTGACGTCAATCGAAAATCGTCGAATCAAACACTACGCCAGACAAGCAGTCGCATAGGTAGTCGCTATTCGCTGGACGAAAACATGATTCGAAGGAAAACGTCGAACCATATACATCATCAAGGACATCACACGGCCTCGTTGGATGTTCTTCATGAGAATGGAACGCTGAAAATTGCCAACCACTATCCGAATCCGGATCAATCGTTTGCAATCACGGTTGCGGATATCAAACAGCATAAAAATCACCATCACCATCATAATCATTCGAATGCACCGAAGAAGCGTCCATTTGTCGACTTTCCGATGAAGCAGAGTTTCAGACGTTGTCCACCGATACGGAATTCAAATTATTTTCGAGATATTCGCGTGCATCGTAATTCGATTATGTATCGCGGTGCAATGTTGAATACGCATCGATATCGTTTGCGAGCCTCGTCCTGTCCAAATATCTACAGGAATTCGATGACCACGCTGGCGAAGGAGGAGGAGCCGGTAAGTACGCTGGATTTTCTATTCATCGATTTAAGGTCGATGCACATTTTTCAGTCATCAGTCACAGTAATTGTCCATACAAGTTGACAGATTGTCAGTTAATTTGATTGACTTGTATGTAAAATGACTGTGACTGATGACTAAAAAATGTAGATCGTCCTTTAAGCAATTCCAGACAATAACAATTTTTATATACATATGTTTAGATGACTCTTTTCATCTGACTCACTTTAAGGGTTGACTTATTGTGAATGACTCATTGTGAATGAATCATTGTGAATCACTCATTGTGAATGACTCATTGTGAATGACTCATTGAAATTGAGCGCACGCGAATGAACGCACGTTTCGGCCACAAAGCTCCAGAATGCATATACAAATTTGAAAACAGCCCACGCAGTTGTGTTTGGTTGTACGATTCGCAAAGTTGCGCCCTATGACTGACACAACACTCAACACAGAGAACATGGATTCGGCGTGCATTTCGCATGCGGCCAATTTGCGCAAGGCCTTAAGAATGACTCGCAACATTTTGTTTGCCGCCTAATTTTTACTTCTAACAATTATTTTTGTTTTTATGTTTTCTTTTTCAGAGATGGTACGACAATTTTGTTGATATCATGAAGTCAGTGTTTGATTTTTCGTTGTTTTTGGACGCTAAATTCTTCCTATTCAATTTGTCGACGTTGCTGTTGTTTATCTGGTAAGTTAATTTAAATGATTCATTTGTAATAAATTCAAGGATGGAATCAGTGTGTGATTGATGACTGTTGTTTGGAAACACTCTGTCAGGATTATACCGTAGGCAATCATACATAGATGTCCAAATTGAAACAAAATGTTGTTCCTATGAGAATGTATCTGAAATTTCAAGCAAACGGCATGAGCTTGTGTGCGTGTGAGTTTAAGAGGACTTTTTCCAGTTGAACCGGTTTTTGTTTGAAAAATGAATTTGTCCTTGCCTTCTTCTTCTTTATGGCACGGTAGCCCGACGTCGTCGAGCCTTGGCCGCCTGGATTGAAAACCTCCAATTGTGGCGGTCGCGCGACCTTGTCCTCCAATTCCGAAAGCCTAGCATCTGGTGGGCGTCCTGACATACAGAATGCTCCCATCGGGCTCTCGGTCGTCCACGCAATCTGGCTCCATTCACTCGTTGCGCGTTCATCACCTTTTTGGGCATGCGATCGTCGTTTATTCTTTGTACATGTCCCGCCCATTGCAGTCGTTGCAATTTCACAATTTTCGACACCTGTAGCTCATCATACAGCTGATACAACTCAAGGTTGTACCGGATGCGCCATACACCTCGTTCACGAACGGCCCCGAAAATTCTTCGGACAACCTTTCGCTCGAATGTGTCCAACAGGTGTTCAGAGTTTTGGGTTTGGGTCCATGCCTCGTAGCCATAGCATAGCACAGGTCGGATTATGGTTTTATACACATGGCGCTTCGTGTTCCTGTGCACCAGCTTCGAATTCATAATTGGGAGGACCGAAAAATATATCCTTGCCTTGCCTTGCTCCTCACGAATCTCTTCTAAAAAAAAACGGTTTTTGCTCTTCTTCTTGTTTCGCGTGTAGACAGGCCCGTTGGCCATAAGCCCGGCGTGGTCTCAGCGGCTGCATGCGTCATCTTTCATGTTTTTTCTATATGCAGTTTTTTGTAGACGCAGATAACGCGTACCACCACTATATTGCATTTGCATAAGCCACGCGGCATGGGTCTGCTTAGGAAAATGCACTTCTGAGCTCAACACACGCGGTAACGGTAACCTGTTCCGCAATCTGAAGAAATGCATTGTCATCAAGTCCGGAGCGGCCTCAGCGGTTCTCTTTCAATATTTTTTCTATATGCAGTTTTTGCAGGAGCGCATACCGCGTGGTACATTTGCATAAGCCACGCGGTTGTATTTGTGAGATCAGGCGCAGATCAGACGACTGGGTCAAAGATAAGTGCAACCAATTTTGAGTGAGCTTTGGACATCTATGTATGATTTGCCTATGATTATACCATGTTCAGTAGGCTGAATATTAATAGTTGCAAAATTCTGCGTTTTGAGCAGACTATAATTCGCAAAAATTAAATGTGAAATAACAGATGAGACCTGAGGTGGCATTATGTAAGGCCTTCAGGCGACAGTCACTTTCATTTTTTGGTACCTCAAAACTATAAATCTAAATATATTCAGGTTTGACGGTACCTAGCCGTTCCAGGTCCTTTGTCTTCCCTGATTGAGAGTTAGACGCCACAAAAACAAATATTAAAGTGACTGTCGCCTATCACCCTACAGCAGTAATTCCCAAAATGGGGGTGCAATCCCATAGGGAGCCTAGGGAAAGGGAGCGCGGGCACAATTCTAATCTATTGGTACCGTTTATGAATTATGGTTTGCTTCAAAACCATTATTGTGACTCGAACTTCTTTCGAAATCCACCAGGAGTAATCCGATGTTGCAAAATGGACAAAAAATTTATTTTCTTTGATTAAAAAAAATCGCTGCTACTAAAACCGTTTGATGCACACAGCTGAGAATATTTAAGGCAAAAAAAAACACTTGATATGATTGAAATTGACAAGGCGTCAGAATCAGCAGACCTCCCAAGGGGAATACGAACTGAAACATATTGAGAACCACTGCCTTACACAATGCCAGCTCTGAATTGAAGCACAAATGACTAGAATATACCAACCGTTACTGATATTGATATGTGTATACACTGGCACATTTTATTCGGGCATTTCTGCCGCTTTCCTGATTTCGTATGACACGTTCCTTGGTTGAGCTATACCTTCCAACAGGCTTATTATCGCTCGTGAAGAGTGGAGTCTGTCGGTACACAAATCGAAAAGGTGGACGTTTTTAATGTCCATTTCATCACAAGGAACCGCCTGACACTTATATCTAAATAAATGTAAGAATTACCTCAGGTTTCAACATCACCGCCAGACCGGACGATGTGTCTGCATCGCAGACCGAGCGACGCGATGCCATGGAGTGCTAAAAATAACGGGGCAAGTAAGAAGAAGACGATATTCACTCAACTAACGTAACCTTTTGCATGTCGACATCATTTATCCAGAGTGAGACTTTAGAAACTCTTAACTGAATCATATTTGAGACACTCTTCCGGTTTCAGGCCGTTTCAACAACCCCGATTGAGAGACCAGAGCTAAGGCTATTGGCGACCGTCACTTTCATTTTTTCTCCTGGTATCTCGAGGGAGCCTAATCTCATCAGGCGAAATAGATGGTGACAGCGGCAGTTTTCTGACTTACTTGAAGTTTGTTCCAGTTGGTATTGCGAACTGCAGTGAACCAACTGGAGCAGCATAATCAGGCACAGCTTCCAGCTAGAGCCTTTAAGATCATGTTTGTATTGCGCATTTTATTACAAACCGCCGCGGCATGATGGACTGAACGCAGGCCGGTCCTAGGTATTATGGCGCCCTGTTCATATACCAAAAAGTCGCCCTTCTATATATTAATCAGGAATGGAATGTAGTAATCTGCCATAGTCATTTTCTATACGAACTTTGTGGCTGTATGATTGACACTTTGAATTTGTATGGAAGATGGCTGTCACTGTGACCGATCACTAGATTTTGTGATAAAATAGTAATTCTTAGAGCCGGTATTCAATCGATCGTCAAATTATGTAACGATACTCTGGCCGGCAGATGAATTGAACTGTGTATGATGTCAGATTTCGATAGAAAAGTCATTTTTAAGAAAATATACGAGTCCTAAATATGTTTTGCAAGATAATTGTTTATATTATCCACTCTTGACAACTTTTTTTTTTAATTCCTACCTAAAATGGCTCACTTTTCACTTTAAAACGCAGAATACGATAAAAATCGTTGGCACCGAAAATTAAACTGATCGTAGTCCGCACCGCAGGGGAAATGTAATTCAAATCTAAAGCGCAGAATAGGACCCCAGAGTGAAATTTTTGTCCGCTGCGATTTTCTCAATGTATGCTTAAGGTACGTTGTGCTCGACACGACTGCGTCGGCTCTAGCGACAGCGACTCGCTCAATTCATATAAAAACTCGTTTTTAGAATGAGAGAAAAATGAGTTTTTATATGAATGAGCGAGTCGCTGTCGCCAGAGCCGATGCAGTCGTGTCGAGCACAACGTACCTTTACTTATGAAATGCTTGTCCGCTACGATTTTCTCAATGAAAATGTATGCTTACGGTCGTGGAATATGTGGGGAATGCTGGAGAACTCCATAAGCTACATTCGAAAATGGTCCCGTAATTTTTCTCGACCATTTTAAGTATTTTTCGGTTTCCCGGTCATTAGATATTTTTCACCATGAAATGACCGGGAAATGGAAAAAAAAATAAAATGGCCGAGAAAAATTATGAAACAATTTTCGGATTGTAGCGTATGGAATTCCACTGCATTTACCACATATTCCACGACCGTAAGCATACATTTCCATTGAGAAAATCGTAGCGGACAAACATTTCACTCAAGGTCTATCCTGCGCTTAATATGGATTGGATAGAAAATTTTACGAGGTAAAATCTCTTCCTACAAACTACAGTATACATCCTACAAAACTCCTCTATCACAATTGAAACATGTACTACGAGCTGAGAGTACGAGAATGAGCCATCAAGTGAATACGCACATGGCACATCTCACCTACAACGAGCCTGCAAAGCAGCTATTCCCCTCTTTTGCAGAATATAGGGGTGGTGTACGCTACAACAATTTCTTATGTGCACAATCGCTGCAATGCACAACTCTTCACTTCTGCCAAGCATACAATCTATGAAATCTAGTGCCCATAGGGCGCCCATCCCTCATATGAAGTGTATGGATTAATTGGAGCATGTTTGCAGTGATGCACAGGTACGAGATATTCGAAGCATTTTTGAACGCGGACGGGTAAAAACTGGAAACGTCTCTCGCTCTTCCTCTCGCGTAGATACAATGCGGAAAGGTTTGAAGATGTGTCTTTCAAGGTTTCACGAATCACGACTGCGTCGATGGGCCGGTCAAATGGAATACAATTAGCATGCGAATTGAGGGTTTTTAGTGGAGTTTCTATGTAATTTCTTGAGTCGCGATAGCAGCGGAATTTTGGGAAAACACACCCTTAGATAATAATTGAATCAGTTCTAGTTCGTTTAATTTGTACAATAGGTATAGACGACGTGTATCAATCAATATAAATATGAATAAATAAATGCTATACAACAGAGAAGAGAATTGATGTGATCATCATGGAGTTGTCATCAAAGGAAGTCTTGATCTTAAAGGCATAATGAATTTGTTAATTTGGCGCCCCTTTCGGTTGGCGCCCTGTTCAAGTGCACAGTCTGCACATATAGTAGAGCCGGCCCTGGGCTGAAGACATCATAGAATCAAGATGTGCGCCTACAATTTTCGGGTTATGAACAATAGAAACTTTGTTTTTGCCAACAAACACATCAACCTTCCACTAATAATCCCTCGACCATATTGTGAGAAAAGTTGCATAGGATTTAAACGCAGAAATGACCAAATTTGTACGGTCAGAAAATGCTTCTAGACGACCTACACTGAAAGAAATTGTGAGCGCATAGGTCACAATTTATATACACATGAGCTCATAATTGTGATCGGTTTTGGGATAGCAACAGATTGTGAGCCCAAGCGCCATACAAAATTTACCTAATAGTTATAGGTTGAATGCATATTTAATAAGATATCTGGAGTCATAGTATATTACACTAGATGCCTTCGAAATATTGAGCATATGAGACTACAACTTTTGGTTAATTGTCCGTGATGTCATTGTACGTTGCGATGCGGATGCACATTAATTATTTGAAAACTCATACTTGTTTCGGATTCTGATATATACTATGAATACATTATCCACAGTGAAATCCCAGATAGCCACATAACAAATGCTATGAACATTATAGATGTTACTATTTTAGTTATATATTGTGGCAGCTATCAGCATGTAATGTGATACTTCAAATATTTTCCAAAATTTCTAAGGTCACATCATGTAACCTAAATTTTCACAGAGGAGCACTATACTAAGCATAACCTATTGCATCTTGAAGAATATGTTGTGTCATTTCTGAACATATACATGTAGGATTGACGCTTACTTCATCGCTCCAGAAGCCACATAATTATAATGCAAGTGCTAACAGAAGATAAGTATAATCTGCAGAAACTATAACACCTTGAATTGTGTATTATTGCATTTCTGAAGACATTTATATGTGATCGGTGGTCATATGCCAAAGTTTCCATCCATCACATATATGCATATGTAGGTAATATAAATGTTGGTATCTAGCTCACAACCTATCATCGAACAAAACACTTAACTGTGAGTCTTGTGATTATCGAACATGGTTCAAAATAACATTGTTTATTGTTTTTCAAATTCTGAAAAAAAAAGTCCCAATATAAAAATTAAATGCAAATTATATATTTTCATATTTTTATTTTATTGAATATATATTTTATTGCAAAAGTATGTAGCATAACTCGCAATCACTTCAGAAAGAAAAAAAATAGCAATAACGATTTTGTTATTTTTGAAAAATAAAAATTTAACATTTTTCCAATATGTAGATAGCAAAGCTTTCGCATTAACTATTGATTACAAAACCTGTGATTAAACAATATGGAGTACTTAGCAAATGACTATCTATCCTAACAAAATGATTTTTTTGTAAATATTTTTTTAATTATTTTCAAAATTTAATTTTTAGTTATGATAAATGTTTTTTAAATTTCGTTTTCTTAAAAATAAAATGTCAAATATAATACATATCTCAAGTTTATGTTGTTTTATTTAGGCCCAACGACATATTTTCTCTTTTGCAATTCAATCGTAGTGTCTGTTATTTTTTTTTATTTAATTTATTTTAACAATTCATGAACCAAGCAATTGGTTTGTATTAATTTTGAATTCATTAACGAAATCAGTTAAAATGAATATTATACCAATATGTAGCGTAACTTTCGCATTGATAATGAATAATACAGTTAATGTCAATCAATTAGTTTTATTACCCTAGTACTAATTTTAAATTAATTAACAACATGTATTTCTTCAAATTTTTTTTTTTCATTTTCTATTATAAATTGTTATTTTGAAAATCGTTTGTAAAATTACTACATCTGGAATATGCTTAAGATCTTGAGTGAAACGTCGTGTAAAAATTTAAATAAAATAGCCAAAAGAGTCATAATGGAAAAGAAATAAAAATGCACGTCGTTAATGAATTAAAAACTAAGACTAGGGTAACAAAACTAATCACTCGGTAATAACTGTAGTATTCAATATCCAACGCAAAAGTTATGCTACATATTGGAGAAAAAAATTGCAAAACGATTTTGTTATTTTTGAAAAATAAAAATTTAACATTTTCCCAATATATATTGATTACAAAACCTGTGATTAAACAATATGAAGTACTTTAACACCCCAAAAGACATCTACTATTAGCAAATGACTTCGAACATCTCCCTCCTAATAAAATCACCTTTTTTAAATATTTTTTAATTATTTTCAAAATGTAATTTTTACTTCTGAAAAATGTTTTTTTTAAATTTCATTTTCTTAAAAATAAAATGTCAAATACATATAACACATATCTTAACTTTATTTTGTTTCATTCAGGCCAAACAAAATCATCTTTTTGTAAATATTTTTTAATTGTTTTAAATATTTAATTTTTAGTTAGGAAAAATGTTTTTTAAATTTCAGTTTCTTAAAAATAAAATGTCAAATATAATACATATCTCAAGTTTATATTTTTTTATTTAGGCCCAACGACATATTTTCTCTGTTACAATTCAATTGTAGTGTCTGTTATTTTTTTTATTTAATTTATTTTAACAATTCACGAACCAAGCAATTGGTTTTGTATTAACTTTGAATTCATAAACGGAATCAGTTTAAATGAATACTATACCAATATGTAGCGTAACTTTCGCAATGAATATTGAATAATGCAGTTAATGTCAATCAATTAGTTTTATTACCCTAGTACTAGTTTAAAATTCATTAACATTATTTCTTCAGAATTTTTTTCTTCATTCTCTATTACAAATTGTTATTTTGAAAATCGTTTGTAAAATTACTACATCTGGAATATGCTTAAGATCTTGAGTGAAACGTCGTGTAAAAATTTAAATAAAATAGCCAAAAGAGTCATAATGGAAAAGAAATAAAAATGCACGTCGTTAATGAATTAAAAACTAAGACTAGGGTAACAAAACTAATCACTCGGTAATAACTGTAGTATTCAATATCCAACGCAAAAGTTATGCTACATATATACGAAGTGTCCCTAATAATATGGCAAGCCACTGTACAGTTAATACAAAACCTACTGAACACTTTCTCTAGATCTCAGAGGAAAAACGGGTTTAAGGCTTTAGGGTTGTCGTGAATCTCTAGAAGGAAAACCGGGGGAGATTTCAGTTTCTGTGGCGCCAAAATTTTATGATGGCATTTCACTAATTTTAGCCTGCAATGAACGAATCTGCAATTATTTTTCGCGAAATCCTAACGGTTCTCTAGATATTTAGTGTCAAAGTTTGACTTTTCTATGCAGCAGATCACTACTCCAATCGGAAAGAGAGGGGAAAAAATTGTGGATTTCAATATTCAAGTGAAACGAATTTAAAGCAAAACGTCATTGCGATTGGATGAAAAATGTTTTAAAATAATTCTGACTCGGAAACACGCTTTATTTACATTCGAGTACTGAGCTGGAAATGGAAAAGTTAGACTTTGACACTAAATATTTAGAGAACCGTTAGGATTTCGGAAAAAATAATTGCAGATTCGTTTGTTTCAGGTCAAAGTTAGTGAAATACCATCATCAAATTTTGGCGCCACAGAAACTGAAATCTCACCGAAAACCGAAATCGAATCGAAATTTTTTAGATTGCCAGTTCAATGGGGAAACTCTTATATGACGAAGAGTTGATTTTTAAATTTTATAATCCTTGCGAAGATTAAAGCATCTAAACTTAAGGGTATTTGCATCAAATTTTCGTTTCGTTTTACAACATGTGCTCTTTTATGAACATCGTAATATAAAGTATCCAATTGCCTTGCTATTAGTGCTATTGGTTCGTGGTCACATGCGCAAATACATTCTACCTGTGCATAATTTGGATACTCATTTGAACCTATACGCAATACAGTCTTACTTTTAAGAATTATGTGGAAGTATTCTATGAATGTGTAAAACTTATAATCAGCAGCACCCTGAACAAATTGTAGTACATCAGAAGGTACTGTATTTAATACGGTTCTTAGTTTTAAGTATTCAGTATCATTGGGAGTCGTGTTTTTATTAAGCATTAATCTCTTGGCAATAGTTTGGCAAATATTTTTTCGTGATACAGTCGCCAAAGCAATTCGTTTCAATTCCCTATGCTTCGACTCAAATGGCATACTCCATAAAGGTTTAACAGGACCAATAGCTCGCATAATAAGAGGATAGTGTGTGATAATATGATGCTTAGGTTTTAAAGATAATTTGAAATGCTTAATATATAGGTTGTGGTGACTTTGAATTAGTGATTCTAACTGAGCTATTAAGGAATCGTCGACTGTGTCCATCATCACAATATCAAGAATTTCCATTAAATGCAGGTAAATATCCCATAGCACGTTGTCTTCGGGCACCCAGTCTCCGATCATAATTCCCAAAATGTGGGAAAAACATAGCATTTCAGATGCTGAATATCTCAGTTTATTTTTTTTTAAATTATCATGAGAAATAGGTTGCGGTTTGTTAACACGCTGATCATTCTGTCCATAATCAAAAAATCTAATTCTATTATTCAAATCCTCCAAAGTGAAAAAACGATTTTCATAAATAAACTTCCTAATCATTAGAGAAGTTTCAAAATTTAGAATTCCTTCTAGAAAGTCGTGCATCAAATCAACTGCATAATTCTTAGTTACATTAAAATATGGTAAATCGGAAAATATACATATATCAACGATTCCAGATTTTTTAACATTTTTTTCCTCAAGATCGGTGAAGTACTCAGTACTGTTCCTAAGTAATTCCTCTTTGGCCCTCACAGTGTTTGATGTTTCAGACTTATGCATCTTGCAAAATCTGCAAAAGTAATTAGCCGTAAATGCTTCCGTAAGACCAAGAATTGAATTAATCCCCTTATTGTCTCCAGTGCATGCTGCTAAACGAAAAATGTAATGAGTACCATCAATGAATAATCCGTTGGTACCTAAATCGGCTAATTCCTCAACAACCGGTTTAAATACTTTATTACCAAACTGTTTTTTATCTAAGCTGTTTAGAAGCATTAAAGGAAATACGAACTGCCTTTTACATCTTAAATGAGGCGGGAGGAAAAGAAATGATACGTACAAACCCCCCAAATTTTGTAAGCCAGATCTTGAACCCAATGGGTTGTTCACTTCAAACTCATCATAATATATTAGAAATGGAAGAACAACATTATTTAAACCCTTATCAGCAGAAATATCTTTCCAGAATTGTGTTTGGAGTATATTACTGATAGTGATAGTTTCGTTACTTAGAGAGCGTAAATAATTTGAAATATTCTCCTTTAGAATTGGTTTCGCAAATAAGGAAAGTAGAATTTCTTTTAAAGAAAAAATTTCCGCCGTGACTAATGCGTTCTTAATAATCATATTCCCATCCTTTTTTGTAACATCAGGTCTCACTCCAATATTATGAGTATATGTCTGGCCTATCAAATTGACAGATCGTAGAACATTAATCCTTTTATATTCAGAATCTATGAAACTGAATGAAGCTTTTGTATCTTCAACTATACGTATGATTCGATCTATGTTACATGGAATATCATTCGACAAGTTACCAACGATCTCCTTTTTCAAAATTTCAAAAATGTCAAAAACGTGTGACTTGAAAGTGTCCAGTAGGTTTTGAATAACTTTTCTGTTAAGACTATCATTTGAATACAATGAGAGAATTAGACTTATCAATTTAGATCGAATATCTTCAATAAATATGCGATTCGCATCAGCCACATTTATGTTTTCATTATGTTGAAAATTTTGAAAATTATTTTTCGAAACTACTAAAGATTTCGCATTTAAATTTTCGGCTGGCGATTCAACATTTAAATTTGGTTTAAAGAAATGCATAGCAACATGTTTCCGAAATGAATCCCTCTTACTAAAGTATCTTACGGTTTCACATTCATGACACTGTAAGATAGTCTCTAACCGATGATACATGTTAAGATGACGGAAGTACAATTTCGGGGTGT
The DNA here is from genome assembly GCA_949715475.1 of Microchrysa polita. NCBI lineage: Eukaryota > Metazoa > Arthropoda > Insecta > Diptera > Stratiomyidae > Microchrysa > Microchrysa polita. The sequence goes on along the minus strand of OX454419.1, from coordinate 6,804,753 downwards.
TAAAGATTTTCTTACATACAAAACATTTCATTCTGACTCACGATTATATTGCTGAAGATCCGCGATTAGATTACTTAACGACGTCGTAACGTGGTCTTCTTTCGTTTCGATGCCGTACACTGCCCGTTGAATAAATGTCCACACTGCTGACGAGTCCTCCGGATATTTTGCGTTCAATGCGTAAAAGCATTTGAAACAGTAGTCGATTGCGTTTAACAAAGATGCAATTGGAAATATCGCCTCGTCTATCGCTATATATACGGCATATAAATCTGAAATGTAATATTATCAGTAACATTAATATATTAATATTATTGCCAATTGAAATAAATGAAATAAAAAAAAATATAAGCACCTGCAAGATCTCCAGCAACAATAACCATCGGTTGGAGTGTTTTTTTTTCTTTCAGCAGTCCCGCCCGCACCAAATTTACTTCCTCAGTAAGAAGGTTTGCATCCTGGGAAAAAATAAAGTAAAAAAAATAAAAAATCTGCTATAGGAGGAAAAAAAATAGTTTACGCACTTTTAAGAACAATAATACGTAAATTAGAACCTCCGGGCAGCAACAGTGCTGAATAGCATTTGGTCAGTTATTTAAAGTGTATGGTGCAGCCGCTGTTGCTGCCCGGAGGGTCTAATTCACGCATAATAATAAAATTACCGAAACATTTAATATGAAGCTTCTGGAAATGTCATCTCCTGATAATTTGACTCGTTTTCCCTCTACTTTACGATAAGCGGATTTGGCAAATAAATGTGGAAGTATGAAAAAGCCGGTAACATCGCTTTGAATTTCAATAATCCTCCTCAGTTCCTTATTTTCGATTAAGCTCTTTCTTTTTTTTGCGATTTGTATTATGCTATCATTAATTTTAGCCCAATTTACAAATAAATGATTGGCGTTTTTAGGATACAGATGTTCGAAGTCGTTTGCTAATAGTAGATGTCCTTTCGGGCCTTTAAGCACTCCATATTGTTTCATATATTGTTGAATGTTGAACGAATCCGAGCGTATTTCTAACATCCGATACGAGCTTGTGTCTTTCCAATATCTCTCAATTTTATCGAAAGGGTCTAGCGAATTCCTCAGAAAAGTTAGTTTTTCATTGATATCGTCAGATACTGTAGATGATGAAGCAGCATTTTCAGATTTGATACTGGAAACGGTTCGCAAACGCTTCTTCATTCGATTGAAACAAGTCCAAAGTTTACCACTAGCAACTCTATTTGTGAATTTATTGTAAGGTATGTAGTATGTGCCTTCATTTTCAGATGGAAACTCATTTTTTATTTCTTTTGTTAAATCTATAAAACGCTTAGTTGTAATGACAAATTCCGCAATTTTAAATTCGAATTCTTTTTGAATTATCGCATTTGATAGTAAATTCCGGTGATAATCTTCAAGTATTTTATTTTTTTTGTAAAATGCTGTAACTATTTGGCCGTTTGCCGATTTTAACGCTGATTTAAATGCATTATTTTCATTTGGAAAAAGAAACTGAAAACAACATTTGAAAAAGTCAATTAATCTCAGTTTACTGGTAAATTAGACGGATGCAGCTGTGCAACCTCGTCAGAAAAAATCTTAGAACAAACGAATTTTGAGATGGGGTTTCTATGGCAACCCCATGTCCCCAATTTGCGATTTAGTCCGTTCTCACACATGTGTTGTTGGATTCAATAGGGACACATTTGGGTGTAATTGGATAAAAATTGGCCTTGAAGAAAGAAAGTTTTTCTTGGAAAATCCCACTTTTGAAGTTGGGGATTATATGGCAGCCCAATGACCCCATAGTCTGATGTTTCCAGTTTTTAGATATATTTTGTGATATCAATATAGACGTATTGTAGTGCGGTTTTGTGAAGATTGCCCTTTAAATAAAAAAGTTTTACTCAGAAAAACTTATTTTGGGGGGTTCGGTTTGTATGTCAGCCCTATGACCCCATGATCAAATTTTAGTGATTCAAACATACACACTGCCTGCAGTAAAAAGAAGCATGTGTGCAAATCATCCGATAGCCGATAGCTTTAAAACTGGCCGAGTAAACGGCGTAGCAACGGACGAACAAACGGACAGAAAGACAGACAGACGGACATGGCCCAATCGACTCCCCTAGTCATACTGATCATTTATGTACATGGGGACATAGAGGGTCATTCTCTCGCACATTTAAAGCATACTTTAAATAAAAGCATACTTCAAAATAAAGCTCTTTCTATTGAAAATGCATAGAAAGAGCTTTATTTTAAAGCATGCTTTTATTTAAAGTATGCTTTAAATGTGCGAGAGAATGACCCAAAGTCTCAGAAGCTTCCTTCAATGCATTACAAACTTCATGACAAATTTAATATTGCCCTTCCACTTATATAGTGAAGGGTATAAAAATAGATACAAAATGTAAAATATAAATACCTGTTGTATATTCGAACAAAGCGTAATGTCGCCAATTTCGGTGGTTACATTCGATGTGGAAGGAATTAATGTTGCGTCAATAATTTGAATGTCGCTATTTGTTTCGGAAGAAGCGCAACTGCTAGGGGTACCCGGAAAACTGATCTAAACAATAATAGAAAGTTTAACAATTTTCAGAACCGACTTAAAAGAAGACTTATTTACCTCACTGCGGAAATTCTCCTGATACTTCTGCCAAAACGTTTGCCTGGGGCCAGCCTTCGGTATCACATCTTTTAGTGTCTCGTAAGATAAGTTGTCAAATGATATTTGATCGAATTCTTCTTCTGTAAAGCGAATAATAAGTATAATCTAAGTACATATAACGCTGTACGGCAAAAAACGAGGCAAGCGTTATTATACGCGTACGTTTGCAGAGAAAGCAGAGAATGCGGCTCGCCGCGGTGGCAGTGTAACACTCTTTAAAGGCTCGTTCGCACTAGGCAAGTAATTTAGTCGAGTACGCGTCTGAATAGTGAAAATTCAGCTATTCAGACACGTACTCGACTAAATTACTCGCCTAGTGCGAATGGGCCTTAAGGCTCGTTCGCACTAGGCGAGTAATTTAGTCGAGTACGTGTCTGAATAGTGAGATTCTCTTAAAATCTCACTATTCAGACGTGTGAGAGTTCTGACCGAATCGAATGTGGTGATGAGTGTACCAAAATCCAAAACAGGATCGGACGAATACAGTCCTGCATCTTCACTGATTTCAATCTCCACGGGAATGACTAGAATATTTTCATCTTTTTGTTCGTCCCGTTCTGGTACTTCTGAGATCTTTATTCTAATAAAGGCGGTATGGTTGCCGAGTTGAGGGCCACGAAACCTGATACGAATAATGGGTTTCACTGTGTGTGCCGGGATCTCCCACAAGACCCGAGGTCCCTCCTGACCACCACTTGGCAATCCTAGCTGAAATTGTCCGCCACTGTTGTGAATCTGAAAAGGGATCGATGTTGAGACGAGAAATGCCGCTGGAAGGTGTTGAGTACTATCTTACCTCGAGTATTTGAAAAAGTCTCAGAAGTGGATTATACTTATGAATTTCAGGTTTGATTGTTGCATTAAAAGGTGCCTTGATAGTAATTAGCGATTTTCTCCGATGCGGACACTCCTTTTCTTCGTCACGGACCGGTAAACGAGCCTGCCCGAACGACGTATGTATAAAAAGGTACGTCGCTACGGGTTCGTTAGATTCGCGGCAAAAATAATACATTGAAGGTTGTGTTGCTTACATATACGCCATATTAATTCCAGGCAGTTTTTTTTTCCATTTCAGACATATTTTCAAAAAAAGCTAGAGAAATAATTTGGGCGACAATTTCCCAGTAAACAATTTTAGAATCTATCATAGGTCTATGAATAAACAGTTGCGGGACATTCTGTATATAACACATCAGACACAAACCATACTCACCAATAAATTTGTCAATTAATCCTTGATACCCCAGAATCTCAAGCTTTTTCAATATGTAATCTTTCGCCATAACCGTGTTATCCTCGAAAAGTGGAAAAAAAATCGCAAGTTTACGAATCATGTAATGATTAGAGGTACGTTTGATGATGCGAATTTCAGCTAAAATTACTGACTTATAAACGCGAAATATACTCATTAGGGCAAAATTGCAGCGCCATTTTGAGGTTTCACTAAAGTTAGCCTGAAACGAACGAATCTGCAATTGAACGGTGTGGATTTGTGTCGCCTCGAAGCAAACCCAATGATAAATCCGAATACATTGCTTCGAGGCGACACAAATCCACACCTATCGATTAGCAACGTTCCCGGCAAAACAACAACTGTTAATTATTATCAGCAACTTTCACTAGAATTCGCAATTATTTTTCGTGAAAACATAACGGTTCTCTACATATTCAGTGTCAAAGTTTGACTTTTGGATGGAGTAGCTCATTGCTTTGATGAAAAAAGAGAGAATTTTCGCTCTAACGATGGAGGAAATTATTTAATGCAAGATACTTTATGTTATGGACTAAATAAGCATCACTAGATTATACAATTATACAAATTTTCCAGTTTTTAGGTTATCTGCAGTGTCAAATTTCTTGGATGTGCTAAAATCGTTAAATTTAATATTTAAGTGAGGCGAAATATAGTATAGTGCATTTATCTCTAAACTCAAACATCCAAAAAAAAAGAAAACTTTTGATGCCAAATTGTTGTATGCCCTACGAGGATTGCGCAGTAAAAATTTACACTTTTTTCCGTGTCACGTTTGGCCGATAGGGGGCGCCAAAGGAGCGAAATTTTGGTCTATAGTATCTTGTATCATTGCAAAGAGAATTTTGTGTAGTTTAATTCGTCTTTGGAACATTTTCCTCTAGATATAACCGTTGCCAAGATATTAGCGAAAAACCAAAATTTTGCCCCTTTGGCGCCCCCTATCGGCCAAACGTGACGCGGAAAAAAGTGTAAATTTTTACTGCGCAATCCTCGTAGGGCATACAACAATTTGGCATCAAAGGTTTTCTTTTTTTTGGATGTTTGGGTTTGACCATGTTTTCGATTAAATGCACTATACTAATAGAAAAGTTAAACTTTAACGCCAAATATCTAGAGAACCGTAGGTTTTCGGGAAAAATTATTGCATATTCGTTCGTTTCAGACTAACATTAATGAAACCCCCATCATCAAAATTTGGCACCACAGAAACTGAAATCGGTTGAAATGCGGCTTTACTCGTGGTTCGGTAAACTTCACAATTAAAATTTGCTTCACATAACACGACTCTTCAGGGCATAAAACAACGAAAATGTACACAATTATGCATTTATGGTAAATCGCGAGCTTCGTATCATAAAATGTGGAAACGCACCAATGTGCAGTTAAAACAAAAAGTGATGCGATCACGAGTTTTCGAGTTCCATAATATAATAATGTGCCTGTGCAGTTCGATCAAAAAGTGATGTCTCATGCGGAAAAAAATGGCGACGCTTTCGGATCGATTGCGATGGAAACCGCAGTAAATTAAAAGTTTTGTGAAAGTGGAAAGTAAAGTATGCTGCTACGCAGCAGATTCCGTGTACACACGACGCCACTAACCACGATAAAATTTCTCGCGATTTTAATTCCACCACAATACTTCAGTTTCCACTATCACAAAACTTTTAATTTACGGCGGTTTCCATCGCGATCGATTCACAAAAGTGTATGGAGGCGCCGCCATTTTTTCCGCTATCACACATGAAAAAGACATCACAAAACTTTTTGCTACAACTGCACAGGCACATTATTATATTATGGAACTCGAAAACTCGCGATCACTTCACTTTTTGTTTGGATTCTCAGTTTGAAAAACACTTACCTGTTAAAATTCTAAACGAACAAAACAATGGAACCACCCGTTTCACAAAAAACCACACGTTTCACGCAAACCACATCGCACAATAAACGAAAGACGACGACTGCGACTCTACTCACTGTGTTTCGCGTTACATCCACTTCGACTCGTTAAGGCGTTATTCCATTGAGGCGACATTGTCGCATTCGACATTTTTAAATGTTGCTTTTTTGGTTTTTAGTCTCTGTTCGCAGGTCGGTTATGTCCAGAATAGATCCAGACGATCAAAAAACGGAAAATGATACCATCTAATCAACGCAAAATTGCTTGCCGTCGGCCAAAAAAGCGACATTTAAAAATATCGAATGCGAAAATGTCGATCAATGGAATAGCGCCTTAACGAGTCGAAGTGATTGTGACGCGAAGAAACATTTGATATGCAGACAGAGTACATACTACTCTGTTTGATTTGTAGATATGTATACTTCTTCGGAACGTACCTACTTGCTTGCCTAAAGTTTGCTGTTAGCGTGATGTTGCTCCGAAAGCTTTTCTCAATGGTTTTGTGCAGCAGCTAAAGTGATCTTTGCGACCACATTTAAAGATTTTACATATAATGCCTATGAGTTATAGGCACTTATATGTGATTGTACTGAAAATGCGAAAATGCCTAGGGACTCATTTGTTGTGAACCGTAACAAAATATGTTGCACGTTGTAAGTATAATTTAACAGCAAATAACTGTGTTCGAAGAGTTCACAGAATATAATTCAAATCGCCAAGGAAATGTGCGTAAGCGTAAACGTCATTATCTATAGTGCTTTGTACAACTAACAATGATCAAAGCATCCATAATTGTATTTGGAAAAACAATAATTTCGGCGACATAGTCTATTATGCCAAAAGCTATTGTCTTTTTTTTCAGTGTAGAAGCCACCCAGTGACGAGTACGGTGCAATCGTCAGCATAGGTGATCGCAATTCGATTCCATCCGAAGGTTCTGGAATTCCAGCTAAGTAGATGTCAAACAAGGTGGGAGAGAGTGCCCGCCCTGTGGAACACCTACCTTGATCTTCTTAAGCTTTGAACGTTTGCCTTGAAACTCGGTGAAGGAATGCCGACCAGCTAAGTATGTAGTTAGCAATCGAACGTAACTCTTGATCAGTAGTTGCCGTTGAGATCCTATAGCTGAGCATGTGCGGCAAGAGTGGAGTGATGAGGGCGTCCAGCATCTTTGCGATAGTATTTGTCGATAGGATTCGGCGAGATTCGTACTTTTCCAGGTTTAGGACAGGGTGAAATTCGTCCCATCTTCCAAATTTACGGGATGGCAAGCGAAGATATAGACAAGTTAAAGGCTGCCGTGATATACTCAAGGGCGGGAATTGAATCAATTGTCTTGCTAGATTTCATGTTTGACCGCTGCCATGTAAAGCCAACCCCCCAAATTAGGTTCTTAAAAGAAAAACTTTTTTATTTGGGCACCGATTTCAACCTCATACAAATGTGTTTCTATTGATGCCACAAAACATATGTAAAAATGGATGGAAAGGAGCCATGGGATCATGGGGCCGTACCCTCTCCCTTTTTGGTTTGCTACATTGTTTTTTGCTACTCCAATTTCACCAAACCTTTTATTTATGTGATTTTATCGAAACGACAAACGGAATTTTACTAAAGGACTATGACCGCCGCTTCCCCCCATATTAAAGTTTGATAAGAGAATATTTTTTGTCCAATTATTCCGAGCAAACCTCACTCAAATATTGTTTAATCGCCGCCACGGAACTTCCGCGCCCGAAATTAGCCTCATTTTTTATTGTTTTGCGTTTTTGACACTGTTTCACTACAAAATTTTGGTGGGGAGTTACGGATTCGTGCTCAACACCCCAAACAAACGTAAGAAACAAAAAAAAATTCTCCGTCGCATTTTGCCATCTAGGTTTATCACGTACTAACTACATCCACTAATGAGGCGGTTATTCGTACTATGGCGTGGTCGTCTGGTGGAATGTACTTAACACTAAAATTAACCGTAATTGGGGGAAGTAGTGAAGATGTAACGAACAGCTAGCGTGGCTGATGGCCACGAAGCAATTTGATGCATTTTCATATGAAAACAGAAAATTGCCATTTTGAGGCCTTTCCGGGCGTTTTTCGAGGGGCAAAGTGCTTGTTTATTGCCCCAGCTTTAACCGGCTGTATCTTTGAAACGGTGATAGCTAGGACCCTGGAAGTTTCAGCAAATTGTAGGTCTGTATGCCCTCTTCATCGACTTTTTCAACCCCCCGTTTCGAAAATTTTCATATCAAAACAGAAAATTGCCATTTTGAGGCCTTTCCGGGCGTTTTTCGAGGGGCAAACTGCTTGTTTATTGCCCCAGCTTTAACCGGCAGTATCTTTGAAACGGTGATAGCTAGGAACCTGGAAGTTTCAGCAAATTGTAGGTCTGGATGCCCTCTTCATAGACTTTTTCAACCCCCCGTTTCGAAAATTTTCATATCAAAACAGAAAATTGCCATTTTGAGGCCTTTCCGGGCGTTTTTCGAGGGGCAAACTGCTTGTTTATTGCCCCAGCTTTAACCAGCTGTAACTTTGGAATGGTGATAGCTAGGACCCTGGAAGTTTCAGCAAAATGTAGGTCTGGATGCCCTCTTCATCGACTTTTTCAACCCCCCGTTTCGAAAATTTTCATATGAAAACAGAAATTTGCCATTTTGAGGCCTTTCCGGGCGTTTTTCGAGGGGCAAACTGCTTGTTTATTGCCCCAGCTTTAACCGGCTGTATCTCTGAAACGGTGATAGCTAGGACCCTGGAAGTTTCAGCAAAATGTAGGTCTGGATGCCCTCTTCATCGACTTTTTCAACCCCCCGTTTCGAAAATTTTCATATCAAAACAGAAAATTGCCATTTTGAGGCCTTTCCGGGCGTTTTTCGAGGGGCAAACTGCTTGTTTATTGCCCCAGCTTTAACCGGCTGTATCTTTGAAACGGTGATAGCTAGGACCCTGGAAGTTTCAGCAAAATGTAGGTCTGGATGCCCTCTTCATCGACTTTTTCAACCCCCGGTTTCGAAAAGCCCATTTTGAGGCCTTTTCGGGCGTTTTTCGAGGGGCAAACTGCTTGTTTATTGCCCCAGCTTTAACCGGCTGTATCTTTGAAACGGTGATAGGTAGGACCCTGGAAGTTTCAGCAAAATGTAGGTCTGGATGCCCTCTTCATCGACTTTTTCAACCCCCGGTTTCGAAAATTTTCATATGAAAACAGAAAATTGCCATTTTGAGGCCTTTCCGGGCGTTTTTCGAGGAGCAAACTGCTTGTTTATTGCCCCAGCTTTAACCGGCTGTATCTTTGAAACGGTGATAGCTAGGACCCTGGAAGTTTCAGCAAAATGTAGGTCTGGATGCCCTCTTCATCGACTTTTTCAACCCCCGGTTTCGAAAAGCCCATCTTGAGGCCTTTCCGGGCGTTTTTCGAGGGGCAAACTGCTTGTTTATTGCCCCAGCTTTAACCGGCTGTATCTCTGAAACGGTGATAGCTAGGACCCTGGAAGTTTCAGCAAAATGTAGGTCTGGATGCCCTCTTCATCGACTTTTTCAACCCCCCGTTTCGAAAATTTTCATATCAAAACAGAAAATTGCCATTTTGAGGCCTTTCCGGGCGTTTTTCGAGGGGCAAACTGCTTGTTTATTGCCCCAGCTTTAACCGGCTGTATCTTTGAAACGGTGATAGCTAGGACCCTGGAAGTTTCAGCAAAATGTAGGTCTGGATGCCCTCTTCATCGACTTTTTCAACCCCCCGTTTCGAAAATTTTCATATGAAAACAGAAAATTGCCATTTTGAGGCCTTTCCGGGCGTTTTTCGAGGGGCAAACTGCTTGTTTATTGCCCCAGCTTTAACCGGCTGTATCTTTGAAACGGTGATAGCTAGGACCCTGGAAGTTTCAGCAAAATGTAGGTCTGGATGCCCTCTTCATCGACTTTTTTAACCCCCGGTTTCGAAAAGCCCATTTTGAGGCCTTTTCGGGCATTTTTCGAGGGGCAAACTGCTTGTTTATTGCCCCAGCTTTAACCGGCTGTATCTTTGAAACGGTGATAGGTAGGACCCTGGAAGTTTCAGCAAAATGTAGGTCTGGATGCCCTCTTCATCGACTTTTTCAACCCCCGGTTTCGAAAATTTTCATATGAAAACAGAAAATTGCCATTTTGAGGCCTTTCCGGGCGTTTTTCGATGGGCAAACTGCTTGTTTATTGCCCCAGCTTTAACCGGCTGTATCTTTGAAACGGTGATAGCTAGAACCCTGGAAGTTTCAGCAAAATGTAGGTCTGGATGCCCTCTTCATCGACTTTTTCAACCCCCCGTTTCGAAAATTTTCATATGAAAACAGAAAATTGCCATTTTGAGGCCTTTCCGGGCGTTTTTCGAGGGGCAAACTGCTTGTTTATTGCCCCAGCTTTAACCGGCTGTATCTTTGAAACGGTGATAGCCAGGACCCTGGAAGTTTCAGCAAAATGTAGGTCTGGATGCCCTCTTCATCGACTTTTTCAACCCCCCGTTTCGAAAATTTTCATATGAAAACAGAAAATTGCCATTTTGAGGCCTTTCCGGGCGTTTTTCGAGGGGCAAACTGCTTGGTTATTGCCCCAGCTTTAACCGGCTGTATCTTTGAAACGGTGATAGCTAGGACCCTGGAAGTTTCAGCAAAATGTAGGTCTAGATGCCCTCTTCATCGACTTTTTCAACCCCCGGTTTCGAAAAGCCCATTTTGAGGCCTTTTCGGGCGTTTTTCGAGGGGCAAACTGCTTGTTTATTGCCCCAGCTTTAACCGGCTGTATCTTTGAAACGGTGATAGCTGGGACCCTGGAAGTTTCAGCAAAATGTAGGTCTGGATGCCCTCTTCATCGACTTTTTCAACCCCCGGTTTCGAAAAGCCCATTTTGAGGCCTTTTCGGGCGTTTTTCGAGGGGCAAACTGCTTGTTTATTGCCCCAGCTTTAACCGGCTGTATCTTTGAAACGCTGATAGCTAGGACCCTGGAAGTTTCAGCAAAATGTAGGTCTGGATGCCTTCTTCATCGACTTTTTCAACCCCCCGTTTCGAAAATTTTCATATGAAAACAGAAAATTGCCATTTTGAGGCCTTTCCGGGCGTTTTTCGAGGGGCAAACTGCTTGTTTATTGCCCCAGCTTTAACCGGCTGTATCTTTGAAACGGTGATAGCTAGGACCCTGGAAGTTTCAGCAAAATGTAGGTCTGGATGCCCTCTTCATCGACTTTTTCAACCCCCGGTTTCGAAAAGCCCATTTTGAGGCCTTTTCGGGCGTTTTTCGAGGGGCAAACTGCTTGTTTATTGCCCCAGCTTTAACCGGCTGTATCTTTGAAACGGTGATAGCTGGGACCCTGGAAGTTTCAGCAAAATGTAGGTCTGGATGCCCTCTTCATCGACTTTTTCAACCCCCGGTTTCGAAAAGCCCATTTTGAGGCCTTTTCGGGCGTTTTTCGAGGGGCAAACTGCTTGTTTATTGCCCCAGCTTTAACCGGCTGTATCTTTGAAACGGTGATAGCTGGGACCCTGGAAGTTTCAGCAAAATGTAGGTCTGGATGCCCTCTTCATCGACTTTTTTAACCTCCGGTTTCGAAAAGCCCATTTTGAGGCCTTTTCGGGCGTTTTTCGAGGGGCAAACTGCTTGTTTATTGCCCCAGCTTTAACCGGCTGTATCTTTGAAACGGTGATAGCTGGGACCCTGGAAGTTTCAGCAAAATGTAGGTCTGGATGCCCTCTTCATCGACTTTTTCAACCCCCCGTTTCGAAAATTTTCATATGAAAACAGAAAATTGCCATTTTGAGGCCTTTCCGGGCGTTTTTCGAGGGGCAAACTGCTTGTTTATTGCCCCAGCTTTAACCGGCTGTATCTTGAGGCCTTTCCGGGCGTTTTTCGAGGGGCAAACTGCTTGTTTATTGCCCCAGCTTTAACCGGCTGTATCTTTGAAACGGTGATAGCTAGGACCCTGGAAGTTTCAGCAAAATGTAGGTCTGGATGCCCTCTTCATCGACTTTTTCAACCCCCGGTTTCGAAAAGCCCATTTTGAGGCCTTTCCGGGCGTTTTTCGAGGGGCAAACTGCTTGTTTATTGCCCCAGCTTTAACCGGCTGTATCTTTGAAACGGTGATAGCTAGGACCCTGGAAGTTTCAGCAAAATGTAGGTCTGGATGCCCTCTTCATCGACTTTTTCAACCCCCCGTTTCGAAAATTTTCATATGAAAACAGAAAATTGCCATTTTGAGGCCTTTCCGGGCGTTTTTCGAGGGGCAAACTGCTTGTTTATTGCCCCAGCTTTAACCGGCTGTATCTTGAGGCCTTTCCGGGCGTTTTTCGAGGGGCAAACTGCTTGTTTATTGCCCCAGCTTTAACCGGCTGTATCTTTGAAACGGTGATAGCTAGGACCCTGGAAGTTTCAGCAAAATGTAGGTCTGGATGCCCTCTTCATCGACTTTTTCAACCCCCGGTTTCGAAAAGCCCATTTTGAGGCCTTTTCGGGCGTTTTTCGAGGCGCAAACTGCTTGTTTATTGCCCCAGCTTTAACCGGCTGTATCTTTGAAACGGTGATAGCTAGGACCCTGGAAGTTTCAGCAAAATGTAGGTCTGGATGCCCTCTTCATCGTCTTTTTCAACCCCCCGTTTCGAAAATTTTCATATGAAAACAGAAAATTGCCATTTTGAGGCCTTTCCGGGCGTTTTTCGAGGGGCAAACTGCTTGTTTATTGCCCCAGCTTTAACCGGCTGTATCTTTGAAACGGTGATAGCTAGGACCCTGGAAGTTTCAGCAAAATGTAGGTCTGGATGCCCTCTTCATCGACTTTTTCAACCCCCGGTTTCGAAAAGCCCATTTTGAGGCCTTTCCGGGCGTTTTTCGAGGGGCAAACTGCTTGTTTATTGCCCCAGCTTTAACCGGCTGTATCTTTGAAACGGTGATAGCTAGGACCCTGGAAGTTTCAGCAAAATGTAGGTCTGGATGCCCTCTTCATCGACTTTTTCAACCCCCCGTTTCGAAAATTTTCATATGAAAACAGAAAATTGCCATTTTGAGGCCTTTCCGGGCGTTTTTCGAGGGGCAAACTGCTTGTTTATTGCCCCAGCTTTAACCGGCTGTATCTTTGAAACGGTGATAGCTAGGACCCTGGAAGTTTCAGCAAAATGTAGGTCTGGATGCCCTCTTCATCGACTTTTTCAACCCCCCGTTTCGAAAATTTTCATATGAAAACAGAAAATTGCCATTTTGAGGCCTTTCCGGGCGTTTTTCGAGGGGCAAACTGCTTGTTTATTGCCCCAGCTTTAACCGGCTGTATCTTGAGGCCTTTCCGGGCGTTTTTCGAGGGGCAAACTGCTTGTTTATTGCCCCAGCTTTAACCGGCTGTATCTTTGAAACGGTGATAGCTAGGACCCTGGAAGTTTCAGCAAAATGTAGGTCTGGATGCCCTCTTCATCGACTTTTTCAACCCCCGGTTTCGAAAAGCCCATTTTGAGGCCTTTTCGGGCGTTTTTCGAGGCGCAAACTGCTTGTTTATTGCCCCAGCTTTAACCGGCTGTATCTTTGAAACGGTGATAGCTAGGACCCTGGAAGTTTCAGCAAAATGTAGGTCTGGATGCCCTCTTCATCGTCTTTTTCAACCCCCCGTTTCGAAAATTTTCATATGAAAACAGAAAATTGCCATTTTGAGGCCTTTCCGGGCGTTTTTCGAGGGGCAAACTGCTTGTTTATTGCCCCAGCTTTAACCGGCTGTATCTTTGAAACGGTGATAGCTAGGACCCTGGAAGTTTCAGCAAAATGTAGGTCTGGATGCCCTCTTCATCGACTTTTTCAACCCCCGGTTTCGAAAAGCCCATTTTGAGGCCTTTTCGGGCGTTTTTCGAGGGGCAAACTGCTTGTTTATTGCCCCAGCTTTAACCGGCTGTATCTTTGAAACGGTGATAGCTAGGACCCTGGAAGTTTCAGCAAAATGTAGGTCTGGATGCCCTCTTCATCGACTTTTTCAACCTCCGGTTTCGAAAATTTTCATATGAAAACAGAAAATTGCCATTTTGAGGCCTTTCCGGGCGTTTTTCGAGGGGCAAACTGCTTGTTTATTGCCCCAGCTTTAACCGGCTGTATCTTTGAATTGGTGATAGCTAGGACCCTGGAAGTTTCAGCAAAATGTAGGTCTGGATGCCCTCTTCATCGACTTTTTCAACCCCCGGTTTCGAAAAGCCCATTTTGAGGCCTTTTCGGGCGTTTTTCGAGGGGCAAACTGCTTGTTTATTGCCCCAGCTTTAACCGGCTGTATCTTTGAAACGGTGATAGCTAGGACCCTGGAAGTTTCAGCAAAATGTAGGTCTGGATGCCCTCTTCATCGACTTTTTCAACCTCCGGTTTCGAAAATTTTCATATGAAAACAGAAAATTGCCATTTTGAGGCCTTTCCGGGCGTTTTTCGAGCGGCAAACTGCTTGTTTATTGCCCCAGCTTTAACCGGCTGTATCTTTGAAACGGTGATAGCTAGGACCCGGTTTCGAAAAGCCCATTTTGAGGCCTTTTCGGGCGTTTTTCGAGGGGCAAACTGCTTGTTTATTGCCCCGCAGGGGGGTTTGTGTCCGTGTGACACTCAGCTCGGAAGGCTGTTTGTAGTCGGACAGAGATCTTTGGTGAGTTGTGACACCACGGACCTAACAGTGCAAGGGGGCCCCTGGTACAGTTGATACGCCATGGCGAGGATCTGTACAAAGACCATTCGGGCGCTAACGGTCCCGTACTCCTGAGTTATGCACGGGTGGCTCTTGGCGTGCCTACCTCCCCCCATAGTTTGCGGGAGGGAAGCACTAAAGGCCTAGCACGATTTTGATGTCCCCCGGTGGGGGGGTGCATCATACGGAAGTCGTGTGAGCTTCGGAGGTGACGGCTCCGCATGACCCGAGTCGAGAAGGGGCTAGCTAGGGAGAACGGCCTTGGTGGAAAATGCCTACGCGCCTATATCTAGCTAGTTTGTGGATTGATGACCACACTGCCTGAGTCGCATTGCTGACTAGTAAACTGAAGGGGCCGCCTGGATGTGAAAAGCAGCGCTTCGTTGTCTGCACAGACGCGGAGTCACAGGTCCAACGAGCCTGGGGTGTGCATGCCCGAATTCGCCGTAAGGCTTAACCAATAGGGGGCCGAAGGAGGATCACACCTGCTATGGAGAAGTCCATAGCGAATAGTGTACCTCGGGGATGGGCGAGCCCAGGGGACCATGGTCCCTTCCCATCTTGGCGTTGGTCTCGATGGGGCTGTCGGTTGTTAAGCAAGACATCGAGCTGGTGATGCAGCCCCGGGGTTGGGTTCCTGAAGGTGAATGCATTCACCGGATGGAGAAATCCCCATCTGACTACAGATCCGGGTCAGTAAACAAGCTGGAGGTCCAAACCGCATAAGCAAGGACCAGGGTATAAAGCCATAGGCTAGGTGACCCTTAGACAGTAACCTCGTAGATGGTATGCTTGCTTGTTTATTGCCCCAGCTTTAACCGGCTGTATCTTTGAAACGGTGATAGCTAGGACCCTGGAAGTTTCAGCAAAATGTAGGTCTGGATGCCCTCTTCATCGACTTTTTCAACCCCCGGTTTCGAAAAGCCCATTTTGAGGCCTTTTCGGGCGTTTTTCGAGGGGCAAACTGCTTGTTTATTGCCCCAGCTTTAACCGGCTGTATCTTTGAAACGGTGATAGGTAGGACCCTGGAGTTTCAGCAAAATGTAGGTCTGGATGCCCTCTTCATCGACTTTTTCAACCCCCGGTTTCGAAAAGCCCATTTTGAGGCCTTTTCGGGCGTTTTTCGAGGGGCAAACTGCTTGCTTATTGCCCCAGCTTTAACCGGCTGTATCTTTGAAACGGTGAAAGCTAGGATCCTGTAAGTTTCAGCAAAATGTAGGTCTGGATGCCCTCTTCATCGACTTTTTCAACCTCCGGTTTTGAAAATTTTCATATGAAAACAGAAAATTGCCATTTTGAGGCCTTTCCGGGCGTTTTTCGAGGGGCAAACTGCTTGTTTATTGCCCCAGCTTTAACCGGCTGTATCTTTGAAACGGTGATAGGTAGGACCCTGGAAGTTTCAGCAAAATGTAGGTCTGGATGCCCTCTTCATCGACTTTTTCAACCCCCGGTTTCGAAAATTTTCATATGAAAACAGAAAATTGCCATTTTGCGGCCTTTCCGGGCGTTTTTCGAGGGGCAAACTGCTTGTTTATTGCCCCAGCTTTAACCGGCAGTATCTTTGAAACGGTGATAGCTAGGACCCTGGAAGTTTCAGCAAAATGTAGGTCTGGATGCCCTCTTCATCGACTTTTTCAACCTCCGGTTTCGAAAATTTTCATATGAAAACAGAAAATTGCCATTTTGAGGCCTTTCCGGGCGTTTTTCGAGGGGCAAACTGCTTGTTTATTGCCCCAGCTTTAACCGGCTGTATCTTTGAAACGGTGATAGCTAGGACCCTGGAAGTTTCAGCAAAATGTAGGTCTGGATGCCCTCTTCATCGACTTTTTCAACCCCCCGTTTCGAAAATTTTCATATGAAAACAGAAAATTGCCATTTTGAGGCCTTTCCGGGCGTTTTTCGAGGGGCAAACTGCTTGTTTATTGCCCCAGCTTTAACCGGCAGTATCTTTGAAACGGTGATAGCTAGGACCCTGGAAGTTTCAGCAAAATGTAGGTCTGGATGCCCTCTTCATCGACTTTTTCAACCCCCCGTTTCGAAAATTTTCATATGAAAACAGAAAATTGCCATTTTGAGGCCTTTCCGGGCGTTTTTCGAGGGGCAAACTGCTTGTTTATTGCCCCAGCTTTAACCGGCTGTATCTTTGAAACGGTGATAGCTAGGACCCGGTTTCGAAAAGCCCATTTTGAGGCCTTTCCGGGCGTTTTTCGAGGGGCAAACTGCTTGTTTATTGCCCCAGCTTTAACCGGCTGTATCTTTGAAACGGCGATAGCTAGGACCCTCGAAGTTTCAGCAAATTGTAGGTCTGTATGCCCTCTTCATCGACTTTTTCAACCCCCGGTTTCGAAAATTTTCATATCAAAACAGAAAATTGCCATTTTGAGGCCTTTCCGGGCGTTTTTCGAGGGGCAAACTGCTTGTTCATTGCCCCAGCTTTAACCGGCTGTATCTTTGAAACGGTGATAGCTAGGACCCTCGAAGTTTCAGCAAATTGTAGGTCTGTATGCCCTCTTCATCGACTTTTTCAACCTCCGGTTTCGAAAATTTTCATATGAAAACAGAAAATTGCCATTTTGAGGCCTTTCCGGGCGTTTTTCGAGGGGCAAACTGCTTGTTTATTGCCCCAGCTTTAACCGGCTGTATCTTTGAAACGGTGATAGCTAGGACCCTGGAAGTTTCAGCAAAATGTAGGTCTGGATGCCCTCTTCATCGACTTTTTCAACCCCCCGTTTCGAAAATTTTCATATGAAAACAGAAAATTGCCATTTTGAGGCCTTTCCGGCCGTTTTTCGAGGGGCAAACTGCTTGTTTATTGCCCCAGCTTTAACCGGCTGTATCTTTGAAACGGTGATAGCTAGGACCCTGGAAGTTTCAGCAAAATGTAGGTCTGGATGCCCTCTTCATCGACTTTTTCAACCTCCGGTTTCGAAAATTTTCATATGAAAACAGAAAATTGCCATTTTGAGGCCTTTCCGGGCGTTTTTCGAGGGGCAAACTGCTTGTTTATTGCCCCAGCTTTAACCGGCTGTATCTTTGAAACGGTGATAGCTAGGACCCTGGAAGTTTCAGCAAAATGTAGGTCTGGATGCCCTCTTCATCGACTTTTTCAACCCCCCGTTTCGAAAATTTTCATATGAAAACAGAAAATTGCCATTTTGAGGCCTTTCCGGGCGTTTTTCGAGGGGCAAACTGCTTGTTTATTGCCCCAGCTTTAACCGGCTGTATCTTTGAAACGGTGATAGCTAGGACCCTGGAAGTTTCAGCAAAATGTAGGTCTTGATGCCAAATAATAATAAATCTCATTCCTCGCTGCATATTTGGCTCTATGTCCTCGCGGGACATGCCATTGGAAGATACTTAGCATTGGACACTCTAAGTTACCAGATTATCCCAGCATTGACGGACTATACTCGGTACTCCGAGATTTTTGTTTGGCAAGAATTTTTAAAGCTTGATACAAGATGAATTGGTGACGCAATGAAACGATGGTCTTATTTTGAATCCGGACTCGGCGCTTTTCTGGCATAGGAGCTGGTGTTCACGCGAAACGGTACTGGATTGTCATACCGCATTTCTGAAAATGGAGAAATTAATTTCACATTTACCATTGTTGGACCTCTGGGCACAGCGGATATCCAGAAATCGTAAAGCGGACCTAGCGCAAAGGGCATAGCAGGGACCGTACCAGAAAACCAACGATAAATTGGTATGCCCATTAATGCAATAATGCCAGCAAGCACGCCGCCATAAACTAGGCGAACTTACGATTGATTTACTGAGGTACGCCTTATTGGAGCTGACGTGAACACGCCAGGCGGCTTAACCTTCCGTATAACGATCTCTGTAGAAGCTGCAGGGATGGGGAGGAGGAAGAAACTGCCTTTCATTTTCTTTGTGGCGGCGCAGGCAGAAAAAAAGAAAATCTATTCTGGGGCATACTTTTTTGCCGATTTGGGAGACCTAAAGATCGTTTATATTGCTCAACTTCTATGTTCTATTGCACACTCGGGCTGGTTATACGTTTAGGGTAGCCGGGATGATTTATTTCGTGCGTGGTATGACAAAGGACCCATATGTTGTCTAAGTGTGTTGTGGGTATCATGACAGCCCTTTAACCCCCTAAACTCCTATAATAATCTAACAAAAGTTTCGGCTTGTAGAGCAACTATCGTCATTCACGCAACTTAACTGACACTTAGCACACACTAGTCCTTTTGCCCAGAGTGAGACTTTACAAATTCTAAATTTAATCATGTTTGTGACACGCCCGCCTATGGGGTGCAGGTGATCGCCGGTTTTGACAGATTTTCTAGTCTTCTTTACATCTCTTCACATGTGCCTACACAGTATTTCGCCTTGCATCATATATACACCGGAACGCATCTACTAAATCTACGGACAGTGGAATCATATACATAGTATACTTGCATCTATACTCGTAGCTCGAGATCGAATGTCCGCATTCCCATTGGCTTCATAAATCCGAATGTTTCGAAACCGAAGAATTTCAAAATTTTAATTATATATTCCAGTGAAAGGGAAACCCCCAAAAATATTCGAGTGTCCCGATGGCTCTATTTATTGCATCAGGGTTTTTTTAACTTAAAAACGAGGCACAGAAAAAATATTCCATAACTCAGAAGCTTTTTACATCTCTCAGTGCTATTCATTTCGCGATTCTATTGTTGAAAGAAGGTTGTGTCACTTGTTATGATCAGAAAAAAAAACTTAAAAAAAAACGTGTAAACATTATTAACGCAAGAATAGACGCACTTCTTTCGAAAGCGTTCACAAATATGAATATATTAGAGTCTAAATTTATAAATGGTCATTTCGACAATGTGTCAGCTTTTTTTTAAAAGCGTCAATTTTATTTTTAAAAAACAGCCGGCATCGTGCCAAATTACAGACGTCATTCAAGTTCATCTGCCGAGTAAGCGCACACATGTAAATATACCAATGTGCCTGTCTAGACAGTTTCAATTTTCGTTCGTCTTCATCATTTTGACAATTGAAACTTGAGATGTATGCGCTATTGAAGAAACGCATTCATTCTTGAACGCAATTGCCAATGTTAAATATTAACAACACATCATCTATTCATACAATTCATGAAAGAATTTATCATTTACCCGTCCTGACCAAAGCCGTGACACATATTTAACGATAAATAATGAACAGATCTGGATAGAATGATATTGATCTCTTCTGTTCACTTGACGCAATCAATGACATGTTCAATGTTGAAAGTGGATACGGAGCTTGAAGACGATAGGGAAGACGAAAGCGCACATGTGTGGACATAGCCAATAACAGTCGATATATTATTGGAGACAGTGTTATTATGTTCCCTGTAAAAAAGTGAGACTTGGGCGGAATTCATAGTCCTCACTTATACTTAAGGGAGCACTTAAGGGAATCCTTATTAATTTTGCGATTCATAGTCCTTCATATTTCAATTATGAATTCCGCCCCAAAACTTGACATTGTAGTAGTCTAGTTGGGGTGGACGTTAGCGCGCTCGCCTTTGAAGTACAGGGCTTTGAATTCGAAACCTAAGAGAATACATTTTTTAATATTCCAACTTTTTTGTTCAAAGTTTCGACACATGTAACAGAATATGATGAGACCATAGTTAGATGATATCGGGACAAAAACACATGGCAGAGCTTGCTGTTGATCACAGCACCTCTACGAAAATAAACCGCCAAGATAAGGTAAAGTGTCGCTTACACATATCCAGGCTTATACTCAATGCTAAACATTTAATTTTCCATAGTTTCCAGGAGGAACGTTTTATTCTTGACATTATTGTATTGTATAACCAAAAAAATACCATGCAAGACTATTAATTAGAACTTAAATTAAGCTAAAAAACAATTATGTACATATATGTAATTTCGGTCACAAAATGTTTCGTTCCACTTCTCATGAATTCACTGACATAATCTTTAATAAATTTGACATGAATTTTTCGGTTTATACTAGTTTCACTGTTCGCGTATTTGTTTAATTATTTTTCAGAAGAATTTAAATTACAATTGTCTTTCGTTGATTGGCGATGTATCATCTGTTAGCAGATTAGGCACAGTTGCCATGATCCTGTATTCTGTCTATGAATGCGGATACGATGTGTATTTATTGTTTGCAAACAATTAAAACTCGTATGTATATTTTGCTGCCTGTTTTTAGCTTCAAATTCTTGTAATCATTTAGTCCGTTTTGTGCAATTTATCCGAGATAATAAATCAGTAACTTCATTCATTGTATTTATAAATTGAATAACAAATGTGACTACGTTTAAATGTATGGCCCTACATTGTATCAAACATAAATTGAACGAACATCTCTCTTGTGCGGACACTCTTGTTGGACGGACATTTTTTAAAAACATTACTTTTGCAATGACTTTCCCTTTGAAAGTAACCCCTCTTGGGAGGGCCCCCTCTAACCCGGACGCAGACAACACACTTGGCCGGACACGGGCTCCTCTTAGGCTCATTCAACCGACGCGAAAACGGATCGCCAGCACGAGACATACAAATGCATTGGGTTATATGGGAAGCACACGATAAGCGAGTGCCGTGATGCTGTCAAAGCACGGCTCCCAAGCCGTGAATTTTCGAATCGTGGTGCACGAGATGTGAAAAAAACGTCTCGCGAACCGTGTTTTTGCATCGTCACGGCTCTCACTCCTCGTGTGATTCCCATATAAGCCAATGCATTTGTATGTCTCGAGCTTGCGAGCCGTTTTCGCGTCGTTTGAATGAATCCTTAGGAGGTTTTCACACTTACGAGGGTGGTCTGAAAAGTTTCCGACCTCAACTCAAAGATGGCGCCACTCGTAAAAGCTAGTGAATCTAGTTGTGCATCTTTTAACAGTTACTCACCAAAGTTTCGGCCATTTTGGACGCGCAGTTTTTAGTTGACAGTCGTTTGAGTGAGGCCTGCAAAGTGGGCCTCCGTGGCGGCGATGACCTCCTCATTCGACTGAAATTTCTGCCCGGCGAGTGACTTTTCCAAGTTTGGAAACAAAAAGAAGTCACTCGGGGCGAAATCTGGAGAATACGGTGGATGAGGTAGCAGCTCGTAGCCCAATTCGACCAGTTTGGCGTTGGCGGGCGGAGGTGTGATCCGGTGCGTTATCATGGTGGAAGAGAATTTTTTTCTTTGCCAAGTGGGGCCGTTTTTTCTTCAATTCGGCGTCGAGTCGGCCCAATAATTCGGCATAGTACAGCCCTGTGACCGTGTTGCCCTTCTGCAGGTAGCCGATGTGGATCACACCTTGTGAATCCCAGAAAACGCTGGCCATCACCTTTCCGGCCGATGGAGCAGTCTTCGCCTTCTTCGGAGCACGTTCGCCGGCTGAAGTCCACTGTTTCGACTGTTCCTTGGTCTCTGGTATGTACCAGTGTATCCAAGTTTCGTCGACTGTCACGAAACGACGCAGAAACTCCTTCGGATTGCGCTTAAATGGCGTCAAACACTGCTTTGAAGTGGTCTCACCGTTGCGCTTGTTGTCCGGAGTAAGCAAACGCGGCACACATCGCGCCGACAGCTTTCTTATGCCCAAAATGTCACGCAGGATATGACCCACGCGATCTTTTAAAATGCCTACTGTCTCAGCTATCACTCGCACCTTCAATCGGCGGTCTGCCAATACGAGATCGTGGATTTTTGTCACGTTATTCTGCGTGCTAACCGTTTTCGGGGCACCTGGACGTGGCTCATCAAAAACCGACGTGCGACCACGTTGAAACTCGTTAAACCAATTTTTAACGGTCGCCATCGAAGCAGAAGAGTCACCGTACACAGCATCCAAACGCTCTTTGATTTCGCCGCGCGATTTCCCTTCCAAAAACAAGAATCGAATCACCGGCCGATATTGCTCTTTTTCCATTTTTCTAAAATCGGCGAACACTCCAGCTTTCACACGTGGCCAATGCAAAACTACGAGTCTGATCCGGCTGAATTTTGGACAGTTGCCGTCTAGAAGAATGTACTACACGATAGTAAATTGCTCTTGCGATACTGACACCATCAGGCAGGGAGGCTAGGTACTTATCAGACTACCCTCGTAAGACCAGATTACGTAATCTGTGCAAATGACTTAATTTGAGCTGTCAAATTCCCTACAAATTTAAATTCGCCACACCGCAATTACAATTGGAAAAATCGCAAGCTGCACTCATCTTCGCTACAAAAAAGGATCGTTCAAGCTGGGTAGCCGCTCGTAACATCAATCAAAAAAGTTGTTTAAATACAGATGGCAGCAAAATTGATTCCATGTGTTTTGAGTGGTTTTCAAAAGTAAGAAATCGAAAAAATCCAAATTCCCGTTTTTGGCCCAATCGTCCAAGCAAAGACTAAGGGAATCGGTGATAAAATCAGGATACGTAATTTCGTGGCATCGAATTGATGGTTACAACGGTGGCGTAAGAGACACAGCTAATATGGCAGGAGATAAAGAGAAGCCACTTGTGATTGAAAAAGCTGCACGACCGAGGGTATTTCAGTCTGTTGGTATTAAGCGGCTTCCAATAAGCTGGCAGTCTGACAGGAAGGCTTGGATGACTATTGAAATAATGGCGGAGTGCCTAATGGAATTTTATCGCAGGATTGTCCAGCAAAACAGGAAAATATTACTGTTCTTAGAAAATGCCACGTCCCATTCTCGTGACTTAAGACTCAAGCATATCAAAATTATATTTCTTTCCAGTAACACTACATCAGTTTGCCATTAGATCAAGGTCTTATACGAAATTTCAAAGTCCACTATCGCAACAATCTTGTCAAGTATATTTTGGCAAATGGCGACGTGGTCGACGAATCTCTCTCTGTACCGTAACCCCTTGTGGGGCATGGTGCGTTCACTCAGCCGTTTATAGGCTACTTCAAGTCAACGTTACATTGCATATAGAGGAGTGTATATAATTTTGCAAACACTATAATATTTTCTGGACTACGAGGAGATTCGATCTCCGGACCTCTAGATTACTAGCATCGTAGAGTGCGATTCAACCAAGTGAGCCACAGAGCGTGGTCGACGAATACATCATTAACTGTTTTCGACGCCATACATTTAATTGGACAAATGTTCAATCAGGATTCATACAAAACTGCTTCAAAAAAGCGGACTTTAACAAAAGCTGCGAAATTTAACCACCTGATTTCGACGCAGAGGAAGACTTGTCCTTGGCAACGCTAGCTTTGATGCTGCAACTACCCGGATCGTTGGGTAAATGTTCAACGAATTTTTGACGGTAGATGCAAACTTGTTAAGTGAAAATCTAGAAATTGGCCAGTCAATAAACCGAAATATAAGGCCTTAGGTCGCAAAAAATAGCTCGGCTCTGGTTTTTTGGGATATTGCTAAGTAGTGTACCACCAAGTTTTGCAACTTCGAAAAACCTGTGCTAACCCCGTGACCCTCAAAAAACCTCAAAATTTTCGGACTTTTTTCATATTTTGGTTTGTAATTTTTAAAAGGTGCTTCCTACAAGAAAGACGTCCACTGCACTTTTAAAGCTAACAAAATTCTTTAATTTGAGTGCAACGCCAGCTTTGTAGGTATAAAGGATCCCATGATACAGCATTTTAAAAGATGTTTTTTTTTTGTAAAAAAGTCAAAATTGTAATACGACGTACTATGACGTGTTCCGATTCCATCTGTTCCTGGATGCGTTGAGGCTAATCAAGGAACACAGTTGGATGAATTTTGGTTAAGATTCAAAAAGAAAAAAAGGTTTTCTTACAAGAACCTAATATCTAGGGGTTGGTTTGTATGACAGCCCTATGACGTAATGTTCCGATTCCATCCATTCCTAGATATATTTTGAGGCTTTACTAGAAACACATTTTGGGTGAGGTTTAGTTAAGATTGGCTCATACAGACAAAAAATTTTCTTAGAAGAACCTAATTTCCAGAGGTTGGTTTGTATGACAGCCCTATGACGTAGTGTTCCGATTTCATCCGTTCCTGGATATTATTTGGGGCTCTCCCAGGAACACACTTGGGTGAAGTTTGGTTAATATTGGTACGTAAAGAGAAAACAATTTCTTACAGGAACCCAATTTGCAGGGGCAGCCCTATGACCCCATGGTCCGATTCCATTCGTTCCGTCTTATATACAGCTAAGTAACTGGTTTATAACTTCGTGTCACATGACTTTCTCCGTATAGAATGCGCAAGTCAATATTTAGTTCGGAAGATGACTAAAATTACAATTTCAAACTTTTTTACAAAAAACCATGTTCAAAGCGCTGTATCTTAGGATCCTTTGCACCTACAAAGCTGGAGGTGGACTCAAATTAAAGAAGGTTTTGTTAGCTTTAAAAATCCAGTGGACGACTTTCTTGTAGAAAGCACCTTTTAAAGTATCTAGTAGATACCGTTTTACATAATGTTTTCGCTGAAAAATATTTCAGAAAAGTATCAAAGAGGATAAATACAAAAAGCAAGAGAAACATTTTTTGTTATTCAATAGTGTGTATTTCCGCCATTTTTATTTATAATTTCATAAAGCCTTCGAAGCAGGGAATTGTATAATGAATGCAGCACGGATATCGGTATGTATTTTAGACCAAGCTGTCTTAATTCCATGAAGTAACTCTTCTTTAGAGTTGTACTGTTTACCACTACTGTAAAGTGTAAACCTCCCGAACAAGCCACCCCCAAATGTTTTCTATTATGTTAATGTCAGGGGAGTTGGGCACCCAGTCTAACAAAGTCACATTTTCCTTCTCATTCCTCAATAAACGATTTAACCACCCTCGCTGTATGAATTGGTTCAAGATCATATTGCAATATCCAAGGATCGCCTTCGTACATGACATTTATCTTAGGAATTTCTAAGAGCTGTTTATAAGATGAACCCGTTTGGCGACCTCGCAGGATGACCAAGTCAATAGTTCCATGATATGATATGGATCCCCATACCATAACGGAACCTATTCGGGAGTGATGGCGTTACAGGTACGTAGTACGTATGATAATAGTAGGATAACCTATCTGGACCGTCCACAAAAAAACGTTTTTCATCCGTAAATATTACCTGCCTATATTACGATGTCCAGTTCATGAAAGTTGAGGCGAATTCCAGGCGCTGTAGGCGATGTTGTGGGGTTAAGGCTGTTTTTTCTATAACCGTAAACGTTTCAGACAAGAAGAAGATCTAAGATGTAGTTGGATGGCCCTCACACTTGGAGATAACACCAAATTCTCCCCAAGCTTACGCGCAGTAAGGGGCGAATTGGAGATTTCTCTTAAGATACGTCGCCTGGATGCACCGGAAATCGCTTTTTTTCTGCCCCCTGCGTATCGTCGGACATAATTTTCACTATCTCGTATAAAATTATCAACAACGTTCGAGCTCCGCTGAATCCGTATTGCCATTTGTCGGTTTGAATATCCTTTTTGCTTTAGTGTGGAAATTGTCGCCTTTTCCTCGGCAGAAAGTTGCTTTCCTTTTGACATTATCCACTATATGACTCACAGAGGGCGAAAAAAAAAATTCGCGAGCGCGAATGGTGGGTTGGTGAGAGGCGAACCAAACGTTTGAAAATTTTATTCATTTCAATTCATTAACTCTGTTAGTGGAAAAAGGTGATAACTTCATTTACCCTCTGAACTCTGTAATGGAAGGATTGTTATGATTTTCTTCCATTGATAAGTAAATTGTATGTTACAGCCAATATTACCACATTCTGCTAAATTTGTCTTTCTCTATATTTTCTTCATGCAAGTTATCACCTTTATCTACTCACATCCTGAATTGTATAGTAAATCTGACCAAAAACAACAAAGTTGTAAAAGTTACCCCGCCAAAGAAAAATGCATCTGCCGCAAAAAGAATACATATCACTCCAATCCGCTGCTCATATCTAATTTTGTTTGCTGGATGTACTTTTGTTTTAGGTGTAAATGCGGGACAAGTTTAAATGTACTGGACTACTTCTTAAAGTAATTTGGTGGGAGCTTTAACATTTTATTCAGTGCCACTTTGACGGCTCCCTCCAAATTACTTTAAGAAGTAGTCCTGTACATTTAAACTTCTCCAGCATTTACACCTAAAACAAAAACACATCCAGCAAACAAAATTAGATATGAGCAGCGGATTGGAGTGATATGTATTCTTTTTGCGGCAGATGAATTTTTCTTTGGCGGGGTAACTTTTACAACTTTGTTGTTTTTGGTCAGATATCATATATTTTTGCATACTTAAATAGCCAACTAATATTTTTGTTTTGGGAAAAGTTTCAATAGGTTTTTGTTCAGCATATTCCACAAATTTAATATCATAAGTTATATTCACAGGGTCTTCTTTAAAATAAATAGATAATGCAAACGCAATTGCAAATACGCCACAAATGGCTGTTGCTGAGCTTTTTTAAAAATAATTTTGGGATGAAATGGGTATAGTTTATTAATATGTATTTTGTGCAAAATAGATTTCCTAGATATCCCAGTACCCCAATGTCCCAAATGTCCCAGTATCCTAATGTGATAATATCCCAATGGCCCAATGTCCTAATGTACCAGTGGTCAGTGTCCCAATGTCGCAGTATACCAAGTGTCCCAAGGTCCCAATAGCCTAATGTCCTAATATCCCAGTGCCCCAATGTCCCTGTATCTCAGTGCCCTAATGTCCCAGTATCCCAATGTTCCAATATCCCAATGTGCCAATATCCCAATGTTACAATGTCCCAATGTTCTAATATCCCGATGTCCCAGTGCCCCAATGTTCCCACGTCCCAGTTTCCCCAGTGTACCTAATGTCCCAATGTCCTAATGACCCAAGACCCTAATGTTCACATGTTCTTATATCCCAGTGCCCCTATGTGCGAATATCCCGATGTCCCAATGTCACAACATTCCGATGTCTCAGTGGTCCAATGCCCCTATGTACCAGTGTCCCAATGTCCGATTGTCCCAAGGTCATAATGTCCCAATGTCCTAATATCCCAGTGTCCTAATGTCCCAGTCTCCCAGTGTCCCAATATCCCAATATCCCAATGTCCCATTGTCCCAATATCCTGATGTCCCAATGCCCCAATATCCCGATGTCCCAATGCCCCAATATGCCGATGTCCCCATGTCCCTGTTTCCCCATTGTGCCTAATGCCCCAATGTCCTAATGTCCCAAGACCCTAATATCCCACTACCCCAAGATCCTAGTCTCCCAGTCTCCCGGTGTCCCAATATACAAATGTCCCAATGCCGCAGTGTGTTTTAAAAAATGATCAATGCGATGAGCCGATAGACGCAATTGTTGGAAATCTTTTGTTAACTTTACCTATTAATTTACCGTTATTCCATCCACTTATCTAAATGGAAGACATTGATTCTTTAGAAGGACCACCAGAGGATCATTCGTTCCAAATTTCATAAAAATCCCATCACGAAGAAAGACAGTAGAAGCAAGTCTTTCTGCAACTGTAGACTTCATTCTGAAATTGGGTTACTCGCTTAAGTCTGTGAGGGTGAAAATTTCTACGTTTATTGCGTATATCTTACCCGTTATTGTGCCGATCGAAGATTTTATTTGAAAAGGCACTAGAACAGGATATGTGGAATATTTTGGTAAAAAAAAATTTGGGGGCTGTTGCCTGGAAGGCTGTAGCCTGGTCAAACAAAAAAGCAAGTTGTCTCCGGTAATCATAGACTTGTTCGCTTTCGTTTTTCTTTTTCCTTTGGCGGGCGAGACGCTCTCGCGTCTCTTGATATGGTTTCTCTCTCTTACGCATTTAAGGAATTTTTGGATATCACTTTTCGCTGCCTTCAGAGGCATAAACATTTTTAGCACTGTTCACAGATTCTCCCATTAAATTAAATTAAAATAATTTTTTCTCTGTGATTCGAATCTGAATCATCCTCCCCTCTGGCTTTTCAAATCACCAATCTGGCTATCTCAAGAATCAAATTGGACGCCCTGCAATAGACTATTTCGAAGCAACTGGAATTTTGTAAGACAAATTATCACATTTTGTGATAATGTAAGAATGAGCGTTGCATCAGATCCTCTCAAAATTTTTTTTTAAAACTTTTTCAAAACATTTTTATTATTTTTACGTAAACAAAAGAACAAATACAAATTATAATTGATATTTATTGCGAAACGAAATTGATTGTTATCATTTGTCGCACTGATGAAATTCGATTGCGTAGCCAGCCGTAGACTATTGTTGTGGCTGGTACATAATATTTGTGTCAATATGTTTTGAATGGGTCGTGGGATTTTTTTTTATTGTGTGTTTTTGTTATTTAGCAATGTCATGTCTAACACAAGAATTCTTCTTTTTGTTTTTAGGTTTATTATTCCATACTTCTACATCACTGAGCACTTACTCAACTATGGCTATACGGAAGAATCAAGTGCTCTGCTTATCTCAATTATTGGAATGGCCAGTACAGTCGGGATGGTTGGACTCGGTTTCATTGGCGATCGACCGTGGCTGAATGTTTCAAAAACATATGGATTCTGTTTAGTTCGTAAGTATAAAAGGAAATTTCGATTCTTTAGAGCCTAATCCCATGATGGTCTGAATTATCATTATCAAACTGGCGCAAGGGCTGATGTCGGGCCTTGGTCACCTGTATAGTTAACCTCTAATTGTTGTAACGTCTGCAATGGGCGGGGCATGTACAACGGATGGACGACAATCGCATGCCAAAGAAAGTTATGAACGCACAACGAACTGACGGAGCGAGGTTGCGTGGACGACCGAGAGCTCGCTGGGAGAACTCCGTAGGTGAAGACGCCTACCAGCTGCTAGGCTTCCGAAACTGGAGGACAAGGTCACGTAACCGCGACAATTGGAGGTCAACGATTCAGGCGGCCAAGGCCCGACGTCGGGCTATCGTGCCACATTGATGATGATGAATTGTTGTGACTTAAGGGTTGTGTTCGTATAGACGACTCATGTGATGATCGATAAGCGATCGCAGTTAAACCACCGGTCCAGTAAACTATATGCAAATATGGCTCGGAATTAGATGCAGAACTACGATCGCTGAGCGATCATCACATGAGTCGTCTCTAGGAACACGTACCTTCAACGGCCTGAATTATGTATAGCAAAAAAAAAACAACCACTAAGTTGAACCCCAGGGAAGGGATTGAATAGACTTATTTTCCTTTAGTTATGTTTAAACATGAAATTTTATTTTCTACCAATTGGAATTCCTGATTTCTCTTTCCCTACAGTTTGTGGACTATCCGTTGCTCTGATACCGGTGCTATCCTCGTCGTACGCTTCATTGGTGATTCTATGCATCATCTTTGGCGTAACATTTGGCAGTTCGTTCTCGTTCACGCCCAGTATATTAGTTAGTATTGTTGATCTAGACGATTTCACGTGTGCCTATGGTTTAGTATTATTAGTGCAGGGTGTTGGCAGTCTTATCGGACCACCGCTCGCTGCTTTCATTTATGACGTTACATTGAGGTGAGTATGATAAACTTAGAAACTTAAAATTTTTCAAATGTGTCTAAAATAGTAATAGCAACAAAATTAAAAAAAAAACAAACTCCCCATCTTCATCAAAACAAGAAATAATCTGATCAATTATTGTTTGATTTCTTTCCAGATGGGACGATTCATTTTACGCCGGCGGCCTATTCATTGCCATATCCGGAGTTCTTGCATATTTGGTAGCTGTTTTGGAAGATCGCGAGGAGCGTGGCGAAAAATAGTTTATAAGCGTAAAAAATCTCAATAAAAGTATTCTAAAAAGAAAATCTAGTGATCAAACTTAAGTCAATTTTAGTGGAAAAAATCGGTTTTTCTTCAATTTCGTTCTGTTTGCTTTTTGAGTTTTTTTGTTGAATCAGTATTAGAAATCATCTATAGTGAATTGAAATATTAAAAATTGAAAATCTTTGCCTTACATCTACATACATACATGAATTATTATCTTACATCTATAGAAACACATACACATCCCCATAAATGATCATTGAATATTCGGCTCTACGCACAAAATTAGGTAAATACTATTTAAATATTTATAGTAATCATGATAAAAAAGGTCTTTTTTCTAGACTATAATGTAGTAAAAAAAGAAAAATATTGAATCAATCAATTTAGACATTTCATGACTTGACTTTGAGAATAGGCTGAACAAAAAGCAGAAGAATGAAAATCGTTTACTTGAAGAAGAAAACAAATTGTTTGCGCGCATAAAACGAATAAGATTTTATGTAGTTATTAGCGATCGTGAATCGAATGCTTGAAATTTAAAATGATATGTAGGTTATTCGCGGTCATTGTCGTAGGTTTATGTAAATTTTTAAAATTTTGTATCACGGTCAGTCACGGTTTATTGTACTCACCCTACTAAAAGTGCATTAATGAATCTAAAATTGACAATTTGAGTACATTTCAAAAATGGAAAATATTCAGAGGTAAATAAGTTTTGCAATTTTGTTTTTTTAAGGATGAATTGCGTCATAACTTAGGTACATAGGTATACACACCATACCTCGGTCCTTGGTACAAATATTTCCATCCTATAACAAAATTTACGACAATGACTTCTGAAATAGTTCCACACTAAATCCAAGCGGAGAGACACATTCGTTGTTCATCTCCACACCCGTGTGCAGAGTTTTATTGTGATGAGTTGTGTACTTAAAACGTAAAAGCCTAAAAGAAACTTGAAATGTACATAATTTTTTATTTTGACAGTTTTTCTACTATATGATTAGTATTATAATTTTTTCGGTGCATTATATAACGAGTACATACATATACATTTCTTCCCCTCTTAATCTTTACACAAATAACAAAAAAATGTAATACAATTCGAAATATTGTTGATAATATTTAAGGATCAAAGAAAAATATATACAGATGAAATTTGTTTTGTTTAATATCATTAGTATGTACACATTTTTTTTTTAATCGAAAAGTTAAAAGGCGTTGGCGGTTGATTGTTGGGAGAAAATGTAGTATTTTGCCGCAGGTATGAAATTCTTTATGATACAGGTTTTTTTTTCGGGGTTGTTTGACAAAGGTGGACGGCAAACTCATCAGTCAAAAGATCTAAATTTTGGAAAGAGCCAAATGGCAAAATGGAATAGCACAAAATTCCGTAGGAAAGAAGCATGCATGTTTAGTTTCGAAGGTTGCCACCAATGGCGTAACGTACGGTGTTCCATGTGTTCGGTCGAGCACCAGGATTAGGAAATGTTGGACGTTTTGTAGATGTCTAGGCCATTGGAACATTGAAGCTAGATTTGAAGCGGGTGAACAAGTCAAGAGTGCTCTTGAGAGAAACGTTTTTCATTGTTTCGAAGGGAGGCGACTATTTAGCTAAAAATACCAGGAAACCGGACCTTGTAAAATATCCTAACTGAAATTAGGGATAATTGTAATACCGTTATGGAATCTACACAAACTTTTTAAAATACATGCCACAGAGCGCTGGTTAAATTTTTTTAACAACAGTTTAAACAGTTTTAAACTTTGATTTTGTTCCGTCGGCGTCGGTTCCACTAAAACATCCGAATTCTGTCAAAATCAAAACAGTTACTTTTCGGGTTACAGATACATGAACAAGGAGTACATTTTTGCGACTTCTTTTTATTGCGTACAAGCTCACTCCGCTCACTTCAACCATCCCCTTAAGCCAGATTTGATTTATGGGACACCCTGTATACAAATGCTCATTTGAATTAGAGATGTCAAAAAAGTAACTACCCGTTACTTAAGTAGTCGTCACTATTAAATTTCGGAAGTAACGACTATCGAGTACAAAAAGTAGTCGTTAAATTTTTAAATATGTACCGAACAAAAAATAAGCAAAGCAATCTCGCAAGCGCAAGAATCGAGCAGACCGAGTAGTACACAGTCTGATACCTGCTCTTAGGTACAAGCGCAAGAATCGAGAAGACCTAGTAGTACGCAGTCTGATATCTACTCTCAAGTACAAGCGCAGAATCGAGCAGACCGAGTAGGTACAAACGCAAACGCAACCATCGAGCTGGCAGGATTTTCTATCGTATACTGTTGGTGGGCGGAACGATTGATCTCGTATTCTTTCGGAAATTCGTCGATATCTCTGCAATCCTTCGGCGAAGCGACATAATCGAGGTGTCGCCAGACTCGCCACAAAATTGTCTGAAGGGTCGTTGAAGGCTCTTACCCGATCAGTGCTCAGGGGCTCAGAGATAACCGTCAACCATGTTGTGGGCCACAGCAATTTCACAATCAACTTCGTACTATGTACTATGGAAAATCGTCGATATCTCTATAATTTTTCGGCCGAGCGATACGATCGGAATGCCGCCGGACTCGCCACAAAAGGACAATTTATTTGTGTAAAACAGTCCAAACAATGAGTAAAAACCTTCCTACCTTCTATACTAAGTCCAACCGTGAATACGACTACTATCATATTCGAGTAGGTATCAACCGTCGTTGTAGTTTTTTTTATGTGTGTCTTTAAAAGCAACGATTACTAAGTAACGAGTACAAATACAAAGTAACGATTACTCGAAATAAATAAGTAGGTTTTTTTGGTTATCCCGTGGGGGTTTGGGTAACGAAACTTCATATAAAAAAATTACAGCCGGATCAGCTGGCATTTTTTTTTTGTACGAAAAAATGTAACGAGTCTCACCGATTACTGAAATGTAACTAAAGTAGACATCACTGATTTGAATATGGTTCATAAAAAAAAGAGTTTTTGCCGATAAAAACATCTACCGTCCAATAGCGCTTGATAATGGCCTTCTGAAAGTACTGACAAGCATACTGACCGAACCAACTATCAAATTCAAAGAACGAAATCAAATTCTCCCCTAGCAATAAAATGGCCTCAGAAGCAGCCGCTGCTGCATGGACAATGGCTGCATTTAGCGAACGAAATTCACTGGAAAAAACACTGGGAATGCTACAAGAATTGCCCGCCACCGACCTTTTTCTCCGCTGAAAAGCCCTCATGTGGAATGAGAATCTAATGGGAAGAGCGCTTTTCTGCTACATTTTTCGTTCGCTGAATGCAGTCAATCAGTGCATTCAGCGAAAAATGTAGCAGAAATGTTTTTTCTAATTGGATTCTCATTTCATATGTAGATTATTTAGAGGAGAAAAGGTTCGGTGGCGGGTAAATCCATGTAGCATTTCCAGTATTTTTCCAGTGAATTCGTTCGCTGAATGCACTGAATGGCTGCCATAAATTCCATTCGCTGAATGCAGCCAATAAGGACGCTAGTTGACAAACATATCAAAGATAAAGCAATGACTCCACTCAGCGAACGAAATTCACTGGAAATGCTACAAGAATCATTTAATTCGTTTCGAAAGCGATTCCTCGCACCTCTCTGCGAAAGATTTGCATCAAACATACAGGGACTGTTTTGGGTTTTAGCGTAATTTGCTAGTAGGGATCAGATCAAGATTCAGGAAGAAAAAGTTGACGAAATTTTTTATTTTGAAACTATTGTAACTGTAGATAACGGGGCGGATGCTGATGTACCTCGTTTCAATAAGACTAGGAGAAGTTTCTTAGATTGATAGATCCTTTCTGCCAAAACAACGAAATTTTTCAGACAGACGTATCAAAAGCTGTATCTTCGATTCAATTGTGAAATAAAGAACATGCGCGATAGTCCAACATTGAAGCCCGCAGATGTGTTAGTGACATCCAATTTCCAAAATCTTGGCTGCTTTGTCGTTGAGGTGTTGAGATCAACAGTATGCTCAGCAGTGTTATTTATCCCCATAAATGGATACACGTTTAACATCGGAGTGAGATCATAGTCCGTCACATGGGGCGTTAGTTCGAAAAACGAAAAACACCATAAACTGAATTGGTTCACGATGAGACTCGAACCACAACCATGTGCACGGAAGGTGTGCGCACTAGCCACAGCACCAACCCAGCCAGACTCGCAACCACCTGAATTGTGAAGTCAGTGCTTCTGTTATTCCACTGGCCGAAGATTATAGGTGTGTTTTTTGGTTATCCCGTGCAGGTTTGGGTAACGAAACTCCATATAAAAAAAATTCCAGCTGATCCACCTGTCATTTTTTTTTATATGAAGTTGCGTTACCCAAACCTGCACGGGATAACCAAAAAAACACACCTTATTACACATACACCCCCCGAAGAAGGTTACACCGTATTGATAAACATCCATAATTAAAGACGCCGGGTGTAATGTATATCACAGTTGTTTTGCATCTTTACGTGTGTTTTTTTGGTTATCCCGCGTGTAGGTTTGAGTAACGAAACCACGAAACTCCATTAAAAAAAAAAGACGCCAGCTGACCCACCTGTCATTTTTTATATGAAGTTTCGTTACCCAAACAAAAACTCGCATCGCCGGCTGTCATTTGGCAGCGAATTAGCATCTATGTACACTAGCTACCAAATGGAGCCTAAATATAACCTTATCAAACTTTCATTATGGAAGTTTTTTATTGACTAAAGGTCTGGATAGACCTCGGGAGGAATGAAAATGAAGTCTTTGTGCGCTGCGATTTTCTCAATGAAAATGCATATTTACTGTCGTGGAATATATGGCAAATGCTGGGGAATTCCATAAGCTTCGCATGGAAAAGTCAGCTTTTTGCTATGGAAGAATTCCTCATATCGCACATAGCTCCGCATCGCAACCAGATTTTTTATCGTCCGATATGGGATGTTTCTCCGATTGGAAAGCCAAGCAAGGCATCGTATTGTTGATAGTGTGCACGCCATATAATGACGGATAACACCATAAGTAGAAAGAAAGTGACGATAAGCTACTACACGCGCTTATTCTTTCCTTAGCTCTCTGCCTGTATATCCCTGAGCCTGCAAGCTCTTAGACTTCCACAGTGATCATTTAATTCTAATTAGGTGTACACATACGAAAAAAATGTTCCATGCAAATCCAAATAACCAGGATCATCGATATTTCTGATATCCGTTATCATAAAGAGAAAGAACTTTTATGTTTCCGATATTTCTCGCTATGGTAAGGTAAGTGTCGATAAGAAGAAGAAATTCTTCTTTTGAGAGCGGATAGCGTAATGTTCCAATATTTCAATAGGAATAGGCGGTCACAGAGGAGGAATGTGATGTTTTCTTTAGATGTTTCCTACCATTTTTGTCATAAGTTGTCCACTTTGTTCTCGTTTAAAAAATAATAAAAATATCTACAACCTTGTAAAATAAAAATCGCTAAATTCATTCTATTAAAAAATATGGTAGTCCGGAGTGATTCATGTTCAAGAAAAGTGGTCTGCAGTCATTTGCAAGTTGGGAGCACTGATTTAAAGAAATGGCAACCACTATTTTGTCGGCTATGGATACCACATACCACACCTCATCGAAGAGGCTTAAGTTTGATCCCTATTGCCCTATCAAACCGCTTAGTCAGCAAGATATCAATGAATGTATTAGAAGGATTAGTCTGGGTGTACAGGTGCCTCCGAGTGCCAGGTAGCTTTAGCAACACCAATCGCACTGCAATCTTGGTCTACTCTAGTTACAAATGATCGTTTAATCGGTAAAAATGAGGTTCAAATTCGGCCCCAAATATGCTGAATGCCAAGTCTTCTGCTCAACATTTTTGTCAGCAATATAAAATGCATTGGGCTTGACGTTTCGCAATGCTAATGCTTCTGCTGACGCGTCTAATCTATTTCAAGCAATAGATTACGCGCATCAGCAGCAGCATCGGCATCGCGAAACGTCAAGCGCAATGCATTTTACATTGCTGACAAAAATGTTGAGCAGAAGACTTGGCATTCAGCATATTTGATCCTCAAAACGCGCTAGAATTACAGCCCACACAGAGTGGTGCTTAATATTGTCTACAAATGAGCCAAAATTGTACCTTTTATGCAGTGACACATTGGGTGAGGTTATAAAACACAACCGTTGCGCGAACGTTGCGCGAACATTGTGTTTTATGGTACCTCCTGCACAGTATATGGCTCTCAACCTTTTACTTTGCAGTGACCGTGAACACCACACCGAGATTCGATATCCGGACCTCTAGATTACTAGCATCGTGCGACTCAACCATGCCCAACCTCACCCATACTGCCTAGTTTATTAACGTTCTGGCGAGTCGTTTACGAAGAGCTATAAATAAAATAAATAAATAACAGGCGCGACAATCCACCATTGGACTAAGGCCGCAGGATGTGTTAGTGACATCCTATTTCCTATTTACGAAGAGCTAACTCGATAAAATTGTAGCGTGTTATGGGTCCGTTCCTGGATGTGTTTGTCCCCCTGAGGCCGAGGGGGAGAGGTTACGGGTAATCGTTACTTTTTCGATATTCTCTTGGCGTGCCATGTGCAGCATTAGTGGTTCCGAGGATGACTTTGGTGATCAACAATGCTCATTAGAATTTATTAAATCTCACAAAAAGCCGCCCCTGCCGAAGGAAGAGTGCCCGGAATTGACGTGCTTATACTCAGTCCAGACATGAATCCGATTGAGGACGTTTATAACTACATATTTCAAAAAAGGAGTCTGAGTTAAAATCCTATTCCTTAATCTTTTGATAAATTCAGAGGAGTTCAATTAGGAGAATTGTACGGTAGTCCTTAATATGCAAGTGATTGCTTAAATTTTCTTCAAGAAGTTTTGCTTAATTTTTCAAAAAACCTGTTTTCATATATATACGGTCTTTTTGTCTCTCAAACGCTCAGTAAATTTCAAAAAATTGGTACTAAAGTAAAGGTGAAACATCAAGCTTTAACATGACATGCAATTCCGAAGAAAATTTTGCGCATTTTTGAAAATAGACGTGCAAATAGACCTTTGGTTTGATTCAGTATTTTCCCCATTTCATTTGCAAGTGTATTTCCGTTAACAAACCGTTTCGATATCCTTGCCAACATCAAAAATAGAATTGAACCGGAAAAATTCCTCATCTATGGCACTACCTTTTCGAAATGTCATATGTTGTGCCGTCCTGCTGTCAAACGAACGTGTGTGTTTACTATTTTCGATATTTCTTTTTTCCTTTTTCCGAAAGCCTATTTGATTACATCGCGGCCGAGTTTTTGTTGTGCTGCGAATATTTATAGAAATCACAAATTGTGTAAACAAAAAACTACACGCAGTGTGCAAGAGAAATTGCAGCAGTAATGTCTCTGGTCGCGGACTATAGTTCCACATCAGAAGATGAATCGTCGTCGTCGGGCAGTGGTGAGGAAGAGTCGTCAGCGAAGCAGCAGTCAATAAAAGGGTCAGGGACAGGGTGTGTGTGTGAAGATGTCTAGACTAGACGAGAATAGTGAAAATTTTTGCTATAAAAGCACTTGAATTGGAATTGATTTTTTTTGTAGGACTGAAAAGCCTAAAACGGCTTTGCCTAGTGCCAACATGCTCTTCACCACAGGCGGACGAGCAGGTGAAGTGTTCAATAATCCGTACAAGGAGGCGGAAGATGCCAAATTGGCATCGTTGGAGCAGCATGTGAAAATGGTTTGTGTCATATAATTGAAGATCGCGGTCACTATTCAATCTGTGCATTTCCTTTTTAGGTAAACACCAAAGAAACTCTTCTCAAAGGTGACAAGAAAATCTGCTGGAACTATCGCAAAGGACGATGCCGATTCGGCAGCAATTGCTCGTTCGTGCACGACTCGGATCTGCTCGTGGCGGCCAACAATTCAACAACTCCTGCGGATGTAATTCAAAACAAATTTTGCACTTTACGAAAATTCTTAATTTATTTCTTACTGTAAAAATTTCAGACAAACATTCCATCAATGTCGATTATATCTCGTCCGCAGCATGGTAAACAAATAGGCAGCACTGGTCCAGCCAGTGCATCACCAGGCGGTAACCTTTCCAAATCCACGACAAATCACAAAAAGCCACCACAAGGAACAAAAAATGACGCGAAACGTCCCCATGCCGGACTAGGAGATTCGATAATTCCTAGCAAGAAAGTCATTAGACATTATAACAATACGAAAACCAAAAACTTACCGTAGAACAACAATAAATGGTGCGCATGGAGTGTGTGTGTGTGTGTGTCTGGACAACAAATGAGAAGAAGACGAAGGGATGGATGTGTGTGGCCGTGTGTTCGTCAGGAAGTTTTGGCCGCAGCAGTAGAAGTAGTCGCGTCGACACTAATCGCCCCCATATTGGTCAACTGAACATGACAATATTTTCCCGTTTTGTAGAAATCACTTTTTAGGATTTTCACGAGACATATGAACGGACCTTTAGATATGAGAGAGGAAGATGTTGATGCTGCTGCTGCGCTGGATGTCGTCGTCGTCGCCTCGACTGCTTCAATCAAGAGACGAACACTAGGCACCGTTTGCCAGTATTTGCCTAACGAAGGCTTTTGTGTCTGTGATCTAATAGTTTCGTTCTCCTCTAATTGTGTAGTTGTAAGAGAATTATATATAGAACAAATTATATAAATTGTATGTATTGAATTAGAGATGTGTGTAAATGGATTTAGTTGTAAACAAATAGAATTTAGTCCGCATAATGAGTATGTGTTGAAATAAATTGAATCCAAGAGTGAGTTTCAATGATTTTCGGTGTCGGCGAAGACACGATCCAAGATGGAGCTGTCTGTAGAAATATGCTGAGAAATTTTCATCAAATCAACGCGACTCCGTGGAGTGGTGTACCCACCACCCATATTGCTGAGCAGACTAGGCTCCCGAGAGCCACAAGAGCGACACTAGCCCAGCTTAGGTCAGGTTTTTGTTCGCGCCTCAATTCCTACCTATCTCGAATAGACACGGACATTCAGAACACTTGTCCGAGATGCCTTGGTGCGCCTCACGATGCGGACCACCCGTTCCGATGCCCGGCTGCACCCAATAACCTCATTCCGAGAGCGTTATTGGACAACCCTATTGCAGCTGCTACGTTCTCGTCGTTTGAGACAATAGGCGAGAACCACGACTTAACTTAGAACACATCCACAGACATGCACAGCGGCTCACGCTTTTCTGCTACAACAACAACGAAGACTAAAATTTTGCACACTAAACAAAATTTGGCACGCCTTTACCTGTTGCTATAAAACCGAAGACGGCACGGTGTTGTAATCAAACAGCACGCTCTACCGAGTTTTGCATCATTGTGCAGTGAGTTTTGAGCCCCCGGCTCTTGGCAAAGGAAACGACCACGCCCTAACCACTAACTACATCAACTTACCCATCGTCCATTCCATCCAGTTGGTCATCAGATTCACCACTATAATCACTAAATGAAATTGGCTAGCCAATTTACGAAGACGACATGTCATTTCGGCTTGAAGAGTTTTTCCTGAAAATTAGACGATCAAATGAAACGGGACATTTTACAGTTCTATCGAAAACTCACCCTCCAAACGATCATCCCCATGATAGATGAAAAACAACGACGGCAACGAATCGATGATGACAATTTTCAGCCGTTCATTTGATTTGGCAAATTTTTCCAACTTTGTTAACAATTCCAAAAGCTTTTCAACCGTATCGACGCGTTGTACCCGTATCCTTTGCATTGCTTCGCTAATTCTGGTGGGTGGAAGATCTTTGGCGAGCAGCATGTTTCGAACGCGACGACCGGAGAAGTCATATTTGGTGTCGATGTAAAGCGATTCTAATTTGAGCGTGTAGGACACATTCACGGCGATCGTATTGCAAAGTTGTGTTTTTCCAGCTTCGGGTAGACCGCAAAATTCGATGATGTTTCCCGTGGGAAGGCCACCGTCAAAGAGATCGTCCAGGCTGTAGAGGGATGGGGGAAAATTCAAAATTAATTTGCTACGATCGCACTTCGCAATACAATTACAATTTGTAAAAGGGACACATCAAAGGAGAGGTGCGAGCGTAGCGAGCGGTGAGTTGATACAGAATTCTTCCAATTTTTTGAAGAATCGTTTAAAGGCGTTTCTAATACATCGAAGACAACCTTCAGAATAAGCGAAAACGCTTTGTGTTGCATCTCGCTATGCTCGAACATCGCTTTTGATGTGTTTCCCGACACAAAGCGTTTTCGAATATGCATTAGAAGCGCCTGTAAAGGACCCTCAAAAATTGGAGACGCTTTGTGTCGGCTCACCGCTCGCGCCTCGCCTTTAATGTATTTCTCATGGTGAGGTGCGAGCGTAGCGAGCGGTTAGCCTACACAAAGCGTTTTCGAATATTCTCTACGCGTGCAACTCGTCACAAGAAACACATCAAAGGCGAAGTGCGAGCGGTGAGCCGACACAAAGTGCCTCCAATTTTTTTAGGGTCCTTTACAGCCGACCGAAAGCGTTTCGAATACATATACTGAGAATCATCTCTGATGTATTAGAAGCGCGTTTAAAGGACCCTCAAAAAACTGGGGGCGTTTTGTATCAGGTACGAGCGGTGAGACCACACAGAACACCTCCAAATTTTTGAGGATCCTTTAAAGGCACTTCTAATGCATCAGAGACGATTCTCAGTATATTCGAAACGCTTTCGGTCGGCTCATCAGCGCTTTGTGTCGGCTCACCGCTCGCTACGCTCGCACTTCGCCATTAGAAACTCAGCGAGCGGTGAGCCGACACAAAGAGCCTCCAATTTTTGAGGGTCCTTTACAGAGGCGCTTCTAATGCATCAGAGATGACTCTCAGAATATTCGAAAACGCGTTGTGTCGGCTCACCGCTCGCTACGCTCGCACCTCGCCATTAGAAACTCAGCGAGCGGTGAGCCGACACAAAGCGCCTCGAATTTTTGTGGATTCTTTACAGAGGCGCTTCTAATGCATCAGAGACGACCCTCAACATTTTCGAAAAGGGTTTGTACTGCGTCACCGCTCGCTACGCTTTGAACTCGCCACAAGAAATACATCAATGGCGAGGTGCGAGCGTAGCGAGCGGTGAGCTGACACAAAATGCCTCCAATTTTATTACGGTCCTTTACAGGCGCTTCTAATTCATCGGAGACGACGCTCAGAATATTCGAAAACGCTTTGTGTCGGCTCACCGCTAGCTACGCTCGCACCTCGCCATTAGAAACTCAGCGAGCGGTGAGCCGACACAAAGCGGC
Source organism: Microchrysa polita (assembly GCA_949715475.1). Taxonomy (NCBI): domain Eukaryota; kingdom Metazoa; phylum Arthropoda; class Insecta; order Diptera; family Stratiomyidae; genus Microchrysa; species Microchrysa polita. Next base: position 6,763,290 of record OX454419.1, on the reverse strand, counting down.
TCCAAATTTTGTGGGTCCTTTACAGAGGCGCTTCTACTGCATCAGAGACGACCCTCAACATTTTCGGAAAGAGTTTGTGCTGCGTCACTGCTCGGTACGCTTGCAACTCGCCACAAGAAATACATCAATGGCGAGGTGCGAGCGTAGCGAGCGGTGAGCAGACACAAAACGCCCCAATTTTGTTAGGGTCCTTTACAGGCGCTTCTAATGCATCAGAGACGACCCTCAGCATACTCGAAAAGGGTTTGTGCTGCGTCACCGCTCGCTACGCTTGCAACTCGCCACAAGAAATACATCAATGGCGAGGTGCGAGCGTAGCGAGCGGTGAGCTGACACAAAACGCCCCCAATTTTGTTAGGGTCCTTCACAGGCGCTTCTAATGCATCAGAGACGACCCTCAGCATACTCGTAAATACTTTGTGCTGCGTCACCGCTCGCTACGCTTGCAACTCGCCACAAGAATCACATCAAAGGCGAGGTGCGAGCGTAGCGAGCATGGAGCTAACACAAAATGCCTCCAATTTTTTTAGGGTCCTTTACAGTCGCTTGTAATTCATCAGAGACGACGCTCAGAATATTCGAAAACGCTTTGTGTCGGCTCACCGCTCGCTACGCTCGCACCTCGCCATTAGAAACTCAGCGAGCGGCGAGCCGACACAAAGAGCCTCCAATTTTTGAGGGTCCTTTACAGAGGCGCTTCTAATGCATCAGAGACGACCCTCAACATTTTCGAAAAGACTGTGCTGCGCCACCGCTCGCTACGCTTGCAACTCGCCACAAGAATCACATCAAAGGCGAGGTGCGAGCGTAGGGAGCGGTGAGCTAACACAAAATGCCTCCAATTTGTTTAGGGTCCTTTACAGTCGCTTCTAATTCATCAGAGACGACGCTGAGAATATTCGAAAACGCTTTGTGTCGGCTCACCGCTCGCTACGCTCGCACCTCGCCATTAAAGGTGAGGTGCGAGCTGCCTTTAATGGCGAGGTGCGAGCGGTGAGCCAACACAAAGCGCTTCCAATTTTTGAGGGTCCTTTACAGGCGTTTTGAATGAATCAGAAACGACCCTCAGCATATTCGAAAAGGCTGCCTCACTGCTCGCTACGCTTGGAACTCGCCACAAAAAAACATATCAAAGGCGAGGTGCGAGCGGTGACGCAGCACAAAGTGCCTTCATTTTTTAGGGTCCTTTACAGGCGCTTTTAATGCATCAGAGACGACACTTAGAATATTCGAAAACGCTTTCTGTCGGCTGACCGCTCGCTCCTAGCCACGTTCTCACCTCGCCTCGAGAAACACATCAAAGGCGAGGTGCGAGCGAGGTGAGCGGTGAGCCGACACAAAGTGCCTCCAATTTTTAGGGTCCTTTACAGTCGCTTTTAATGCATCAGAAACGAACCTCAGCATATTCGAAAAGACTGTGCTGCGTCACTACGCTACGCTAGCAACTCGCCACAAGAAACACGTAAAAGGCGAGGTGCGAGCGGTGAGCCTACACAGAGCACCTCCAAATTTTTGAGGATCCTTTAAAGGCACTTCCAATGCATCAGAGACGACGGAGACGACCCTCATAATGAGTCGGCTCACCGCTGGCTACTTTCTACTTTAATGTAAACACTATCCCTCCACTTACCATTTCACACCTGTTGGTATCAAGTGCGCTTGTCGCACCGACAATTTATACAATTGATCACCGGACACCGATCGAACGCCGTGATCCTTCAACAAATGTTTCTTGATTTGCGTCACCTCGTACAGTGTCAAGTTCGTTACGCGACACAATTTATCCGAGTCCTCACGTAAGAATTGAATTACATCCACTATCCGATTATCGGCCAACAATTTTACAACATATTCCGTTAAATTTGGATGAAAATACGATCGCAAACGAACCATCCTGGCTACTTTTCCATACTTTTTCAGTTTTTGTTTCCCTTTCAAATGACATCCCGCCGCCACAAATCGCATCTGTCACAACAATCCCACATCGGGCAGCCCGTGCTTTTCGAAAATCGTCCAACTTCGTGATGTGTGTTCGAAAAAATTTCCTTCCGCCATATGCATAAACCGCGGCGGCGGCGAACACAGTTCTTCGGGTTCTTCGTTCATACTTCACCCTGTCGTCGTCGTCGTGAGACGATTAATTCGAATCGAAGCGCTATACACGGAAAAATTACGGAAAATTTGTCAGAAATTGTCTTTAATCGTGCGTGAAAATTTCGATTTGTTGATTTGATCCGTTCGGAAAATATATAACGCGAGCGCTCGTGGACGTCTTGTGCAGTCTGTGTGTGTGTGCGCGATCGTCGCGGTTCAGCGGAAGAAACGAGAGAAACGCCCGAGCAGCGCCCAATTTTCTTATAAATGGCCAGCGGTGAGGTGGTTCATCTTCGCAATGTCGCGGGAATGTAAAAGGTGCGTCCTTGGAAATAGCCAGCAGACCAGCAGCGTCTTTGTCTGGGGCATGCCAATGCCAAGTTTTTTTTCTTCCTCAGCCCAGAGCAGCGGGTTTAGTGCGTATTTGAGCTTTGAGTCTGGTTGATGTGCGCAACTGAACGTTCGAGTTTTTTTGCGACCATTTTTGCAGTGTTTTCATTTGAGTTTTGTGCAAAATCCGTGGACGGATCTGTAGCGCAAAGTGTCGCGTACAAATTGCGCTTTTAATTGGCAATCGATGGTGGCCGGGTGCCGTGAAAAATTGTGATGAAATCGTTTCGTGAGGTACGTGCAGAGCTGGAGTGATAGCGCCCAGCTAGCGAAAATCCAAGATGGACGTCGTTTGCAATACGAGTCGAATATGACGAAATGTCAGTTGTGTATTGTGCGCGCCTTTGTCTTTTCGAAGTAGCCGCAGTTCAGAGGGAATTTTTCTGGTTTCGATCGTCCGGTTCGCGGTGTTGTGGGCGAAAATTGTGTGAAATTTCTCGTTGAAATGGACTGACGTGACGAAAAGTTTGACTGTGCGTATGTTGTTTCTGACATAAAAATTTCCTTACCGGCAAATTTTGATCCCGACCGCCGCGAAAAGGAATTGCCAACTGGCTCCAGCCAGTGGGCCCCCGGGAAAGTCCTTGAGATTTGGTGGGTTTGTCTTTAGTGGTGGCTCTGTTGGGGGGAGCAACTGCGATGAAAATAAATGCCGTAGACATAGTGGGCGGATCGCCAAAAAAATTGGCGCCCACCCCAAATGGATTTGGGGGAAATTTTTGGTTCTGAACAATTTTGGCGCCGAAAATCAGCCGGTTGTTTTTTTTCCGTCCGCGTGCTAGATGTGTACACAAATGGATTTTTTTAGGTTGAGTGCTGTGACGCAATTGGTCGAAGTCTTGCGGGGTCAGTGACTTATTTTTAAAATATTTCGCGACAGGAGCCAATTTTGCAATTTCAGAATGCACTCCAGGGACAGGCACTTTTGCATATCGAAGCAGCATTCTTCCTGGACTTAGAACTGGAAGACAAAATGACCACAATTTATGAATGAATGCACCAACTGCATATTCCTATTTTCCGCCACTTGCGTCGCTACAACATTGTCCTACAGAGGACCCAAATGAACGCAGCGAGTTTCATCTAGTGATCCTTTCATTGCCAACTATCCACGCCTATGGTTCTCCATGCCATGTGGCCACACTACGAAGTGTTATCAGCGACACGGAATGGAGATTAAGTTTCACGTCGTGGAAGATAATCAAATCCATGCGTCATGCTATGGGGAATTATCACGCCATGCATGCAATGAACAAAGTCCCCCAGTTGGGCTCTCATCGAGGAGTAGTGTCTGGGTCACAGCAGTCGCCACTAGTCGTCATAATTGCTCGAACTCGTTATACATGGTTGTGCGTTCCATACCTGCAAGACTGGTGGGTTGGGTTAAGCCAGAAGTGTCCAGGAAATCGGCTGAATTTTCAGAGCTGAATACAGTCACAACAAAAGGCGGTGAAAAAAGTATGAGGCGTGACAAGCGTACTTACAGTAACGCTTGGGCGAAGGAGGCAGATGATGCGGCTTACCGTGCTGGCAGCGGTATCCTATTCAAGCTACTTAATTGGCAAATCGTTGACTACTGACCATCCTGTGAAGTATAAAGAAGGGTCTCTGCTTGTTACCGAAGAACAGCAGCTTCAGATATGTAAAGAGCGCTTTTTTTGAGGTCCTAAAGAACCGCTTTGGGTCTGCAAGGGCATCTTCATCGGCGAGGAATTCGAGACCACCATCTAAGACGGAATTAAAGTGGGTCACACAGTCACTCACTATGGACGTCGGTAAGGCCCCGCGGATAGGTGGAATTCCGGTTGCATTATTTAAAGCAAGCGGATTCGAATGCTACAGCGGATTCTCTGCTTCCCTTCATCAGAGAGTGTTGGGAAACCGAAACTCTTCCAGGCGAATGGAAAAAGGACGTAAATATTAAAATTCCAAAAAAGGGTAACCTTAAGGATTGTAATAATTGGCGTGGGTTTAAGCTGATGGCTAAAATTATTTTGAATCGGATCGAGGATGAAGTTTATCGCACTTCAAGTAATGAACCGGCTGGATTTCGTGAGGGTTTTTCATGTAGCGACCATTATAAACACTCTCCGAATTATTATTGAGCAATCCGCCGAGTTGTGGAGATCCCCATTACACCTCATGTCCATTGATTTCGAAAAGGCGTTCGATAGTGTTGATCGGGAGTATATCGTAGGAGGTGCATATCATATAAAATAATTTATATCATCAAGGAATCTTATCAGGGAGCCCAATGTCACGTTTTGCGCAAGGGTAAGCTTTCACATCATATTGAGGTGCACAGTGGAGTGAGACAAGGCTGCATTTTGTCAAATATTCATATTTTCGCATAGCCATTAACGATGTACTAGTGAGCGGGCTTCAAAACCAAATGAAAGGTATCAGATGGAAAATGTTCGATCACCTTCAACACCTGGACTATGCGGACGATATTTGTCTGCTATCAAATAAAAAGGAGGATGTAGCTCAAATGGCCGATGCTCTGCATTGCGAAAATCGTAATGCTGGGCTCAAGATAAACGCTGTCAAAATCAAGTACTTGAGCTCTGATCCAGGGGGACAAAGCGGAATTTTTGTTTCGGGTAAGGCAGTCGAAAAAGTTCACGAATTCTGCTACCTCGGAAGCATAGCAGATGGCGGTGCGGTCGCTGATGTGCTATCGCGTTTCAACAAGGCTAGGACAGCCTTCTTCACTTTGTCTCCCTGACAAAATGACAACATTTCCAGGCGCACCAAAATCCGAATTTTCGATGCAATTGTAAAGTCGGTGCTTTTTTATGGCTGTTCAACTTGGAAGGTGACCAATGAGATAACAACTAAGCTACAAACTTTCGTAAACCCGTGTCTACGGCGCATCCTACAAATTGGCTGGCTGGAGATTATTTCCAATTATGATCTCCTGAGTATCACAGACCTGGATTGGATAGGCACTTCTGTCAAAAGGCGAATGTGGCATACTCTCCGAAGAGGGCCAACAAAATATTGCAAAGCAGGCCCTAGATCGGAAACCAACAAGGAGCCAATGCTAGACGCCGTGTTGGACGACCAAGAAACACGTGGGGCATTCGGTGGCTCAGTGGCAGAGATGTCACTCTATCTCTGAGTTGCCGGTGCGTGGGTTCGAATCCCACTGTGACCCATGGATGTTTGTGTTGTCCATAAAATGCTCCTACGGCAGCCGGTTCTTCGATGTAAATCGTCCCGGAGCTACCCGTTGTTAAAACGGCCAAGAGCTGCCAAGACCCCCTTCGATTCAAGAGAAGAAAAAAAAAATCCCTTGAATCGCTACAACAACAACCAAGAAACACGTGGAGATCGGTTGATAGCGAGAATGCTTCATTAAACAAGAAGTGGTAAGACCTAAAGACGATGGAACACGAACAGAACGAGGTGGAAAGTAGGCGTAATTGATGCCCTATGCCCTACAAGGAGTTAGCAGGAACCAGAGAGAGAAATATTTAGGAGCAGTATAGTTCCTTGCCTATTCACGTAAACCTAGGTTCCTGTAGCGATATGCTTAACGCGCGAATACCTTCTGATTGAGACCACATCTTGCAAAAGCTTGACTGCAATCTAAGACAGGGGACTGGCATTCGAAATCGTCCATGGTATATGTCTCGAAATAGAGCTGATTGCTAACCTCACTTCTGCCCACCAATACGAAGGCTCTCTGCTCGCAAAGACCCCCCTAATAAGCAAATTATTCAAGTTGATCGAGCACTGTAGTGCCAGGGGATGGCGTATATGCGTGGTTTTACAGAATGCAATACCCTGATTAGCTGGAGGAAGCAGACATAGTGCATTGCGAGCCGGTTTCGACTTATAGTACATGGCGCCCTGCATCTCTCATCAGATGCCTCTAAATGTGTAGCGCGTTATGTACTGTTAGGAGAGGCATGACCGGACTCAGCCAGGAAGTGTGTACAATCCTCTCTCTGTCTGCCGCATACAAGTGTAGTCCCACTATTGACAAACTGGACGTTGGATTTCTCAAATAAGTTGTTTGACACATGCATGAAACATGCAGCGCCCAACAACAATGTGGAGGAGGCTGGGTATAGTTTACTGACGGTTCTAAAACTGAAGGTTCAAGAGCGGGTGTGGTTGGCCCAGGACATAGGGTATCTACGAGTATTTTAGCAAAATTTCAAGCAGCCATTTTACAACGATACTTCAATCGTGCAACTCTGCAAAGTTGTCTTAAGATGGCTCTGCACGTTGGCTTTAAAACGGTAAAAAAGGTCGCTATACATAATTTAAAAAAATTGTTTTGTTTTTCCTCTTTTACATTCACTCTAAAGTCGCATTGAAACCGTGATGGACGGGTTTCGTCAGGATACCCTCCTCCAGGAACAGAAAGCTGGTTGAATTCAGTCGCCCGATAATGTACAACACTCCTCTACCAAAGTCAAGTCAAATACCTCGGGGTAATCCTAGACAGTAAACTTTACTGGCAAAAGCATGTCGAAGCGGCGGCTGAAAAAAGCCAGCAGAGCCCTTTAAATATGCAAAAAATTCGTAGTGAACACCCGAGGGTATGAAACCCTCCCATTATGCTCTGGCTTTACAGAGCAGTAGTTGACCAACCCTAAATACGGTGCTGTAGTCTGGTGGAAGACAGTCCTGACTACGGAGTGTAAGTCCGATTTAGGCAAGGTACAGAGTCTAGCATGTCTCATTACCACCGGTAGACTCTGATCTTGCCATAGCAGCGCTCTAGAGGATTTACTACACCTACACCCAATTGACATTCACCTCGAAACCGAGGCCAAACTAGCACTGTCACGACACGAATCATTGCGAGCGATGTCAATCTGGAGCTTACTAAAGGGCAGCCAACATGTCTCAACATCACCATTGCGCACATGCCTTCCGACCGCATTACAAAGGAGATTTCATGCGGCCGCCGTTTCCAGGCTGAGTTGCCGGTGCGTGGGTTCGAGTCCCACTGTGGCCCATGGATGTTTGTTTTGTCCATAAAATGCTCCTACGGCAACCGGTTCTTCGATGTAAAATCGTCCCGGAGCTACCCGTTGTTAAAACGGCCAAGAGCTGCCAACACCCCCTTCGATTCAAGAGAAAAAAAAATCTCTTGAATCGCTACAACAACAGCAACAAAGGCTGAAACATGGAGCAGAGAGGAGTGGCACTCTTTAATTTCGCTAGGCTGCACCCACAGACCATAAAATGGTTTACTGACGGTTCTAAAACAACCGAAGGCTCAGGAGTTCATGTGGTTGGCCCAGGACATAGGATAAATATACCTATGGGGCATCACGCCACTGTATTTCAGGCAGAAGAGCACGCAATAGGAACCTGCGCCGATCTCTGTTTACGTGCCAACTACGTAAACAAACGAATAGCGATATTCTCAGACAGCCAAGCGGCTATTAAGTCACTCACTAAGTTAAGTACAACACCGTCACGTAATTACTTGTTCAATGCTGCCTGTAGGCGATGAACAATAGATTAACACTCTTCGGGGTTTCAGGCAACATGCGCAACACAGGGGACGAATAGTCTGTTGAGTTGCCACGCACAGCCACAGCATCCCATTTCTGCGGACCAGAACCCTTTTGTAGCATCTCTACCTGTATAGTAAATAGGCCAATCAAAGACCAGGAACGAGTTACGGCATCTGAGCACTGGGATAAACTACCTGGGCGCAGGCAATCTAAACTGTTACTTGTTGTATTCATTAAGTTGGAAGCGATCTCCTGTCCTTTTAGTTATGTTAAAGAGTCGTCTTGTAAGTCTCCTTAATCCCGATAGGTTTGGAGTCCACCAGGGTACTCCTTTGTTGTCCTTCATTCTTCTGAGGGGCAGCTTTCCTCAAAAGAAATCACTATGGCCCTGGTGACGTTGGAGACTAAGCTGTCCAGACTTAGACCAGCTGGAGGCAGTCCTGTCGATGGTAAATAACCTCTCTCGAAGAGAGATTTTGTAGTTGCCCTATTCAGTTAACTGCTCTAATATGTACTTGTGTTATATCTGTGCTTCCCCAGACCGTGTGGTGTGCATTAGCATCACATCCGAGCTGTCGATTCTGTGAAGAAGATGACGAGACCTCAACCCACATCCTGTGCGAGTGTGATGCTCTTGTCCAACGCCGCTGGATCAAATTTAGAGTGGCCAATTCAGGCACGGACGACATAGCTTCGACGTCAATCAGCAAACTCAGCTCATTTCTTAGCACGATCAACCTCGATCGACCACATATGACCAGGGCGATAGTACAATAGGCCCATCGGCTTCAGTGCTACGAACCGCCCCTCCCACAATCTAATCTTAATCACATCCGACCAGAAGAAGCGCCTTGTTTTTGCTGCAAAAGTCCGCCAGATTTTTAAGCCGTGTTGCTGTTACCTCCTCGTCACCAGGGAAATGGGCTGACACCACAATGAGCTTCTGTTGGTGTCATCGTTAAGAGTTGTTGTTGTTGTAGCGATTCAAGAGATTTTTCTCTGGAATCGAAGGGGGTCTTGGCAGCTCTTGGCCGTTTTAACAACGGGTAGCTCCGGGACGATTTACATCGAAGAACCAGCTGCCGTAGGAGCATTTTTATGGAAAATACAAACATCCATGGGCCACAGTGGGATTCGAACCCACGCACCGGCAACTCAGAGATAGAGTGACATCTCTGCCACTGAGCCACCGAATGCCCCATCGTTAAGAGTGATGTAGACTGCAGTCAAATCACTGTCGCTGAACTTGCAAGATATCAAGTTTATGCTGTTTCTTATTAGTACACACGCTCGAGGTCTGCTCGAACTAGTATCATATAAGACTGACCCGCTTACCTTGATTCCTTATATTTCTCCGCACACTTGCCAGGGCTCCTGAATGAGATCTAATCCCAGGCCCTCCCTTGCGAACTACTACCGTATCCCAGACTGTAATGGCGTGATGCAGTTTAGCTTGTAGCACGCCCAGGGATCCGTTAGTCGTCGGGTTCATCGGAGTCGTCCACGGGCTCGATGTGTCCCTTCTGCTTGATTGAATCCCCTTCCTCAGTCGATCTTGCAATATCAGTTCGCGCATAGCATCAATGGTTTCCGGAACAATAACTGATTTTGGACGACCTCCACGAAATTCATTTTGGAGTGAACTACGACCTCGATTGAATTCACCATATCATCGATAAACACTGGTCCTTGATGGAGCTTCATCGCCAAATTGAATTCAGTTCATCCATGCACTGTTGCTGAATTAATTCACGTCGAAAGTTGTAAAAAATAATTGCACGAAAATGTTCACGATTTAATTCCATTATTTGGCCGAGATGAGTCTTTTTAAGTTACTGTAAATAACACAAATAGCGCTCGTATGTCAAAACGTTCTGAGTACGTATAACCTCAAAAATGTCAAACTTTACGATAGATCTGTCAGTTGCCAGATTGCAACAATAGGGTTGCCCAATCCCGAAATATAAAAGGCAGCCTCCGTATTAACGTCATCATCCTGCAATCGAGATCCTCGTCTGCTGTTGGTACGACAATCTCCTGCTCGCTGAGGGTTGTCGATGGGCTCCGCGATGGGGCTGAACTCTCAACTGCGGCTGGATGTTTCTCAGCTGTGTCGTCGGTGGAGGGTGACTCTGCTGAATTTTTAATTAAGGCTAAATTCAGGGGCCCTATCATGTAATTCGATTCGAAAGCGATTGCTTTCGAAATGCCTAAAGTGGTATCATGTAACTCGAAAACGAATTGCTTTTATTCGAAAGTAATAGAACTTTCGTCTTTCGAGTATATGCAACAAAATTTCCCTATCATGTAATTCGAAAGCGTGCGAAGATTTACTCGATTGTATCGAAAATACTTTCGAAAGATAGGGTACTCTCGAAAAACGACAGTTTACGTGTTTTGTTGGAAAGAAAAAGGGTTTCAAAAACTTGAGACTTCATTAAAAACGCGTCTAAAGACAAATGAGTACCATTTTTGGCCAAATCATAATTTGACATTATTTTGTTATGACGAACTGAATCAACTTGTGTAGTGTGTCGTGTAGCTGCTTCACCATTTCATCATCCTACCTTCATCAAAGAAAAATATACATTTATTTTCTTGCAGAATTCATCCGACGCAAACATTTAAATAAATACGACGGTAAAAATATGGGTCGAATAAAAATTAAGAAAAAAATCTTGGGATGAGACAGTGAGGAAACCAAGAATACATTTTATTTTTAAAACATACATTATGTAATAATTATATTAATTTACAACAAACAAACAGCTAAACCGAGCTTTAAACGTTTATCATTCGAAAGTGTCAACTAGATCCCTTCCTCGCGCAAATGGCATTGGAATAAGTCTCTCTTCCGACAGATGATGGAAATGAAACTTTCAGCGGTAATCGAACCCCTACAATATGAAAATGTTAAGTCATTTTAAGATCGCTTTTCCTAAACAAATTAATACCTGCCAAGTAACCAGCTGTGTCAACATGAATTCTCCTTTGATGACTGCGTCTAAATTTGCAAAAATTAATTACCAAATGAATTAATCTTTGTTTAACTTTTAAATGTTTGCGAGTATCTTCACAATGAATGAGTACGACTGACACTTCCTGACATTTCAAATTCAAATCTGGCCAACTAGATTATTCTATTAATTCTAGTACTTTTGGGGAAATTTCTATCGCATATGAGGCACCACTATTTACTCGAAAAGAACGAGTTACATGATACCAAATTACTTTCGAATCGAATACGAAAGTGCCGGCACTTTCGTTTTCGTTTCGAATTACATGATAGGGCCCCAGGTTTGAAAATTCGACCGGGTCTATCGAGAACGTGGCTGAGATGCTTTCGCCCTCGCGTGCTTCGCGATGTGCCCTCCAGTCCTCGATGTGAACCCCAACGATCTGGTTGTCCAGGTATTTGAGCGTGTAATTTCGCTGTTCAATACTGCCTTGAGCGATGCTCCCGGCCATGATTCAATACCACCCGCGAGCTTATTGAGCCACTCCACTGTAGCTTTATTCTCGCACTCAAATTGGATGTGGGCTGGTCTGAATCTTATCGCGGCGAATTTCGGCTTCATCCTGCTTAGCGCTCTCAGAGAGAATTTTCGCCAACAACACGTTCTGTTCTGTATCTTTGTCTTATGCTCTGACGTGAGCAATTCAGTTGGGTTGGTGGTATGGCCACACTGGTGTTTGAGGTCATTTTGACGTGGCTTTTCCCTTTGCCTGGCGTCGCCTTGTTCGTAGAGGGTCGCGTCGTGTCTTTCCTCTCGCCTCCTGCGGTGCCGCCAACATTCAGGATAGCGCTTCCTTGGTCTTGGCCCACCCGTTGCCTCTTATTGTCTAGCGTAAGGGCAGGTGAGACCTTGTCCGTGGAGGGTTGTCGCTTTGCTTGAGGTGCATGCTGGGGGAGTTCAATGAGAGTTTCGCCGCTAGCTCTCTTGCTTTGGTTGGCTCATGTCCCTGTGGCCTATTAAACTCTCTTGGCTCAGTGAGTCGCTACCAGTTTTTGGCTGATTTCATGCGTTAGACTAGAGCCGGCAATAAAGTAACATTTGACCCAATAATTTGATAGAGATGGGGCAGTCGTAAGCATGAAAGGTAAAATGCACTACAATGCAGAGGAGAATAAGTCTTCATGGCTGCTATAGAGATATTGCTTTTAGATGACCAATTCAATCATTAGGTGAGGCTCGATTTTTGAGGCGTCGTCTAAGAAATCGGAACTGTAATCCGGACATACGGAGAGTATGAATTTACGCCCAACTGATCGAAAAACTTAAATGGCTTTTACGATTTAAACATTGAATAATCATCCCGTATAACTGCGTATGATTCTTTTTTTGTCGTCGCGTCACCAGCTCAAGCTCAAATAACGCAAAACTCTTATCACTTCTCCACTAATGAAACATCTTTTCCTCTTTCCCACAGATGCATCAAACATGAATGAAGGCGATTCAGCAGGAGGGGGGCATCAAGGGTCTAACCCGGCCCCTCCTGCTGTTACAGACCGCAGATCAACAATAGCATCAAACACTATAAATCAGCAACAACAACAGCAGCAGCATCAGCAGTCAATCTTCAGTCAGGGACAACAAAGTCGAACAACAGTGAGTGGATCTGCGGTATTAGTAAGCAACAACAAAAGCAACGTCTTAACGCCACAACAATCACCATCACAACAACAACAACAACAGTCTATGAACACACGCTATCTGCCCGGCAGCGATCAGCAGCAACAACGAAACAGCAGTAGCGGTAGCACTTTTCCGAATCAGCAACAAACTCGTGTGATAATTGCCCAAGCAAGTTCGCAAAATTATCCACCACAACAGTCCGCATCGTCCGCAGGCGTTACTAGTGTTAGTTTAGCGCGAACCTCGTCGTCCGCAAATTCATATTTGAGTGTTACGAACGCTCACGTTAGTAGTACTAGTAGTGATAGTAGTTCACAATCGTCCCAATTGTCCCAATCGCAAACATTCAGTGATAGTAGTTCGGAAAATCATTTGCAAGCACGTAAACGTTTACGTTGTGACGTCACCGTAGCAGCGACAACAACAACGACCGCAACAACAGCCGCAGCAGCAGCAGTCGTGACGACGGTGGTGGGCGGCAGCAACACAAAGCCTCCTGCACACCACATAAGCGATCTAAACGCTCTCAAGAAACGTATTCTTGAATATAAATTTTCACGTCTTCGAAGCATTAAAGAAAAGTAAGTATCGACATCATCACCAAATCTTGATACAGATTTTCCTAATCCTTTCACGCTTTTCACAGATACTCTGAACATGTTGCGGAATTGTTTTTTCTCCAAACCGGTGGCAATATGATGGATTATCCAACGTGGAGAAAGAAGCCACCGACTCCACAATTTATAACGTTTACAAAATCGTTTCGTCTGGACGGCACGTTTACGACGTCGACATCGTCGTCGTCCGCCGCCGCCGCCAATGATGATACGAATCGCAATAGTGCTTCGCAGCAATTGAAATCGATTACGACGACATCGACGTCGTCGTCATCGTCATCGCCACAAGGAGCTGAAATAAAAATTCCAAGCGTTGGTGCAACACCGGTTGCCGTATCAACAACTTTGCCAGCAGCTGTCGTACAGCTGTCACAACAAGGTAAACGATTGATGATTCTTTTTAAGTTTGTTATAGGCAGAGTCTAAGACTTTTTCGCAACAGTTTTCACATACACAAGTTTTCTTTAATATATGATGATAACCGCCCCCCGCCCCCTTGTAAAATAGTCTTTCACTTTAGTTTCCTGTTAAAAGCGCAGCCAGTGTTTTGGTGAAATCAATTTGTTCATTTACATAGTTTGTAAGAAAATTGCAATAGACTGAGCGATTGTATGTGTAGTTGGCCAAGATTGGCAGTTGAGGTGACGGGAAATGACGGAAATATTACCAACACAATAAAGCGATTATAACGCACGACTCTGCGATCATCACTCGCGACTGAGCGACTATCATTTAAGACAATTGCTAGAATTGCCTGCGACTGAGAAATGATTGTGGTCCTATCGGCGACCATTCCCGATGGCTTGCTGCCACACGGGTTTTTCAAGCCTCTACGGGGCGGACCACACCCGTTTCATCACCAACGAAACGGCCAAGAGTTGCCAAAAGACTCCTCCATGGCAAGAACCATGAAGGTTCGATGCAGGAGGGATGTGCATGTCTGTGTATGTGAGTGGATGTGTTCTATGTGTTTTTTCGTCAAATTGGGAGCATTTCATCTCAGCGCGGTTGCTCTCAATTCTTCTAATCTGCGCCGGCATCGAGACCAATCCAGGTCCCGAAATCTACATCTGCTGTGTATGCAACCGACGTATCTTCGGGAACGCCAGGTCCTTGAGGTGTACCTGCTGCGGAGAATGGTGTCACTTCTACTGCTCAGGCCTAAGGAAAATGAGAGATTATGACAAGTTGTCCTTTGTTGCTCCAGGGTGTCTGCACGCGGGTCGGCCCCCAGCCACCCCAGGCCCTAGCTCACAAGCTAATGGCCACCACCGTCTCCGACCATTCCTGGCCCAAGCTCTCCACCACCGCCATCCGCAGTAAACAATACAACAAGACATAATCGCTCTAGTTTAACACCTGCACCCCCTGCAGCAGTGTACACCCCACTCACCATATTGCAGTTTAACTGCAATGGTATCCGTCAGAAGATCGGTGAGATAGTCCGTTTCATGAGTATGCGCAGAATTCTGATAGCGGCATTCCAGGAGACAAAGCTCAAACCATCAACTCCCGAATTTAACATCCGCGGCGATTACATACTTTTGAGGCGCGATAGAGTCGGTAGGCAGGGTCCTAATCCAGGAGGAGGGCTTGCATTCCTAATACACAGAACCGTGCAATACAGTGTATTAGATCTTCGTTTCAACGACGGCACGGCGGAAATGCAAGCTATTGCCGTTAAATCCGGCAATACCAATATCGAACTTATAAACATCTATGTTCCGCCAGCATCCAGCTGTGGCTCTGGTTATAAGTTCGATATTGGTCCACTCCTCACACGACAGCATAGGATCCTACTTGGCGACTTTAACGCCCATCACGAACCCTGGCACTCTCTTCTCGCAAATGATGCCAGAAGTATAGATATCGCGTCCAAATTAGACCCATCAGACTTCTGCGCACTCAATGGAATTTCGTCTACACGCGTCGCTGGTGCCTGCCATAGTTCTCCTGACATAACTATGGTGAGCGCCAGTCTGATAAGTGAAACCCGTTGGGAGACAACCAGATCTCTTCAATCCGATCACCTCCCCATATTAATAACTATTGATAAACCAGCTGAACTGACGACATCAGAACGGCGTACGTTTATCAACCACAAAAAGGCAAATTGGGAGGGTTTCACTGCGTTCACTTCGACGAAGTTCGCCGCGCTACCTACTCCAACAAATGCTAGGGAAGCCGAAAAGAATATTAGGAACGTCATTGTCAAAGCGGCAGCTCGCTTCATTCCGGCAGGGCGTATCCCAAAAGTTCGGCCATATTTCCCAACTGCTGCCGCAAGGTTAGCCGACGAACGGGACGATTTAAGACGCGCAAATCCGGCAGACCCCAGAATTCAGGAGCTAAACTCCGAAATAAATCGACTAGTTAACACCTACAAAAAAGAGAAATGGAACGAGCATCTAGATAGCTGCAACCTCTCACAAGGTGTCAGCAAACTATGGGCTACGGTCCGCGCCCTGTCTCACCCAACGAAAGACAAAGGCAGTGTAGCCATCAGATTCGGCAAGAAAACCACCGCAAATCCAAAACTCTGCGCGAGCTTGAAGCAATTTATTGAACACCCCAAGACCAAGATGCTCAACTGCAAGATAAAAAGAAGGATTCGCAACCGAACGGTTGACATCATCCCTACTTATACAGCGGACCAAGTTTCAGCAGCTATCAAGAATGCGAAAAAATCTAAGGCCATTGGACCAGATGGCATTTCAATGACCATGATGAAACCTAGATCTTCCGGCCATCGAATATCTAACGATGGCTGTCAACTTGTCGATATCCACGCTTGTCATCCCTGAATTCTGGAAAAAGGGACGAATCATCCCCCTTCTCAAACCCGGTAAAAGCGCGAAACTCGCCGAATCCTACCGTCCAATCACAATTTTGTCATCCGTTGCAAAGACGCTCGAAGCACTCATCCACCCCACCCTTGTATCGCATGCTGAGCTAGCTTCTCACCAGCATGGCTTCAGGAAGATGCATAGCACCACAACAGCTCTGGATATGATCACTCATCACATCCAAAATGGCCTCAACCAGAAACCGCCCTGTGACAGAACCGTCCTAGTAGCCCTTGACCTGTCGAAAGCCTTCGACACGGTCATTCACTCTGCGTTGTTGGCCGATCTCCTAAATATGCATATTCCTGCACAAGTGGTTAGGTGGATTGCAAACTATCTAGCTGGGAGGCAATCCTTCACAGAGTTTCGAGGCAGTTGTTCAAAGCATAGAAAAATTAAGCAGGGAGTTCCACAGGGTAGCGTACTCTCTCCTACATTGTTCAACATCTACCTGTCGAGCCTTCCAACACCACCGGAAGGTATCGAACTAATTTCCTATGCGGACGATTGTACCGTACTCACCTCGGGGAATGATTTAAACGGCATGTGTGCTCGACTAAATGACTATATTGAAAAACTGGTGGAGTTTTTCAGTATCCGCAACCTAGTCATTTCGCCGTCTAAATGTACTGCAACTCTTCTTACCACCTGGACGCAGGAATTTTCGGAGGTGCTTGCGATCCGTACTGGTAAGCATGCTGAAGACGTTGTTCCTACTGTTACCAACCCCAAGATCCTAGGTGTCTATCTAGATACCATGATGAAGTCGAAAGGTCACGTCGAGAACGTAGTCGACAGAATGCACAGTAGAAACAACGTCTTAAAGGCACTAGCCGGGAGTTCCTGGGGCAAGGACAAAGAAACTATGTTGGTCACCTACAAAGCGATAGGTAGGGCAATACCTAGCTATGCAGCACCGGTGTGGTCGCAAACCGTTTGTGACACAAATTGGATTAAGATCCAGGCATGCCAGAACGCTGCTCTACGTATCGCTACAGGTTGCCATCTCATGTCGTCCCAGGATCATCTTCACCAAGAAACCAGCATGTTATCAGTGCGTGATCACAATCACCTCTTTTTTTTACAATATCTGGTCGGTTGCTATCGAGAGGATCACCCAAACCATCATCTCATGGACAACACTCCCCCTCCACGACATGTCAGGAGTGGACTCAGAGATCTCGAGAGAGACGTCCAGAGATACAAACGGGTACCTCCCGATATATTCGATAATACAGCATACCATGCGGCCATCGCAGATATTCACACAACCGTTGTGAATCGGTCAATAGGGAGTTTAGGTCCGAATAGAGTCCTCTCAGTGCCCCCACCACCCATATCGCCTGAGGAGACTAGGCTCCCGAGAGCCACAAGAGTGACACTAGCCCAGCTTAGGTCGGGCTTTTGTTCACGCCTCAATTCCTACCTATCTCGAATAGACCCGGACATACAGAACATTTGTCCGAGCTGCGGTGGTGCGCCACACGATGTGGACCACCTGTTTCGATGCCCCGCTGCACCCACTAACCTCACTCCGAGGGCATTATGGGACAACCCTATTGCAGCTGCTACGTTCTTGTCGCTTGAGACAATAGGCGAGAACGACGACGAAACTTAGAACACATCCACAGACATGCACAGCGACTCACACCGTTCTGCACCGCTACAACAACAACAACTGAGAAATGATTCATTTTTGACTGAGCGATAATACATCTCGATTGAACAATATGACGGTCGATCCACACTTTTCAGTCATCATCAGTCACAGTCATATTCCATACAAGTTGACAGATTGTCAGTTAATTGATTGACTAGCAATTTGTCAACTTGTATGGAAAATGACTGACTGAAAAGTCTGGATCGACCTTTATCGTCCGCGACTAAATGATCATCGCTTGCGACTGGGCGATCATCGCCCGCGAATGAACGATCATCGCCCGCGACTAAGCGACTATTACTCGCGACTGAAAGTTAATTGCTTGCCAACTGAACTGCATTCGATAGATTAATACTTTCTCGCGCTTAACATGCATTTACAATCGCTCAGTTTAGTCTAGCACAAAAAATACCACACGATCCTTATTGATTTTGCAGTTTTTTCGTATTTCAAACATTTTAACATTCCATCGGAGAAAAAACCTGACCTTATCATTTTTGCACTGGTTTTCACTCGTGTGATTTGTTTTTTGTATCATTTTAAATGTCGAAAGGCTGTGACACATCGTTTCTTGTTTTTTGTTAACATAAACTCACACAATTCTTGTAAAAAAAAACATTTTTTTGTATGTTATGTTTCGTCGTTGAGAATTCATGCTTGTGATAAACAGTTTTATGTCGGGATTTTGTTTGTCGTTTTGTTGGATTATCGTTTCTCTCGATTCTGTAGCATTCATTTAAGAAAATTAGAAACAAATGAAAAATTTTTAAAACAAAAACAGAAACAAAATAAAATTTTAAAAATTATATTGCGTACTATATGGACGAATAATGAAATATTGGGGATCTTTCTCTCTATTCTGTTTTCCCCTATTGTTGTTTTTTTCCTTTCGTTGTTTGCCAATTTTCTCTTTCTCTCGTCTCTCTCTTAGGTCACATACCCGGCAGGCCTCAGGGAGGTCGACACGGTATGGTATTCGGCCAAATTCCCGCTCCACCTACAATAGGAAATTCCTCTGTACCTCTGGTACCAGGTAGACGGCATATCCCTAATTTTGTGTTTTACAATTTTTTGCGTAATATGCATTTTTTTCTTGGGTTTAGATAATGGATTTTATACATCTTTTTGGTTCCTATCTTTTTAAAATTCTGCCAAAATTTTTGATTTTTGAGAATGCCCGCCTCGTTTTTTTTTTTGTTTTTGTGCTGACATAAATGTCTTTTGATGGAACCAAACAAATATATATCTGTGATAGTCGATGTGTTCGTATTCATTTTTATTTCTGTTTTGTTTAGTTGTGATGGTGTAGACATTTTTATGTTTTTTTTCGAGAGAATGACTTCGTGTTTCGTTCCGAGTCCAATTGGGTCTGGTCTGGATTTTTCTTTCTGTTTTGGCTTATTATTGATGATATATTGAACAACTCGTTATAATATTGGAAAATTGAGGTGTATTGATCGAATGGAAAGATGTTTTATCAGTTGAGTTGCGCTTTTTGTCCCAATGTGTGCTTTTTTGTTGTTGTATTTTTTATGTCATTGTTCGTGTTAGAAAATGTATTTCATAGTCTGTATGTCTGTAGAAATATTTTATTTTTGGTGTATGGGTTTCACTTAGAAGTCACACGTACGATAGACTCAAATCATTGAAATGCTAAATTTGAAATAGAGTCAGCATCATCACTCGTCTTGTCCGTTTTATGGGGATATATCTCATAAATCTTTGGAATCACCGGGTCGGACCGGTTCACCTTATAAGAATCGTAAATTTTTCTCTTTCTTGCCTTACTATACCGTCGCGTTGCTCGGCATCCTGTGTAGGCACGTCGTCGGCGGTAATGCCTCAACCTACTTCTGCAGGCAACAGCACAATCTAGTGAACTCATTAATATTAGGTTAGGTTAGGAAATGGGGCCGCCAGGAATTGAGAGCCAGCGCATTCAGACCGGAGATAGAAACGTAGCCTTAAAATTATACACGGATTTTTGGAATCAGCGCGGGATTACATCTGTAAGATCTTCCAAATCGTAAAAGTACTTAGAGCGAAGAAATGTGAAACGTTTCTCAGCCAAAAACGAGCAATAACAGAGAAGGTAATGTACATTCTCCTCATCCTCACAGCTTCTGCAGTAGTCGTTGTGAGGAATTCTGAGTGTACTGGCAAGCTCCCCGATAGGACAATGCCCCATTATGCGAAGCGAATAAAATCTAATTTTGACAAGATCATCGTCGTAGTATAAGTGTAATTTTTTTTCACGAGGTTAGGAAATCTTCATAGATTATGCTAATGCAGTTATGCAGAATTTCTACCTGCTAAAACCAGATCATCTTCTTTGCCACGTTCCCCGCGGGACTTCCTCTCGGTATTACTTCCCAGGGGCGGCTTCGGCTAATTAGCCATCAAGCTGATTTATGGACTTCCGTTTAGCTTCTTCTCGTTGTAGTTCTTTGTGGATGCTGCAAACTAACTCACTGTCTCCCAATTGTGTTCGCACTCCAGCATATACGAGGGTGGTCTGAAAAGTTTCCGACCTCAACTCAAAAATGGCGCCACTCGTCAATAAAAGCTAATGAATGTAGTTGTGCATCTTTTAACAGTTACTCACCAAAGTTTCGGCCATTTTGGACGCGCAGTTTTTAGTTGACAGTCGTTTGAGTGAGGCCTGCAAAGTGGGCCTCCGTGGCGGCGATGACCTCCTCATTCGACTGAAATTTCTGCCCGGCGAGTGACTTTTTCCAAGTTTGGAAACAAAAAGAAGTCACTCGGGGCGAAATCTGGAGAGTACGGTGGATGGGGCAGCAGTTCGTAGCCCAATTCGACCAGGTTGGCGTTGGCGGGCGGAGGTGTGATCCGGTGCGTTATCATGGTGGAAGAGAATTTTTTTCTTTGCCAAGTGGGGCCGTTTTTTCTTCAATTCGGCATAGTACAGCCCTGTGACCGTGTTGCCCTTCTGCAGGTAGCCGATGTGGATCACACCTTGTGAATCCCAGAAAACGCTGGCCATCACCTTTCCGGCCGATGGAGCAGTCTTTGCCTTCTTCGGAGCACGTTCGCCGGCTGAAGTTCACTGTTTCGACTGTTCCTTGGTCTCTGGTATGTACCAGTGTATCCAAGTTTCGTCGACTGTCACGAGACGACGCAGAAACTCTTTCGGATTGCGCTTAAACAGCGTCAAATACTGTTTTGAAGTGGTCTCACCGTTGTGCTTGTTGTCCGGAGTAAGCAAACGCGGCACACATCGCGCCGACAGCTTTCTCATCCCCAAAATTTCATGCAGGATATGACCCACGCGATCTTTTAAAATGCCTACTGTCTCAGCTATCTCTCGGACCTTCAATCGGCGGTCTGTCAATACGAGATCGTGGATTTTTGTCACGTTATTCTGCGTGCTAACCGTTTTCGGGGCACCTGGACGTGGCTCATCAAAAACCGACGTGCGACCACGTTGAAACTCGTTAAACCAATGTTTGACGGTCGCCATCGAAGGAGAAGAGTCACCGTACACAGCATCCAAACGCTCTTTGATTTCGCTGCGCGATTTCCCTTCCAAAAACAAGAATCGAATCACAGGGCGAGATTGCTCTTTTTCCATTTTTCTAAAATCGGCGGACACTCCAGCTTTCACACGTGGCCAAAGCAAAACTACGAGTCTGATCCGGCTGAATTTTGGACAGTTGCCGTCTAGACCAACGGTTCTTAACCGGTGGTCCGCGAACCACTGGTGGTCCCTGAGGCGACCCTAGGTGGTCCGCGAAGCCTTTGATGTGGTTCCCTCATAATCCGATACGACAATTCTCGAATTTCACGCAGCTCAATCTTAACTTTCTAATAGAAACTTGAAGGTTGAAAGCGGATGGGAGTCCGTTTTGACTGAGCAGGACGATGAAATGAAATATCAAAATTTGTTTTAAATGCTTATTTTTTATGTGACGAACGCAAAATGATTGCGATGTGCAATCATCGAGGACCACCGAAAGCTTGATATGAATGTTCACTTTATGTGGAGGAGCTACGTACCTTTATAGACTTGAGGGTTGTTATAATTGTAGGGAAACAGTTCAGGTATTTAAGGTCATGCATATTCTTTTCCGGCCTGACCATAATGGTTATTTACATTGCTGAATTAAGATAATTAAGCTATTATTGATCTTCGTCTGTGACACTTCTAAATACAGTTCCGAAAGGTTTCTGTTGGTACAACATGAACCATCAATGCCATATTTATAGGAGCTTATGTAAAAATTGTTGTTCTTCCATTAAGAACTGTAAAGAAGGGCTTTATAATCTTATAAACAAAAATGGATTTCAATATTATGAGCCATCTCTGGATGAAACAAACCGAAATATTGGCCAACACCCTTGACGCAAATTAATGAGGGTTTTGAAATTCGTTCAGACTTGGCCAAATCACACCCAGAGTCCTTTGCAAGACGATCTCTGTCAGTCAACTTTTTCTGGATGATGGTCTTAAAAGCAGCAATATTCGTTTGGCGTTATTTCCACATTTTTCTAATCGAAAACTTCTACTGACAAGACAGCAATAAGTTGTGTTCCAAAGGTAGTTCGGTACAAGATTTCATGATTTGAATAGTTCTTATCACAATTGCAATTTGGTGATCCGCAACAACTAACGAGTTTGATCAAGTGGTCCCTCATGTGCAAAAGGTTAAGAACCACTGGTCTAGACGAATGTACTACACGATAGTCAATTGCACTTGCGATACTGACACCATCAGGCGGGGAGGCTGGGTACTTATCAGACTACCCTCGTAGTTGACCACATTCTCTGGGCTTAACGTTTCTCCCTATTCCATATTGAGTTGCATGCGCCGCACGGCATATCTAGGGCAGTCAAAAAATACATGTCTTGCGTCTGCTACGACTCCCTTGCAGCTAGGGCACTCTGGCGAGTCATCCAGCTTGAAACGGTACAAGTATTGCCGGTATCCACCATGATCCGTTAGGAATTGAGTTAAAAAGTGGTTCACCTCACTGTGTTTGCATTTAACCCATTTCGCAATATCAGGGATGAGCGAATGAGTCCATCTACTGGTTACAGCTTCATCCAATCGCTCTGTCTCATGCTTTCCTGCCTTTCCAAGTTTTTTCGAGTTTTCAAATTCAGAGGTGTTTGGTTACGTCGACTACACAGTACATTTTGCGTGTCTCTTCTACCAGAACTACTATTGGAATATGGACATAAGCAGCTGCAAAGTTGTTCGGTACGCAGAGCACACTCAATGCGCACCTACGGAAAACCAGGCTTAATTGCTGGGAGTTTCCAGAAGAATCTAGTGAAGTAGCCCATACCGGTGAGGCATACTATAGTATGGATGTAACAACCTTTGTCAACAACAATCTCCAGCTTGATCTTGGGCCTTCTATTTTCGGCATAATCCTCGCATAGATGCTTCAGATGCTCTCCAAAGTTCAGTCTCGAATCAATAATAACTCCTAAATACCTAATGGCTTTTTTGGAGGTTATGATATTCCTTCCTATTGGGATATTTAGAGCGCACCACAGTCACTCCTCTCGGCATGGGAAGTTCCAGAATGTCGTTGTACAATATGATCCATAGCAGCGGGCCAAGAACAGATCCCTGTGGAACTCCCGCTGTAACCCTATACTGCGTGGGTCCATTGCTGGTATCGTATTGGAGGACACATTTTGAGAGGTAGCTCCCGATTATAGCTGTAAATGGTCTGGAACATCAATTCTTTGCAAAGCTGCGTGAATGTGAATGCCCAGTTTGCGGATTGAAAAGCGTTCTTGACATCGAGCGTCACCAGAGAACAGCATGTATCGTTTCGAAATGATTCCTTTGCCAAATTGGTAATCAACTCAATTGCATCCACTGTAGACCGCACTCGTCAAAAACCACACTGTTGGTCTGATTAAAAATTATTCTCTCAAACAGTTTTCCAAGCTTACGAACAGGCAGAATGGCCGATATGAGCTTGGCTCTCCAGCTGGTTTATTCGGTTTGGGAAGCAGCACCAATTTTTGGCGTAGGAAAGGCGCCTTCGACCAAACAAGTTTCGAAAACGTCGACAAACTTCTGAAGAATGGTATGAATTGCAACCTTCAGCGCCTTATTAGGGATCCAATATGGTCCTGGAGCTTTGCCCTCCTCTAATCTTGAACCAGCTTGCCAGGTTCATCATCTGTTATAGCAGGAATGTGGACCATCTGTTGTGACGAACCTTGTCCTACGGGCTGGACTTGACGAGGGAACAGGACTGAGACAATATTTTGTCTGTCTGTCTGTTTGTACGATAACTCCCGAAATAATGAAGGTTGAAGTTTTGGTCAGTTGTTTCTTTTGATAAAATCTTGGACGGTATTGAAAATGGGCGAAATTGGACCAAGGGTTTCCACTACGTCCCATACAAATCCTCGATATTTTAATTCGTCCATAACTTTCGACAATATTTTGATTAATGCCTAATTGTGACATAAGCTTGAAGTTGATGAAAAGTAGTAGTAGGAGGAGTAGGACTCACTACCCCTACCTCCCCTAAAAATCTCTTTTCTGTTTTTTTTTTGTGATGGTAGTAGGCTCACGGCCCCCATTGCAAATTAGGAGATCGGTACCCAGAAGGTATTCTAGAAGTAATTCACTTCGTTCATCTGTATCTGAGCTGCCCCAAAATGAATTACAGATGCATCCGAGGATTACACTGGTGTTTGAACCCTTTACTGTCGCAATGGCCTTCTTTAAATTAGGAGCAGGTATAGTATCATCATAGGGCGTGTATACTGAAGCGGCCCAATAGATCCTACCTTTTAGCTCCAGGCGGACTAAGGCAAAATCCTTATAACTTTACTTTGGTAACAAGAAAGCATTGGCGATTTTCCTTAAAAAAAGGAAGGAACGCGGTTTACCCTGTCCTGTAACGTAAAACAAAGTAAAATCAGAGCACCTTAGGTCGCACTCACACGGAGAATTCCATGAATTTCGAATCCAACGAAACTCCAAATAAAAAAAAAATTAAACTTTGCCCAGTGTCATTTTTTTATATGAAGTTTCGCTGGATTCGTATCCATGGAATCTCCGTATGTGTGTGCGACCTTAGACCCTTGACGGGATCATCGACAACCCAGAGATTCTGAATAAGAACTATATCGGCATCACTATGCGATAGACGATGGCTAACGGCAGCTGTCCCTGCTAAATTGATATGTGCTGATGTGGTAAAAGTACTCGTGCAACGATTCACTTCCCATACCGTATATTGAGCGTAAGCAAAAGCGACTCGGCGTACAACATAATATTCTTGCAGCATACGATCCGCCTTCAAGCAAAACGTTCATGCATATTTAGTCGTCGAGACTTCAGTATCGCCGTGTGCGGATGGCAATCTCTTAGATTTTAGTCGCGCAGTATTTTAGTTGCGGAGAGTATCCTCGTGTGCGGAGATCCTTAGTCTACTCAAACACATGTCGTGTACCTGGCAGCTTTCTGCAAAGTTGAACGTCTTCTGGATTGCTTTCATTGTTCACTTTATTGCTTAAATGTTAATGTTACCCGATATATACCGCTTTTGTGCAATGTAAAAGGCTAACCTCCACGAGGAACATTTTTCTCCTCTTGTAACAACGAATACCCCGGGACGACATACATAGTAGAACCGGCTGCTGTAGGGTCATTTCTTTATAAAGACAACACAAAAATCTTCTATGGTCACTGTGGCTTGAACTTGAACCCACGCTCCATCATTCATAGATCGTCGTCTCCGCTCACTGAACTGCCCAATGCCATATGGTCCAGGAATCGCTAATATGAGTAGTCCGTAACAAAAACCTTAGACTGTCGTAGGCCTAAGATTTGTCACAATTAAGTGACTTCAGCTCATTGGTTTCTAACTGCGGACCATTCATCCTGTAAATATATCACTTCCAGTTCCAGTCGCTTGAAAATAATTTTAATAAGAAATAATTACCATATTTGGTAGTTGTCAAAAAAGTCCTTTTGCTAATTAAGCGGAGACTATCCCTGTGGAACGATTCATAAATTGTTTTTTCCTGAGTTTTCCACCGCTAGCACCACTCACTGAAACTGACCCTTAAGTAACTTCAAGGCATTTACGTTCGTAGGTCGGCCTTTGGTTAGATTAGATTGATTTTGAGGGTCATCAATCGGAATATTTAGGGTTTGCAGCACTTGCCCGAGTCTTAATGTTTTGAGATTTTCATTCAGAGAATAGAGAGGTTGTTAGCGTTAGCTTGTCAGCTGCTTCGTTGCCCGTGCTATCAATATAACACATTACACCAAAGCAGCGTTACTCAGTTAGATGACAGTAATCGGATCAAGCTTTCTTCTTTCTTGCCTCCTTATACCACTGCATGGCGTCGCGTCGTTCGGCTTGCCGTGTAGGGACATCGTCCGTTCTGGGGGTAATGTCTCAGCGTGTGTCCGAAATGATAACCTACAATGAAAATATGTTTTATACCGCACACACGGTCAATCCGAATCCAAAAAAAAGGATTCGGATTCATCGAGTGTGTGCGGCATTAGACTGTGGTTAGGATCTTTTGCGAATAGTTATTTGCTATTTTTTTCGCGATTGCGTTTAAAAGCTTGCTAGAAAGTTTAAAGGCTCTCGTCCACTAGGAGCGCAAATTCGAGCGGCGCGGCGCTTTTGCGCCAGGAGGTTTCACAACCTGCTTGGAAGAAACCATATACAAGCGAATGGTATAAGAACTTCCACTGGAATATTTTTTTAATCGATTGCAATACCCGATCGAATCGATATATGTAGTTCATATTCAATAGGTAAAATGTTCATTCAATGGAAATTTAGTCGCATGTTATAATTCGTTAAAGCTCTGTTAAAGACTCCGGCGCTGGAGCTAATGGAAGACAGAGCTAAACGCGATTTCAAACAGTTTAAACAATATTAGCAACATGAAAAAAAACTTGAATATTTAAAAAAAGGATTAGGTTTTAGTGACGTTGCTGTCATCTTTATTTTTCTTAAGTGGATCCGCGATTTAGTAAAAAGATGGATTTATCATTCACTGTTTGACAATCATAAGCTTTTTTCTGTTTGTAGATAAATGTTTGCATGCTATTCGATGAACGGCCCAATAATTGTACAGTGAATCATAATTCTCAGATAATCAACCCTGTTTGCTTAGCATTTTTTCATTTATCACAAAAGAATACATTATGTCCGCTGGCGCAATCTTATTTTTCCCGATTGATGTATCTTGATCTGGACGTATTGGATGGTATTTGTAATTTCACAGAACGTAAATCTTCATTTTCTCTCAATTGGAAAATAAATTGTGCATAGTTTTGATTTTAGTAGTTTTTTTGATATCTGAGTTATGTTTCACTGTGATTGGGCACAAATGCATGGGCTAATGAAAATAAATAAATGTTGTGTCCCAGTAGATTGTAATATATGCGAGAGAACAAATGTACATAGCGTGAAATGTAACTGAACAGAAGTAAGCTTCAGCAAGTTTGTCGTCAGAACACACACTGTACATTGTTTTCTTTCATTCAACATTTGCTTGAAACTATTGATTGCTGATTCTAACCATTTCTTTCTTTTCCCGAATCCTTCAAGGTGGAACCCCCATTTTGCCCGATATCTCGACCATTATCGGGACCGACAAACAATCCACATCCGTCACGTCCGCAAATGTACATACACAAAACCCGCACAGCATCAACGGAGGCGGCAACGGTGGAAATGGCAGTACGGCAGCCTTGGGCAACAACCTCTCCAGCACCACGGCCACCTCCGCCGGCAATGGCAACGGAAACAGCGGCGGCAACAATCCCGATCAATTTTCCGTCAAAGCCAAACAAGAAGTTTACGTCATGCAACGAATCTCCGAACTACAACGTGAAGGTCTCTGGACCGAACGTCGTCTACCCAAATTGCAAGAACCGCCCCGGCCCAAAGCCCATTGGGACTATTTGCTCGAAGAAATGGTCTGGTTGGCGGCGGATTTCGCCCAGGAGCGTAAATGGAAAAAGAGTGCAGCGAAAAAATGTGCACGAATGGTACAGAAATATTTCCAAGACAAGGCAAGTGCCGCGCAGCGTGCCGAGAAGGCGCAAGAGATTCATTTGAAACGAGTGGCGGCATTCATTTCGAAAGAGGTGAAAATGTTTTGGTCGAATGTGGAGAAGTTGGTGGAGTATAAGCATCACACCAAGTTGGAGGAGAAACGAAAGAAAGCGTTGGATCAACATTTGAGCTTTATCGTCGATCAGACGGAGAAGTTTTCGCAACAATTGGCCGAGGGTATGAATAAGCCCACGGCAATGGATACAAGTGCCGCGCCCAGTATTAATTCCAGTCGAATATCGTCGCCGAAGCATAAGAGCTTTTCGGATGGTGAGTAGAAATTGAGTTTTCAATATTTTCGATCAATAACATTTTTGGTAGAAGAGTGTGTCAATTCAAAAAATCGTAGGGCCTGCCAATTTTTTTATAAATTTTTGACATTTTGTTGTAGCAGCAAACTAAAAAATATTCTATGAACTGCCCGTCTAACGGTACATTTATGGAAAATTCACATACGGGGTGTCAACGACCCGAAGGCTAGGCGACTTTTTTGTCCCCGAGACTTCAGGAGAGTCCTGGGGCGCAACCACACCGATCGGGGTTCGCCAAACCTCGCGAAAAAGATTGGTACAAAAGATCAAAGTTGTGGACAACGATTCAATTCAATTTTTTGGCCGGCATTCAGAAACTGCTAGCGATGGGGTTTGGGGAATCCAAGGTATCAATCTTTTGCGCTCGGTTCGATCTGGGTTCGCCGAACAGCACACGTCTGGAAGGGATACAGGCGATGGGGGACTTCAACGAACGTTAATTCTCTCATCGCCTTTGTTCTTTCCTGGCGTGTGCTGTCCACAACTGGGATCTTTTGTACCGCGCGGTTTGGCAAATTCCGATCATTGTGGTTGTGGCTTGAGCATTTCCTTTTCTTTCTTGGAGCACAGAGGAGTCAATTATGGCATCCCCCTATTCAAATGATGACAAACTGTCACTGACGACTGGACTCGGCCTATTTTTGGCCGGGACCGGTCTTTTAGGATGTTCGCTTTTGCGAGGCATTTGTCTGATGAAAATACCCAGCGACACAACACCTCCTTCAACCCGAATCCCCCAGATTGTCATAAAAACTTTTATTTTCTCCCCCCCTGCAGACGAATTCTGTCCCGCCAACGAAATGTCCGAAGACGACGAAGAGACGATAGCCAAAGCCGAAGCCGAGGCGGGCAACGTTAACGATGAAGTGGCAGCACTTCAACGTGAATCCGCCATGGAACTTGATGACTTCCTAAAAGAATTGCCAAAAGATTATCTTCAAAATCGTGACAAGATCGTATTGGACACGAATTCGGATCAATCATCGTCGTCCGGTGACGATGACGAGTTTCAGGCAAACGAAAGTAGCTCGGACGATGAGGATACGATTCGCGAACAGGAGGGCGCGGAAAAGGATGTCGATCATAAAAAAGAACTGGACGAACTGAATGCCGAGAATGAGATGAGCTTGGAAGAGCTGCTAACCAAATATAAGGGTGCGGCCGTGCGACAAGCAAAGAAAACGGCAGCAGTGGCGTCGTCGCGACGACGAGTTGAAAAAATGGAAGTTGACTCGGACGACGATGCGGATGAGACGGAAGATTGTGAGTAAATTGTCGAATACAAAATATTGTTCCTAGACGACAGGATTTGATGTTGTGCTTCCTATTTTACAGTGAACGATTCAGACGATGATATGTCGGTGGATAGTGACGGTGCTACGTCCGATGCCGAATCGGGAATAACGCAGTCAAATGACGAGGAAGATGCCGATGAGAATGATGAAGGTCTGAAGAGTTTGTTGGTCGACGAGCAGGATAAGAATCAGTCGCAGGTTAGTACTGTACTTTTGTATTGGAATTTCAGCGTTGGTAAGGTTGGTTAAAGACGGGGAACAATACGAAATCTTTGATCAGAAAATCCCCATAATCAAAGTCCCCAAATACATACAAGAAAAGGAGATTTTCATTTGTGGCTTTTAATTTGGGGGTTTTTGGTTGGGGATTTTGTGACTGGGGATATCCTATCCAACCCCAGACGGGGTTGAATAGGATATCCCCAATGCGAAATCCCCAATTATATAATCCCCGAATGAAGAAAAATCATTAAGAATAAAATCCCCATTATCAATATCCCCAAAGATATAATCCCCAAATATAAAATCCTCAAATACAATATCCCCACTCACAAAATTCCCAAATATATCATCCCCAAATGCATATAACCTACGACCATTCACCACTCTTATTTTACCTTCTCCAAGAATCTAAAGAAAATCCCCATTCAATCCGCGTCTATATTTTCATTTGTGGATTTTGATTTGGGAGTTTTTATTTGGGGTTTGTGGATTTTGTAACTGGGGATTTCCTATCCAACATCAAACGTGGAACAATACGAACTCCCTGATCTCAAAATCCCCAACTGAAGAAAAATCCCCAAACACAAAATCCCCACATACAATATTCCCAAATATATAGTCCCCAAATGCCTAATATCTAACTACATGTGTATAAGCATTTATCATCTTCCATCCAAGAATCTAAAGTAATTTCCCTTCCAATTCGCGCCGAGATTTTCATTTGTGAATTATGTGACTGGGGGTATCCTTCCCCAGATGGGGAACAATACGAAATCCCCGAACGCAAAATCCCCAAATGAAGAAAAATCTCCAAAAACTAAATTCCCATTATCAAAATCCGCAATTGCAAAATTCCCAAATACAAAATTCATAAACACAAAATCCTAACACAGAAAACAAACAAACAAAAATATATAATCCCCAAATGCCTAATCCCTAATTATAACCATCTGCCATCTACCATTTACCATCTACAATAGTCTACAAGAAAACTCCCATCCAATCGGCGCCGCGCGTTCTAAAATCACACCTCAAATAGGGAACGGGGGTTTTCAATTGAGGATTTTGATTTGGGGATTTTGGGGATTCCCATTTATATTTGGGGATTTTTCTCGTCTGAATGCAGCCCTAAAACTTCAAAATGATGATAAAACGTCACTGATGACTGATACAGTCTATTTTTGATTGTATCGGTCTAATAAGGATGTTCGCTTTTGCGAGGCATTTGTCTGATTTTTAGCAACACAATTTCTCTGGTATATCCTTAGTCGAGTGGCCCTAGTTGACAACTGTTTTCATTTCTTTTTCAGGAGGACAAGGACAACCTGATCAACGATGCCGCGGCAATTGCTGAAAGTATACAGCCGAAAGGCAACACTCTGTCATCGACCAATGTCGTAACGCCCGTTCCATTTTTGCTGAAGCATTCTTTGAGAGAATATCAGGTAAGAATCATATTTGGAATTTCTTTTGTATTTTTTCGTCAAATTTAAAATGATGATAAACTGTCACTGACGACTGGATGTCGCCTATTTTTGGTTGCGTCCGGTCATTTAGGATGTTCGCTTTTGCGAGGCATTTGGCTGATTTTATTTCGTAGCTAATATCCATTCGATTTCCCTTTATTCACTTACTAATCACCAAATTTCTCTCCACTTTCAGCACATTGGCTTGGACTGGCTCGTAACAATGAACGATCGTAAACTGAATGGAATCCTGGCCGATGAAATGGGTCTTGGCAAGACCATACAAACAATTGCTTTGCTCGCACATTTGGCATGCGTCAAAGCCAATTGGGGGCCACATTTAATTGTAGTCCCGTCATCTGTGATGCTCAATTGGGAGATGGAATTTAAGAAATGGTGTCCCGGTTTTAAGATTCTCACCTACTACGGTACGCAAAAGGAACGCAAACAGAAACGTATTGGCTGGACAAAGGCGAATGCATTTCACGTTTGTATAACGTCGTACAAGCTTGTGATACAAGATCAGCAGAGTTTCCGGCGGAAAAAATGGAAATATTTGATCCTGGACGAAGCGCAGAATATTAAGAATTTCAAGTCGCAACGATGGCAATTGTTGTTGAATTTTCAAACGGAAAGGTAAGGACTGAGGATTTTGCATTCAGGATTATTTGGGGGTCGTCCTGCTGCATATTGAACTCGTGCTAACGCAATCAGCTATTGTACTGATTAATTGTAAGGTAAAAATTACACACATTTGTGGTGTTGGTTGTTGCAGTGGCGCAGCGACACGATTCACGCTGAACTCATGTTTTTTTTGGCTGTACTGGTCATACGGTGATGCCTGTTTCTTTTGCAAAACGGCACACACCTGTGTGTGTGTATAACTTTGCATTCGAGTGGACTTTTTCGGAACCGTTGGAGGTTTGCGTGCGTTCAATCTACGGTGGGTGAGCCTTAAGGATCAGGCGCGTTTTCCTTGAGTTCAATATGCAGCGGCCCTTGCAATTCTAGATTTTTAAAATGATGATAAAATGTCACTGACGACTAGATTCCGCCTATTTTTGGTTGCGTCCGGTCATTTAGGATGTTCGCTTTTGCGAGGCATTTGGCTGATTTTTTCCTCTTTACACATTTTCACCATCTACACAAGACTGATGCATGACTAATTTTTTCGTTGTTTTCTTTTGACATTTTACAGACGTCTCCTGTTGACCGGTACACCGCTCCAGAACAACCTTATGGAGTTGTGGTCGTTGATGCACTTTTTAATGCCACACGTGTTTCAGTCGCATCGCGAATTCAAGGAGTGGTTCTCGAATCCAATGACGGGCATGATTGAAGGCAACTCGGAGTACAATGATTCAATCATTAAACGCCTTCATAAGGTCAGTACCCTGTACGTAATATGTAAAAAAAAATTGTATATAGATAAAACAATCGTTGGTTTGAATTTAACGTTGGGAATTTTGGGGGGAAAATATGGGTCGAAGGGAATGTTGAATATAGTTTAAATTCAACTATGGGAATTGTTGATGCTCTTATGATAGGCGTGCGATTATATAACACTGAACTAGAAAGACAGTCCAATGTTGATCCTGGGTCTCGAACCAACCTAAGTTGTATTTTAGAGTTCTGACATGTCTTTCCGGGTGGTAGGGCTGCCATTTAAACTTCAACTCCAAAAAGAGGTTCTGCTGAAAAAATACAACGTTTACACTATTCAACAAGTTGGCACACTTATCGTACATATGGACAGAAGTTGGTTAACAAGTTTCAAATTCAATCAGGTTCACAGATTTTTCTTACGTGTAAACATAAATTGATCAACTTTTTTCCGGACTTTTGGTTTTAGAACGTCTTAAAATGCTGCAAAAGATGAGATCGACCGCTCCAAATTGGTCTGTCTTGCTCTCTATCTACACAAAAAAAAGGTTTGCACAAACAATTCGGCGGACAAGTAGCCGTGTTCACACGCGACATTATAATGTGGTGGATCTCTTCAGGTGTCATCTTAGTTGTATTACGTATCGACTATGGATTGTATGACCAGTCATTATGAAATGTGTCACACAACAAACAATTATATACCACATTGCTAGTTTCCACAACATGAGTGTCCAACCTTTTCACATCTCGGGGCCACATGGGCCTGAAACCGTGTGGTTCCGGTCCGCACGAATTAACTAACTCAAATCAGCTATTGACACCAGCATCACTGCCTTATGGAATGTAAAAGCAGTGTTTTGGAAATGTAATTTTAGATAAAAAAAATTGGAACGAAAAAACTGCACCGCAGAACTAAATTAGCCGATAAAAATCTGGTCGAAAGTAGCATTCTTATATCCATAAGGAGTAAGGCAAGGTTGTCTCCTTAGCCCCTTGCTATTTGCACTATTCGTGGATGACATCGTAGATTTCCTGCCAGGAGGAATCTCGCTCCGGGACCTGCGGATAAAAGCTTTACTCTTCTTCTTCCTTGCCTCGTTCTTTATACCGCTCCATGGTTCCGCGTTGCTCGACCTGCGGTGTAGGCACATCGCCCGTTTTGGCGATAATTTCTCAGCATATTTCTACAGGCAGCTCTATCTTGGATCGTGTCATCGCCGAGACCAATGCGTTGTTGTTGCTTTTTCATTTGACACATCCAGGTGTTCTTCGGTCTGCCTCTGGCCTTGGGTCCATCAAGTGGAACTTCCATTGATATCGCTCTCTTTGCGGGGTTCTCAGGCGGACGCCTTTGAACATGGCAATACCAATCCATTCGTCGGTCTTCGAGCTTTTCGGTGATTGGTTGGTCAGTGGACAAGCTGCCTCGGATGTAGCTACTCTTGATGTGGTCCCTTTTGGTTACAGCAACTGACATGCGTAACATTTTCATTTCAGTCGCTGTCATTTGTTTCGCGTAACCTTCATACATGGTCCAGCATTCTGATCCATACATGAGTGCGGGACGTACAAGCGTTTTGTACAACTTGCCCTTTAGCTTCAGTGGCATTTTCTTATCGCAGAAAACTCCAGAGTTTTCTCGCCACGTCATCCACCCAACCTTTGTGCGATGTTTGATGTCATCATCTCATGTCCGTTGTTCACCATCGAGCCAAGGAACTTGAACTTGGTACAAGACTTAAGCTGCTCTCCTTTGACGTACATTTCTGGTATCGGTGCATCTGGGTCTGAGAATGGGCAGCATAAGAACTCAGTCTTTGTTATACTTACCCTCAGTCCATGCTCCTCCAGAATGTCACACCATTTTGTAAGCGCAGCTTGCAAGGCAACGATGTTTGGGCTACTGAGGACTATATCATCAGCAAAAGAAGAGATATTTCTAGGCCGTCGGAGACACGTGTTAATAAGTAGCACATGATGATGTTGAAGAGCAACGGACTCAATACACTGCCCTGGTGTACTCCGACATTCACCGGAAATTCTTCTGATTCACCGGCTGTGCATCTAACCTTAGTCGTAGCTCCATCATACATGTCTCGTATCATCCTGACGTATGCCTCGGGGACATTAAAGCTTTACTCTATGCCGACGATATTGCAATAATGGCCGAATCACCTGAAGCTCTACAGCTGATGCTAAACAAACTGAAGGAGTACTGTGACCTATGGAGCTTGCAAGTTAATACGTCCAAAACGAAAGTTATGATTTTTAACAAATCCAGAGGAAGGCTGGCACGAAACGAAAAGTGAAACGAGTGGCACCGGGATTTGCGACAACGGGCCAACGAATTTGGATTGCCATTGGAATGGGACCAAAGATTGAGCATGAAAAAAACAATGAACGCCATTTGCCATAATTTGGATGCTAAGTACCGTCATAACTTCGAAGCATCAGCACGATCATCGACGAGCCGTCAGATTTACAACAGCCTGATACACAACCAAGGTCAGCTGGGCTACTTCAACGATGAGTACCGTCTAGAAATCATTTCAACGATATTCAGAGCGCGAGGTGAACTGATTTTCTTAAATACGATGCCTTATAGGACAATCAACGGAGGTCGCTGTACACTATGTAACTGGAGTGTTCCGGAGGACATGTTTCATGTTCTAGCCCGTTGCCCTATATATAGAGAAATTCGGAGATCGTATTATGCACAACCTGAGCTAAGCCCGAGTGCGTTGATGAATATACTAAACGGAGAAGACTGGCTAAAATTTTCAAAATTCTGCAATGATATGATAAAGCACAGAAGAGATTTTGTCTAGTTTTAATTGTCCGTAAATGATTTTTCTATCTATCTATCTATATCCAAAATGTCTGACTGAAAACTTCAATGCAGCCCTCGGAGCAGGCCTGTTCTAGAATGAGCATATCATATGATGTCCTCACTTTGCGGAGCTACATGATTGCCGAGCATGACATCACAGGGCATTGGCTCAGTAAGTAAAGATGATGACCATGGGTTGGAACCATGGATCGTTGTTGTTGTAGCGACTCAAGAGGTATTTTTATCTCTTGAGTCGAAGGGGGTTTTAGCAGCTCTTGGCTGTTGTGACAATGAGTAGCTCCGGGACGATTTACATTGAAGAACCGACTGCCGTAGGAACATTTTTATAGACAACACGAACATCCATGGTCACAGTGGGGCTCGAACCCACGCTCCGGCAACTCAGAGATAGAATGTTATCTCTACCACTGAGCCACCAAATGCCTCCAATTCAGTGGCACTCACTAATCGGAATGAAATAATACGTTCGTGAAGGAAGGAACGATAGGTTCGTTCTCAGCACCTCTGTTGTGTTGTGTTTCAGTTAATTTTTTTTATCTAAATCCATAAATGTCTTGTCATCTCCTAATGGTGTAATCGACGGTTGCATTCTAAAATTAGATGCAGCGTGAAATCCCAATGTCGGGTATATCCAGTAATCACAAATTGTTGTCACTGTCCTCTTCAGTGTCTTTATAAACTCCATATAAATTGTATATAAAGAAATTGAATCATATTGGCTGCAGGTTATTTGTCGGAGTCGATAAGTTACGAGACCCAGATGGTCTTACGGGTAAAACACAGACAAACACAACCTTACTTGGTCAAACCTCGTCAGCTGTTGCCAGACATTAGTAAATTGTAATTTGTTTATCTCCTGAAACAACGCATATCTCGCAGAATATTTTGTCCGTTCTCCATTTTTTGTCACCTGTTGTATAGACAACCGATCCTACACCACAAGCCGAGCGACACGACGACATGGAGCGGTATAAAGAACGAGGCAACGAGTAAGTATAGACATTTGAATCACTGCTACACTCGTGCTCATCTAACGTCTCAGCAGAAGGGTTGAGGAAAACGCACCGAAATGCCACCGGGGAACCAAACTCTTAAGGCTGTGCGGACAAGCAAAAATACCGAAGATTCTGAGTTGAGTTGAGCAGCGGCACGGGCTTGCTGTACCTCAAACTCGGACAAGCAGGCGAAATCTTTGCCGCTCGCAGCCTCTGGTCCTTCTTCTTCTTCCTTGCCTCGTTCTTTATAGCGCTCCATGGTTTCGCGTTGCTCGACCTGCGGTGTAGGCACATCGCCCGTTTTGGCGGTAATATCTCAGCATATATTCTACAGGCAGCTCTATCTTGGATCGTGTCATCGCCGAGACCAATGCGTTGTTGTTGCTTTTTCATTTGACACATCCAGGTGTTCTTCGGTCTGTCTCTGGCCTTGGGCCCATCAAGTGGAACTTCCATTGATATCGCTTTCTTTGCGGGGTTCTCAGGCGGACGCCTTTGAACATGGCAATACCAATCCATTTGTCGGTCTTCGAGCTTTTCGGTGATTGGTTGGTCGATGGATAAGCTGCCTCGGATGTAGCTACTCTTAATGTGGTCCCTTTTCGTTACACCAACTGACATGCGTAACATTTTCATTTCAGTCGCTGTCATTTCTTTCGCGTAACCTTCATACATGGTCCAGCATTCTGATCCATATATGAGTGCGGGACATACAACAGTTTTGTACAACCTGCTCTTTAGCTTCAGTGGCATTTTCTTATCGCAGAAACTTGCAGAGTTTTCTCGCCACGTCATCCACCCAACCTTTGTGCGATGTTTGATGTCATCATCGCATGTAGCTCCGCTGTTCACCATCGAGCCAAGGTACTTGAACTTGGTAAGCTGCTCTCCTTTGACGTACATATCTGGTATCGGTGCATCTGGGTCTGAGAATGGGCAGCATAAGAACTCAGTTTTTGTTATATTTACTTACCCTCAGTCCATGCTCCTCCAGAATGTCACACCATTTTGTAAGTGCAGCTTGCAAGGCAACGATGTTTGGGCTACTGAGGACTATATCATCGGCAAAAAGAAGAGATACTTCTAGGCAGTCGGAGATACGTGTTAATAAGTAGCACATGATGAGTTTCGGTGTTCCACCACCATGTTTCTTTCTTCGTTTGGAGTGGACCTTTCGAAACTCCAAGTGCCTTTTCCGCCTCACCTACTGACATTTCCGCGAAATTTTTCCACATTTGTGTTGGACTGTGCTCGGTGCAGTTGGTGTTGTTTTGAAACCACTCCGTCATTTCATCAATGAATCGAGCTACTACAGGTTCAAAGTTGTCGTTTGTGAAATTGTGCCACTTGATTTTTTTCGACAGGCTTGGGAGTTCTTCTATTTCTTGCTCCTCCTCCTGTATAGGTTGAACAAGGTGGGGGAAAGTACCCCGCCTTGTGGTACGCCTTGTTTTATCCTTCTTAGTTTAGATTTCCCATTTCTAAACTCGGTGCTGGATTGACGTCCGGCAAGGTAGTTTGCAATCCATTTGACTATATGCGGCGGTGTGGATGAATTGCGGAGATCCGTCAGTAGGAGCGAGTGGTTCACCGTATCAAACGCTTTCGACAGATCTAAAGCCACAAGAATGGTACGCTTAAACGGCGGGGGCTGGTTGATCCCATTGAAGACCTTAGACATGATTCGGTCTAGTGCAGTAGTGGTGCTGTGCATTTTTCGTAAGCCCTGTTGGTGATTAGCGAGTTGTATGTGCGTCGCAAGAGTTGTGAATCAGCGATTCCAATATTTTCGCCACAGGGGATAAAAGCGTGATTGGTCGGTAGGATTCTTCTAAGGAGTGTTGTTTACCAGGTTTGTGTAACGGTATGATACGGCCTCTCTTCCAAATTTCTGGTATGATGAATGTTCGTAACGAAAGGTTCATCGTGGCAGTGATATACTCTATGGCCGGTGTGTCGAGGTGTTTGAGCATAATCATTGCTATACCGTCTGGACCAAGTGCTTTTGAGTTTTTGGCATTCTTTATGGCCATTGCAACTTCTGTAGAGGTGATTTGGAGATGTTCATCAACTTTAGTGTTTCGGATGTCTCGTGTGATTTTGCGCTTGAGTTTATCCTTAGTTGGGTGTTCGACGATTTGTTTATTGAATAGGTTTGCGTATTTATTATCGTCGCTCACGGTTGAGCTACCAAACTTGATAGAAACCCTCCCTTGGGTTTTAGTGGGGTTGGATAGGTTTCTAACCGTGCTCCAGAGTTTGCTCACACCAGTGTTGGAATTTAGATTTCTAAGATGTGATTGCCATATGCCTCTCCTGTGGTCGTTGACCTGTTTGACTATGATGTCATTAAGGTCGTTTATCCGTGGGTCACTTGGGTCTGCACTTCTGAGTTGATCCCTAGTTTTTGCCAATTTAGCCGCAGATGTTGGGAAGCTGGGTTTTAGGCTGGGAATGCGGCCTGCTGGAATGTATCTCTTAGCTGCAGTGAGAATAATTCGTCTAATTTGTTTTTCAGCCATACGTACATCACTTGGGGCGGTGAGACTAGCAAAAGCCTCGTTGGTGAACCTTTTAAAGCTGTCCCAGTCAGCTTTGTTGAAGTTGGTGTACGTCTTCTTATCGGGATGGATGAATTTCGACGGCATATCCAGAGTCAGTATAATTGGCAGGTTATCAGATGATGTTGTGAGGATTGGTTCCCATGAGATGTCATTAATAAGTCCAGGGCTGGCGATGGAAATGTCAGGTGAACTTGTGCAGGATCCAGTGATACGGGTCGGTTTATCGTCATTTAGAGGGCAGAAATCTGAATCATCCAGTTGGTCGGCGATGATGTTACCTCTGGTGTCGTTTTGGAGGTTGGAATGCCATAAATCGTGATGGGCGTTGAAATCATCAAGTAGGAGGCGATATTGTCCGTTTAATAGAGGGCTGATATTGACTTTGTAACCTGTGGGACAGCTGGAGACAGGTGGAATATTTATGTTGTAGATTTCAAAGTCAATATTTCCTGATTTGACGATTATCGCTTGCTGCTCCAAGGTGTCATCGGCGGAAGTGACATCAACGACGCTGTATGGCAAATTATTGTGGATGAGGAAAGCCAAACCTCCTCCTGCGTTCCTATCACGGTCTTGTCTGATGACGTTGTAGTTCCCATATGACCTGAGTGAATGACTAGAGTTGAGTTTGGTTTCCTGTACTGCCGCTGAGCGGGGGTTAAATTGGGTTTAGCGGGCCTCACAGCATTTGCAGGGGTGGAAGGTGATGATGGTTGGGAACCTTGGTTAGGCAGCTGGTGACTGGATGAGCTTTGCCTTCTGTTTCCACACCGGATCGCTCTGTAAGATGTTGACCATTGATTAGTGTTGGTGAGTCCCGAGCAGTTCTTGATTGTCCGCAGCATGTGCACTCAACTGACGATTGGACATTGGACCAAATTCTGTTGGCGCAAACCGAGCACATCCATGGACCAGGATTCGTCTCGATATCGGCACGTATTAGAAGAATGCGGAGCAGCTGGGCCGGCCAGAACTGCTCCACAAATGAAAAATCGGTGAATGGATGACGATATAAAGTATCCGACCCCTTCTTGAGTCGAAGGGGGTCTTTGCGACTCTTGGCCATGCCTGGGGCATGGGTCGTTTCGGGACGTAGACCCGGTCGCAGTAGGAACGTAAAATCGGACTCTCGTGCAGATCGTTACCGGGCAGCTTTCAACTACAAGATCTGCCGAGTAGGAGAAGTTGAGATGCTTAACGCTGGATTGTTTGGCGCGGAAGACATCAACTCCTTGCCTTTCACGTTTGACGAACTTTGAGCTAGGAGGTGTAGTGCGCGCCGCCGCCTCATCGCGTGGTCCAAATGTTCCAGGGAGCAGTTAAGGCTTGAACTTAACCAATCTAAAGCACGTGTCATAGTGAGCTGTTTTTTTTCGACGGCCGCCTCAAGGTTCTTTAGGATTTGTTGCTGGCGGATTGATAGCTCATCGCTAGGACATGCCGCGGGAGTTAGTTCCTCCAGCCACTACAGCTTCCGCAGCAGGCCATAGGGGTATCCATGTGTAACCATGGCTTGACCGAAAGCGACTATATAAGGAGAAACGCACGATCGATCGGAGATTAATTGGACCCCCATTGGAATGTAAGGACAACTGTTTCGGTTCTTTAGTCGAACAACCATCACAAAGGGACACCTTATATTCCTTGGCCTTCTTAGTCCTTTTAGATCAAAGAAATATTGCACGAAAGCGTTTTCG
The DNA here is from genome assembly GCA_949715475.1 of Microchrysa polita. Lineage (NCBI taxonomy): Eukaryota > Metazoa > Arthropoda > Insecta > Diptera > Stratiomyidae > Microchrysa > Microchrysa polita. The sequence continues at coordinate 6,722,684 of OX454419.1, read as the reverse complement.
GATTTTTGTAACACCGCCGTGGGGGCTGAGCGCATGATCATGCACCCGTGCAAGTCTAACCAAAGTTGCTCAGGGATCCAGAGATTTCAGGTAGGTTGCCCCAGCAGCTCATCTAAGGTCCATATTCGATTCTTTTGATCTATATACGCTAGTAAGCGGAAATGTGAAGAATCAAAAGTTCACTTCCACGTAGTTATCAAATGAATTGTTTAAAGCCATTGATTATGAACAGTGAACCCAGGACAAGGCATCGGGAACCATGTTTTGGCTGCCGTTTCGCTGGATAATAGAGGACTTAGAACCTCTGGAGGTGCCTACTGAGCAATCAGATCCGATTGATTCTTTAGCCACTTATGAAACATGGTCAGCGACTTTCGTAAATTCGTGACCCTTGAAGTAGGCGCGGAATTTCTTAACTGCGAGTAAATATTTCTACTGCGTAACTGGACAGTTTCACTGGGCTGACTGGTGTCTCTGCTTTCGGTGCTCTTTGATGGAAGTTGCGATCACCAAGAAGTCATCCAAGTAGCCAAACAGCAGGTGGTGTCGTAAGTGTGCTGGTATGAATTGGCCCATTAGTCGGATGCTTCGATTGCGGTGCATTAGAAAGTCCAAAATGCATTTTAGCAAATTGATGGATCGGTCTACCGGGTACGCTGAATGCCATCTTATCCTTTGACGATTGGTCGTGATGAATCTGCCAGAACGCATCACTTCCAAACTCCATGACCATGATCAAGCATTTTGCGACTCCTTAATGAGACATATAGCCAGCATCATATCCATTTCCGCATGGAAAAAAAGCTTTTCTTTTAAAATTTGTACTCCCTCCACTGAAAATGACGGAAATGCTGCAATGGTGGCATTGACGCTGGCTTGTTGTGATGGGTTCATAAGCTGTAGAATTGGCCCTATGCTCTAACGGTTCTATGGAGAAGGCTGCTGGATATTGTGAGCCATGGAAAAGTTCAGGAGAAAGTTAAAATCTGCGCCGAGGATTGGCATGATGAGAAAACCCAATGCTTTCTATTCATTCTCTAAAGGTAATCTTGGTCTAAAATTTGCAGTGAGTGGTGAGTGCCTATTCGGAATCGTTCTTGCAAATTTCAGAGTCCTATATATCTCCGTTCAAGCGTTACAGCGGTTCAAGGATCCGGCCTAAGACCAAAGAAGGTCGTATTGGGGTCAATTAAAAAATATTTTAAGTGAGGATTTAAGTTTCGATGTAGAACATGTCGGGATGCACATTTTGCTCCGATCAAAAAAATTACAGCGGTTCAAATGTGTGTGAACCAAAACTACTAAAATCCCAAAGACACCAATCGGAGTCAATTTTTCGAAAAAAAAATCAAGTTCGGAAATAAAAGCGCCAAAAAAGAGTGATGTGCATATTTTCTTAAAACCTTTAACTGTACGACTGAACTTCCTTTTCTTTTAATAATTACCACAAAAAATCGCTAATTCTCTTCATTTAATTTTTTTATTTCCAGGTCCTTCGTCCATTCCTTCTGCGTCGGCTGAAATCCGAAGTAGAAAAGCAGATGCCAAAGAAGTACGAGCACGTGGTTATGTGTCGATTGTCGAAACGACAACGATTTCTGTACGACGATTTTATGAGTCGCGCAAAGTAAGCATTTGTAAACCGTTTTTGTTTTTAAGAATTTTACTCTATCCTTGGCTTTTTTCACTACAGAACACGTGAAACACTGGCCGGTGGCAATCTGCTGAGTGTGATCAACGTTCTAATGCAACTCCGCAAGGTGTGCAATCATCCGAACATGTTTGAAGTACGACCGACAACGTCGCCATTTCAAATGGAGGGCATTACATTTCAAACGGCCTCGCTCGTTTGCAATATGTTCAACTACGATCCGTTTAAGGTGAGTAAGGTGCTCATCACACGGGAGTACTAAAATCTTCGTCGTGTTCGTGTGAGAGGATCCTAATTCGGCCGCGTCTGCTCTTTACCCTTTTTCTAATATTTCTCCGTTTTTATTCAGGAAATCGACTTGAATTCTCTGAATCTGAATTTACTTCAACTCGAGGACACGGTGACCGCATACGTATCGCATCGTATTAAAAAAATTGGCGCACCCCGTAAACTGATTGAAGAGATCGACACAATACCGGAAGCACCGCCACGTTGTCCGGCTGGCAAATATAAATTCCATATTCGCATTAGAGATACACGTGTTCACGGCAATTTATTGAGCCATAGTGGCGTAAAGGTTGGCACAAGTCCAGCTATGAAGACTGAAGGAAATAAACTAGTTCCAGTAATTAATGTAGATAAGAAGCCTAATCTTAATCAAGGATCATACAATAGATTAAATTATTCGTTAAACAATTCCTCATTAATCGCATCATCATCATCTGTGGCGAGTGCCGTGGGCACGACAGTTCCTATTGTCACACCCATGGGCAGTCAAATTGTGACGGTCACGACAACGTCAACGCCACAACTTATTGGTGGACGGGTGATTGTGCCGTCGCAGAATGGACAACGGCAATCTTCGTCGTCGTCGTCCTCTGGTCCAGGGATAACAAGATCTGCGTCAACGAAATCGAGCGGTAGTAATGCCAGTAGTAGTGCGGCTAGTAATCAGAATTTAGTGGCGACTCTTGCGCAACAATTAAAAACCAATTCACTGCCGACAACCGGTCAAAACAAAGACAAAAAGTCCGGCTACAGTGAAGGCGAACTTGATCCCGACTTCTACTTCGCCGAGCGTGAGAAACTCGAGAAGGAGCGACGACAGAACAAACTGAATCTTCTGGCCCGCGTGAATCAGCGACGTTGTGATAGTACACCGATTTACGGTGCCGATTTCCGAAAATCGATACAAGGCCCAATGGCGCCCAGTCGCTCTCCCGAATTCTCTACGTGGCATTCGCGAAGCTACACCAACTGCCTGCAAGCTTCCCGATCGAATGACAATTGGAGTCTGTCACAACTGATGAAATCCTATGAACAGCGAGCCGGCGAAATGATTAGTATCGTGACGAATTATGTGCTATTCGTGCCGGCAGTGTCGTCACCGCCGCCCTACCTTCAGGTGGGTCATTTGAACCCGTCGCGAGTGAACGAAGATCGTACACGCGAACAGGTGGCCGGAAGAGTTCTTTCGCAAAAATTGACACTTTTGCATCCAGTGATTTCCGCCATGAAGACACAGTTCCCCGATCCGCGTCTCATCCAATACGATTGCGGCAAGTTGCAAACGCTCGACAAACTTTTGCGTCGGCTAAAAACCGAAGGTCATCGGGCACTGATTTTCACCCAAATGACCAAAATGCTGGACGTACTCGAAGCATTCCTCAACTATCACGGTCACATTTACCTGCGTCTGGACGGCACAACACGCGTCGAGCAACGTCAAATTCTCATGGAACGTTTCAACGGCGACAAGCGTATTTTTGCATTTATTTTGTCAACACGTTCGGGCGGTGTCGGTGTAAATTTGACCGGTGCTGATACTGTGATATTTTACGATTCCGATTGGAATCCAACAATGGACGCGCAAGCGCAGGATCGTTGTCACCGGATTGGACAGACACGCGATGTGCACATCTATCGATTGGTTAGTGAGAAAACGATCGAAGAGAATATTCTGAAAAAGGCGAATCAGAAGCGGTTGTTGGGCGATTTGGCGATTGAAGGTGGCAACTTTACAACGGCCTACTTTAAGAGTAGTACGATACAGGATCTGTTCCATGTGGAAAATAGTGAAGAGGATGCCAATGTGAGGTTGTCGGAAGTGTTGGAAAGGGATCGTGAGCGACGGCAAAGGTTGCATGAGAATTTACAACAGCCGGTTGCAAGTAGTTCGACTGCAGCCGGGACGGATGAAAAGTCGGCATTGGGTGCGTATGAGTCGGCATTGGCTGCCGCGGAGGATGAACAGGATGTGGAAGCGGCTACGACGGCCAAGGCGGAGGCGGCTGCCGATTTGGAGGAATTCGATGAGAATATTCCGTTGGATGAGGTGGGCGATAAGCAGCCGGAGATGAGTAAGGCCGATATGGAATTGGAGAATCTCGTTAAACAGGTAAGTGGACTAGTAGTTTACCGTATCTATTGTGGGCATTTTGGTACCGCTATGCTGGTGGATTGTGTTGTATTACAATCTGACATGTGCGGGGCTAATGCCAGAACAATTAAAGGACGACCAGACATAGTTCAGTGTAATAGTCATTGGAATATATCACTAATCGTCGTACATTCTTGTTACTTTAACTTAGCAATACCAAAAGTCATCGATTTCCTCCCTGAATAAGCGAGTTCATCGGAATTCTAACTCAAGCAGTAAATTATAATCCAAGAAGCGTTCAGTTTCGATATGTTCAGTATTTTAGTCTTAGCTCTCACAGCTGCAATGTCACAAGAAAATTCTTGGACATGCGATTGTCGTTTATCCTTCGTCCATTGAAATCGCTGCAATTTCACGATTTTCGACACATCGACATCGTCAACTCATGGTTGTACCGGATGCACTCGTCAGGAACGTTTGTTTTTGCCACAGTGCAATTTGCAATGGCTCGCTCACAACTTATGAAGCGTTTAGCATGCAGTCGTCCTACTTATCTCAACGGCAGGGATTACGCGTAAAACGAGTTTTAAAAATGTGCGAAGAAGACGATTGTTGTCGGTTTCGACTGAAATAGCATGACGTAGTATGTCTCATCAGATGCCACTGCTTTGTGGTGTGTCATGCATGACAAGCTGATGACATCAATGTCAAAACGTAGCGTGTGGTGGGAGCGGTTCATTATGGTAGAATTATTGTAAAGAAATTTTTTTTATCAGATCCCAGGCGCGATTGCTACCACTATAAAATAAAAGTTCGTACGCAATCGGATATTTTTTATGGTCATGCCACTCCTCACAGTCCATGGCACACCTCAAAGCAGTGGCGTCTTATGAGACGGCGGGTATTATCAACTCCATCTAGAAATATCATAGCCGTAACTCAGCTGTACAATGACGTTATTGCTTAGCTCTTAAATTTTTTATTTACACGAACAAACAACAAAAACAAGTAGTGACGTAATAAAAAGCAAAAACAAAACAGTGCAACATTGGCGAACATAACCTAAAATTATAAGCTGATTTTTGACGTCTAAGATTCTACATTGCGGCCTTAATATCTAGACGGCGTTGGTATTATGCTCTCCCAGTTGAAACCGGCAACGATGGCTATCGGCACTTTTTTGAAACTCGCTGGAAACGTTTTCATTCATAATTTTTGTCTGGCTCCCAGACAACAAGAACAAAAATTAGAGCTACCAATCACTGGAAATTTCGGTCTAAGTTTCAACTGGCGACTGCCCATCCTGGCCCGTGACAAACTAATTTCAATGCTGGCAGCATCACACGCACTCAAGTCAAGCCAGCTGGTTGACGTTCCCACTTACTGATTAATCCCAGCGAGCTCTCGGTCGTCCACACAATCTCGCTGCGTCACGTGGATTGCGTCTACATATTGTTACGAAAATTAAGCGACCCTATTCACTATTTTTTCTTCGAAAAGACACAGTTTGCGTTTGTTCCCTCCTTTGACCCTTTTTCTTGCTCTTTTGAGAGTTTTTTTCTTGGGTCATTGAACGGAGACAGCTAGTACTCTGAAATTTGTTGCAAAATGCGCCCCCATCATATGCTAGGGCTGTATAGGCTTTTTCATCGTTTTTTTTTCTACAAAATATGTTCAGCCTTACACGGCTCTTTCTAGGGAGTTAGGGCAAAACAAGATGAAACTGGTGTGGTCCGCCCCGAAGAGGTTGAAATTCCCGTATGGGAGAGGTTGCCAGTAGGACTGCGACTGAGCACCGCTCAAACTGAGGCGTGAGGAATATTTATTAATCGCGCGCCCCTTGCAGCCTTCCGTCTTACGCCTGCCGTCCATTACCTGCTTCGAGCGGCGCGGCGCTCCCGCGTTTAAAGCTTTTCCGAATTTTAATGGCGTAACCAAGCAAAATATGGCGTTACTATGCAAAATAAACAAAAATTCCATTCAATACAATGGAAAAGCTTTCTGAATATTGTGTGTGGTTATACCTTTTACTAGTAAAAGCTTTTTTCGCACAATTTGTGAAAGCTTTGCCGCTAGAGCGCCGCGCCGCTCAAGTTTACGCTTGCAGTGGACGAGAGCCCTTATTCTACAGAAAGGGTAAAAAGACGAGGAGTAGCAGAATTCGTGCAATCTTGCTAGTTTTTTTGTCCGTACATTTTTCTCTTCACTTTTGTGAGCAGGTACCAAACAGATGGAGATTGGATCTTCTGCAAAGACAATGCCTTGATTCTAGCCTGCCTATCAGTATAAATAGTGATATGGGCGCAACACAGACACTCCGCTCCAGGATCTCCCTGACGCAGACTCTAATGGCGAAATAATTCGGGCTGGAAGATACTACCAACCCCAACCAGGACACATATGTATTTCCATTGCAACCGAGATCCCCAGAGCCATACGTCGCTGCCATGTGTCTCCTTCTCTGCCCTATCCGGGATATGAAGGGCAAAACCTCTTTGCCGAAGTGCTATTGGGTGACCGTGTAAAGTGATAGCAAGCACATTGATAGGCCGGGAGTTAGTTGCGCGTCAAGAATTATTTTTACCAGTACAGGCAACACTACCCTCTTTGTTTTAGCCACTCGTGGTTGCCCCCAAGGAGAGGTACTATCCCCCCTCCTGTGGTGTTTTGTAGTTGATGGATTAATGTGGAGACTTAGCTCAGCTAGGTTATCCACACAGGGGTATGCGGATGACTTGGTAATCACAGTTAAAGGCAAATTCGAGGAGGTCCTACCGGATGTTCTGCAGAGTGCTCTGCACATAGTACATAATTGGTGTATAGCAAACGGGCTGCACGTCAATCCAACAAAGGCCGCCGTGATACCATTCAGCAAAAAATGAAATCTCCAGACACTGGAGTGTCCCTCCATGTATAATGCACGGCTAACAATGCCGGAAACTGTCAAGTATGTGGGGGTCACACTTGACAAGAGACTGCTATGGAAAAAGCATCTTAGTTTGGTAGCAGAGAAAGCAGTTAGGGCCTTGTGGGTCAGCAGGTGTCTCGAGAAAATTCAGAGGCTGGCCTGTCTAGCTGTCCTTGGAGCCTTTTTTTGTAGCCCTACCGCCGGCCTGGAGGTCCTGCTAAACTTGCCACCTCTCCACGTACACATCGAGGCAGTGGCAAGGAGCATTCGGTGGCTCAGTGACAGAGATGTCACTCTCTCTATCTCTGAGTTGCCGGTGCGTGGGTTCGAATCACACTGTGGCCCATGGATGTTTGTGTTGTCCATAAAATGCTCCTACGGCAGCCGGTTCTTCGATGTAAATCGTCCCGGAGCTACCCGTTGTTAAAACGGCCAAGAGCTGCCAAGACTCCCTTCGATTCAAGAGAAAAAAAATCTCTTGAATCTACAACAACAACAACAGGCAGCCGTGTTAGCCGTCATTAGGCTCATAGCATGTGATGCGGCGTCCACACTGAACTCAGTTCAACAAGGATGGTTAAGTAACAGCAGGTTACTGGATACGCCCTCAGACCGTCTGGTCAAAACTCTCCGTTTTGATCCTTCTTATAGTGCAGCGATATGGGAAAGGGTGGACTGGACTGACAGGTTCAGATCACTCCACCCTATCACCATCAAATTTTACACGGACGGTTCAAAGACGGATACATGATCGGGAGCTGGAATACTAATATCTTTATTCCTATGGGAATACATCTGACCGTGTTTCAGGCGGAAGTGCACGCAATTGAAGTGTGTGCAAGATTATGCCTTGACAAAGGTTAGCAACATTCACTGACAGCCAAACAGCAATAAAAGCGCTGACGAGCTGTACTGTTACATCTCAGCTCGTGTAGGTTTGTCAGGAAATCCTCCAACAGGTGGGCAATCTCAACAATCTCACCCGTTTTTGGGTACCTGGACACTCGGGGTTTTACGGTAATGAGCAGGCCGACGAGCTCGCAAAAAGACCATCCACTACTCCCTTCTATGGCCCAGAACCTTACTGTGGGTTACCACTCTGTATTTGCAGAAACGTAATTAGTGAGTTGGAAAAAGCCAAGGCCACCACACACTGGGAAGCTCTTCTAGGGCTTAGGCAGTCGAAACTTTTTGTTGTTAACTACTCACCCAATCGTACCCTTAGTCTGATGAAATTGAGCAGAAACAGGGTTAGGATTATATGCGGGCTCCTTACGGGACACTGCCGTTTAAACGGTCATTTAAAGCGCTTGCGCATTGTTACCGATGCCAGCTGTCGCTTCTGTGAGGCTGACGACGAAACTGCCTCTCACACCCTGTGTGAGTGTGAGAGGCTAGCAATTGGAATGTTTCGGTATCGCTTTTCCCTTGGAAGAGGATATCGCCACTATCAATATGGCCCAGCTGAATCGATTTATCGAAGGCAGTCGGTTAGATGAGTTCATCTAATTTATAGTAGTGGCAATGGTACAATAGACCACCGGTCGCAGTGCCTAGGACAACTCCTGTTGCCTGAGCTCTCAATAAATCTAATCTAGTTGCGCAATGCGCTAATATGAATATCAGAAAAAAAACGACTGCTAAGGCCTTATCCAGTTGTGTAATTCCCCACAGATTACCTCCAGGGTTCAGACCTAGAGGTGGCGCAAAGAGAGACCACCTGTGTGATCCATAGACAGACAAGCTCTTTCTTGCGTTGCGTTGCAATGTTCTCTTGCCAGAGAAATGGCGACAAGTTAATTTAAATTGCGTTGCCTTTTTTAGGATTTTTTCTGTTGTGAGGGTTTTCCGATGTTGCGATTATTGCACCTCTGAAGCGACCTGGAACGATGCTGGTATACATTTAGTATCTCATCTGGGTTCTTTGTATCGCATATAGCTTAAACCAACACAGCTCTATGGAAAAAATGCACATAATGCTCAGTACAGATAAATTTTCCCTCAGGCGATCCAAGGAATGGTCGCCAAGCGATTATTTATTTTTTTCAATTCAAGTCCTGGGGCGTTCTTAGTGAATTCTATTGACGGTGCTGTATTGGAAATGTCGATTAAAGCTTAGACGAATACATAGCCATACTTAAAATATGTAAATTGTGCTCTAGGAATAGTCATAGTGAAATAATCGCTCAGCGATGATCGCTTTCGTCAGTCAGTCGTTCCAAGCAACACTAACCTTGGGCAATGCTGTGGACTACAGAGGCCAATGTATTGCAAAAACTGGCATGGAGTCTGTTTGTATACCTACATGATCTCGACAGAAAATCGTTTGTCTTGTTCGTGTTGGTGATAGTGTTTTCCATCTGGCAACCGAGGTGGGTGGGTGAGACGAATTTTTTTCAACTTCATCGGAGGCTGTCTAGTTAAAAACAAGTCTTGAAAAAATACCGATGTTGACGACTGGATAACGAATAACAAAACTCTACACTTAAGGTTCGTGTTCCTCAACGACGCGACTCACGCGATGATCGCTTAGCAATCGTAGGTTAGCAAGCAAGCAATACTGAGCCGTTTTTGGAATTTTTATAAAAAGACTGCATCCATACCATCGACTAGTAAGTAAGATCTATCAGATCAGATAGATATCTCTACAGAAAATATAGTGCCCAGAATCGGCTGTTCAACTACGATCGCTGAGCGATCATCGCATGAGTCGCGTCGCGATTCTCAATATTGAATAGGACATCCCTCCGTCCTATTCGAGATTATCAGTTGTATTCAACCTTTTCGCGCGCAATTCGACTCACTAATGGTTTTGTCTTCAGTGAGGCGTGCGATGATCGCTAAGCGATCGTAGTTGAATAACTGGCAACAACTTCTTCTCGAATTGAGTGAACGTATTTGACTTTCGCATAGTTTCTCTGCATTCGGGTTTAATTTTTATCGCCATGAATTAATCTCCAGCTAGATCCTATGCCAGATCAACCACCAAAGACGACCAGACATAGTTCAGTGTAACAGTTGCTGGAATATATCACTAATCGTCTTACATTTAATTTTGTTTACGCACTATGAGTGTCCTTAATATTTTTTTTTGCGATTAGAAAACATTTTTGTACTAACAACCCATTTCTTGTTCGTTTCATTACAGCTCAGTCCAATCGAACGCTATGCAATGCGTTTCGTCGAAGAAACGGGCGGTGCATGGACCGCGGAACAACTACGCGCCGCCGAAGCGGAAATTGAACAACAAAAACGCGAATGGGAAGCAAATCGTCTGGCGGCCCTACAAAAGGAAGAGGAACTGCTCAAAGCGGAAGAGCAAAACGACGATAGTCTCACATATAGTCGCGAGGACTCCAAAAATCAGGTTAATAGAAAACAATTAAAAAATAAACAAAAACAACGTCGTAACAATAGGTCGTCCGCGGTATCGCCACGTTCCAAGGTGATACGATCATCGCCCAAGGGCAAACTTAGACAACAGAGTCGAAGCACACGATTAGGCGCGCGGGTAGTGGGGTCAAGAAGAGCTGGTGGTAGTAGTGGTACGAATGCCAATTCTACGACCTTTGGCACTCCAAATAGTAGTAGTAGTAGAAGTCCGAAGGGTTCCGGGGCGGCGGTGAAACGTAAATCATTTTCACCCAAAGACACGAACAATTGTAAGCGTCGTAAGATTCTCTTGCGCAATCTTAAGCCAAAACTCACACTGTCCAATAGTAATGAAATTCGACAAAAGTCGCGAACGAAACCAAGTTTGATAGCCGCCGGCGGGAAGAAGATGCCGTCGTCGATGTCGTTGTCGCCGCGTCGACTGATGGCCAAAAAGGCTTTGCGAAATCGGCTGGGCAAAAAAGTGGTGGCCAGCCAGCCGGCCTCGGTCGAATCGGGCAATGATGATGATGATGGTGGGGAAAATGGGGAAGACGACGACGGGGAAGATGATGACGAAGAAAGCGATGAAGAGGATTTGGAAAATGAACAAAATTCAAGTGTGGCCGATTCCAACGAGGCTAGCATGCAAAATTCTGAAGATTTCAGTGAGTGTAGTTTGGACGTTATGGTCGATTCGAATGATGCGACCAATTGCAATGATCGTAATGATAGAAATGGTACGACATCATCCGAAGACGGGAGTAGCGACGAAGAGGACGAGGATGATGATGACGACGATGTTAGTAGTAGTCAACTCTCCTCTCGAGCATCCGTCAATCGACCGGAAGTCGTTCGGAATCATGTCGACGTCAATAGTCCTCGCACACGCTCTCGCGGATCAGTTAAAATCAATTTGTGGACATTGGACGTGAGTCCAATTCTGCCGGGTGTACGGCCATTTTGTGGTCGAACTTCTCTTCGCAAGAACGATTCCAATAAATCCGACACGAGTAAGACACGTGACGATAGCACGTCGTCGAATAATTCGGAAAATGGCACGTCAAATGACAACGGGAAAGACATGCCCGCCGATGAGGAAGTTGGCAAAAATCATCATAATTCCATACTGAAAACACCCCGATCCGTTTCCAAGGACACGACCTCAAACAGCTTCTTGACAAATTCCGGTCACAATACCACGCCCAAAATGAAACGCAAGCCCATACCACGTTCGGCTACGCCGAAAAGTGTCGAGAATAACTATAAGCTTGACAAGTGGCTGTTGAAATCGCCTATGGTCGTGTTGACGAAAGCCGATGCATTGGCTGCGGCGAATAGTACATCAACGCCGCGCCGACCGATCACGACAAGTGAACTGAAGCAGTGTCGTTTGACAAGGCACTCGTCGTTGTTGAAAATGAGTCCGTCGGAAAATGGACCGTCCTGATAGTTGCGCTCGCGCCCAAGAGAGAACAATAGAGAACACAGTAGGCCAAGAGGAATCGCATCGGCTCGGATCGCGACAGGATGCGATGCATATATCCAATGGGGATGTAGGCGGCTGTCAAAAGGACATTTATGTGATATGTGGGAGCTGGATCCGGGTGGGGGTTTAATCATGTTGATGTATCGTTCTCATCTTGGTGTGTTCTTGAGATCATTTCTCACATCCAGTGATGAGTCTAGAATCGTAGGACTGACTATAACGGTCACATAACGGTATTCCTTTGCTTAATAATCTTCAGAATTCATTGTAACCCTAACGGTTGGGGGACGTGTCTTGTTTCCGCCATCCATTGTTGTTGACAAGAGAATCAATTATTAAATCGACACACATGAGTTGTCTCTGTAAATTATGTGAAATTTTTGTATATAGGGGTGATGAAATATTTTTTTTTACTTCTTTTCGAAGAAAAAGTAGAAGAAGACTATTTTTATACTGTACACTTGTTTCGGTTAGATACATATACAATTGTTTGACAATTCAAAAGTGCGAGAGGAAGAGAGAAAGAGTAGGGGCTAATACTGAGCCGGTATTATGTAAGGCGATAGGCGACAGTCACTTTCATTTCTTGAATATCGTCTAACGTTAAATCTAGCAAAGAAAATGGACCGGGGAGGGATGCGAATTATCAATAGTAGTTGACCGCATACATAGCCATTTGAAATTCGTTCGAGTTAGAAGGCGGCCGAAAAAAATTAAAGTCACTGTCGCCAGTCGCCTGGCAATAGAGTTGGAAGGTGGCCGAAAAAAATAAGTGACTGTCGTCTACCGCCTTACAGAATGCCAGCTCTGTTTTGCCTTAACCACTAGTGGGAACTAGCGCGGCATAGAAAGGGTTAGTTTTGTCTCGACAGAATATGCAATTGCAAAGAAGCGGCAGAACTTTAATCTCATTATTTCTCTCGTTTATTGTTCCAAAAAAAAATTAAACACTCTAGAGAGGGATGATTTTTTTTTTATTCACAAATTCTAGAGTGGGCGTCTTGCTTCGCATTATGTAAATACAACAAATCTTTAGTTAGGCGATTATGACATACATACACACACACACATCGATAATTTAATAACTTTAAACGGCAGAGTAAGTTGAAATAATATTTTGATTTTTTTTATAAACAAAGAAAAATACGTTAGGAAGGTGTAACTGTAAATGTAACTGTAACTGATTCGAACAAACACATTTATAATGGACTTGTAATCTCGCATCTCTTTTGTTTACCATTTATTTTTTTTATAATTTTCACTTGTTTCTCGGGAATAATGAAATTTTCAGCATTGGATTCTTTTTTTATTGTTTCGATATTTTTGGGGTTTTCATTATTGTTTTTTTTGTGTCCTTTTTATATTTTATGTAAGTTGTTATTCAGATCGAAATTGTTTTTATAATTTGTTTGGTCTTTAAGATGCCACTACCTACTACATATTTATGAAAGTAAAAATACACTTCTCACGATAAAACTAAACAAACAAATATTTAAATATCTCACACACGAGCACAGAGAAAAGCGTATGTGACAATGTCACAAAATCTTAAATGAATAAAAAACAAAAATCAAGTAAATATGTAGAGTTTAATCCCGAAACTTTAAATGTAGCCGTAAAACAAGAAAAAACAACAAAAAAATATGTCTATGAAATCCAAAAACCCAAAAAACTAACCTTATAAACAAAAATCTGTGACTGGGCTGGTTAATGCTTACATTTAAAACAAAAATTTATTATTATAAAATTGTAGATAAATGGATCATACAAAAAACAAAATTTTTATTTTTAAGGTATTTAAACAAACAAAAAATTAGGAGATAACAAAATATCATAAATACAGTAATTCTCTTAAATTAATATTATTAAAAATTATCGTTTAGGTAAGAAGCAAAAAAAAACTATGAAAAAAAACTGAACAAATAAAATCCTTGCGAAAAAAATTAAAAATAAACATAAAAGTTGTGTTGTTTCGTTTTATTTATAAATATGCAAAAGAAATGTATACATACGTATCGACGAGTTTGTTGTGGCGGGCGGCCCTTTCGTCGTGAGATTGTGGCACTTGGCACATGAGTGCCGGAGCTTCTCCACGTGTTGGACATTCAGCGTACTCTTTTCTTTCCGGTACGCAATACTTTTTCCACCATATTGCCCATATGTTTCTAAACTTGTTTTGGTGTCTTATTTTTAGAGAATTGTAAATAGAAAAAAAAAAGAATAATACTAATCAAAAGCCAACCATACTATCATAGGAAGAAAAAGAGAGAGAGAGAGAGAAAGCATGAGGAATTCAAACAAGAATTAAACTAAACTACACTACTTGCTACTGTGTTTTGATATATATATATTTTTTTAATAATTTTTTACTAATTTCTATACTAGAGAACCGGAAGCTTTTAAAACTTTTTTAGCTTTTCTCGTTAGTTAGTTTGTTTCAATAACGAATAATGTTTGATTGTGCATTGTTTGGTAATGGCATTTAAAATTAAGAATGGATTTACATTTATGATAATTGTGATTTTTAAGTGGTAAAAAAAAATACGGCACCAAATCAAGTCCTTAGCCATAATTTTGCCATTTCCAAACTATGATATATGCGTATATATACATTGCATAATTATTTATAAATATAATGAAAACAACACAGCTGCAAGGATGTAGTTAGTTAGTTCTAATGTTCTTATGCTTAAGAGACAGACAGGGTGTGGTAGGCTTTTGATTTAATAATAGGCGTGTTTTTTTGTACTTCGGTGTACGTTAATTAGTTAGTTTAGTTCGTGTAACTACATGGGGTTACAATAAAAACATGATCCATACTGGCTATGTTGTTATTGTAACCCCATGTAGTCACACTAAACTAACCTGCGCCGGCGCGCAAAAAAAAACACTCCTATTACAGACAACGCTGACTACATATTAGATTTGTTTCTCATCCTGATACCCGTAACTCCAAATATGTCAATCTTATGAGTAAGACAATCGTTGTCGCTTGTCTTGGTCGACTGCTGACAGAATCTCATAGATGCATAATAGTGGACTGTGATACCAGGATATTCGAACAAAATTACAGAATCAATGGAAAAGTTTTTCACACGTCTTGCGGCTGGTGTGTTGCCAACGATTTATTTCAAAGGAGAATCGTGTTGGAGACTATCTTGTGGGACCCGGATCATTCACCATTTTTTCCACTGATTGTACGACTTGTATGCATTTTTCAGGTGCCTTCTCGATTGCACCATGTATCATCGTGAGCGGGCATAACCGGATATATGTATATTGCCTACTGTGATGTTTGCAGCTGTAGTCGAGATAACAACTGAAGATTTGCACAAAACTGAAAGAATTACATAGTTGAAAGTCGAGAATGGTCTGTCTGTTAGTACTGCCCAACACAAAGGCTTCGTTTTTGCTCGATGTTTTTTTTTATGCTCCAATACAAAAAGCCATTAAAATTGTTTAAATTGTATGAAACAAAAGAACGCTGTTGATTTTTTATATCCATTGAATCCAGGAGCAAGTGAATTTGCATTCATTCCTGCACCACGCAAATTAAATTACAGGGAAACTGAAGTTCCGAGCGCAAACCTTCAAATTTAAGGCATCCCATTGAAATAGATCATTAAATTGCAGTAGAAAAAAACGCGCAAATTACCGGGTCTTTGCCGTTAGCCGTAATGGTTACACGAACTGATATCCGTAAATATTGGCATTTCGGCCCCCGTTATTTCACATTGAAATGATCACAAATGACACTTTGATGAGGAAACTTCAAAAAATTTTTTGTTTCAACTATTGGCCTCAACCAAATGATAAATGTCCGGTACTGCCTGCGAGCGTCTCCGGATTCCGGACGGAAGTCGGTCAATTTCTGGCTTTACACAACGGCTTTTAAATCATGATACGTACTATCTAACAAGCGAGTTTTGATTTAAATCGGGAAAATTTGCGAACCGGCTAATTTTTGGTATATGTATCTATATGCTAAACAATATGTATATTTCAATAATCCGAGAGGTTCCGCCCTTAGGGGGTGTACTTCTCGAGTTAAGGCGGGAAGAGTGGGTTCATGTTCAGTTTTTGCTAATTATATCGAAAATCGTGGAAGTTACAGCAAAATGTTCCGAAGACGAGTTAAACTAGATACAATTACCTTTGCAATGATAGTCAACTCATATTGGTGGATTTCATCCTTGGGCTAAATTTAAATTAGGGTATTATCATTTTTAGACTTACAATTTTCACTATTATTTCGAAAAAATGTTGAGCCCGGCTATTTCTGGGATATATTCCTAACAATATAGAGTTGACTTCAGTTAAAAACTGATGCAATTCTCCGACCAAGGACACGCTTGCTTCGCTCATTAGAACTTTTAAAAACGACAATTTCATAACGCCTCGCAGGTGTGCGGTGATCGTCAAGACGCAGTTCAATGACACCCTCCACCAAAAATTATTCGGTAATTTTATCTAGTTTAACTCGTCCTCGGAACAATTTGCTGTAACTTCACCGATTTTCAAAATAATTAGCAAGAACAGAAAAGTAACCTACTCTTCCTGCCTTAAATCAAGAAAAACGGTGACGGTGGAAGACGAATTTCAACATGATTTCAAGTGGTTGTTTTTGGGTCGGATTACCCGAAGAGTTGACCTTCCGAGCCGCGGATTGGAGAGGTTCTACTGTAAATGATAAAAAAAAAAACAACCAATGTGCGGTGTGCAGGTGTAGAACTATCTATTGTGATGCAACGTGTACCGTCACAAAACCTAGATTCTACAGTTTATTATAGGCCAGCCGAATGAGCCACATACATACACATACAAAAGAAAAAGAAAAAAAAAATCTTGTCCAAATTATTTCTTTAGTTTTGACTGTTACAGGGCTGCTTTCTCGTACATCTTATCATATAGACAAGGCGCAAACCATTTTCTGACCGCTTTTACATTATATTGAATTAAATTTGTGTGTATTTTGCATAGTGTCGCCATAAATTGCTTGGTTATGCCATTGTATGAAATCACGCAGCAAAATATGGCGTAACTATGCAAAGTAAACAAACATTAAATTCAATATAATGTGCAAGCTTTCGGAAAGTGGTGTGCGTCTTGCCTATACGATAAGACTAACCAGCCGATAAGATTAGGGTGGCCAGATGCCCCGTATTTTACGGGTTACCCCGTTTTTCGGGCACCGAAAGTCCAAAAACCCGTAATCCAAAAAATCAAATACGGGGCAAACAATGGATAATTTAATAAAATGAGGAATTATGAGGAATTTTGTGTAACTTCGCCCTTAATTAATAAATATGTTCAGGAGATGAAGAGATGCCGATGAAGTGATAAACCCTGACACACGGACAAAATTATTTAAAGCTATCAATAATAGCAGCAAAATATGATTCGATTTTTGAAACTGGTATTTTCTATCCTTTAGCGTATTTAGAAACCCTTGTTCAGTTTGTCCAGATGCATGTGACGAAATCGATCATCTTTTCTAGTGGCTAAGTACCAAAAAACCCTTATCGATTTCGTTTCCGGAAAGTGGACGAGCTCGCATAGGGTTTCCAGTACATTTTATGTCGAAAACAGGCAAAAACTTGTTCGAGCTGAAGAAGGCTTTTTTTTGCCGTTTTTTGACGTAAAATGTACTCGACATACAAAGGACGAAATCGATAAGGGTTTTGGGTAGTTTTGCCACTAGAAAGCTCATCAATTTCGTCCCCAAGCAGGTGACGAACTGAACAAGGTTTCCTAGAAATACTCGTCCTGGCAATTGATTCACCGATCGAGAGAATATTCTCGCTTTGCGGTAACGCATGGACAGATAGCCGGAACCGACTAAATATTCACACTGTCAAGGGTCAGCCTAAAATAAAATGCAATTTTCAAATAACATGTAAAAATAACGGCATAAAAATCTGGCACTGAGTTCCAAAACTCGCTTCTTGCATTTCTAAAAAAATATCAATGTCCAAATTTCAAGTTTGATTGTAAAGTTAAGAAAAAATGTTTGGAATCGTTTTGTCTTTCAATATATTCCAATAACAGTAATAAGTTTATGATGTCAAATTTTTAGAGAAAAAGCAAACTTAGACTTTAATTATTAGCAAAAAACCAAAACTACCTTGAAATTTTCCAAAATGCAAGGAGCGAGTTTTGGAAATAAGTGCCTCAAATATTTTTTTTTTTTAATTTTTGCCCCGTAAAAAAATTGAAAACCCGTATTTTATACGCGAGTGACCCATGAATCGAAGGCGGGCAGGTGGTCACCCTAGATAAGATGTACGATAAATCGGTCCGCTGAGTAATTGCATTTTTGCCGTTCTTACTAAAAAATTGTAGAAAGTTTTGTCCTGATCATTTTTTGTGTTTTTTTTTTGCGAATTAAAAACTAGAAGGTCGAGCTTTTCCGCAGAGAGTGATGCATTTTACTAAGATTGCCAACATATTCAATTATGTACTTCGTAAAGGTAAAAATTAAGAGAAATATTTTAAGTGGTGTTTTCTAATGACAAACTGTAATCTGAAAAGGACTGGCCGAGTGGTTTGCAACAGCATCCTAATGGCTCGCTAGCACTTTTTCGGTATAGTTACCTAATATGCGCTCATACTTTTTTCCTTATCCCTTTCTTCCTGAGGGAGGTCAAAACGTCTATTCGTTTACTCTAGGTTAACTGAGCTTAAGAAAGTCTAAATCCGAAATTCAGTTTAAGAAACCACTTAAAATTTCTAATAACAAGTAAGCGTAGAGAAAACTCTAATTTTAAACTGCAGGAATAAAGCATCGATATAACACCCTCAAAAAGCGGTTTACAGACTGGAGTTTCAACGTAGGGTAATCAAAAATGTCGGGATTTGTTTTTTTTAGTTAAAAAAAGGCCATTAAAACCATAATTTAATTATAAAATTCCTTCTTAAACCAGTTCTGAGCACTACAACTTTCACGCCGATTTGCATGTCATAAAACGACCACAACATATTCTCCTTCTTTTCATAAGTGATATCTTCGTAAACAGAATAGAGGAAGAGTAGTAGCCGATATTCTGGGAAATATGTGATGTACCTTGGGAAAACCACGTTCCGTTGATACTAAGCAGGACCCATATAGAAGACCAAAAGTTCAGTGTGATCGTTGACAAAACATCATCAGCATGTGAAGAACAAATGAATGTTTTAACACTCAAAGCTATAACAACCAAGGGCGTATCGTAGGCAGATTTCGTTTAGAAGGGACAAGACCAAAATCTGTTCAACACCATGAGCCCGGAATTGCTCCATTTTGTCAGAAAAGATGTTACAAATTGCAGGAAAAACTTCAGAGCGATGGAAGCGTGGCTTATCCTGGTTGCCATGTTTCTGGAGGAGACTATGCATTCCTCCATCATGGTTATTGGATTTGATGGACATATTGTGGGGAAAAAACTTTATCTGACGATTTCCAGAAGAGTCCTTTAGTATGCATTTTCGTGTAGAGGTTGATAAGAGGAATCGGATGGATTACAGTGATTTTTCCATCGCTTTGTGACAAATTATCATTTTTTATTCCACGGCTGTGACTTCTGAACCTTGGCAGCTATAGAGGCCTAACTTTTTACCTAATATACAAATCTGCCAAATTTCAAAATTTTCCGCTCCGAGATATGGACGATTTTCGATTAGAAAAGACAAAAGTGGGGATAGGTAGGACCTTGAAATTTTGAGGAAATGTGAGCACCAAGTAGCTCTACAAACTACAAAAGAGCAATTTGGAAAGATCGGTCAAAATGTTTCCGAGTTATCGAAAATAAACGATTGCCAAACATAAAAGCGCGATTATCTTGCTAAATGTCGATCGTACAGGAGTCGTAAGTTTACACCTTAAATTGCATCTTTCCACGGTTATAACTTCTGTACCTTGACAGCTAGAGCATTGAAATTGTCGCCAAATATGGGCAGTGCGGTGCTCCATAAGTTTGTTTCAAATTTTATGAACAATTTTCGATGAGTGAAAGTGAAGTGGGCAGCTGTAACTGTCGAACGCGAATAGGGAAGACTTCAAAATATGGAGAAAATGCGAGCGGCGCAAGTATCTCTACAAGTGCGTTAAATTTCAGAAAGATCGACCACCCGAGTTGTCGAAAATGGAAGTTTGCCAAATGAAAGTGCGATTATTTTCCTAAAAAAACACCCTTAAAACAGACAAGACCGATCACAGGCCTTACCGAAGAGCTTATTAGGTTTCTTTGTGTCGCATTGGGAATTCTGTACGTTTTGCTGTACATTTACTAATGCTGTACGTCAGGTGGATATGCTGTACTGTACAGCAAAATGCTGAACGTCTGGTTAACTTAACTTAAGCACCAACACCTCCTGTTACCTTGGGGACATTTAACCACTTCGGGAATTGCAGTGGCAAATTATGGGAAGGTGTCCTCGTTTTATGATTACGAGGTCCTTATGCGTGTGAGATTCAAAACCCACAAGTGAGACAGATAATCGTTCCGCCTCATGCAATGAATTCACTGTGCAACCGATGAATTCTTTAAGCGCAGACATTTTTTCTTAGCGTCGTCTGTCTTCTGTCTATTCTAGAGCGGATGCCGAGTTTTTATGGTCGGCTTTGAGGCCAAATTGCACATTCTGTAACGGAATAATCGACAGTCACTCTCATTTCTTCGTATCGTATAACGCAAAATCTCGCAAAACAATGGCTGCATATCGTCAAATGAAAACATCCCGATAAGTTGCGTCTTTTTTATGTCCAGCGTGCCATCTATAATATATTTTAAAAGTTGCATTGGAACGATCAGACTTCCAGTAAAAATTGAAAATCGACTCGCTGTACAGATTCATATTGATAGATTCGAAGCCTCAAACCAGTGCCCCGTTTCAAGTCCGCATTGCACAAAAGAACACATGCTGCCTTGATGAGCCTAAGGCCCGAAAAAGCGGGTCACATGGATCTGCCAAATGAGGATGCAGGTGTTATACGTTAGCCACGACTATGACCCGATCCAGGATAAATCTGTCTGCAAATTGTCTTAATATGGACGGAATATCTATGTTCCGTCGCGGAGAAACAGCAGCCGTAGTAGAACCCACTTTAGCACCTAGACGAGAGATTGTCGGTGAATGTAATGGAGTGGTAAAGTCATCCTATCGATATATGAAATTTCAATAAATTTGCAAAGTGGAGTACCTACGATCCATTTGTTCGACGAGGTAATGTCGAACCCATATTCCAGGAGAGCCATATTCAACCTCTGGGGTAATTCACCAGAAAGATCTGCTGGGCCAGTTTATTCTCTGTCTCGTTTCGCACAATTGTATTTCACTAACTTAACCCTATATACCGACTATCCGTTGTATGTATGTATAGCCGTCGCCGTATTAGACGTATGGTATGATGCCCGGCATTAACCCCGGCGATCCGACCAACATTTTCTGGACCAGTCACTGCGGAAGGAGGCCCGAGCAGGTAGTAATCATAATCATTTATATCAGAAAGTCTGTGCGACTTTTCCTTTTACGGACACATCCGTAGGTTCGACTCAGACTCTAATTTTGTACCGGAAAAGTTTATATTTTTTGTTCTCGAAAAGAACATCCATGTCCCACTCAGATCTTCTTCATGGGGCGGGCGATTAACCTCTGGTAAGCCGTGTGGTTTGCAAAAGGTCATCAAGATAAAGGAATTGCTGTGAGGGCCAAACTTGTGGCTTATCTACTGAGTATGAGTATTACTTTTGCATTGAGCTGAGTGTGCCAATTGCGTCCTTGTCTGTGGAATGGGCAACAATGCTGCCCAATAGCACTACATTTGGTAAATAGTCGACGCGCAATATTGACGAAAGAACAATTGCACGCGTAAGGGCGGTCGGATTTCAACTTAAATCCATCCTCTAACAGCAGAAATCAGCGACTGAATTCATTGGGAGAGTTCAGGTTTTTTTTATTGCGTTTATGTACAAAATAAATAAAGTGAGTTCCATTAAAATCAAACATTTTCTTTCCTGATTCTCTTTCCAGATGTGGATATCAAATAACACTCTTGAGCCAATGCCGGTAAGTTAAAATTCCATTTTTCCGATTTTTTTTTTGATATTGCTCCCAATCACCAGTTCCATCGTACTCATTCACACTTTCCTTTTCATCTAACTTTCAGATCTGGTGTCCACCGACTCCACCACAAAACGACAATGACATTTACATTGACTACTCGCTCAGCTTTTTGTATGACACGGACATCATGCCCGAGTCACAATTGCCGCCAGTCTATGTGAAAAAAGAATACAAACGGTCACGATCCGAGGCTGGTCTTACGGGTGAAGGCCGTCGTCCGCCGAAAATACGCAAAGAGGACAATTACTATGCGCCACGATCATTGTTCGATCGTCCATCACCGGCTCTGGCGAAACTACGTCGCGATTTGAAGATTCAACGCTATCGGGGCGTGTTCAAGCCCAATATTCAAATTCCCGGCTTGAAACAACAGTTCCCACTGAAACCACTCACCGAGCCCGAGGGCATGGCTGAATGGTGTATCTACGAAGATATCGCTATTCTGCATGTTTTGCAAAACTTGCAAGGATTGCCGTTGGCAAGTATTCTATTGTCGCCTGGTCATACGGCCAATTGGGATTTAGTGGCGGATATTGTGAATCAATATTCCCGAACGTATAGATCGCCGAAACAGTGTCGCTATCGATACGAGACGGTGATTGTGCCGCGCGAAGAAGGCAAACTTGTTGAGAGTCCGAAGAAGCAGAAGAAATTGAAGAATCAGAACAAATCGCCGCAACTGAAGAGTGGCGTAAAATCGATGCGAACATCGCAACTGTTTATCAGTGATAATAACAGCTCGTTTACAAAACTGGCGAAATTGAAGTTTGAAAACATCAAGGCTGCCTATTTGAAGAAGGCTCCGCCTCCGAAACAAATATTTGGCGTGCAAACGCAAAAGAACCCCAAGCACGTTGCCGTTTTAACCGATTTCGGCGTGACGAACTACGACTGTCCACTAAATCCCATTGAAATTGCCCACCGCAAAGCTGAGAAACTCAAAGAGAAGCAGCGAACATTGAACATCCCGATGGTCGTGCAACAACAGCCGCCACAAGAGCAGCAATCACAACCCGTTCAGCAATCCGTCACCGTTCAGCAGCAACAACAACCCACCACAATTGTCGTTCAACAATCGGCCGCTCAAGTGGCGAACGCCGTTCAACAACAAGTCGCACAAATCATGCAAGCCACCCCGTTGCAACGTCAAACCCCTCAGGGAACGCAAATTGCCGTTCACCAACCGACAACGCAAATTGTGAAAGCGATTGTCACACCATCGTCTGGAATAGTGACGAATCAGGTGCAGCATATCGGGCAGCAGACGACGCAGCACGTGCAGTTGCAGACTGCGGGTAATGTGGTTACGCCGTCTTCCGTGTCAGTTGTGCTCTCGACACCAGTCTCTACCTTGTCCAGTGTTCAGCACCAAGCGTCACAAGCTACGCAAATTGTTTCGTTGCACCAACAGGCGATAACGTCGACTCCGACAGTGGTTAGTCAACCGCAAACAAATGCGACATTGGTGCAGACAATATCGACGCAGTCGTTGCCGCATGTGGTTTCAGTTTCGCAACTGGCGACGGTTGGATCTGTGCTTACAACATCGGCCAATTTGCAGTCCAACGCCACGGTTGCGTCGTTGAATGCGTCAACGTTGCGAGCACAACGAATCGTAGCCACGCCCGGGCAATTGCAGGAAGTTGTACTGCAACAGCGTTCCAACTCGCAAAGTCCAACAATTGTGTCGATGAGCAGTTTGGGTCAGGGTGTAACGCAGCCCCAGTTGCAAGCGACGCAACTTCGTTTGGCGCAACAAGTCATTGCGAAAGGAATTGCTGTCGGACAGTTGCAGCAGACTGGAAAGCTGCCGAATCAGCCGGCTTCAATACAGCTCTATCGACAACAACCACTTCGCCAGCATTTGAAAGTGCTTCAAACATCTACCGGTCAGGGAACTGGAACTACGACTGTCGTGCAAACGGCTGGCGGACAATTGGTCAATGCTTCCGGCACGATCATTCAAGGCGGCATCGTACCCACGGGACAAACTGTTCAAGTGCAGGGACAAAAAATCGCCACTGTCAGCGCGGCCAATATTGGCTCCGGGGCGTCGGGAGTGGTCACATCTGTCGCGACCGTTCAAGTCGCTCCCGTTCAGGGTCGCACCCAATTTATCAAACAAATCAGTGCAAGTGGCAAACAGACACTCACACGTCAGGTGAATGATAACGAAATGCTTCTGGTGAAGCGTCCAATCATCGGACAGCATAAAACTCAAGTCATACCACAATCGTCGATTTATGCTCAGGCAAATGTGCAGGTACAGCAACCGGGCACGTCGGGTCAACAGCAAATTGCTACGTTAGTTAAAACGTCGCAAGGAACCGTAACGGCCGCATCGGTTGGCATGACGCTGTCACAACTGAAACCGGGTCCTATCAAGGTCACCATGGCCAATCAGAATCAAGTGCGACAGTTGCAGTTGCAACAGCAACAAATTGCCATTGCACAGCAACGTAATAAAGCCGGGAAAACTCAAATTGCACAAGTGGCCGGAAAGGCGGGCGTGCCGACGCAGTTGATTGTACAGAATCCTAAAAATTTGACTAATTCGGTGACGGTACAACAAATTCAGCATGTCATTCGTCAGCCGGGCACGTCACTCGCTGGTCAGTTGGTGCTGGGCAAAACTAGTGTGGGCCGCGTGATTCCTGTCTCGGTGGCATCGCAGTCGAATGCTCGACAGACCATTCAGGTGAGTGTGCAAAAATCGGATCGTATGGACTCGTATGAATAATTTTTTTATACTTTTTTCCAGGTGGTCTCAGCAGCATCGGCTCAAGCCTTGGCCGGCGCCGGCAACATACGTGCGCACGTCACCAACGCCGGCAACATTGCCAGCACAATAAAAGTGGCTGCCAACGCGACTCAAGTTCAAACCCAACAGGCTCTTCTCAATGCCCTGCAGCAACAGTCACAACAAAATCAGCAACGACAAAACGCCAGTCCGGTGCGTCTTCAAACGTCCGGCGCGTCATTGGTCGCCGTGCCTGTGCAACAGGTCCAGAGCACCTCCACATCGGCCGGTACTGTGGATGTTGTAACGCTTACGCAACAACCGCAACAGCAGCAGCAACAACAGCAAACACCACAGCAACAGGTAAGAACGTTGGTGAAGAAGCGTTTGATGTCGTTCCGAAGTGATAAGGAACAACCGCAACAGTAAGCAAGCAAAGACACGCTTTTGCTGTCGTGTGTGTTGTTGTTCTGTTATTACTCTTGGCAATGCGCGTGCGCGAATTTATTGTGTAGTTGTCGAAACAAAACAAAATTCATAAATATCGAAATTTGTGTGGTTCTAGTACACGTACTTTGTTCACCCGCAAAAAAATCATGAAAAGAGATTAAAAGAGAAAATTTATTCAAAATTTTTATGACGATTCATTTGAATATAAATTATTAGATTTAGAAAATACAAAAAAAAACAGAATTAAGAGAATTTTCGGAAATAAATGAGATAAAATTGTACACACATTTTTTTATGATTGGCTGTTTATCTGTTATCTGTAAGTAAAAAAAAACGTCCATGCTCAAAACTAGATTATAAGGCAAACATTTTGTGAGTGAAAGAAAGTAGCTAAATTGAAATGCGATTTTTTTTTGAAGTTGCTTTTACTTTTTTGGCAGCTTTGCTCATGTCCTAGCTTTCGCTATGGTCCTCAAATGCACACCCGGAAACCTAAATTTGCTTTCTGTGTCGAAATCGTTTTTTTTTCGAAGGCGCTATATTTGGTTTGGATTTTTAAAATCATTTTTTCAAGGTCTCTGAAGTTTTTAATATTTTTCAGCTAATAGGATAATTTTTTTGTGATGGCAATTTGTGGTTGTTGTGTTGCCAGGAATCATGGAACTTTGTCACAATCTCCAAAAAATATCCCCAAAAACAAAGTGTCCCAAATCTCCTCTTCCTCAGAGGTCTCCAAACACATTTCTCTTATTTATGGTTATACGTAGAAGAATCCAAAATTGTTGAGAAAGACACACTTCTAGTTATCCGATTGAATTCATTTAAGTTTTTTTTTCAATGTAACTCCCCTTTACATCAATACAACGATGAGATCGTTTAATAAGATCCTGCATCCCTTTCAAAAAGTAGTCCGCGGGTTTGTCTTGAAAATTGACCAAACAGCATCTTTCAGTTCCTTCTCAGTCTCAAATTTTCGTCCTCGGAGGTCCTATTTTAATTTTGGGAACAGGATGTAGTCACTTGGGGCCAGGTCTGGGCTGTACGGGGGGTTGTTCAATTTCTTCAAAGCCGCATTTGACCACAGCAGCCTTGGCCACCGTGGCGGTGTGAACTGGTGCATTGTCGTGAAGAAGCAGCACCCCTTTCGCCAGTTTTCCATAGCGTTTCTTCACGATGTTGGCCCTCAATTGGGTCAAAAGATCTGCATAATATTTCCCTGTTACTGATGTGCCCTCTTCCTTGAAGTCAATCATTATAATTCCCTTGGAATCCCAGAAGATGGTGGCCATAATCTTTTTCCGGCCCTGCTGCACCTTCACCTTCTTGGAGCGCTCCTCATAAGGCCTCCTCCATTCCATGGACTCCCTTTTGGTCGTGGGATTATAGTAAAGGTTTCGTCCCCTGTCACAATTCTGTTGATAATTGCATCCGAGTCGGCGCGACACAGCTCCAAAGAGTCTTTCGAACATTTCATCCGCTGCTTTATTTGATCTGCTGAGAGGAGTTTCGGGCTCCATCTTGCCGAGATCTTCCTCATCCCCAAATGGTCGGTAATAATTCTTTCGACGGTGGTTTTTGATAGACTTGTCCTTTCTGCAATCTCCGATAACTTTAGCCGCCGATCACTCAATACAACTTCCTCGATTAATTGGACGTTTTCTTCGGTGGTCTCAGTTATTGGGCGTCCGGTGCGGGGTTCATCAAAAACATTCGTCCTTCCTCGCTTGAATTCC
Source organism: Microchrysa polita (assembly GCA_949715475.1). NCBI lineage: Eukaryota > Metazoa > Arthropoda > Insecta > Diptera > Stratiomyidae > Microchrysa > Microchrysa polita. Next base: position 6,695,860 of record OX454419.1, on the reverse strand, counting down.
AAAATCCACCGGTAAATAGTCGCCTGCGATGGTGAAGAGTTGCCGTACACGGATATGAGTTCATCTCGAATGTGGGACACCGTGTATCCTTTCAAAAAAAGGAATTCAATGACCGCGCGGTACTTGATCTGCTCCATTTCAAATACGAAATCAGAATGCAACACAAATAATTACCTAGCCGGGCCCTTGATTGCACAATTGAACTCATGTTTAGTCCTGTTATGACCGAAGAGTAAATATTTCTTTTGCCCTGAAATTCACACCCCCCAACTTCGTCAGCTTTCATTGAAGTATTGTTAGCGGCTGATATTTTATCTGCAGTAGACAAAGTTCGATTTCTTCTAGGGGACTATAAAAAACACAAATCTGTATATTTATGTATATTAATTAGTCATTAAGTGTTAATAAATAAATGAAATGAAATCCATTTGTAATATGAAGCGCGTCTACCACATGCATCTATTGAATGGAAATACATTTTTCTGGTTCTTCGAATTTTGTCGGTGATTTCGCCTTTTGCTTAAGAGAACAATTTTTAGCTAAAACCGCGATCGTAGTTCATGTCACATAGTTTGAGCCTAATTTAATACGTCTTCCAATCCTTCAATCCTACCTTCACTTATCAACTCAACTCATCTCATCGCACGCTGGGGAAATCCAACATTAAGATGTCGTTAAAAAGCTTAGACTTTGGGCTTTGTTAGTGCCAAGTTTAATCGAGAACGAATCAATATGAGAAGCTCCAGGGGCTTTTTAACACATGGGAGGCTGATTTTTTTTTCTAAAAGCCCGTCAAACATGACGTCACTAAAACACCCATAGCGCCATTCGTGGGCCACGTACGCCAACAATTGTGGTGTCGTTAGAAAGCTTAGACTTTGGGCTTTGTTAGTGCCAAGTTTGATCGAAGAAGAATTAAAGAGAGAGGCTCCAGGGGCGTTTTTGCACATGGGAGGCTGATTTTTTTTTCTAAAGGTCTGTCAAACATGACGTCACTAAAACACCCATAGCGCCGTTCGTGGGCCACGTACGCCAACAATTGTGGTGTCGTTAGAAAGCCTCGACTTTGGGCTTTGCTAGTGCCGAGTTTGATCCAAGAAGAATCAAAGGGAGAGGCTCCAGGGGCTTTTAAACATGTAAGGCTGATTTTTTTTTCTAAAGGCCTGTCAAACATGACGTCACTAAAATACCCATAGCGCCGCTCGTGGGACACTTACGCTGACAAGTCTGGTGTCGTTTGAAAGCTTTGACTTTGGGCTTTGTTAGTGCCAAGTTTGATCGAAGAAGAATTAAAGGGAGAGGCTCCAGGGGCTTTTAAACATGTAAGGCTAATTTTTTTCTAAAGGCCTGTCAAACATGACGTCATTAAAATAGCGCCGCTCGTGCGACACGTAGGCTGACAAGTCTGATGTCGTTAGAAAGCTTTGACTTTGGGCTTTGTTAGTGCCAAGTTTGATCGAAGAAGAATTAAAGGGAGAGGCTCCAGGGGCTTTTTCGCACATGGTCAGCATAATATTGTTTAGTAATTTGTTTTCTACGTTGAAGTCGAAGCCAATTCAAACTACATATACGAAAACGACCGTACGGCTAACAAACGTACGGCGAGAGATTTTATAGTGGCCGGCAGACAAGCATTGTGCAAGGGGCATTCGGTGGCTCAGTGGCAGACATGTCACTCTCTCTATCTCTGAGTTGCCGGTGCGTGGGTTCGAATCCCACTGTGGCCCATGGATGTTTGTGTTGTCCATAAAATGCTCGTACGGCAGCCGGTTCTTCGATGTAAATCGTCCCGGAGCTACTCGTTGTTAAAACGGCCAAGAGCTGCCAAGACCCCCTTCGATTCAAGAGAAAAAAAAAATCTCTTAAATCGCTACAACAACAACAACAGCATTGTGCATTTCACATTGTGAGAACGCGTCGTAAGAATCGTACATACGATTTATCCATGCTGTTTTTTTATCCATGTCGTAAAGTTTCATCGTACGGTCGTTTTCGTATAATATGTAGTTTGAATTGGCCCAATGACACGTGCAACTTATCCCTTTTCTTATAGCCGTGTCCAGTGTTCTACGGCAGCTGTTGCAGCTATTAAAGGGTGTCCCAACATTTGGCTTATCTGTTCTGGTCTAAATTATATTTTTCATAGGGGTAATTACGCCACACGTCAAATTTAGCACTTCTATACGTCAAATGTTAATTAACGTTACGAGTTGTAAAATCTGACAGTTATATTTATCAAATCCTAATTCACGTGGTAAGAATAAGTGCTAACGTCGTCATTTAACGTGAAATTTATAGGCAAATACTGTCAACATTTTGATGATCGTGAAATCGAATTCGCTTGCGAGTACTCACTTCACACCGATTTTTGACATTTCGCCAGCGAAAACAATGCAGTTGCACTTAAAGGTATGTACTGAGTTCACCAAGCGAAAAACTTGCATTTATGTCTCCCGTGAAAAATGTGCCGTGGAGACTTGCTTTTTATTCACTAAATTTAAGATAAATGTACACTCGTGGTCTAATTGATTGTCAATTACACCTTTTCACTGTGAGATAAAGTGCAACTGCATTGTTTTCGCTGTCGAAACGTCAAATACCGGTGTCGAGACTTTCATGTGAATTGAGTACCTACCAGCAAGCGAATTCGATTTCACGACTATCAAAATTTTGACAGTACGTGAAATGCCGATGTTAATACCTACTCTTCTTGTGGAATTTAACGTAGGTACTATGTTCACCGAGCGGAAAACTGGCATTTATGTGCCCGTGAAAAATGTGTGTGAAATAAAGTGCAACTACATTTTTTTCACTGGCGAAATGTCAAAAACCGGTATGGAGACTTTCGTGTGAAGTGAATTCGATTTCACAATCATCTAAATTTTGACAGTATTTGCATGGATTTCACGTGAAATGCCGATGTTAGTAGCTACTCTAAATGTAAACGAGCGAAGGATATACAAATTGACGGGAAAACTAGCCTACTACATTTTTTTATTTCTTTTTGGTCTTGTCCCCAGATGTTGGGGCATTGAACTTCTAGAACTATTATTGAATGTGTGCATACACTAAGAAAACATATTTAAACGTGGCCCCAAAAACATCTGGATAAACTTTATAAAAATGTAGACCAGCAAGGACCCTTTCATTTACAATTTAGCAAATTATCGAAAAAAATACGATTTTGTTGTTGCATAAATTCAGAAATTTTGATAAGTGAAAATTGATTTATTCGCTAATTTGCTAAAGGTATGTACTATGTTTACCGAGCGAAAAACTTGCATCTATGTCTCCCGTGAAAAATGTGCCGTGAAGACATGCTTTTTATTCGCTAAATTTAAGATAAATGTGCACTCGCATCCTGATTGATGATGATCTATGATATCTTAAGCCTGTAAAATCAAATGCAACTGCATTGTTTTCGCTGGGGAAATGTCATAAACTGGTCTAGAGACTTTCGTGTTAAAGGTATGTACTGAGTTCACCGAGCGAAAAACTTGCATATATGTCTCTCGTGAAAACGGTGCCGTGGAGACTTGCTTTTTATTCATTCAATGTAAGATAAATGTTGACTCGCGTTCTGATTGATTGTCGATTCTTAGAAAAACCTATCCAAATTTCGGCCGCGCCCGAAATTAGCCTCGGTCTCGTTATTCACTAAATTTAAGATAAATGTACACTCGTGGTCTAATTAATTGTCAATTACATCTTTTCACTGTGAAATAAAGTGCAACTGCATTATTTTCGCTGGGGAAATGTCAAAAACCGGTGTGGAGACTTTCGTGTGAAGTGAGTACCACCAAGCGAATTCGATTTCACGATCATAAAAATTTTGACAGTATTTGCATGGATTTCACGTGATCTGACGATGTTAGTACCTATACTCTAAAATGTAAGCGAAAAGTATTAGTGCAATGGGGCGCAGATTTTCATTTTTATTAATTACACACACAAAAGTGTAAGTGGTGAGAGTTAAACTCTCACCACTTACCGTTTATTTTTGTTTACACGCACATTGTGTCTGTGTAAGTTTTCGGGGACGATGAAAATTTCTTCTTTTGTTACCGTGCCATTGTATTCTGTTTTCACTTCGGTCTTGCCTAAGCTGACCAGACGTACAGCATTTTGCTGTAAAGTACAGCATTTTTAACTGCCCTACAGCATTAGAAAATGTACAGCTTTCCCCATGCCATATACAATAAAACCTAATTCACTACATGAATAAGCTCTTCGCTAAGGCCTTGTACGATCGATATTTAGCGATATAATCGCACTTGTATATGTTTGGCAATCGTTCATTTTCGATATCTTGCGAATCCTTCTCGATATTTCTGTAATGTGGTACACTGTAGAGTTACTTGGCGCTCCAAATTACACGTTCTTACTTATCCACGTTCGGAAGTTATAGGGCTGCCCAAATTGCAATTTTGAGTTTTTTAATTGCAAATTGTCTAGAACTCGGAAATTCGTGAGTTAAAAAAAATTGAGATTTAGATAACACCGTACTGTTCATATTTGGTGTAAATTCCAAGGCTCATGCTACCAAGTTTCAGAAGTTACAGCTATCGAAAGATGCGATTTAAGGTATAAAATTTTACCCCTGTACGATCTATATTTAGCGAGATAATCGCACTTTGATGTTTGCCAATCGTTTATTTTCTAAAACTCTGGAACCAACCGACATTTCTGAAATTTGGTACACTTGTAGAACTAATGGACGCACATCTTCCCCTGGGTTTAAGGTCCTACCTATCCGCATTCGGAAGTTACAACTACCCAAATTGCACTTTTGTGTTTTTTAATCGAAAATTGTTCATAACTTGTAAATTTTTTAGCGGATTTTTGAAAGTTAGCAGACTTTTAGAGCACCGCACTGTCCATATCTGGTGAACATTTCAAGGCTCTAGCTGTCGTGCTCTGTGGCCGTGATCGTTCGGTCGCCACTCTGTGAAATAGACACTCATAGAGAAACGAGTTTCCAAACTCGGCGCGACTCGTCGCAAGTTTATTATTCAGAAGAAGATGATAAGAAATATTCTTATCGTAGAATAATAAACTAACAATGCGACTAGGAAGTGGTATGGTACGTAAAAAACTCCAATGAACAGATAGTGTTTTTCTAATGGTATTTTGACGACAATGTGCTCGAATGCTTTGCTGGAATTGGTTGGAACTATTTCACTTGAAAAGCGATTGTGAATAGCGATGAGGACCCCACCACCCCTAGAATTACCTTTATAATTGTAGTTCCGATCGCAACGGTAAATAGTCCAGTTAGAGTCGAGAATTTCTTCATTTTTAAAGGAGTCATTTAACCAGGTTTCTGTGATTACGAGTATGTTAAAAAGGCAAGACTTGGCATCGAGAAAGAGTGTACTAATTTTACCTCTCATTCCACTACAAATATGGTAAATGAATCTATGAATAATTGAGGGCGTATTGTCGTTAGGAGTAAAATTTCTTGTGGTCTTCTCGTGTTTTTTTGTAGGCGTGAAACATGTTTTGCGCTAACGAATGAGCGATATGTTTCTAGGTCACGTTTTACTTGATTTTGACTTATACCTAGTTCTTCATGGTATCGATTGAAAAAGGCGCGTAGGGAATTGATATCAGTAGGGAGACCTTCCTGCTGAATCAGAACTATAAGGTTCGTTTTAGTTTTACCGTCAATACAGCTACTCTCATGAGCATTATGCATATAGGCAAGGAAAAGTCGGACACTCTCATAAATTTTATGGTCCCTAAATCTAGATAGTAAATACCGACTATCCAAATCTTCCGAAGAGTTCTTAGTGAGTTTGACCACAGGCGGGACAAGAGGGTCGAGAAATGTTGGGGCTTATTGACATTATCGTTACGAACATGTATTGAACCAGACGCAGAAGGCAAAAGAGTATCACCGCGGACAAAGTTTTTATATTTTTGGGCACCCGCTATCTCCCGAGATTCCACTGGCTTCGATATAATATCCAAATGGTTGGTAGGAGATCTTGTAAGTACATATAGGGGCGATGGGTTGGGGGGCGGAGGTGGAAATTTCAATAAGTGAAGAGTTAGGGAGGCTTGGTGCAATTTTTTTTATTATTGTTTTCAGTGGAGTGTGAAAATGTTCGGGAAAAGGTTACATGTTTGGAGGACATTTTGTTTTTAAATTACTAGTTTTTAAATTATTAATTTTTAAATTATTAGTTTTTATATTGTTAGTTTTTGTTGATTGTTGTTTCGTGGTCTTATTTCGCCATAAAGTAAAATGCAGTCCTTTCCAGCTGTAAACATTGCGTCCATTGGGGTCATGTGCTTGGAATAGCCAACTGTAACGTGAAGATATGGATAATTTAAAAGTTTTACCTCTTTTGTTTGAGCCATAACGTTGTTTTATTAACTGGCACTCGCAATCAACAATCGATAAACTGTTCCGCAAGAGTTCACATAGCCAACGTTCGTCTGCGAAATGTGGAGCGCCTTTCACGAAGAATGAGGTTCGAGCTGCGTTAACTGGCCGAGGGGAGTTATTTAGCGCTTTAATTCTATCAAGCCTTTGGTCCCATTCATCTCGTGACCAACAGGTGCCAAAACGTAAAATTGGCCTATCTGGACCGGGTTGTGTGCTCCGAGGCTTAGATGGATCATTATTGGAATGTGTTGTAATTATTGGGTCGGTTACAATAATGGAGGAAGTTTTCTCAGGGCTGTGGTCTACGTTGATCGGGGGGTTCAATCACTGTAGGAGTTGTTGCCGATGTTATTATTGTGTTGAGGCAGCGTTCAAGACTATCAATTTTATCATACAACTTTGCAAAAAATTCAGTTTTTAGGTCTTGATTGTGGCTGCTGTTGTTCACATCAGTAGCTGGTACACTATTGTAGCAAGAAATATCGGTGAGTTTCTTATCCAAGCTTGAGATGCTTTTTTCTGTGGTCCGAATATGAGTGTTGTTAGAAATTATATTCACTAGCCCGTCGAAAGACCTCGCCATCTCAGAGAAACTATCACCGTTCGCTTTAGGTTAGTGCAAGCTGCTTAGCCACAATATCATCCTTATCTGCATTAAGATTGTCAATATGGTCTTCGATCTTACGGAACATGGATCGAATCGTGAGTTCCGTATTTTGACAATCAGCAGAAAATGTTTGAGTTTAAAAGTTAATGGGTCACTTTTAACACAAAGTACGTACAGATATTACAAATTGATGAGGCAAGTGATAAACAGTTAATAAAAATTTAAATGAACTGAAAGACAAGGGCAGGGAAAAACACGTCCGAACTGTTCGGCGGTTCAACAAAGAATAGTTACCACTTGCCCCTATGCTTTTCTATCGAATAAAAAATTCTTCAATCGTTTGAGGTTTGCTCACGAGATCGACAAATGGGCTGTCATGTCGCTTCAAGGATTTGAAATGCTTTCAATTCTGCTTGTTTAGCTGAGATCCCGGAGGAATAGGTTTGGTCCAGCGAAGGAGCGAAGCAAATATTGTACGTCGAACAACGTGGCACTAGAGATCATTATGTCGATTTTTCATAATCCCCACCTTAATATTGGTATATGTACCTACTTAATCGAAGTTGGATTAGAGATTTTTGAATGATACGCGGAAGCTTAATCCCCTCAGATGACAATGCATCTTAGGAAAAACTGAGAAGTTTATTGAATCGCCTAAAGGTTCTTCTTCTTCTTCCTTGCCTCGTTCTTTATACCGCTCCATGGTTTCGCGTTGCTTGACCTGCTGTGTAGGCACATCGCCCGTTTTGGCGGTAATATATTTCAGCATATTTCTACAGGCAGTTCTATCTTGGATCGTGTCATCGCCGAGACCAATGCGTTGTTGTTGCTTTTTCATTTGACACATCCAGGTGTTCTTCGGTCTGCCTCTGGCCTTGGGTCCATCAAGTGGAACTTCCATTGATATCGCTCTCTTTGCGGGGTTCTCAGGCGGACGCCTTTGAACAATCCATTCGTCGGTCTTCGAGCTTTTCGGTGATTGGTTGGTCTATGGACAAGCTGCCTCGGATGTAGCTACTCTTGATGTGGTCCCTTTTGGTTACACCAACTGACATGCGTAACATTTTCATTTCAGTCGCTGTCATTTGTTTCGCGTAACATGGTCCAGCATTCTGATCCATACATGAGTGCGGGACGTACAACCGTTTTGTACAACTTGCCCTTTAGCTTCAGTGGCATTTTCTTATCGCAGAAAACTCCAGAGTTTTCTCGCCACCTCATCCACCCAACCTTTGTGCGATGTTTGATGTCATCATCGCATGTAGCTCCGCTGTGAATTTTTGAAAAATTCCGGACTGTCTGCAGAAGTTTCGAAACTCTTCGCTGGTAAAAATTGCTGCGTTATCCTGTACCATTACGTCGGGAAATCCATGTCGTGAAAATATATCCTTGAGAAACTGGATGGTCGATGTTGATGTTGGTGCTGCGCGACATGTTTCGATTTCCGCCCATTTTGATTTTGCATCAACAACAATTAAAAATTGATATCCTTGTAAAGGTCCCGCGTAGTCGATATGGATACGTTGCCAGTTATTTTCGGGTTCGGCCCACGGATGTAGCGGAGCCTTCGGTGGACTGTGTCTGACACTAGCGCAGTTAGTACAACTTCGGACAAGATGTTCGATGTCTTTATCAATTCCTTTCCAATACACATAGCGCCTGGCGAGTTGCTTCATTCTGGTTATCCCCACGTGAGTACGATGCAATTCTTCCAAGACTGCTGGCTGGAGGATTGATGGAATTACCACACGCTGACCTTTGAATATTATGTTGTTGTCCACTATAAAGTTTAAGTCCGAGTCGTTATCCTTTTGAGCTTTTGCCAAGAGATTTGACAACTGAGCGTCTTTTGCAGTTTCATCCCGGATTGAGTCGAATGTTAGAAATTGTATTCACTGTGGCCTCGCAGATGTCATGCACCTCTGCGTTAATTAATGTGTCGGTGTGTTGCGATACTTCGATAGGGGCCCTTGATAAGCAATCGGCATTGCCATTATCGACACCTCGTTTACATTTGATCTTGTAATTAAAACCGGAGAGGAAAGCTGCGTAGCGTTGCAATCGGGCTGCTGCCATGGCGGGCAGTTTGGCGTGTTGATGAAAGATCCTCGCCAACGGTTGATTATCAGTGTCAAGATTAAATTTTCTTCCGAACAAATATTGAAAAAAGTGATCAACGGAAAACACAATAGCAAGCGCCTCCCGATCAAGCTGAGAGTAGTTTTTTTCTGCTGATGTGAGTGATCGTGAAGCGAAAGCAATTGGTCGCTCTTCACCTTTGATAATGTGTGAAAGTACTCCAGCGATGCCCACAGGACTGGCGTCGCATGCAAGCGTAACTGGTAGCTCTGGATTGTATGGAATCAACACTCTGTCACTGGAAATTTCCTTTTTAAGATCGTTGAATGCTTTTTCGCATAGGTAGGTCCACTTGAATTTCACATCCTTCTTTAGAAGGGGTGCCGTAATATTTGATGCCTTTGGAATGAATTTTGTATAGTAAGTGACCAATCCCAGGAAACTCCTAACATCATCTACTGACTCGGGTATTGGCATTTTTATTATGGCTTCGATTTTGGATGGTGCTTTTGATTTTTGTCGACTTTGCTTTATTCGAAATTTTTTTTCCACTGTTCGATTTTCCTTGATAATTGACTTGACTTTTTCTTTTCGATTCTGTTGATGTCGGACGGTGGCGTACTCGTCAAACATTTTTGTAATAACTCCTTCGAATTGATTTTCGCTGCCTCCAGCGCAATGGCTTTGTCGGCGATATTGTTGAATTCCGTTAGTTCCTATTGTAAAATTTTTTCACGAATCGAATTGTCACGTAGCCCTCGAATGAATTGCGTTCGCAGAAATATATCTGCAATTGATGTTTTGCAGGTGCAGTAGAACTCGCAATCTCCTATATTAGTTCTAAGTACAGCCACAAATTCTGCAATGGATTGATTTTCTCCTTGATATTTTGAAAGGAATTGGTGTTGTGCTACGAGTTCGCTTTTCTTAGAATCAAGGTGTTTATCAAGAATGCTCATTAGCTCACCGTGTTCCAATTCTCCAGGCTGTTTTGGAGCCGCTAATGCCGAAATCAGATTAAAATGTTTTGCCCCGATTGAATTTAATAGTAATTTCGCGCAATAGCTTTTGTTGTTTGCAATCCCTTTCATGTCTACGTAATTGCTAAATCTCAATTTGTAGTTACGAAACAACTCTTTCAAGGGATCGAAACTTTCGAAATTAGGTAGGAGTAATGAATTTTCTGACCTTTGTGGAGTTCCCGTTTGTGATGCGGCTAAAGCACGTTGAGACACTACCATTTCCTGTTGTTGTTTAACAATCGCTGCCATCATCTCTTGTTGAATCTTCATAAATTTCCCGAATTGTTCTGGATCCATAATGTCTCGACTGACTTGACGTTTCAATTTAGGTTATATGTTACTATCTTCTGACTACTGAGTTTGTTCTCGTGTTATAATGTTGAATGTTTTGATAGTGTTGATTTTTTTTCGTGGCAAGTTGAAGGTACGTGCGAGAACAACATTTGTTCACCTCGTCGCCAATTTTTTACACGACAATGATCATCAAATCGCACAATATCGTGTCATTTTCAAAAAAATGTTCCTTCAATTTTTTTGTCTAGTTTTAATTTTTGTTTTCTTTCAACTTACCACTAGAACCACTCTAATACATAAAAAAACAGATTTGGCTTGCTTTCTACTTATCCATTTTTCATTCATTGTATTTCTGCACAATATGCGTTCAAAAATTTACTGACTTTCATTATTATTTAATTTATTTACAAAAAAAAAATACTAAAAATAAAACCGAATGTGAAAATTTCATAATTTTAAATTTAAACTTTATTTTTATGGTTGTTTTCAGCAGCCTTCAAAGTAGAATGCGAATTGTGTGCATTGCATTGCATAAATATGTCGCGTGCTGCCTATACATATACATAAAAAAAATATTCTCTATCTACCAATGCACTGTGAACGCGCGTGTCGGGCGCGTGTATATTTTACTTGACATCTCTTCTACTATATTGTTCTTCTGCCGTGTTGTTGTGTGTGGTTGCAGATTGTAATAAAATTATACCTAAATAATAAGTCATTAAAAACATAACAAAAACAACAATAATTTCAAATATACTGCGAAATTAAGTATTATTGCTTTCCTGTAAAATATTAACAACTAATAATAAATATTCAAAGACGATGCATATGTATTGTCTTTGTAAGATATTGAACATTATACATTGAAACGTATTATGTTACCTTATTGCTGTACTATAAATATTTAAGCATGTTGCATACACATTTTAATGAATCTGCTCTTACAAGTATCGTTACGTGAATACGAGTTTACATTATAGTAACTATAAAATATGTGTAACTCGAAAAAAAAACTTACTAATAATAACTCAGCTCATTAACTGATGAGAATATATAAATATTAAATAAAACAATTACACGTATATTACACGTACAATGTAGGGTTACTTTTGAATCGGTTGTTTTCTATACTAATTTACATAATACCGCTTAACTATGTGTACATATGCATATGGATACTATACAGAGAAATGTAATTTATTAAAAATTGTTGGGTTCAACTTAAACTTAAATCATGTTATGTCAATTTTTAATCCAACTTGACCAATGAGAGAAAATTACGTACATTTTAGATCCATAACATTTTTCATTAGTTTCTTCACAGTTAGGAATCAATCAAGAACCCAATATTAATTATAGATTAATGATAATTTAAATAAAAATATAAAATTTTTCGGTTACTGAAAACTATGCGAAAAAATAAATTTTAACTAGAATTCTGTAGTTTAATTTTTTTTTATTATAAAAATTTGGTGAAACAGGCTTAATTTTAAGGATGTAATATTTTTGTATAATGTCTGTTTTCATATTGTTCTTTTGTTTTGTTTTAATTTCTTATAATAATGATTAAGTCTTTACGTTTTTTTATTGACAATTACAATTATAAATAATAATTAAATAATTCAATGTAGATATATTCACTTTTAATTCGAATACATATTTACATGTAAAGGTATATTAAACATGTAATGTAATACTTAATAAAGGGTACAAAATAATAATGATGGATGAATAAAACATAATTTTAAACATCAAATGAAGTTGCCTTTCTCTTGTTTGTTCCATTCTTTTTGACGTTTTTCAGGATTACGCAATACAAATATTGTTCACTCCGTGCAAATGTGGTTTGTTTCAGATTTGTTCAGTTAGTCAGGGTGTTTCATAATTTCGGCTTTTATAAAAAATTAATTGTAAGATGCATATATTAGGGTAAACAATCGTTCTGCTAAATCGTTTATTATGGAGAATCCCTGCTTTTTCTGGCTAATAACTATGTGTAAAGCTTTAATTTTCTTTAAACGAAGCCATATCAGAAATAAACCGATCAGCCATTTTCACCAATCAATGAATCGACTCTGAAAGATCGCGGATCTACACAAAACTTTTGCGTGCAATTTTAACAGTTGTTCTTCAATATTCCTGCCTGATAATAGAATCGATGAATTCACTAGTTTTGCCACTAAGACGGGAATCGCAGCCGAAAAATCTGGGTCTCTATTATGTAATTCGATTCGGAAGCAATTGCTATTGAAATGGCTGAAGGGCGTATCATGTCACTCGAAAACGAATTGCTTCCATTCGAAAGTTATACGATTTTCGTCTTTCGAGCCTACAAAACAGGAAAATGCCTTATCATGTAATTCGAAAAAGGTCCTAAAATATGAATCATTGCATCGAAAATTTATTCTATAGGTAAAGTCGTGGGAATGTCAGATTCGTTTCTTGATTCCGTGGAAACCTAATTTTGATTCACTTTTCACTTTTATAAAACAGAAATAACAACCGAAACGCAGAACCGGGCAAAGAGGTTGGGGGTGGGGGGGGGGGGGGGTATGAAAGGGGCAGTCCATCAGGGACGAGAATGCCTGGGCATAATGATAAAGTGATCCTTTTTGTTCAAAGCAGATTTAAACCTTATGTGTAGCATCATGAGTCAATTCAATTCAATATACAGTCATGTCCGGATATAACGAACTTCAAGGGAGTGTCCAATTCGGTTCGTTATATCCGGAGTTCGTTATAAGCGGTTATACTGGACACGTTTCATTGATAAAAGATTCAACTTTTGCGTAGCTATTGAAAACATCGATCGGAGTATTTCGTAGGTGTAAGAAATTTCGAATTTAACCCACACTGTGAATTGCGTTGGAAATTGATGGAGAAGGATTAATTGAGTCGCAGTACTCCACTGAATCTTCTTCATCGTAATCACTCCCTTGTGATGAAACACTTGAAAAAATTTGCTCATCTGTCAAGTTTTCTGTGCTGATGACATTCTCGTCAACGCGAATGTACTCATCCAATTCGACATCTGTTCCAGCCATGATTTCAACACCTCTTTGTCTGAGCCATTCAGCTAGTGGAAAATCATCTTCTGCGTCAAATTCATCACAAATGATATCTTTTGAAAGTCCTGCGTGAGCAAAACAATTGGCTATCGTCTCTTTTGAAACTTTTTCCCACGCCATATGAAGAAAATTAATGGCATCCAAAAAACTGACATGGAACTTGTCATTTCCTTCATCAATTGATTTCACCCACTTTGAAAGTAAAATGCGTCTGTAGTGACTCTTCAAACTATGGATAACGCCCTGATCCAATGGCTGCAGCTTTGAACTCGTATTTGGTAGCCTGAACACTAGCTTTATAAATTGTAAGCCTTTAACGTTAGGATGGGCAGGACAATTGTCAATCAACAATAAAATCTTTCGATTTCTTTGATCGATGATCAGTAAAAATTTCGGAATTCATTCAAGCGTTACGATTCGCTTTATAGTCGGCAGGCAAATTTCTGTTTTTGAAGCATCTGGGGTTTTTCGACTTACCGATGACCAGTAGTTTTCGTTTTTCGGTTCCCGACAAGTTTGCCGTCAATAAAACGGTGATCCTTTTTTTTTGAAAGTTTACCCCCAGAGCATGATTCATCCTTAAATTTCAAAGTTCTGTTCGGTGGTAGCTTGTAGAATAATCCCGTCTCATCCGTGTTGAAAACGTCGGAGTCACTGTAATTTTCTTTTAGCAAAGGCCATTTGTTTTGTAGCCAGTCGTCTACAACACTCATATTAACAGCCGCAGATTCACCAACAATTTTACCTGAAACGATGCTATGTCGCTTTTTTAATCGTTCGATCCAACTCCTGCTGCAAGTAAATTCATTATCGTGGAGTCGAGTTCCGAATTAATTTGCCTTTGACTGCAAAACCGCCCCTGTTATCGGAATGTTAGAATTTCGAGGTTGTGGAAACCATTTTAAAAGTCCGTTGTCGATATCATCGTGTTTGGTCTGCTTTATCCTTTTGGTGTCTGAACTTCTACTATCAAAACTGCTCGTAATAGTATCGCGACTTTTCCAATTGGTAGCTATCGTCGACTTGCTCAACGCTAACTCCTTACACAAATCACTTTGGTTGGTACCGCTTTCAATCCGTTTCACGATCTCAAATTTTTCTTTTAAAGTCAAAACTTTCCGTGTTTGTTTTTCAACAAATGACATCTTTGAAAATTCAAACTAAAGAAGAAAACGACTAAAAAACACTCGAGAGAATATTACAAGTTTGTGCTATGAACCCGCGATATGCGACGTATAGCTGAAAATATTGCAAACAGACAAATTCTCGCTACGAGAACGGAACACGCTTGAATAGAAAACAGGTATACACGAAATATGTAACAATCAATGAGACTTAATGTGGGGAACCCCCCAGTTATATGACCGAAAGTTCGTATTAAACGGTCTATTTACCATTTTTTAAGTGAAATAAAGTTCGGAATAACCTGAAAGTTCGTTATAAGCGGGTTCGTTATAACCGGAACTAAATGCATTGTGAATAAATGGGGTTCCATTCCTACGTTAAAAATTAGTTCGCTATAGCCGGAAGTTCGTTTTAAACGGGTTCGTTATAAGCGAACACCACTGTATCTTTATTTTACTTGTATAGGAGGAAGGATGTATCAGTACATTTTTACATTTTAAATTTACACTATCATTCTTCAAATTCGAATATTATGATTTAATTCATTCAAATATTATGATTTAATTTAAGTTATCGTAAATAAAATTTAGTTTTTCCAAGTCCAATATTAAATTCAATTATTAAATTTCAAAATTCTTATTTTAAATACTAATAAGGTTTGACGTTATTAATTTACTAAATGAGATGTAGATGGATGTATTTTCAGTTTAATTGATCAAGAAAATTTAAAATTTGACTTTGATGGAGATGGCGTTTTAGATTTTTCTTAAAATATATTTCGTTTTCTGCCATGTTTTTAAGATATCTAGGGAGATCATTAAATAAATATGGGCGAGCATACGTATAATGTCTCTGTTCTACTTCTGTTTGAACTCGTGGTAACAACATGTTCGTATTTCGGATTCTAGTATTAAAATCATGACTCAAGGGTATAAGTATATTTCTTTTTATCATACATATATGTTAACACCTTTAGAGTGTATAAGTTTTTCAGATCTAGCGTGCTTGTCAGTATGAATATATGGTTTGATGGATATCTTAATGGAACACCGGCGATTAATTTAAGAACTCTTTTTTGAGTTTTACTTATATGATCCAAATGAGTATTAAAAGTGTTCCCCCATGCAATTATTCCGTATGTTAATACTGACTAAAACACAGAACCATACACTTTTAATAGTTCATCATACTTTAAGATTCCCGATAGAGTGTAGAAAGTTGATAAAAGACTTTTTAATTTACTATTTAAGACTGCTATGTGTTATTTCCATTTTAAATGATTATTATCTATAGTTAAACCATAGTTAAACCTAGATACTTAGTGTAAGACATATTTTGTAATTCGGTCGTTGAGTGTTCTTGACCATGTTCAACTATTCTAACTTTTCAATTGTTTGGTGGTAGGCCGCTTTGGTTTATTGAAAACGGAATAATTTTTGTTTTTTCTGGATTAAGTTTTAGCGCGTAAGAATTCGTCCATTTGACAATTTCTTTAATTTTATCGTTTGCTCTGTTATAGCAATCATTCCAGTTTGAGCCTGTTATAAGGATGGCCGTATCGTCGGCAAAACCTATTATTTCCATATTCGAGTTTTTCAAAAGGAATAGTCCTGTGACATAAATAGTGTACAATAATGGTGAGAGTACTGTACCTTGCGGTAGTCCATAGTTAGTATTTAAAACCTCATCACTTGTTACGTCGTTCATTTTGACGATTTGGGTTCTTCTAGACAAGTAACTCCTTAGTAGATCTAATGGCCGGTTTTTAATTCCTATTTTATCAAGAATTCCTATTAATTTTGCGTGGCTGACTGTATCGAATGCCTTTGAGAAATCTAGGAATAAACCTAATATTTTTTGTTTTTTCCTAAATTTCTCTACTATATGCTTCGTAACTCTAGCAAATGCATCATCTACACTTCTTCCCTTCCTAAAACCATATTGCGTTTCTGGTAATATGAGTGCTTGTGTGTTATTCAAAATGATCAAAAGTTTGTATTGTTGGTTGCTCCTGTTTCCAACCGTGTCCCCTTAAGTAAGAAACGGTGCGGAAATTATTGTGTTTTCACCTGAAAACTTACCACAGCCGTATTTGAATTCGGTAGAAGGGCCTAGCAACAATGATGGTGAAGTATTAATTTTTGCATTATAGGGTAATTCTTTTTCTTTTACTGCTAACTTCACCAAGTGGACAAATAATGAGATATTTTTCGTCACAACTATCTTCATTCACAATTAAATTTTAGCCAGAAGCCTAGATTTTTTTTCTTCCTAATGTACTGAATGATCTGGTTAAATGCTCAGTTACACCCCGTTAAAATATTAAACTGTTGAATCCCTTTTTTCCTTATAAGAAAAGGATCAAAAACATAATTAGAAATTGATTTGGGACGGTTTCCAACCAATGTCCCTTTATATCGTACTTGGGGCTCTCCGAAATAAGTAACGCTAACGGTCGGTTATTGTCCCTAGACGTTATACCCGGAGAAAAACATACTAACGGGTCAGGATACTTTGTCGGTTTCAAGATTTTAGAGGTTTTTATCGTCCAGATGTAAGTGACAATTACACACCTTAGCGCACTTTTGCACCCGGGCGCTAAATATGTATAGAAATTACGTATGTATAATAAACGTTTCTAGACGATAGAAAATAATTTTGATTTTGGCATGTTTCGGATTTTTATAGACTTCCACGACCTGATAAGTGATAAAACAAAAAGGGACCTCATCTTCTGAGGTGAGATAGAGAGTGAAAGCACTGACTGGACCCTATTTCGTACAGAGCCAATGGATTTCCTTGATGTGAATATAGCTAAGATAGAGCCCGTATATTACGATATAAAACCGAAGTGTACAACTATTGGATTTAGTTGATTGTCTTAAAAACATAGTTTTGCAGCGATTTTTGTTGAAATATTTTTATAAAATCTCCTACAGAAATATGTATTACAGGCTGTGATAGCTCGCTTCGCTCGCTCTCCCATCTTGAGCTCGCTCCGCTCGCAAATTTACAAAACTAATTGTAAATTTGAAAGATACTTAATTCGATATTCAAAGAGGAAGGAGGTGTAGACCAATCCGCTGGAATCGGTTGACTGAAATCTGGCAATTCGTTCAAGGAATACAGAAAGAAATATGCGAGAAACAAATCTTTATAATTTTGCTCATTATAAATTTTTTCGCGTGTTTCAATGTTATTCTGATATTCAAGGAGAGGACCTATAAATTCGACATGACAATTTTCCAAAAATCCGCAAAAACGGTCAAGAAATAGAAACAAAAATATTCGAAAAAAAACTCATTGTGAATTGTTGCTCATTGTGAATTTTCTGCTTATTTCAATGGTTATACTGCCATTCCGGTCGGAGCCTTGTGTAGACCAATAAGGTGGGGTCAACTTACTGAAATCCTGTAATTCGCTCAAGAAAGACAGAAAGAAGTATGTATAAGAAAAAGAATTGTCTTCATAATTGTGCCCCATTGTGAATTTTTCATATGTCTCGATAGTTGTTCTGTTACTTTGGGTAGAGATCAATCCTGTGGAAGAAATTTACTGAAATCTGTTAAATAAATACACGCAGAAATAGGTGAAAAGAACCCATTGGGAAATTTAGCTCATTGTGAATTTTTTGCATGTTTCAATAGCTATTATGCTATTCTGGCCAGAGCCTAATCCAACAAATTTAAAATCTTGAAAATCTGTCCAGCCGTTCTCGAGTTATAAATGGTGTAACTAACACAACTTTATTTTATATACATATAATATATAATATATATATATATATATATATATATAAGATTCTAATCGTTGCCTCCTTTTTATACATATATATAGGGAAAATGATTCCTCATGTGATTTCCATAAATAACCATATTTAGCTGCTACAGTGATTTGAAGATTTTTGAAAAATTCATTCACTCTCGAGAAACTATCATTATGTGCTTTTTGGTTGCAAAGAAAAGTTTTCAGATCTTAAAAAGTCTTTTAATTTATAAACTAACTAAAAACTAACTAAACTTCTTAAGCTGTATACAAGCTGGTTGCTAAATGGAGGCTGGCCAAAAAACTGGCATCACGAGCTGGCATTACTTACCATCCACACTACCTAAATGGAGCCTGGAAATGAAATAACCAAACTTTTGGAGTTTTTTTTTTAAATATAAATTTAAAAATCTGACTCTGCGCGCTTAAATTATTATATATACGATTTCCCACAAAAAAACGAACAAAAGTTTGGTTCAAATAATTGTAGTTTTGGTGTATAATCATCATCAATGTGGTACGATAGCCCGACGTCCGGCTTTGGCCGCCTGAATCGTTGACCTCCAATTGTCGCGGTGACCTTGTCCTCCAGTTTCGGAAGCCCAGCAGCTAGACGCCCAGTCGTTACCTACGGAGTTCTCCCAGAGAGCTCTCGGCCGTCCACGCAGCCTCGCTCCGTCAATTCGTTTGGCATGCGATCATCCGCTGAACATGCCCCGCCCATTGCAAACGTTGAAGCTTCACGATTTTCGATACTTCCAGCTCATCGTACAATTGATACAACTCATGGTTGTACCGGATACGCCATTGATCTCGCTCGCGAACGGCCCCGAAAATTCGCCGAAGGACCTTTCGTTCGAATCGGTGTATAAATGAGTATAATTATTCATATAATTTTTAAGGCAATAAATGGGAATTAAGATATTAAAACACGGGAGACATACTAACAGCGGTTCTTCTAATTCGATTTTCATAATAAATTTACCGTTGGTTTGAGTGTATTCTTTACTCGATTGGCCGTCGTTGGAGGAGGGTTTTCCCGCAACTTGGAGTAGGACCGTGAGTTCTAATCCCACTCAAAACCCGCACTTTTTGTTCTGTTTTTCACTGTTTCACAATTTCATCTATAACTATAAAATCGCGGGAATTTTGGTGTCAAGTCAATTGCACTAAGAATTGATTCCGAGACATAAAAATATTTTACATTTGACAATCGACAAGTTCATGGCCAATGACATATTCATTTCAATCAGCTGATAATCTAGCTTGTTATATCTAGATGACGTTGGGGAATTTTCTGCATTCATGATGCAATACCAGTTACTCGAAAGGAACGAGTTACATGATACCAAATTCTTTTTAAATCGAATACGAATGTGTCGGCACTTTCGTTTCGAATTACTTGATAGGGCCCCTGATGAAAGTAGTTTTCATTTTTCAAGCGATATTTATATAAATTTAGGCCCAAGTCTGGTACGAAATTGAACTTCGAATATGGAGACCTTAAGCTTGTTTCACGGGACGTTTATGAAAATGAGCCTAAATGTTTAAGACTTTTCACTTATATTTAAATTAATTGTTTCTTTCTTTATTTAAAACAAAAAATTTTTCTATTTAATTATACAAAATTATAACAAATTTAAGTTCGAGCATATATTGTGGCGCACTTATTGCTGAAATTTTCAAGTTCCTGGCTGTCTGCGTTCAGAAGTTACAGCCGTCCAAAAATGCGCGCCAAGTAAAAAAAACATCGCAAAAGGACCAAGGGGAAAATGGGGTGGAATTCCCATGCGACCCTTCAACGGAGTTAGGTTTTTCAAGAATTTGTTAAAAAAAATAATCAAGGGGGTCGATGTAGTGCACATTTTGCCTAGCTTCCTGGAAGGTCCTTCGCTGGAAACGTGCAACTAACACAAGTTTTAACTCTTTCACCAGAACTCATCACATTGGCTGCAATCAGCGAATTAACTTTACTGGAAAAAACACTGGAAATGCTACAAGAATTGCCCGCCACCGACCTCTTTCTCCACTGAAAAGCCCTCATGCGGAATGAGAATCTAATTGGAAATGAGCTTTCCTGCTACATTTTTCATTCGCTGAATGCACACATTAAGAGCAGTCGTTCTATCTACCTGTCGTGTAAAATTTGAGTTTACGGTACCCGCCACCGTTTTTGGTAAACCGTTATAGGTACGGATATGAAATTTTGCGCAGAGATTGGTCCGTATGGGCGTTAATTACTAAGCAAGTTGATTTTTGCTAAGAAAATGTAAATATCAGTAAATTCGAGGAATTCTAGTTTGTGTGTGTGTAGACGACCCCCCCCCCAGGTTTTCAATTCTTAAAATTGTGATGAGAATTTTTTGGAAATTAAGGAATAAGGTCTGGAAATTTTCATTCGAATAGCATTATCCAAAGCGGAAATACGTATAAGGAATCTTAACCTTGGTAAGGGAGTTTCACCTATGTATTTACCTATTCCATGAATCTCTCGGGATCAGCTAAATCGATCGATATGCAATTTGATAGAAATGCATAATTGATATTCGAACGCAGTTTTTAATTTTTTAGCGGCCAGTTAACAGGGTGTCCCGGAATAGGTGCAAAAATCGACCCTTTCATTTTATTCATTGGAGAGAGGTGTGTAAGTATTCATATTAAAGGACTCATCGAAGATACTTCCTATAAGGTATTTTTGAAAATTTGGTATAACGGTAACGAAATTAGAGCTAATACGTTCAGTGTTTGTGTCTGTAACCAAATCCTTACGAAGCAATTAAATTAAGTTTTTTGTTGGGAGCTATGTAGAAATGATAAAAAAATGTCTGTCGATTTGCCGTTGAGTACTTTTATTGTAATCGGAAGTATAGTAAATCTATTTTTGAATTGGTCTAACTAAAAACTACTGCCTTTCATTCTGGAATGTTTTACTGATTATCTAGTGGTTAGTCGTATCGCATAGACAAGACGCACACCATTTTCTGATAGCGTTTACATTATATTGATTTTTTTTTACTTTGCATAGATAACTCGCCCTCAATGTGGTAACCACACTAGCACACACATGGCTTTTGCCACAGGCAATGTGCTTTCGATCAGTAAGATTATCGCATGTTTCGGTGTTTCGAACCGTTTCGAACCAGTAATGTACGGCATTAATGAAGAACTTTGCAATGACCAAAGTGTTTTTTGAGACCTACATATTACACTATGGGACAAACAAATGACCAATTGGTTTGGCCAATCACGTAGTCAGTCAGGTTTCAAGTCAGTTGTTTGACCGAGGCAAATTTACCTATCACAGTAGTATGACGGCTTCAGAAAAAAATTACCAAAGCTAACTTAGCTCCAATATGTATTTAGAGTGATTATTGTGCATTGTTTCATTTCTCTATCGAATTTGCAAAGGTTAAGTTGAATAATTTCTTTAGTAAATCAGTTTAATTTTGCTTGAAGGCGTAGTCTTGCCTCTGGCTATTTAAAATGAAACTTACTTACATACTAGCCACTTATAGGTAAAGGTAAAAATCAAGTGTTTCGTCTTCCGTGATCCTCGAAATTAGAATAAGTATTCGATTTTCTTTTAAATTAATTTGTATTGGAGATTTTTACTGTAATATTTGTTTACTAAGCAACTTCTCCGCTCTATACGGTTGTAAAGAAAGCATTAAACGCGCTGCTTCATAGTAGTTAAACGACCGTTGGGGTCTTCTAGTCACTGATCAGGTTCTTTCTCCCCTCTCATCTAAAATTGCGGAAAGACAAATTCAAAATTAACTGCGGATCTTAGCAACGCCGTCTAGATATTTAGGCCGCAATGAATCTTAAACGTCAAATCAGTGACGTAGTCAGGGGAGGGGTCCAGGGGGTCCGGACCCCTCCCGAAATTATTTCAATAGGCTTTGAAACTTAACTTCCCAAAGTGCATCCAATATATTCATTCTTAGAATGCTGTTGAAATTAGATTGAAGGTATGTAAGCAGTATGTATGCCGTCAAAGATTGTGCCATCTGGACGACTAAACCATGAATACATAATAAACTATATAAAAAATTTGAAAAACGTAAAAATCAGGTGAGTGGGATAGAAAGGACTGGATTTGGATTTTTTTGGTTTTAAATTCTGAATAAAATGCATTTTGAAAACTTAAGGAGTAACTGACATAATAAATTGTAATTCCTCCATTCAATTTACTCTATCTAAGAGGAGATTCGGACTATGGACAGGATTTACTAAAACCACTAAATCAATCGAGTCGAAACCCGCCTACTAGATTAAATAGTACGTCATTAAATTCAAAATGTATCGTATAATGAACTTGCATTATTCAAATTGCAATATCTAGGACTTAGTAAATCTTGTCAATAGTCTGAATCGCCCCTTAGGGGAATAATGGAAGTACATTCTACTATGCATTTTGAATTTAATGACATACAATTTAATCTAGTAGGCGGGTTTCGACTCGATTAACTTATTGGTTCTAGTAAATCCTGTCCATAGTGTGAATCCCCTCTAAGTGGACTCGTCTCAATCCAGAGTGCCCAATTGCAGCTTCACCTCAAAATGTGATGTGACTCGGCCTTCAAAATTTGAATCGAGCTAGAACCATTCACTGTACAATACACAAATACTTGGCCGCGAGCTCTCGATTTAACGACTAATTGCCTCTTTAAGCCCCTCGATTGGAAGAAAATGTCTGGTTATGTCGATACTTCGGAAAGTCAAGTCAAGTACAATACATACACACATTGTATGAGCAAAAGTAGATTCGTCAATACTAGTGTTAATTTTTTCTATTTTAAATTAAATTTTCACTTATCCAATAGCTCAAGAATTAAAACACGCTTTTTTCAATTGGTAGGCATCTTAACGCTGATAAATTTTACTTCACAATCCTAACACACAGCAATTTATAGAAATGTTGGAAGTAAGGGCGATAGGAAACCCGACTTAAGTGGGTTGCAATTTTCCATCCATTCCTCCTCGATTTTGAGATATTCAACATTGGTAATCACGGTAATCACTATGTCAAGATTGAAATCCTCTTTTCAATATCGCAGACATGCCAAGTTTCAACTGTCAAATGGATGATGCATACGAACATTGAAACAATCTGGACAGGCCCACTGAAAGCTAAATAAATTAGGTGCTTGCATTTTCGATTTTTTTTAACATATGTTTTTTCACCAAAAACAAAAAAGCGGGTTAATTGCATTATATAACGGAAAACGCAAAAAAATCAAAGTGCCACCTTCAAAAATCCGCGTAAGCTCTCGTATAATTGAAGCTTCTTACGAAAGATAGAATGGAGGAAATTGTAAACTATGAAATTTTAACCAGTGGCGGAGGGCGGCTACAGCCCAGGAGCGCCATACAGGCTAAATCCGGCCCTGGCGATACTCATTCATTATGGAAACTTTGCCAAATTTCGTAAGTCTTCAAAATTTGAAATAAAATATTTTCCCTGTAAGAATGAAGTCGCTACGCGAGCCCAAGCATACTTTCCATAGTTCTTGATTGTAATGCTTTAATTTTTAGGTAAGGTAAATTTACGCATATGCGCAATAGAGTTTCGTTAAACCTTGTAAAGTGAAAAATGTCATATATCACGAATTTGTTAAGCAACCTTAGGGTTGCTGCTTCGTACTGATACCAGAGAGACACTGGCACCATATACAAATAAGACATATATGTCCAAATTGGTACAAAATGTTGTTCCTATGAAAATGTATCTGAAATTTCCTAGAGCTTTCAAGCGAATCGCATGAGCCTGTGTGCGTGTCAATTTGAGAGAACGTTTTCCAGTTCAAGAGAGTCAAGAGACTCTTTTTATAGTATCTTTTAAGAATCACTCATCGCTTGCCATTGCCTGCGACTTCCGTGGTGTGTGATGGAGATGGATATCTCCGTACTCCGTGACGCATGACAAGTGGACCGAGTGGGTCCGAGGAAGAGAGCAATTTGCCGTTGCGGACAATATGTTATGTTATGAACACAGAAATGATTATGAAATTCATTCACTGCCACGTCCCGCCCGCTTCTTGTGTGGTGTGCGATGTATGGCACCGCGAGGAAACGACACGAGTAACACGTTGTGCATGCGCCTACGAAATTTATAATTCGTCTGTGGCGTGTGTATCTATATTTTGAGGTTCAGATTATCTGAGCCGATATTTAAATATGATATTTGAGAGTCAATTCCAAGCAACCCAAGCGATGCGACAAGCCTAAGAAAAATGGCATATTTGGTCGGCAAAAATCCTAGATGGAATTTTTTTTGAATTATGGTTGGAGATGGTCCCCAGATTATGGCAATAAAAGTCCCAACCGATTAGTGATCCGCAACCTTAAAAAAAGGGGGAAAGGGGGACTCTTTTCGTTTTTTTGCGATTATTTCAAAAAAGGTAAGAGATACAGAAAAATTGTCTGCCTTCTCCTCTTTTTATACACTGCGTGAGGAGAAGTCTATTCTTAAATTTACCTTATTTTAGTGAAATATGCATTAATTATTACATTTAACTCTGTTCAATAAACTATTAAAGTAAAAAGTAAATAATCAGAAATTACAAAAATATTAGCACATACATATCAATATTTTTTATATAATCAGAAAAGGGAGATATTTAGCAGGCTATGAAGGCTTTGGTGTCAAAAAGAAAAGTCTCTAATGGAGACGATAATAATTAATATAAATGTAGGTATGAGTTTTAGGGTCATAGACATGGAGTTTCTGAAAAAAATATCTTCTTTGTTATTCCGTTCGGGCATTTTACTCACTCCATAACTTCTGACAGAATAAAGGAAGTTAAAATTTTGCACATATGATTTTTGTAAGAAGCTCTTCCTGCATGTTGCGACCAATTTATTCAATACTTTCTCTAAATTTGCATTTACATATGCATTCCCGTCTAGACAGCTGTAGATTTTTTAATTTATAGTATACATAGTATTGTTTATTGACCGGCCGTGGCAACAATCATAGCAAAAATTAGCCAAAACTAACGCCCGTATTTTTAAACATACCTTACCTTTAAATATAAATGCCATTTCCAGTAGTTTTTCATTGAAATAATTTAATTTCTCGAGTCAATGCATCCTTGACTTAAGGCGATTTCAAGGAAACCTTGAAATTTTGCAATAGTCCACCTCACTTAAAGTCAATGTAGCTAGTTAATTACCTTGAGTTATTATTATATTACAATTGTGTTAACAGCTTAAGGTCTCCTTGAGTTTCGCCTTAAATGACTTAATTGACTTGTAATATAAACTACTGGAAATGACATCTATTTTTTTGAATTTCGGTATACTTGACTAAAGGTCGCCTTGAGTTAAGCTATGTTTATAAATACGGGCCTAAAAGTATAAATTTCGGTATCAAAACCAATTTTCCGAAAGTTTTTTTTTCATTAGTCGTAAGTTAGGAAAATATACAGGGTGTCTGCCGCATAAACGCATCGGATTGTGATTCCTCATTGATTTTCAGTAAAAAAGTTGTATTGAACATACCCCCTTAGCTTAACCCTTTAGCTGCCACAGGCATTTGAAAATTTAAAAAAAAAAATATTTGCTTTGACGACTAAAACGTCATTATCTCAAAAGCTATACTAGCTAGAATAGCAAAACAAAATGATTATTAAAGCCAACAAATTTATCCCAAAAACAAAATTAACCGCACTAAAATCGGATAAGAGGTTTGGTTTTTACAGAACTTCAAAGTCAAATTTTTGTGATTTGACCCAAAAACAAAATATTTTTCCATCTCAATTTTCTGCAACTTATGCCAAGGTGAGGTGTTCATACGATTCTTTACAAAATTGGCGCATAGTCCAAGGATCATTTCTTTCTTACATAATTTTATTCTATCTTCCGTATTTCTAACAGTTTTAATGCCTTAAGTACAGAAAACTGTGGTTAATTTTAGCTCTATTTCAATTCAATTCAACTAAAACTGCCCCTAAATTATATCAAAATCGATCCAAAATTGAAACTCATATATTCGTTGCTCTCTAATAGAGACTTTTGCGTTTTGAGACTTCTGATACAAATTCCGTTAACCAACTTTCATTGTTCAAACAATTAAATCAATATGATTTTATTATAGCCGAAGAAAAAAAATATGGTCATCGAACGACAAAAATCTTACATCGATGGATTTTTGCAGGATTTTTGGGGATGGCCTTCTGATTATGGGAAAAAAGTCCCAATAGATTAGAGGTTTGCAGCCTTGAAAAGGGAGGAGGGGTACTTGCGTTTTCAGAGCTATGGAGGTTTTTAAAAGAGTCTAAAATGAAAATATTCTAATTTATTTTTTAGTCTAGCGCCAAATTTTTCACTAAAATCCTAATGTATTATATACAATATACAATTACAAGGGTAATTTTATGTATTTTTTTTCGTTCTCAGACCATTTTTCTGTATATTTGGTCGGTTTTGAAATGTTTGCTAAAAAGTAATAAAATACTCCCTTATCCCCTTTTTTCAAGGTTGCCCTCCAATCGTTGGGGACTTTTTTTCCATAATCAGGACGCCATCAGCATCACCAACCATCCTGCAAAAATCCAGCGATATACGATTTTTGCCGATCAAATATCATATTTTTATTTGATCAATACTCAACTCATTCTCGTTCTCATATCCCTCTAATTGAATCGAGTACAGAACTAGATAGAACAACCTGCATACAAATTTTCAGTTGATGTTCTGTATAGAAATACAGTCGAAACTCGATATAACGTGTTCATCGGGACCATCATTTAAAAACGTTATATCGAAGAAAACGTTATATTCCAAAATTGTCTGGAAAAGTATATCAAATTAAACCAACCAATTAGTCACAATGTCTGTTCGTTCTAAATTAGTCTGATGAGCAGCACAACAATCGGCAAATAGCAAGATTTGCCTATTTTCTTTTTCATTCTACTGTCCAATTCCAACAAAAAGTTTGTGAAAATCTCTCCCATCATCCATGAGTTGGAATTTGATTTGTGTAGAGTCGGAAGTGATTTGATATTCTTAAAACATCGCGGCTTTTCATATTTTCTGATGACCAGTGGCTTCAATTTTTCTGATCCATCAGCATTACAACACAGCAGAACTGTCAACCTTTTTACCCCCGTGGCAATCATCACTCTCAAAAACTAAAGCTTCTGTCCGGGAGAAGATTATAAAATAGGCCTGTCTCGTCAGCATTGAAAATATTTTGCTTTTGATATTTTTCAAGCAATCCTGGAAGTCGTTTCGGTTTCCACAATTCAACCGTGTTATCGTCAAATGCTCTTGACTCGCCACTGATGACTTTGCTCGTAATTCCGAATCTATTTTTAAAATTTGTCAGCCAACCTTGACTGGCTTTGAAGTCGGCAGCAATGCCAAGCAGGTTCGCGAGATGCATCGCCTTTTCCTGAAGGATTGGTACCTAAATTGGGATGTTCGCCGTTCGTTGCTGGTGAAACCATTAAACCAATGCGTCTGAAAACTTTCCTTTCCTAATCCGCTTTTTCACCATTGTGCTACTTCCGGCCGTTGCAGCATATTTTAGAATGGCATCTTTATTTTTTAGCAATGCAGCCAAAGTTATGACTGAAATGCTTAATTTTTTAGAATGTTCTACTTTAGACAACGACGAGTTTTCCTGCGCGGTCTCGATAATTTTAATTTTTTCTTCGATGGAAAACGATTTTCTTTTCAATGACATTATGCAATATTAAAGCCTTGGTCCAATCAAAATATCCCAATTCAGGCCTCCAAATAGAAAAAAATAGAATAATAGTCCTAACACACTAGCGCATAAACTCGTCTCATAAACCGCGAAGAAAATCGAGCTTTGTAAACCACGAAAGCATGACACACTACACAATTGCGGGCTATGAACGTCATGAAATATTTTAAATGAGCTTTTCAAAATTGAATTAGTAGGGTCTAAAACTCATTTTGCTAAGAAACATTTTGATCGGAAACGTCCCAAAAAGGACACTAATTAATTCTTGATCAGAGGTGGTGTCATATCAAAGGGGATTCCGAGTGCATTACATATACGATGTTTGCTTCCTGTTTCAAGCACCTTCAACGGAATAAATAGGGCTTAAATAAAAAATTCTCGCGTTTCCCGTAACTTATCATCTGCATCTTTCCAAAGCCATAACTACGCGAATAATTGAAGTTGTTTTTAGAATCTATATTAGCTGAAGATTGTACAACTAAAATTTTCTATTCAAACGTGATTTATTTCGTTGAGGGTCGTTGAAACAGGAAACAAACACCGGATGTGTAATGCACTCGACTTCCCCTTTGATATGATACCCCGCATGCCGACCCCCGGTCATTGATTAAATAGTGCCCTTTTTGGGACCTTTCCGATCCATTTTTTTTAGCAAAATGATTCAAAAACAACAAAAATTAGCCTTACTCTTTTTTTTTTATTTGAAATGCTAATATGACTGGACAGGGCTTAATTCACTCTACAAGACGAAAAAAGAACCTTGCAATCACTCGCGTCTCTCGACAAATTCTGTAAAGTAAACTGTAAAAATAGGAAAAATAACAATACAGAGTGTCAAGGGGAGGGGTTTACTTGCATGCTAGGCACGACATTGTACGCTTTGAATAGAACAGAACAGAAGCCAATAAGCAGAGAAAACTTGTTTGCAACATTCTTGCATGTGTATCGTAGTGGCTCTTTATCATTATTTTCTAAGAAGTAAAACGTTGTATCGAGTTGCAGTGTGTATAGGAATTTGTAATTGGGGATGGAGAAGCGAGACGTTATACCGAATAAAAATGTTATATCGAATATTTAGCATTCGTTATATCAAAGTAAAATCTCATTGCATGTTTTACAAGCGGACCGGGACTTTCAAGCAACGACGTTGCATCGGGAAAAACGTTGTATCAAGGAACGTTATATCGAGTTGCGACTGTATAACTCTTTTCAAATGTGTATGGAAGTTGTGTTACCTTCTCCTGCACTAAATCCACTCACTCTACCGCATGCTACCACCACATTGCATTAACAGCGCGGCATGCAACTTACGAAATGCACTAATGAGGTCAATGAACGCATGGCTACCTGTTCCGCAACCTCAAGAAATGCATTGTGATCAAATCATCTTTCATCTTTTTTCAATACGCAGTTTTCGCAGGCGCAGATACTTTTGCGTAAGCCACTCCGACCCATGGCATGGGACAGTGGAAGAAGATACACTCATGAAGTCGACAAATGCACGAAAACCTGCTCTGGCAGAGTATCTAAACTCTCTTCAACATGAACTGTGTAGCAAAAGAGCAAATAGCTTTAATAGCCTGTATACGTGTATCTGTATGGTCGTATTTGTGACATTGGGTGCAGATCGGACTACATGGCCAAAAAAATGTGTACCCGATTTTGAGTGAGCTTTGGACATATATGTATTATTTGTATATGCTGGCACTGTCTGCTTCTGATGATAGCGGGGCTATGAAGTACCTACGCATGCTTGCCATCGTGCTCTTCCACGCTTCTCAAGCGATAAAGCGATGGATTCGACACTGGAACAGCCGGACAGGAGGCAACGGGGCAACGCCGAAACTAGTTTCTACAGTTTAGAAAAAATGTATTTCTAATAATGCCAAAAATTCGGACACCGAGTGTCGGACCCCTCCCGAAACAAAATCCTGGCTACGTCCCTGCGTCAAATCGCCTACTAAATTTGCACTGTTTTGTTTTTCCTTTTAATTACGTCATATGCTTGTTGTTGTTGTTTGTTCGTATCCGTCCACAATTTAGTAGGCAAACGGTACAACTGAGTTACGGCCTTCATGTATCTAGATGGCGTTAATCTTAGTCTGAAGCTAGTGAAAAAAATGAGAAACACCGGGGAGTAGTTTCAGTTGTCCTACTTCTAACCTGATCATCATTCAATCATTCTTTTTCCAATGATCAGCCTGGGTTCATAATAAAATTCTGAAAGTAATTACCTGATAATATTTGTGAAAGAAGAAATAGAAGAAACATCTTGCTATCATCCATGTATTGTTATATCCCTTGCTCTTGCTCACTGCTAAGTTGCAACAGATTACTTGTATGTCGGGCTCGAAACTAGGACATTGTGCTTTTGAAGTTGCGGTGCGTGTTTTATTTTAAGCTGATTTCTCATCCAAATAGCATCACCAAATTTTGGAGAGGGTTGGAACCCCTACACCCATATGTAGGATCGACACTAGTTTCAAGTCATTTATTATGAGTCTGTTGGACCATGTAAAAAATCAAAATGCCACCCTGAACGAAATTATTGAAGCACGGGAACGTTTTTATCGTGACTTTAAGAGCGACAGCAATAGTTTCATATCTCCGTTCTCGATTTATTGCCAATATCTGGTAATAAGATACAATATCTAACAGTTGCGTAAAGGTTAACCCAAATTTACAAATAAATCAATATTTTTCGTCCTTTCAATTTTTTTCACATTTTTTAATGGGAAATAGGTACTGTGTTTTCACCGGAAAAAGAGATAAATTCATTTATAAATCGTGGATTACTAATTACTAGTTGCAATTTAATTTATTGTTGACACTATGGCAAAGAGGTTCCAAGTTGTTGAGAAAAAAAGAAACTTTTAGAACCAGAAAAATTCGAGACAATGATTGAAATGGCGTGCGTCTACCAACATTTTTTGATAGAGATGATATCGTCAAACTAGAGTTGTGTCCTGAACACGCAGATTGTTCCAGTCGAAACTATTACTGAAAGTTTATCAAAACATTTTCTTCGATGTAATTCCACGGATTAATTTAAATTTTGAATTTTCCAATATCCCACAGTTTGCAAAAAAGTATAAATTGGTCGTTATTTTTTATATTGATCAATAAATGCACCGAATCGAAACATTTCGTTTGACCAACATGGGTCACACAAGAAATTGCTTATTTTGGAATGACCGTATGACCAAAAATTGCAAAATAAATTTGACCAAAGATCTGTTTTGTTATTACACAAAGGTCACATGTTTGACCCGAAATGAATGACCACGATTGTCATTCATTTTTGGTCAAACACAACATTTATTTTGCTATTACACTAGTGGGACAAACTTTTTGCGTCATTGGTCAAAGTTTATTTGATAGTGTAATACCTCCTTAACAACTTAAACGCACAGCAATTAAATTATCTTCCAATATGGGACCGCTCCACAGAGAAAAGTGTTTGTCGCCTTAAAGGTATGTATCCAAAAATATGGAGTAAGGCGACTGATACGTCCAGTTAGTTAGTTTAATTTTTAGACCGTATTTCCTGAAACTCGTCAGTTCTGAAATAAATTAAAAACCTTCAATCTTTTTTCCTTAGGTAATAAATAAAACAACCAAATATTTTTTTACATTATATATTTTTTTATTGAATGATTTTCATTTATTTTTGTTTGTTTTTTTTTTATCTTCAATCATCTTTTCGATTGTTTTAACCTTTTTGTAAAAATAGTAAGTTTCTTTAATTTTTAAATTTTTTCTTTTACTATTTTGCAGCCACATAAGGAAAATTAACGTACACACACAGTTGTAGTACATATAGTAGTGTAAATATAATATTACATAATTATACATTTATATATATAATAGTAAGTGTACATATATAAAAGAAATTATTTTAATTTTTTTTTTGCAAATTTTTACAATAAATTTGAGTTGTTCGTTAAATCATCATCAGTTGTCAGTTCTGTTTTATATAATATATTCCAAAGTCGTTTTCAATATTTATACAAATATATTTAATTTTTTGTTTCCTTTATCATGTATGTATATTTTGCATTTTAAAAGATTTAAAATAAAACAAATCCATGCAAATTGAAACAAATAAAAAAAAAATCGTTCGTAACAAATTTAAATTTTTTTTTTTAAACATGTCATGATACACACACGTAAGATAAAATTAAGAATTATCATAAAAATTTGTCATAATTATGGTCGAGGAAAAAAAGGCTAATTTTATATGTACAGAGAGGAGAGGGATAGTGTTCGTTCTAAATTTGTTCTAACTTTTCAAATGTTAACTTATAAAATCTATAAGCTAACGGTTACATATACATTATATAGTATGAAATAAATACTGTCTTGCATTTTTTTTTTAAATTATTTATTTAAGTTTAACAATAAAAAATTTCACTATTGACTTTCACTTGAACGAAATCTTTTCGTTTCGAGTTTTGATGATGTATTGTCCTAATTTTTGTTTCGGTGTGTGCGCAATAAAATAAAATATCAGTAAATATATGTATATTTACTTTTAAGAATTAAAACTAAAACGACATGTGTGTATTAATAAATAGTTAAAATTAAAATTATACCTTCGTATCGAAATTATTCGTGAAGATAACTTTTGTTTGTTTTTGTTTCTTCTTTCGTTCTTGCCTAGAATAACGTAATTAATTTATATTTATAAATAGGGTATGTTTGGGTAGTATTAAAGAGTAGAATTAATGCAATGTGTAGAACTTGTAAAGTATGTGAATGTATTAGACAAAATGTAACATTTAGACATTTCTCTTTAACAAAGATGAAATAAGTTCAATATTTTTTTTGCATTATTATAATATTTAATTTGTTTTTTTTTTAACTGGTATAACATTGGAAAGTGTTTTGTATTTAATAATTTCTATAGCTTCTAAATCACCGAGATAGAAAGTGGAAAAATTTCTTTTTTTTTTTAAGTTTGTATGTATATCTCAAATGTTTTGCTTTTTTTGAATAAAATTTTTAAAATTTACATTCAATTTATTTGCTTTATTTATTTTTAAGCAATTCAGAATGATTAAATTGTTTTTTTGTGTTCTTTATTCAGAAGATGTACAATTAATAGGAACATTTTTATAACAATTATGTGTAAGTGTGCGTGTTAGTTTTTTTTTCAACTTTTAATTCTATACATAATCCTGGAATCTTTTATCGTTTTTGTTTGTTGGCTTTTAGTTTTTGTGCTTTTCACGAACAATATGTGTCAAAAAGCGCGTTAAATTGTTTTTCTGATTTAAAGTTTATATTTTTTTTCAGTGTACTTTCAAGAATAAGTTTCAAAATATGTTTATTAAATTGTTTTTATTGAAACATAATAAGTATATATGCATTTATATAAATATCAGAGAGTTAAGTAAGAGTTATGATTGCAATTGATTTTTAGAGTACATATACATAGTATTTCGATTTTTTGTTTTTTCTTTAGGGAATATTATTTTAATTAATTAATTAATTAATTTTTTTTTCACTTAGTTCAGCATAGAGACACATATTATAATAGATTTGATGTATATAAATATGTTTTGTTTTGAGATCAATACTTTTCATAAGCTATTTTATTCTTGTTTTAAGTTAGTTTCTTTATTGTATACATATATATTTATATATCGTTTACTATCTAATACGCAGTGGCGGTGCCAGTGAGTGAGAATGAATGGAGGAAAGGGGACACTTTTCACAAATGAGCCGACTCTGTATTTCTCTAATTTCGGGTGCGAGGACATATCTATGGATTTCTGTCACTTAACGATCGAAAATCAAATTTATATTGCAAATCACATTGGAGGGTTGGTTAATTTATTTTGAGCAAGTTTTAGATACTTTTTTTGAAAGACAAGAATGTTATTTAAATTTCGTAAAATCATGTAAAAAAATTGTTTAGGGTTGCTCTGCGCTATCAATTTTTAAGCGCATGCAACATTGACAGCGAGAAAAGAAGTGTGTTCAACCATATGGGTCTATTTGTCTTTCTTTAGGCTCATCGTCTAGAGTCTAGACGCATGAACGCTAGTAATAATCACACAAGTCATTTTTATTGTGTCAATTCACAAATACTAAATTAGACGACGTAATTTTTCACCATAATGCATAGATACATGAAACATTGTTGTATAGTACTTAAGCGACACTTTATTTACAAATAAAACAAAACCGGGGGTAAAATAGTATAAGAACGACTAGACACGATGGAAACGTTCGAAAATGTCTTATCAATTTATTCCATACTGAATTGATAAGTGTGTGTACCTATAGACAGAGATTTTAAGAGCTGTTTCACACCGCTCTGACAATTTATCAAATGGCAATAACATTTCTTTTTCAAATTACCCAAATTAAAATAATTCCAAATTATCGGTAAAAAAAAGCCGGATCGGAAAATTATTATTTTTATAATTTTTGAAACTCAATTTATAAATATTTTAGACTCATTTTTTTTTCTCTTCAGGTTTCAGATTTCTCCTAAGTGCAATGACAAAGTGTGAAAGTACTCTGAGGAACATCAACATACTATTCCAATGAAATATTTGCTAAGTGATTTTTTTTCTTGGAAAATATAAACAAAATAGCTTCTACTAACACTATACTAATTTGATAGAAGAAAGGATAAGTTTATTTTTGGAAAGATATAAAGAGACAAAGATAAGATTCGTTTTGTTCTTTGAAATGTTTATATTTTTTTTTGTTTTTTTTTTTTTGAGCACACTCTAATAAAAATTGAATTACATACTAAATGTAGTAAACATTAAAGGATTTTGCATTGGAGAACGTAAAAAAAATATATCTATGAAAAAGATAATTTTTGGGGACAATATGTTTGCCTATTTATCTTGCGAAATTCTTCATGATTGATATAATGTATTTGTGATAGCTGAGCAACGAGTATAGCTGGAAGATAAAATGAATCCAAAAATCTGTGATCTATCGAGGTTTTATATTTATTAAAGGATGTAAAATATGTA
Organism: Microchrysa polita; assembly: GCA_949715475.1. Lineage (NCBI taxonomy): Eukaryota > Metazoa > Arthropoda > Insecta > Diptera > Stratiomyidae > Microchrysa > Microchrysa polita. Next base: position 6,660,787 of record OX454419.1, on the reverse strand, counting down.
CATATATCGTGCAGCGGCGGTTATAGGAAGAATGTGCTCTTACGTTTCAGAGAATCACTCCGTCACTGGCCTTCTACAAAAAACCGAAACAGAGTCTGAAACACCCTGGCTGGCTCCTGCGCCCAAGACAATTCTATGGTCATCATAGTCATAACCATAGGCCTAAGCTTGTTTGACAATTTTTGTTATATCTCATTCACACATGGCAGTGGCGTGAAATTTTTATGAATGGTGCTCGGCATAATTTAGAATTAATTACTCACTTTAACCCTTAAATGCATACTGTTGCCAAATGTTTACATTCCATTCAAATGCATATAACAACACTTGTGTTTTACAATGTGCGAATTGACTTGCTGTAGACTATCGGCAACACACTCTATTACAACATGAATGAGATGCTCATTAATAATTTCGCACAAATTTTTGAATTTAACGGTCAGTACTCAGTCAGGTCGAGCGTTGCAATTGTGGCTAGTGGTGACAGTTTTTTCTTGTTGAATTAAAGTGTGTTTCTAAGTAAAAAATAATTTTAAGATGGAAAACAGGTAAACTTTCGAAAGTTTCATAATATGTAGTGAAATTTTATCGTTTCGGTAGACAAATGTCGCGTTTTTTCAATGTAGCCAAATGTCTACATCATGCGTTAAGGGTGCACTTGATTCGATGTAATGCAAAGCAATTTTTCTTTGCAGAATATCAAAGAAATTCAAGTCCGACCTTGAAATTGAGGAGTACTTGCTTTCTCTAATGGAGTACCACATTTCGGAGGATGAAGCTGAAGTCGATAATGACATGATCGATTGTTTTATGGAAAATTATCTCAACGATTCTCCTGATTTAGAGATTGCGGAAGACGATGATGATTGCGTTGAAGATGAATCCGTTCCTGAATCTGCATCCATGGACAATTTGCCGAAAAAAATGACAGTCTCCGAACAGGTCAAACAAACGCGTTCGGAAATTCGGCAGCTAGTTTTTCTCGGAAACCAGGAGTTCAGTCCTAATATTGCATCTTTGGATACACCTTTCCAGTTTTTCAGTTTTTTTTTTCGATAATGATTTCCTGCTACAAGTGGTTGAACAAACGAACCTGTACATCGTCCAGACAAGTGTTTCCAACTGCCCACCGGTATCTGTGCTGGAGTTACGGAAATTTTTCGGAATCCTCGTATACATGTCGGTCTACCATTATCCAAATGTCCGATCGTATTGGAAAGGCAAACAGGCATTTAGACCTATAGCGGAAGCAATGACATTAAATGATTTGAATAAATTCGAAGCGTTGTTCATTTTAATGACAACCTAACTCATAAGCTTGTTGGACACAAGGATCACGACCGTCTCCATAAGTTAAGACCTCTCATCACCCACCTGCAATCTGCTTTTGCAAAAGTCCCTCTAGAGCAGTGGTTCCCAATCTTTTTCAGTCCGCGCCCCCCTTTGCGAAGTCTGCTTAGGCTGGCGCCACCGGAGAACATTTTGGCCAAAAACCGAAAATAGACATAATAAAATTTTGATTTCCGCCATTGTTCACTTCGTGGGGACTTTAATTATATATTTGCGTTCTTCGGTTAATTGCTTTATTTTATTTAAAACTTCATTATAATTTCTCAAAGCTGTAAAATACCGAGACATGATTTGCAAAACATTTAAGCCATCACACACTAATTTTGGACAGAAGTCTAGACTTTTTTTTATATTGGACTTGGTTGTTGTTGTTTTTGTAGCGATTCAAGAGATTTTCTTTTTCTCTCTTGAATCGAAGGCAGCTCTTGGCCGTTTTTTTTAACAACGGGTAGCTCCGGGACGATTTACATCGAAGAAGCGGCTGCCGTAGGAGCATTTTTATGGACAACACAAACATCCATGGGTCACAGTGGGATTCGAACCCACGCACCGGCAACTCAGAGATAGACATTTCTGCAACTGAGCCACCCAATTGTCATAGTCCAATGCACATACCTGCTAACAATGCAAATACTCGTATGCAAACACGTTACCCACTCTTGCATAGAAAAAGCACAATTGTTTCTTAGTGGAGCCCAAGTTTTGGAACATTTTGGACATTTTTGAAAAGCACTCAACGTGAGTTTCTTCGGAAGTTTGGCAGTAGGAAGCAGTTTTATTTATGGTGGGGATTTGTACAGCCAAAAGCAAGTGGAAAATGTTTACTTAAAATCGTTTTTTGACAAAAAAAAGTCACCATAACACAAAAAAAAACTATTTTTGGCTTAATGATGAGATAAGTAAAGCAGTGCTATTACTGGAGCTATAAGAGTCCGAAGGTGTTCTAATAAATCAAAAGATTTTTTTTTTCATCACGAGCCTAGACGTCAATGTAAAGCGATTTCGACCTAAAATATTTTCAGCGATCTTTTGGCCAGAGGCTCTTAGCTAGTATGAAAATAAATTTATTGTTACAGCAATATATATGTAAGTTGTACTCACGCCCCCCTTCCCAAGCCGTTACGCCTCCCTAGGGGGGCGCGCCCCACAGTTTGGGAATCACTGCTCTAGAGCAACGCTTGTCTATAGATGAGCAGATGTGTGCTACAAAAATTGGGCTTTATTTGAAGCAATATTTGCCAAATAATCCGCACAAATGGGGCTTCAAGCTTTATGTTTTGTGCTCATTATCTGGTTACGCATATAACTTTGAAATCTATGTTGGCAACGGGGGTCGTTTTGATGAGCGGTTCCCAAATGAACCAGACTTAGGACCAGTCTCAAATGCTGTCGTTCGTATCTCTCGTGTCGTGCCTCGAAACGTAAACCACATTCTTTACTTCGACAATTTTTACACGAATATTCCAATACTGCAATTTTTCGCCAATGAAGGGATATACTGACTTGGAACCGTTCAGAGGAACCGATTGGGTAAAGTAAAAATCAGTGATAAAAAGACACTCATGAAAGATACCGTCCCAAGAGGTAGCTACGAGGAGTGCGTCACAAACTACAAAGGAGTCGATATCTCAGTGACCTCATGGAAAGATAACAAGCCGGTGTTTCTTGCATCAACTTATACTGGAGCTCAACCAATCGGAAAAATTGAGAGATTTGACAAAAAAACAAAAAATAAAGTCGTCATTGATTGCCCGAAAGTTGTATCAGACTACAATGCGCATATGGGAGGAGTGGACTTAATGGACAGTCACTTAGGCAGATATCGCATTCGTGTTAAAAGCCGCAAGTGGTACATACGGATCTTCTACCATTCCATAGATATATCCATTATAAACTCTTGGATATTGTACAAGAACGTTAAAATAAAGGAGGGGGTCGCAGAAAAGGACCTATTGTCGCTGGCCGAATTTCGCACAGAGTTGGCGGAAACCTTGTGCAATTTTCAAAATACCGACGAAAACAAAAGGGGTAGACCTTCAGGCTCGAGTATTGACAGATCAATTGAAGCAAAAAAACGGAGGGGACCAACACAGCATGTTCCACCCAAGGACGTGCGGATGGATAATACGGGTCATTGGCCAACATCATCCAAGAAAAATCGATGCAAATTACCCGGTTGCAAGGGTTTTAGTCGCACGGCATGCTCCAAATGCGGAGTATGTTTCAATAAAAATCGGAATTGTTTTGATATTTTTCATAACACCAAATAATTCCCCACAATTAAATTAAAAAATGTGTTTCTTTATACAAATATTTTGGCTAGATGCATAGTGTTGACAATTGGCAATAATGCTTTTTTTCTAAAAAAAACGATGAATTACATTTTTTAAATATTTTTTCACCGATTGGCAATTAGTTTTCCACCATAAGCTATTTTTTTCATTACAAAATAAAAAATCATGCATTTAACACGTTGGCTGCGGCAGTCATTTTCGGTATCTTCTTTTCTGTGCGGCACATGCCCCCGGGGGCATGTGGCTACTGCAACAGTAAATGAGTTCTCATATCCCGGAACTTAATTTTAATCGATCAAAAACTAGATAAAGTACTTCCTTAGGTGCAAACCTGTCTTCAATTCAACCAGGAGCCGATTCCAAATAATTCTAATAATAAATTGTAATTTTTCGTTATTTTTCACCTTTGCTTTGGCCAATCGACCATGCGACGCGAGCATTCCGATATGTTAGCACTTCACTTCAGCAATAGACTACTTAATGAACACGATGGAACCAAAAATTATTTCTAACGGTGCTTTTTCTGGCACCCCATTAACAAGAAATACATGCCTCCGGGGGCATGTGCCGCATATGAGTAATAATTTATTACTCCTGTGCGGCACATGCCCCCGGAGGCATGTATTATGTTTTTGTTATAATATTATAATATAGGGCGAACTAAGTAAAATGCTCTTTGTCTCGCTAAAATCGGATGAAAATTAGAGATTTTATAGCTTTCGCACCTGGAGAATGATAAGCAAATTTTTCAGCCGCACACAAATAATAACTATCACATGCCCCCGGGGGCATGTGCCGCAGCCAACGTGTTAAGGGTTAAATGTGCACGTAGCAGTCATGTAACTTACTACTTTTTCAAAAAAAATTAAAAATACGTGACCGTTTTACTGAATTGACAATTTTGTGCTCAGCATTTCATACAAATTAACCCCGTGCTCTGTGGCCGTGATCGTGTTCGGTCGCCATACTCTGTGAAATAGACACTCATAGAGTAACGAGTTTCCAAACTCGGCACGACTCGTCGCAAGTTTATTATTCAGAAAAAGATGATAAGAAATATTCTAAACTAACAATGCGACTAGGAAGTGGTATGACTGACAACCGTGTCACACTCCGAATTCAGTTGTCTTTGTAACGTTGATGACTACACACGGTAGCCATCAACGCACCATGCTCCACTAGGAGTTACGGTAATAAAGAGAGAGAGAGAGAATAATATTTTTACCCGACTCCCTCGACTTTAACTATGAAGTAACACAGCCAATTCGAGAAAGGACCATTTTTGATACGTTTTTGGATGGTCGAATTGTACGGTAGTATCACCACTTGGGTGTCGCATAAATAGTTGAGTCGCCGCTTTAAGGTCGATTCACACTTTTCAGTCACAGTAATTTTCTATACAAATTGACAGATTGTCAGTTAATTCATTGACTGATGACGTGTTTGGTGCGGATAGGAAATAATAATAGTACTTGCAACATTACAAATCAATAACGACTCGATTTTACTGAATTTGTAGAAATGGGAATACATATCGTAATTTGTAGGAATGGGAATACACATAGAAATGACACGCCTAAAATTAGGTTTTCTGAGGAACAAATCGTTGTCTATATACTATTAGCACTTTTCTGTGCACTTACGCACTTTTTGGCACCCTAAGGTCGCCTACACACGGAGAATCCATGAATTCGGAACCCAACGAAACTTCATATAAAAAAACTACAACTTGCCCAGCTGTCATTTTTTCTATATGGAGTTTGACAGAACGAAGAATCGAAAAAATGTATTCGGATTCTATTCTTGGATCTTGCGTGCTTTCTAGGTTTGTACATGAGTATAGGGATTAGAACTCGGGTCTCGTTTGAAAAAAAAAATTAATAAATAAATAACAGGCGCGACAATCCAACATTGGACTAAGGCCGCAGGATGTGTTAGTGACATCCTATTTCCAAGATCTTATCTGCTTTTTGATGAGGTAATGAGATCAGCATCACGCTCAGCAGTGTTATTTATCCCCATAAATGGGTACTCGTTTAACATCTGAGTGAGATCATAGTCTGTCACAAGCTCGTGAGTTCGAAAAACACCATGGAACACGGTGAGATTCGAACTCATGAGCCTGTGCACCGAAGGTAAGCGCACTAACCGCTAGACCAGCCAGAAAAAAAAAATTGGTTAACTAAAAAATGGTTGGACACGGCCGAAATTGCCATAAATTTGGATATCCTTCAAATTTTAATTAATTTATAGCGTGATCGGGGATGATAGTTTCTATGGCAGCCCTTTGAGATAGTGTTCCGATTTCATCTGTTCCTACATATGTTTTGATGATTTACTATACGAACGCATTTGCATTAAAAATTTGGCGAATATTGCATTACGTTCAAATATGTATTTTTAGAAAAAATGGCGGAACACTACTATAAGAATAGTACGACGAAAGGAAGGACACCGAGAAAGGTAAATTATGCAGAAATTTGTGTCTGTAATATTTGCGAGTTTTTCTAATTTTTTTAACGATATCTGTTAGTTTTCTTTTGCCGACTCCAAGGCATTTTTGAGTGTGACAGGATCAGAGGGCAAATTTATTTGTATGCAGTAGGCATCTATAACAAAACTAAATAGACAACAACTCACACTATTACCCAGCTCAAAGTATCTGGGAGTCGTTTTAGACCCAAAGCTTATAGCTGGAGCCTAAACATAGAAGAGCGTGTTAAGAAAGCCTGCGTAGCTTTCTATGTCTGCAAGACAATATTGAATAGAAGATGGGACACACCTCGATTGTACGCACCATTTTAGCATATGGGGCACTGGTCTGGTGGCCAGCACTTAGTAGAGCTTATAATGTAACAAATATAGGCAGGGTGCAGAGATCGGCATGTCTTAGCATCACAGGGGCTATGCGACCATGCCCGAGGGATGCTTTGAATGTAATCCTACATCTTCTACCGGCCTGTAGTGCGGTCAAGCTCAAAGAGACGGGTCGCTGGACTGTCAAGCCATATGGCCACTCTGATATTCTCAACCAACTGCCACAAGATCGTATCAAAGCAAATAAGGACTATGCCGTGACTACACTAAGTGTCGGGACTAACTTCGATGTCAGATTTTCGACCAGGTGCGAATAGGTGGGGAGTGAGTTAACAGAGGGTAATACGACTGTGGACTGTGGTGTGAGTGCAGGAGTCTTCTGTGACACGCACTCTATATCTGAGTCTTACTGTCTCCCTGATCATGCCAGCATTTTCCAGGCTGAATTGGAATTGGAACATACAGGGAAATCAGGTTGCAGATGAGTTGGCCAAACTGGGGGCAACTCTGAACAGCTCTCATGCGGGGCTTTTGGACATTCCGCCGGCAGCGGTCAGAAGAAAAATCCCCTCATATTAGAACTTCTGTTATATCAAGGTAGCTATGGCCGTCCTACGACCGGAAAAGAGCGTTAGATATTCTGACCAGACTAAGTAGACTTACAGGGGTTATTACTAGACATTGGCCAATAGGGGACCATGCAGTCAGGCTGCGTATTCCCCACAACTCGCACTGTCGCTGTTGTGATAATGCAAATGAAAGAGAAACTCTATTTCACTTTCTATGCGAATGCCCAGGTCTCGCCAGATCCCGCTACCAAACGTTGGGAAATGCGTTTTTTTTGGCCGTCTAGAGAATGCGTCGGAGGCGAAAATAGGGGAACTGCTTCACCTCCTAAATCTCTCTAAATGGCTCTAGGTGCGTCTCCACACTCGAAATTATTTTTCCTGTAACCTCCATCCCTTAAGTAGCTTAACGGAGTTTTGTGGTCTCAAAACGGCGCTATTCGTGCTAATTAAGCTCTTGGCCTGTCTCGCCTTTATCCACCAATTTTACCAACCAACCAACCTAGTATAGAGTAGATCACGCATAGCCGCTACTATTCGGAGACATTGCTAGCTTATTCACGTTCTCCAACAATCGATCGGCGAGGTATTACCATGTCCTACATGAGGTTCCCAGGAAACTTTCAAGTGCGAGAGCGATAGGCATGGTTACTTTTTGACATCAACTAACGACAATTTTGGCAAAACCAAATAACAGAGAGGCATGCCTATAACTATCTCCAAATCGTAGTAGACCGCTAGATTTTGGTGTATTGTCAAGACAGAGCCCCACTTTATCAATCGGATCAAAACTTTAACTAAGAGTACCGGCGGCGTTGCCTTATAAAGTACTCCAACGTGAAATCGTTCTACTCTACCGTATTTGTCAATTGTAGTGCGTAGAGAAGCAAACAAATTCATTTTGCATGACTTTGTACCGGGGATACGTTCAGTTTTCTCTCTCGCGGTAATATAACGGGACTCTGCCTTGACGATAAACACAAAGACCACATATTGGTGTTTGTGGGCAGTTACGAACATTTCCTTCCTTATTCTTTTGGAAAATATTTCTTTGGAAAATTTGCATAACGTTTTAGAGTGTAGGTTTCCCAAAATTTGCTTTTCATTTTTTGAATTGTTTTGTTTAAAGTCAAAAAATTAGATAACGGTAGGACATTGCAAATTATGGCAGGTTAGAAGGTTAAGATCAAAGAAATAGGAGTATTCTGCCAAAAACAGGACAGATACGGCAATTAGAAAACAAATCGATAAATAAAAACGGTAATAGGTGTGGTTTTTTGGTTATCCCGTGCAGGTTTGGGTAACGAAACTCCATATAAAAAAAAGACAGCTGACGCGCCTGGCATTTTTTTTATATGAAGTTTCGTTACCCAAACCTGCACGGGATAACCAAAAAACACACCTATTGTTCGATATTATGCTTGTTACGGTGATTTCGTAGGTTCAATCATTAAGATTCTGATACACCAACATCTATTTTCTAAAAACTCTGTGGGCTTCCTTCCTTAGTGCAATTGGATCCGCCTCTCTCTCTTGTTTTCCCAGGTCACTCCAGCAATATTTCTTATAATCACTCAATGCCATATGTGTGAAATGAGGGTATTGGGATATTGTGACCATATGCTGATTGAATCCTTTGAAGTCGCCATAGCCCCAGGAAATCGCCTTTCAATGCGATTGAGCAGTTACATTCGAGAACTATCAAAAGAAGGCTTAAAGGTCTGTTCTAATCAGTATCAAATAATAATAGCTCCACCAGTGAGGGGACCGTGAGATTACCAATATTTTACTACCAGATATGTTCGCTGCAGACCCATACGATAGCTATATAGTAACTTATTGAATCAAACTAGAATCAACTATGGATAACAACGATGATGACCGATACGAGGGAACCACAAATCACGAACTAAAGATAACGTGATGCGCATAGGCGAGAGAGGTTTTTGAAATTATGTCGTCATCGTGAATTTGTGCCAAACAAATTCAAAATATTCATAGTAAAGAATCGATGCAAGTGAATGAATTTTATGTCAAATTCAATTCTGTTCATAAATAACGTCCAACCGACCTCTATCAACGCCATCTAGATATATCATAGCCTCAACTCAGCTGTACAATGACGTCATAGTTTAGCTCTTAAATTTTGGATTTACACAAACAAACAACAACAAGCATATGACGTCAATAAAAAGAAGAACAATGCAATGCAATTTCAGCTCTTAATTTGCCGTTTAAGAGTCTACATTGCGGCCTTAATATCTAGACGGCGCGGCGTTGCCTCTATCACAGTTTCAAAAGCTCTTTACGTGTGCCGACAGAGTCGGAAAATTGCGCAGATTTCCGCACTGGGAGGGAACTTGCAGGAGTAATGCGAGTATGATAGGGTTTCTACACGACTCCTAATTTTCATTTCATCGTCACATTCTGATAAATGTTTCAAATTAATTTGAAAAAAGTGCTTGGGGCAAAAAAAACTGAAAGCTTGTTTCAAACAGAACAATTATCGCCGTCTGTCGATTCCCTTTCATAGACAGGCACATATAATAAACCTTGCCATTGTTCACCTCTCTTCCATTATAATAATAAGCATTTTTACATTTATTTAATTTTTTTCCCCTCTCTCTCTCTCTCGTCTTCCTAATAAGCTTATGGCGAAGAGTATGTGCGCTTGCACCGCCAATTATTTCAATAGACGGCCGGCGCCACCGACGACGCCAACGGACAATCACCATAATAATATGATTTGAACGTTACCGTAGAGAAGATCGTGACTATTATTTAATCTAAAATATAAATATCTTCCCGCGCAGACTGAAATTGGATGCATTGCATTCTTCGTGTATTGTAATTATTTAAATTTTACTATTGATTCATAATTGGCACTTGCCAATAAATAAAAAGAAAAAATAATCCACACAACATTAATCTCATACAATGATAGTAATTAGAACTCATTAATATGCCATGTAGGTATAATATGGAATTAGGATTGACTGTCAAAACACGTGTTACTGATGGCTCCGGTGATATGAGTGAAAAAAAAATGTTTAAGTGTGTAGGAGCTGCAAATGATATTAATTTTAAGCAGAATGCATATTGAATTGCAGTGCCTGCATCTGAAGTCTGTCAGAAATGGACTGGAGACTGATTTGGACTGATACAGTTGAGCTTAAAGAAGCTTTAAGCTCAGTTTGGACTAAGAACTAAAGAACCGACGGACACATGCGTCTGGATAACGAATTATCTTAAAATCAATGGATTTAAAAAATTGAATCCAGGCTCGTATAGTCAGCTAAACTGGGTGCAATTGACTTTCCGAGCTTCGGACTAATATACTCTCACCCTTATACCCGGATTTTCTTAGAATGCATTTCAAATACAAATTATCTCAATTAACATTATTGAAATGTCACTTTTTTCTAGTTAATTTGATTGATTGACTTCAATACAATTATTATGGCTACATATGCATTTACAGCGTAGTCATGACTAAGGGGGGAGTTCAAGATGTCTATTCTGTGTGTTATTGGAATCCAAACAATTTGTATACAGAAAACCAAAGTAGGAAGTATGCAACCTTATCGAGGCTATTCGTACATAACTAGACTGGATCGTAGATTGAAAGATGGCATTGTGTATGTGCCCTGAAAAGGAAGTACTGCGCAGCTGAGAGTTTTTTTAAATGTTCAGTCAAAATTTTGACGGAGTAGAAATTCAGAGATTTTGGGTACAACGCCTTGAAATAAGTGGGTTAATAATTAGTTTGTTAATTTGGATTTTTAACCGATTTTTAAATTTTTATTTGGTCCTACATCGCTTTCTTCTCATTCTTTCTCCCCTTTCCTCCTGGGAATACATAGAGCGAATGTTCCAAATTTCACGACGAAAATATATATGCATATCCGACGCTTATAACGAAAAATAATATTAATTAATTCTTATCAACCTAAATTACTAAAAAAATATCAACTAAATTAAGTTAAAGCCCATTTTAATTGTAATAATTAAAATATATAAAAAAAAAATAATAATAAAAAATTAATTTCCTTTTAAATTACTTTAACATTAGTGAAGAGGCGGCGGCGTTCGTCCCGGATGTTTGGGTATAAGCACTTCGGGCACATGCATTCGTATCAGATCGGTTTGTTGCTGTTGATGCGCCGGTCGCTTTCGCTGTCGTCGCCCCTGTTGCTTATTTCGATGCAGCTGATGCTGCAACATCAACAACTGATGTTCTTGTTGTGTCTGCCTACTACTACTATGCTGGTAACTCTGACTCGACTTAATCGCTCGCTGTATAGCCGACGACGACGACGACATTCCGCCGTTCCCAGCAAGCGGACAATTCGTTGTCGCGCGCCAATTTGGAGCACTTACCCCTAGTCGTGTACACTCATGTGCATAGGCTGCAAAACTCTCACAATGACACACACCGGACGGACAATCGCACATATCCTGTGTGCACGCCTCATAGTAATTGTCCGGATTCAAATGACTATCACAATCGCCAAACACATGCGAAGTTTTCAGCGGCGAACAAATCGCCTGCGCCAAATGCGGCCGACAATCACGTGGTTTGGTCAAACGACGATTGTTACACGCCTTGTGTCCGCCCACCTTCCACGAGTTGGCAAACTTGAGCACTTTGGCGTCCGAATAGTTGATACCGTCACGTGACGTGAGATCATCTCGCGATATACCGTTATAATTGCCGCACAATCCACACAATTTATTTTTGAAAGTGGGCGGCACTTGAACTTGCACAAAACTCTTTCCGTCCCATTCGATTTTCAGACCCATATCGGTTGTAACGAAAATCGCTTCGGGCGAACGATCGATTTTCAACGCCGACGGCATACTGTACGGCAATGTCACACGCGTACCGTTAACTTTTACACGAAACTTTTGTCCCAAATTGACTCGAATACCGCGCACCTTGAGCGTAACGGTGCGTGTTCGCGATGTGCTATTTTTCTGACGACCGTCATTCGTAACGCGAATAGTAAACGTATGATCGTGACAATCGGCGGCCAATTGATATTTACACGATCCTTGGAAGCTAAAGTATTTACCGTCAAACGTTTTGTAGTGAGGATCACCGAAAACGGTACAAATGCCGGCACTTTCCACGCATTTGGAACAACATTGACCCTCGGGGGTGATTGAGATTTCGTTGGGACGACACTTGACTTTGGGACACTTGGTTTGGGCACAACGAATTTCACCGTTACGACAAATGCACGAGCGACACGGTCCCAAATCCCAGGTTTCTTCGTTCTGGTAGGTTTGATTGTGATAGGTGCACGTGGAACGGACTTCGGCAACGGGCGGACATGTTGGACAGCAATCGCCAGGTTTGGTGTGTTGAAATTCGGGCGAACATTCGAGAACGGGACAGGTGGGACGATGGCATATGGAGGTGCCGTTGACGCATTGGCAGGTTGTACATTGATCGGCTTGGAATTGTTTGCCGTTGGGGTGGAAACCTTTGCCGAGGATACATTTGCCTGGAATGAGAAGAGCGGAAAAATTGTGAATACTTGTGGAGAGCTAGTTGGTACAGTGGTTTGTGCGATCGCCATCAGGGCATTTGATCGCGGTATCGCAAACCCACTGTCAGCGAGTATAGCTTATAATGGTTGTAGAATTCGAGATTCGTGCGTCAAACTACAATTCCGCTCAGATGTGCAGCATGGGAGTAAATAACTCGGCAGAGCGTGCTGCTGATCACAACAACTCTACAAAAGTCATCAAGATCATGTCAATGACAAGTGGCAGACACATCTCGCGGTCTAAAAGCTAAACTGAAAGCACCGTCAGCGAAATAACGCGCAGTTACTCATAATCCGAAAAATTGTGAGAGTTCGAGAGCTTTTTGGCTTTCCAGCTTTCATACATTAACGTCGGCATACATTATCCATTCTGTGGAGAAAGCATATTTTCTGTGGAGAAAGCTTATTTTCTCTAGCGAATTCAGTAGTGGGACCTAAAAAATGAGCTTTCTCCACAGAAATGCGCTTTGATTGTTCAATTAATCGTATAGTCTATGTCGACCTTTAGTTAAAAAGAAACTGAAAATTCATTTTCAACCTTACCTGGAATTTGCATAATTTCCCGCTTTTTCGAACATCGCGGACAACATTCGCCGGGCATTTTAATTTGTAGCGAAATCGGACATTGCAATACTGGACATGCCTTTTTGGTACATGTTAGCCTCTTATTGGAACATTGACATTTCAGACACGGATCTTCACTTAAGGTTACCTCACGACCTTCGAGCACATTTTGACCGTTGAGACGACAATCTGCGGAGGGAAGAAAATTTATCGGTTAGTTGGGTTAAAACGGTTTAAAGTGCATTTTCAAAACTTACTGAAACACGTTGGACAACACTGTCCTGGTCGTGGTGGAATAGGATTACTGCAAGGCGTATAGCACTCTTGTGTGGTTTCCGTGACAACGCCCGCCTCGCATTTGAATGAGACACAACTGTCGTCCGGATCGGACCATTCCGAACCGCTTGGATAGCGCTGTCCTTTGTGCAGGCATTCTGAAATGAGAAGACATGTAATTCGTTGATTTTGGAGAGTTTTATTTGATTGCGGGTGCACAAAGTAGGTATACGTTGGGCAAGTTAAAAGTCGGTAAGCACAGTTGTAAGCCACTTACCTTTGCACTTTTGACAGCATCCATCCGAGTGTCCTTTTTCCAGCATATAACAGTCGTCAACGACTGGACAATTTCGTGTCTCACATTCGACAAATCCGTTCTGGAATTAAAAAAAAAGGAAAAATAGTTTGAATGGATTTTTTAGGGTACGAGAAATGCTCAGATATAAAATTCAAAAAATAGCAAATTGCAGAGAATTTTTAGAAGAGCGGATTTCAAAAGATTTAGGCAAGTAACTCGGATTTAAGAACATGGAAATATACCGTTACTCTAAGGCACTAATCAGTGCTCGATTAATGAAGAAAATGTAAAGACAACTCGAGGCCCGAACATCACCATTTGTCGAATTTTTGAACAGCTCTTACTTCTGAGCGCAGACAACCAGGATTCTGGAACTTTATCCAGATGAGAGCCGCAATATGGTCTTTGATCTGCGTTCCAAAATTCAAAAGCGACAATTGAAAAGCAGCAACAGGGAGAAGGTGATTCAATTACAGCTCAGCTGCTCGCACAGATAATATTTTGGTTTTAGGCGAACAGCCTTATGGCTATGCCCCACAAGGGGTTAACAGGAATCAGAGAGAGAGGTGAACAGCACTACTTTGTGATATGACCGCAGCTCAAAACACATAGGTATATCAGCTACCATAGTACGTAAACTATTACGCAAAAAAATGCCAAACCAATCGATAAAATGTTAAGACACAAGACAGCCGCTGTCGTTCGCTGCAATTCAGAAGAATCTGTCGCATACCTTGCAAACATTGTTTAACAACTGTGCTAACTTGTTAGCGTAGATACTAAAGTATCTATCGACACAAGTAATATGAAAAAAATCGAGACATGTAGTTAGGAACGTCAGTGTCGACAATAATTACACTACAGTACTCACACAGTGGTTGGTACTGGTACCTCCATCAATTACGTGCCTGACTCGAGGGGACTTTGGCATAGCGTCTCAGCCTCATTATTGCGTCGCGAGGTGACTCTTTTTCCTTTCCTCGGATTTTTTTTCATAATTTTTTTTTCTGAATTGTCTGGCGCCAATACCATTCAATACTATTCGATAGCTTATAAAACTTGCAACAATTTAATAATTGCACATACCCACTCTATTGGAGACTGTTTTTTTTCAGCGCTAGTGTCTCTAATAATAATAATTATGAATTACCTGTTATTGTATACCTATGACCGGTGTTGTTCTTGATCAATTGAATCGATTACACCGTGTTGGATATATAGGTACGTGGGCCAATAGAGTTGTGCCGTAAGCTAGAAAAAACCTCTCCAATCGAGATAGGCACCTCAACGTTTGCCTATATTGGAGATACTGAGCCGCAGAGCTATGATTGTTGTTGTTTTTGTCAGGGGATTGTCAAGAATGCCGTCTATTGTGTTTATGACGTATTGAGTCATGTGGTAATTTAAATAATTTCAAAGAAATAATTTATTCTAATATCAGAGATATTTCAATGATATTGTCTCCAGATTTGATGCGTAGGATGGGGTGAACTCGAATATTCAAAGATATGAGATCGCACGTCAGTAAATGATGGGAATGTTTGTACGAATCGATGGTTACGTATATTCGAGGACATGGCCTTAAAGTAGCCTGGGGGTATGTTTTTTTTTTAGAAAGTCATGGTTTGAAAGCGAAAAAACTCAAAAGTGTCCTCCGTGGAATTTGTCGCCTTTGATTAAGCAGATGGACAAATGGTTCTGAGGCAATCTGATTCAAATTGCATTACAATTTGATTTTCTGCAACATTAAAGAGTTTACAGCATTCACATAATTGTATCAAAAGTAAAATGTACCTCAATTTATTATGAAAACTATAAAAACAGCATCCAATTAAAATTTATATTTGCTTAAATCAAATTAAATAATTTCAATTTAAATTAGCATTTTATCAATTCCAACCACCAATCCACGGACGTCCTTCATTTAAACACTTTGACGTCGATTAATTTGATCTATCCGCGTTCGAAGAAAGAAGTAAGTTAACAAAAGAACAAAATAAAAATGACAAAGAATAAACAAAAAGGTATTTATTCAAAAATGTTTGCACAAATACGAAAGTGCCGAAAATTCTCTAAACAAATCGATTTCGTCTGCTGTATGGCAAAACAAGAAACTGCAGTGAATTTCTGAAGTACGTAATAGATGTGCTAAATTTGATATCAATGCAATCTAAATCAAAGGAATTATTCCTATTTGTATGCCCTTCGCTCATGGAATGAAAGGGTATATTAACTTTGTCATGAAGTTTGTAACGCATTGAAGGAAGCATCTCCGACCATATAAAAAGTATACATATATGATCAGCTTGACTTGGGGAGTCGATTGGGCGATGTCAGTCTGTCCGTCTGTCTGTCTGTTGCGACGCATTTTACTCGGCCAATTTTCAAGCTATGAAGCTGAAATTTTGCACAAATGCTTCCTTTTACTGCAGGCAGTTTGTATGTTTGAATCGGTAAAATCGGAAAATGGGGTCATGGGGCTGCCATACAAAGCCAACCCTCCATTTATTTTTTACACCAATTTCACAAAACCTTGAATTAATGTGTATTTATCAAAACAACTAAAAAGGTCAAAACAAATGGAATCATACTATGGGGCCATGCTCCCGCATCCCCCAATAAAATATTCTGATTAAATATTTTTATTTGCCCACTTATTTCAACCAAACCACACACAAATATGGTTTTGTCGACGCAACGGAACTTTTGTGAAGACAGAAGGAAAATTAAGGGGGGAGGGGATTAAATACAAGTCGTAGGTACGCCCGAAAAAAAAACTTTTAGCCCGAGGGGTGTTTTCATTTTAATCTTTTTACGAGGCCCAATTATCTTTACCCTTTTCTATTTAATATTGTGAGCAATTCCATTCATTTCGACTATCGGAGGCTATATCGATTACCATCTCCGACCACCTCGGATAACCGTTCTACTGCAATTTAATTTGAAAGAGCGGTGGTTTGATTTTTTTTTCAAAACATTTTCTTATGTATGTAGAAGAAGCTGGCGCGGCGAACTTTGTGTGAGTGAGAAAAACCAGCGTAACGTACGGTTTTCCATGTTTTCAACAGAGCACGAGCTTCCAAACCAGGAGGCCCCAAATCCGAAAATTGAAAAAGAATTTTTTTTTAATAAATTCTTTAAATACATTTTTTACTAGTCTGCAAATTTGGAACACAAGCAGGGCCGTACCGAGCAAACATTTGTTAGGGGGGTGAAAAGTAAAATTTGCCGACTACATTTTGAAGATTCATAATTAGAGATACGGAAATTTCGTTTTCACGAAATGGATGCGAATTTCATCAAAAATTGCTCATTTATGCAAATTGCTCTAATTTGGAGTTTTTCCACAAAAAAAAAATTATTTTTGTCCAAAAATGACAATTATTGGAGATAATTTTTCATCTCAGATTTTTTTCTAGACGTTTTCCGTTAATAAAGATAGAGAAATGGTCAAATGCAGAGAGTTCGCTGAATCACGGACACGATGGCTTCCCGAACACCG
The DNA here is from genome assembly GCA_949715475.1 of Microchrysa polita. NCBI lineage: Eukaryota > Metazoa > Arthropoda > Insecta > Diptera > Stratiomyidae > Microchrysa > Microchrysa polita. Next base: position 6,643,565 of record OX454419.1, on the reverse strand, counting down.
AGAAAGCACTTTAGTTGGAGGTTTGATGAATGAACTTTGTTTTCTGCAATGCGATTTTCTTAAGAAGAGTTTTTCTCGTGGTTCGGCGGGCCCTAAAATTTAAATGAACTTTACATAAAAACGATAAAAGCGTAACGATATTAGGGGCATTTTCTCAGCAGTTTCTCGTTTTACTGTTACCGTAACTCCTTGAGGAGTGGTCTTGTCGACTAGTATCTATGTGTGTTGTCTGAATTTGGAGTTTGGCAGACACACTTCATACTGAATAATAAACAGGCGACGTTTTTTCTGCAACGCGAGTTTTGAACAGTGGTTTAACTGTGAATCTACAGAATTTCTAGAGTTATAGAAAATTAAAATAACAACAAGAAAATTTACAAAACTAGGTTTTCATGCAAATTTCAGCAAAATTTACAATATACAAATTTCCTGTTTTTTATTTGCGAAATTTCCGTACCTCTAATTGTACAATATCTTTTGAGCGTCCATGTAAACATCGAAAATTACAAAGACAGAAGGATTGTAGCAATATATAGAAATTCGATTCAGCCAGTTAAGTTGTGACACGCCGTAACTTAATTTTGGACCATGACTCTGCGATTCGATGTAAATCCATTTTATCGACAATATCCTCCTCAGAAAACATTAGCATCAAATTGTCTAAACGTTCCTCCCCCATTAACGTTCGTAAAGGATTCATTTATTAATCTCAATTTACTAAATGATCGTTCCCTCGAAGCTGATGTTAATGGCTATGTCCACACATGTGCGCTTTCGTCTTCACTATCGTCTTCAAGCTCCGTATCCACTTTCAATATTGATCGTGTCGTTGATTGCGTCAAGTGAACAGAAGAGATCAATGCCTCATTCTATCCGCATCTGTTCATTATTTATCGGGAAATATGCGTCGCGTCTTTGGTCAGGACGGGTAAATGATAAATTCTTTCATGAATAGTATGAATCGATGATGAGTTGTTTGTATTTAACATTAGCAATCGCGTTCAAGAATGAATCCGTTTCTTCAATAGCGCAGGCATCTCAAGTTTCAATTGTCAAAATGATGAAGACGAACGAAAATTGAAACTGTCTAGACAGGCACAATGGACGCTTTCGGTTCTTAGTTTGAAAGCCTCTCTCGCTATTTCCCCAAAACTTTGACACTCGGAGCAATTATCAAGAATAATTTGAATTTCAGCATGAAGGCATTCAGGGATCTCCTTTGAAATAATAAATAAATATAAATATATAAAATAAAAAATAAGTTTCGATCACCGCTACTGAGATTATCGTGCAATTTTTCCTATCGGCCGGAATTCGAAATATGTCTTGAAACGGTTGGAGAAGTTTGGCTAATTTATCCAATTCTTCTGATTCCAATTCTTCTGACTTTGAGATAAAAACATGAAGAAGGATTTTGAACTCTTTTCGGTAAAATGTTTTTTTCGGAGCACGACGAGTTCGGTGCTGTTTTTTTGTAGTCCGATTCAGTCAATATCTAATTTTCTTGCGAAAATCAGACACACTTCATACTAAATAATAAACAGGCGACGTTTTTTTCTGCAACGCGAGTTTTGAACAGTGGTTTATTAACTGTGAATCTACAGAATTTCTAGAGTTATAGAAAGTTAAAATAACAACAAGAAAATTTACAAAACTAGGTTTTCATGCAAATTTCAGCAAAATTTACACGCAAATAAAAACTAACTGATTATGCTTCAGCGGGGTTATCTTTTGAGTCCATTTCGGGCGACAAATATGAGACGTGGCAATTACTCCAATACAGTTACCTCTCATTAATTCGAACCTCGGTAATACGAATTTTTCGATGATCCGAACTAGTTAACCTGTCCCTTCAATAAATCGAAAAAAAGAGCCAAGTTTGTATGAAGTTGTATACACTCGATAAAGCGAAATGATTTCGTTCAACTGAGTGATCGCTAGCATTTTATCATTCGAAATTTACATTTAGAAACTCTTTATCTCACAAAAACAACTGTGTTGTAAAAGGTGTCCGCCAAAGAAAAACTCATCAGCCGCAAAAAGGATTGATATAAATACATTCCCGCCAAAATACTCGCATCTTGTCTCAATGATGGTGGTGGAGCAAATTTTTTTCAACGCTTATTGGCGGGGAGCTGAACGAGGGTACTATTTGCTACTATGTTCTTTTCTTGATAATTTTGAAGCTTCCAGTCTTATAGAAAATAAAAATGCGTTTTAGAACCTTATTTAGCTTTCCTTCGTATGGAACTCGTTTTTTTTCTATACGATAAAAGTTCTTTCATAAATTTCTTAACATTGATTTTATTTTGTTATTAACCTTATTCAAGCTCCCCGCCAAATAGCGTTGAAAAAAATTTGCTCCACCACCATCATTGAGACAAGATGCGAGTATTTTGGCGGGAATGTATTTATATCAATCCTTTTTGCGGCTGATGAGTTTTTCTTTGGCGGACACCTTTTACAACACAGTTGTTTTTGTGAGATATCATATCTTTTTGCAGTTTTCGATTTACAAAATTCGTAAATATATTATGAAGACGATATTCATTGCCCTATTGTCACGAATTTGTTTGAGAACAATAATTATAAGAATGATAAACCCCTTGCTAACCTTCGTCTCCTTGGTAACCTTGCTCGCCTTGGTAAGCTTAGTAACCATAGTACACTTGACTACTGTGGTGATCTTGCAAACCCTTAGTAACCTCGGTAACCCCGATGGCCTTGGTAGCTCTAGTAACCTCGCTAACCTTGGTATCTTTATACATAACATTAAACTTAATGATAACCCTAACTTTGACCATAACCCTGGCCTATACCTAAACCTCAAACTCAGACTCAACCTTAACCCAAACCCTATCCTTACATTTAACCCTAATAATAACGTTAACTGCGATGTAACAATAACTTTAACCCTATCCGTTACCCTAAACTTGATTTTGACTTTAACCTTAGCCCTAAATTGAGTCTAAACCTTTACTTCATCTCTATCACATTCATCCTAATCTTAAATCTTAATTTTTAATGTAACCATTAAGCCTCACCGGGTACTCAATATGTGATTCAAATAACATGAATATTTCCTAAGTTCCACATTGCGCCTAAGACACATAGAGAAAGACATGTACATGTGAAAATATCCTTTTATCCCTCATCAAAGGTCCCGAAAACCTGTTGAGTCCTGACGAGCATTGCTTTTACAACAATAAAGTGGTTTCATGATCAATAATCAGGGATAGCTATGAAATTCACTATATAACTAACAGTACCTTTTTGCCTACCACAACAGGATCAAACCGGGTGGAATTACAAGAATAAATTTACATGCCAAATTTTGTTCAAATTAACTCATCAGAATTCCTTGAAAAATCGATTTTCCATATGCCATCATCACGTAACTCTGGTTTGAACACAACAGAATACACCGTCTTGACAAAACCGATTTGGTGTCCCAGCGCCATATTTAAACTTCCACCAAACCAGCGCAGAACGGTAGCGGTACGTGTCAGAATGTATGAAATAGTTTCCGCCGCGGTACACCACGGAGTACTTGTCAATTCTTGTGGTGTGTGTGTTGTGTGTACCGCGTACCGCTACCGCGCTGATTTGGTGGAAGCTTTAGGACCATCGGGATGAATGAAACAGTGCGTATGCTCATCCAATATTAAACTAATATGTACGTACTCGTATATATGAGACGAACCAAAACAGGAACTTCGACCCGCCCCCGCTCTTGCAGACGATCTAAAACTGAAAATTTTGGATACAAAAGATTGTTCGGTCCTACCAATTATACTATACTATACTATACGATTCTTTTCTAGGCTTTTTTCGGGCCTATCCCCGACTTTTGCAAAATGCTTCCTTTAAAACATATAAAAAGATTTAAGCGAGAAACTCTATGTATTTTTTCACATTTTCCGCTCTATCTTTTTTTCTACTTCACGGATCGGAGCAAACGATAGCCTATGCACACCTTCACGACAGACTCTATCAATGGGAAAAGAGACCAAATCCCGAGATGCCCTCTGCAAGGCTGTAGCCCTGTCAATGAACGACAAGAACAACGAGAACAACGAGAACAAGATTTTTGAAAAAATGCGATTTTCAAACTCTTATATCTCCGGTGTTTCTTATCGTATCATCTTGAAATTTTCTACACTTCGTAAGACGGCGCGAGCGACAACGCTTACCGAATTTGAAGACTCAGGACCAACCAGGGTCCGAGCTACAGAGGTCCGAAAACCCGTACTTGTTCCGTCGTGTAAACATAGTCTTAGTCGCTTCTCACTTTTTATTTGTTCAAATTTCTTCGTTTTTCTTTGGCGTGCGGGACGCTCCCGCGTCCCTAGATAATTCGAATTTTTCCTGAAATGTTTCTGTTGCTGTCTTCTTACGGCTAATTGTAAAAAAATAACACATTTTCTTCAGTTTATTGTTAACTTTTAAGTGAAAATGATTTCGAAAAAGTACACGTGCATATCCGTAGATGTGAAAAGACAGATGATCGTGGCAGTGAAAAATGGCTTAAAAAACAAGATGTAGCAACGAATTTTAAGATTTCAGCATGTACTACTATTTTAAAACAAAAAATAAAAAAAAAGTTTGGAAACCACATTACTTTAAAAAAACGCAAAAGAATGCGATAAGGTATTTTCTCATTAAATTTAGTGTATCTCCAGTCGATCACAAAATAAGGACAAGAATTGTTTCGATATTTTTTCATAAATTAACTATTGACTATTTAATCCCTTGATACGTTTAGGATCTACCTAGTGCTAAAAAATAGTTTTCGCTTTATGTTTAAAAAAAAATTTAATTACAGGTGAAAGCACATTATTGAAGGAAAGCCTTCAAAATGGTTGAGGCAGTGTCGCGAAAAAATTTTCCGGTTGGAGGAATTTGAATTTGCTGAATTGTGAAATAAATTATTTTATTTACATAGTCCCTTTTTTCGATAATTCGAACACTCAATAATTCGAAATTTTTTCGTTGTCCCTTGGGATTCGAATTATCAAGAGTCGACTGTATATGTACATAGGCAATCCTTTGAATTTCGAGCAATACGCCATTGCTTATGCGCAAACATATACTTTCTACTCGCTGCTGCCTGGATACTGTGCGCAGTTCAAGCAACTTAGAAGAAAGTGGTTATGCGTCAAGGGTTCGTCGTCTTAGGTTGTCGGGATGTCTGTCAACGTTGATGATGCTCTCGGTTTCTATTAATGTTCGACGAAAAAGCGAAACCAAATGAAACCACATCTACAAGCATTTGTCTGACGGCAGAAAATTTTCTCGGCAATCGATATCTCATGCCAGTAGCGGTGGTCGGGTGTTTTAGTGTTATATGGATAAAGCGCAACATCCAAGCTGTCCTTCGTAAGACTTTGATGTGAGAGGAATATTTTGATAAGTCGACTATTGTCTCAATGTTCACATTAAGGTTACCATAAGCAGTGCGATTAATTGAACAATCAAAGCTCATTTCTGTAGAGAAAGCTCATTTTCTGTGGAGAAAGTACATTTTCTTTAGCTAGCACATTTTTTTTACCGAATTGGTAATGAAACCTAAAAAATGAGCTTTCTCCACCGAATGAGCTTTGATTTTCCAATCGATTGAATAATGTATGCCGTATTTTAATAAGCAAGAGAGATTTGACAATATTTTCTGCCGTGTAATCATCAGAAGTGCTCTCGAATCCCGATGGTCAACATTTCTCATCATAGTATAAACAAAAATTGTTCTCCTAGCCTTCTGGAACAATTCCTGCCACATTTCGCTAAAACACTTTTAGTTGCCTCATCTGCGACGTTGAGCTTAGAAGCACCACAGACCCTTCGATCGATCGGCCAGATTTTTTGATTGCGAGATAAATCGGAAGGTGTATGGGACCATCAGATTAAATTTTTTGATTATTTGACGTATGAAACGTATTGCCAGTGCAATTTTCCGTACAAACTGTCATGACAATCCTGTGTTCTCAGTTGCTGATTTTTTTACATAAACCTGTGGTCGTTCTTAATGCTGTCGTTGTGGCGCTTAATGCTGTGGTTGTGGCGGTCATTCTCCATCAAAAGTAGCATCGCCAAAAATGGTATAATTTTCGCTATTTTGTGTTGTGTCTTGTGGACCGTGAGACTGTCAATTTCAGAATGCCCGATAAATTGCCTAATGTATGTGCTGTACGGGCGGCAGATCGATTGGCCGCGAGAAATCGTCAGGTTTGTGGCGCCCTTTAGTCGGAAATCAGTTCCACTGGCTAGGTGTTGAGGAAGGCAGCTAGAATTTCCGTTAAATACAAAATTTTAAAAAATTTCCCACACTTTCAACCGACAAAATCACGCCAATGCTGTCAATTATTTCCTATTGTATATACGAGTAGACAACAACAATAAATCTCTTGAACACGATACGAAATCTGAATCTACGAAAACTGATTTTACACAAATCCTTATTTCTAATTAATTTCTCATCATAAAGTCACCGGGGGCGGCGCTGATTTGTCTGATTCTGTATGTATGTATGTCAGTCATGCGGCAGTGCGGTGCATAACAATACAAGATCAACGTGCAGAATCTCTTCAATTGGCACAGAAACAACATAAAGAACAAACATTACAACAAGCTCAATCCCAGAAGAATAGCCGCTTTATTGACAGACCGACAGACAGACAGAGCGAGCTTCAAGATTCAATGCCGCGATTTCAAATCCAATCCAATTGAATTGAATTGAAATATCGCCGCACACAATATAGAAAGACCTTAGAAAAAGCCTAGTAACCCATGCCATGCGTTAGTCCAGAGTGGCCATCAGAAAATAAAAATGGCACCGTTTTCCCACTATTGCAGTTCATAGTATGCGTGAAAATTTTATTTAAACGTAAATTTTTTGTTTACAATTGAGAATATAAAATCCGCGTTATATTTATTACTCTCTTAAAATGCCAACGTGATATTTAACCCTCCTGTTGGCGTATAGATCCAGAAAAACCATTGGTACTATATCTTGATGAAAAATATCGTTTGACAATATTTTCCACCCCTTTCCATATATATTTCAAAGGAACCGACGACGGCCACAAATGCGATCAAACGTTCGGCGAAATGTAAACTATGTCTAAAGAAACGAAAAAACGGTGCATCATCCTCAGACATAGTACCTATGTAAATTGTTTCAAGATCCAAAATTAAACCTCTTCAAAAATTAAGATTGATTTCACAGAAAATTCAGCTACACCTTAGGCATAAGAGCACGTATGCGACGACAGAAGGGTTAATAATTGCATCGACAATATTTTGACGTTTGAATTATTTCGTGGAGTGTAGTGTAATAAATTTGGAGTCAAACACATATGGGTTGTGTGATCACATAGCCATTCTGGACTAACGCATGGCATGGGTTACTATGCTTTTTCTAAGAGAAAGACCAATAAATTCGCGTATAGTTTTGTGCATTTTAATTTTAGCATACACAACACAGAGCAAGAACATTTTATTACTTACTCGTAGCATAGTGTGGTGGAAGTATTTTATTTGAATCTTGTATCTATGATCTATAAATATTAGAAAAAAAAAAAAAAACATCTAGCGCGGTGAAGCGGCACAAAGTGTATTGTTACACTTAAATTTTTTTGTGAGCTTTTTTCTTTTGGATTTTTTTTTTATTATTTTCTTCTCATCACTTCATCAAGATTACTCGAGGGAGTCTAATTCGTGCTGATACACATTATAGTGCGGTGCTTGGGAACCCTGCCTGCTTCTTTTCATTTCAGAGGCGGCTTGGTGGGTCTTGTCGGTCTCGCGCGCGGGCGATACAGACCCGCGAAACTTATTTGAACAATATTTTTATACAATAAGAAAATTGAACAATCTCTATAGAGCCAAGATAAATGTTATTCTTTATAGAGATACAATCGGTGGAAAATAAACACGTTGAACGTCGTGTTTTTTTTCGTGTTAGTTTAAAGATATTAAGTTGTTTGTTTATTTTGATTGTATGTTTCTTTGTGCCGAGGTGCGCGCACAGAGATCCAAGTCGGGGGTGGGTTATTGAATGACAATGCATGTATTAGCAGAACCATTAGTTGAACTTGCACGATTCAATTGTTTGTGTTGTATGATGATTGTTGTAGAAGAAAAGGTGTATAGTGCCTGATCTGTGGGTTAAACGTTAAACACGGGTTTTTTTGTGGGTATGTTTCAGTTTTTTACAGTTTCTTGTATCTTTCTTGTCTTTTTTCAGGCGGAACTCCTTGGCGATGCTTGAAAGGAACTATGGTGAGAATTTCATATTTCCCAAGGTGTGTCCTGGTTTGAATTTTAAACGTGACTTCTGTAGCTCAACCGATGCATAAACGTTAAATAGGGTTATTCCTATATAGGGTGCTGTGAGCTAGTCAATGTAGATCCTAGGGGGGGGGGGGGGGATATTGATCCATACCATGATAGTTCTTACTCAGACATTAACCGCAGTGGCCATACCTCCTATGAAAATTATGCAAGAAGGCAGAAGCTTGAATATTTTAATTAGTCACCCTGTTCCCTGTCAGCAAATACCGACCTCTTGTAGAATTTTATTTCCGAAATTTTTGATTATATTAAATTTTTAGAATTTGGAATTGTAAATTGAGAACTTCCGAATTTTACTAATTGGTTTGACTTATCGTTCCATTCGATAGGTACATTAACGGCGGACATTTCTGTATCAGTAAAACTTCCCTATAACGGACACTTACGGGGAATAAAATTTTGTCCGTTATAAAGAAGTGTCCGCTATTAAGAGAGAATGGTACCAAGATGAAGAAAAAACAACAAAGGAAATTTCAGATTATTACACGTTAATTTAGAAACTAATGTATATTAATAAGATAAAAAAAGGAAATAGAAGTAGGAAAAATAAAACAAAAATTAATTCAACAATGTACAATGGATAAATAATCCAAGTTTATAACAAAAAGAAAAAAAACAATAATTCACTTCAAATTCAACAATTCAAAAGTTTAGGGACACTTATTATTCTTTCAAATAGTCCGTGATTTTTGATTGAGTCTTCTTCTTTGCAAGAATTAGTCCCTCAATATTGGATAGAAGCCTTTGAGACAAATTGATCTCTTCGCTATCTTTATGTGACAAAAAGAAAGACCTTAGCCGCCGAGTTTGAACTAACGCCTCTTCAGCATTAATTGGGGGTTCATCATTATCCGCCTCATCTTCGTGCCGGCATTAAAATTTGTCCAGCCATCCAACAGAGGCCTTGACCTCGGTTTGTCCAAGACTTTTAGCAATCTCGAGGGCCTTCTCTCTAAGAAGTGGACCGGAAATGGGGATGTTTAAAGCCTCGCACGGCGAAATGATTCGAAAACGGCTTTGTCTATTGCCAAGCCAACCGTTTTTGGAAAGGCTCTCCGTCTTCCATCGTTCTCATGTTTATCACATTCTTTCAAGAAGTCCTTTTTGCGTTTTAAAATTTCGCTTACTTACGTTTTTCCTATATGAAATCTAACGCTGAATAATTTCAACTCTTTATTTAAGTGTTAAACACACTCGCGACATAATAAACAATAATCAATCAAGAAGTAGGCGAAATTCAAGTCCGAGAACTTGATAGAACAGGCAACGACAAAGCAAGCAAAACGAAAGCGAAAAAACAAGAATTGTAAAAAATCCCCAGTTTTAGATCAGATACGAAGCCAAAAAAAGATATGAGTACGAGCAAGGTAAACATTCAGCATGTGCAGCAGGACTATTCTAAGCAAAGCGAGAAGGGCGAAATAGCAAAAAAAGAAAGCAAAAAGAATCACATAAACGACGAAAGTGGAAGTGAAATAGGCAATTACTAAAAAGACGGAAAACAAACAAGTACTAAAAAGGGGAAAACTGACAAGGAAAAAGTTTTTTTTTTGTTGAAAATAATTGTCCGCTATAGAGAGAACATATAGTAAGGGAAAATCAACGAAAAGGTTGTCCGCGTCCGTTATTGAGAGTGTCCGCTTTATACAAGTATTCAATGTTAAGAAACACAAGGAACGTTGCCGGGGAATCAAAATTTGTCCGTTATAGGGAAATGTCCGCTATTGGGAAGTGTCCGTTAAGGGAAGTTTCACTGTAATATAATGACATGACAACCAGCACATGCTCTATTAGAACTACATACTATTAGGATCAATTTTGATGCTAAGCTATAAGAGCGTCAACTTGGTAACGCGCCCGTTGTCCGACCAAGTCTAGTCTGCCTTTTTGATTTTTTAAATCACCCATGCCTAGTTGATTTTGGTCAATTGTTTACAAAAGGGCTCTTCACATAGTCATCATTAAATCTTACTCGATATCGATACGCAATAAGACCATTAAAATACTGCGTATCCGTCAGGCAATTAAATTATTGCGCACCAATGCATTTTTATTAGAACCTAAGCAAACACATTGGTACTGGCCAAGCACTTAAACAGAATCAGCCACTTGTGTAAACAATTATTCAATGCTATCTAGGCATGTCGGACCACGCCACCAAGAAGACTTAGTCTTAGCATATAGTGCAAAGGTGCTACAATGTTATACTTTTCGACCCGGGATTTCGGTCATATAACATTCGGCCAACCTACGATTTCACTGTCCTCAGTGAATGACACAGACAACACTGAATACCATATACAGTAGCGAGACTCATCTGCTTTCTGTATATCAACTTCATTCAGTTGGTAGCCTAAAATCAATTCAAATCATACAATTGCTTGCATATCATTTCTTATCGAGTTATGTGCAACATTTGCCCTTGAACATCAACCATCAATACACAGCGCAATCATCGCTTCATCCAGTTACAAACTACTCCCTTCTGAGAAACGAATCGTTCGGTCTCGTACCTAACATCTCCTGGACACAACTAATCAAAAATTCTGAGCGTTTCGCTTAATATCCAGTTCCGAGCCTCACCTGCTCCTGGATCCAACAACATGTCCAGTTCCGAGCCACACCTGCTCCTGGACTAAGTAGTCAACGATTCCGAGCCTAACGCTCAACACGTCCAGTTCCGAGTCTCGCCAACTCCTGGACCACTATTCAACAATTCCGAGCATAACGCTCAACACGTCCAGTTCCGAGTCTCGCCAACTCCTGAACCACAATCCATTCCGAGCGTAACGCTCAACACGTCCAGTTCCGAGTCTCGCCAACTCCTGAACCACAATCCATTCCGAGCGTAACGCTCAACACGTCCAGTTCCGAGCCTCTCCTGCTCCTGGACCACAATCCAACAATTCCGAGCATAACGCCCGACACATCCAGTTCCGAGCCACACCTGCTCCTGGACCATTCAGTCAACACTTTCGAGCATAGAAAATAAGAAAGTCGGACATTTTGCGTCAAGAAATCCTCCTAGATCTCGCAAAACAACGGCAGAGCAGAAACGCTTTCACAACCTGTAGACAACTTAAAGTAGTCTACCTTCTCCTTCTGTTTGATTTTTTTTTTAACAGTTTCAAAATTTCAACTATAATGGAATCCTCTACTCCTACACATATTAAGGCATCCACAACATATAGTATGAGCCTTTCCCGCACTGTCTAAACTTGTCGATCGATGTTTAACGTGACCATATGCATCAGGATTCATACTTTTCTTCCCAGTAATAGGCACTGCGAATCAGTAGCTACATCAAATTCCAAGTTCTCCCGATCAGATCGACAACAAGCAGTTAACTGCAACTGCGATTTAACAACCAAGCATTGAATACCAAAACTGACAAGTTTTTTTTTTTTTGCAGCAACATTTTCTTGTCAGGAAATACATACATATTTAACTTTAAAACAAAATTTGCGACAATAGCAACAAAAACCATGCCAACTACAGCAGCAACAATTATGCCGATAATCACAATTAATACAGCAAACGTGAAATGCAACATCAATGATTTCAACCAAATCAACTGAAACATCTCATCTGTTATCACAGCAATATCTTTGAAAACAAAAATATTCAACAGGCAAATTTTAAGAATTCTGTAAGTAAAGCTTAAAAATAGATTTGAACCACTATCAACAACAAATACAGTAACACTTTCAACCACACCCTTTTCGATATTTCAAAATCAACTCCGTCGTCAAACTTCACGATCAGATCGCGCAAGGGTTTACTCTAATATTTACGACAAATACAGCATGAATTTGCTGCTCGATTTCAGGCCTGCAATGAGTAGCCGTTCAAAAATCATAATAAAATCTACTTCAGCTTCTGAATCAAATCATTACCGCTAAACCGCGCAGACACTGGTAAAAAAAAATAAGAAACAAATACGCTGAGTGGACTAACAAGCACATTACTCTAACTGCAAAAATAATGGGCTTGACACACCGATTCTCGAATGACGAAAATGCTTCATCATTACATAAATGATAACCATCATTAGCACATTTGCCAAATTACGCATTTGAAACAGCATTCACTCAATAATGTCCGGAGACACCCTCTGATATGAAAGAAGATGACGTTTTATAGAAAATTTTAATTTGTCATCAACCTTCACTCCTGTCTTTTTAAATTCTTGAAGACAAATGTGTTTTTAAATTTATCGACATTTTCTTGAAAATATTACACTTTCACCTCTTACACAAACGCCAAAAGTAAATTAAGAACTTCAACGACGAAAACATATGTGTCACCTCAATTTCGAATTCATCATAGTAATCCTCGTTATCATGATTTTTCTGTATGTCTGAACCCTTAACGTTCAAAATCAAATCACAACAATAACCAATAGTTCATTGAACCACTACTTTGAGAACTTTGCTCATCTGCTTACTCCCAACACTCATTTATATGTATTTTAAAATCTAAAAAATAAAAGTGCATACACAAGTGCGAGACACCTCCCTCATTGTTATTTTATTTTCCTTCTGGCCTCACACTCAAAATCATTCCGGCGACACCACCGTATCAACAGCACCTTTAAGAATGCACACATCAAAACAACATTTTAAAATTCTTGGACATCAAACAACATTTGGAGGACCACAAACCCGCAAATATGGGAATCCTCAGTTTACTTGATCATCAATATCAATATCACAGTTGTTCCATTATTCTAATGGATTCGGATCAAACCACAAAGAATGTATGCAATTTTACTCACCATGCATTTCTCCACTTAAATTTTGTTGAGTGCATACTTACAACAGATCAGCCGTTTTTTTTCCTGTAGGTCACTCACTCATCCTTTGGATCATGTCGTACCAAATGGAAATGCCATTTTCCTATCCGCTTCAATCCACTTCCTTCGTGAAACACACAACTTCACAATCCTCCATTCATCAAATTTCAATCGGTGCACATCACAATCACAAACTAACTTTCGCGATATATTTTTCTATTATGGGCAAATGGATTAACACAACACACGGGATTTGGGATTAAACCCCACACCTGAATTATTAGGATCAATTTTGATGCTAAGCTATAAGAGCGTCAACTTGGTAACGCGCCCGTTGTCCGACCAAGTCTAGTCTGCCTTTTTGATTTTTTAAATCACCCATGCCTAGTTGATTTTGGTCAATTGTTTACAAAAGGGCTCTTCACATAGTCATCATTAAATCTTACTCGATATCGATACGCAATAAGACCATTAAAATACTGCGTATCCGTCAGGCAATTAAATTATTGCGCACCAATGCATTTTTATTAGAACCTAAGCAAACACATTGGTACTGGCCAAGCACTTAAACAGAATCAGCCACTTGTGTAAACAATTATTCAATGCTATCTAGGCATGTCGGACCACGCCACCAAGAAGACTTAGTCTTAGCATATAGTGCAAAGGTGCTACAATGTTATACTTTTCGACCCGGGATTTCGGTCATATAACAATACATAGATACTTATAGGAAAAAAATGGCTAAGATTACGTAGATTGAGGGAAAAACGTTTCGTCCCAATCGAGACTCGAACCTTAAACCTTCATGTCACAAGGTGACAACCTTAAACCTTCAAGCACACTGCCTACTGGGCTACAGACGCTTAAAAATCACAGTGCAAATACTCCAATCAAATGGAAAAACTTGATATTTCTCTCGCTGGAGGGTCTTCTTCTCAAACCAGTGGCGTGCAAAGCCATTTTGTGGAGGGTATGCAAAATTAAAACCGAAGAAAAGATAAATACGAGTATGTATAAACGCTTTTTGATATGTCGAAATAAAAAAGAGGGTAAGTGTTTCCTAAGTAATTAAGTAATATCAGGATAACTAAAAATGAGAAAAAACCGTCTAATTTATTTAAGAAAACACTAAAAACAAAAGTATAATAAAAAAACTGTAACGTTAACAAAACAGTGCTTGAAAATTATTTAAATCAATCAAACAAATACGAACATTTGCATTGTAAGATTTATTGATTTTCTCAAATGTGTAAACTGTAGGCATACAAACCTTCTTTTTTAATATGCACATAACACAGTGTGACTAACAAAATTCATACATAGCTATGCAACCAACCCCGTACAAAAAATGTGCATTATCATTTGTTTCTTTCTCCCATCTTTCGGGAAGTCTACGAATTCCGTCGCGGAAAAAATCTTGGGTTTTCGAGGCTATCCATGAATCGAGCCAGTTCTTAGTATTCTCATATGAAGTGAAGTGCTGATCAGCCAACGCACGAGTCATCGAAGCGAACAAATAGTAATCAGATGTCGGGGCTATACGGCGGATGGGGTAGCACTTCCCATTTGGTTGTTTCCAGGTACGTTTTCACGACTCGCGCAACATGACGGCGAGCATTGTCATGCTGAAGAATTATTTTGTCGTGCCTTTCAGCATATTGTGGCCGTTTTTGACGCAATGCTCGACTCAAACGCATCAATTGCAGTCGATAAGGCTGCCCGTCAATGGTTTCATTTGGTTTTAGCAGCTCATAATACACAACACCGAGCTGGTCCCACCAAATGCAGAGCATAAGCTTGGAGCCATGAATATTTGGCTTCGCGGTCGTTGTTGATTTGTGCGCGGGCGGTCCCCATGATTTCTTTCGCTTTGGGTTATCATAATGTATCCACTTTTCATCGCCGGCCGGTCACAATACGATGCAAAAAACCCTTCCGTCCTTGCATTTGAAGCAGTTGTTCGCACATGCAAAAGCGCCTCTCAACATCTTTTGGCTTCAACTCGTACGGAACACAGTGGCCTTGCTTTTGGATCATTCCCAGTGATTTTAACCGCTTCGATATGGCTTGCTGAGTCACTTCCAACGAAATTGCGAACTCTTTTTGCATTTGGCACGAACCTTCTTCGAGTAATTTCGTCAATTCTTCGTCTTCAAATTTTTTTGGCTGGCCAGGTCGCTCTTCGTCGGTAATGTCGAAATTATCATTTTTGAACCGATGAACCACCGAAAACACTGTGCACGCGAAAAAGCATCGTCACCGTAAACTTCCACGAGTAATTGATGACTCTGAGTTGCAGTCTTCTTAGCAAAATAATGCCAAAGTAAAACTTCCCGCAAATGTAGTTTTTTTCGTGAATTTTCGAAATTTTCCATAGTCCGGTAAATGCGTTGTCAACAATCAACACGAAATGTTTATACTGACATTGCCAACTTATGAATAGAAACTTCAAATGCTATGTATGTCAAAGATGGACTACCATTAGTTTATCGGTGTTGCCATCTCTAAAAAAGTCTCATTATTAAATTGTAGGTTATAAAGATTTGTTTTTCGCATATTTCTTTCTGTATTCCTTGAACGAATTTCCAGATTTCAGCCAACCGATTCCAGCGGATTGGTCTACACCTCCTTCCTCTTTGAATATCCAATTAAGTATCTTTCAAATTTACAATTAGTTTTGTAAATTTGCTAGCGGAGCGAGCTCAAGATGGGAGAGCGAGCGAAGCGAGCTATCACAGCTTGTTGTTTAATAATTCAAAAACAAACAAAAGAAACATTTTATCAAAACTGAACGACGCATTTTGTGACCTACTGTTTATTTCCGCTTTGGTTCCCTTTGCTCAAATCTTATCACGACATTGTTCGCCGCTCGTGCTATAGTCATCGTTCGTTCGTCAACTTTGTTCGCCAAGGCAGGCGTGCTTCTCTTCACCATATAAACCTGCAACATTGTTGCAGTTGAAATTTTTCAATTCGTATGAGATTGGAGATTACAAGCACGGCGAAATGGCGCTTATCGAGCAAACTCTAGTGTCAGCGAAAAAACTATGTCAGTGGAACCTACAGTACCTATGTAAAGATGGCGCTGGTACAGTTATTTGTGGCAACCCTAAATGCGACTCGTGTCCATCTATGAACAGTTCACACGAGAATTGACGACACAACGAAGAACGAAGGTTCTACAACGAACGCATACAACATTTGAATTGACTCTGGAACAATCCGTCGCGTCGTCGCGTAAACATCGATTCGTTAAGAAAACATTGTCTGTTTACATTTACAACTGAATTGGAGGAGTGGAGTGAGGACCGAATTATTGATGAAACTCGAATTCATCTTGTAGCTGCGACTCTGACGACGAGAAATTGATCGGAGATGCTCGGGTCTCCCATGCAGTGGCAATCAACTGTTCAAATCGATTACTTAGCGTGGCTAAGGAAAATCATCAAACGGCCTCGGGAATTTTTGCAATACAAAACATACGGCATAAAGCCATAAATTGATCGCCGAAGTTTTACACAAAATATATTTTGATACACATTACATTTATAATTTATTAACTAACTGTTATTAAACGAATTTATATAAAACCTTCAGAATGGGTTTACAATAACTCATGGACCACTTTTTCGACACTACTCGTATGTGAAAACGCTCGGAAATTAGAAAATCTTAGAAATTAGAATTGGTCAAAACTTTTGTTTTTCTAATTTTCTAGCGTTTTTTGCATGCATTCCCAAAGTGGTCCCTACGGACCCCTTGGGGTCCGCGAAGCCGTTCTGGGGGTCCGCGGGAGGTGTGAGAAAATTTGGGGGTCCGTGAAGCCTATTAGGGGGTCCGCGAAAGATTTCGATAAAATTAAATATTTACTAACCATTTGTATTCAATTTCAAATTAATTTTTACGAAAGACACTATTACCCCAGCAAATTTCAACAAAAATGTGGGAACTTCGGAAAAATTAGGGGAAAACTGTATTTTTGCATGAGCCTTCCTTCCGAGGTCCTACACAAGACCCCGAAAGTCCCCGTCTGTACCGCTAGCGGTGCTGGAGAGAGCCAAACACCTTCTAAAACTGTGTTTTTTTCTTCGAATATCTCATTAACGGTAATAGATGCTGAAAAGTGATGTAAGGCAAGTTTGTACCTCTTGTGGTTCCAGAATAAATTGTCAAAATTCGATTTTGATTCGAGCATTCCTAACGGTGCCAGCTAGGGTGACCACCTGCCTGCCTTCGATTTACGGGTCACTAGCGTATAAAATACGGGTTTTCAATTTTTTTACGAGGCAAAAATTAAAAAAAAAATTTATGCCGTTATTTTTACATGTTATTTGAAAATTGCATTTTATTTTAGGCTAACCCTTGACAGTCTGAATATTTAGTCGGTTCCGGCTATCTGTCCATGCGTTACCGCAAAGCGAGAATATTCTCTCGACCGGTGAATTAATTGCCAGGACGACCCAAGCAACAATTCGTTTGCTTTAAAGAAGCACTTCACACTGTAGCAATCAGATAGTACCACGAAATCAATTTATCGTGTGAAATCGCTTAAAGAAATATTTTGATCCGATAAAACATCCTTAAAGCATTTTCCGGAAAGCTTCTATCATCATTATGGAATAAATTTAAAGATAGTGGTATAAGACTTCGATAAAACTGTGTCTAAACGTTAACCTAAAAAGATACTCCTTTAAATACTCCACTCTCGTATTTATTGGATCATACAGCACACACATGCAATACCCAAGTAACAATTTCATTCCTATAAAACTTCGTAAAATACTCTCTGCTAACAAAAATAGGGGCACTTTACAGGGTGTAACCACTGAATAATAGTCCAATAATAGCATTTGGCGCCGTTTTTTCATCCAATAGAACCTTATTCGAGTATTTATAGAAAACCTTTTTCAGTTCGTCACCTGCTTGGGACGAAATCGATGATCTTTCTAGTGGCAAAACTACCCAAAACCCTTATCGATTTCGTCCTCTGTACGTCGTTCTACATCAAAAACAGCATAAAAACCCCTTCTTCAGCTCAAACAAGTTTATGCCTGTTTTCGACATAAATTGTACTGGAAACCCTATGCGAGCTCGTCCACTTTCAGGAAACGAAATTGATAAGGGTTTTTTGGTACTTAACCACTAGAAAAGTTGATCGATTTCGTCACCTGCGTCTGGACAAACTGAACAAGGGTTCCTAAATACGCAAAAGGATAGAAAAGACCAGTTTCAAAAATCGAATCATATTTTGCTACTATTATTGATATCTTTAAATAATTTTGTCCGTGTGTCAGGGTTTATTACTTCATCGGCATCTCTTCATCTCCTGTACATATTTATTAATTAGGGGCGAAGTTACACAAAATTCCTCATAATTCCTCATTTTCTTAAATTATCCATTGTTTGCCCCGTATTTGATTTTTTTAATTTCGGGTTTTTGGACTTTCGGTGACGGAAAAACGGTGTAACCCGTAAAATACGGGGCATCTGGCCACCCTAGTGCCAGAAGTTCAAACGGTATTTGTAAAAAGGTTTCATGAAAATCTCTATAACGGTATCTGTGGTTATAAGATGTATGGCTAATTCGTAGTAAATATAGTTCTGAAAAAAAGTGGCCAAATTTCTCATCAATATGCGCACCGTTAAGGGTGCTACGGGGATTCAAACTTAGAAAATTTTTGGGTTTTTTCGTGAATATCTCTGTAACGGTTGTGTATGCTGTAAAGTGGTCTATCACGAATTTGTAGCTTCTGTAGCTGCAAACATTTTTAGAAACGATTATGACTTGAAACTCAATTGAATAAGTATTAGCCTAGATATAGCTTACATGACCGACATATTCGGTAAATTTAATGAAATCAATTTACAACTGCAAAGTGATAAGTTAAATTCCTATTCAAACTAAAAGTATTATATCCTCGTTTGGGACGAAACTTGTATTGTTCAAGCAGAACATAGGTAGAGGCAAATGCTGTCAGTTTCCAAATCTTGCAAATTTGCCTAAACAAAATGAAGACTTTTTGGTTAACTGCGAGCAACTTGAGGAATTTCATTCGGATTTTAAAAGAAATTTCGAAGATATTCTTAAACTCAATATTCCTGATTGAGTGTTGAATCCGTTTTAGTCAAGGCATTCTCAAGCTTCACTTATTGAGTTGTCAACGTATGAAGAGTTGAAACCTAAATTCGAGGAAGGGTATGAGCAATTTTGACTTCAAAAAACCATAACAAACCATAACATTCAAAGCTTGGAATTCAGTCGGGGGTCCCTAAACAGGCTACTTATATGTGAAGGGGTCCGCGGTAAAAATAAGTTTGAGAATGACTGGTCTACTGTATCTCTTGTGCGGTAGAGCAAAACTATTAAAAATGTCGTACATTTGGCTGTACGCTTTTGGATGCTGTACGACAGGTGAAAATGCTGTACGTCTGGTCATCTTAATTGATAGCTTCCACGTGTGTAAATCCGGCATTTATTTACTATGGTTTAGCTAAATTTAACTACATACTACCATGAAATTAAACCCTTTGAAGTACATTTATAGCATTTCTTAAACTTAACGTCAATCACCCGCCTACAAATCAGAAAAGATCCGCGTGACTGACACGTGTAACCGAACCGCAATTAAGATCAAGCGCACTTTAAGTTTCGTCCTACTTTCATTGATTCATTCATTTTCATTCACGATTTCAAATCTAATTGATTGTCATTTTTTCTTTTAAGATTATTATATGAAATTCCACTCTAAATAAATTGAATATAGAACTACATAAGATAGAAATATGAAATGTAAAAAAAAGATAGAAAATCACTTTATGCCAACCTTCGACGAAATCGCGCAATCGACGTCGTATTAGAGTCGCGCAATAAATCACTCTGTTTCATTCTAGATTCGAATGCAAACGTCTATATGTCGTCGTTGTTGACGTTTTAGGATGTATTAAATAGTATGTATAAAATATTCCATCATAGATAAGAATTTCCAATAAAACATAATTAAATTGAAAAAAAAAGAAAAGAATAAATTAAACAAATTAAAAACATAGAAACCTTAAACTGATCAGTACTAAGCGCCGGCCGCTGAACATACTCCTCTGTGATTTTTCTAGTCCTATCGGATCTGGACTTATCTAGTACGTTCACTGAGTTTGTCTTGGATCTTATGGTTGTTTCGCGACGTCCGGGGAGGGGATAGTCATTCATCTCTTTCCATGTGTGTAATCATCGCAACTTACGACTTACGACATTATTCTTGTGTAATTTTATTTTATTAAGTACATTTTTTTACTCTGATTTTTTTTTCTTGATTTCTACTTAATCGTTGACCGGAAATGTTTAAAAGAGTCTTTCATGTACATAAGTATGTACATACAAGGAGGGGCGCGTACTATAATGTAATTCTATAAAGACTCTATTGCTGATCTGACGAAGCATATAGAATTTCCTACTGCGCGACTACCGACTACCGACTTACGTTAATCGATCTGTGTAATTTACGAGAATCTCGTTGGTAAACATCGTCTTTATAGCGGCATAGCTGCTCAATAGCGTTGTACTAACTCGTAAAAGGAGCAGCAACGCTTGAGCTGAAGATTGTTGTTTCAAGTCTCGTATCAGCCGCGGAATGTCTGATCTGATCACGACGACTGTGTCACCGCAAATCTTGAACTGACCACATTTCTGCGTGTAATAAATGTAACTTAGCTTAGTTCAGCTAGTAGCCTAGCCTAGTGGCAGTAGCTTCCACACGGTCAGAAATTTTGGTATAAAAGCTATACTATTTTCGTATACATATAAATCCATAAAAAATTTTTATAAATATGTATTTTGTGCCTTTATAAAAAAAGTATACGAAAATATTATTAATTTTATAACAAAATGGTATAATAATTTACATACCAGATAAGTATTAAAATGTATACGATAAAAGTATAAACCATATTTATACTATTTATTTTATTCCTTCTAAATTTCATGAAAAAAATTATACCGGCGCATCGCGAACTATACAATTTTTTTTCTAGCATATACGGCATTTTTTACCTCACCGAGAATCGATCCTCAGGTCTCTGAATTACTAGCATGTGCTACTCAACCGTCTGAGCCACGAAGCCTGTTGGTTATAGCAATATAATTTGCGAGTTTCAATTCTTCTTCTCTTTATACAATTTATTTCTGAAATTGGCTTTCGTTTATACTAAACAAAGTATAAAAAGAAAACTGAAAATCTTTTGTATACTCTTATCGTATTATTTGTATACTTTTATCTTATAAATGTATGGAATTTGTAAAATTCTGAAAAAATGGAGTCTGTTTTAGTTTAAATTTCGCATAAAAACTATAAGTAAATGTTATTAAAATTTGTATTATATATTTTTCGTATAAAATGTATACAATACTTATATAAAATCATTATTTATATTAAAAAAGTATACTAATTAGAAAATGTATATGATATTTATTATAAAACGATTTTATAAGTATGAAATATACATATTCATAACCGAATTTGTATAAATAGACGTTATACGATACTTCGTATACACAATTATCCCAAAATTTCTGACCGTGCAAGCATGTAAAGACTTGAGAAATGGAGACGCGAAACAATTAGAACATCCGCACGACATGCGAGACATTGCGACAAAACATAACCTTGATGATGATTACATGGAAAAAAAAAACGGTGTTGGGCTGTGTCTATTGTTTGGTGAACCTCTGAGAAAGGAATCAGGTAAAATTCCTTCCCTACATTTATTGTGAAGTTCCAAAGCCAGAAGTGCCATTTGAACTCCTTTTTTATATAAAAAATTTAAGTGTGTTGACACTTTCAGAACATAACTTTCAAACACCAACATAGACCACGTTTGACTATTAAACTGGGATTTAGCGACTAACGTAAGGTGACCAGATGTCTTAATGGTCAATGCTGTACAAACACTACCCATTCGGTTTAGAGGCAAACCCAAATTCACTATGAAAGAATTTCGAAAAATCATGGCAGTCGCTAAATGAGAGATGTTTAATAATAATTTAAGTCGCTTTGGTGCTCTCAGATTTCATGAATAGGACGATTGAATCGAAAACATTAACATAGCTTGGCCTATCCCTTTCGTGGCAAAGTGGAAAGCATTATTCCCTGATTTTTGTCTAGAAGAAGAGTTCACTTGTAAAAATTGTAATTCTCTGGAGATCTCTGCTCTGATATCTCTGTCAACTAAAGGGGAATGTGGGTCTTATGAGGCTAACAACGTCGTTCATGGCAAAGAAATATCGTACATTATCGAAACCATACAAACCCTGTTTCTGCATAGCTTAATTTGATGGTATTAGGAAATCTTCTAAATGATTCGATAATTTTCTTCGCGCTTTCAATATTTTCACTAAAAAATTTCAATTTTGCAGCGTTTTAAAATTACATTTATTGTACAGGGCGGGCGCGGAAAAATATTTCGGGACGGGGTTTTAAAGGAAGTTCAAAGGAAGAGGTTGACGTTGGAGTACATCGCAAGTAGATGTCCAACAGTTGCTTAGTGCAGCCCAATGACTGAAATTATCAAGGCACGAAACGAAATTTATTTAATAAAGAATAATCAACTCAGTTGTTTGTTAAGACAAAATCATGTGCCCGCTCTTAAAAAATTGATTTCTTTTGATTTTCTCTTAAAACGACATCCATCTTCCAGTTTCTTCGATATAAAGGCAGATCGCGTTGTTTGTATGGGTCTTTCAAGTCTCGCCTGTCGCTTATCACCTTACAGAATGCCAGCTCTGATTTCGTGTCGTGGACAACAATAAATTCCAAATAGAAGCTCGTTGAACTGCTGATGAGGTTTCATTGTGTGAAAAGGAAAACGCTGTACATTTTGCTGTATCACTACCATCTAGATCAGGGGTGTCAAACTCAAAACTTGGACTGGGCCAAATACTACTGTCTTAAGATTTGACCGGGCCGCAGAGTAGAAAATTCGAAAACAGAGATAGACAATTTATTTTTAATCGCAGAATGTGACCTTTAAAATATAACCTTGATTTTTGACTGAAAAAAGTTAAAATTTGGAATCCTTAAAAAAATAATACGCCAAAATTCGGTTTATCTACACTGTAAAAACAAGGTTGAATTTTACATCGAAAATTCGTTGAATTTTACACCTTTTTTCTCGCAAAATTACAGTAAACGTTTATTTTTCAACCAAATTTCTACTAAACCCACAAAATAGTGTAATATTACACATATTTTTTAATATTTCTCTATTTTGGTGTGAAGATGTGCCATTACTTTATTTTTGTGTAATTTTCATGTAATATTGCGATTTTGGTCTGAAAATTACACCTACATTTGTGTAAAACTGAGTGTGCTACAATACTTTTGTGAATTATTGCATTTTCCTGTATCTGTCAAGTGGCTTGTTCTGTGTGCAGTTAGTCTGTTCCGTCCGAAGTGCGTTCGTGTGAGCATCATATTATTGTTGTTGTCATAGCGTTTTTTGATGTTGAACCGAAGGGGGTGCCAGCCAGCTCTTGGCCGTTGGAATAACGACTAGCTCCAGGACGATTAAAATCGAAGAACCGGCTGCCGTAAATATTATTAATTAATTACATAAACCCAGATGTAAATTTACATTTTCGCCGGTGTAAATTTACATTCGTTCCAGTGCAAATTTGCTTATATTAAATATTTACACCGTAAAGTGTAAAATTACTCTCGCTCATATCATGGTGTAAATTTACTACTATAATAGAAGGAAAAAAAGTTTCCTCCTATTATTGGAGTAATTTTTTTTAGAGTGTATCAACATCGATCGTTCACAATTTGTGAATTATTTTCGATAAATTTTAGACAGCTAATCACAACATTGTTTCACGTCATCCAGAAATATCCTAGCCCAAAACAACCTTAGGAGCCGAAATTAGGATGATAAAATTAAGTTCGGCTGAAAGGTGGCTAAAAATTGGCAAATATTTTTTTTGTGATATATGAAACAAACATATGCTTCAGTAACGCTTAAAAAGCTAAATAGGCAGAAAAATCGTGTATTTGAGCTGAAATGATCATTTTTTCGAAATTTCACATCTAGGTTATTTGCTCACAAAATATGTATACGATCGTGGTGTTTAAAGGGCATTCTTTTCAAATAAATCTCAATCCAAGATGTTCTTATCCCACAACCTGAAAGACAGATAACTATCAGGTTCGACAAAGCCAAAATCTTTTTTTTGGACCGAATCAGGGGTTTGATATTTTCCTCCACAAAATAGACCCCCACAAATATACACATGACCGTCAGCCAATTGCTGTAGTACATAGAGGAAGATTTATAAAAAAACATAATTTAAGCTTTGTATGAGACACCGACTTCTTGGCGAGTTTTAGTGAATTTCTTAAACTTCAACACCTAAAATTTTTTGTTTTTACGCATTTGTGCTGATACGCATTGTGTTTTTTCCAATTGGTCGCGGGCTGCACAAAACTGCGAAGTGGGCCGCATGTGGTTCCCTTATTTCTTAATAAACTAGTGGCATTGAATTTGAATAATTTGTATGGGAGGTACCCTTTGTTTTAATTCGATCGAAGTAATATTTGGTGGAGGGTCTAATGGGACTTCGCCTTAACGTTTACCAACATTTTTCCCGCCTGCTGTGTTTCGGCGAAAAGTTACAGACATGTCTTTTTTTTAAATGTTAATAAATGCTTTGTCGGGGCAGCCTAAGTCTCCGTGTGGGACAGCTATATATTGTTAGGAATAGTTATCCCAATTACCATGGCTCCAATTTAATGACTTCAGGAGCTAGAGCGCCAAATGTAACTATCAAAAAATCTAAATTACACTAAGGCCCATTCTCTCGTAGATCTTATAGAATAGTTAGTCTTATCGCCCAGAGAAGACACACACAATATTCAAAAAGCTTCTCCATTATATTGAATTGATTTTTTGTTAATTTTGCATAGTTATGTTATCTTTTGCTTATTTACGCTGTTGGATGAAAGTGCGCAATGATTTTCTCAATCTAAGATGATGGCTTAAACAAGCAAAATATGGCGTAGCTATGCAAAATAAACAAAAATTCCATTCAACACAATGGAAAAGCTTTCTAAATATGGTGTGTGTCTTCTCTACGCGATAAGGCTAATCAGCCGACAGGTACTGAATAAGAGCTATCAGAAACCCGGCATAAATGTTTTAAGGTCTAGTATAAAATCTGCCAAGAGAAGGTATATGATATAATATATCATTAGAAAGGAAATTGTGTAGTTTAAACCGTCCTCAGATCATTTTGCTGTAAATATTACAGTTAACAAAATATTGGCGAAAAATCATAATTTCACCCCTTTGCCACCCCCTCCCCCCCAAATGTGACGCGCGAAAAAGTTTAACATTTTACTGCGTAATGCGGTCAGGCCATAGAACAATTTGGCATCAAAAGTCAGCTCTTTTTTTGGATGTTTGGGTCTAGAGCTAAAGTCACTATACTATTCCTTAAAATAAAACAAAAATCGTTTTAGTATGTATAGTATAATGATCACCAAAAAAACAAAATGTATGGGAACTTAAAAGGAAAAAAATCTTATATTTTTGTGGGGACTCGAAACCTTGTCCACCCAGCCAGCAATTAACACATTTGTAATCCTTATTTCATGCATCACGCGTAAGCACATATACCTTATTAATTCATCACGTTTTCATACAAGCAGTATATGACGATGTCCCCCGTTTTCATGTATACACGCATTTACTCCTTATTACGGATAAACATTATAAAATCGTTATTTGTAAACATTATGTAATAGTTAAGTAAGTAAGTTTATATACTCAATGCATAAATGCATAATTAAAAAAAACACGTGCGACGGTGAGTCTCGAACTCATAACCCTATGTACCGAAGATGCGCGCCCTAACCACTACTCCAGCCAGACTATACGAATTATAATGTTTTATTCGTGACTGTAATCACCCCAGCTACAAAAAATCACACTTGAGGAGAAAACCATTATATTTCCTATATGCATGATCCGTCGACATTCCTTCAGCTGACCATCATGTATCTAACTTTCAATGCTTCCTATCGATACATAATGCCGATTTGTGATTCATGAAGTAAAGCTTATTTGTGGCTATGTTCATGGTACATGACGCCGATGCTGGCTGGGCAATCCAACTAATTGCCACTTAATCGACTCGGCTATGCTATAGATTTTGATTTACATATGACCATTAAAAGAATCACCATAGTCTGAAATCTATTGATGTAAAAATCAAAAAAGGGAGTTAACCATTTTCTTTAGTAAGTCATCGAACTAGCAAAAAAGCACTGAATATTTGCAGAGAACAGTATACGATATATGTATCATAAAGTTCGCTACAGGACGCAAACACACAAAATGCCTAAAATTTAACCTGAATTTGGGGTTTAATATCGACAGAAACGCTAAATTCACATTAAAGGTAAAGGAGACCAAGAGCTTTACGAATGGAGAGGAGGAAAATGGCAACGGAGGAATGATTTTGTGTGCTCGGAACAATGAAAATAGTAAAGGTGTGTGTTCGTAGAGACCAGTGGCGTAGATAGCTTTTCTGAGAGGAAGGGGATCATTTTTCAAGATTGGTTATACTTTTACGGTTATCAAATTTTGAATTTCAGAATAACAATTTCTGCATTTACTACACTTCAAATTAGCAGTATTTTTCAGCAAATTTTTTTATTTGCAAAATAGAGAGCAATTTTTGCATACGAAAAAAAGCGTCCTAAAAATATTGAATTTTCCGCAAAAATTGTGACACTGAATCGAAAATTTGGCTTTCTTACTACGGCGAGTGAATCCACAGTATTCCAATTTTCGTACAAATGTTTGCTATTGCGATTGGAGTATCAATAGCACTAAATTTGTTTGGAGTCACGAAACACTTAGCATATGGCCGCTTTTCTTCCGGGAACATCTCAAAACAGGGATTAAAATAAATATATATCTCCAGAAAAGGGAAATTGCCCAGTATATGTGGATAAAGTACAGCTTTTGTGTTTTTAAATCGGAATTCTCCGATAACTCAGAAATTCGTGGGTAGATTGTATAGATATTTCTAAAGTTTTCAAACTTGTAGGACAACGTCAAAAACTCTTTGTACATTTTTCCTATTTTTGTATATCTTCTCGAAACCCCTGAGAGATCTTCACGGAACCCAAGGGTATCGCGGAACTCCTTTTGTTTGCTAATTTGTAACCAAGACGGGCGTCGTAAATGTGTAAGTTGACCAGCAAATCTGTATCTCAATAGCGTATAGCACGGAAGCTGACAAAAGGGTTCAATTCTTTTAAAATGGAGCGTTGTCTACAAATTCACATAATTTTGACACTAAAATCTTAATTTTCACAATTTTTTGTGTTCGTTATCCGAAATTTCGTCCGCTAAACGAAACATTTTCTACCAGAATATTTCGTTCGTTTTCGCTATCCGAGGGGTTCGTTAACCGAGGCTCCACTGCATGTATGTAGCTTGAACAATCTAATTAGATCACACGATCAACGTGAATCTTCTGAAACTGAGGGCTTAAATGCCCGGATAGATAGGTATATCATAGGGAAAAGTTGTCGGTTGTCCTTTACTAAAAACAAGAAGTTTGTAAGCTAAAACCTTTTTAACCTATGTAATACAAACTGCGCACTAACATGCAGAATTCCCACGGATTCTTGCCTATTTAGCGTCGATCGTTCTTTTTTGTTTGTTTGCACACAAAACAAAACTTCTAGCCCCCAATTAAATTCGACGTGCTCACATTGTGTTTACACACATCAGGTTGACCTCCGACAGCCTTTTTAAAATAATTTTTCATCTACAGAAATAATAACATGCCAAACCATACTGTACCAGCATTATAATGCAATTTGCAATTATTATGAACTCTTGGATCTCACAGACAATAGACGTAAAACATGTTGCAACAATACTTGTTCAACTCGCTCGTACTTAACTTATGGTATCTTTCTGCACAAAAAAAAAAATAAAGATCTGCAAGTCGATACTAAAGACAATTGTCTATTTATACAAGTCTATTGGAAAAGGCTGATCAGCGGTGTACCGTGTGCTTGTACACATGCATATTAACGTACTGTACAAGGGTACTTTACAAGTATGTAAATATCTATCTATCAATTGCATATTACCGGGTAATATGAGCCAAACAGGTGAGCATAGTATCTATCATTCTGAACTATGGATAATTACATTTAAGTAAAATATACAACTTGAAGACTTGATTTGAATCGAATGCTGCGGAGGCCTTTTCATGTACAGTACAACGGCTGCGCTGTCTATCGTGTACTTATAAGACATTTTTGATCTTGGCGATCTGTACGTGCGATCGATCGTACCTACTTTTAATTTCATCGACAAGCGCTATAATGCGCTTGTTATAAGATTGAAACTCTCGCATTGATTCCGTTCCGCGCGTAGTATTATTATACCGAAAACCATTTACAAAATAAACACTTGTCTTGTCTCGGAGCTGTACGAGTACGAGGTGCCTATTTCAACTTGTCCATAGTGGCTTAGTAAAATATACTCACACGGAGTTTTCATAATTAAATAATCGTCTGGGTGAAATCTTTGTGGTTTTTCAATACACTAAATTTATACATAATAATTTATGATTATGTATGTGTAAATGAACGAGAGAGTAGCATGGATTTTTCCTGAAACT
The DNA here is from genome assembly GCA_949715475.1 of Microchrysa polita. Lineage (NCBI taxonomy): Eukaryota > Metazoa > Arthropoda > Insecta > Diptera > Stratiomyidae > Microchrysa > Microchrysa polita. The sequence goes on along the minus strand of OX454419.1, from coordinate 6,614,724 downwards.
ATATACTTTAAGTTTGTTTGATTTTTATTCATTCCCTTAATTTGACTGTTTTTCTTCGATTCCTTAGGATTTTTTTGTCTCCTTGGGTACAAAAATCATCGGATCTGATGATACGAAATCCATACCAGATCAAAATTCATTCAAACAAAATCCAGCTAATAAAAAATCCCATCCGGACAAAATCTTTTCTTTCAATCAAATTCAAGGTGGAAATTCCATTTCTTGACATCACAGTTAACTTACGCTAAAGTCGGATTTCAAACGAGAGGATTTTGAACGAAGTTGAGTTTTGGCTAGCTGGATTTTAGTATAGTGACTTTAGCTCTAGACCCAAACATCCAAAAAAAGAGCTGACTTTTGATGCCAAATTGTTCTATGGCCTGACCGCATTACGCAGTAAAAAGTTAGACTTTTTCGCGCGTCACATTTGGGGGGAGGGGGTGGCAAAGGGGTGAAATTATGATTTTTCGCCTATATTTTGTTAACTGTAATATTTACAGCAAAATGATCTGAGGACGATTTAAACTACACAACATTTCCTTTCTAATGATATATTATATCATATACCTTCTCTTGGCAGATTATACAGGGTGTCCGGAAACTGCCGCATAAACGCACCGGATTATGATTCCTCAGTTGATTTCCAGCAAAAAAGTTGTACGGAACATACCCCCTCAGCTTAACTCTTTAGGTGCCACAGTCGTTTAAAGATTTTTGAAAAAATCATTTTCCTGCATGACTTAAAGCCTAATATCTCCAAACCTAGACCAGCTAGAGAAGCAAAACAAAATGATTATTTCAGCCAACAAATTAACCTATAAAATAAAACTAACCACACTAAAATCGGATAAGAGGTTTGGTTTTTACAGAGCTTCAAAGTCAAGTTTGCGTGATTTGACCCAAAAACAATATTTTTTTCCATCTCAATTTTCTAAAACTTCTGCCAAAGTGAGGTGCTTGTACGATTCTTTTAAAAACTGGCGGATAGTCTTACGATCATATCTTTCTTACATCATTTTATTCTAGCTCAATTATTTCTAATAGTTTTAGTACCTTAAGTGCAGAAAACTAGGGTTAATTTTGGGTCGATTTCGATTTGAATAGATTTTACCAATATTGCAAATCTTTAGGGGCAGTGTGAATTGAATTGTATTGAATTCGAGCTAAAATTAACCCTAGTTTTCTACACTTAACGTATAAAAACCGTTAGAAGTAATGGATTTAGCTCCAAAATGATGTAAGAAAGATATGATTGTAAGACTATGCGCCAATTTTTAAAAGAGTCGTACAAGCACCTCACCTGGGCAGAAGTTGGAAAAAATTGAGATGGAAAAGAAGATTGTTTTTGGGTAAAATCACGCAAATTTGACTTTGAAGCTCTGTAAAAACTAAACCTCTTATCCGATTTTAGTGTGGTTAGTTTTATTTTATAGGTAAATTTGTTGGCTGTAATAATCATTTTATTTCACTATTCTAGCTGGTCTAGCTTTGGAGATATTAAGCTTTAAGTCGTGCAAGAAAATGATTTTTTCAAAAATCTTTAAATGTCTGTGCCAGCTAAAGGGTTAAGCTGAGGGGGTATGTTCCGTACAACTTTTTTGCTGGAAATCACATGAGAAATCACAATCCGGTGCGTTTATGCGGCAGTTTCCGGACACCCTGTATACTAGACCTTAAAACATTTGGTGTAATTTAGATTTTTTGATAGTAACATTTGGCGCTCTAGCTCCTGAAGTAATTTAATTGGAGCCATGGTAATTGGGATAACTATTCTTAACAATATATAGCTGTCCCACACGGAGACTCAGGCTGCCCCGACAAAGCATTCCCCTATACTCCCTATTAACATTAAAAAAAAGACATGCCTGTAACTTTTCGCCGAATCACAGCAGGCGGGAAAAATTTTGGTAAACGTTAAGGCTAAGTCCCATTAGACCCTCCACCAAATATTACTTCGATCGGATTAAAACAAAGGGTACCTCCCATACAAATTATTCAAATTCAATGCCACTAGTTTATTAAGAAATAAGGGAACAAGTCAACCAAAATTAAAGTTTTGCTCGTAGGCAATTTTCCGGTCATTTTGTATGTAATATTTAGTGGAGGGTCTAATGGGACTTAGCCTTAACGTTTACCAAAATTTTTCCCGCCTGCTGTGATTCGGCGAAAAGTTACAGGCATACCTTAACTAATAGAGAGTTTTACCATGTCGTACTATGGTACACATTTCAACTTTAATCGACAGTCTCCGCTGTTTAACGTACGTCAAAAAAAAAACTTACGCCTAATTGGGACAAGCAAAATTGTGGTATACTGTTTTTGCGCGCTACACAAGTGAATTTTTCCTTTAATGTATTAACCCTTAAATGCATAGCGTACCATATATGGTACATGGCTAGATTCCTGTAAAAGTCTAGCGATTATTAAATTTGAGGCACTTATTTCCAAAACTCGCTCCTTGCATTTTGGAAAACTTCAAGGTAGGTTTGGTTTTTTTGCAAAAAATAAAAGTCTGACTTTACTTTTTCCCTAAAAATTTTACATAATAAACTTCTTACTGTTTGTGGAATATATTGAGAGACAAAACGATTTCAAACATTTTTTCTTGAATTTATAATCAAACTTGAAACTTGGACATTGATATTTTTTTGGAAATGCAAGAAGCGAGTTTTGGAACTCATTGCCAGATTTTTTAATTTTATTTTTACTTTTTCCCAAAGTAGACAAAACTAGCTTTCATATAAATTCAATTTTGGCTTCCCGAAGCTTTCCTTGAATTGTCTGTGCGTCGTCAAAGTGGACGAACGTTATTTTTTGTGAAATTTTAAAACCTATTCTTTAGAGCTAAAAAAAATGGCGAAATTTACCGTTATTTGGAAAAAGAAAAATACTGGCGAGTAAATTGGAATGTGTTCTTGAGATTTTTTTGAGATTTTGACCAAAAACAGTCACCAAAGGTATTGTTTGCACCAATTTTGCAACGTACCATATATGGTACACCATGCATTGGGGCATATTCAGATATATCTATACATACATTCCGATCGTTCTTAGTTGATGAAATTATTCTCATTTAGTCTTGGGTAGGGTAGGATATGTCCATAAAATTTTAATTATCAGCTCTTTCAACATGATGCTGCATTTTATTGAGCCCAGAACAGGTCCAAATAACCTAAATTTTCATACAAATTATGTCACCGATCCATTCTTCCAGGACCTTTACTGCCATTTTTATGAAAGCTAGGTTAATCAGTCCAGTTCAGGATCTAAGAAAACGGAGCTGTCATAGTTGATTTAGAAGGATCGTTTTTGTCATTTTGTTTTTTATATCACATCGGTCAGAGCTTAGTGTTTCTGTAGCTGCTTCTTATAATCTTAGCCTTTTATCTGGAAAGTATACTGAAAAAATTCTTCACAACTTTTGGTTTGTCCTTGAGACACGCCACTAAAACCGAGCTTTCGTACTTAATATCTTAATAAGATACTCGGACTTTCACCAGGACTCAAGAAGCTGCGCCTTGATATCCAATTTCTTAAACCATTTGATTATGTGTGATTGATTTGTATTGTGCTTCTAGGGTCAACCATTTCATATGGAAGACTATGTGGAGTACCATATTCGATAAGGAAAAAATTACATGGATGTACTTCTTGTGGACATGTCCTGGGACCTGCACAAATTTGGGTTATAAAGCAGGCAGCAGTTCATCTCCATGTTCATATCCTAGCAAAGTCAATTCAATCCATATACTTTTCAAGAAAGGAATCCCATGAGCTATGATAAGTTAAAAGAAGTCTCGAGATATACGTTTGACAGTGGAACATGTTTATAACGAACTATTATATAAAAGATTTATTTTATAACGAGACTGATTTGTAGATTTATTTTCCTGATTTGGACATTTATTTTTTTTATTTGAAAATTAATTTTTTTGTTTTTGTTATTTATTTTTTTCATTTAGAAGTTCATTTATTTCGTCCGGAAATGTATTTATTTGATCCGGAATCGTGTTTTGTTGATTTGGAAATTTATTTTTTTGATCCGGAAATGTATTTTGTTTATTCGGAAATTTATCTATTTGTCTCGGAGAGTTATTTACTTGACCTGGAAACGCTATATATTTCTGAGACACTGTACTCAAATCATAGGCATTTCATATGAAATATTCCTTCAGACATCCGAAAATCGTAAGCATGTAACTCATAGACGTGATCGAAAAGGAGCGCCATGGAACGCCACATGTGTCTCATAGATAGTAAACGTATCACAAAGATTTTATATTTCATTCATTAATCACATCCTTTTTATGGTTACCCCTAATAACGCTATTAATTGCTCAATATTTTAAAAATATACCCAAAATAGTGAATACCAAGTAAACTAACGCCCTAAATTGAAAACTATAATCACCGGATATATTATCATCAAAATCGTATCTCGTATCAATCGCATACTTCAATCACTGGTTTCAATCCTCCGTAATTGGAAATGTGGTCTATTACGTAAGATGTATTCCACTTAAGAAAAGCGGCTAAAATAATGATATCGACAAAAACGATAAGCAGAGATTTAAATATTGTTCAAATGCGCCTCTCTACATATAGCGCCAACGCCAAGGACTGTGAAATATCTAGATCAAGAATATTGTACAGATGTATATGAGAATTTTACTCGTACTTTGTCTATACGTCTATATCCATAATTCCAGCAGGTAAATCAATTAAAAGTATTCCTAACACCTACTTGAATATCAAAGAAATCACAATATTTTGAAGATCCACACCAGCTAGTACACTCATCATAAGGATCAGGTTGTTGTAGCACTAATGATCTTTGACGAAAGAAATATTAGAAAAGCATACAATTCGGCGTGAAGCGCAGCGCACATGTTTGGAGAAATGTGTATAGGTTCCTTAAGTGCCCAATGAGATGAGTTCTATAGGTTCAGCAAAAGTATGAATAAAGAAAAGTGAGTCGCGGCGCAAGCAAGGAATTTAATGGCGCTACAGGTGATGTTTGAGTTGAGACGTGTGGGACAATAATATTCGGCGATAATATTACTTGTGATAACAAGAAAAAGATTCTCTCCAGGTGGCCAATATTAGTATTGTTTTTATTTGTTTTATTTTTTTCTTATATAAATGAAAATAATTATTTGCGCTCATTCAGAGATCTCAAAAATCACAGCGTGTTAACACAAGTTTTTTTTTGCCATTCACATTTTCGAAAGATGAAACAAACAAGGATGAAAAGCAATTTTTTTAACTTTTTGTTGATCAAGTTAGACTTATTTTCCCTGGCCTTTTTTTTGCCTACACGCATCATAATGATTTATTTATAAAGTTTTTTTTTGTTCATATAAATTGTTTGCCTTGATTTAAACACGCGACACGTGCCCATAAATTAATCATTTACACGAAAACTTAATTAAATTATAAAATATACATACTAAGTAAATAAATCCACCTTTGTTTTTTTTTTAACAAACTTACCAGACATGTGCATTTGAAACATTTGAACGCTCCAACTTTCACTTCTTCGCCCTCATTCCGACACGACTGTCGTTGACCAGCTGAAGAAAAAACGAGAAGAAAAAAAAATATTGAAAATATGTATTTATAAGAAGAAGATTAAACTAATTTTAATAAATTAAAAATTTAAAAATATTCTTTCAACTTTGTATGTATTTACTCGTATATGGAAAAATTGGACTAGAATTTATGTCGTTCATATGGAAATTTTTGTATTTGTATGCTCTGAAAATATGTATGTAAAAAAAACTCTTGAAGGGGTGTGCGGCGAAACAAGATGTGTGTTTTTGCATGAAAATTGACCGATTAATAGATTCCTGTTTTTTTTTAATATGAAGTGATATATGCTTCAATCGTTCTACCCGTAGCAATGACCTTGATGGTGGTCTTCCTTCGGGCTTATGAAGGAAGATGATGATGATAGCAAACAGACTGGAATGGAAATATTTTGACTTGAATTTCAATTTTGTATTTAGGAATTTTTTATTTGAAGAATAGGGTTGGAGATTTTGTGCGTAGGGATTCCATATTAAATCCATAAATGCCTACAGATTTAGTTCAAGATAACGCTTGAACCTATTTTTTTCAGATTAGTTTTGCTATAACTTACTGATGCGAAGAGGATCGCATCATTGGCTGCCTTAACGGTAAAAAAAATCCACAAAAACAAAATCCGAATAAAATGAGCACCATCTTCCATGAACAAAATTGCAAATACCATAATGTTTAGCGATTTTGGGCTCGGCGATTTTTAGGATTGCGGATTTTGGGTTTTAGGGATTTTGAATTTGGGGATTGCCACACCACATCCATTCGGTTACGCGAAATCGTATTACTGAATTGTATTCATTGAATTTAGGTAAAGCGAAAAGATATTCTCTTCTGCTTGGTTGTCGTAACGCGAACGATACAAAATCCCCAAACGAAATCCCCAATAAACAAAACCCTAATTAGCACGGGGGAATTCGGATTTCGGCTTGCAGCTTTTTTGCGTAGGTATTCCATATTGAATCCATGAATGCCTCAAGTAGTTTTGCTATAAATTATTGATGCGAATATCCTGATTATTGGGATCATTGCCATAACGGTAAAACTATAAAATCAACAAAAACAAAATCAGAATAAAAATTACGGTGAACACTATCTCCAAATTCATTAGGGGAACCATACGAAATCCCCAATCACAAAATCCCCAAACGTAGTAAATTCCCCAAAATCAAAATCCCCATATTTAAAATTCCCATAATCATAATACCCATATACGAAATCCCCATAATCATAATACCCATATACAAAATCCCCAATCATAAAATCCCCAAACACCCGAAATATGATGGTAAATGGTAGATGGATGGTAGTAAAAAATGGTAGATGGTAAATGGTTGATGGATGAAAGACTGTAAATTGCTGATGGTTGATGGTAGATGGAAGGAAGGTGTTAAATGGTAGATGGTAAATGGCACTAGGAGGGACGTAAATCGATACTAACTTATCTTTTGATTAGCACAAACAAAATATTCGAGTCCATTGCATATATCGTTCTAAACATAATAGGTTTTCTTTAACATCGTCGAGGCAAGTCCCCATCCGAACCAATATTTGCGGAAAACTTGGTTGGCTTATTGTTGGAACCGATTGCATATTTAATCGCCTGCACATTATCTGCTGTTGTTCTGTGTTACTTCAAAGCGTTTGCCGTTGATTAGCATATATATCAGTCCACGACGGTGATTTTTTTATTGCATAGAGGACTATTCAATTACAATAGTCTAAAGCACCTACCATTTATTATCTACCATTTACCATCTACTATTTGCTATTTACCACCCACCATTTGCAATTTACAATCTACCATTTACCATCTGCCATCAACCATTTACAAGCTACCATCCGTCTACCATTAACCACCTACCCTTTACCATCTACCATTTATCATCTGCCATTTAACATCTATCATTTACCATCTACAATAGCCTAAAAAAGTCTCCATTCCGCATTTGAGGTGTGATTATAGAACGCGCGCGCGTTCTTAGATCACACCTCAAATGGGGAATTTCGTTTGGGGATTTTGGTTTTGGGTATTTTAATTTGGGGGATTTTGATTTCGGGGATTTTGATTATGGGGATTTTGATTTGGGGATTTTGGTTTGGGGATTTTGATTATGGGGATTTTGATTTGGGGATTTTGGTTTGGGGATTTTGTGACTGGGGATATCGTATCCAACCCTTCATTAGCTATTCCGAGAACAAAATTACAAATACCAACAGTTTAGCGATTTAGGGTTCGAGGATTTTTAGTATTGCGGATTTTGATTTTTGGGAATTCTGTGATCGATTAAAAAATTGAGGATATTTAAAAAAATTTCGGCAATCGAATTCATTGAATTTAGGTAAAGGAAAGGAGATCCTTTTCTGTCTGGATGTTGTAAAGGAAACGATACAAAATTCCCAAACCAAATCCCAAATAAAACAAAACTCCAATGAGCACAATTTACATAATTACCTACATAACCCCCACCGTTAAAATCTCCTAACCACATAATCACAAATACCAAATGTTTAGCAATTGAGCGGTTTGGGGATTTTGTGATCGGCGATTTTGAAATTGCGGATATGTGCTAAAAAAAATATTTTTTTACGAATTTTGTATTCATGCATTTTTAAATTGAAATAAATTGGGATTTCGGCTTGGAGATTTTGTGCGTAGGGATTCCATATTCAATCCAAGCATGCCTTTTTTTCAAGAAAACGTGTAAAGAAAGGACTTGGCCATCCGAAGATGCCCAGGGGACGGAGCCAATGCCTCTATAACCGTGCAGGTTAGGCAATGACGATAGGCCTCCTCAACGAGCGAGCAGCAACATGCGCGTGCCACTCGTTGATCCTGTCCTTTTACAAATAAAAGGGATATCGCATGCCAAGGTAACTGGTAACACTATATGAACACAGCGGTTGAAATGGGAGAAATTATCGCGAATAGTAACCGGCGCGCACAGGTGCCATCATATTCAGCTCGTGGACCCGGCTGGCGACGGGTCCCGTCCAAAACTATACCTACTATATTTTCAAAAATTAACCCGACACCTGAGACACCCGCGGCCGAACTAAAACACCGGAGGGCGCCTCCCTTCTCGATTAAAATTCGTCCCTGGAATGGGGGGGGGGAATTATTTCGCGGGACTAATCATTTGAAGCCATATTTTGCAAATAGGGGAGCGAACAGCCGTTATGGCACAAATTAAAAAGGTGGCATCGCACACGACCACACACAAGAGCCACATACCACACAACCAAACACAACTTATCACAAAAAAAAAATTAGCTCATGCTGGTGGGACTTCTTTTCCGGCCAGCAAAAAAAATCGTCCCCGGTCTCCCATCGCTAATCAAAACTTGTGTCACCCCTATCACATCTAGCACCCAACTCCCCTGAAGTTGGCTTCTGTCATTTCGCAAACAGCCATTTCAGTGATTCGAACAAACAGGTGGTTAATTTTGAATCTGGCGGGATTTTCAAAAATATGAATGATTATAAATACATCAAATCATAAATATTTGTGAAAATTTATGAATTCAAAATCAGACTCAAAATGTGTCGAAATCGGTTTGTTATAAACGCTTGAACCAATTATGTATATTCAGACTAACTAATTTTGCCATAATTTACTGATGCGAATAAAACCGCATAATTGGGATTATTGCATAACGGTAAAACTATAAAATCCACAAAATCATAATCCGAATAAAAATTACGATGCGAACCATCTCTAAATTTATAATAATAAAAATTTCCGAGAACAAAATTATGAATACCAAATGTTTGGTAATTTTGGGTTTGGGGATTTTTTATGATTGCGGATTTTGATTTAAGAGATTTTTAATTTGGGAATCCTGTGATAGATAAAAAAAATTGGAGATATGTACATATTTAATAAATTTTGTTATTGTGAATTTTGTATCTAGGGATTTTGAAATTGAATGTTGCGCTGAAAATTACGGCTCAGAGATTTTGTGCATAGAGACGCTATGCTCAAGACTACGCTTCAACCCATTTTTTCGGACAAATTTGGCTATAACTTATTGATAAGAAAAGGGCCGTACAACTGCATGTTGTAACGGTACTAATTTGAAAAAAAATCTCAATAAAAAATTCCCATGCGGACTATCTCTAAATCTGGCTATACCTTATTGATGAGAATAGGGCCGCAAAATTAGTTGTTCTAACGTTACTAAGACCACAAAAATAAAATCCCAATAAAAAATCCCCATGAGCACTATCTCCAAACTCGTAATCCGAATAGAATAGAAATTTTTGAGAAAAAAATAACAAACACCAAATTTTTGGCGATTTTAGGCTTGAATATTTTGGATTTTGGGATTACGTGTTTGGGAGTTTGGGTTTATGGATTTTGAGTTTGAGATCTCAAATTTGATGACTTTTTTCCCCATAAATACATGATCCTCTTAATAAATTATCGCATAACACATAATCCAAAATGTCCAATTTTGTTTTAGGCAATTTTGAAATTGAGGTTTGTGAAATTGGGGATTTTCGTTTAAAAGCATAGCTTATTTAGGGATTCAAATTCACAATCTTAATAATAACAATTTCCCCAAAATATCACAAATACCAGCTGTTTGGGCGATTTGGGGTTTGTGGATTTGGTGTTTGGCAATTTTAGGTTTGAGGATTTGAGGTTTTGGCTTTTAGGTTTTGAGGATTTCGGGTTTGAGAATTTCGGGTTTGAGATTTTGGAAAATTTGAAATTGGGGATTTTTGATCGGTTAGAATGAGTGACTACATTTTTAATGTGATGAACTCTTTTTATTAACCAATCTAGAGGTCTTTGTGATATTTCTATTGGAGTATAGAAAAGTTACGAAACTTTCTTCCCTAGTGAAAATGCTTAGAAAACCACATCCCAATTATTTTTTGGTAATGTTTTTTTTCTCATAAATATAGCTGCCGAGTACCCTATCATCGAACCTTAATGGACGTCTCAGCTCCCAGAGTTTCGGGTTCCGCTGCTCTGCTTGTATCCCAAAACACTTAACATAAACCGCAACCAATTATCTTTTCCACTCGATTGCAACCTACCGAAATGATTCACTTGTCTTGGTTGAAAACAGTTTTTTTCTTCTTCTTCTTTTTTTGAGTGGTGGTTTCACTCAACATTCTTTTTCTGATGATGCCTAATTTACGTCTTCACAACGAACAATGCAACTTTTTCTACCAAACCCAAAAGTGGATCGCTGCGATGGCACGTCCTGTTGATGAACCTGTGGTATGTGAGTTGGCTCGTAATAAGCCTTCTTTTGTCTTATAACTAAATTTACCTCTCATATACTTTATGTCAAAAGACTTATTATTGTCTGTAAGTCCATCTGGCGATACCATGTCGGACGGTGACCACGGCAGTGACCACCCATTGTCTTTTTTACAAAACACACACACGCGATTCATCCATTATTATGAATTTATGTATATAAAAGAACCAATCAAAGCCCATTGAAATTGTTCAAGAACAAGACAAGATAAAAGGTCTGTAAGATGGCATGATGGTCATTATATTCGATATTATTGGTCGTTTCAGAATTTTTAATGTTCTTTTTCTTTGGTTTTCAATAAATATACGTAAGTATGTGCGCACGGGTATTCTTCAACAAAAAATAAATACGAACGGAGCGCGCAGATCTCTGGGATCGGTTAATATACGGAAAAAACCAACATTTAACATTCCAGCAGTTTTCTAGGGTTTTTTTTCGGGGTTCGATACATTTCGGCGCGGGGATCACCGCCATGATAATAAAAAAAAGATCCAAGAAGCAGCTATGGGAAGCCAAGAGCCACCATATAAGAGACCGAAAAACCAATAAACGAACAAATCATCAAATTTTCAGTAGAGAGTAATCTTCACAAATTAGAAGCGCATTACAAAGCATAAAAGCGCCCCTTCTTTTTTGCTTTTATGATGATCACTATGATCTTTTTGTATTTTTATTGTGTGCTGAGAAGATGCTGATCGATAATGCTCCATGAATTGGAAGAAGATTGAAAAATTCCAACATAAAAAGAAGAAGGTCAAGGATGCTTGTCATACGTTGTAGATCTCGATGTATGTCTGATGCTCAGTGATACGTGAAACCAACCGCGCTGAGGAAGATATAATGTACTCCACTCCACATGATACTATCCTAGATTGCTTCTTTAAAGATCTACAAAGACGAGAAGACTACTCTGACATGTTTAGACAAGATAGAGTCTCTCTATTATGAGCTTAAGAGCTCTATACACAAAACACACGATACACAATCGATTTTTTTTCTGAAGCCATATAAAATGTTGCATCTGGTCATAATTTTTCTGAACTGGACAGATTGACCGATGTTAACCAATTTTTTTAGTTTCATCTTTTCTGTGGTTTAAACAAATTTTTTTTTAGGTTTTCTTTTCGTTTTGTAGTTTTTTCTTTTTTTGAGTTGGTTTGAAATTCGAATCTTATAATCGGAAAATAAATTGAACGTCTCAGAACTCAAATGTGTGTGCTACGGTGGTCCAAATACCGCACATACCTATACAGAATAAGAGGATTGAACGGACCACGGACCCAAAAAACTGGAGAGCTTCTTAGAGCCCCAGAGCACCACCAGCAGCAGACCATTATGTCAACAATGCCAGATGGCAATGACTTGGTCTTGTTATGGTTTTATAAGTTTTTTTTTGTTCGGCTCTGACAGGCGATAATAATAAAAAGCAGAACGACATATTTGGCAAACAAAGTGACATGACGGTAAAAGAGATATTATATTAAGAACAGATGCAGATGCAGACGAAGGAGCGCTAATGAAGTTGCTGCAAGAATAAAATTGCATTGTTAATGAGAGCAATTTGGTCATTGGCTTCTTTTATGGATATACAAGCTGGCCCGGCGAACTTCGTATCGCCTCAACTTTTAAATGTTACCAATGTGTGAGTGCGGCTAGGCCTGTTCCAAAAACCGGGATCCCTGTACAAAACCGGTGTTCACTTGGTACCGGACCCGATATTCTAAAGTACCGATATCCCGTTTTTTTGGTACCGAGTTAAAAAGAACGATTCATTTCAACCATGAGCCGGTTTTTTCAGGTTTTTTGGTACCGGATTTTAACCCGGTACTCAAAAAACCAGCCTATGGTTAAAAAAAACCGTCGGTACTGAAAAAAACCTGAGTCGGTTTTTAACCCGGTACTCAAAAAAACCGGCTTATCGTTAAAAAAACCGTCGGTACTGAAAAAAAAACCTGAGTCAGGGAAACCGCTTGTGGTACCGGGTATTGAAAAAAAACCGAAACCCGGTACTGAAATCTCGGTACCGAACAGGCCTAAGTGCGGCAAAAGTACTGAACTCCGCGAATGTGTTGAGGAGATACAGGCACAGTTTAAGAAATTGACCCAAAATATGGCCATCGAACGGCATGATCTTGAACACATTGTTAATACTTACACAAAATCTCACGGCTAAATTAGATGCTTTTCCAGAGTTACAGAGCTTTTAAAAAAGGTCTAAAATAGAAAATAGTCTAATTTATTTTTTAGTCTAGCACCGAATTTCCCAATCAAATTCTAATGTGTTATGTATATCATTGCAAGGGAAATTTTATGTAGTCTTTTTGTCCTCACAAAATTTCTTCTGTATCTTTTGCCATTTTTTAAATAATCCCAAAAAAAAAACGAAAAATTACCCCCCTTTCCCCCTTTTCATAAGGTTGCGGACCACCATTCGCTTTTTTTTTCCCATAATCCGGGGACCATTACCAACCATCCTGCAAAAAAGATTCCAATGTAGGATTTTTGCCGACCAAATATCCTAACTTTCTTAGACTAACAAAAGCATCAGAAAATGAGCTGCCTTGTTAATTTTTCTCGGTCGATTTTCCAGATGTGTCTCTACTGAGGATAGCATAGATATTTTAAATACACAAAAATCCGCTAATCTGCGAAAAGGAGGTGGAAAATCCTTTTGGCATTGACAATTTTTTTTTGCAGATATTTCAGTAGGAATAGAGGTTCTTGTGCTGAAGGGGACCGAATTACTGAGATCCGCCAATTCGTGCAGAGAAACAATGTCCCAGATATCAAATGCTATTGGGTTATTGGGGGTGTAAGCCATTGAGAGGGGTTTCTGAAATCCGTTCCAGGAATATTGGCGATGGATCATTATATATACATATATGTATATAGGCAAAAGTTGTACATCAAGTAATTTTGTATTGGCAAATTTTGTAAATTTTTCGTTAGAAATTCTGGTCATCAATTAGATGGAAGCCGTGTAGGGTGGAGTCTACCGAAAATGAATAGAAATAGGCAGAAGAATGTAAGAAAGAGTTTTCATCATAATCTTGCTCACTGTAAATTTTCTACATGTTGAAATCCGATAATTCGGTCAGTTGATGTTGGAGATCAATCTGGTGGGGCAAATTTCCTAAACTGTACTCATTGTGAACTTTTCACATGCTTGAATGCTTGTTTCGCTATTTAGGCTGTCGTTTCGCTCTACTTTCAGATGTAACTACAGGCCAGGGTGGTGCAAAATCACTAAGGTCATCAAATTTGTTTGTGAAAAGCATAAGAAAATGAGGAAATGAGCAAACTCTTTTAGTATTTTTCTCCTGCCTATTTTTCTGATTCGGCAGTAGCAATTCTTTTATCGTGAAAGTAAGTCATTTAGTGGCAATAGATATGGCAAAACCAATTCAGTTATTGCAAGTGGAAGTTTTTCAGTTGCATGTAGAAACTTACTTAAATAGACAATTCTATACCTTCAAGCAATTGCTTCAATAGTAGACTACTGGCCAATTTTTCAAATTGTGAAGAGTTGTTCCCGTAAAAGAAAAAAACAGTACAAAATAATTGTTCATCCATCATCCTGAAATCTAATTCGACAAAGAAGGAGATTAAATGCATATATAGGACTGTGAATTGCAAACTTCCAGCGGTTTATAAGCTATCCTGCTGATCCTGGTCGTCAATTTGGCGGGAGGGGTTGGAATTTACTGAAGTCGGAAAATCCGTTCATGGTATAGACCAGTGATTCCCAAACTGTGGGGCGCGCCCCCCTAGGGAGGCGCGAGAGCTTGGGAAGGGGGGGCGTGAGTACGACTTATATATTGCTGTAACAATAAATTTATTTTCATACTAGCTAGGAGCCTCTGGCCAAAAGATCGCTGAAAATATTTTAGGTCGAAATCGCTTTACATTGACGTCTAGGCTCGTGATGAAAAAAAATTCTTTTGATTTATTAGATCACCTTCGGACTCTTATAGCTCCAGTAATACCACTGCTTTACTTATCTCATCATTAAAAAAATATTTTTTTTTTGTGTTATGATGACTTATTTCTGTCAAAAGACGATTTTAAGTAATCATTTCCACTTGCGTTTGGCTGTACAAATCCCCACCATAAATAAAACTGCTTGGTACTGCCAAACTTGCGAAGAAACTCACGTTGAGTGCTTTTCAAAAATGTCCAAAATGTTCCAAAACTTGGGCTACACTAAGAAACAATTGTGCTTTTTCTACGCAAGAGTGGGTAACGTGTTTGCATACGAGTATTTGCATTGTTAACAGGCTATTATCTGCATTGGACTATGACAATTTGGTGGCTCAGTGGCAGAGATGTCTATCTCTGAGTTGCCGGTGCGTGGGTTCGAATCCCACTGTGACCCATGGATGTTTGTGTTGTCCATAAAAATGCTCCTACGGCAGCCGGTTCTTCGATGTAAATCGTCCCGGAGCTACCCGTTATTTAAAAAAAACGGCCAAGAGCTGCCTAAACCCCCTTCGATTCAAGAGAGAAAAAGAAAATCTCTTGAATTGCTATAACAACAACAACAACCAAGTCCAATCTAAAAAAAAAGTCTAGACTTCTGTCCAAAATTAGTTTGTGATTGCCTAAATGTTTGCAAATCATGTCTCAGCATTTTACAGCTTTGAGAAATTATAAGGAAGTTTTGAATAAAATAAAGCAATTAACCGAAGAACGCAAATATATAATTAAAGTCCCCACGAAGTGAACAATGGCGGAAATAAAAATTTTATTATGCCTATTTTCGGTTTTTGGCCAAAATTTGTTCCGGTGGCGCCAGCCTCAGCAGCCTTCGCAAAGAGGGGCGCCGACTGAAAAAGATTGCGAACCACTGGTATAGACAAAAGCTACATAAATAATTTTTGTATTGGCAAATTTTGCAGAATTTTTGGCAGGTATTCCACGTACTTGGTCGTGGTTGATAGGAGGAGTACAGGGTGGTATTTACAAATTTTAGCTTATCAATTCAGGTGAAATAGGCTGAGTAATGTAAGAATAAATTGCCTTCAAAATTTCGCTTCAACTTATTCCGATGAATAGGGCAGAGTGAGCAATACGGTGGGGCGAATTAACTGAAATTCTCTAATCCGTCTAGGTGATTTTCGAGACTAAAGTCATCTCAAAATTCAGTTTCCAACTTTTGCTGGGTTTTAGTACAAATTAACTGAAATAATAGGATAAGGCAAAAGGTTTCTTTAGCTTTCCAGCCTTTCCAAGCGAAAGCAAAATTTGCTGAAATATGCAAAGGCTGAGGAAATTGAACCGCTTTCACATTATTATCGATCGATTTTTGAATGTTTCAGAAGCTGTTCGGTTGGTGCTTATGGAAGAGAGAGGGGACGGGAGAGATAATTTAGCGGATGAACGGTCACTTGATAAACATACACTCCCAGTCACTTGAATAGGGACAAACTTTTCGAGAGTTGTTTATCTCAAAATATCCTTTTCCTTGCAGCATAGCGCATAACTCAGTATTTGTTTACAAAGGCTATTATGTTGCTCATAGTTTGCGAGAAAAAAATTAAACATTTAATAACAACAGTTATGTTTCATCAACATTATGCTGATGCACTAATAAATTCTATGTTCAAAAATGGGTCACTTGAATAGGGACAGTTGCGATTCGGTCGTTATTTCGAAAGTGCTAGTATCGTATCCAAACTGTTTTTGTTTTAATCCACTCAGATCGTGTTTTGACTTTAATTTTTGTTAGTTTCGGTAATCATGGGTAGAGGAAAAAGCATTAAATACCGCGCAAATGGCTCAAATCGATGTTTTGAGAAATAAACAACACAGATTACGCGAAATTTCGAAAATAGTGAAAAAAGTAAATCGGTTGTGTTTAACTATTTAAAAAATAAAAGTGGAAATGGACGAAACATAAAAGGACGTACGCGAGGTGCCCAAACCGCCAAAGGGAAAAGGGCCATTCTGCGAGCCGCCTCTAATTTTGCTCTATCAGCGGCTAGAATTGGAGCTAAAGTCGGCGTTACAGCTAGTTTATCAACAGTTAAACGTGTAATAAGGAATTCCTCACACCTAAAACACCGGATTAAAACAAAAACAGTTTGGATACGATACTAGCACTTTCGAAATAACGACCGAATCGCAACTGTCCCTATTCAAGTGACCCAATTTTGAACATAGAATTTATTAGTTCATCAGCATAATGTTGATGAAACATAACTGTTGTTATTAAATGTTTAATTTTTTTCTCGCAAACTATGAGCAACATAATAGCCTTTTTAAACAAATACTGTGTTATCCTCTCCGCTGCAAGGAAAAGGATATTTTGAGATAAACAACTCTCGAAAAGTTTGTCCCTATTCAAGTGACTGGGAGTGTACATATAGCCAAACAAATGAAGAATATAAACTGCTTTCACAATTTTTCTCGGGTTGCAGATGTCCATATAGGTATTCTGTTATTGAGGATGGAAAATCATTCACTGCTGATGAGAGCGGTGATAAATCAGGCGAGGGACAGAATAGAACAAAATCCGCTAATCTGCTCAAAAGTATGGTCTTCATAAATTAACACGTTGCAAATTTTTCGCATGTTGCAATTTTTGACAGTTCGAGGTGGAAACCAAGGAGGGTCCAATTTACTGAAATTACATAGAATTGTGAGGGCTAATGTGGGCAAGACCTGTCTTCATTAACTCTGTCGTTCAAGTGTCAATCCAGTCAAAGAAATTTATTGAAATCCGCAAATATTTTATTCAAGTTATCAAGTTATTCAATTTTCAGAAAAATTTGTTTTCATAATTTTGACTTTTGTGAATTTTATTCGTGTTTCAATAGCAGTTATTCTCTTGTTCGGGGTATAGACATATCCGATGGACCTTAACTTACTGAAATCCACTAAGCTATTCCGACGATAGAGACAAAGATATGAGATTGAAGCATTTTCACAATTTTAGTAATTGTAATTTTTACTACGTTTCAATGGATACGTATTGTAGTATAGGTTACCATATACTCTTCACTGAGTAGAGACCAATGATTTAGAGTAAGCTTACTGAAATTCTGTAATTCGTTTAAAAAATATCGGAAAAGCTTGTGAAACACAAATAAGAAAATAAAACAAACAAAACACCAGTATAACTATATGGATAGGTATCCGGTGAGGCAAATTTTCTTAAATCACCTTATTACCTAAAAATGGCTCTTTTAACATTTTTTTTTGAAGCGGTAATACGAAATTTCGGACGCTGTAGGAACGTTGCAGAAGTCTTTTAGAATTTTTCGCAAGTTAGATAGAGACCAAGCCGTTGGTCTAAAACATTGCAAATGACGGCCAAAGGACACACAAAAGCTGCTTTTTAAACTTTTCTTATAGAAAATTTTATTATTGTTTTTTTTTAGAAGAGAACAATGCGGAATAGCAAATTAACCTGCATCGGCTTATTCTTTCAGGAGATAAATGCAAGTTTTGTGAAAAAGAATTCTTCTTTCTTCTTTGTCATTGTGAATTTGTTTGAGTTTCAATTTCATTCAGATATTCAGGATGAGGATTAAATCATCAGGGCAATAATCCAAAATTACGTCAAGACATCAAAATAATATAACCCAAAATATAAAAAAAAACTCATTGTGAATTGTTGCTGATTGTGAATGTTCGGGTTATCTCAATGGATAGGCCAAATCCAGTGAAATGAATTTACTGAAATCCAGCAATTAATTTATGAACTGTACGAAAAGGAACTGTTCTTATAATTTGGTCATTGTGAATACATATTTTGCATGTTTCAAAAATTACTCTGCTATTCGTGGAGGAGACCTAACCGGCTGCAATTCTGTTCGCTAAACGATAAAAAAAATAAAGACAAAATTATGAAAAAAATAATTGTAATTGCTCCCTATTGTGAATTTCCTGTACATGCATATACTGCTTGTATAGACCAACCTTTGGGGTACACTTACTAACAATCGGTAATTCGCCCAAGAAATACAGGAAAAGGTATGTTTGTCTTTATACTTCCGCTCATTGTGAATTTCTCATATGCATCGACAGTTGTTCCCTCAATTGGGCTAAACACCAATTATGTGGAGAAAATTTACTGAAATCCGCTGATACAATCAAGAAATATAGGCAGAAAAAGCCAAAAAAGAAACCTATTGTGAATTTTGGATCATTGTGAATTTTTTGAATGTTTCAATAGTTATTATGTTATTCCGGCTCGAGCCAAATCCAAAGAAACAAAAATCATGAAAATCGGTTCAGCCGTTCTCGAGTTATAAATGGTGTAATGGCCATATGGCCAAAAAATAAGTACACCCATACGAATTTTTCTTATCACCCTGTAGCCAAGTAGTTATTTGAGCAAATAAAATCATATGGAAAGATTTAAATGCCTAATTGGTGAGGAATCAAATAATATGTAAATTAGCATATTATAATAAATAACAGCTTTCATTTACCTTGAAAAAGTACGAACTGCCTAAAATAGGCTTGACAAAATAATAAGAACATGCCAGTTAATTTGATTAAAACTGGTTTTAATTTAAATATTATGTTCTGATTCGACAAGAATTTGATTTATTTTATTATTTAAAAATAAATGGTTCTTTATTTTGAAAAACAAAAAGGTTTTTATTGGCCCTCTGGAGATAATTCTTATGGCATGTTCCCATACATCCATATATCCAGTTACTTCCAGGAAATTCCGTAATTTTTCCGTTTTGTGAAAACTTTGTTTCTAGTTCATTGATTCAACTCTCCCTAAACATTCCGGATTCCATTTACTTCTATTAACAATGTGCGAGGCCACTCGATTTAATTGAAGCGGATCCTTGACCAGTTTGTGAGGTATAGTTAGGGTTAATATCCTGCTGAAATCCCCATTTAAAGTGTATGGGTTCATCAGCAAAATATTCTAGGACTCTCAATTAACATTTCTTATATGGAAATTGCCTCATTGTAACGGTTATTAGGTATATTTGAACGAAACCAGACTATGAAAATCAAACCATAGACCATGTTTTTTCGGCTCCATGGGAAATAGCCAGTTAAGGTAGCGTATATCATATTATTTTCTTTCCTGAATGAAGAATATTACGAAGGGAGTAGTTTCCAATCAAATTTATTACGATCTCATAAATAAAACAGAATATTCAGTGAGTTTTCATTGTTTGGTCTGGAAAAAGAAGAACTATCTATCAAAAATGTTCTTGTACCGTCAACAATTTTTGACATCGCCATGGAAAGTTCTAAACTTTTTGCCAAAACTGCTTTACTTCTTGTATTCTCCGATTAACTTTTCAAAGCGATTCTATATTTTCAATATTTCCCCGAGAAAATCATCAGTCATGCCAAGGGAACTTTTCTCGCCATAGTAATAATGAGATCGACAGTTATCCTTAAGGCCCTTACATGGACTTAACCGCAATTGAGACTGCTTTTCTTTAGTTTTTAACGATTTACACACTAAATACAATGTTTAGCTGGTTTATTTCGTTATTGAGAGAATAATTTTTCCGCCATTTCAAAGTTTCGAACTTAAACGTCTTTTTTTCGTACCTAGCATGCGTGTTTTGCCCCTTAAGAATTTTTGTTTGTTTTTAAATTAACGCTTGTTGCATAAACCAATAACTAAATAAACAAATCCTTGCGGAAAATAGCAAGTTGTTGTCAACAAATTGAAAAACCCGATGGTGTACTTATTATTTTGACCAAGCTGAAAACCCACTCCAAAGCTAATATCGGGGAGGGACTAAGATAATAGGGGGATGTCATTTAGTTTTTCGGCTCCGTTGGCATTGTTGTATCCTAATTGTTGTAATGGCTATCTATTTGGAGTAAATCAATTTTAAAAAGGGATTGAAAATTTTGCATAAAAAGGTACATGGAGGATGTACTTATTCTTTTGTCCATATGTGTCTATAGAAGAAGATTGCAATTTAGGTTTTTGGTCTCATACCGGTCAATTTGGGGTTATACCGGGAAAAAGGACTTCAAATCTATTAATTTGCAGCGAGTAGCGACATTTTAAGTAGCCAGCACTAAAGCTTTTGGTTCCGCCACTTATAAAGTTGTGGCTACGTTTTCGGTACTCTAAATGGTAATGTTAAATGCCGATTTTAGTGGCATTCGGGTGGCAAGAAATTTTCGAAAAAGTAAAAAATTTTGATTAAGCTTCAAAGCAGAGCTTAACATCAAACTAGTAGCTGCTCTTCAGTTGTATGTATATGCAATCCTCCTCTGCTGATATGCAGACACTTATTTTCTACTCTCCGCGTATGACTCACAATATAATTCTCTTGTGGTCATTAACTACGGGATGATAACGAAAGACCTCTCGTCGACATACCGTTCAAATCCATTGAAATTTCTTTGTGTGATATCATCAAGCGTCCATACTCTAAGGCCAATTAGCCAAGCGACAATACACCGTCTGACAATTACCACCATTATGAATATCTTAAGCAAATATCTCATTATCTAAAGCCAGAAGATTTATTCAAACCGTTCGCCTCACAGGTACACTTCTCTGCCTCCGTGGAATCTTCTTCTCGGATCTTCTATATGTGAAAACCCCAATTAACAACAAGACGCTGAAAAAATAATAATCAGCGTCCTCTAAAATGCATAAACAACACGTACAGGCCGGCCGGCGTTTGTAAGTACGTTCAAAATTCACATCTATCAGAGGAAAGTAGTCGAGAAATTCCAAATGACATCATTTTGTATATGTGCACAAGCGCCAGAGTCGAGTTAATCCAGAAAATCCCAAAAACCAACAAAAGACCGAAAAATCTTTCGTCTCGTCCGTGAAGTCCGGACGCATAATGACACAAAACAGCCAAGTTGCCAAGATCTAGCATAACATCGGGATGGTAACATCCCATCAATATTACTTCCTCTTCCCAAAACATCGCAAAGAAAGAACGTTTAAGCCCATAAGAAGTTCGGACGACATTATACGAGTACAACAAATATAAGAAATAAGCCAGCAGATTCAATGTATACACGTTCACGTGAAAGGTAAACATTGAAGAGGCGCTTAACCATAGTGCAGGTTGATGAATTCTTATTTTTTTCTCGACCTCCTACGAGCCAAAGAGCCCATGGGTGCATTTTTTCTTCCATTTCTTGTGTGTGTGTGTGTTTATTATACACGTCGCAGCAGGTAGCCGAAACGGAAGATTTAGACGAGTAACCTCTATCCAATTTCATGCTGTTTTTTTCTTGATCTTCGCGGTCCATCTGAGGACCAAAGATAGGAAAGAAAACATCACAAAAACTCAGCAGTACACGGTGAGCCTTTTTATCGTGATGTTTTGTTCGTTTATGTCTTCTTGAATGGACGAGGACCAATTGTGTATATGAGTTTCATTGAGACGAAGATATGGCCAAGAAACCCATAACTCTGTCGTGTCGTTCAGAGCCTCATCAAGTGGCGCTAAACATGCGCTTGTCGCTTGTGCAGAAGATGAGCATCGCCCCGATGAAAAGAACATTTCGAGACGATCAAACAACAAGTGCCTGGTCTTATGTTGTCTCGACTCTCGTAAAGAAGCATCATTAGGCGAATTGACATTCCTTTGAAATAAGATGCCAAACGCAGAACAGCAGCAGCACAGCGCCAGCCTATATGCCGAGATTGAAGATCGGCCCTCTCCATTTCGGGACGTTGCTATCTTAATGAGATCTTCCTTTTTGAGAGAAGATTACGCGTACGGTCTGCCGCGTTTCAGTATACCGTAGATTCCCGCTACGCTCTAAGCTAGTTAAGTGATTAAGGTAAGATTCATTGAGGGACCTACCTGGAAGAGAAAATTCTTAATGAAACAATTACCAACAATGAAATTGACAGAGAGGGTCCTTGAGACGAAAGTCATTGACAAGTGATGGTCATAGAAAAGAAGAGATTGGTTACGGTTGATTTCAAAGATGACAAGATCTAGGGCTCGCAGAGGTGCTCTTGATGTTTAGCCTTGTTAACAAGTCAATGACAATGTGATAATTAGGTTTTGAATGTGAGTAGTATGTGCTTTAGGAAGAAGAGAGGTTCTACTTGAGCAATCTCAGGTAAGGTATTTGAGATAGGTTTTGAGTAAAGTTAAGAATAATTTATGCTTGTATTTATGCATTTTTGTTTCAGCATAAATGTGGCTGTGGATTGCCTGACATTGGAGCTTAGCCGCTTTGATCGTTAACCTTGGTATGTCGATCTGGTCTTGGCCACGCAACCTTGCCCTCCTATTTCGATGGTGGCGGGCGTTCTCACCTAGCGAGTGCTCCCAGTGAGCTCTCGGTCGTCCACGCAAGCTGTCTCCGTCCCATTTTTACTTAAATACAGGCTGGCTCGGCGAACTTCGTATCGCTCTACTGGCTTATATTCCAATTGTGTCAAGACCTATTCTGCTATTGAGTGTGGAAGTCATTGAAGAGAGAGGGATTTCTGTTCGGAGTAGATACCAATTTGGTGAGGCTTAATAAAAATCGCTTTTCAGTTTAGGAGAGAAATAAAGCCAAATGTATGTGAAAAAGAACTGTTTTCACAATTTTGCTCATTGTGAATTGTTCACATGTTTCAATCGATAGTTATTCTACTATTCTGGGTCGAGACCAATGATGTAGCCTCTGTTCGCTGAATTCCAGTAATTCATTTTTCATAGTTTTCAGCTATTCGGTGTATAAACTAATTGGGAAGGGAAAATGATCGAAAATTCCTTAACGCGTTCAGGAAATGCAGCAAGACGTATATGAAAAAGGACTAATTGTGAATTGTTGCTTATTGTGAATATTTCGCATTTACACGTTTTCAATAGCTATTGCGGCCGAGATTTGAAGACTTTCCTTCATATATATTTTGGTACATTGTGTACAGTAGGAATTGCAAAATTACATAAAGAAAAATCCAAGTGGAAAATTTACAAAAATACGCTAATCCGTACATAGTGACGTGATTAGAAACGAGAAAATTTTGAAGGCAGCCATTTTGCACATATGTATGTATTTTTTCGTATATCTCGATGTCGAAAAATTTGCAGCAATGTATGTATGTATTACAAAAACACCAGAATAACTATTGAAATAAATAAAATTCACAAAGATCCTCTTTAGCCACTTTTCTTAACACATTCACTGTCTGGTCGGTTTTCGCCAGCACGACTTAGTCAAATTCGCCAATTCTTTCAAAAAATAGAGAAAAGCATTACGTGAGAAAGAACTGCCTTTAGAATTTTGCTCATTGTGATTTTGTTGGCATGTTTCAACAGTAATTCATGGAAGAAACCAATTCGGCCGAAAAATCTTTAAAAAATCCGTTTAATCGTTAATGAAATACATATATGCAAAAGTATGCGAAAAAATCATTGTGAATTGTCGCCCATTGTAAATTTTCCGTGTTAATATTTACACTGCTGTTCCATCCGAAGCTTTGTGTAGACCAATCCGATGGCATCAATTTAATGAAATCCAGTAATTCGTTCAAGAAATACTGAAAGAAATATGTGAAAAAGAACTATCTGAACTAACTGAATTTTTGCGTGTTTGAATAGTTATTCTGCTATTCCACCCAAAGCCTAATCCAACAAACCCAATATCATGGAAATCAGTCCAGCCGTTGTTTATATACAAATGGTGTAACTAACACAGGGGCGTACGTAGAAAAATATTTCAGGAGGGGTCTTGCAAACGAGGTTCTCGCTGGCAGCTGGGAGTCCAGCGTGAGTGGATGCTTGGCGCGACCGAAACACTGTTTTTGTCAAACAATACCAAAACATTTGTTATTGTTGCCTTAAAGGATCCACACATCTTTGAATCTTAGCCGATGAAAAAATCATGCCGTCAAGCAACATTTTAAGTATCGAGAGCAAAAGCTTTTGATTCCGCCATTGTATCGGTTACGAGTTTGCACACCCAAATTTTAAATTCATCGTAACATCATCCAGTAAAGTTCCTGCTTTTTGGAAAGCTCCTGCGTGATAGCATTTGGATTTTTGTAGTGATGGAAATTGCTGTCACTACATATCCCGGAATAATACGGTTTCGTCACTCCGCACTTTGCCACTACATTGTGTGCAACTGTAAATTATAATTTTTAAGTGCCAAACCCATAGCTGTATAAACTTCGAAAGATTGGCTACCTAATAGTAAAATTTAGAACTGTAAAGCTGATAGCGTCACTACAAAGTTCCACTGGAAATTTTAAAGTACCATTCGGAGCTGTCCGTAAGCTTCCCGTAAGGGAAGAGATATAGGTTGAAAGGCCCTGGCCGATTCCTATATTTTTTTCAGTTGTGGCAAAACTGCGGACCCTTAGCTATGCAGGAGGGGGCTCATAGGTTGAACGGCTCAAACCAATTCCTTACTTTCGTTACTCGCGTTACTTTCCCGCATTATCCGAGTAAAACCCCTGTGCTGTGGGGGCAGAATAAACCTCAGTGTTCCTGGCTTGTCGTATAAGGCGACTTAAAGGATAGAATTTGTATGCCAGCAACTTGCGCATCTGAAAATTAATTATGCTAACGAAACGTCTACTAGGTCGCGGATTAGGACTGACTTACCGGTTACGACTTTTGGCTTTCGCACAATGACAAAGATTGGATTCTGGAACGTGTGTACTCTCTTGGACAATGGTTCAGAAGGCCCACAAAACGCACGTTTTCTTCAAATAGAGAGTGAGTTTAGACGATACAAACTCAACTGGCTGGGTTGGGGCTGAGCGAAATTAGATGGTTGAATAGTGGAGAATATTTTTCTCCTACTCGTAGCACGGTATTATTGTATTCCGGCAAAGCTTCTGGCAGTTCTCGGGAATCAGGCGTTGGGCTCTTATTAACCAGAGCAGCTCATAGCAGTCTGATTAGTTGGGAACCAGTTTGACCGCCAGGTTCCGTACTAAAATGAGAAACATTACAATAATTCAATGTTACGCTCCAACTGAACCTCATAGCGCCGAAACGAAGGACTCTTTTTACGAACAACTGAACACCATCCAGTGTAAAACACCTAAGGGCGACATTGTAGTGGTGATGGGTGATTTAAATGCTAAGGGTGGTGCCGACAACGATGGACGTGATGGGGAGACACGGTCTGGGTAACCGGAACGATAACGGTGAGAGGTGTGTAGAATTCTGTAACTTCCACCGCCTCGTCATTGGTGAAACTATGTTCGAGCATAAGAATTGTCATAAGATCTCCTGAACGTCTGTTGATCGATACCAAACCGAGAATCAAATCGACCATTTTGCCATTTCTAGCAGATTTAGAAGTTGCCTTCTGGATGTCCGTAATAAGAGAGGTGCTGACGCAGGTATGGGAAGAAACCACCATCTGATGGTTGCAAATGTTCGTTTGCGGATTGCTTCCGTGCAATCTCGGCGAGATACTTCGTCCCGGCTCCGTAAGTTCGACACCGCCAAATTATAACATCCAGCTGTAGCTCAACAGTTTAACGATCACCTTGCGCAGAAAACATCTGTGATTATAAGTCACCCAGTTGATGACTTAAATGCTCACTGGGATGTAATAAAAAATGCGTACCTGGAGAGGCGCTGAGACCGTTCTTGGGCCAAATCCGGCCTCCCGGCCAAAGTCTTGGATGTCGGACGCAACATGGCAGCGGATTGTCGAACGGAAAGAGCTTAGGGTGGGTCTAGCGTCGGCAACAGACGAGAATCGTAACAACATTGAGCTCCTGTACCGTTCGAAAGCTCGGGAAGTTCGACGTAGTGTACGCGGTGACAAAAGAGTATATACCAACATCGCGCTATGCGATGGAACCCCTTATCACAACGTGGACGCCAAAGGGGTCGCCCTAAAATCACGTGGCGTAGATCTGTGATAAGGAATGTGCGTCTTTGAGAAAGAACTGGGGTCAAATACGTTACATGGCCAGAAACCGTACGCGATGGCGAGTAGGTGTAGTAGACGCGCTATGCCCCACAAGGGGTTAAGGCAACTTAGTAGTAGTATTCGGAGCTGTTAAATATTTGTTGTCATGTTCTACAAGAAAAATTTCCAGTTTAAGCTGCCCTAACTCTGGGAGAAACTATACACGCAATCTTTCTCCGCTTGAGAGCTAGATAATAGTTTGCTACTGGACATTTTTTGTAGTGCCTTTCTGACATTAGGTTCTCTTAAAATTTCTTCATAAATGTCTTCTATATCGAGTTTGGAACGTCTTCATTTTTCGTTTTCATAAACCCATTTCGCATCTCAATCTCACGCGAATCATAGTCCGTCACATGCTGAATCCTAAGAACTGTCATAAATTCAATCCATTTCCAGTGGTTTTTGGATAACATTTTGTCTGCAAATCTGAATCTGAAAATCTGAATCTGAAAATTTCCCCTACGTAGGATTGCCACTGAACTAACACGATAATTTCAGGTTCGAGATACCAGTCTGACAAATGTCTGCTAACTATTTTATCGCATTTTCACAAGTTACAATAAAAATCACGACTTTAAGATTTTTCGATCTGCTTCCTCGATCTACAGCAGATAAAAGCATCTCTCGGAGCGCACTGAGCTGTACGTCACGCACCGTTTTCTTAATCTAAGGACGAATTTCTGATAAAGTTTTCTGACCCAATTCCAATCAATGAACCACGCACAATCCTTGGAAACAAGAGATATGAGTAATATTGAACCCATTTATTGAATTAATCAACAATTCAGCTGACCGCGAGCGATAACTGGTCTTCCGTTATACTTTTTTTTATATATATATATTTAAATCTCCTGCACATACGAGTACACACATATTTCAATTTCTAATCGATTCAATAAAATCAACGGCTTGTGCCATTCGAATTCGATTTGAAGCCATACAGATACTGAGATACTATACAAATCTGCTGGAATGCTTGTTGAGAATAACAAATTCGTCCAAATTTTACAAGACAAATCACAAAAATTTATATTAATCAAATTCTAATGACCTCTACAGAGATTTTTTCGTATTTTAATATTTCCATCTCTTTTCTGTACGCTAATTCTATTTCACTCCACATATTAGTACCTCAAGGCCCATTCTTCAAGACAACGGTCAAAAGCTCAAGAGTGTGTATACAAAAATGTCGAAAAAACAAAACGACGAAGAAACAAGAAAACCATTAACAGCTCTAATCTGTCATTATGTGATAATGGTGGGCCGATAATGGAGGAAATTATATATGACCTGGGCCACCTTTTTGTATAAATGATGTTCAAAAAAACAAAATTGAAGTTAGTGTCTCTATCTTAAGAAGAGGCTGTATGCCAGGCTTGGCCAAAATACGGCCCGCGAGCCACAATTCGGCCCGCAAAGGTTTAATATTTGTTCTGCGAGTCAAATAAGCCATTTTTGTTTACAATTTTGCGCCGAGTAGAAAGCAAATTAATTTTTGAAAAAGTGCAAGTTTAAGGAAAATTTTGAACAACAATCTTCAAAAACAAAAAATGCCCCACAAAATGATTTCGAGTGGAATAATTTGGAATTTTTATACGACAAATTGGTCTCTGAAGGCTGTTGTTCAAAAATCTGAAGAAAACGTTTTGTTCAAAGTTTGCTAATGTATAGGGTCTGTAAGAAACAAATAATCGCTCAAAGCCGCTTACTTAGGTTCTGCTAGTACAGCAGAGCGTCAATTATTTTTCGAACGATGATTAACCGAACCGAAGACTCCGCTTTTTATTCAAATTTCGAATTTTTAGAATTCAACTTTTCAAAATTTGGAATTTTCAGAGATTTTCCAAATTATGAATTTCCAGAATTTCGATTCACCAAAATTAACGTTTGTTCCTAGCAAAATAATCTTCTCGTCGCTGAATAAGGCTCGGAATAAATTTGTAAAAGGTGTTGTAGCTGTAGCTCGAAAGTTTCGATGATTACTTTTTTCCTTCCTCATTTTTTCATCATATACACATAACGTGCGGTCAGGTCATATTAGCAAATCGTTTTTTAAAACCAACCACATCTGACCCTGGTAAAAATTAAGTTGGACACCCCTGATCTATGTGATGTATGATGGTCACTTGAATAGGCGCGCAAGTCTTTCGCTCATATTATTTCAATTTTTAAGTGAGTTTCACAATATCTGCTTCTTCTAAATGGTTACCACGACAAAAAGGTCCCACAATAGGAATACGTCAAAGTAGATTTTGATAAAACAATAATCGCCAGGAGAAAAAATGTTGAGGATATCTAATATTTTGTTGCAAAGGGAACAATAAGAAATTCCTAATGTCAAAATTACGAGATAAGAACCCGTTTGGATAATTTCAAGCGCGGCCGTGATTTGAGCAACAAATCTCGGGCAACGCTATGATTTGTGCTTCGGCACCCCAACCGTTTCTACACAAGTCGTGCAACCTATACCTTTGAGGGTGGGGTTTCTATGTCAGCTCATGGCCCTTTGGATAAAGTCGGACCATAAGTTCTGATTTATGTCTTGTATCATCAAGCTTGGTTTGGTGAAGATTGGACCACAAATAACAAATTTTTCCTGGAAAAACATATTATCGGGGGTGGGGCTTCTATGGCAGCCCCACGACTCCAAAGTATCATTTCGCCCGTTTTTTATATTTATAAAAGTTTGGGTTGGATTTGGTTGGTTTATGAATAAATTGTTTTTTAGAAGAAACAGTTTCAGGAATCGTGGCTTCTATGGTAGGCCCATTATTTCATAGTCGGATTTCGTTTGTTGCTTTTTACGCGTGTATTATATTTTCGATTGAACGCATTATTGTGAGGTTTAATGAATATATTTTACAACAAATCAATTTTTTTCGGAGGAACCTACTTTTGGAGTTAGGGTTTGGTTTGTATTGCAGCCCCATGAATCCGTGATCAAATTTCAGTGATTAAGAAATACAAAAAGGCCCTGCAACAGAAATAAGTTGGTGTGTAAAATTATTATAGCCATATCACATCATAGATTCACGCTCTGCTAACAATGCTAGAAAGGTTTTGAAGAAAAGTCATATAACGGTAAATTTCACTCAAAATTTGGATATAAAAGGAACTTTTGAAAACCGACAATTTTTCAGAACAATGCCAATCCTCGATAGGGATGTACAAAGACATCAAAGCCACGGACCTTTGCCACTGTTCAATGAACTCGCCATTTCCAAAAAATTGGAAGTACAGTAGAACACGGATAAATGCAACACGTTTAAGTGCAAAACTCGGATAAGTGCACATAATTTTCATGCACCATCGGAGAAGTGCACAACACACTTAAAAGAGCACACATTTTTTGGCACCATCAACAAAATTTGCAAATGATTCATGACGGATAAGTGGACATTTTCATTGCCAAAATTTATTAGAGCAAACGCGTCAAACCATAGGACCAATTTTACGAATTAATGCGATCCAGAGATCAGGCAATCCAATATTTATATTTCGAATTATGGAAATAGATAAGTATAAATATTGTTCGTTCTGGGAGTCGCTTAGGGCTGAGATGGAGCATTATCTTGCTGACCTACTCTCTGAGCTGAAGGCTGCATGCCAACCGAAGGAAACCTCCGGTCCTCCGTGGCGCTTCAATGAAGATGCTGGTGAGGTGAAAAAGTCGCCGTAAAAAGGGTACAAGCAGGATCTCAAAATTGTAGTGCTTCACAGCAACAACTTGTTAACATATTAACGTTTCTGAATCGGAGCCTCCTTTTGGCGATAAGATGATGGCAGAACTGTCACCACCATAATTGGTGGTTTTAGAAGTGAGGTAAATCGATATGATTTGAAAAAATAGGCATATTCAGGGCCATATTAACGGGGAAGGACATTCTGAGCTATTTGCTTTGATTTTTTTTATAAATTGAGTAGAGCTGATTGGAACGAGTGACCCAAAAAAACCTAACGCATGTGCAATTACATCGCCTGAGTATGTTTACGGCTTGTTTTAGTATAAATTGGAAATGTCCTTGAAAATTCAATTTTGTTTTTATTTAATAACTTTCAACTTTGTTTCAATTCCCCAAAGCAAGTGTCATGAATGATCGATCGACACCGTTACTATACAATAACAACAATATGGCCGTCTGAGGATGACACTTCTCCTTACCGCAGGGCGCAAGTGCTTTCCATAGTATGACTATGCGCATGCGGATGTGTCGGCAATTCAGTGCGGTCAGGCCTATTTCACTCAGGTGATTTTTACCTCCTGGTCGTATTTGCCAATGTCATCAAGTATTTACATATTTCTAAACTGGGGTTTCAACCTGATGAGGATCCTATTCCTCGTACTATGGCCGCATTCTCGAATGCTGTCCTTGTAGATGTGTTTATTTACGTTATCAGCACCGAACTAAAGCACTCCAGTATCAGTGCTTTCTTGGGGCGCAAAAATGAGGCATCCTACACCCTTATTTATAGGAGGACTATCACCACAGAGGCTTGGGCGGATTTTTCCAGAAAACAAATTAGTAAGTGCAATGAATAGAAGGGAGAAATAAAATTACTAAAGAAGCAAAAGGCACCAATCCAAGATGGGTGCCTTGTTCGACGGAGTCGGAGTAGAGAAGATCCGTAGAATTCGAAATTGAAGCAAATTGAAAGCATAACTCAGGCGCTGAAACGGATGTTTTGTAAAAAAAAAAGCTTTGTCCATGTCAGTCCTTTTTACAACGTTTTTGGAAAAAGTGGAGAGTCAGCAAAAAAATATCAAGAACGCTCGAGTCGGTAGCCTCAACATACCAGATCAGGTTATCTAGGACTAGGAGGTACCATGTACCAGAAGTTGCACTTTAACGTATTTGAATCTGCTTGCAAAAGTTCATTTTACCTTAGAGCAGGTATTAATAGAAGGAGAGGGCGAAAGTCACGAATTCCATACAAAGTGACATCTCAAAAATGTGCCGAGAATCTAATACATGGGAGAGCAAGCATCTAACAGTAAAGTAGTAATTGTGTCAAAAATTCGTTTGCGTTTGGTTGAATGTCTTCTTCTTCATTCTCTTTGTGGGTTGTCAAAGCATGGAACCTTGTTTGAACTGAGGTGTACTGTTACTCTACTTGTGTCAAATCGCTTTGTTTCACCAGTGTTGTTCTTGTATTTTTCTTTCCCATGAATTTGCGCTTTCGGCACACTTTTTAAGTGACATTTCCTCTCCTTCTATTAATACCTGCTCTAAGCATTTTCCTGATGCTCCCCCGATATGTAATTTGTTATCTCTATTGATTAGGAGGAAAAAGTCCCCACAATATTCTGAAGCAGGCCAATGCAATTGTCCCATTTTCTTCGTCACCAACTAGATTGTTATTCGTAGCCATTCCCCTCATTTTTTTCCAGCTGCCTGAAAGCTCCCTGCTGTTTTAATCACCGCAGCTTCACAGATCTAAAAGTACAAAACTCCGATATGTAGTGCAGTCATATTAGCATTTCAAATAGAAAAAAAATAGAGTAAGGCTAATTTTTGTTGATTTTGAATCAGTGGGCTCCCAGGAATCTACAACAGATTTTGCAAAAAAAAAAATTTTTATCGGAAAGGTCCCCAAAAGGACAAAAAACGATACTCTTTAATCCTTGACCGGAGGTGGGCATGCGGGGTATCATATCAAAGGGGACGTCGACTGTTTTTTTTTCTGTTTCAGGGACCCTCAAAGGAATAAATCGAGCTTAAATGGAAAATTTTCGCGTTTGCCGTGTATCTTTTAAAATCCATAACTAAGAGAATAATTCAAGTTGTCACTACTTTTATTACTTTCCAGAATCCATAATAGCTGAAGATTCTACCATTAAATTTGCTAAGAAAAAAGTTGATCGGACAGCTCTGAAAAAGGACATAAAAGGACACTAATTGCACACCTTAGTCGAACGTGAGCATGTGGGGTGTCGTATCAAAGAGGATGTCAAGTACATTCCATATCCGGCATTTGTTACTTGTTCCAAGGACCCTCAACGGAAAAAAATTGGGCTCAACTTAAAAATGTTTGTGTTTCCCGTATCTGTATATCTTTCTAAAGCCGTAATTTCCATTTAAGCCCGACTTATTCCATTTAAAGTCCTTGAGACAGGAAACAAGCACCGGATATGCAATGCACTCGACGTCCTCTTTGATATGACAGCCCACATGCCCACGTTCGATCAAGGTGTGATATTAATGTCCTTTTATGTCCTTTTTCAGAGCTTTCCGATCAAATTTAATGGTAGAATCTCCAGCTATTATAGATTCTGAAAAGTGATTAAAGTATATGGACAACTTGAATTATTCTCGTAGTTATGGCTTTGGAAAGATACACGGGAAACTCGAAAATATTTCATTTAAGCTCGATTTATTCCTTTGAGGGTCCTTGAAACAGGAAACAAACACCGGATATGTAATGTACTCGACGGCCCCTTCGATATGATACCCCGCATGCCGACCTCCGGTCAAGGATTAAAGAGTATTCTTTTTTGTCCTTTTTGGGACCTTTCTGATCAAAAATTTTTTTTAGCAAAACAAAAAAATTAGGTTTACTCTATTTTTTCTATTTGGAGGCCTGAATTGGGATATTTTTACTGCACTATGTCGTCGCCAAGGGACCTCTGGTTTACATCCGCTGCCTGAAAGCTCCCTGCTGTCACCAACTGCAGAGATGCAAAAGTACAAAAGTCCATTACGTGAATGTGACTCTTCTTTTTGGTGAGTCCAGAGTTCTATCAATCCGTAGAAACCAATAAGTAAGACAAGATAGTTCTGTAGGTCAAATCAATATTACTCGCGCAAATTTGCTTAGAATTTAAAATTATTGGCTGGCAGAAAACGCCGAAGATCCCAATGCACAGGCAGTTGCGATGGTCATGAAGTATTGGCAATGAAGAAGCCAGACTAGTCTAGTGTATAAAACAAAATTAAGCCTCTTCCAAAATTCAAAATCGTCTTAAACCCAAAATACCGCTACACATCTTGTTTCTTGTCGATTTTTGCCAAAGACCTAACCTAAGAAAAAACTTATTCACGATGTACTTACCGATAGTTTCAGCTGCTTCGGTCAATGATACGGCTAATAGTAATAATAATATAAATAAAATCGTACTATATCCAAAAATGGACGATTTGTGCGTAAATATTCGTTGAATTTGATTAGACATTATTGTGTATGTGTGCGCGTTTCTTGCTGAAACACTAGTATTTCTTTAAGCAATAGCCTTTGTTATGCTGCGCGCCGCTTCTTTTTACGCGCAAGCTTAAAGCGCGCGGATTATTTTCTCTTGTGTTTCGCCCGTCCGACTTTTATACGTCGGAACAATAAGGGCACTAATGAGCCGTACAGATTTTCGATTTTCTATAAAAATTCGAGATTATAAGCATCGAGTCGATTTGAATGATGATTTTCCAAGTGGTGCAATCAGTAAGCCAAGTTTTGGCGCGAGATGGTTGAGTAGTTTTAATCTGAAATGATGAACAGAAAAAAAATAAATAAATTAGTTTTCAAGGAAGTTGAAATTATTAATTCAAATAAAATTAGATCTGGGGTTTTATAGGAAGGTCTAATTTTTACTTTGAGTTTTAATATCTGGTCTAAAAGTCTTATACCTAACATAGGGCATCAAATTAGGTGTTTAAACCCCGCTTTATTTTAAACCTACTTCAACAAAATTCAGTTAAGAGATATTTTGAGCCTTATGCCTTATTTACACAGTGCGAGCTATCGTGCGAGTTGGCCTAGACAGCTACTGCAGAGTAGCTACTTGCACCATGTGACCGCATCACGAATGATGTACCATGTGACCGCATCACGTATGATGCACCATGTGACCGCATCATACGTGATAGCTCGCACTGTGTAATCAAGGCATTAGGTTGTGGGTGGAATCTTTCGCTAGTGACGGTTTACTTAAAATTGCTTGGAGTTTCGTGTCAGCTTAAAATTGACTGGTCAAACTCCAAGAACAGTAGTATGTCCTCGTTTGTGCCAACGCTGATTATCCCAACATTGATTAACGGGGTCGGGGATACAGATTTTTATTTTTTAAATTTTAAAATTTCGAAGCCACAGATTTCGCAATCTATTCCGTAAGTTTGAAAATCTTCAAGTGTCTGAAGGATTAGATAATTTACTTTATTTCTTCAAAACTTTCTCAAAAACATCATCAATCAATTTTAAACATAACATCTAATCCCGCTTCACCCCGCAAGCTTGTCACTTTAATCATAATCCGCGCATTTCTTCGACTCTAAATCAAAACATATGACTTAACTTTTAAATCCGCATATTGAACAGAGCAATATTCAATCAAATAAAATAAAAAATCCCCAAAAATATAATACCGTATCAAAACATAGCATTTTATATGCAAATTAGCGCGCGTAAAAAAAAAATTGTTAGCATAATCACTAGAGGACGCGAACGCTACATTGTCGCCGAGCTGCTGATCGACGTCGCTGGATGATGATGATGACGTTTTTCGCGAGACAGTGTTTTTGTCGAAAAGTTGCGCGCGAAAACTCGCTGGATCTGATGTGGTATCTTCGCGATTACTACAAAAAAAAAACAGAAGATCAGCCGTACAACTTATACAAGTTGAGTCAAACTCCCGAGATCAACAACATCCGGGTTACCTACCCAAAGCTATTAATATCAGCGCGGCTCAATACGAGTAAATAAGAGTATATCGTGAAGTCCAGTAGATATTGTATCTCAGTGCTCGCATCGAAGATAGATCTACTCAAACAAGTATGACAAGTCTTAAGAAAAATGGATACTTAGGTGACCCAGGTGATTTTGACTGTTTCTATTTCGGCGGAGGACAAAAATTGTCTGTCCAGTGTCAGAAAAATGATAATTTGGCTTGACGCTCGGTCGTATCGGACAAAGCTCGGTCGTAAAACAGAGCTGCTGACTGCTGACAAAATGATGATGATGAGCCATAATTACATCAGCTCGAAAGTAATAAGCTGTAAGAAAGATACGTGCATTTGTACGGTTGAAAGAAAAAGATCATCTATACTCGTAAAGCTAGTTCTTTTGTATAGCTAAAACACGGTGCCTCCGGTGTTAGATCTCTTATATGTTATGGCCAACCTCTCTGACGTCTATGCACGTTCATATAAAAGCTGTTTACGGTCTTCGGCCTATGTCGCTGGCTGTTCTAAGGAATTTCCAGACTTGATGAAAAACTGGATTAACTATTATCGCACTTGGTAATTTATTTATCGCATGCGATACAGACTATAATAACGACAAATAAAAAATCTCAGCGTATGTCTTGTTCTTGGTCAGCAAGCAGCAGCTTGGAGCTGGGACATTGGCCGCGGTGGCCCCAGTAAACCTAAAATAACCGAAAGATACCTCGGTATACGTAAACAGACAAGACAGTTGGTAGTGATGCCCAAAAGCTCGCACAATCTAAGCAAAGTGCGTATAGCAGTGGACACCTAATAGGTGACCATAGATATATTGGTTATACCATACAATGTCAGTTAGAAGAACCTAAAGACGCGACGAATTGTTTTTGTTGAACGGAGTACTTTGGACTCTACTAGAGCGGCCATTAGTTGCGCTTCTGTTGACGATTGTAATGGAATGTGTATACGTTTTAATGAGAAGCGTGCGGCGATGATGATGGCTCGCGCTAAACCACAGACAGACTCTCCCGGACTTGAATTATCTTTATTTTGTATATGGAAAGGCTAAATTGATAGTTACTTCGTACTAAGATTCTTTCAGTAGGTAGGGTTTCTTGTAATAACATTTTCCCATTTGTGGTGCTATCAAAAAAATTGTGCTAATGGAATAGAGCGCGTAAATGCATTTTATGACTATCCAACCTTAAGAACTGGGCTAGCAACCGGTAAAACCTCAAAGCCAAACCCCTAATGCCAACTTCTCAATTTATTGAAAACCTGTGCAGGTTCAAAAAAAATTCAAAATTCAAAATCCAAAATTCAAAATTCAAAATTCAAAATTCAAAATTCAAAATTCAAAATTCAAAATTCAAAATTCAAAATTCAAAATTTTAAATTCAAAATTCAAAATTCAAAATTCAAAATTCAAAATTCGAAATTCAAAATTCAAAATTCAAAATTCAAAATTCAAAACTCAAAATTCAAAATTCAAAATTCAAAATTTAAAATTCAAAATTGAAAATTCAAGATTCAAAATTCAAAATTCAAAATTCAAAATTCAAAATTCAAAATTCAAAATTCAAAATTCGAAATTCAAAATTCAAAATTCAAAATTCAAAATTTAAAATTCAAAATTCAAAGTTCAAAATTCCGAATTCCAAATTCCAAATTCCAAAATTCAAAATTTATAATTCAAAGTTCAAAATTCAAAATTCAAAATTCAAAATTCAAAATTCAAAATTCAAAATTCAAAATTGAAAATTGAAAATTGAAAATTGAAAATTCCAAGTTCCAAATTCAAAATTCAAAATTCAAAAATCCAAATTCAAAATTCAAAATTCAAAATTGAAAATTGAAAATTGAAAATTGAAAATTGAAAATTGAAAATTGAAAATTGAAAATTGAAAATTGAAAATTGAAAATTCAAAACTCAAAATTCAAAATTCAAATTTCAAATTTTAAATTTCAAATTTCAAAGTTCAAAATTCAGAATTCAAAATTGAAAATTCAAAATTGAAAATTGAAAACTGAAAATTCCAAATTCCAAAATCCAAATTCCAAATTCAAAATTGAAAATTCAAAACTCAAAACTCAAAATTCAAAATTCAAAATTCAAAATTCAAATTCAAAATTCAATATTCATAATTCAAAATTCAAAATTGAAAATTGAAAATTGAAAATTGAAAATTGAAAATTGAAAATTGAAAATAGAAAATTGAAAATTGAAAATTGAAAATTCAAAATTCAAAATTCAAAATTCCACATTCCAAATTCCAAATTCCAAATTTCAAATTCCAAATTCCAAATTCAAAATTCAAAGTTCAAAATTCCAAATTCAAAATTCCAAGTTCCAAATTCAAAATTCAAAATTCAAAATTCAAAATTCAAAATTCAAAATTCAAAATTCAAAATTCAAAATTCAAAATTCAAAATTCAAAATTCAAAATTCAAAATTCAAAATTCAAAATTCAAAATTCAAAATTCAAAATTTAAAATTCAAAATTCAAAATTCAAAATTCAAAATTCAAAATTCAAAATTCAAAATTCAAAATTCAAAATTCAAAATTCAAAATTCAAAATTCAAAATTCAAAATTCAAAATTCAAAATTCAAAATTCAAAATTCAAAATTCAAAATTCAAAATTCAAAACTCAAAATTCAAAATTCAAAAAATTTAGTCGATTTCGAACCCAGGAATCGGTGCCTCCAAGGCGAGCACCCTAATCGCTGTAGAGAGAAAACCTATGGAGTGGGCCGATATTCGCCACCATCACCACACCAAACTACCAGTCAGTTTTCGAAGAAGTTTAAATTTAAAATTGATTTTATTTTTGACATATTTAGATCAGATTTAATCAACGCGAATTGCCATAGGTATTTGTCAGAATTTTCTGGACCAAATCTGCCAAAATTTTGACACGACGCATTGCCGATATACCAACTGAACATTGACCACCTGCTTTATCCTTTTATCTCCCAATCGGACTTCCGTCAGTCTCTGTGGCTCAATTTATGTCTATATTGGGTCATACGCTAATATTTCGATGGGACC
The DNA here is from genome assembly GCA_949715475.1 of Microchrysa polita. Lineage (NCBI taxonomy): Eukaryota > Metazoa > Arthropoda > Insecta > Diptera > Stratiomyidae > Microchrysa > Microchrysa polita. The sequence continues at coordinate 6,576,304 of OX454419.1, read as the reverse complement.
ATCTGTTCAGCAACTGGCTGCTTGCTCTGCGGTGTCCAATGTCCATTGTCCAAGTGACAATATTAATAAATTCATTATTGTCCGTTACAACGAGTTAACTCTTTCACAAATGTGACATTATCTCTTCACACTTTTGACATATGAACGATATATGTGTGTGCAATTGATATAGCGACCGGGGTTCGAAGAAAAACACACCAAAAGCCTATTTCCAGTTTTAGCACTTAATATGGATAAATAGGCTTGCTATTTTGGGCTTTCATTCTGATGGAGATCTTTCTCTATTGTTTTATGTTAATTAGCAGTACAAATGTATGTGCAGATAAAATAACTAAATTGTCGTACATTGTGCCCCCTGAGGGTGATTTATGCGTAGGTCTGCCTCGCGTACGTGTGAGAGAATTTATCGTAACTCATATCTGGACAATTGTATGGCCATACCTTTTGTGGTGTCCATACAGTTCAGGTATAATATAGCTTTCTGCGTTATTATTCAATTTGAATATCGGGTAAAATGTATGTACACTTCGTTGTCATTACATATGAAACGACACAGGACACCAAGGGGGATTGGTCTGCCGTACAAGTGCGTTTCATTGTCTCCACATTACAGAGATATGCTAAACGTGCCCAGAATATTATGATCATGCCAAATATGAGCGTTCACAAATTTACCACAGTCTCCACATTTGGCATCAAACAATAAACACACCTCGCGAGAGTGAGTTGCGATCACCATATTATAATATCGCGAAAAAACAGTACGAAGTACCTAAGTATGTAATTTAAGCCGATTAATTGAACGTGGAGATTTATTTCTTTTATTTTTCCAATGAAATATGCACGTACACGAAGTGTTGCGCCTAGCCGTGAGCTGTATAGTGAAAACTGGAAAAGGAATCGCGCGACAATAGTGCGATGATGTCGACAATATGGTCAAACAATCGCATAACATTATGTTCATCGATTTGTGGCGCGACATGGTGTTGTGTGTGGTTGGTGTCTCACTAATGAATTTATTGTATTGGCACTAACTACCTCAGAACAATAGTTAGGAATTTGAAAATTGATTTCGCCAGCTTTGAATATTAATTAGGCAACAAAAGTGTGTGCGGCCTATTGTTATTGCTTAGGCTTGGGAATTTGCGTGATTATGACTGCGGAAATATTAAAACTGACAAATGCAATAAGTGGAGGTGGGGATCTCAATCAAAAAAAAATCCCCAAAACACACAATTTTCCAAACTAGGAATTTTAATCTAGCTGTTGTTTTAAGAATGTTGTTAATTGACGTTTAGATTTGCACAAAACTGAATTCCCAAAACAAAAATCCTCACTTAATTACAAAAACCCCCAATTACGATAGTCCCCGAATTCGGATTTTACCGTTATTTAAAACCCCTCGGCTGAGATTTCTTCAGAATCCCTAAAATGAAAAATCCTCAATACAAAATCCAACACTAATTTTCGAGGTATATCTTGTCTAATTGAGGATTATTTGTTTGGGGATCGCAACGAAAAAGTCGATAAAATTTAAAATTACCCCAAAAAAATTAAGCCAAATGATTGGTATGAGGGATATTCCTGAAAACTCCTTCAGAAACTGAATCCTCAAACAGAAAATCCCCCTATGACAAGACTACAGAAAAAATAGGATTTTCGTTCTATTTAAGATCCGTAGGCTAAGATTTCTACAGAATCCTCAAAAACTAAATCCCCAAACAGTGGATTCCCAAAATTAAGCCTAAATCAGAATCCGTAGGCTGAGATTTCTAGCGAAACTTCAACAACTGAATTCCATTCACAAAATCCACAAAGCGAAAAATTGTAGGGATTTCGAATTAGGGCAAGTCTACTAATTTTTTGATTGAGCATTTTTCGTTTGGGGATTTGAACCAAAAAAAAAACTCCAAACTATACAATTACTCTGAAACTTGAATTTTAGACTAATTGTTGCTTTAGGGATTTTTAATTGAGGATTTCCAGTTTAGGAAACTTTTTTTGAGAACCCACCAGAATCCTCAAAAACTGAGTTACCAAGCAAAAAATCTTCAATCACAAAATTTCATACAAAAATTGAGATATAAGTCTAATTTCAGCAGAATCTTCAAAAGCTCAGTCCTCAAACAAACCTCAATCATAACATTTTGTAGGCCAAAACTCCTAATTTTTTAGGCGTCTGGGATTTCGGCGGATTGCGTAATTGAGGATTTTTCATTTAGGGATGTCAGCCAACAAATCCCCAAAATACGAAATTATTCTAAAAATTAGAAATGTTAACCTAATTGTTGGTTTGAGGATTTTTTAATTTCTCTTTGGGGATAATTTTTCCACATTTCTATAGAATCCTCAAAAACTAAATCGTCTGCTTGTGCATTCCTCATAAAGTCTCCAATCACGAAATTCTACAAAATAAAAAAAAATCAGACTAAGTCAAAATTCCTAGGCTAAGATGTCTGCAGAATCCTAAAAAATGAATCGCCAAAATGGAAAATCCTCAATCACAAAATCCCAATACACGAAAACTCCTTAAAAATTTTTGAATTTTGCATAATTCAGAATTATAGGCTGAAATTTCCACAGATTTATCAATTCCCCGTCTGGGGATCTCAACCAAATAAATCCCCAAAACACAAAATTATCCAATCTATATATATAAAAGAAAGTCGTGTTAGTTACACCATTTATAACTCGAGAACGGCTGGACAGATTTTCATGATTTTGAGTTTGTTGGATTAGGCTCTGGCCAGAATAGCATAATAACTATCGAAACATGCAAAAAGTTCACAATGAGCTAAAATTCACAATGGGTTCTTTTTCACCTATTTCTGCGCGTATTTCTTTAACTATGAGCGGATTTCAGTAAATTTCTTCCACAGGAGTGGTGTCTACCCAAAGTAACGGCACAACCATCGAGACATATGAAAAATTCACAATGGACACAAATATGAAGACAAATGTTTTTCACATACTTCTTTATGTATTTCTTGAATTAGTTACCAGATTTCAGTAAGTTGACGGATTGGTCATAATCATTTAAATATCTAGAAAATTCACAATGCGCAACAATTCACAAGGACATACTTTTGCATACATTTTTTCAAAATCCAACGGATTATTGAAAGATTTTCCCGTCAAATTGATCTCCTCCACTTATAGCAGAGTAAATACTGAAATACGCAGACAAATTCACAATGAGCAAAATGAAAAGAACAGTTCTCTTTCATATCTTTCTTTCTGTATGTCCTGAACGATTTGCCGCGAATTCCAGCAAATTGATTCTGACGAATTGGTCTACACCCAGAATAAATATTGAAAGATACTACAAATTCACAATGATAAAAATTATGAATACGTTTGTCTATAACTCATGGACGAATCCCGGATTTGGACATATTCGCATGACCGGATTGAAATCTTCCCCGATTGGCACAATAAGTATTAAAACAATTCACAATGAAGACAATTATGAAGTGTTAGCGGATTTTCCAAGATTTTCCCTTCCGAATTGGTCTCCACCCCGAATGGCCGAATAAGGATTGAAGACGTCGGAAAATTCACAATCAACAAAATTATGTAGACAGTTGTTTTCTTTTCTGAATATTTCTTAAACGAGGTACATACCAATCCATTGAACCATGTGAAAAATTAAAATTAGCAAAATTGGTAAAATAGTTTTTCTTCACATAGTTTTGTCTTTATTTTCGGAACAGATAAGTGTATTTCACCGGATTGATCTGGAACCCGAACAGAAGATACGCGGATTTTATTGAATTCGATCTCTCGCCTAATTTATTTCGGCCTTCATTGGCATGACTTCCATGCTCAACAGCATTAATACCTTTTGAAACATCTGTAACATTAACTACTAGAAAAATTGTGAAGGCAGTTTGTTTTCTTAATTTATGTATATCTGTTGATCGAATGAACGTACTTCAGTAAATTATTTTCACATACCTTCCTCACTCCTTCAATGACCACCGCCGAAATTGACCCTGACTGTAATGTCCACCACTAATGGCTTATGAAACATCTGTAAAATCGGCCACGAGAAACATTACCATGGCAATTCAGTTAATATCTCTTGATCAGATTGACGTAGTTCAGTAAATTGAACCCCCTAATCGATTGGGTATTAGCTGAATAGCTGCAAATCTACTGAAATTTGCAAACACTCCTGAATGAATAACCAAATGAGAATTTTTTGGAAAAGCTCTTTTTCTTATTGTCTGGGCTTATCCTTTGTTTTCAGAAAATGTGTACCCCCTTTGAAGGCAACTTCTTTCTAACAAATCTTTGTCTATATCTTCTGACCGGATAAGCGGACTCCAATAAATATGCCCTTCCAGATTCGTCTATAGTAGAACAACTATTGAAACATGAACTTTGGAAAGTACCTCTTTTGCTCATCCTCCGGATACCGCAGAAAATGATTAGCGGATTATGGAAGAGCAGAAGAAGCATACGGAAAATTTGTAGTGAGAAAAATTTTGAAGGCAGCTACCATCTTTTGGAAAAGCACATTGTTAAATGTTCACTACATAATTGGAACATGCCCTAAATATCGAAATAAACATTCAAACATGGAAAATTCACAATGAGTGCAGTTTACTGAATTTCTCAAAAGATTGTATCTCCTACATCACCTGAAGGAATTAGCTGATTGAAGTGAATTTGCTAGACCTTATTGCTCTCTACCCTAAATACCGGAATAAGTAGTATTGAAATAGGCTGAAAATTCACAATGAACAAAATTTTGAGGACAATAATTGCACCTCATATTCTTTTGCCTATTTCGGCTAAAAATTTTACCGGTTTTCGGTAAATTCCACCCAATACCTATATTTCTTGATCGGATTACTGTATTTCAGTAAATTACACTGAATCCATGATCAGTTACCCATATTCCCGGAACGGATTGCTGAGACCTCACTAAGTTGCTTACACCCCCAATAACAAAGAAGCTTTTGGCACATCTGGGAAATGACTAGGGTACCTCATTTTCTCCAATTTGTCTACATATATCTCTTGAACGGATTAGCAGTTTCCTGTAATTCTCTCTACCACTAGCATAAGGACCAGCCGAATAGCTATTGAAATATCTGCAAGATTGTTGGTCAATCTTATCTTATAAATGCTGTTCGTTTTCTAATCCTTTTGTCTGATTAACGAATTTCCATAAATTCTACAACCACCCATCTGAACGAGTTCTACACCCAATAAAAGGGACTCATCGAGGAATTCGGTTAGGAGTCAAATTATGAGGGTATCTTATTTTCTCAAGTTTTTGTTTATTCTTCCTATATTTCCATTTACCGGAAAACTTTTCATGAGAAAAATTACGAGGACATATTTTTGGATCGCGGTAGGTGTCCGTCACCAACGAATTTGTACATTTAGAAGTTGGAGCGATACGAAGCTCGCCGGGCCAGCTTGTAAATTATAAATTTTAGCCTAATTATCGTTTTAGGGACTATGTAATTGAGGATTTTTTCGTTTGGGGATTACTTTTTCTTAAATTTCTGCAGAATCATAACAAAATGAATCCCCAAACAAAAAGCTCTGAATCAAAAAATTTCCCAACAAAATTGGAAGTGAAGCCATATTTTAAATCCCAGGGTTAAAACTTCAGCAGGATCTAAAAAAAAACTGAATCCTCAAAACGAAAAAAACTTGCAATCGCAAAAACTTAAAGCACAAATTATCAGTTATGCGAAAACTACTATTTTTTTTGAGGTATCTTGTGTTTTGGGATTGTGTAATTGAACTTGAACAACTTTTTTTCAAACAAAATATTCCAAAATCCCCTAAAAACAGAAATGTTAGCCTAATTGACACTTGTATAGGAATTCTCCTAACAAAATGTCCTCTATTACAAAATCCCCAAAATACAAAATTTCCCCTAAAATTTGTAATTTTCGCCTAATTCAGAATCTTTAGGCTGAGATTTCTACAGAATTCACCAACAAATTATTAATTTTAGCCTAATTATGGTTTGGGGACTTTGAAATGAAGGCTGTTCAGTTTTGGGGGATTCTTTATTTTAGATTTTTACAGAATCCTCAAAAATTGAGTCGCGTAAAAATATTCTTAGCTACAAAATCCACAAAACAAAATTGAAGTATTAGCACAATTCAAAATGTCTAGGCTAAAATTGCAAATTTTGGAAAGATATTGTATTTTGGGGTTTTTAGGGATTTTGTCTTTGGGGACTTTTTTCTTTATGATTTCCACAGAATTTGCAATCAAAAAATTTGCAACCACAAAATTCAAAGGATCCAATAGAAATTTAAGCCTAGTTAAGAATCTCCACAGAATCCCCAAAATGTTTTTGGTAGGGATTTGTATATCCAACACTAAAATTTTTTATTTATATTTTTTTTTTTATGGTTACAAAGGTTACACGAGTACCAACCGAAACCTAATTTACGATCACATTCAAAAGGTGCGGACAATATAATGTGAATCATCGTATTTTCCAAAAATATATAGGTACTACGGCTACCTACTTACGCTAGGTTCTCTAATCAATCACTTCTCATGTACATAATCTGTTTAATCCATCTGTTCAGAAGTCGCGGTACGCTTCTTTGACTTATTCTTTTGATTTTTTTATGCCTCTTCTTAACCCGATCCTAATTAGTTTACATTCATATTTATGTGTCTTTCATGACTCTTAGAACTCTGACTAATCCACTTGATGGATGACAATATCAAAACAATTTTTATATCTGTCTCTGATTCATCCATCCACAACCACTTGTAGAGTAGATTGTCGCATACACACAGGTTCAATATGGTACCAAAAGATCGACTTCTAGGATTTCAGTGATGAATCACAAACTGTTATACTTAATCCCAGCACAACAACTTCTTTATAAATCACTTTTGAATGCAATTCTACTCCAACACGAATGTTTCATTATAAATATGTTTTGTATACACATTCAAACATGCTTCCCATCGCAACAAGAATGAAATGATTAGTCCCGCGTGCAGCCGCACAATATGATGAATGAAAATGAGGCTAAACAACAAGTTGTTGCATACGCAGATCGTTCATAACTTGGCCACCATAGAAAACAGAAAAGATTTTTGTACAGTGGATTGGATGCCCACACGGTTCACATTTTTGTCCTATGCTGTGCGGTGGTGGTCTGTCCATCTGTCGCACCACTTGTATGATCACAGATAGCTAGCTCCCCCATATGGCCCAGTCAGACTATTTGCAGCATATGTAACAAATGCCAGCCAAATGGTCGAATTTTTTTAAACGAAAACAATAAAAAAGGCGAAAAGACTTTAGCAAGGAAAATCAGAATTAGCCATTTCAGAAAAGATCCACCTGAAAAATGCACAAGCAGAAGTACAGCAGCAGATGACAAAAGATTATCGCGGGCGTGGTGATCGTGCACGTATGTAGTCGATCGACATCAATTTCGCGGCGACAAGTGAGTGGCATGGCATACTCAGAATGTGGCATTCAGACGAAATTAACACCCGCAGGTCACGTGCGAAAAACAATTGAGGGAAAACACAAAATACTTATCTCGGAGTGTTAATCAGCAGGCGCACTCCCAAGTCCCAAGTCCCAACTCTTCGCGGTCTTGTGCTGTAATCTTTTCGTATTCTTCAGCCAATGCAAGATAGACATTGCACTGAAGTCTCCGAGATTTTATTTTGAGATCTTGGATATCACACAAAACATCTTTTAATCAGATGATCAGATTGTCAGGCAGCCAGAACAGATGTTCAATCATCATTCGTTGCTTCCCGTCTGTTTCAATTTAAGTATTTGACTGACAGTTGGGTGAATTGTCTGTTCAAGTGTAGATTGTCTGATGGAATCGTTGCCAATTTGATTGTTGTGCTTGTTTGTATCGCATTATTGGTCGAAAGAGCTGCCAAAATTGACGATAGGTTGAGATGATGATGGCAAAGACAGGAATACATCGTTTATCGATAACGAAAATACCTAGCGAAGTTGGATACTACATTAAAGTAGTAGTAGTGTCTGGTTGGCTGGGGATTGCGTCATAGAAGTTTGTTTTGTGAAAACGGGATTTGAGCTTTCGAAGATTTTTAAGCATGCTCCCACACACCATATACACCAAATAAAAGCTAGTACCCGGCTTAACGACACAATTATTTTCACAGTTCTTCTATCGGCTATTGAACCAGTAGATCTGCAAAATTGAGTCCTCAGATAAGGATAGTGGTCTGCATCTATTGTCACCTGACCTATATAACAAGATGCTTTACACTTTTCCGTCCATCAAATCTATTAAAAGTTCAAGATTCATACAAAAGAGAAGAATATCCGTATATTTTCCGATGAAGGATTTTATTATACAAAACGGAACTCTACAAAAAAAAAATACCTCGAGAGTTTACCAATACTTTTTCGTTCAAGAAGAGACTTCATTCAAAGGTGTAATGAAGGAATTTTTGGCAATATAACGCTGAACAGTTATACCTAATTTTTACCGTTATCTTTACAGTTTGGTTATCAACGCCCATCATTTTTGTATGGCGTTTTTTCAATCAATTACTCGCCAAATCCGCCTCTAGCTTTAAGCCTAGCATGCTTTGTTACACCATTTTCATCATCAATGTGGCACGATAGCCCGACGTCGGGCCTTGGCCGCCTGAATCGTTGACCTCCAATTGTCGCGGTTACGTGATCTTGTCCTCCAGTTTCGGAAGCCCAGCAGCTGGTGGGCGTCTTCACCTACGGAGTTCTCCCAGCGAGCTCTCGGTCGTCCACGCAACCTCGCTCCGTCAATTCGTTGTGCGTTCATAACTTTCTTTGGCATGCGATTGTCGTCCATCCGTTGTACATGCCCCGCCCATTGCAGACGTTGAAGCTTCACGATTTTCGATACTTCCAGCTCATCGTACAATTGATACAACTCATGGTTGTATCGGATACGCCATTGGTCTCGCTCGCGAACGGCCCCGAAAATTCGCCGAAGGACCTTTCGTTCGAATCGGTCTAGCAAAATTTCGGAGGCTTGGGTAAGGGTCCATGTTTCGCAGCCATAACATAGCACGGGTCGGATGATCGTTTTGTACACGAGGAGCTTCGTGTTCCTGTGCGCAAGTTTCGAATTAATTATAGGGAGGACCGAGAAATATGTCTTATTGGCTAGTTGTATCCGTCGCTTAATTTCGTCGGTTTCGTTGGCGTCCTTTGATAAGTTACAACCCAGATAGTTGAAGTTGTCTACATACTCGATATTAAGGTCCCCCACTGTGATGCTTGAATTTGCTGGCGTCCTTGTTTTCGATTGCATCATGGCCTTTGTTTTGCTTTCGTTGATATGTAGTCCAACTTCCTTTGCGGCGTTATTGAGGTTATGCAGGAGGCTTTCTGCATCACCCAACCTTCGAGACATGATGTTGATATCGTCGGCGTACGCTACTAATTGAGTCGACTTGATGAGTAGCGTTCCGCTGCTGTCCATATTCATGGCTCGAATTACATACTCCAAAGCCAGGTTGAAGAGCGTCGGCGCCAGCCCGTCGCCCTGCTTGAGTCCGGTACGAGTTTCAAATAGGTCAGTGAGTCGGTTCTGCACTTTGACCTGCGAGACGGTATTAGTCATCGTCATCCTTGTGAGTCGCACTAACTTTCCCGGTATACCAAAATTCAGCATAATGTTGTACAGTACACTTCGATCGATACTGTCGTATGCCTGCTTGAAGTCGACAAAGATTTGGTATACGTCGATGTTGTATTCCCAGCACTTTTGGAGTAGTAGCTTCACCGTGTAAAGCTGATCGGTCGTTGAACGACCAGGTCTGAAGCCACCTTGATACTCGCCAATGATTTGTTCTGCGTACGGATTGATTCTCTTTTCAAGAATTTTTGATAAAATCTTATAGGCCGTACAAACTAATGATATGCCCCTGTAATTCTCACACTTCAGCTTGTCACCCTTTTTGTGATTTGCTTTTGCGCCAATCTTCGGGGATTACCTCGTCGTTCCATATTTTCAGCAGTAGCACATGTACAGCGTTGGTCAGGCACGTTCCACCATGCTTCAGCAGTTCTGCTGGGATCTCGTCAGCGCCGGGCGCTTTATTATTTTGGAGCGACTGTATGGCAAGACTCACCTCCTCTACTGTTGGGGGTAGAACGGGAGGGCCTGGTTCGGCTAACTGCTCAAGAGCTAGCTCCGCGGGGGATGTTGATGATGCATTGAGGAGCTCTTCAAAATGCGAGGCCCATCGTTTGTTGACGCTTTCGATGTCGCTGATGATGTTACCATCCTTGTCCTTACATAGGCTTGTCCTGGGTTGATATCCGTTCTTGATATTATTTATAAGTTTGTACGCCTGTCTAGTGTTCTTACTGGCTAATCTTTGGTTTATTTGCTGTAACTGCTCGTCAAAATGTTTGCGTTTCTTACGTCTAATTAACTTATTAGATACTCGCCGAAGCTCGTTATATCTTTCTTTCTTGGCTCGGGATGCGCGTTGTGTGTATTGGCGATAGGCTTCATTTTTCGCCTCAATCGAGGCCCTGCATTCGTCGTCGAACCAGTCTGCTCGTCTGCGCCGGCCTTTATAGCCCACGACCTCTTCTGCGACCTCCTTGATGCTGTCTTTGAGCTCCTCCCAGAACTCATGGATGCCTAGATTATTGATGTTATCAAGCATGGGCGACAGTTTTTCCTCAAGGGCTGTAGTATACGCAGCCGCCGTGGCATCATCAATCAAATTGTCAACCTCGAAGATCTTGGCAGGGTTGATTCTCGTTAGGTGCACCGAAGAGATTCTGCACCTGTAGGTCGTCTTCACCAAATAGTGATCGGTGTCGCAGTTGGCTCCTCGATAGGATCGAACATCTAGGACATTAGAAGCCCATCTCTTGCTGATCAGTACGTGGTCGATTTGGTTCACGGTGTATTCATCTGGAGACTTCCAGGTCTGCTTATGGATTCGTCGATGAGGGAAGCATGTAGAGCTTATGACCAAGTTTCTGCCGCTCGCGAAGTCGATAAGTCGCTGACCGTTGTTGTTGTTTTCGTCGTGGAGGCTATGACCACCAGTAGTTCCCCTATGCCAGCTTTCGTTTCCGACTTTAGCGTTAAAGTCTCCTAGCAGCAGCTTGACGTCGTTTGATGGAAGTGAGTCGAAGAGTGTTTCTAGGTCGTTGTAGAACTCGTCCTTAATCGCGTCTTCTTTTACTTCTGTAGGGGCATGCGCATTAATGAGCCAGAGATTAGCGAAACGGGTCTTAATGCGGATCGCACATAGCCGCTCGTTGATGGGTTTGAAGCCGATAACGTGGTCCTTGAGCTGCTTATTCACGATGAAAGCTACTCCAAACTCCTTGTTGGCCTCCTCTTTACCACTCTTAAAAATAGTGTGCGAATTGAGGTCGTTAATCTCGCTTTTGAGCCATTTAGTTTCCTGGATTGCAACTATGCTCAGCTTGTATTGTTCTACCTGATCCAGGAGGGCCCTTAAGGCCCCCGGTCTATTCAGGGAGCGTACATTCCAGGATCCGAAAGAGTAATCAGTTGTTCGTTTGCGGGGTCGTCGTTGTTTTGTATCCGTCCAATCCGAGGCTTTTGTTTCAGGTTTCTTGACTTGAAGTTTTTCTTAGGATGAGTTGTCGGCACATCGCTAAACCATGATAGGGTTTAATCGTTTAGTAAAGGCCATCATGGGCATGCCTCGAAGATGCTGCTTTAGTGGTTGAGTTAGACGTTTTCTGTCACCTATCACGTTAAGTAACCTGAGACGCTGCAGATGTAAATACAGCACTCAGGCGCAGCGGTGCTTCTTCCAAATGTCGCATCAGATGATTTGACTTAGCCGTTCACGTTACCAGGGGGCGCCCGCGCGGAGGACACATGGAGAAGTCTTTTGCCCCCCGTTACACCATTTTAGTTGAATATAAATATGTAACGGTAAATTTATCTTTGAAAAGAAAAGATTTCTTTTATTTAATTCCTCAGGCTGTTCACGAGGAGCGATTTCGATTAAAATTGGATAATAGTTTGGGAGTTCTTCCCGAATCGTTACTTGATGAGTAGTCGTCACTCTTAAATGTCAGAAGTAACGACTACCAAAAACCAAAAAGTAATCGTTATGTAACGAACACCAAATAAGCAAAGTTTTCTAGTATGTCTATGTATGTTCCCTTAGGTACAAGCGACAAATGTCGAGTCACTAGTATCGACCTATTCTTTCGTCCGTGAACGCCTAATGAATTTTGTTGTTGCTATATTCGAAAAAAAATTCGTCCGGCATTTGGGCTTCCAAATAACTACTGCTGATAACGGTGCATGTGTTAAGGAACATGTTGTTTGGAAAAATGCTGTGTAGTAGACAACCAAAAGCAAATGAGTTGTAATCGACATTTTAGATGGGGCCGGCCGGCATTTGGATTTTAACTGAATTACGGTTAATATCGATGGATGGGGGAAACAGGAGAAATTTATGAAGAACATATGGCCATTCAGTGAACTATCATTCTGGGCGGAAATCCTAGATTTATATCCCCGTTTTTTTTTCGGAGAAGTACTTGCCCCCAATCTGCGTGGCAGGAACACTAAACTTATTTTGGTACACCGGTTCAAGAAATGTTTGGGGTTGCCCTCGTCAAAAGGGTACCCCTGAACTGAAATACTCGGCGCGCCTAATTAATGCGTATTTCAGGTAGAAACCGTGTTACCCTCTAGTTTGAACACTAAAAATCGCCGCGGATCAGTGACGGAAATTTGGCAACCGCGTCGCTGTCAGGACCACTTAACAGTTAAAAAAATTGCTATTTACTATGTATGTGACCAGCCGTGAATACTATAATATTCAAGTTCAAGTAAGTGTCAATTTAGCATTGTTTCCCTTTTTAATTAGTTTTTTTGAGGTAAACGATTACAAAGTAACGAATATAATAAAACGATTACTCGGAATAAAAGTAACGAATATCACCGACCACTGAAATGTAACTAACATTGACATCACTGTTATACGTATTTGAGAGGGGATACGTATTTTATAAAGAATCCTTAGCGTACAAAAACATCAATTTTTCTAAATGAAGCAAAATAAAAATAAGTTTGGTATTTTTCGAAATTTGCTGTACAGTAGAATGTATTTAATCAATTTGGAATGATTGTTGGCCTATGAGTTCAGCCGGATAATGGTACCTATGCATGGGTGTACAGGTTAGGTTAGGTACAGAGAGGCCGCCAGCTTTGCACCCAGCGCACTTAGACCAGAATTTGGTCCATAATATACCACCGAGAAAATCATGTCTCTACTAACTGCTTAAGCTAGGAACCCGCCCGTGCTCACAATATATTTATTGAGCAGTATGCAGGGGTGTACGCAGAAATATATATTTCGGGAGGGGGTTTTAAGAGTGGTTGAACTTGCAGCATGTGGTTATATCCTGATACATACAAACCTACAGATTGTATTAAAATTTTACATTCGAGAAAATATAATACCCGAGAAAAATAGAAACGATATACTTGGTGAGGTTATGGAACACAATCGTTACAGAACACAGAGTTACAGAACACAATGGATAACAGTTTGCAAAACACGGCACAGGTCTAATTATAATCCAAGGCCGAGGCAAGGTTAACATCGTGCTTGTGGTCGATTAGATTACTTCAGCGATAAGAACTTTACACATTCCAAAAAAAAAAAAAACTAAGTCAGTCGCTGATGTCCCTATTTTTTCATTACACGATCTGGTGAGCTCTAGCTGTATGACAAGTAACAAAAACGGTAAAAGTCCCACGCGACTACGGCAACTGCCCCAAACAACCAGTTGCAGGTGATTTTGCATATGAAAAAACCTAAACATCAATCTACATGAACAAAGCTTCCAAAATCCCTCAACCCACTACGTAAGGAGAAAATTTTCAGCCACTATTGCAGCCCTATGTGCCCTCAATGTGTCAAAACACCGTTATTTAATGTAGTACTGATACTCTTATTTTAAGAAAATAATCATCATTGTAGCATCGATTCATTTCGGAGGGGGTTTGAACCCTGAAACCCCCTACCTAGGATCGCCACTGTACCTATGTATATAAAAACCGAATAACGGTAAATCTTTGAGAAGATATTTTTGAACTTAAACGTATTTAATGTTAATAAATCTTAAAATTTGACGGTCAAATATGATTAAGCCAGCATCAGCAACTATTGCCTTTGTTAAAACCTTAAACGATCGTTAGGCATTTAAAATTTCTTATTTGACAAAAATGTGCGGGTTCTAATCCTAAAGAAAAACATCCAGTGCTGTTTTTTAAATTCTTTGATTCACATTTTGCTGTAAATTTTTCAGAATTCCTTGCATATATCAGAAATAAAAATCCTCTATGGTAGCAAGTGCATAGTCAGAATTCAAAAATTAGTCCTTCTATACATTTTTGAAATTTTCGTTCTGCTACTCACATACATACCAAAATCGAGTACTTTTTTGCTTATATGCAAGCTATTGGGTTTGACACCTCTAATCTAGATGACTATTTCGTAAAGTTTACCGTTATAGAAGAAATCAAAAATTGTTTCCAAAAACCTGTACATTTGTACCCACCACACATCGTTGGTGGTTTTTAGCATTTTTTTTTATTTGCAGCCTAGCTATATTAGTTTTATCAGAAGTGACCTTTCAGTAAGCAATACCGTTATTTACACACACTATTTTCGCGCAAAGTGCAGCCTTATAAGATCCTGATCGTTTAGGCACGTTTTTTTTCGAGATCTAGGTCTCTTTTAGGGCATGCAATGATGGGGACTTTCTCATTTTCTTTGGTACCTTAGAAGCCTTAATTTCGTCGTCACAGAGGACTTTCTCGTTAAATGTACCGTTATAGTAATACATATAGATTAACATATTCCAAAATTCCTTCCCGAAAAAGGCATAATTTTTTTACCCTTGACATACAGACGTAACTTTTTTCGCGACTTTTTTTTTCCGCTTGGACCGGGGCTGTGAAATCTTCGAAAGAAGTAAGCTGGCCCATTTCATGCGGTTGCTCCCAGTAACAGTACGATTCACCTGACTTGGACACGCCTACGTACTAAAACACAGCCCAAGGACCAGCCCGAACTAGTGGGCGGACCACGCGGTACGGGCACTCAGGCCACTAACTCAACCCATTGCACACTTCCGTTGTGCTTAGGCGCTGTTTTGTTTCCGATTGATGCAGGATTTTGCGAAGCGTAGAAGTAGTGAAAACGCCTCGCTTTCGTCGAATAAAAAATTGCCAAGATAACTCATCCTTAATTTTGTGTAGGTGGTAATTTAGAGAGCAATAGATCTGTGAGGGTCTTTATGTCCCCTTTTCTGAGATTGAGAAGGAAGAACGCCACGTGTCGCATGGGTGTAGCGATGAAGGCTTTAGTCTGTCGGCAGGAATCTAAGGTCTCCGAAATTCCGGCATGATTCGCAGCCGACTCCCTTTTTGGGATAAGCTTCATCACGGACGATGGTACGCCGAAAGCTGGCTCCGGACCTAGCATGTGTGAGCTAGAGCCTTGTCGGGCGAGTTCATCTGTCATCTCGTTCGCAGTGATGTTTTAGTGTCCGGGCGCCCACACCAGCTGTAGCCCGTTTAGTCTCCCCAGCCTTAGAAGCATTTGATGACAATTCCATACCAGCTGGCTTGATATTTCTGAAGAGTCCAGCGCCTTCAAGGCAGCTTGACTGTCAGAGCGGATTCGAATGTTGCGGCCGCGTCAGTTGTACCGCATACATTCATGGGTTGCCACTATAATGGTGTATTTTTCTGCTTAAAAGATCGATGTGATTGACCCAAGACACTGGTACAGCTCAATTCTTGGCTGAGCCGAGAAGATCCCTGCACTAGCCCTGCCATACATCATTGAACCATCAGTGTAGATAATAATGTCATCTCCAATGAAGTCAGAGTGACCTTCAGAGGACCATTCTTCTCTGTCAGTGGGGATTACTTGGTACGTCTTATCGAAGACGTATTTTTAAATTATCCTGACCGAAGGCGCTGATCTGAGGATGTTTTTGAAGCGATTTCATTATTGACGCATGACAGTGGAATGTTGTTATCTTCCATATCTACAAGACGGTAAGCGTTGACCATTGTCCTCCTCTTCACTTCCACATCAAGTGGTGGTAAGTTTAGGAGGGCCTCCAGCGCCGCGGAAGGCGCAGTTTTCATTGCTTCATTGATGCTTGTGCAGCCCAGTCTCGGCACATGCGTCAGCAGCTTCTTGCTGACGCCAACACTGAAGCAGGATGGGTAATATGATGGAATTATATATCCAGTGTAGCCGTTGTGGTGAAAGCCCCCAAGACTTGCCTATTGCACTTCTGTAGCACCAAAAGTAGCCTGCAGCCTGATTTATGGCATTGTTCTTGAATATGGAGTTTTCACGTACTCGTAAATTTGGGGTCCAAGAGCCCCCTAGATATTTGACTGTAGGACAGTGGTTCTTAACCTTTTGCACATGAGGGACCACTTGATCTAACGAGTTTGGTTAGTTGTTGCGGACCACCAAATTGCAATTGTGATAAGAACGATTCAAATCATGAAATCTTGTACCGAACTACCTTTAGAACACAACTTAATGCTGTCTTGTCAGTAGATGTTTCCGATTAGAAAAATGTGGAAATAACGCCAAACGGATATTGCTGCTTTTAAGGCCATCATCCAGAAAAAACTGACTGACAGAGATCGTCTTGCAAAGGCTTGCTCATAATATTGAAATCCAGTTTTGTTTATCAGATCATAAAGCCCTTCCTTACAGTTCTTACTGGAAGAACAACAATTTTTACATAAGCTCCTATAAATATGGCATTGCTGGTTCATGTTGTACCAACAGAAATCTGTCGGAACCCTATTTAGAAGTGCCACCGAAGATAATTCAGTAATGTAAATTACCGTTATTGTCTGGCCGGAAAAGAATATTCATGATAAATACCTGAACTGTTTACCTACAATTATGACAACCCTCAAGTCTCTAAAGACACGTAGCTACTTCATATAAAGTGAACATTCATATCAAGCTCTCGGCCGTCCTCGATGATTGCACATCGCAATCATTTTGCGCTCGTCACCTAAAAAAGAAGCATTTAAAACAAATTTTGACGATATTTCATTTCATCGTAACGGTCAAAATCTCAATGAAAACAGTCTGTCCAGGTCAGTCAAAACGGACTCCCATCCGCTTTCAACCTTCAAGTTTCTATTAGAAAGTTAAGATTGAGCTGCGTGAAATTCGAGAATTGTCGTATCGGATTATGAGGGAACCACATCAAAGGCTTCGCGGACCACCTAGGGTTGTTGTTGTTGTTGTAGCGATTCAAGAGATTTTTATTTCTCATGAATCGAAGGGGGTCTTGGCAGCTCTTGGCCGTTTTGACAACGAGTAGCTCCGGGACGATTTACATCGAAGAACCGGCTGCCGTAGGAGCATTTTTATGTACAACACAAACATCCATGGGTCACAGTGGGATTCGAACCCACGCACCGGCAACTCAGAGATAGACATCTCTGCCACTGAGCTACCGAATGCCCAATCTAGGGTCGCCTCAGGGACCACCAGTGGTCCGCGGACCACCGGTTAAGAACCGTTGCAGTAGGAGATAGATGAAGTTTGACACCGTGTAGCCTATGGGTAAGGTGAAGTTTCCCCAATTTGGGTTTCTGGTAAACATAACCAAGACAAGTCTTCTCGGTGTTTGCTGATATCCCAATTTGGTTACTCCATCTGTCAATTAGCCGTACTGTCGATTGCAGTCGGTCACAGATTGTGTCCACAAATTTGCCTTTGACTATTACAGCAAGGTCGTCTGCATAAGCTTCCGCAAATTGTTGTTATCCACCATTATCGCGAAACCATTTTTGTAGGTGTTTGAACTGGGAACCATACTAAACTCATAAAAACAATCACCCTTCATATAATGTTAATCTCCAAATACATAACGGGGATTATGTGTGGGGGGGGGGGATTTTTATTCAACCCGTCTGAGTTTCAATAGTGCCGCAAGCTTTACTTTAGAACTTTTGTTTCGGATCTTGAAAGAGGAAACCTAATACACAACTCCAGCTTCCCCTATTTTTTTTTAAAGCAAAATCCTAAATTCCTTGGACAAAAACCCATTCTTTGTAGCATATTTAGAAAATCGATGTATCCCAAAACGCGGAGTAAGGTTCAAAATTTTAAAATCGTTTTTTTGTTTTTTTTATTACTCAAACCTGCCGAAACCTTTTCTTAAGAGCCACATAAGTCGAATGTGCGTATGTAGGCCTGTTCCAAAAACCGGGATCCCGGTACAAAACCGGTGGTCATTTGGTACCGGACCCGATATTCTAAAGTACCGATATCCCGGTTTTTTTTGGTACCGAGTAAAAAAAAACCGACCGACGAAGCGGTTTTTTGGTACCGAGTTAAAAAGAACGATTCACTTCAACCATGAGCCGTTTTTTTTTCAGGTTTTTTGGTACCGGTACTCAAAAAACCGGGTTATGGTTAAAAAAACAGTCGGTACTGAAAAAAAACCTGAGTCAGGGAAACCGCTTGTGGTATCGGGTATTGAAATAAACCGAAACCCGGTACTGAAATCTCGGTACCAAACAGGCCTATGCGTATGTATATCTCTACAATAAATCTATCCCAAATAAATATACAAATTTCAACAAAGGAACAATCAAACATTAAATTACGAGTATGCCACCCTAATCGTCGCGAAAAGAAAAAAATGTTTTGACTAATGTCTCAATCATTTTTGAACAAAACCAAAATAAATAAACAAACACAAAGAACTTATTTATTGTCATCGATTCGAATAGCAATCAAACTATAAGAACCTCCCGATTCACTTGCGTCATTTGTATGCCAATTTCGCGATTTTCTTTTTATGCATTCGCGCGCACCCAGTCCTGTCTCGACTCGATCTCAAAAAAAGAAAACATTAAACAAAGAATCGAAACTGCTGTTTCTGTTTTGACTTGATTGGTTATGGTATCGTATACTAAGAATACGAAAATGTCTTTTCTTGTTCTTGTTTTATTTATTTTTTTATTTTTGTAATGTACCACACCACTTCTCTCTGCAACTTGCGGTCTTATGTGCCGTATACGCGGTGGTCCTTGCGAAATCACGTCTTGCCGACTGTGTTGTGTAAATTTCTTCATTTTGGCCCCTAGAACACATTATAAAATGCGAGATCGCGCAATGTTAAGAGTTCCTTTTTCATTTTAGCTTCTGAATGAACCCCGAGGTCGACTTCAAGTGAATCCAAAATGACGACACATCGCATAAAGACAAAGACTTGGCAACTTGACGACCGAACAGGTGGTCAAACAAAAAACATAGCATCGCGCGCCAGGGAGAGAGTTCCTCGCCAGTAAAATCACAGATAGCTGATCTTGCACAAGCACGGCCCCTTGGTCTCCCAACAATGAATGTAATAATTCTTCCTTGTCACAGAACTGTTGTCTTTTTTTTTGCTGATGGTATGGCATGGCTAGCTAGAGAAGCTAGCTGCTGGCTGCAGCTACCAAGTTGTCGCAGCGAAATATGTTTTTCGTACTATGCTCCCAACGACCTATACACCTCTCGCGCTATAAGATCTTAAAAGATTTGCGATTTTATAGTTGTCTGATGTGCATGAGAGAGTGGTTGCAAGTGCTCTTTACGACATAACATCTAAATAGCCTCGGCATAATGTTTTCGGGAAAAACATGCACATAGTACACACGATGATTGTATGCGGTAAGGTCCGCGAATGAACAGATGATGAGAAAAACTCGACATGGTTTAACAACGAGTTTTCTGCTTAATTGCCAGCCGCGCAGCCAGCACAAGGAAGACATAGAAATACTAAGATACAAGATAGCAAGCCGAGACTGGATGGTACCGTAAGCCGTAAGGTGAAGTGATACAGGGTTACCGAGTACAAAACCTAATGGGGCCTAATAACCTTAGTAATAACCTTCCACGTAACCTACTTAAAACACTGCCTATCATTCAAATTAACATAAAAATCCACGGACACCTCGGGGTCTAGCGCCGAAGTCTGGAAGATCTATATACTGCAAATCAACTAGTTTCGCTATAAAGCGACCCTCAATTAAAAAAAAAACAAATCGATCGAACAAGGTAACACAAGCACATTTGGCAAACAACCCTATGGCCCCATAGGCAATCCACCTGCATTCATGCAAGTTGCATACCACGCCGGATTGATCGATAGCATGGCCGGCTCGTGCAAGGTGAATTGCTTGAGCAATTCAAAGAAGTGGTTCCGCGGTTCGTTGTCGCGGCGGCTTAGGTTCTCCATCTAGTCAGTCAGCCAGCTGTACCAACCAACAATCTGTAGAGATAGTTTGGCCAGATAGCGGATACAACGACATCGTGGTTTGATAGTAGCACAAAACTATTGAAACTTTAGTTTAGCCAATAGAGTAATGTCATTTACTCTGAAGTCGCTAGTTGATCGACTAGCTGTATACTTGCCTCTTGGCGAATTGTATAAGGTTTGCGGGGTTTTTTATTGCAAATGAAGCCTTGAAAACCTGTCTCTTACTCTTCCATAGTCCGTGTACTATCGCTGTGTGTCTTCTGTTCCGATGTTGATAATAAACATAAATGCTAAACGAACAATCTTTTCAAGAAAGATAACGTGCGCGCTTAGAGCCAAATAGATTGTCCATCGTTTCGCCGATGTTCTCGCGGTAGCCAATTTATAACTTATGTGAAATTGCTTGAATCCGAGATACTACAATCTTAAATTTTTGCAAATCTTATGTGCTCAACGGCTTAATTTTTATTACTGCAAAAAAAAAGTAAATAAATTAAAATTAAAATAATGATCTCGCGTTGGAGATAGAGCAATCATATGGTTGGTTGCTTTATTGTTCCGACTGATAAATCAAGTCATAAAACTGACCTTACACTAACGTGAATTTCTAGTTATTACACTATAAAGCCCTGGATAGACCTCGGGCGGAATGAAAATGAAATTTTTGGCCGCTGCGATTTTGTCACTGAAAATGTATACTTACTGTCGTGGAATATGCCGCAAAGGCTGGGGAATTCCATAGCTACAATCCGAGAACGGTTCCATAATTCTTCATGGCCATTTTATGTATTATTTTTCGATTCCCCGGTCATTTCATCGTGGAAAATATCTAATGACAGAAGAATCGAAAAATCATACATAAAATGGCCGAGAAGAATTATGGAACCGTTCTCGGATTGTAGCTTATGGAATTCCCCAGCGTTTGCGGCATATTCCACGACCGTAAGTATACATTTTCAGTGATAAAATCGCAGCAGACGAAAATTTTATTTTCATTCCGCCCGAGGTCTATCCAGACCTTAAGATGGAACATGTTGAGTTATGCATTTGGAGCTTGGAGCATCTCGTAGATATTTTGATTTTGGGTGTCGAAAAGTCTGCGGTTGAGTTTAATCTGGACCGGTCGCCTGACGTGACGCAGTGTATTATCTATTCATAATAAATTTCGGATTTTTATTGGATTTATTATAATCGTAATTGGGTGTTGCAGAAAGCCTTCTGCCTAACCTACATATCAACGAAAGTAAAACAAAGGCCTTGATGCAATCGAAAACAAGGACGCCAGCAAATTCAAGCATCACAGTGGGGGACCTTAATATCGAATATGTAGACAATGTCAACTATCTGAGTTGTAGCTTATCAAAGGACGCCAACGAAACCGACGAAATTACGCGACGGATACAACTACCCAATAAGACCTATTTCTCGGTCTTCCCTATAATTAATTCAAAGCGTGCACACAGGAACACGAAGCTCCGCGTGTACAAAACCATCATCCGACCTGTGCTATGTTATGGCTGCGAAACATGGACCCTCACCCAAGCCTCCGAAATTTTGCTACACCGATTCGAACGAAAGGTCCTTCAGCGAATTTTCGGGGCCTTTCGCGAGCGAGATCAATGGCGTATCCAGTATAATCATGTATCAATTGCGGAAGTAGCGAAAATCGTGAAGCTTCAACGTTTGCAATGGGCGAGGCATGTACAACGGATGGACGATAATCGCATGCCAAAGAAAGTGAATAATTGACGGAGCGAGGTTGCGTGGACGACCGAGAGCTCGCTGGGAGAGCTGCATAGGTGAAGACGCCCACCAGCTGCGGGGCTTCCGAAACTGGCGGACAAGGTCACGTAATCGCGACAATTGGAGGTCAACGATTCAGGCGGCCAAGGCCCGACGGTCGGGCTATCGTGCCACATTGATGACGATGATGATAATCGTAAATGAAATTATTTAGGCCAACATCGCCTGATACTGTTGCGAAGCAAAGGTAGTTAAATGAAGGTCCTGACTAAAATTGAATTAGATAGGGTTAACAATTTTGACATCTGCAAAAAAAATTTAATTTTGAATTACATAATTGATTCTAGACGATGTAAGCTCCGTAAATTGTCTCTCCACGCAGAATCATTGTCGAAGAAATCTTGTAACACCGGCTGGAAGTTTCAGCAAAATGTAGGTCAGGATGCCCTCTTCATCGACTTTTTCAACCCCCGGTTTCGAATATGTTCATATGAAAACAGAAAATTGCCATTTTGAGGCCTTTCCGGGCGTTTTTCGAAGGGCAATCTGCTTGTTTATTGCCCCAGCTTTAACCGGCTGTATCTTTGAAACGGTGATAGCTAGGACCCTGGAAGTTTCAGCAAAATGTAGGTGTGGATGCCCTCTTCATCGACTTTTTAAACTCCCGGTTTCGAAAATTTTCATATGAAAACAGAAAATTGCCATTTTGAGGCCTTTCCGGGCGTTTTTGAGGGGCAATCTGCTTGTTTATTGCCCCAGCTTTAACCGGCTGTATCTTTGAAACGGTGATAGCTAGGACCCTGGAAGTTTCAGCAAAATGTAGGTCTGGATGCCCTGTTCATCGACTTTTTCAACCCCCGGTTTCGTAAATTTTCATATGAAAACAGTAAATTGCCATTTTGAGGCCTTTCCAGGCGTTTTTCGAAGGGCAATCTGCTTGTTTATTGCCCCAGTTTTAACCGGCTGTATCTTTGAAACGGTGATAGCTAGGACCCTGGAAGTTTCAGCAAAATGTAGGTCTGGATGCCCTCTTCATTGACTTTTTTAACTCCCGGTTTCGAAAATTTTCATATGAAAACAGAAAATTGCCATTTTGAGGCGTTTCCGGGCGTTTTTCGAGGGGCAATCTGCTTGTTTATTGCCCCAGCTTTAACCGGCTGTATCTTTGAAACGGTGATAGCTAGGACCCTGGAAGTTTCAGCAAAATGTAGGTCTGGATGCCCTCTTCATCGACTTTTTAAACTCCCGGTTTCGAAAATTTTCATATGAAAACAGAAAATTGCCATTTTGAGGCCTTTCCGGGCGTTTTTCGAGGGGCTATCTGCTTGTTTATTGCCCCAGCTTTAACCGGCTGTATCTTTGAAACGGTGATAGCTAGGACCCTGCAAGTTTCAGCAAAATGTAGGTCTGGGTGCCCTGTTCATCGACTTTTTCAACCCCCGGTTTCGTAAATTTTCATATGAAAACAGCAAATTACCATTTTGAGGCCTTTCCAGGCGTTTTTCGAGGGGCAATCTGCTTGTTTATTGCCCCAGCTTAAACCGGCTGTATCTTTGAAACGGTGATAGCTAGGACCCTGGAAGTTTCAGCAAAATGTAGGTGTGGATGCCCTCTTCATCGACTTTTTAAACTCCCGGTTTCGAAAATTTTCATATGAAAACAGAAAATTGCCATTTTGAGGCCTTTCCGGGCGTTTTTGAGGGGCAATCTGCTTGTTTATTGCCCCAGCTTCAACCGGCTGTATCTTTGAAACGGTGATAGCTAGGACCCTGGAAGTTTCAGCAAAATGTAGGTCTGGATGCCCTCTTCATCGACTTTTTAAGCTCCCGGTTTCGAAAATTTTCATATGAAAACAGAAAATTGCCATCTTGAGGCCTTTCCGGGCGTTTTTCGAGGGGCAATCTGCTTGTTTATTGCCCCAGCTTTAACCGGCTGTATCTTTGAAACGGTGATAGCTAGGACCCTGGAAGTTTCAGCAAAATGTAGGTCTGGATGCCCTCTTCATCGACTTTTTCAACCCCCGGTTTCGAAAATTTTCATATGAAAACAGAAAATTGCCATTTTGAGGCCTTTCCGGGCGTTTTTCGAGGGGCAATCTGCTTGTTTATTGCCCCAGCTTTAACCGGCTATATCTTTGAAACGGTGATAGCTAGGACCCTGGAAGTTTCAGCAAAATGTAGGTCTGGATGCCCTCTTCATCGACTTTTTCAACCCGCGGTTTCGAAAATTTTCATATGAAAACAGAAAATTGCCATTTTGAGGCCTTTCCGGGCGTTTTTCGAGGGGCAATCTGCTTGTTTATTGCCCCAGCTTTAACCGGCTGTATTTCTGAAACGGTGATAGCTAGGACCCTGGAAGTTTCAGCAAAATGTAGGTGTGGATGCCCTCTTCATCGACTTTTTAAACTCCCGGTTTCGAAAATTTTCATATGAAAACAGAAAATTGCCATTTTGAGGCCTTTTCGGGCGTTTTTCGAGGGGCAATCTGCTTGTTTATTGCCCCAGCTTTAACCGGCTGTATCTTTGAAACGGTGATAGCTAGGACCCTGGAAGTTTCAGCAAAATGTAGGTCTGGATGCCCTCTTCATCGACTTTTTCAGCCCCCGGTTTCGAAAATGTTCATATGAAAACAGAAAATTGCCATTTTGAGGCCTTTCCAGGCGTTTTTCGAAGGGCAATCTGCTTGTTTATTGCCCCAGCTTTAACCGGCTGTATCTTTGAAACGGCGATAGCTAGAACCCTGGAAGTTTCAGCAAAATGTAGGTCTGGATGCCCTCTTCATCGACTTTTTCAACCCCCGGTTTCGAAAATTTTCATATGAAAACAGAAAATTGCCATTTTTAAGCCTTTCCGGGCGTTTTTCGAGGGGCAATCTGCTTTTTTATTGCCCCAGCTTTAACCGGCTGTATCTTTGAAACGGTGATAGCTAGGACCCTGGAAGTTTCAGCAAAATGTAGGTCTGGATGCCCTCTTCATCGACTTTTTCAGCCCCCGGTTTCGAAAATTTTCATATGAAAACAGAAAATTGCCATTTTGAGGCCTTTCCAGGCGTTTTTCGAAGGGCAATCTGCTTGTTTATTGCCCCAGCTTTAACCGGCTGTATCTTTGAAACGGCGATAGCTAGAACCCTGGAAGTTTCAGCAAAATGTAGGTCTGGATGCCCTCTTCATCGACTTTTTCAACCCCCGGTTTCGAAAATTTTCATATGAAAACAGAAAATTGCCATTTTTAAGCCTTTCCGGGCGTTTTTCGAGGGGCAATCTGCTTGTTTATTGCCCCAGCTTTAACCGGCTGTATCTTTGAAACGGTGATAGCTAGGACCCTGGAAGTTTCAGCAAAATGTAGGTCTGGATGCCCTCTTCATCGACTTTTTCAGCCCCCGGTTTCGAAAATTTTCATATGAAAACAGAAAATTGCCATTTTTAAGCCTTTCCGGGCGTTTTTCGAGGGGCAATCTGCTTTTTTATTGCCCCAGCTTTAACCGGCTGTATCTTTGAAACGGTGATAGCTAGGACCCTGGAAGTTTCAGCAAAATGTAGGTCTGGATGCCCTCTTCATCGACTTTTTCAACCCCCGGTTTCGAAAATTTTCATATGAAAACAGAAAATTGCCATTTTTAAGCCTTTCCGGGCGTTTTTCGAGGGGCAATCTGCTTGTTTATTGCCCCAGCTTTAACCGGCTGTATCTTTGAAACGGTGATAGCTAGGACCCTGGAAGTTTCAGCAAAATGTAGGTCTGGATGCCCTCTTCATCGACTTTTTCAACCCCCGGTTTCGAAAATTTTCATATGAAAACAGAAAATTGCCATTTTGAGGCCTTTCCGGGCGTTTTTCGAGGGGCAATCTGCTTGTTTATTGCCCCAGCTTTAACCGGCTGTATCTTTGAAACGGTGATATCTAGGACCCTGGAAGTTTCAGCAAAATGTAAGTTTGGATGCCCTCTTCATCGACTTTTTCAACCCCCGGTTTCGAAAATTTTCATTTGAAAACAGAAAATTGCCATTTTGAGGCCTTTCCGGGCGTTTTTCGAGGGTCAATCTACTTGTTTATTGCCCCAGCTTTAACCGGCTGTATCTTTGAAACGGTGATAGCTAGGACCCTGGAAGTTTCAGCAAAATGTAGGTCTGGATGCCCTCTTCATCGACTTTTTCAAACCCCGGTTTCGAAAATTTTCATATGAAAACAGAAAATTGCCATTTTGAGGCCTTTCCGGGCGTTTTTTTTTCAATTTTAACTTTTCGGTACTAGTTGGAATTTCTACTCAAACATTAATGTTTGACCCAGTCATTTATAAATTTGAAATCACCTTTCATTAAAAGCGATATGAATGTAGGACAATGCCTGTTTTCCGTGCGATAAAATTGTCAACCGTATTTCAGAACACTGAAATTCCCATGTCGTCATAATCTGGGAAATCCCTGTACATACTTTCCTATTATTATCAAATTCATTTTCGATTTTTTTTTCTTTTTAATTAATTGCTTCCAAAGCATTTTCAATTTGATATTGTTAATTGACCGTAACCCATTAACAACATAAATTGACGTTTTCGTTATTCTTTATTCGCGCGACAAATGAATGCATTACATACAATTTACACACATGCACGCAAGCTAATTAATCGTATGTGAGTATCGCTGCAACTAGCGCGCGTTCAATTTAATTTCAATTAATGCCGAAGTCAACATAGCGTATAAATGATGATGATAGTAGCATAATCAAACAATTAAATTTACTACACATATTCGTTAACAACAGCATAAAAGCATTATGCTCGCATAGCATAAATGGTGGCCGATCCTATATGGTAGCTAAGCTATGGTTTGTGGTTACATATGTATATGCCTGCTATACCGATAAACTTTTTTTTTGGCGGATGAGCTACAACGAACGACCCGGTACTTCCACATGTGGCGGAAGCTTTTATCGAGCCTACTACACTCGAACATTAATCAAATAGCATAATTGGCCGCTTGTGAATTAATCGAAATTAATATGAATGGGTTTTTTGAGGGCGAGTCGGGAATCGGTTTTTAATTAAGTTATTTAAGTTTTGACTAAATAGTTTTCTTTTTTGATTGAGCGATTCTGTCCTAATTAATTTTATGGCGTATTCTGTGCGTGAGTGTGGGGATTTGAGGGCCATTTTTATGGTACATATTTAGTTTGCGGTATTTTACTTACTAACATATGTTGAATAATTTACGCTGATTTTATCAAAGCTAAGACCCCCTTCACATCTGAAGGGTCGCTGCAGTTACAAAAATTTATCTTCTTTAAATGTAGAAGGCCGAGGTTCGCTATAGACCAGTGGTTCCCAACTCATAAACGCCTGCGGACCACTTAGCCTGAAAGGGAATCTTTGACGGACCACCGTTCAAAAATAATGAAGGTCTCGATTTTTTTTCGCTTAAAAAAGCTTACGCTCTATCTCCCATCAAAAATTACTCTTGTTATTATTTGTTTGCTATTTCCTACCTATACTTAAAAATAAAGTGAAAAGTCGCTGGTGAGGAATCTGAGGAAAATGATCTATCGAAAATTAGGTTCGACTTCCATATTTTCGAAGGTGCATTCCACAAACTCCCGACGCAACCGATTGTCATTGAGATTTAATTTTTCATGCTAACACAATCTTGTTAGGAAACATGAATTAAGATTTGTTTGCCAGGTTGAGAGAATAGAGAATGGAGAATAAATGTTTTCTTCGCTTCGTCACTTGCCCCATCAGCTGAGATTTTTTCTCGCACAGAAATAGGTGTCTTCTGGTCTGAAAGAGCTAACTTCGATAAAAAGTTATCCAGTAAACGGTATACCTGAACAACCTATCGCCGTCCCACAATCACAGACCTAGTAACAAAGTATTTACTGGATAATCTGTTTCATGCGTGTTTGGTATGTGAATTTAATTAGCCCCAAGAAAATATAGTTTTTTTGTAAAAAGTGTCCAGAGTCTCCCCGCGGACCACCTACGGGTTTCTCACGTCGTAAAACTAGCACGTTATAACCAAGTGTTCGTTATAGCCGTGTTCGTTATATCCAAACACAAATGTATAAATTTTTTAGAATTTTAAACGACCTCTGAATTTGTTCGTTATAACCGAATTCCACAGTATGATAATTAGGTTTCGATATGTTGGCTAGTTAAAGGCCCATTCTCTCGTAGATCTTATAAAATGGTTAGTCTTATCGCCCAGAGAAGACACACACAATATTCAAAAAGCTTCTCCATTATATTGAATTGATTTTTTGTTAATTTTGCGTAGTTATGTTATCTTTTGCTTATTTACGCTGTTGGATGAAAGTGCGCAATGATTTTCTCAATCTAAGATGATGGCTTAAACAAGCAAAATATGGCGTAGCTATGCAAAATAAACAAAAATTCCATTCAATACAATGGAAAAGCTTTCTAAATATGGTGTGTGTCTTCTCTACGCGATAAGACTAATCAGCCGACAGGTACTGAATAAGAGCTATCAGAAACCCGGCCATAATGTCTTATGTTGAGAATAGTGATCCAACGAGCACGTTTCACAGGTAGTGAATTATAAAGTGATTCCGCTCATAGTGCGAAATTCGAACGCACGACAATGTGTTTTAAAGGCGAGTTTCTTATAACCACCATCATTTTTGCATCAAACTTAAAACATCTTTTTAGGTCAGTTGCTTTTTTTTTTACATTTCACAATTTCCCCTACGAGGATTTACTTGAAATTTCGACATATGGGCTATTAATGTTTGGTTTATTAGACTTTTCACCGGTTAAGTGGTCAGAAAAATTATACAAAAACAGCGACTTCCAAGCTAATAAATTTAAACGGGTAACCCGATCCCAGATGGCAAAAGTCACTTGCTTCCACTTTCCGTGAACGTGGCCCTTAACTTCCCGAGCGATATGAGAAAACTTTGCATTGCAAGGAAAAAAATGTTATTAGCATTCAAATTCGCCAGGGAAGTAGTCAGCATTTTGTTGTGAAAGGGGTTCAACGGTCGAGAAGTTGCCGTCTCATTAATTTTGTAGTTTTGATTTTTTCATTTCACTTTAACATTATGAATAAGTTTCAATGTGTAACATATTGATTTCAGTTATGTGGTAGATCAATTAAGAGGCTGAATTTGTATGGATTTAGCAAGAAAAAGAAAATTACCCATTGAAGTAGAACCGCAATTTGAAGTGGAACGAAACAAAACACATTACGACAAATTTCAATGGATAAACTTCAGTTCAGTTTTATCAGTGTATGAAATGCATTTTAGAATAAGTAGAATAAGCTTCTTAGAGACCGCCAAAGAGGGAAATTATTTTTTTTTTGTATGGAGTGTAAAAATATGATAACTCATCCCAAACCGTGTAGATAGTAATTTCTGAGCAACATTCCCTCAGATATACCTATGTTCAGTCCCATAAATGTTCAATATTAAACTTTCTGCGTTATCAGTATTTTTTTAAGGTTTTTTAGTGATGCTAAGGAGTTTGGATTCGCCTACACATCAATTTCTACTGGATACATGGCGTCAAGAATATTGAAGATACATAGAAGTTTAATTGACTAACGGCAGTCCTTTTTTTTTAGGTTGTTAGGTTATAAAACAGTGAGACTATTGAGCGAACTGCTCAGCCACAGGCAGTTACTAAAATCGTTAAGGACAAACCAGAACGTTTACGTTACGTTAGGTGCCGTTCCTTTCCGTGCCGTGACAGTTATGAGATGGTCACATACGTTCCGTTCCAAAATTTCAAATTTAAAAGTTCAAAAACGTATTCAAAATAGAAGTAATCGAGTTTTTTTAAGTACATATTTCTATATAATAAATTGGTTAGCAATAACATTGCCGTAAGTATGACAAACAAACTGACTTGGATTTCCGTGGAATTTGACACTTCGAATAGTTTTGCGAAAGCTTCCGTTCCGTTACGTGCGTTCTGTGCAATTGCATACAAACTCCATAGAATCATCTTTGACAGGTGTTCGGCACGTAACGTAATGTAAGCGTTCTGTTTTGCCCTTTAGATTTACAAATTCAATTAATTCCAGTTTAAACACTTGGAGATGGAGATTCTTGCCGACAAGATATTTTCGGTTTGGCAAAATCTAAAAGAATTGTTTGAATGAACATAGCAGAGTTTCAAAAATTATTTTAAGATTATGGTTGGACATGCATCCATGGATTCCGAATCCAACGAAACTCCATATAGAAAAATTGACAGCTGGAGAAGTTGTCATTTTTATACCTTTCACTCGTAGAGTAAAGGGTATATTAACTTTGTCATGAAGTTTGTAACGCATTGAAGGAAGCATCTCCGACCATATAAAATATGTATATATATGATCAGCATGACGAGCTGAGTCGATTGGGCGATGTCCGTCTGTCTGTCTGTCCGTCTGTCCGTCTGTTGCTACGCGTTTTACTCGGCCATTTTAAAAGCTATCGAGCTGAAATTTTGCACACATGCTTCTTTTTATTGCAGGCAGTTTGTATGTTCGAATCGCTAAAATCGGACCGTGGGGTCATGGGGCTGCCATATAAACCGAACCCCCCCAATTTGGTTTTTCTAAGAAAAACTTTTTCATGCGTGCACCAATTTCAACCAAATTTCACACAAATGTGTTTCTATTGATAAGACAAAACATATGTAAGAATGGATCAAATCGGACTATGGGGCCATGGGGCTGCCATACAAACTTAACCCCCCAAATTAGGTTCTTCTAAGAAAAACTTTTTCATTTGTGCACCAATTTCAACCAAATTTCATACAAATGTGTTTCTATTGATGCCACAAAACATATGTAAGAATGGTTGGAATCGGACTGTAGGGTCATGGGGCTGTCATACAAACCCAATCCCCCAAATTGAGTTTTTCTAAGAAAAACTTTTTGATTTGTGCACCAATTTCAATCAAACCTCATAAAAGTGCATTTCAATTGATGCCACAAAACATATGTAAAAACGAATGGAATCGGACAATGGGGTCATGGGGCTGTATTACAAACCCAACACCCCAAATTGAGCTCTTCTACGAAAAACTTTTTTATTTGTGATCACTTTCAACCAAAACTCGTAAAAGTGCATCTCTATTGATGCCAAAAGACATGTGTAAAAATGAATGGAATCGGTCTATGGGGTCATGGGGCTACCATACAAACCCAACCCCCATTTTAGATCTTCTAAGAAACACTTTTTCCACACCAATTTCAAAAAAACTTAATGCGTCCTTGTCAAAACAAAAAAAAAAATTAAAACGAATGGAATCATACTATGGGACCATGCTCCATGCATGCATCCCCCCAATAAGGTTTTCTGAGTAAATATTTTTATTTTCCCACTTAACCAAAAACACACAAATATTGGTTTATCGACGCCACAGAAGGAAAAGAATGGGGAAGGATTGAACACAAGTCATATGTTCGCCAAAAAAAAAACTTTTAGCCCGAGAAGAGTGAAGGGTATTCAAATTTCGGCCGCGCCCGAAATTAGCCTCGGTCTCGTTTTATATAGAGTTTTGTTGGATTCGGAATCCATGGATTCTTCGTATGTTTATGCGACCTAACACAATTGAATAAATGAGAGCAAATGCGGTAAATTATTAAAAATGCTTCACTGTTCTTGGAGTTAGCCCGAATTCGATTGCAGTGCAGTCCGTATGTTTTTGCATTAATTTTGGGCACAAAATCAGATGAGAAATGTGAGAGTTCACCATACCTAAGTGAGCGGTATTTGGGCATATGCTGAACTAATTTGCTTGAGCTAAAAATTCATCAGAGAATTTTCGGTGGAATTTTGAAAACGGAATACACAATGAATGGATGAAAAAGCAGCATGGTATTTTTCTTCTATAAATCACGGTATATACATACTTGTTATCCGAATGACGGTACTTTTCTCCTTGACAAACTATACATTTATGCTTAAGATAACGGTACTTTTCTTTTAAAAATAACGGTACCTGCAAACTATAATGGTAATTTCACACTATTGATAACGGTACTTTCCCCACTGTAAATAACACTTTTTTAATCTACACTCGGCTTCACAAAAATCGGGCCACTCGCCACTCAAATTCAATTTTCTCTAAAGGTATGAATTTTCAACTATGAAAGTTATATCTACATAAAGTGCATTTAATAGCAATTCAAATGACTATGATTTTTATCTAAAGTACCGTTAACTCACGCAACAAGCACAGTGCCTGTTTTGATTAGAGTTCGCACTTACCATGTGGCCCGGTTTCATTGAAGCTCAGTGTATAACGGTAAGTATACGTGGAGAATAACGGTATTTTTCTCTTTGAATAAAATAAAAATCTTCTCCACATTTAGTATTCGCGAAGCAATTTTCGTCTTCTCGTTATTGAGCTTATCAGCGAAATCCTTTGATTTGCTATATTCGAAATTTGAGTTATGTCATCTAATTCGCATTCGAATGTGTTTGAACCAACATTTTTATTTATTTTTAACAAAATCTATTTAGGAAACGATAGCCGATTTTGGACTTATTCATGGCTTCTCGGATGAAAGAAACTAAATTTGTTCACCCCATCGGGGACATTCTGCTTTTTGTCCTACTTTTTTAAATAATGTTTGAGCTAAGAGCCATTTCAATTTAATATATTTCCATCATTCATCGCGCTGAAGTCCGACAGTACACACGCTCTCTCTAGCTACTCGTACGAAAAATCTAAAAATCCGTTATAATTTTAAAATGGTTAAAACCAGAAAACGTAATCCTGAAAGTACAAGTGAAGTGGCTAGTGACCCGTATAAAACACTAAAAGATGAATTGATGAATTTCGGAATTAATATAAATACTGAATTAAAAAATCAAATTCAAGAACTAAAAAATCAAAATAAAGAGTTAACAACGTCGGTGCAATTTATGTCAAATAGATTTGACCAAATGTCCAGCATATTCGAGGATATCAAAAAGTTAAAGGACGAAAATGTTCAATTAAAACAGGAAGTAAAGCGTCTCAGTCAGCAAAATGATGCTTTACAGCAAGATCTACGGTCTTCATGCATCATGGTAAACGGAATAGCAGAATCGTCATCGGAAAATTTACCGTCTATGATGCTATCCATCGCCAATAAAATCAGTGTCAAGCTATGCGACAATGATATCACCACGGTATATAGACAATTTCGAAGGTCATCCACACGACAGCAGCGAAAACCGAACGAGCAACCGAAAAGCGGTAACATCGTATGCAAGTTTACACGGAAAATAGTACGTGATACATTTTTGGATAAATACAAACAATATGTTCGATCGACCAACAGCGGAGCGGGAATCTCAACTGAGGATTCCACCGAGAGATTCTACATCAATGAGTATTTGTCGTCGTCAACTGCACAACTTCTCTATGATGCGAAAACGAAACTCCGAAAGAATGGATACGAATACGTTTGGGTTAATGATGGAAAAATACTTGCAAAAAAGGCTGAAGGTATGAAAACGATTTTAATCAAATCCCGTGAAGACATTACGCGTTTATTGTAATTATTTATTCATTATTTATTTATTTTTATTAATTTCCTTAATTCTTTTAAATGGCTGAATCATTAGACATTTTAAATAATTACAAAAACACTGTAACGGATGTTTTGTGCAGCGAAAGTGATTGTAAACAATTCTTTAGTAATGATGAAATTAATTTTAAAGTTTTCCATATGAATATTCGTAGTTTATGTAAGCATTATGATGAATTATGTCTAATGCTTAATGCTTTAAATATTGAATTCGACGTTATAGTGTTAACTGAGACCTGGTTATCGGCCACTAACTGCTTTAATATAGTAGGATACAACATGTACAACGCGTGTACTAAAAATAATAAATGTGACGGTGTGATAATCTACGTTAAAGAAAAATACAACGTAAAATGGCTCTCTAGTGAAATTACTGATGCGAATATCGTAGATTTAGAAATTTCTGAAAATAATTTCGAAATTTCTATAACGGGAATTTATAGATCGCCAAACCTAAACGCTTACAGTTTCATTTCTTCATTAGATAATTTCTTACAAATGAAATATAATAATAAAAACCATCTTATTATAGGTGATCTAAATATTGACATTTTGCGCAATACACCAACAAGCAATGAATATTTAGATACGCTAATGTGTTACGGTTTCATAGAGCATTTACAAGGTAAAACTAGGGCTGGAGTATTTAAGTCAACATGTATTGATCATATTTTTTGGAGAACAAAAGAAGATATCCAGTTTCATCCAGCTATTTTTGAAACAAGTGTCACAGATCATTTTAGCACTCTAGCGAAATTTATGTTTAAAAATACTAATATTCAAACAGAATCCGTTTCTAATCCCAAAAAGCACAAGAAAATAATCGATTATGCTAAAGTTACACAAAATATCAGGAAAGTAAAATGGGATAGTCTAATGAAAACTTTTGATGGAGAGAAATGTATAGATTTATTTACAAATATACTAGATAATTTAATTGAAAATTCTTCCAAAGCTGTACCAGATACAACCATGAAATCTAACTGCAAAGCAATAAAATCATGGTCGTCAACTGGCATTGTTGTCTCCATAAGGAAAAGAGATAAGCTAGCACAAATGGTAAAAAAATATCCTAATAATAAAAGTTTGCTGTCGCACTATAAAAAATACAGAAACAAACTAACAAGCGTCATCCGGTTAGCGAAAAATCATTATTATTCAAATAAAGTTAATAGTGTCATAGGTGACAGCAAAAAACTGTGGAATACTATAAACGAAGTTACTTCGCGAAAAAATCGAAAATCTTCCTTCAGTATTAAAAATATATCAAACGAAAACGGTATCTTAGTATCCGACAAAAAAGAAATAGCAGATGTCATGAATAAATATTTCACAACTGTAGGTCAGAATTTATCATTGGATATAGACAATCAAATTAAAAATAGAAGTAATGGAAATCGTGCTCCTTCATCTAGACTTAGGACAGCTTTATCAAATTTTTATCTTTCTCCTATCATTGTCCTAGAATTACATCAACATATAAAAAATATTGACTCTAAGAAGTCCGCAGGTGTAGACGGGTACAGTGGTAGGTTCCTAAAATTAATAATGGACCACATTACAATACCACTCGTGCATTCATTCAATTGTTGCTTAAGACAAGGCATTTTTCCTTCTAAGCTAAAGCATGCAATAATTGTTCCACTTTATAAAAATGGTGATGTAGCCAATCCAAACAACTATCGTCCCATCTCCCTTTTGTCAAATTTGTCCAAATTATTTGAGAAATGTATCAAAACAAGACTGGTAAAGTTTCTTGATGATAATAACATCATTGCACCGAATCAGTATGGTTTCAGAAGTGGCTTGAGTACTTCTGATGCGTTGTACGATGTTACCAAATATATTTCAACTGCAATGGAAAAACACGATAAATCTATTGCCATTTTCCTGGATTTAAGGAAAGCATTCGACACCGTAAATCACACTTTGCTCCTGGAAAAACTCGAAAATTTAGGAATAAATGGAACTTGTTTTTCATTCTTTAAATCGTACTTGTCTAATAGGACACAGATGGTTAAAATCGATGATACAATTAGCTCTCCCGAAACTGTAAGGTGTGGTGTACCACAGGGGACAGTACTCGGTCCTATTCTCTTCTTGATTTACATTAATGATCTTTGTAATATAACGTCCATTATGAATGGGCACTTAGTTTCATTTGCGGACGACACAGTCTTGTTATTTAAGAGTTCGACTTGGAATGAAACTGTAAGAGTGGCGAATGAAAGTATTTTATTAGTTAACAACTGGCTTATCACACACAAATTGTCATTAAACATACAAAAAACAAAATATATTAAATTTGGAAAAACAAACGCTGTGGAAGTCGATAACCTGATCTCTTTAAACAATATAAAAATCGAATCTACAACTAATATTAAATATCTAGGTATCATATTTGATAATCTTATGAAATGGGATAATCATATTAATTACATCTGTGGTAAGGTTCGCAAAACGATGCATATGTTTTATATTTTACGTGATATTGTTAACTTAAAAACTCTGAAAAATGTGTATTTTGCAGTTTTTCAATCAATAATACAATATGGAATCCTTGTGTGGGGCTCCACATACAGCTCCAAGCTTTCTCCGCTTAATAATATTCAAAATACAATAGTCAAAATATGTCTACATAAATCGAAATATTCGTCTACCACTAATGCTTACTTAAATTTCAACGTCATGAATTTAAGACAAATTTACCTTTTCACTCTATACAAATTCATGTTTCTAAATTATCGAAAATTTCCTTGTCTCTGCACGAACTATTCGACTCGCAACAATCAACGTAGCTATTTATTGAAATTAATTAAGTGTAAGAAATTTGTAATGCAAAACCATGCCAGCTCGTTAGGCCCAAAAGCATTTAATTTATTGCCTTTAAATATTCACTTGCAACTAACTTCACGAAATTATAAACAGTTACTAAGAAAGTATGTTTCAGAAAATCCTAATTTATACAATGAATTAACCTATATTGTAGTGTAAACTATTTGAAATTATAATAATATATGTTAGCAGTATGTACTTGAATCTTATTAACTAGCGCGTTATCTCTGTCTTCTTCAGCGCTCACCCACAAGCCCTTCTGGCTTATGTGAGTTGCAAAAAAAAATATAATGGAATTTTGAATCTATATTATGTACTATACTGTAAAATGAATTATTTTTTATTTTTTTGCAATAAATAAATATTATTATTATTATCAAATTGCATGTCGATCGGATTTGGAACTCACGAAATATTTATGCTAGAAAGGCAGTCGGACTGATAACATCGATTTCATAAAGGTTTTGAACCTCTGACAGAGAACATTAAGGTTTTTTTTCATCTTGGGATTAGGAAAGGGATGACCATAAAACTCGTAAAAATAATTAGAAATGATTGGAAAATCTGCGGAATGTCATTAACCCTCAGATGACCGATCATTTTTCGGAAGGTTGGACGTAAACCAATATTGACGTGGACCTATACAGAACTCTTACGGAGCTCATACGCCGCCGTAAGAATTGTCTTGGGTCAAATTTATGTGAAATAAAGTTTCATTTTTGTGGCTCGAAACTGTTTGTCTAAATAACAGGCGCGACAATCCAACATAAGGCCGCAGAATGTGTTAGTGACATCCTATTTCCAAGATCTTAACTGCTTTTTGTTGAGGTAATGAGATCAGCATCACGCTCAGCAGTGTTATTTATCCCCATAAATGGGTACTCGTTTAACATCTGAGTGAGATTATAGTCCGTCACAAGCTCGTGAGTTCGAAAAACACTATGATCCACGGTGAGATTCGAACTCATGACCCTGTGCACCGAAGGTGCGCGCACTAACCGCTAGACCAGCCAGACTTTCAGTCAATACAGACACTGAAAAATCAGACGTGTAGTCACCTATACTTATGTCATATAAAGTATTTACCAATTTCGATAGGTTTTTTTTGATTCAGTTAAATAGGATTTGTGATCTAGTAATGAGCGAAGTATTATGAGCAACTCAAAGGGAAAAGTCAGATAATAATTTTAATTAAAACTAAATACAAAAAAAAAGTCAAAATTCTCATCACTATAAAATATTGACATGCTGACCTAAATTAATTTCAAAAAATTCTGCACACTTTTGTCGCATATACATACATCGACTAAATACCCCAACCAGACAAAGTAAACAGCGATGGATATCCACCTGTTCGTATGACGCAATAGCTAGCTACATATGTTTATATGTATGTACATATATGCCTCTCCCATTATGTCCATTTATATCGTCAATCAAAAATAAAGAAAACGGGCGCTTCAATTTGCAAATCCCAAATTCATCCCTCAATGCAATTTCATAATATTCAAAATCGTTCATCAAATATTACTTTGTGGAATTTGTACCCAAAAATGTATTTGCTCTGACTAATCCCCCCGTGCTTAGAAATTTCACAATATTGTCAAAATTTCCAAGCTGTGATTCCCCCGTGTAGTGGTGGGTTCTAATCATCGTCGCGATCAACATTCCTCAATAATTATTATTTGCAAACTTAAAAGTCGTCCATAGAAATATGATTATAAATCCTAGAGTTGAATCAAAAGCGACTGGGGGATGATGTTGATAATGTAATTAGCTTGCAATTAATTTCTTCCAAAAATATTTTATCGCAAAAGCTTCAAAAAGTATAAAAAAAATAAATAAATTGGCAGCAGTAGAAGCAGAAGGTGTCATGTCGCGGTGTCGCACTTCGTCTTCTGACATATTTATAGGTGCAATACTACGCACACGTCGCGAGTCGACGACACGCACACATTACAATCAATATTTAACTTAACAAGACGCGAAACATTTTAAAAACATTTTTACCAACAAAATGTTCAGTTGCTTTTCGCGCAACTTGCTTGTTTGTATACAACATACAATTTCTTTGTACGTACATACCGAGTATAAGTATGACTGATAAGTGATAACTGATAACTATGATAAGTGATAATAAAATAATAATAACATTAGAAAAAGTCTATAGCGGAGACGGATAGCGCGGGTCGCGCATTATATCGACCATAGATAAAATATTTTCACAATCAGTCGCAATTTTGTTCAATCGCAACCGCGCACAATAGAAGGTGTTGAAGTATGCGCTTGCATTATGGACAATAGGCTAGGCTAGGCTAGGTTAGGCCAAGAAGGTATCTGGCAAAAGCTAATAGATTGTACTATCTTCTATGTCGATTCTACGTCAACTTGAGGAATTTTTCAATCAAAACGTAAGCAATAGACATACATGTGTAATAACGTCACGATGAGTGTGCTTTTTTGTGCAGATTTCGCGCGACAAATGCTAACGACAGCTAATCTACCCCTAACACGGCTCGGGGGGTTTTGTTTCGATTTATTGTTTGTGCGTGAAGAGTGCAGGTGGAAATGCCTATTGGATGATACACAAGCCAGAGAGTTTGTGAAACACGTCAATTTGCGATGACAATTGCTTTTTTTTGTTTGCCCGACAATTCACTCCCACACACGAAGAAGTTATGAGTAGGAGGCGCTTTTATGTTATTTTGTGCAATTTTTGACGAAATTTAATTTTAGTCATAGGCCCATTCTCTCGTAGATCTTATAGAATGGTTAGTCTTATCGCCCAGAGAAGACACACACTATATTCAAAAAGCTTCTCCATTATATTGAATTGATTTTTTGTTAATTTTGCATAGTTATGTTATCTTTTGCTTATTTACGCTGTTGGATGAAAGTGCGCAATGATTTTCTCAATCTAAGATGATGGCTTAAACAAGCAAAATATGGCGTAGCTGTGCAACAGTGGCGTAGATAGCTTTTCGGAGAGGGAGGGGATCATTTTACAAGATTGCTTACTGCGGTGATGAATCCACAGTATTCCAATTTTCGTAAAACATTTTGATTTTGTGATTGTGATTGCGTTAGATCTGTGGTTCTCAAAACTCTCTGGAGTCACAGAACATCCAGCAACGCTGCTTTTCGTCATGCAACCCCCCAAAACAGGAATTAAAATAAATTGATAGTTATATGTCCAGAAAAGGGAATTTTTAAGGACGAGAGCTGGTTGGCAATGTCCAGTATATGTGGATAAAGTACAGCTTCTGTGTTTTTAAATCGAAATTTTCCGATAACTATCGAAACTTCGTGAGTAGATATTTCTAAAATTAGCAAACTTGTAGGGCACCGCAGCATATAGGTATTTGTTACAAATTTCGAGGCCCTAGCTATCAGCCAATTGTTTGTAAAGGATACCAAAAATGTCAATAGAACTAAAAATTTGGACTGTTGAACATTCGTTAAAAAAAAAATCGTAGAAAAGTTTTGATTTTCTAAAGTGGTTTTTAACACAAATGCAATCCTATCATTTATTTGCGCCATAATTTACATCTCAGAAACCTCGTCTCAAATACTGTGGACATTCTTTATTATCTGGTATGTACAGTGAACTTTTTTTCCAATTCATATAGTAGAAAGTTGTAGAAGAAAATCAGCCAAGTCACTGATGCTGTTCCAGCTTATTGTTAAGTTGATTTTCGAAACAGTGTA
This sequence comes from Microchrysa polita, assembly GCA_949715475.1. Lineage (NCBI taxonomy): Eukaryota > Metazoa > Arthropoda > Insecta > Diptera > Stratiomyidae > Microchrysa > Microchrysa polita. The sequence goes on along the minus strand of OX454419.1, from coordinate 6,536,172 downwards.
GCAGATCAAGCTTCGGAATTTTAAAGCATACAAATTTTTTTTCGTGTGGATTGTTTACTTTATGTTGTCAAAAACTTTTTCTACATTATTTTCTATTTTGGATATTTTCGCGGAACCCCTGAGAAATCTTCATGAAACCCTAGTGTACCGCAGAACTCAGTTTGTTTGTTTGTTAATTTGTCTTCGAATTACTACCGGCATAAGACTATATTTGAGAATTATTTGTATTAAATTGAATAAAATTGCAAACAACTAGAGAAGGTTAAAACTTGCTTTGCCCTGCAATATACGTTACAACCTTTCGGCAAATTTCAACTTAAAAGGGAAAAAGTGTTGATAAACTGAAACAATAAAGGATGCGCAAATTGGCGGCGTTTTCTTTTCATCGCATTAGCAATTTATAATCTTACGTACTACATAATTCCACATTGGAAATTCTGCTTCTGTGGAAGAGCACTCCGTGTTTCACGATATTGTAAAATTTTCTAACCGAAAATTAAGATCTTTCAGCAACGAATTTTTAATCAGTGCTTACATATAAATTTTCTAGCAGCAAATCTAGATTACTTCAGTAGGGCTTGCCTGTGCGAAACTCCAGATCCAATGTGAAAAAGTAGATGAAAGTACTGTAGTGCAGTGTAGTGTGTACTGTAGTGTTTCTATTCCATCGGCACGCTTTTATGTACAATAGAAATTTAAGGAAGTACTAAATTTTCTATTGCAGTTCTGAAAATGGATTCACGAATTTTTTTGATACACTACACACGTTGAATACTCGTAATTTCAGCAAAAAGTTTACTTTTGTTTTGTTTTTTTTTTTTACCTTAAATAATAATGAAAAATGTGTGACCGACGGGGGGGGATTGATCCCCTTGATCCCCCCCTTATCTACGCCACTGCTGTGCAAAATAAACAAAAATTCCATTCAATACAATGGAAAAGCTTTCTAAATATGGTGTGTGTCTTCTCTACGCGATAAGACTAATCAGCCGACAGGTACTGAATAAGAGCTATCAGAAACCCGGCCAAAGTATAGTACATCGTATGGTATATAGAGTTCTAAAAATGTATAGAAATGTGAAAGGCGATTTTATTTTTTCAAAATGCGTAAGCTGTGGTTAGAATCTTTAGGGAGATGCAAAATGCGGATTCGTTAAACTACATGCAAAGCTTAAAAGCTTCTTAAAAGCTTAAATGCAATTTCAAGCAATTCACAAAAAGAAACTAATCGCACCCCAAAGGCTCTACAGCAGACATGTCAAACTCGCGGCCAGGTCCAAGAAACTGAATGGGTATCAGCACAAATGCGTAAAAAATGTCAGATGTTAAACTTAAGTCTAAAAGGAAGAAAGAAGGCATAAGGAAAATATTAAGTTCCTTTATGAAATTGTTTTATCCTTAAATTCGGTTCAGAAAAAAGTTGTTGGCGTTCACTAGGCTTATAGTTGACATATCACTGTTGCATTAAATGGCGTGTTCACGTCTTTAGTCCAGTCAAAATATCCCAATTCAGGCCTCCAAAAAAAAAAAAAAGTAAGGCTAATTTTTGTTGTTTTCGAATCAGTGGGCTGCCAGAAATCTAAAACTGACTTTGCTAAAAAAATGTTGATCGGAAAGGTCCCAAAAAGGACAACAAATGATACTCTTTAACCTTTGACCGGAGGCCAGCATGCGGGGTACGATTTCAAAGGGGAAGTCGAGTACCGCCTGCCGTCCATTACCTGCTTCGAGCGGCGCGGCGCTCCCGCGTTTAAAGCTTTTCCGAATTTTAATGGCGTAACCAAGCAAAATATGGCGTAACTATGCAAAATAAACAAAAATTCCATTCAATACAATGGAAAAGCTTTCTGCATATTGTGTGTGCATATACCTTTTACTAGTAAAAGCTTTTTTTCGCACATTTTGTGAAAGCTTTGCCGCTGGAGCGCCGCGCCGCTCAAGTTTACGCTTGCAGTGGAAGAGAGCCCTACATTACATATCCGGTGTTTGTTTCCTGTTTCAAGGACCGTCAACGGAATAAATCGAGCTCAAATGGATAAATTTTCGTGTTTCCTGTGTATCTTTCCAAAGTCATAACTACGAGAATAATTCAAGATGTCACTAGGTACATACTTTCATCACTTTTCAGAATCTGTAAAAGCTGAAGTTTCTACCATTAAATTTGCTAAGGAAAACGTTGATCGGAAAGCTCGAAAAAGGACATAAAAGGACACTAATTACACACTTTGATCGAACGTGGGCATGTGGCGTGTCATATTAAAGAGGACGTCGAGTGCATTGCATATCCGGTGCTTGTTTCCTGTTTCAAGGACACTAAATACAATAATTTGGGCTGAAATGGAAAATTACGGCTTTAGAAAAATACAGATACGGGAAGGACGAATATTTTTCATTGAAGCCCAATTTGCTCCTTTGAGGGTCCTTGGGACAAGTAACAAGCGCCGGATATGGAATGTACTTGACATCCTCTTTGTTCTTGAAACAGAAAACAAACACCGGATATGTAATGTACTCGACGTCCCCTTTGATATGATACCCCGTATGTCGACATCCGGTCAAGGATTAAAGGGTGTCCTTTTTTTGTCCTTTTTGGGACCTTTTCGATCAAAAGTTTTTTTTTAGCAAAATCTGTTTTATTTTTTTCAATTTGAAATGCTAATATGACTGGACTACTTGTCTTTTAGGTAATGGAAGAACATTGGATTGAGATTTATTTGAAATGAAACTTTAATGACTCCGAACAGTGGCGCAAACACGGGAGGGGCTAAGGGGGCTAAAGCTCTCCCAGACCCAGAAATAGGGAAAGAAAAAACTGCAAACCGGAATATGAAGCAATCTATTTCGGTGCGAATTGATAAAAATATGAATTGGAGCAAAGGTTATTCATCAGCTTCAATGGTGTGTACAAAAGGAAATATCCTTACCAGAATTTTTGAATTTTTGCGCAAAAAAGAAGAGAACGGCGGATGGCTGATTAGTGGTTTTAGCAAAAAAAACTGTTTTCTCGGAATACATACACATACACTGCGCGACAAATGCTTAGGTTCATGGATATTTTCCTTTACAATTATATAATTTCTATGTACTCTGATCAGAAATAATTTTTAAATAATGCTCTCTCAATTAACGGTTATTTTAATAAATATTGCAACTCTATCAAGCAACTCGCATAGCTAACGGAATTTTTTAAAATGAAAATCCCAATTTCCACTGCGACAATTGTATAGGTTCACTTACTTTAAAGAGTTATCTCGTCCTGGTGAGAAGTGTTTCTGTAAAAAAAATTTTCGCGTTATACTCTGTGAGTCGTATAGTGGATAATGTCAAAAGGAAAGCAACTTTCTGTCGAGGAAAAGGCGGCAATTTCCATACTAAAGCAAGAAGGATATTCAAACGGACAAATGGCAATATGGATTCAGCGGAGCTGGAACGTCGCAAGTAATTTTATACAAGAGAGTGAAAATTATGGCCGACGATACGCAGGAGGCATAAAAAACCCGATTTCCGGTGCATTACGGCGACGTCTCTTAAGATAAGCCTCGAATTCGTCCCTCACTGAGCGTAAGCATGGGGAGAATTTGGGGTTATCAACAATTGTGAGGACCATCCAACGAGTTCTTAGATCTTCTTCTTGTTTGAAACGTTTATGATTAAAGAAAAAACCAGCCTTAACCCCGCAGCATCGCCTACAGCGCCTGGAATTCGTCTCAAGATTCATGAACTGGACATCGCAATGAAGAGGTAATATTTACGGATGAAAAACGGTTTTGTGTGGACGGTCCAGATGGGTTCTATTACTATTATCATGATATTAGGTACCTATGTACCTGTCACGCCATCACTCCCGAATAGGTTCCGTTATGGTATGGGAAGCCATATCATATCATGGAACTATCGTCTTGGTCATCCTACGAAGTCGCCAAACGAGTTCATCTTATAAACCGCTCTTAGAAGAGGATATCCCTAAGATAAATGTCATGGACGGAGGCGACCCTTGGATATTGCAACATGATCTTGCCCCAATTCATACAGCGAGGGTAGTTAAATCGTTTATTTTGGAGGAAAATGTGACTTTGTTAGACCGGGTGCCCAACTCCCCTGACATTAACACATTAGAAAACATTTGGGGGTGGCTTGTTCGGGAGGTTTACAGTAGTGGTAAACAGTAAAACCCTAAAGAAGAGTTAATTCATGGAATTAAGACAGCTCGGTCTAAAATACCGCTATCCGTGCTGCATTCTTTACACAATTCCCTACCTTGAAGGCTTTATAAAATTATAAATAAAAATGGCGGAAATACACACTATTAAATAACAAAAAATTCTCTTGTTTTTATTGTATTTCTCCTGCTTGACACTTTTCTGAAATATTTTTCAGCGAAAACATTAAGTATAACGGTAAAATCGTCCCTGAACCTAAGCAATTGTCGATATTTAATAGTTTCGAAAATAACATTTCTTGAACCGGTAAACTTTTTTTTTACAGTTTCCTGGAAGGAAATATGTGTGAACCTAAGCATTTGTCGCGCAGTGTATGTACAGTATGTAAAAAAAAAATCCGCCTGCTTCGATAATACAATTTTTACCGAACTCTAAATATTTTACAGCTCAAACATGTGTGAGACATTTCGACTAAAAATGTGAATTTCTCATTGCAATTGAAATTGTAGATGAATGCTAAATTAAAAAGGAGCCATCGGTAAAACATATTTCTGCACAACATTTCGTAAAAATATTTCGAGGCACTGTTGTTGAGTAAAATAAGTAAAAAGTTTAACTGAACGCAGCAATTTATTTTCAAAATAAATTGGTACCTTGCGAGATAGAGTCCTGTCAATGCTTTCACTGTCTCTGGAGCCATTTGATCATTAGAAAGACATCAGTTAAACTTCGACCGGGATTCTGTTTGTGCCTGAATTCCCATTTTTTCCATGTAGTGTCGGGTATTTACAATTTATTTTCTAAATACGGTGCGACATTTGTTTCACAGCACCCAGCTGCCCCCTGGAACTTACTCGTGAAACGTTCCATTTCAGTTTTAAAGAAAATAAGCGTGAATGCAATGAGAGCTTCGAACCCCACCGTATAGCGTCATTACTGGAAAATAGCACCATCACTCAACCTTCTGGAGGCGAACCCAAATGTCCGGTACTATGGACGACTTTAGCCCTCTCCAGGACAAGATTCTGGTTGCGCCACTGATTCCGAAAACTTGTATCTGGTGACAAAACCATGTGGATGTGGAATTTCGTAAACATAATAACTTCAGCTCATTACATATTTTGCTATTAAGCCTTACTGATACATGCGTTTATTTCAAACCACATCAGAAAAAACCTACCTTTATATCCGAACTTCATTTATGTCAGCCTAACAATTTTGACGGGCAAGGTAATTTTGGACTACCACAATGTTGGATGGCAGTTTCTACAATGTTATGCTCAGCTATCCAAAATTTGGTGGAAATTAATTCAGAAAGCATGGTAACTGATCGATCAACCAAATTTGTCTAAAGTTTATTAATTTGTTTGAAGAACATTTTCAAAGGATGGCATTTCTAAAGTATATAATGCTGAAGTCGTTAGTTACTCTGATTTATTGTCATATTTTAATAGAAATATTCTATGATTAAAATCCGATAAAAATATAATGCCGTTTTTTAAATTTTTATCCTGCGGCCCGCTTAAACCTGAAGACAGTGATATTTGGCCCGAGCCACGTTTTGAGTTTGACACCCCTGCTCTACAGGATAACTTACACTTCCACGACCCGTATAAAGACTCGGCTCAAGTCAACAAAGCAGAGTGAAACAGTCTTGTCTTTAAGTCTTTCTTCAATTATTTTCAAATTGTCGAAATTAATAAATATTGAAAAATATGTTTTAAACTTAAGAAGATTGTTACGAACGATTGGCGAAACAAAGAGTCCCATACTAAAATTTCATACACATCTATTCAAATCATCATGAGCTCGCTTAAGCTAGCTCATTTATTGTTTATAAGTTTTTTTTTTAATTTATTTTATATCTTTTAACATAATGATCCAAGGGTGGCCATCAGGCAGCATCAGTTTAATCATAATTTTTTTTTTAAAAACGTGTAAAAACGCTATGAACAAAGAAAAAGATTCTTTTACACAAGCGTGTTGAGTGCTAATGCGCTATAAAAGATTTTGTTGACAGATATTCATCTTAATCAGCACAAGGAAAAAAATCGAAGAAAGTTTCGCACAAGAAACAAAGAACGAAATCAATCACGCAAATGTTGATCGTTGATCCCGCATGATGATGATGCTGGTGCTATAGAAGAATATCGTTGTTCGTTGTGCGAGCTAAATGAGAGGAGGGAGATTACACCTGGTTGAGTAATACATACTAATAATATTCGTAAACACGAACTATAGGCGAGCGCATAATATACGTAATCAGAGCAATACTCACACTCTGTGAGTCATTCATGAGTTTTGTAAACATTTTCAGTTTTTGTGAAATTACACGTAGAAAATGATATGACAATGGCTATTGTACAGAAAGGGGGAAATTTTATTAGATTTTGAGGTGCCATAGTGTCTTGCGATAGGGGGTAGTGACGAATAGAATTTAATTTCAACATAGGTACAGACATTGGGAATTTGAGTAAGTGATTTTATTATTACATTTAAGGGTAGCTCGTTGTTTCAGATCAATCAAAGTTTTGACTATATCAAAATTTTGTCCTGTCGAAAAATATAAAAATATTTAAAATTAGAAGCCTACTGAAGTTCATCAAAATGACAATAAAAAAAATGAAAAGCAATAAAACTCAATTGAAAGTCGTAATACGCACTAGAAAAATGAAATCAATTTATTTAACTAATGGAGAGAGAACAAATTTTCTATAATATGTACCTATGCAAGGATTAAGCAAATGTATGAGCTTTCAAGCTTTCCGGCTCGTGTGTTCTGAACGTTCTTCAATCTTGATAACAAGGGGAAATACGTTTGTAATAATTCCTTGGTTGCGCATCATTTTGAAGATGCATCTTCTTCTGACGATATAAGTATAAAAATATTTAAACAAAAGAACAAACGACTCATCCAGAGCTGGGCGAATAATGAGAGAGTCGGTGGTAAAATTGGATCGAACCAAATTAAATTGATATAGTTACAAAAAGCGATTTCAGGTCAAGTTTTTGTTGTTTCAACAACCAGGGAAGGGGCTAATAGTTTTTTAATTAGCTAACCTACACTATCCGGGGTAATTTTCATACAAACGCTAACCTGTAACTTTATTTAGGTTCGAAATTATATTGCTATCCAGATTTAATGAGCTTTCCAAAACTCGCCTAAATGTATGCAATCCAAATTATTTTCTAGTACGTTTTCTATTGACTAGCAAAAATTAAATTTTGAAATGAAAAGCTCTAAGGTATAGTTTACATGCAACACACAAGTGTGTGCAAAAAATATAGTTTTTGTTTGTAAATTCATGTTAAAAATGTTGTTCGTCGAATTCTTATTCTAACAAAATTATGATTCCTACATAAAAATATGTTTTCATTAAAAAAAAATTACATGTTAACTTTTGCGTTTGTAAAGTGAAAACGGGGCTTTAATATTTTTGAGCAATGTTTTGAAATTAATGGCAATGCCTACGTGACAATTTGAAATTCAACCTCGATGCTACCCTCGATAGTTTTTTTTTGCGCGTCTGGGTTAGCAAACCTGCCCCCGATGTAAAAAAAACACGGCCGGAGTTAGCCTCGTATCATAAACCGCAAAAAGCTTCGAGATTCATAAGCTCGAACAGCATGACACACTAGTCGAATCCAGGCTATGAATGTCAGGATAAGCTCATTGAGCTTTCGATAAGTGACACTTCAAATCAAAATATTGAAATGTAAGAGTCGGCATACATTATCCAATCGATTGAACAATCAACCACATTTTCTGTGAGGAAAGCTCATTTTCTCTAGCAAATTTGGTAGTGGAACCAAAAAATTTGCTTTCTCCACAGAAATGAGCTTTGAGTGTTCCATCGATTGGATAATGCATGCCGATTCTAAGTTTATTTCGGGAACGTAATAAATATTTAAACATATTTCTTAGAAATAACTCAAAGTCCTACCTATTTCACGTACAATGAAGTGGTAGGTGCTAACTCTAAGAAGTGGCAAGACAACATGCAAAATGAAGAGCAATAAAGTGTAAATGTGTAGTGATAAAGCAGAGGCTAGCCTAAAACAGATCCATCGGCCTTTCATACTAGCCGATTAGAACGATCAGAAATTCAATTAGAAGATGAGATAGTGAAAATCACAAAACATGATACGGTTCGCTTTTTAGTCATTTTTATATAATATTAAAAACCCTTCTTGATTTTTTCTTGAATTAAGTGTGGATTTACTCCAATTCACTGACTCACGTTATATAATTTGCCAGTGCTGAGTTTCTCAAAATTTACCTTCGAAACTACCCGCAACTCCATTTCATTTCAGTCGCAACATCAACTAACATTGCTTCGATCTGTCTACTGAACACGGAAGCCATAATGGTTATTATGTATAAACAGCTGATATTAGGTACAGTATCCGTTGTCCGCTGAAAACCATTATCATATCTGATAATTAAAAGAAAATGGCTAACAGCATTTTTGAATAATGAAATAACATTTTACTTACTGACTATAAAGTACCACACATACTACAAAATAGATAAATAAATAAAAAAAAACTCTAACTGCCAACGCTAAAATAAAGCTTTAGAATCGAAAGCTCCACAACAATTGCGGGTTACAACGTGGCTATGAGAGTTTTGATAAACTCTAAACGGCTTGTAACCTCGTTATAAACCGTATTGAAACTTGTTTTCAGCTCAAAAACTGCATTCGTTCGTAAACTCGTTTAGATGTGTCAGGACTATAAGGGGGGCTTAAGTCCCTCCCCGACCCAGAAAATAGAAAAGTACAGATTTCAAAATGAAATGTAAAGCGATGAATTTGGTTGCAGATTTTGTAAAAATTCCCTCCAGGACAAGTTCCTGATTGTGTTTTAAATATCTACATATAGTATAGTACAGATAGCTCAAAACCCAAACATAAAAAAAGGAATTTTTGATGTCAAATTCTTGAGTACACTGTCCAGTATATGCAGAAGAAGGTTACACCAATTTGCGCTATGGGTTAAGGGGGGGGCGGGTTGGCAAAAAAGTAAAAATGCATTTTTTGCAAATATCTGAAAAAATATGAATCTGACCTAAAAATGTCCTGAGGACGAAACAAACTATACACAAAATTACCTTTGTAATGATATATAACACTCTAGACGTGTGTAGTCATCAACGTTACAAAGACAATTGAATTCGGAGTGTGATACGGTTGTCAGCCATAGTTTATTATTCTACGATAAGAATATTTCTTATCATCTTCTTCTGAATAATAAACTTGCGACGAGTCGTGCCGAGTTTGGAAACTCGTTTCTCTATGAGTGTATATTTCACAGAGTGGCGACCGAACGATCACGGCCACAGAGCACGACTAGAATAGACATAGGGTCATAAAATCTTGTCCATATATTGCTAACAAAATTTACTTAATTTGTACTAAAAATTGAAGTTCTCTGACCATTGACGTCCCCCCCTCCCTCACTCCTCCTAACATTTTTCAAAAAGGCATGCCTGTTGCTTCTTTTCAAATTGAGCCAGGCAGATCAAATTTGGTGGGGTGCCTAGTCCGAGCCCCATTATGCTCCCTACCAAAAACTATTACCATCCGATTAAAACTAAGGGTACCGCCCATACAAAGTGAACCAAAATTCTAACAAATTCCACATTTTTTCACTTCTAAATTATATCTAAAATGGAAAAAGACAATTTATCTCTTAGAACGTCATTATAACAGTTAATTGTAGTCTTCTGAATGTATATTCAAAAGTTTGTACCAGAGCGTGCCTTACTAGTACGAAAAATCTGGTTTCAAAGTCATTGGTACCAGTTCTAAGGCTATTTCCGAATATAGGTATCGAGTAACGTGTACACTAGCAAACTTCAAACCCGATTTTTCGTACTTTTAAGGCACGATCTGGTAGAAACTTTAGAATATACATTCAGAAGACTACTACAAATATTGTGAATTCGCCGCTCTTCTAAAATCGACCGCCCAATAGGCTTTATACAGCCTACTGGTAAATCAGCCACTGATCAAGTGTTACAATTATCTAAGATTAGTATCGCTTAGGTCTGTTCCTCACACCGCTACATCAATTTCTTCTTCCTTGCCTCGTTCTTTATACCGCTCCATGGTTCCGCGTTGCTCGACCTGCGGTGTAGGCACATCGCCCGTTTTGGCGATAATTTCTCAGCATATTTCTACAGGCAGCTCTATCTTGGATCGTGTCATCGCCGAGACCAATGCGTTGTTGTTGCTGTTGCTTTTTCATTTGACACATCCAGGTGTTCTTCGGTCTGCCTCTGGCCTTGGGTCCATCAAGTGGAACTTCCATTGATATCGCTCTCTTTGCGGGGTTCTCAGGCGGACGCCTTTGAACATGGCAATACCAATCCATTCGTCGGTCTTCGAGCTTTTCGGTGATTGGTTGGTCTATGGACAAGCTGCCTCGGATGTAGCTACTCTTGATGTGGTCCCTTTTGGTTACACCAACTGACATGCGTAACATTTTCATTTCAGTCGCTGTCATTTCTTTCGCGTAACCTTCATACATGGTCCAGCATTCTGATCCATACATGAGTGCGGGACGTACAACCGTTTTGTACAACTTGCCCTTTAGCTTCAGTGGCATTTTCTTATCGCAGAAAACTCCAGAGTTTTCTCTCCACCTCATCCACCCAACCTTTGTGCGATGTTTGATGTCATCATCGCATGTAGCTCCGCTGTTCACCATCGAGCCAAGGTACTTGAACTTGGTACAAGACTTAAGCTGCTCTCCTTTGACGTACATATCTGGTATCGGTGCATCTGGGTCTGAGAATGGGCAGCATAAGAACTCAGTCTTTGTTATACTTACCCTCAGTCCATGCTCCTCCAGAATGTCACACCATTTTGTAAGCGCAGCTTGCAAGGCAACGATGTTTGGGCTACTGAGGACTATATCATCAGCAAAAAGAAGAGATATATCTAGGCCGTCGGAGACACGTGTTAATAAGTAGCACATGATGATGTTGAAGAGCAACGGACTCAATACACTGCCCTGGTGTACTCCGACATTCACCGGAAATTCTTCTGATTCACCGGCTGTGCATCTAACCTTAGTCGTAGCTCCATCATACATGTCTCGTATCATCCTGACGTATGCCTCGGGGACATTAAGTGCTCTCAAGGCCAACCATATCAGATCACGAGGTACTCTATCGAATGCCTTCTCCAAATCGATGAACACAAAGTACAAGTCCTTTCGTGCTGCTCTATACTTTTCCATCGCAATACGAATGCACTGAATCGCATCGACTGTAGATCGACCTTCAACAAAGCCGCATTGATTGTCATTCAACCGCACAATCTTTCTCAATCGGTTGCAGACAACTCGCTCGTAGATCTTTAGTGTATGAGGTGTTAACTTTATAGCCCTATAGTTGTTGAGTTTGCGTGAGTCTCCCTTGTTCTTATAGAAAGGAAGAAGAAAACTTTCCCTGAAAGCATCAGGCATGGGTTGCCCACCTTTGATTTTGTTGAAGAGAACTGTGAGCCAACTAAGCCCGACATTTTCCATTTTCAACCAAAATTCCGCGGGGATTTTGTCCGGTCCGACTGCCTTTCCGCGTTTCATCTGATGCATTGCCTCCATCACCTCTTCCTCTGAGATATCTTCAATATTTGTGGTATTCGGCTCAAAATCTCGAAAAGCTGCTCGAGGAAATTCTTCATTTAGAAGTTCGTCAAAATACTCTCGCATCCTGCTACAAATTGCCGTATCGTCAATCAGCAACATTCCTTGCGATTCCTCCACGTACTTTGGCGCCTGTATTTCCCGAGCGTTCCTTCTCCTTTGGGCTGCGACCCTAAATATCCTGGCGTCGTGCTTAGGTCTCTCGCGCAAAGACGGTCCTTCGGTCGCAGTCTGAGTTTCTAATTCTTGGTAGAATTTCTCAGCTGCCTTCGCCTTTGCTTGAGCTACCAAGCGCTTTACTTTCTTCCGGCATTGCATATAATTTTCGCGAAGTTGAACCCGTTCGGCTTCACTGCTTGACTCACATTTCGTCCATGCCTTAAATGCGTTCGATTTGGCTTGCACTGCTTCCTTAGTTTCGGTGTTCCACCACCATGTTTCTTTCTTCGTGTGGAGTGGACCTTTCGAAACTCCAAGTGCCTTTTCCGCCTCACCTACTGACATTTCAGCGAAACTATTCCACATTTGTGTTGGACTGTGCTCGGTGCAGTTGGTGTTGTTTTGAAACCACTCCGTCATTTTATCAATGAATGGAGTTACTACAGGTTCAAAGTTGTCGTTTGTGAGATTGTGCCACTTGATTTTTTCGACAGGCTTGGGAGTTCTTCTATTTCTTGCTCCTCCTGCTTTCAAAATAAATTCTGACAGGAGCAAACGATGTTGGCTGACGACAGATTCACCCAAGATCACCTTGCAGTCTCTTACCCACCTTCTCATAAAATCGAAACAGAGGTGGTAATCGATCTGCGTTTCGTGTTTCCTATCTCCGTGTCCACTACTGTAGGTGATTAGGTGTCTCTCGTTTTTCACAAACCATGTATTTAGGATGACCAAACCATGCGATCTGCACATGGTCAGAATAGCTTCACCTTCGTCATTTCTGACCGTTGAAGGGCTACCCTTTCCACCATGGCAATCCTCGTAATCATAATTTGATTCACCCACATGGCCATTTAAATCTCCTCCCAAGAACACCAATTCGGTATCTGGAATGGTCTGAATTAGGGTGTCAACGTCGTTCCAAAATGCCTCTTTTTCTTCTGGTGGCAGTCCCACTTGGGGAGCGTAGGCACTTATTACGTTCCACACCCTTCCGCAGATAACCAATTTGATGCTGATCAAGCGGTCACTTCTCTTCGCGACACTTATTATACTGCCAAGTAAAGACGACGCCAGAATAATGCCAACTCCGTTTCTTTGGTTTGTAATTCCATAGTAGTACAATTTGTACTTCATGGAATTCGTAAGAAACCGGGCTCTGTCGATATGGGTATTTCGCCACTTTGTCTCTTGCACGCACATAATGTCTATCCCTCTCCGCTTCATGATATCCTCAATCTCCTCGCTCTTTGACGTCATGGAACCGACATTCCAGCTTGCAACCCTCAGCTTCTCCACAATGTAATTGGACTGCCTTATATTGCTCGCCCCCGGAAACCGTCGAGCTCTGGCGCGAACTAGGTTCGCCCCGGGATCACTCAACCGCATAGCAGAAGTAGTGCCCGGCGGGGTAGTGCTTGTATCTGCGTCAATTTCCATAAGGCCTTCCATTCTTTTACACCTTTTGGAGAAAGGTTGTGTTTTTGGCACTAGTGTGTGGAAATAAGTAAATTTATGGACTTTCCTTTTACGTCCGCCGGCTATCTCCAGACGCGGCAACCCATACACACACACACTAACCTATGGGAGGTCTTGTTGATGTTAAAAACGTGCCTCAGGCTTCAGATGTCATGGTTGCCTGCGACCTTCGCATACTAGCGGCCAAGCACCCTCTTGACCATGCATCCCTCGGCGCATGCTGATCCACCTTGGATTAGGTCCCTTTTTAGTCGCCTTCTACGACACGCCGGGAAAGGCGGTGGCATTATTCGCGACCCATGCCACAGGGCAAACACCGCTACATCAATATTTTGTAGAATCCCGTTTTTCCCAACTATGAGCCGGTTCTGGTTTATTTTTTCCAACATTGGATTTTCAGGTTTTAATCTGTTCAACACCTTTTTTGAACCTGTTCAGTGCCGGTTTTTTTTTTCAAATTTTGTAGCATATGCTGAGTACTGTTTTTTTTAGCACTATTCATTTTTTAGGGGTTTAGCACTTATTTAGTACTTTTTTTTAGGCACCTATTCTGTATAGAATGTTTTCAGTTTTTTTTAGCAACTGCTCAAAACCGAATGAACTGAATTATTTTTTAGGGCGTTTTACCCCGAATTTTCAGGTTTAGAAGTGCTGAAAAATACTTTACAGAAAAGGGGCTATGGAACTTGAAAAAAACAGCTTTGAACAGGAGCTAAAAATATGAAAAAATAACAAACTAGTAGGTACTGAACATATAGTTAAAAACTTAAAAAAAAAACAGTGTTTTAAAAATTTATAATTAAAAATCCCCCATCACGTCTCTGTATCTATATTTCAACTCGTATTTAATTTGTAGTCAACACTCAATACTATCTAACTTTGTCTTCTCAAAGGTGTGTTACATTGATCAGCTTATTTCTTTACTTTTCAACTGTCATTTTTGAGGCTTTATATACATATGTAAATAAGTTATAATTACCATTAGACTGTCCAAGAGTTTATGGTGAAATTGTACCAGTTGCCCAAAATACAAAGGATTCCCTTGTTTTCTTAACCCAGTCCATACTCCTCCGGTTAAACAGTCTATAAAACTCTATCGCCATCTAATTCAACACTCCACATTGTACGGGTAGGCGCATTTGTTTAGTAAAATTTTCGTGATTGACCATAAATATATTTCGAAGCAGCCTACACTTTTTTCACACGCTCCCTCTCTTTATAAATTTTTGCCTTTTTGCACGCATAGTAACAATAATTTCACAAAAATAAACATACTTCAACTATAAACACTAAACGGACTCTTTCTTATCAAATGATCTGCAATTATTCTCACAGTAACGAATTCAATTCTTATGCCTAAGATTTTCAAAGTTCGGTGCGTGTATGGCATTTATGCGTAGGGGTTGAGTGGTCAGGGTGGTAGGCGCAAATAAACTTGAAATAGAAAAGTGACGTGAAAGTGAAAAAATAAAAGAAAAGCCAAAAAGGAGCCTCGAGTTCGAACTGATTAAATATAGGAAATTCATCTCATTTCTATAGAAGGTCAAGAACGCGTTAGCAAAGGACGTCACAATATCAAATTGTATGTGTGACGTAAATAAGGACATTTCAATTATGTATAGGATGTGGACAGGATTTTTATTGGATATGGTATATCAAGTGGTCCTTACTGAAATAGCACAAATTGAGTGACTTTTAGTTTTGCTATCGATGTTAAAATCGTAGGACGAACATAATAGTTTTTTTGCGTAGGAGACGGATGTGATTCGTTTTGTATTTTACATTTTTATGAAAGGATTTCGTGTGGGTGTTGTGGAATTTACTTGGTGATATTATATTCGTACTATTAATGGAATTTGAAATGATTTAGTGTACTTCCGATAAAAATAAACTGGCGCCAGCAATTTGAAAGGATGCTTGTCGTAACTTGGTCTAGATGTTACAACTGCGAAAATAAAGTCCACAATGTGATTTCGTGGGAAATATAGTAATGTAGAGTAGGTAATGGCAGGGAGTTAAGTATATTTAGAAAATCGCTCGGTACGATGGTAATTTTAGTCCAGCTAACCGCTATCGACGAGGTGGCACATTATTTGGAGGGAAACATTTTTCGCCAAAAGTAAAGTAGTACTCTTAGCAGTTGTTTTTATGGTCAACATGTAGAAGTAATTTATTTCAAATTTAGGGGAGAGTCGGTGAAATCGTACCACCGTTTAAATCGTACCACCTCCAAATTTCCGACTAAATGGTCAATTATTTACACACTGGTAACACCAAACCATGTCACAACGCCATCTTTGAAGAATCGGTTAGTTGCGAGTGGTATCTGTCAAAATATGTGTATGTGAACCAAAAAAATATGTTTTGTGACTTTTTCTTGTTATTTTGCGTGTCAGTTGCTAAGGGAATAACTCATGAGGAAGGTAAGCTAAAAGCGCACAGTTTGCTTTATTTGATTACAAATTTAAGCTAAATTATTGATGATTTGGGTGCCCGTGTTCAAGTTTTGCAGTTATGACGAGATAGTTCATCTTTCGAAAAATTGCAGGGTACGTTAAATCGTACCGCTATGAGTTTGGTAGGTGGTATTGGTACGATTTAGTTGCTTGGTGTAAACACGATTAGGCGAAATGTTGCAAATCATCTATTTTTCCTAAGGATATACTTATAATTGTTTTTTTTTACTCCTAAGTGCTCCAAATATTTTTTTTTTAACAAATTTAATGGTTTTTATTCAGTGGTACGATTTAAACACTGGTGGTACGATTAAAACGACTCGTTCGCTAAATCGTACTGATGGCAGTCCTCCGCGAAAAGCAATTTTTAAAAACGTTAAACTACAGCTATAGAACTGATTTCCATACAGCCCTAACGTATATTTTACATTTTTATTCATTATTGCAAGTGCCGTAATAAACTAAATATCCAGGTAAAAGTAAAAAGTGGTACGATATAACCGACTCTCCCCCAGTGCCGGATTAAGCAAGCGCGGGGCCCGTGGCAAACGTTGAGCGCGGGGCCTGTGGAACTTCGATTAACCTTATTAGTTTGGTGGTTCTAAAATTAATATTTCGGTCTTATTAGTCATGTAAGCCAGACTGGTAAGCCAATTGTGCTCGTGAGCTCTCTGCACTCTGCCTTTACAATTTACAAATTTATTGTGATTAATGGAAAACTTTTTTAAAAATCAATCTAAAATGAAGAACATTATTATCTTCCATAATTGATTTTTTCGGTCAAAAATTAACAAATTTCCGTACCTCTAACGACAATGCGTTAGGAACGCCGATCCCTCATGCACAATGGCGGACCTCTCAAAGCATTATAAAAAATTGAATCATTTTTTAAACAGGCTTAAAGCGGTACGCCACTGTGGATGAGAGATATAATTGTAATTTCTAAATTTTATGAATGTGTGCAAATACATTTTCCAACAAAAACTTCAAAAATCTTATGTCCCGCTGGAATGTGAATTTGAAACACTGCGGGCGTAGGCTTACGGGAATGCCATCATGAATTATACAGAAAGACATATTTCTGTATTTTCATGCAATATTAACCTTACTATAGTTTTGGAACACCCTGACGTAAATTGTTCAACTATAACGTGTTATAACAATTTAGAAGGAACTGGCTTCTAGAATTTCGTTGACATCTTGGTTGGCATAACTTTTGTTTGAGAAAAATGCGGGGCCCCTAAAAGTACGGGGCCTGTGGCATCTGCCACCTTCTGCCACGTGGTTAATCCGGCACTGCTCTCCCCTACAGGTTTAAGAGTTCGAAGTACTATTATAAAGCTATTGTTTGAAATGCAAAGTTAAGACTCAATTGTACAAATTTTCTCAATTTAAAATTTCTTCACTGTATACAGGGTTATTGGTTAAGTCGACCTATTCCCTGCAACACGTTATAAAAGGAGAAAAATGCAACCAAATGAGGCCATAAATGTTAGGCCGATTTTCAACGGTCACTGAGATATTTGAATTTTTTGGTTTTTTTTAAATAACCTCGAATTTTACCATTTAAAGTAAGAATTAAAAAAAACTGCTAAGGTAATGGGTTAAAACTTATTTTTGGATTTTAGTCAACACTATAGCAGACATTTCTTAATCATTTAAAATTTCAGAAACCCATCACTATTCGAAATTTTTAATTTTTAATAAAAAAAAATTATCTTAAATTTTTTTAAAGTTGATTTTTAATATAGTATTACTAAAAAAAATTATATGACACGGACTCGGCAGACCACTGGAAAAACATACTCGTCTTGTCAGCTTTCCAAAAAGGTGTCAATGTCAATATAAATATTTGAAATAATTGAAACAGTTAGCTGCAACTTGTTCGGGGACCATAATTTCGTTTGATAAAAAACGACAAATCCATAACACAATAAAAACACGTCTGTCAAGTTAGCACTACCACTTTAAAATTTCGGCAAACGCTATAGTGCATTAAATGTCGCGATTTTGTCGTAATTCAATGGAAAAAGAAAAAAAAATGGTCGCGCCCCTCCTTCCCCTTAAAACCTACCCTTAAGTGCATTTGAGCCTCAGTTAACCAAATTCGAGTTCCAAGAATCTCCCCAATGCTAAAGGTGTCCAGTAAGATATCACAGGGTCTGCTTAAGAGATTTCCACCCTGAAAAAAATTGTCGCGCCCTTCCTTCCTTCAAACCTACCCCCGTCAAGTTAGCACTACCACCCCGGTAGCGGCCAATTCAAGCATTTCCGTAAAACAAAAAGTATCCAATTAATTGTCGCAGGAACCGAAAGGCATATTGCGCGCTTCAAAAAATTTGTCGCGCCCCTTCTACCCCTTAAAAACTACCCCTAATTGCATTTCAGCCTTAGTTCGCCAAACTCGAGTTCCAAGAATCGCCCCAACTAAAAGTGTCCAGTAAACTCTCACTACGACTGCTTAAAAGATTTCCACCCTGAAAAAAAATGTCGCGCCCCTCCTTCCCTTAAAAACTACCCCCGTCAAGTTAGCACTACCACCCCTTTCGGTTCCTGCGACAATTAATTGGATACTTTTTGTTTTACGGAAATGCTTGAAGTGGCCGCTACCACATATTTCATACCCCTAAGACCGACCACACACGAAGCATCCGAATCCATTTTGGGGATTCATTGTTCTGTCAAATTTATACATTTTCTTCAATTTTGACAGAAGGCGAGTCCAAAAAAATGGATAATGGTTGACCGTGTGTGTCCGGCGTAAGAGCCCTCCTCATTTTTGGTTGTATCTAACAGTGGAACTTTTGTAGGAAAATTCGAACGGAACGATCTTTCATTGGTATAAAATCGTCCTAGATTTTTCCATATGGCACGATGCATGATCATGCTAAAAATCAAAATTGATCAGCGACGGGAATAACGGTAAATTCACATGGGCAGTGCAAGAAATTACTTTGAAAGATTTTTTGATTTAAAGGTTACTTTGCCCGAAATAAAGCTTATGCATAAATCAGAGTGAAAGCTTTCTATGGTCACAAACTGAGCAGAATACAGCTGGATTTTTTCCGGTTATATTTATGCTATTCAAGGTCGTTTACTGCCTGTGAGTCAAATGTGTATACAGCGATGAGTCACATGCGATTCATGAATAAACAGGGAAATAAAGAATTTTCTGTGGGCAGATATGTATTTTGGTAGCGACGAGGAAAATTAGTAAAAATAGGAAACGATGATTTTCTGGCTGTAGTACGACTATGATGTTTTTTTTGTGGATATAAAATTGATATTTCAAAAAAAAAATCTGGATTTCAAGCCTTGCCGAACTTTTTTAAGCCTCGTTCCACCACTGAAGTCATCTTTACACGCGCATTGTCTGACCGGTTTTCGCCGACATTGCTACACTATCTGCCTTCCGAATATTCATATGAGTCGCATGTGACTCATAGACGTAAACATGGAGGAACGCTAATGAATATGCATATATGGAAAAAAAATGACTTTTTTTTGTGATTTTGATCCTGTTCCATAAAAAAACGGGAAAGGGAAGTTCGGATTCGCATTCAAATCACAAAAAAAAAACTATGGGGAAAAAAGGTTCACCACATTTTACCATTCTATTTTTTTTTAAATTTAATTATTTCAAATCTTTAATTTTGAACTTAATTTAGTTTCGAATTGACTCAATCGTTCGTTTTTAAGAATCAGAGTATACACAGACAAGTTTATCAGGAAAGCATACTTTTCTCAGTTTCTTTTTGGAGAGTGATACTGCCTCACAAATTTGAAGCCATTTCACATTTTTGAAATAGCTTAAAATCAATGCAAAGATTTACACGAGAAACTTGTAAAATTAAAAAAAAAATCACAGGAAAGAGAGCTCGGCTACGACTATACATTTTCTCCTAAAATTTTAATGTAAAGGTAAGTAGTTTTTATCTTTTGCATGTATGTCTCCCGTGAAAAATTTGTCATGAAGACTTTCCTTTTACTCAATCAATTTCAGATAAATGTGCACTCGCGGTCGAATTGAAGTCGAATATCTTTTTTCGTCGTGATATAAAGTGCAACTGCATTGTTTTCGCGGGGTGAAACGTCAAAAACCAGTGTGGACATTTCACCAAGCGAATTTGATTCCACGATCATCAAAATTTGGCCATACTTTTTGTATTGGATTTCACGTGAAACGACGATGTTAGTACCTAGTCTAAGGTGACCAGACTCCCGAAGGCCCAATGCTGTACATATACTGTACTTAGGGAATTCGGTTTTCAGGCAAATCATCAGCCATACTTCCAGGTCCGAGATCTTCGTAAGCACAAATGTTGGCGAATTATTTAATGCGCGACAAACAGAGCAAGGTGTAAGCCAAGTGAAGTGCGAGATAAACGATCTAAGGAATGATTCGGAGAGTCATAGGTCTGAATTTCAAGTATTGTCTTCCATTGGCTCACCCCTCGTACTGCGTCGTAAAAATGTTGGCAAATTTTAAAAAAGCGCGACAGAATGGGCAAGGTCTGAACGAAGTGAAGAACAAGATACTGGATCTGATTAACGTTTGAACGAACCAAAAGTCTAAATATTACAAATTGCCTTCCATCAACTTACCACTCGCTTCGCTCCAACCTCGCCTTATCCTGTTCCTTGCATTGGCCGCAAGGATGTTGACGAATTATGAAAAGCGTGACAGATAGAGCGAGGTATGACCGTCACCAAGGGCGGACATTAGGATCTGTGTAAACATATAGACAAGCCAGAGGTCTAAGTTTTGTTAATTGCCTTCCATTAGCTCACCGCTCGCTGCGCTCCTCTTATTCCATTTCCCACGTTGCAAAAATGTGGGGGAATTTTGAAAAATCTTGACAGACAATATTGAAATAAACCTAAGCATGCGCCAGAGGTACGAATCTTACCAATTGCAAGGCTAGCTACATGATTCAAGTAAACCTAAGTACGAGCTATAGGTATAAATCTTACGAATTTCCTTCCATCAACTTCCTGTGCTCCCACCTATTTCGCAACAGCACGACGTCAAAAATGTTGGCAAATTCTCTAATGCGCGACAGACAGTGCGAGATCTGAGTGGAGCGAAGGGCGAGCTACAGGATAAAAGTAAACCTAGGGAGGAGCCAGAGGTCTAGATCTTACCTTAATCTGGTTGCATGTGCGCCGTGATATTTGGAAAAAAAATATCAGCGCCAAGTATCTCTACAAGTGGGTGCACAATTTTCTTAGAGATTGGGAAGATTTGGTAATGAACGGTTGCCAAACATAAAAGTTAAATTATCTCGCTAAATATCGATCGTAAAGGGTACCAGGGGTCAACCCTTACAACTTGAAAGCAGGCAAGTCTGATCACAGGCCTCACCAAGGAGCTTATTCTGTAGTGAATTAGGTAATATTGTGTGTGTGTGTGTGTGCTACATTTCTCAGTGCTGTACGACATGTTGAAATGCTGTACTGTGCAGTAAAATGCTGAACGTCTGGTCAGCTTAACCTAGCCCAAATTGTAAATCATATATCCGGAGTTTTCCGCCTGCGGGAGCTGTATCCTAACATGCAGCTTCTACTGCAGGTGAAAAGAAATACGCAAGAAACCTGATTAATTCGAATTTCACCGATTAATTAGATACTTCATTTATTCTTGTGTTAAAAAATCGAAATATGTATAATAATTAAGATAATTAATATTTAGCAGGTTTATCCCTTAAGTCACTTGATATAAAATTGATTTGGGATTGACATTATGGTTGATTCAAGTCGATGTAATTTCGTCAAATTTTTTAATTAACCCTGAAGCGAGTAAAAATCTTCCTAACTTCCATTGAAGCGGCGGCGAATTGCATATTTTGATGCAATTAATTAATGATTCATTACAAACAATTGATTTAAGATTATGAATGACTCACCTGTTATTTAAGACGCGTACGGAGATCCATCAACTGCCGTCGGTATTTCACAACACTGCTCCAGCTTATTTTTTCGTTAATACGTCGTAGAATACGCAGAATAATTTCACACTTTTTTTTCAGGACTTTCCACGCACACACTCTGTAATCACTCTGGAAAATTTCCGTTTTCGTTCACGCACCGTACATTACGTGCACTGCTGCAACATCAATATCAACGAAATCACCGCGTTTTTTCCAAAACCATCAACTTATCCACCATCACGACTATATTTTGATCACTTCGCCACCACACTTTGATGTTGCAAATCACCAAAGAAATTTGCATAAATACGAACATTTAGATCACCGCCGCTAGCAAATTTTCCGCAAAAATGAACATTTAAAATGGCAAAAAAATCAATTCACACCACTCGAATTATTATTATTATTCGCGTGTTAGTACACTTATTTTAACGCTACAGCATATCCCGGAAAATTTCATTTCGCGACGCGATTTAAATTTTCATAGATTGCGTTCCCGGTGCGTGTCGATTTGATTTTAAAATTTGAAAAAAAAAAAATTCTAAACACACACAGAAAGTATGAGGAAGAAAAAATTTCAATTGGGAAAATTTGGGTGGTAGGTGCGATAAAAGAGAAAAACCCTCACTTTCGCGCGCGAGATTTTCAAGTTTTGATTTTATCTATTTTCAATTTTTTTACTTTCGCAGTCTACGTATGATTTTCGAAAATTTCTTCGCACTTAATTTTTGAATTTTCTTCTTTTTTTCGTAATTTCTTTCACTTGGTTTCAATTTTTTGTATACAACATACTCGTATACGCAAAAATCGTGTTGATCGTTTGTTGCGCGATCCTGCTTCAAGAAGTGCAGAAAACAGAAAATTATCGCGAGATATAAACGCACAAAAAAAAAAGTACTAAATCCGACACTATAAATATATGCAAGAAGAAATTTATACTTTTCTCCCAAGGATGCACGTACGCATAGCTACTCGTATCTTGTGTCTTGACGAGTATCCGTTTGAAAGATCGCGCGAGATTCGTTCGTCTTTTTGACGTTACACAGATCCGATACTATACGTGAGACTGACTGACTGACTTTGACTATGGCTTTGCGCGGTTCTTGCCTTAGGAGTACACCAAGCAATCACTAGAGTCGACTGTATGGTAGAGCAAAACTCTGGCAGTCTCACAAAAGTCGTGTTAATATCTTTTCTGTTTTCTCGTGTCTATGTGTATACAGGTGGCGATCGAGTCGTCGCGACAGGTGATTGAGCAGATCGAACTATCGCGAGCAACACACACACTACGCGCGCAGGTCAACAAAAATCGCCCGAAGATATACTCTGCAAGATATTCTTTATTAGTATCTTATTTAAATGAAAATCATCCGCGGACACACGCAAGATCGACACAACACTGAAAATAGATGACAATACGTGAAAATTCGCACAGAGCCGTCGATACTAAATAAATTTTAAATAATTTATTTCTACGAGAACTTTGTTTTATTTAACCGAAAAAAATACGCACACTAGACGCTCGATGTCGGAAAGTATCTTCTTTAATTTTTTTGTTAGATATAAATATCTCTAATTTACTAATCGAAAATTTCGCGATCTATTAGTAAAGCGATTTGTTTTTATAGCTAAAATGCTAGTACACCACATTCGAAAGATATACGAGAGAAGCTCGCGCTTTTCGCGTTATAATTAGCGAGCAGTATGCGTGGAGTAGAGTTCCTCGCGATTCGAAGAACGCTTTCGTACTGTCCAAATCCCGGCTGCGATTGCTGAAATTAAAGAAGAAATTCAAAAGTTAACTTAGGAAGCGAAAACTTTTGCATAGAAGCGCGAAATACTAAAAAAATATCTGCCGAGCATTAGAAGACAAGCGTCGTATAAAGAAAAGTTCAATTTTCTTATCAGCACCAACAGAGTGTCGATAATTCTTCTATACTACATAAATGGAAAGACGAGATTACGGGTAGGGTAATGTGGGGAATAAAGATGGGTTGTAAGTGTGGCGCTTATTTTTCCGGGAATGGACAATTGTAGAGATTTTTTTTTGTTAATTTATTGCGAAAAATTGAGTCATATCATAGGATTGAAAAACATTTGATTTTCTGACTAAAAAGTTAAACCGCACTCAAAAGAAGCGCCGCCGCAGTTTATCTGCATATTGTTAATTCGTACAACAAACTCGTATTTATATGGAAAAAGATAAAATTTGAATTAGTCATTAATTGCCAGCGAAGAATAGATATAAAAATTGGTCAACATTGTAAGAAAATCAACAGAGACATCTGGGACTCTGAAATGTCCAGCAAAATGCTAT
Organism: Microchrysa polita; assembly: GCA_949715475.1. Classification (NCBI taxonomy): domain Eukaryota; kingdom Metazoa; phylum Arthropoda; class Insecta; order Diptera; family Stratiomyidae; genus Microchrysa; species Microchrysa polita. The sequence goes on along the minus strand of OX454419.1, from coordinate 6,512,015 downwards.
CCGCAACATAATCTACATTCCCCAATTCATTTTTGGTAAAAAAAAGTTTTTTTAAAATTTTTGAAAATATGACCCCGTTTGCCCTTACTATTTGCCCTTACTATGGATCAGCATTGGTTGTGGGTCACATCTTCGAACGGCTGCAGCTTCTGAACGGAGATAGCTGGGACTTCGAAATGTTCAGCAAAATGCTATCCGCAACATCATCTACATCTCCCAATTCATTTTTGGTCAAAAGAAGTTTTTTGAAAATTTTTGAAAATATGACCCCGTTTGCCCTTACTCCCCCTCTATGGATCAGCATTGGTCGTGGGTCACATCTTTGAATGGCTGTAACTTCTGAACGGAGACAGAGCTGGGACTTCGAAATTTTCAGCAAAATGCTATTCGCAACATCATCTACATCCCCCAATTCGTTTTTGGAAATTTAGAAAACGGCTAAATTTAGCCGGAAAACCGTTTTTTTTTTTTTCAAAAAACGGCTGAAAATCCGGCTAAATCAATTTCAGTCAGAAAAACGGCAAAAAAAACCGGCTAAATCACACAAAACAATTACATTGCGAAAAAATAAAGTGAAAAACTGATTTTAATAAATTTAGTTCTTTTCTGGAGTACTACCCGTAAACTATGCTTTAGGCAGATTTTTTAGTTTTATTCCATACATACATATATGTTCCAATCGCTGCCATTACAGTCGAAATTTACTTTGTTCGGAGTTAGATAGCTCAACTAGTAAAAATTGTTTTATACAGGTACAATTTCTCGGTCCAGTTCATAACCACATTAGGTTCGAAATTGTGGAACATAAAATTCTTAAAAGGACGTATGACCCCATGGTTCGATGTCATTCATTTTTGTATTTGTTTTGTGACATCAATAGAAATACATTTTCATGAGGTTTGGTGTAAATTGGAGTCCAAATAAAAAAGCTTTTCTTAGAAAAACCAAATTTGAGGGTTTGGGTTTGTATGTCAGCCCCATTACCCTATTATTGGATTCCACTTATTTTTACGTATGATTTAGGGGATCATTAGAAATTTGTTTTCATGAAGTTTGGTTCACATCGGTGCCCAAAAAAAAAAGTTTTTCTTAGAAGAACCTAATTTGGGGGGTTAGGTTTGTATAGCAGCCCCATAACCCCATCGTTTATTTCCATCCATTTTCACATATTTTTTGTGACATTCATAGGGATCCTTTTATGCGATGTTTCGTTAAGATTGGTTCATAAATAAAAAAGTTTTTCATATAAAAATCATAAAATAATTTTAGCCCAAAAAACGGCCGAAGAAAATCAATTCTGGCTAAAAATCCGGGCGGCCGGAATTAGAAATTTCTTCCGGCTAAACAGCACTATTTGCGGCTAAATTTGGCCGGAAAACGACTAAATTGGCAACAACACAACACAAAGGCAGCTTAGTAGACTATATTCAAAATATCCTTCACTTCTACAAAAGATTTTGTTTGAATGTTTATCCATAAACTATAATAAATGCACATCAACCTTGTTGTGCACTTCACTGCCGCGACACATTCCTTTCTATCCGAAGACTAAATTGTGGTATCATATACTGTATATAAATCAATGTCCCAATTGTACCAAGATACTACTCCAAAATCGCAGGCATGTTTACAAAATTATGACATGCACGCAAAATTTAGTTCAACTATTTGAAGAATCTTTGATTGCAGGAATTTGAAGAAACGCTTGTTTTATTCGTGTGGGTTTCTCATGTCATGCATTCATTTACAATCATAATAAGAACATAAATTTCGAATTGTATAGTATCAAATGAGGTTATTTTTGTACAATATGAGTGCGAGCCGTAATGTTTTTTGATAAATTGTTTATGACACATAGAAAGAAACAAATCTATTTTTTTTGTTTAGTTTCAAAAATTTTTTGGCGTTTTCAAGAGATAAACGCAAAAGTGTGTAAAAAAGAACTGTCTCCATAATTTTGTTCATTGTGAATTTTGTGCTTATATCAATTCCACCATTCGTGGATGGAGTCCAGTCCTTGATCTTCCTTACTTCTTAAAGCGTTCCATGACGTCGCGTTGTTTGGTCTGCAGTGTAGGCACATTGCCCATACTGGCGGTAATGTCTCAGCCTATTTCTACAGGCACCACTATACCTTTGATCGTGTCATCGCTGAGACCAATGCGTTGTTGTTGCTTCCCATTTGATTCGCGCTGCGAATTTACTCAGATCCGCGAATTAGTTCAGGAGATATTGAGAAAAGTACTTGAAAAAAAAATGGTTCTATCACACTTTGATCAAAATTTTCTTTCCAATTTTTTCCCGAAATTTCTATACTTCTAATCATATTCAGCACAGGGACAAATACGGTGCAGCAAATTTATCAAAACCCTCTTATCCGTTCAAAGTGGTCAATGGATAGGAAAAGAGCTCATCCGTTCAGTTGATTCTGCATGTTTCAGTAGTTATCAGTGGCGGATTTACCAATTTGCCAGTAGGCTATTCACAAATTGCCGCCCCTACTGAAACCCTACTTTTTGTCGATAGTGAATATGCGGATAGAATTGTGCTTTATTCAGCTGCAAATATTTTCAGTTTACACTTTGTTTTTAAATATGTGTCATCTTTGAGCTTTCCGCCTCGTGGGTCCTAAGCATTCTTTAGTATTTATCACAGTGTAAAGCTTATGCAAAAATTTTCTGCTTGGAGAATCGGCTTAAAGCGTTGAATCCATAACTGTGGGAGGCTCAAATATAGATGCCGTTTCTGAATTATGGTTTGCGTCTAGAAAACTATTTTGAATAAAAATTCTTTCGAAATCACCCGGAGGTAATTCTTTGTTGCCATTCATCGGCCAAACATTTTATATCCTTTGATAAAAAAAGCTGTAACCAAATCTGTTCGATGAACACCGCTAAGAATATTTTAGACCGAAATAAAAAATCACTTGATATGGCTGATTGAAATTGAATTGCCTAAGCTCGCGCTTCTTATGTAAGCCGCACCATACCGCACAATACAATGATCCTTGCGGATCGTGGTCTCTACAGTAATGGCAATTATGTTTCTCGAGGAATGGCTGAAGCCATGGTGATGGCCAGTGGCGTAACGTTTCCCAAATTGCTTGTGTTCGAAATCAAAATGGGGGCCCCTAACATTCAATTTATTTCATCAGGAAAAATGGCAACACATAACTCACATTGAAACAGTAAAAAAATTAGCAAGTAACGAAAATGTTCGGCTTTAGCAACATTTTTCAATGGTCTTTTTTAAACAAAATTAGAATTTGAAAAATTACAGGAGAACTTGTGAGATCATCGATTTATCACAAAATCCACGAGGCGTAATAAAACCACCACCAGATCCTAGACTAAAAGCGATTGGCCTAGATATGAGGATCACATCAAATAGCTGAAGAGTTTTGACGATTCTGATTAAGTTAAACGACTACTAGCATGTCCTGTCCCAATACAAAATTTAAACCACTGAAATCAAATTTATGATAGAAATTCTTCATAGATGCTTTACGTAGGGAATACGGCTAATCTAGTATATGCACTCACTAGTAAATCGGCGGGGATCTGTTTTTTGATCTCTCGAGTCACAAACTTTCTGACTTAAGCCTTATTGAACGATCTTAGTAGCCGTGGTTAGTCATTTCGGTCAATAGATCAACAGTTATCTGTGAACATATTTTTCCTGATGATGTAGCAATGACTTCAGGATTCAAATACTCCAACAAGGGGATTATATAGGGAGGCTCAATTTCACGAAAGAACCTTCAGGAGAGGCACTCCTTCTAGCAAATTGAACGTTTATTTCTTTTCAATATTCTTGAGCAAAAGCCCAGAAGAAATAGATATTGAGACAGATCCATACTCAAGAAGCTTGTCGACTTCCAAGGGGGAATTTTAGGGAGATAATTTTAAGGGGGTAATTAAGGGAGGAACAGAATTTTCTTTAATGGAATTTTGGGGTTTGTTCCTAAAAAGCCATCTAATTCCATCAAAATGTGTATCTGCGATAGTCACAAAGTTTGTTCGTCCAGTGAGATTTTTTTGTGGAGGACGAAAGATAAGACACAGTGCCCCCTTTAGAAAGTATCACCTATACGAGTAACCTGATAAGCTAAGCTAAGTGGCCAGCTCTTGTTTGTCAACTATATTACAATCGACAGTGCTTGGTCGTCGTAAAAACAAGGGGTAGCTCCGGAACGATTTTATAGTTGAACCGGCTACCACAGGAGCATTTTTTTTTAAAGACAACACAAACATTTATGGTCACAGCGGCACTCGAAACCAAGTTCCGCCAACTTGGAGATAGAGTGTCATCTTTCAATGAGCCACCAAATGTCCCAAATAGCTGAGTCATTCACCATTACCATTACCCTTAGGCTTCACCCCCTCATCCACATATCACATTTGGTGTCCATAGTGAGGCTTTTCGGTAATTTTCTGTCGTTATACCAATTTGGTCTTCCCCCAAATAGGTCATCCTTTTAGGGGAAAATCCAGTTTCTTTTAGAAGTCACAAGGCCTACTTGGCAACACTGCTAGAATCTATGATATAATATTTTTTTTATGTTTTCGGATTTGGGAGCCCCTCTGGCTTGGGCCCGTGTTCCGCTGAACACATGGAACACCGTACGTTACGCCACTGGTGATGGCTTAACTGTCAACGAAAAAAAAACACATATTTTTTGTTTTTGGACAACATTTTCTCGGGAGCTCCAAGCTCAGAAGACTTTACAAGGGAGTTTTAACTGAAAAAAAAATTGGAGCGACTGGTTTAGAGGAATATCTTACAATAAAAAAAATAAAACAATTTGATTTGTCGTATATTATGTGCGGTGGCGAATGTGTGTCCTGTATTGGTTGGGAAAAATTGACAGAGTTGTTTGAAAAAAAAACCAGCATCAATAAGAATGTCATAACTTTAAAATTTAAGTTCAGTGTCAAATTTCCGGCTTTAAATATGAAAGTCACATCCAAGATACAAATTTTGAGCACTTTAAAAAAAATCTAAAAATGTGTACTTCTGCCCTAAGAGATTAAGCTGAGTTGATGCTGATGCCCTTTTCATGCTTAAAACTCCTCTGAAACTCGATCGTCTTAATTTAATTACAAGATGAGGAGAATAATTTTTCGGATGAAAGCGAATGAATGCTTATCAGAATAACTTTTTTTTAGTATTTTCCATTTCTGGATTCATATCATCATTTATTGCAATTTCTGATATGTCAAACTGACAAAAAGCCAAAGAAGCTAATTTTGTTTAAAGGTTGGGCATAGCAATAAGGCATGAAAAAAAGGAAGGATCTTGGTTTCAGGTTTAAGCTTAAATTGCCTTCAATATTTACCCTCAGACCTCAGTGTTTGACGCTCTTCGACAATGGCGACAAATGCCTTTTCATGTTTATATCTCAGTAAGGGTAAAATAAGCTTTGTCTGTTTCCAAACCGTACAATGATGATAAGCGCTACATCCTACGGCAGTGTGAACAACTTAAAAAATATTTTCCCGGAATTTGCCGCCCCCCTGAAATCTGCCGCCCAAGGCTTAAGCCTACCGAGCCTACTGGTAAATCCGCCACTGGTAGTTATTCAGCTATTTTAAGGGAAAAACCAAAGGGGAAAATTTACAAAAATACTATATAAACAAAAGTATATTTGATAAATAACTGTTTTCATAAATTTCTCATTGTGAATTTTTCGCGTATTTCAATAGTTAATCTGGGTGTAGACCAATCCAGTGGAATCAATTTATTTACTGAAATACAGGGAGAAATATGTTAAAAAAAAAATATTATAATTTGGTCATTGTGATTTTTTTTCATGTTTCAATATTTATCTTATATTCACGGAGGTGACCAATTCGGCAGGAACATCATCCAAAAATTCACTTAGACGTTAAAGAAATATAGACAAAAGTATATTATTGTGAATTGTTGCTCATTGTGAATTGCATGCATATTAAAATATAGGTACTGGTATTTCGGCCCAAGCCTTGAGTAAACCAATCCGGTGGGGTAAACTTACTGAAATCCGATATTTCGTTCAAGAAATACTCAAAGATGTATGTTTAAAATAACTGTCTTAATAATTGTGTTCATTGTGAATTTTTCATAATTCTCAATAGTTGTTCTGTTAGCAATCCTGTGGAGCAAACTTACTGAAATTTGCTGATACGTTTAAGACATACATGCAGAAATAGGCAAAAAAGAACCCATTGTGAACTTTTTACATTTTCAAAGTTTTTCCTTTTTTTCGCGAAATATCGAAAAAATATTTGTAAAACAGAATATCACTAAAAAATTTGAAATTGTCAATTTAAATCTAGATTTGATGATAAAATTTCAAAATTCAACATTTCTGAGTAGAAACTCTATGAAGCTGGTTGAGTTGAGTATTCGCTCGATTTTATTTCACTTGTTAAAGATGTCACTGATGACAGCCTTGGTGACTCTGAAAATAAAATAACTCCTCTAGGATTTTCCATAATATTTTTGAGCATTTTGTTTTTCTTCTTAGACATTGTGCTAAAGAAAAAGTTTTCAAGAAACTGCGACCAGATAAACTTTTATTGAAACTATAAGAACGTGTTACACCGAAGAGAGGGCACACGTTGAAAAACAAGTTTCACTCTATGTATGTTTTTTTGCTTGTATGAAATTTCCGTGTTGATAAGATTAATGTCCGAGATTTTTATATTTTCTTCTCTTCGATGGTTTTTTTTTTCATACTATGTGTCTTGTGTCTTTAAGCCATATAATGAATGTGGTGATAGTACGAGTTTGACCACAAAACTCGATATGATGGACTGGACTGGTGGTATTGGACGACATGGCACAAACGTTTGACTCCCAGTCCAAACGTACCTTAATGAGTTCTTTATGCATATCAGGGGTGAGGCATGTACATAATGTATTATTACGTAGAAAATATGTAGCACTATAACGTATGCAGACATTTTTAAAACAGTTTTTTCTTGATTTAGAGTTCATCAGGATAAAATTGGGAGCAAAGTATTTGATCGGATGAAACTTTTAATGTAGAATATTTTCGTCACTTGAAAAAGCTCCGCACAATTTGGGACTGCCAAACGGTATGAAAATGGTTGGATGTATCGTTGAAACTTATACAATACAAGCTGGCTCGGCGAATTTCGCATCTTTCAATAGCTATTCAACTATTGAGGATGGAAGATGGAGAGGGGTTTGAATTTGGTGAAATCAGTTAATCCCTTCAGGATATATGGCCACAGGCTGCTTGATTTCTCGTCAAACATGTCAAGCAATTCAATAAATTTAGATTAAAACTGGAGTAATGAGCAGACTCTTTTAGTTTTTTCTCCTGCTTTTTTTTGTAGGTGTGAGGAAAATCTTCATAAGATTCTCCGCCGAAGCAGGAGGTATGTCATGATTTTTACTAACTAATACCCAAGACACCTCTTCCCGTTCCGTGAACCCCTGTGATTAACACCTTTCGGTATTACTTCGCAGGGACGGCTCTGGCTAGTTACTCACCTCAGCGGTTTGCCGACTTACGTTTGGCTTCCTCCCTGCGCAGCTCTATGTGAATTGAGGACACCGCTCACTGCATCCTAATTCTCCTTGGAACGAAATATAAGTCCTATCAAGTTCTGGGGATTTATTATGCTGCCCACGGCTGACTCTACTCGGGTACACTAAAAAAATACATGCTTCGCATACTCCCTTGCATCTGGGACATTCTGGAGAGTCATATAATTTACAGCGGTGCAGATATTGCCGATAACCTGCGTGGCCCGAGAGAAACTGAGTCAAGTAGTGATTGACCTCGCCATGCTTCCTGTTTACCCATTCCGCTATATCCGGGATTAGAGTATGCGTCCATCGACCTGTAGCAACGTCCTCCCATTTGCGTTGCTACCTAGTCAGGGACTCCAACCTCTGGGTGGCTCTTTGATCCACCGAATTGCCGCAGGTTCCACCTCATTACGCACGCGGTACAACCTGTTGGTCTCGTCAACGAGGATCTCAATCGGCATCATTCCAGCTAGGCTGCCTCGTGCGAGGTAGTACGATACGCGCAGCACACTCTTAAAGCACACTTTCTATAAACCGAGTTTATTGGTTTCGCGTAAGTTTAACACACTGGCCCAGACCGGTGAAGCATTCAACAGTTCGGACGTCACAACCCTGGACAAAAAAAGTCTGTTACTAGTCCTGGAACCCCCTATGTTTGGCATTATTCTTGCTAGATCCGCCGTTACGGATGCTTCTCGCACACGTATTTCAGGTGTTCCCCATAGTTCAGTCTTGAGTCAACTCCCAGGTACCGGACGGCGGTCTTGGATGTTATGATTGAGCTCCCAACTCTGACATTGAGGGACACCTTTTGTTCTCCGCTTACTAATCAGTACAGCTTCCGTTTTATTGTCTGCGAGCCCCAGCCCTACTGTTTCCAGCCAAAGTTTAATGGTTATTATCGCCTCGCTAGCGTACAGCTCAACGTAGTCTGGATCTTTGGCGATCGAGACCACCGCGAGATCGTCTGCAAAGCCAACCACCGTCACTCCCTTAGGCATGGAAAGCTCCGGGATGGCATTGGACATTATGTTCCACAGCAGGGGACCTAACACAGATCCCTGTGGAATTCCTGCTGTTATCGCATACTCCTTCTTCCCCCCACTAGTTATGTATTTGAGGGTGCGATCCGATAGGTAGCCAGTCGGGCACACTCATTCTTTGCAGCGCGATGTGGGTGCAACCCCAGTTAGCGAAGTTGAAAGCGTTCTTCACGTCTAATGTCACCACAACGCAACACGTACCCTTTCGGAGAGATTCGGTTGCCAGGGTAGTGACCAGAGTGATTGCGTCCACTGTGGAACGCACTCGATGTTAGCCATACTGTCGACTTGAAAGTTTCCCTTCCTCCTCCAGTACTGCGGACAGACGGTTGAAAATAACCCGCTCAAAGACTTTTCCCGTGGTATCCAGCAAGTAAATGGGACGATTCGAGCTTGGTTGGCCAGCCGGCTTGTTCGGTTTTGGAAGTAGAACCTGGTCGGAATCTCAATCCCCTGCAGAAGGAGTAGAGAAAAAGCAGCCGAATACTGGGAATAGAGAAACTTCGTCGACGAAACCCTGATTCTCAGGAGTAGCATCGGGTTGCACTTTCAAGGCAATTCTCTGCTTCCTTAAAATGGCTGTGGTTCTGGATACATACCCAACCAAAAAAAAACTCAGTAATGAGCAGGCTAAGGACGTTCAGCGGGCTATCGTGCCAGAGGTGTTTAAGAGTGAACCCTCCAACACCCCTCTTTTCACGAATAGCTACCCGAAGAATATATATAACCTGTGCAAATCAAGAAGCAAAAAACTGGTTGAGGGTCACAATACCTTTCATCAATCCATGGGAGGGAGCAATCCTTCGCGCGTGGAAGATGCGAGGGGAGTGGTCAAGACCAGCAAAATCCTGAATACGGATATATAGTTAGCACTGAGGATCCGAAGTAGATCCTAACACTTCTGAAGACCCAAAACCAGGGGCTAAGAACTGAGGAATGGAATGTTGTCGCATCCACTAAAGACAAGACTGGCTTAAATCAGGTAGCCTGGATTGACGAAGCAAGCTGGTAGCCGCTGGAGGCCGGAGATCATATAGGTTACTTTGGTCTACACCAAACTAACCTTCAAGTCAATATCAAAGCGGCCTCATGATGCTGAAGGTGGTTCAGATCAATCTTCAGCATAGTAAAGCCGCAACTGCAGCGCTAGGCTACCGTCTCATCGCAGCCGAGGGTTTGGGTATAGGCCTCATCCATGAACGTTGGCTGAATAAAGGCGAAGTAACCGGGATAGAAACCACCGGATGTAAGATAATATACGAGGTAGCTTCTGGCAATGCCAGGAGCTGCATCTATTTCAAGCCAAACGTTAATATCCAACATCCGCCACTATACAACTATATTTCTAGGGACTTACTAGCGGCTAAACAGCATATAATGGGAGTAATAATCGGGAGCTTATCCTCGCTGCAGCATTCATCCCATATGATTCACAGACGCCTTCATCACATCAAGAACTGGAGGAACAGATACGCCGCAGAAAATCGACAAAGTTGATAAGCCAATCGATTTGTATCGTAACCCGAGAAAAACGGACTGAGACACAGGGAGTGCCTGTCCACCAATCTGACAGAAATTCCTGAACATATTCAAACTACAGGCTGTGCCGGATAAACTGCAAGCCGCAATAAAGACCTCCTTCGAAGAGAGTTGCAGGATAACGAGACGACATACCAATGCGAAGTGCAAATGGTGGAACTCAATGCTGGACATCCTGCGTAAGAAGACACGGAAACTCTTCAAAGCGGCGAAAAAAACTGGGGATTGGGACACATACCGTCTCACCCCAACCCAGTACAGCAAAAAAATCAGGAAAGCCAAGCGGGAAACCTGGAGGAATTTGTGCGAAGAGATCGAAGATCGACATGAAGGAAAGAGATGAAAAATGTTGATCATTGTGAACTTTTCGCATGTTTCAATAGTATTCTGAATGTAGGCCAATCCGGTGGAATCAATTTACTAAAATCCAGCAATTCGTTTAAATACTACACGAAAATGAACTGTTTTTATAATTTTCCTCATTGTGAATTTTTCGCGTGTTTCAATAGTCAAATCCAACCGAATAGGTCTCCTCGACGTATAGCAGGTCGAGGAGACCTATTCGGTTGGATTTCTTTTCGCTGGAGGTTCAAAAAATAAAAACAAAACAATGCAAAAAATCATTGTGAATTGTTGCTGATTGTACATTTTCTCGATCCTTGTGTCGGCCAATGTGGTTAAGTAAACTTACTGAAAACCAGTAATTCGCTCAAGAAATGCAGAAATGCAGGTATGTGAAACAGAACTGTCTTCATAATTCTGCTCATTGTGAATTTCTCATATGTGTCAATAGATGTTCTGTTAATTGGGGTAAAGACCAATCCTATGGAGAAAATTGACTGAAATCCGTTAATATGTTCAAGAAATACACGCAGAAGTAGGCGAAAAAGAACGCATTGGGAAGGTTTTTCATTTGGAATTTTTCGCATGTTATTCTGCTATTCCGGTCGGAGCCTAATCCAAAAACCCTAAAATCATGGAAATCGGTCCAGACGTTCTTCAGTTATAAATGGTGCAACTAACACGACTTTCTTGTATAAAAGAAGATTGTAAATGAGCTCCACTTGACAAATCACAGCCGCTAACAATATTCTAGTAAAACAATTAAGGTTTGAGTTGCTCGGGGCGAATGATGCGATGATCTTTGAGCGACTATTGCTCTCTAATAAATCTTGGAGCAATTTTAACATATTTTATTTATGGTGCTCTATTATCTAGGATTAAGTTGATATTAGCAACATAGTTCCGTGGATGTTTTTTTCAAGAATGCTCCAGGACTTACAAAAAGTATGCAAATAACGCTCCAGGACGGTTGACGAGCATTTATCAGTCAGCGATCATCGCGTGAGTTGCTTCTAGCTACACAAACCTTCTCTGAAAATCATCGTGATTTCATATTTCTCTCCATAATCTTTGCAGCATTAGGAGCTTTTTTTGAAATCCTCCAATCGTCAACTCAAGCTCCATTGACTAAACAAAAATTAGAGCCTACGAAAACTATTCACGGAAGCAAAGGTTACTTATTCTTTTTTTTTGGTTTTTGTTTCAATTGATAAAAACCAAACACTTCGAGGTGTTTGTTTACTGATAACCCCGTCGAACCTATGTGGCCATACATACATATCTCCCTAGTATTCCCGCGCATGATTTTTCGTTAATTTATTTATTGGTTGCTTCCAATCAAATTATTCTACCATATATCCGGGAGCTGAGGCTGCGATACACTTAATTCAAGCGGCAAGCTTATAATTAGAACTCAGCGAAACGGATTCAAAAAATGGGAACATGTTTTGTATACGCGAATTAAATGAGGCAAAAAAGAAAAAAAAACACAAAAATGACGATTTTAAGCTCGAGTGATAAATCAAAGGCGGTCTGCCTTGTTCTGGGCGTAGAATCAGCCGCGATGTAAGTCAATTTCAGCATGTTTTTCTATAACGAAGTCAAAGTCTATGCTTTTCTTTGCGTTCGATAAAATTGATTCTCGTCGCTAAATAACCTTGCATTGTATGTAGCAAGCATCGACGACATTTGATGATGATTATAATAAATTACTCGGGCCCCGATTATAAATTCATTCATCGAAATGAGAATGTTAGATGTATTGTGAATATGTTGCGTTTTTTTGCTCCCCCCGGCGGCGCGGCTCTCAATCAGCGGAGCGAGTTTTTGTCTTTGCTGTGTACTTATAATTTGCTATAATGTCTCATAGTCGTATAGGTACTTAATAAGCTTTCCAATTTCATTTCATTCAAAGATTCAAACAATATGCCTGCCCGAGCCTGAGCCCATAGAGGCAAAGTCAATGAATTGAAAATTTTAATTGAATTTATATTTCAACATTGTATGTAAAATTACAATAAATTCATACATATACATATACGCCAATCGAGAGTCGAGTCGATCAAGCCAAGCGTCATTAGGCGCGCGATAGCATTTTATATATGAAAACCTTGAGAGATCTCATTGAATTTCACATACAGTAAGTACTCTCGCTAATATGCTAAGAAAAAGAAGGAAAAAAATAAATTTATTATAAATAAAAAAAGATCTGAATAAAATATTTAATGGCGCATAATGATACCCGCGAGGCCTGAGAACAAATCACAATCATGTAATTACAGTCCCCTCATACGAGGCTAGAGAGATGGAATATGTTGTGTTTCCAACGAAGTTGCTATTGAAGTAAGCCTTATCAGGGGGTTGACCAGTGCTCAGTTGTACAGTCAAGTCTATGTTATGACAGTTTGGTACAACGACATCTTATTCTTGTGGTCTAATATATGTTTGTGTTTACAGTGGCGATTTTATATAGTTTTTTTCCTTTTTTAGGCGCACTTTTCACATTTCTGTAACACGCGATGCGAACATTCTGTAGAATAATTCAATATACGCATGTGATAAGAGAACTGATTATATGCCCCCTTGTTTTTGATTAAAAGTTAATTTTCGCCTTTTAGAATATTACAATTCGCATACAGATTGTCAACTTGGTTTCGAGTTCTTTGTCTCTAGTGTTAAAAAAAATCCTAATAGGCGCTAAGTAATGTGGTCAGATAATAAAATGCGTGTGCGAGGTTTTCTGTTGACAACATTCTTGAAAGAAAATTTTATTTCTGATACGAGTACAGCTGACAAATGGGCTTATCAATCAAAATATGGTTAGATGGTTAAAATATCAAGGTTCATATGTAGTTATAACTAGTGTGCAAACGAAGCTGTCGTCTTTGAAGACGAACGCGAAAATCATTACCCACACTCCAGCCACTGGCCGATCCGAAAACATGTCAGAGCTTCATTAATGTTCTGTTTCGCAGTGTAGAAAACTTCTTAAAGTTAAATTTTGTTACACTATTTCGTCCAGTACATAACCAATCACACCTGTGATGATGTCTTTCAAGACAATATCCGTTGCTGACACTTAAGGTACCCCTGCAAAATGTGGGTCCAAATCACACGTAATTGGCTTCACATTACTTCATACGTTAAAAAAATTTGATACCTCGAAACTCTATTCCAGAACCGCTACAATTTCTGACAACGATAGGCCAAATTCTCAGTGAGTCAGCCACTGAAACCTCGTCACTAGACTCATCATCAACCGGTGGCGAAACCACGGGAGGAGCTAAAGGGGCTTAAGAAATGAGGAAAAGGAAAAATTTATAAATTAATTTTGTCGTAGATTTTATACAAATACAAGCTGGCCCGGCGAACTTCGTATCGCCCTAACTTTTCGATGCTAGCCATTGGTGGGCAAAACTACTGAGATCCGTCAATTTTTTTCAGGATGTACTCGTTTGAGCATGAGAAAATGCCTTGATGATTTTTTCTTGGCCGATTTTCCAGATGTTGTTCCAGTAAAAAAACTATACTGTTCTACTATAGATGTTGGAAGCCATTCAGCTGGGGAGGGGTTTCAATTAAGTTAAATTAGTTAATCCATTGATACAGCAAGAAAAATTCTGTTGACGAGGGTGTAAGACATTCAGTGGAATTGGGCTGGGGAAGTTTAATGAAATCCGCTAATTTTTTTAAGGGATGAATTCTTAATGGCTGGCCAATTTTCGAGATGCATCAAAAGTTATTCTGTTATTACGGCTGAAAATCATTCAGGAGAAAGAGAGAGAGGTAATGTGATTAGCTAAAATCCGCTAATTCGACAAAGCAAAACATGCAGATAAAATGAGTTGTTCCTTTTGGTAAATTTTACAGATATAGCAATAACAATTCAGTTATTCCAGATGAAAGTTTACCGAAATACGCTAGTCCGTTCAAGAGATGGCTTCACTAGTAGTATCCTGAGCAATTTTCCAGGTTTGTGAAGTAGTTGTGCGCGAAAGAGTTGTCTTCATAATTTCGCTCCTTGCGAATTTCCCACATTTTTCAATACTACTTATTCCGGTATTTAAGATAGAGCGAAATAAGGTGGAGCGATTTCAGTGAAATACGATATTTCTTTAAGGTAATGTTGGAGTCCCTTGTGGAGGAGGAAATTCCCTAAAATGCACTTATAATGAATTTTCCGTTCAGAGTAATAGAGAAGAGAAGTCACAAAAAATGGGGAAAGCAGCTGCTTTAAAATTTTGTTCAAAATAAATTTTTGCAATGCCTCCTACATTCGTTAATCTGCTAATCAGTTTAAGAGGTAGTCGGAGGATGACCACTTCGAATAGTGACAATCTTCGAAAACCTCTCAACACGTTTCAAAAACACAGACACAAGTATGTGTGAAAAAGAAAATCATATAATTATTAACTCTTTAACGACCATACAATTAAATTGTTTTAAACGCTTTCAGCAAGGATAGAAATATGGTGGATCAAATTTACTAAAATTCCCTAATCCGATCAAAGTGGTAGACTTATACGAAACGAGCTGACTTCAACATTTTGCTCGCCGGTTTCGGTAATTATAACTGTGATACATATATCTTCGAATGACGCAAATACGTCATTATCACGAAAATTTACCATCATTAGCACAAGTTCCAAATTACACATTTGGACCATCATTGGTCAATAATGACCGGGGACGCCATCTGTTGCAAAATTGAAACCAAGAATTTTTGCAAAAATATTAAATTTGTTATCAATATTTACACATTTCTATTTAAATTCTACAAGAAAAGTGTGTGTTTAAATTATTGAACAGAATATTCATCAAAATATCGCTGTTGTTAGGTACATTTTCTTCATTTACCCGAACGTCAAAAGTAAATGACGAGTTCTAATGACGAAAACATATGTGTGACCAAAACTTTCATCATCACGATGGATTATCGTCATAATGATTTGGATATGTGTCATAGCTATCATTCGTTTACTTCAGATGAAGAAAAAAAAATACAAAGATACGGTTATCATTTTAAGAAAATTCAGAGGGTCATTGTGAATGTTATCCATTTTTTTCAATAGCTACTCTGACGTTTTCAGGTAGAGACTAAATGGGGCAAATTTGGAAATTTATTTTTGTAGTAGCGACCGATTTGGCGTATCATTTTTTTTTACCGAAATCCCCTTATCTGTTCAGGAGATAGATGGAAAAGTGTGTAAAAAAACTGCCTATACAATTTTGTTCATTGTGAATTGTGTGCATGTTCATATTAAATCAATCGATTTATTGAATTTTTGCAATTCATTCAAGATATACAGGAAGAAATATGCGAAAAAGAAAAATATTTATAATTCGGCTTATTGTGAATTGTTGTCCATTGTGAATTTTCCGCATGTTTCAATGATAAAATAATAAAGAAACAGACAAAACAAGCAAATCAATGATTTTTTTACATCAGAAAATTTATTTTCGTATGGAAGACGCATTTTAAAAAGATAGAATATGATTATTAAATAATATGTTTTTCTTTTAAGCAAATCTAGTGCACGTAATAATAACCAAATTATTAGTTAATTCTGAAAGTAATGTCGAAAATGAAAAATGGTCAATAGTAATAATTTTTTTACACTGACTGATCAAAATCGGATGCTATACATTGTTTGCTAGGACGTCACTTCCTGTTCCTACATCTGCAATGTTTCCAGATATTTCGTTTGGTACTAAATATTTGATGTCCAAAATTGCACTATGGAAGTCAAGAAAAAAGTTGCTATTCTTCTTCTTCTTTTTTGTACCGTGACCCTTTGTGGGACATGGTGCGTTCACTCAGCCGATTATATAGGCTATTTCGAGTCAACGTTACACTGTATATAAATTCGGAGTGTATATAATGTTTGGACCACACCGAGATTCGATCTCCGGACCGCTAGATTACTAGCATCGTAGAGTGCGACTCAACCAAGTGAGCCACAGAGCGCGAAAGTTGGTATTACATGCGGGTAACTCCGTCAGTTTACAATGCATCGAAAAAAAATGGATCAAGTTATTTAAAAGGTATGAGTGACTTCACTTTAATTTATTTTACTACTCTATTTAATACATATTAAAATGTCGGCTTCTTACTCGAACTTTATTAACCTTTGAGTTTACTGGTCAGATCATTATGCCCAAAAGCAATCGTACAATCGAAGACTGACACTTTGTTAATTCGCACAAGTATTATTTCTGTAGGGATTAGTTGCCGTTAACTTTACCTACATTTACGCACATGATTTCTGTGTTTGGATCAGTAATTTTTCTTGGACACCCTCTTCATATATAGAATCCATACCTCCTTGACCAGTTGGATGTTTTTTTTCGGAAGTTATTTGGTTTAGTTTAACAGAATCGTTATTGCTATTTGTAGTCCACGGAAACTGTCATTAACACAGGTTTTGCTAACTGTAACTCGAAACATATATGTATTAAAATAACAGGCGCGACAATCCAACATTGGATTAAGGCCGCAGGATGAAACATATATTGGAAGGGATGAAATCGAAACACTACGTCATAGGGCTGTCATACAAACGAACCCTTTGGTAATTAGGTTCTTCTAAGAATTTTTTTTCTTTATTAACCAATCTTAATCAAACTCCTTCCAAATGTGTTTCTAGTAAAGCCTCAAAACATATCTAGGAACGCCTGGAATCGGAACTTTACGTCATACGGCTGTCATACAAACCATCCCCGGAAAACTAAGTTCTTCTAAGAAAAACTTTTTCCTTTTTAATCCGACCTTAACCAAACTTTACCAAATGGGTTCCTAGCACATCCTCAAAAGATATATAGGAACGGATGAAATCCGAACACTACATCATAGGACTGTCATACAAACACACCCCTGGAAATTAGGTTCTTCTAAAAAAAACTTATTTCTTTATGAACCAATCTTAATCAAACTTCACCCAAATGTGTTCATAGTAAAGACTCAAAACATATCTGGGAACGGATGGAATCGGAACATTACGTCATAGGGCTGTAATACAAACCAACCCCCATATTTGGGCTCTTGTAAGTAACAAATTTTTTGTTCTTTTCGAATCTTAACCAAAATTCATCCAAGTTTGTTCCTGGATTAGCATCAAAGCATTCAGGAACAGATGGAATCGGAATAAAATTTTGGTAAACGTTAAGGCTAAGTCCCATTAGACCCTTCACCAAATATTACTTCAATCTGATTAAAACAAATTATTCAAATTCAATGCCACTAGTTTATTAAGAAATAAGGGAACAAGTCAACCAAAATTAAAGTTTTGCTCGTATAGGCAATCTTCGGGTCATTTTGTATGGAAGGTACCCTTTGTTTAATCAGATCGAAGTAATATTTTATTTGGTCTGGAGGGTCTAATGGGACTTAGCCTTAACGTTTACCAAAATTTTTCCCGCCTGCTGTGATTCGGCGATAAGTTACAGGCATGTCTTTTTTTTAAATGTTAATAGGGGATATAGGGGAATGCTTTGACGGGGCAGCCTGAGTCTCTGTGTGGGACAGCTATATATTGTTAGGAATAGTTATCCCAATGACCATGGCTCCAATTAAATTACTTCAGGAGCTAGAGCGCCAAATGTAACTATCAAAAAATCGAAATTACAGCGAATGTTTTTAGGTCTAGTATATAATCTGCCAAGAGAAGGTATATGATATAATATATCATTAGAAAGTTTAAATCGTCCTCAGAACATTTTGCTGGAAATATTACAGTTAATAAGATATTGGCGAAAAATCATAATTTCACCCCTTTGCCACCCTCTCCCCACCAAATGTGACGCGCAAAAAAGTCTAACTTTTTACTGCGTAATGCGGTCAGTCCACAGAACAATTTGGCATCAAAAGTCAGCTCTTTTTTTGGATGTTTGGGTCTAGAGCTAAAGTCACTATACTATATTTTGATCCGATAAAACATCCTTAAACCATTTTCCGGAAAGCTTCTATCATCATTATGGAATAAATTTAAAGAAGGTGGTATAAGGTTTCGATTCAACTGTCTCTAAACGTTAACCTGAAAAGATACTCCTTTAAATACTCCACTCTTGTGTTTATTGGATGATACAGCACACACACCGTAGTTTTATAGAAGGATGGACTTTGTGATTATTTAATGAACTGACACTTATGAAGTGCTCTGAAATACATAATTTCTTCAATAGAAATCCTTGAAATCTTGCAGGAAACCCACACTTACTCACTCATTGTTATCTTCGGAGCCTATTAAGGTGATCTCTGCGCAGAAATTGACTTTATTTTATTGATAAATGTATAGATTTAGGGTGCATTGCAGAAGATTCGATAAAGAATTGTCAAACATTCCTATAGAATGAACTACCCTTTGTAGTGTTTACGAGCAATGCTGACTATATGTGAGGTTAGCTGAGTGGTCGCGTGTAGGACGGGCAATCAACAGACACGGGTTCGATGCTAACTGCGGAAATTTTGTTTTTCTATTTTTGTTTTTTTTTGCAAATTCGTTCAATGACAGAAAATGATGATATAAAGCAAATGACGTACGCCTTTTTTGAAGCATAATTTAGTGCTACAATAAGCTTCTATTGGATTAAAAAACGGCGCCAAATGCCATTATTGGACTATTATTCAGTGGTTATACCCTATAAAGTGCCCCTATTATTGTTAGAAGAGAGTATTCTACGAAGTAGAATGAAATTGTTATTTCGGAGGGCTGCGCTAGAAAATTGTTAACACAAAAGGAGCTTAAGTTTCATTCAAATGTGACGGTTATTCAAATTTCGGCCGCCTCCGAAATTAGCCTCGGTCTGGTTTTAATTAATCTTATATATTCGTTCTGATTATCCAATATCGAATAGATGTCCCTTGACCTATCAGAGTCCGAAATCATTTATCAAATTGCTTGACAAAATTTTATTAAATTGTTATGCCGACATGTGCCAATTAGCATGCGTAAACGACTTATTTAAGGCCAATAAATTGTCAAATTATACGCACTTTAGTAAGGCACAAATTTTTGTTCAATTTAACAACAATGAACCATTATTGCTAACATCTCTATTTCGCAACCCTTGAAAGATGATGATTCAATAAATCGGTATTTGGTGATCATATCAATATTATTGTTACGGAAAGAAAAACGTATGTCTATCTGTGAGCAAGACTTCTGTAACATGTGTGCGTACATATTGCAAATTGATAACGCGAATATTTTAGTAATATCATCAATACACAAGTTCGCAGTTCAGATATTGAAATTGAATTTTGCGACGAAATTATTTTCATATGCGTTCAAAATTTGGCGGTTTCTTTGTTCTTATTGAAGCTCGATAAACAGGACAATTTTTCCAAAATTGTGTTCATTTGAAGAGGTCATTGATATAGTCAAATAATAGCAATTTGAGGAAAATGAATGAGGTCTAAGACTGATTTTTGTTGTTTTGAAATCTGTGGGGATCCAGCGGTCTAAAACTCATTTTACTAGCAAAAATATTGGCCGTCCGCAAACGGACAAGAAATAGCATGCAAATTTTGCAGAAATTTTTTGAGTTCTAGCTGTACCAGAAGTTACAGCCGAGGAGACCAGCATGATTGGGGTGAGATTTTCGATTTGTTTTTAAAGAGTGGGGATGAATAGGCCGATGTAGAGCACGTTGTGGCCAAGTTTTGGCTGCAAATTTTAGGGTTCTCTCTTTCTCTGAGGTGTTAAGATCAACAGCACGCTCAGCAGTTTTAAAAATGGGTAGTACTAGTTTAACATCTGAGTGAGATCATAGTCCGTCACATGAGCCGTGAGTTCGAAAAACACCATAAACTGAATTGGTTCACGGTGCGACTCGAACCCACGACCCTGTGTATCGAAGGCGTGCGATCTAACCACAGCACCAACCAGACTATAGACATAAACCAGATGCAATGGTCATATCTCAGCCAGAAGAGATGACGTATGCGGAAATTCTGAGAAGTCCGAGCCAGAGCTCAAAGAGATGGGGATAATGTTTCCCGTATTCGACGCACACGAAACGGGGAACTATTGTTTTTGTCCCAACTAAACACACGCGGGAATAATCTGGTGGAAGGATACAAATCCACCTTGACCAAATTGTTAGGAATTAACCCAGCGGGCATTACAACTTTTCGTCAGGAGATGAGGCTAGATATCCTTGTTCTTGACGAAGTTACAAAAAAGGAGGACATCTGTGTGGCGTTTCGTGAACGACTGCAAATGGACCTCCAGGTTAAAGCGGTGAAGTCAATGAGGAAAGCGTACAGTGGCACACAGATAGCAGTCATCAAAATTCCAACGGATGATGCGAACAAAACTTTAGAAGGGAGAAAACTGAAGGTTGGTTGGACAAGCTGTCGCTTAAGACCCTTATTGATTCCAAAGAGATGCTATAAATGTTTCGCATTTGGACACTCTGCAGGAGACTACGGCAGCAATCATGATAGGTCGCGAATGTCTTTTAAATGTGGGAGAGAAGGCCACAAAGTGGCGTCCTGCGATAGCGACCTTAATTGTATATATTATGTCAGGAAGCTGATAAGGAGAATTGGAACCATCCAACCGGAGGAATAAAGTGTCCTCTGTATCGGGAAACGCTGAAGAAAATCGCCATATGAGGTTCTCACAACTGAATCTTAACCATTGCAAAGCAGCACAGGATCTTTTGCTGCAACGGTGAACGAAAAAGCTATCGATGTCGCAATAATTGGAAACTTTCCCTTCCAGCAAGGAATATCCGGAGAACTAAGAGGAGTAATAAGAGCAAAAGTCAACTGCATACACAGCTGTTACGCTCTACCACGATGGAATGACATGGAATCCGAACAATTTCTAGATGCATTGGTGCACGACGACAGTACGCGGTGGTAATCGCGGGGAAGGGAACTTCAATGCGTGGGCCACAGAATGGGGTAGCCGGTAGACGAATAAGCGAGCGAGAGCACTTTTCGATGCGTTTTCACTACTAGATCGTATTCTAATAAGCTCAGGAGGTAGTAATACCTTCAGCAGGGGGAAAGGTGGGATCCATTATTGATCTCACATTTGTTAGCAGTTCGCTGGCCTCGCATACGGACTAGCACGTCAGTGAGCTCTATACTCATTGCGATCACCAACCAATTTTGTACACGGTAACAAACAGAGTCGAAAAAAGATCAAAGCACAGACCATTGGAAGGTCCGCAAAAAGATTCGACGAGGCTCTCTTCAAGTGATCCACTCGAAGGTTCCGCGGAAAGCCAGTGCAGATAAAAAACCAGATGAAAATGGCCTGCGACGCATCTATGCCACGAAAGAAGAGAACTACTGGTGGTCTGGGGAAATTGCGGGGCTCAGGCGTAATTGTTTGAAAGAGCGACGTCTGTGCCAACGGGCAACTCAAAGAAGCGACCATAATGTCCTATTAGAGGCGTATAAAAACGCTCGACGATTACTGAAGCTCGCCATTAAAAAAGCAAACTAAATTTTTTTTTTAAATTCAGCGATGACGCAGACATGAACCCGTGGGGAATGGCACACAAAGTGCTGATGAAAAAAATAGGGCAAAAAGCGCCACAATTAAAATGCCCAATGCTGCTCCAAAATATTGTTTCGGTCCTCTTCCCTCAACATGAGATAGTTCACATTCCTTCAATAAAAAACGGGATACTTGGCCAAGCTTCTTCAAAGTTGCATGAAGGCAAAGCTCCAGAACCGAATGGGATCCCTAATAAAGCATTGAAGCCTGCAATCCGTGCTGCGCCTCAAAAGTTCGTGGAAGTCTTCGAAACTTACTTGGCAGAAGACACTTTTCCAATATCATGGAAGCGCCAAAAGTTGGTGCTCCTTCCCAAACCAAATAAACCGGCTGGAGAGCCAAGCTCATATCGCCCAATCTGCTTGCTCGACAGCTTGGGAAAACTATTCCAGAATTATCTTTAACAGACTTTTATCGGTGGTGGAAGTAAGAGGCTGCTTGTCAGATCAACAGTACGGCTTTAGACGGGCGAGGTCTGCTTTGGATGCAATTGAATTGGTCACCAATTTGGCAAGAGAATCACTTCAAAAAGGTACATGCTGTTCTGTGGTAACGCTCGACGTCAAGAATGCTTTTAATTGCTTTTAATAAGCCATTAATGCCGCTTTACAATGGAATGGATATTCCAGACTATCTTGCAGGCATAATAACAAGCTACCTCTCAAATCGTATCCTTCAATACGACATCAGCGACGCACCTACGGAGTACGAGGTCACAGCGGGAGTTCCACAGGGTTCAGTGCTTGGCCCGTTGCTATGGATAATAATGTACAACGGCATTCTGGAACTGCCCATGCCTAGAGGGGTGACTGTGGTGTAGAGATGAGCATCGAAAGAAAAACATCGATGGTAAGAAAACATCGAACCAAAAACATCGATGTTTTGGGTTTTTTGAGTACTCAAAAAAAATAATCACTTTAATATCAAAAATTAAGCTGATTATGGTTTTCATTCAATGCCTCCCCCACCCACCAGAATATAACTCTTCTCCTTGAGTTTTTTTGCATTCGTATCGTACCCAGAACCCACCGCATAGAGCAGACATATCACCATGGCCCGCAGCCAGGTCGAAGAACTTAATTAAAAAAATGTGTGGCAGCACAAATTCGAGCTATTGAACTTATTTTAACAATTTACTAAAACTCCCCAAGAAGTCGGTGGCTTATGCACGCTTAAAAAAATCACGACGATTATTTGAGTTACATTTGCTTAAGGCATCCTTTTTTTGTGGAAGAAAACGTTAAGCTTTTTCGTGAAATTGTTTCGTTCTGAAATTCGGTCCATTTTTTTAGTATTAGCCAAACTTGCTAGCTATCTGATGGCACGTTGCACTATAACTCGCGTTCGCATCCTTCAGGTTGTTGGACAAAAACATCTTGGGCTGATATTTATTTGAGGGACGAAGTTCTAAAGCCAAAAGACATTTGATGAGGAAATCACATGAACGTGAAATGTTGTAAATATGGCCGTTTCAGCCCAAGTACAGAAATTTTCCCTTTTAGCTTTACTGGTACATGCGTTTTTTTCACACCTCATCACAGAACCAATTTTTGTCTATTTTAAGCCTTTCTTTCTGACCGGACTTGATGTAACTCAGACTAAGAATTTTCGCTCCCAAGGTTGTTTTGGGCTTCCTCTGGATGTTTATGACTGGTTCCACAATGTTCGGATCAGCTGTCCAAAATTTGACGGAAATTAATTCACAAATAATGTTGGCGTTTTAACTTCTTATCTAAGGTTCTCAATTTATTTGAAGACCATTTTCAAAAGATGTAATTTCTATAGGACGTAATCCCTAGGAAGCTTGACTTAGATTAATAGTCACGTCTTAAATAAAACATTCTGAGATTAAATTACAAAAATACATAGGTTTCAATACGCGTATTCAATTTTTTTTATTCTGCAGCCCACTTAAACCTTAGGACACTGATATTTGGCCCAGACCAAAGGTTGAAACTATTCCAGGGCGAAACCCCATTTGGAAATTGTGCCCTACCGGGCGTATAAAGAAAGACACTCCTTTTTGTGTGTACAGTGTTCACGATAGATGGATTGCATGTTGTATGTTACGATGGATTCACATTTTTTTCTGATTGGGCTGTTTGAAGGTATTTGCATACACTTAATTAGACAAAGTTGAGTTGTAAAAAAAAATATGTTAAGGAAAAAAACATCGATAGTTGAAAACCATCGATGGTGAAAACCATCGACCATCGAAACGTAAACCATCGATGGTGAAAAACATCGACGCAAAACCATCGATGGTAAAAACATCGACCATCGGACCAAAAACATCGATGTTTTCGAAACATCGATGTTCGATGCTCATCCCTACTGTGGTGGGCTTTGCCGATGATATCGCAGTTGTGGTGGTGGCAAAGAGGTTGGAGTGCGTCGAAGTCTACGCCACTGAAGTAATTAAAACAATAAAGCTCTGGCTATTAAATGGTGGCCTCGAACTTGCTGAGCAAAAAACAGAGGCTGTTCTTATCAGTAAACACAGAAAAAGGTGCTCTTTAAAAATCAGAGCAGGTATCACTATCATAATCTCCAAAAAAGTCATTAGATATTTGGGGGTTATGATAGATTCGAAACTGAACTTTGGGGAGAATTTGGAGTCTGTATGTGAAAAAGCGGCGGTAGCCACCGTGGCTTTATCGAGGATTATGCCGAATTTACCTGGTCCCAGAGTAAGCAGGAGATTATTACTGGCCAAAGTTGTTACTTCCATACTAATGTATGCCTCACCGGTTCGAGCTGTTTCACTAAATTCGTTTGGGAACGCACAGAAATTAAGCTCAATTTACCGTAGGTGCGCATTGAGAGTGTGCTCTGCGTACCGATAAGCTTCGCACGAAGCTGTTTACGTTGTTGCTGGAATGATCCCAATAGGAATTCTGGTTGGGGAGACAAGCAGATTGTATAGCGGTCGTCGTAATAACACGCCAGCGGACTTAGAAAGGCAAAAAGGTTGGAAAGACGGGAAAGCATGAGACCCAGGCAAAACTAGCAATGATATGACTCATTGCTAATGATGCCAGTCTGGAGCTCACTAAGGAGCAGCTCAGATGCCTCAAAAACAATACTATAGCGAACATGCCCTCCGACCACCTTGCAAAAGAGCTCTCATTCGGACGCTGCTTCCGGGCTGTAACATGGAGCAGGGAGGAGTGGCAACCTAACTTCGCTAGGCTGCATCCACAAACCATCATATGGTTCACTGACGGTTCCAAGACAACTGAAGTATCAGGAGCGGGTGTGGTTGGCTCAGGACACAGGAAATCTATACCTATGGGCCTCCACACCACTGTTTTTCAGGCAGAAATATACGCAATAGAAACATGCGCTGATCTCTGCCTACGAGAGAACTACGTGAATAAACGTATAGCCAGCGGCTATTAAATCCCTTACTAAGTACACCGTCACGTCAGGACTTGTTCAATGCTGCCTGAAGGCACTGAATAAACTAGGCGAAAACAACAGACTAACACTTTTCTGGGTTCTAGGTCATATGGGCATCGCAGGGAACGAACAGGCTGATGAGCTAGCACGCACAGCTGCATCATCCCCTTTCTGCGGACCTGAACAATTTTGCAACATCTCTTCATGATTAGTAAAGAAAGCTTTCAGAGACCAGGAACGACTCAAGGAAATAGAGCACTGGGATAAACTACCAGGGCTTAGACAATCGAAAATGTTTATAGCAGGGTATTCCCACAGAAGAACGGCTGAGCTGCTGCAGTTAAGCAGAGCTAAAGTACGCATCATCTGTGGCATTCTCACAGGTCATTCCTGCCTGAGATCACATTTACACACAATGAGAATTGTGCAAGATGCGAGCTGTCGATTCTGTGAAGAAGATGACGAAACCTCCTTCCACGTCTTATGCGAGTGCGATGCACTGGCCCAGCGTCGCTGGTCACACCTCGGAGTGGCCTTTCCAGATACGGAGGACATAGCTTCGACATCTATACACGACCTCAACTCGTTTCTCAGCACGATCAACCTTGATCGTCAGGCGTAGTCCTGCTCATCTGCGACTAGGGCGATAGCACAATAGGCCCGCTGGCTTCAGTGCTGCGAAACCCTTCGGGTTCACGCCCCTCTACAATCTACAATCTACATGAGACAGTGGAAACTGCGGTGGGACGAAACTGTAACCGGTAGATGGACTCACTCTCTCATCCCTAACATTGAAAAATGGGTTAAACGCCAACAACTAAATGGGGAGTTTGGGGAAACATTAAGCCCACATAATGTGGTGAACCGTACGCTGGAGTGCCATAAGTATGCAGTGTGTGAATTTGTGTGTAGTATTCATAAGGAACTTCGAATAGAAGAAGCTAGACAAAAGTCAGCAATCACGATGGCTATTTAGCTGAAGCCGCCCCTACGAAGTAATACCGAGAGGTGGTCCCGCAGGAGGCAGGGCGACGGAGGGAGTCTGGTTTTAGCCAGTAGAAATCCGGCATAACTGCGTCTGCAGTCTTCCGAAAATTAGCCCACATCGTTAAAAAAAGACTATGATATTAAACGCCTTAATATTTCAAGTTTTTTGTTTCTCCTTCACAATATGTAAGAAAATCATAGAAGTTACCGAAAAGACTTAAGCGAGTAACGTTTAATAACTTTTAAAAATTTTACGGTATGCTATACCGTCGGCACCATGAGTTTGCCATGATTTCAAAGTTTTTCCACTTTTTGCAAACTGACTGAGACTAATTCATCCAGCAAGAATATTTTTATTGTTTATGCACTTTTGCGCCTTTTTATATCGTATTGATATTTTTGTCGACCAATTAATTTGCTAAGATTTCTTAATATACTCGAAGAACACCATCCCCACGCCCACACAACAATAAAGCCAAAGAACTATGTATATGTAAATATAAAATATCAATAAAACCAAAAGACCCCAATAAAATCACATCGTAAAACCTTTTAACGTCTCCTTTTTTTGCGCCTTAATGACCTCCTTCATTCTCCTCCTTTTGCTATGTCCAGTCCGCGAAACTCTCATATTTCATCCAATTTCAATGCCAAACATAAATCCTCTTCTTCTCTCCGAAAATCATAATCCGGCGGACACATCAATTAATAAATCGAAAAAGATTCCTGTGGCCAACCAAATACACAATAGAGCAGCTCCCCCACTTAGCCGGCGACGACGGAAAGGATCTGCTAGCGTTAATATCAATACAAATAGTAATATCCGCGCGCCCCACCCCCATCTCCTTCGAGCTCAAGAGGCAAGAGCACACCAAACACACAACTCATCCTTGCGAAGACGACATATTGTCAGCTTTGCCAGAGATTTTATAGATTTATAGTATTTGCCATTGGACAGCAACCGCGCCGCGGAAAGAAGAAGTCAATTTTGTTGAGTGATTTTATCGAAAATATTTCCTGTTGTCGACGAGGAGAGTTTATTCAAATAGATTGTCCGGAATGTCGTGAAAGATACGCAGAAATAGATGCGAGATGAATGGATGGATAGGAACTAGGCCTGGCACGGGCATTGGCGGCGACGATGAACTGAAAGCAAGTGCGGGGTGCTGCAATAAATAACTACTCAAGAACGATGCGTCATAGGGTTTTGGGATGAATGGGAAGAGATACAGCATCAGCATCCACCAGTGGTGTGTCCATAGAAACCAAAGGGAGCATCATGATGACTTGCTATGGTCGAGTCTTGTTCTGTTCTGTTAATGGCTAGTATCTTGTATCTATGAATCATGTCCTTGGCTCGTTAATTTTGATAACCCCCCGGGTCGATATCAGCTGGCAGTGCACAGTTGTTAGTCTTTCGCTTGATAGTGTTGAGTTGCCTTTCGTCTTTTTGATTACAACACGGTCACCAAAGAACCGCTACGGAACCGACGGGTTGGCGCGAGATGAAATCAAGAAGCCCCCCAATTTCCATTCAAATAGTCATGATTGTCCCGCTGCTATGGTGCGGCTCAATCGAATCGACTCGTCGACGGTGGCCGAATGGATGGCGCCCCCAAACTTGTTGATTTATGATGGTCGTTGAGGTAGTCCGTAGTCGTGGTGCTCCAAATTAAAGAAGGACCACCTTGCAAGTCAGGCCAGACGGAACCCATTCATTGCATGTTTTGTTTTTGGGAGGAATGCAATTAGGTGCAGCCTGGGAAAGGGACCACCACCATGAGGACTTTACGTTGCGTGACTAAGAGATAGTCGATAGTGCATGCATGACGGTCTTATTGTAGTCAGAAATATTTTAGTGCCGCCATCAAGTCACAGGCAGGCGTCGTAGGCAGGCGTCGTAGGCACCTACAGCGAGTTTGTCTGTAAATTACAAGTTTCCCCCCTGAACAGCTGGTGCTTTTTTTGATGCACTTGAAATCGATCTGCAATAAGTGAACCTTGGACTATCTCATACTTACTTGTTCCCGTTCGAATTTGTTGTCGTCGTTCTCGCTGCTCGTTTCACTTATCACGAAACATTCAGTACACCCTGCTGCCGCGCCGCTGCACTAACTTAGCGGGAGACAAATGGCAAATTGCAATAGCGCGAAAAAAGCATCGAAATTACAACAAAAACAAAAATCATTCATATCACTCTTCTGGCACATATAAAATGCACACGACAAGATGTACTACAACTTTACTGCTGGCTGCGTCTTTTAGTCGCCATCGGCACATAAGAAGAAACTACACACCACTCGAACTCATGTGTATGTACAGAGGGATAGGACACAGGACAACGGCAGGATGGCGTCATTCGCGACACAAGGATAAGGAAAGGATACTCGCCTCGTAGTCGTCCTGTTCGTCCATTCAAAATATTCGAATCGACCGGACCGCGAGTGGGACAGAGCAGGACCACGTTCGCACTATAATCAATCACACATGCAACGGTTAAAGGCGAAATGCTTTATGGTGCGCCCGGGTGGGTGGCACTATCGGACAACGGCACTTTCACCCTGAAAATTTGCATATAATGAGTCCCCGCGAGATGTGATCGTGAGTGAACAAGTGGGAAAGCACACACGGAACAAGCAGAGGGACCCGACTTCTCGACTGTGGCGGCTCGACAGCGTGGACCACGTTCAAATTCGAACTGAACTGAAACTGAATCGCAGCAAACTGTGATGGAAAAGAGTCGCATGAAAAACGAACGGTGCGCAGCGCCACATTCAGCGTAAGCAGAAGCCCCCAGTGAGTGTATGAGGAGATGATAGTTGCTGCCTTGCTTGCTGTTTGCTTGCTGCTCCATGCCATGCTCCACACACGATACACAGCTTGCCAAGTGGCGATACAATGGTGCGACAGTCTTGCCGTTTGTTCAATTTGTGCTCAATGCAAGAGTATTCGGTTGGGATTTGGTTAGTAATAGTACATTTTTCGTATTATGCCGAGACAGAGAATTTGTCTCTTCTGTAGATGCTGTGGGAGAGGAATCACTATCATGCTGTTTTTGCTGAAGCAGGACAGTGTTCCCGCTTAATTTTTGTTAATAATTCTGAAAATCCTATTAAGGTATGTATGCAATTTATATTTTCGCTGTTTTTTAAGAAAATGCGATAAAAAAAATTAAATTTACAAAAAATTAGTTTTATCCTTCTAGTGACGTAGCCAACATTTTGTTTCCAGAGGGGTCCACAGTGTCGATATTAGAAATATCTTGTGTTAAATATGTTATTATATCAAGAGACGCGAGAGCGTATCGCCCGCCAAAGGAAAAAAAACGAAAGCGAACAAGTCTATGATTACCGGAGACAACTTGCTTTTTTCTTTGACAAGGCTACAGCCTTCCAGGCAACATCCCTCAAACATTTTTTTTTACCAAAATATTCCACATATCCTGTTCTAGTGCCTTTCCAAAAAATCTTCGATTGGCACAATAACGGGTAAGATATATGCAATAAACGGTGAAATTTTCACCCTCACAGACTTAAGCGAGTAACCGAATTTTAGACTGGAGTCTACAGTTGCAGAAACACTTGCTTCTACTGTCTCTCTCCGTAATGGGATTTTTATGAAATTTGGAATGAATGATCCTCTGGTGGTCCTTCTAAAGCAGGGGTTCCCAACCTTTTTCAGTGCATGCCCCCCTTGCAACGTTAGCAGAATCTGGCGCCTCCCGAAGAAAATTTCGCTCAAGAACGGAAGAAGGCGTTTTTTTAGCTGATTCATTTCTTTTGTTAAGAATTCGCCTTGTTGACAAATAATGAGAGAAAATTTGCCATCGTTTGGAACAATCTCACAGAGATCTTGGATTAATCAGATCAGCTTGGATTCTATTTTCGCAATTTAAATTTATGAGCAACTTCAATGCTTATATTTAGCTCATTTGTATATTGAATTGATTCCACACTTAAATTATAAAACCTGTCTTCAGTATTTGCCTGTAACAATGAAGTCGCTATTCCCAGATCCGTGCAAAGGGGCAAAAGCGGCACGACGCACGTGGGCACCGAATACGCGAGCCCAATCATACTTTACATATTTCTTTACTCAAACAACAGTAAGTAATGCTTTAATTTTGTAAGTACGGTAAATTTATACCTTGCGCAATAGAGTTTCGTTAAACCTTATAAAGGAGAAAATGTCCTATATTGTTAATGTTTGCGTAATCCTAGGCTTGCTGCTTAGTACTGATACCATGTTCTACGATAATAATTGCACATGAACAGTGGGAGAGGAGGCATGTGCTTCAATGGGGCAACGCCGAAAATAGTTTCCACAGTTAACAACAGTCTAAATTCTAATTTCTAATAATGTTTAAATTTCTAAAACTGTGCCTCGGACCACTCCTAAAACAAAATCCTGGCTACGTCCCTGCCTCATAGTATCCTATATGTGGTGAACCTTGAGGTTATGTTGTACTAAACTAGACTCATAAGAGCCCTTAAGTCCTCAATGTTCCCCTTGAAATTTCCACCAAATATGGGCAGTACGGTGCTTTGCAAGACTGCGCTTACGAATTTTCGAGAAATGGACAATTTTCAATTAGAAACAGAAAACTGAGATTTGGGCAGCTGTAACTTATGAACGCTAGTTCGTTGAACCTTGCAATAATAAGAAAATGTGAGCACCAAGTACCTCTACAAGCGTGGCCAAATTTCAGAAAGATCGTTCACAGCTTTTCCGAGTTATCGAAAATGCGCGATTGTCAAACATAAAAGTGCTATTATCTATAGCTAAATATCGATCGTATGGGATCGTATGGTGGTTAAACTTTACAGGCTAAAAGCAAACAATACTGATAATGATAACAGTCCTCACTAGCTTATTATGAAGTGCTGTGGTTGACAAACTTTTTATCCAGAAGAGCCAAATTTGAGAGCTTACTTACTTAGTATTCATTTAAGTTCTAGTATGATAATTTTAAGTGTCGAAATTCCATCAAGCACTATTATGATCTTTGATCAGCATTCGATTCCATGTAATTTTAAATGGAAATTTCCTGGAGCCCAAAGGAAGACCATTAGGACATTTTCGCGCTGGATAATTTGAAATCGGTTAGAGGAGTGATCAGAATTTTTTAGTTTATGTTGTATCTGAAACCACTACCCTTACTGACTGACCAAAATTTCGGGTTGGATACGATATCCCCAGTCACAAAATACCCAAACCAAAATCCCCAAATCAAAATCCCCGTAATCAAAATCCCCGAAATTAAAATCCCCGAAATCAAAATCCCCGAAATCAAAATCCCCGAAATCAAAATACCCAAAACCAAAATCCCCAAACGAAATTCCCCATTCCCCATTTGAGGTGTGATCTAAGAACGCGCGCGCGTTCTAAGATCACACCTCAAATGGGGAATGGAGACTTTCTTTAGGCTATTGTAGATGGTAAATGGTAGATTGTAAATTGCAAATGGTGGATGGTAAATAGCAAATAGTAGATGGTAAATGGTAGGTGATTTGGATTATTGTAATTGTAATAGTCCTACTATGCAATAAAAAAATCACCGTCGTGGACTGATATACAGTGAAACCTCCCTAAGTTGACCATTCTGTAACATGACCACCTCTTTAAATTGACCATCTTTTTTCCGCCCTTGTACATTCAACATTACGCTAAACGAGTTTCTAAGTTGACCACTCTTTCTATCTTGACCAAAAATTGTCCGCCCTTGGGTGGTGGACTTGTGGAGGTTTTACTGTATATGCTATTCAACGGCAAACTCTTTGAAGTGACACAGAACAAAATCAGATAATGTGCAGGCGAATCGGTTCCAACAATAAACCAACCAAGTTTTCCGCGAATATTCGTTCGGATGAGGACATGTCTCGACGATGTTAAAGAAAACCTAATAATGTTTAGAACGATATATGCAAACGTTTATTCAATATAATGTACTCGAACATTTTGTTTGTGCTAATCAAAAAAAAAGTTAGTATCGATTTACGACCCTCCTAGTGCCATTTACCATCTACCATTTAACACCTTCCATCTACCATCAACCATCAACAATTTACAGTCTTTCATCAACCATTTACCATCTACCAGCCATCTACCATTTTTTACTACCATTCATCTACCATTTACCAGCATATTTCGGATGCTTGGGGATTTTATGATTGGGGATTTTGTATATGGGTATTATGATTATGGGGATTTTGTAAATGGGTATTATGATTATGGGGATTTTGAATATGGAGATTTTGATTTTGGGGATTTTTCTACGTTTGGGGATTTTGTGATTGGGGATTTCGTATGGTTCCCCAAAATTTCACCAAGTATCACAAATTACAAAGCCTAACCTGCATGGGTGGGCATAATTAATTTTTGTTATAAGCATACCGGTTTTCATAACAGGAAAAATTACATGATGCCTTACATGTCCTCAATCCTGGCCGTACGGAAAGTACTTGAATGATGAATTCGAAACGCAGCCTGAAAGAGGAGCTGGAGTATTAGAACCCATAGTACCGGGATCTCGATTGCCAGCTCAAAGCTTTTCGAAAGTTACAGCCGTTCAAAGATGCTACCCAAGACCAATAAAATTCCAATGGGGGATATCAAGGGCAATGAAGGTCTATTTTTAGAATTTTTTTTTTATAGAACCGAGGTGAAACTGCATACAGAGGATATAGATATAGAGGACGTTGGGGGGGAGGACATGTTTTTTTTTTCAATAAACTGCCAGGGTTGATCGATTCAAAGGACATCACTAGGACCGCCACAGCAACAGCAAAATTGGATCATGCGTTATTTTTAGAATGTAATTTGTAATGTGCGGCTTTACAGAGCAACACAGAAAGCAGTTGCTAAAATTTATACATATTTTTAAATCGTACTTATTGATACCGATTCGAAACTGTAACTGTGCCTTTGTGAGTTCCTTGATTCTGCGAATTTCTATAAAGAAAAAACTAAACAGAAAGTGGAACAAGGAGTTCGACTTTTATACTACTATATGGTCATTCCGGGCTATACATTTTGTTTTTTTTTTTAATAATTTGTGCGAGAGTTTGAAAATGCTTTGGGTCATTAACGCACACTAAATCAGTCAAAGAGCCGCATGTGGCTCCCGAGACGTCCTTTGTCGACCGCTGATGTAATGTATTAGGTTTCATTGTGTGGCATTGGGAATGCTGTACATTTCGCTGTACATTTCCCAATGCTGTACGACAGGTAAAAATGCTGTACTGTACAGCAAAATGCTGTACGTCTGGTCAGCTTACATTAGGCACACTGGGGAAACTGGGACGTGGGGACATCGGGATATTGGGGCATTGGGACATCGGGATATTGGGACAGTGGGACATTGGAACATTGGGATATTGGGACATTAGGACACTGGGAGACTGGAACATTGGGGCACTGGGATATTAGGATATTGGGACATTAGGACAATCGGACATTGGGGCATTAGGAAACTGGTACATAGGAACATTGGGCCACTGAGACATCGGGATATTGTGACATTGGGACATCATGATATTGGGGCATTGGACATTGGGACATTAGGGTCTTGGGCCATTACGACATTGGGACATTAGGACATTAGCACATTAGGACTTTCGGATATTGGGACATTAGGCACATTGGGGAAACTGCGACGTGGGGACATTGGGCCACTGGAACATCGGGATATTGGGACATCGGGATATTAGAACATTGGGATATTGGAACATTGTGACATTGGAACATTGGGATATTGGGGAATTAGGACACTGCAAGACTGGGGCATGGGGGGCACTGAGATATTAGGACATTGGGACATTTTGACTTTGGGACAAAAGGACAATCGGACATTGGGACACTGGTACAGAGGACCATTGAGACATCGGGATGTTGTGACATTGGGACAATAGGGCACTGGGATTAAATGATATGTGGACATTAGAGTCTTGGGTCATTAGGACATTGGGATATTGGGACACTGCGATATTAGGTACATTGGGATATTGGGACATTAGGACATTGGAACATTGAGAAATTGGGACAATGGGACATTTTTACATTTGGACATTAGGATATTGGGCACACTGAGGAAACTGGGACGTGGGGACATTGGGCCACTGGGACATCGGGATATTGGGACATTTGGATATAGGGACATTAGGACATTGGGACATTGGAACATTAGGATATTAGGACATGGGAACATTTGGATATTGGGGCATTAGGACACTGGGACGTTGGGGCATTGGGATACTAGGACATTGGGACATTATGACCTTGGGACAATCGGACATTGGGACATTGGGCCACTAAGATATGGGGATATTGGGACATCGGGATATTGTGTCATTTGGACATTGGGGCACTGCGATATTAGGACATTGGAACATTGGGATATTAGAATATTGGGACATCAGGATATTGGGACATTGGGCCATTAGGACATTTTGACGCTGGGACATTAGGTACACTGGGAAAATTGGTATACTGCGACATTGGGACAATGCCCACTGGGACATTGGGATATTGGGACATTGGGATATTGGGATATTGGGACATTGGGATATTGGGACATTGGGATGTTGGGATATTGGGACATTTCTACATTGGGACACTGGTACATTAGGACATTGGGATATTATCACATTAGGATACTGGGACATTTGGGATATTGGGAAACTTGGATATTAGGAAATTGGGACATTAGGACCTTGGGACATTAGGACAATTGGACATTGGGATATTAGTACATTAGGTGGGAGACTGGGACACAGGGAGACTGGGACATTGGGATATTGCGATACCGGGATAATGGGACACTAGGGTAGTGGGACATTCGGACATTAGGCCATTGGGACACTGTAATACTTGCACATTGGGACATTAGGACATAAGGACATTAGGAAATTGGGACACTGTGACATCAGGATCCCAAAACAAAAATATTAGTTGGCTATTTAAGTACGCAAAAATATATGATATCTGACCAAAAACAACAAAGTTGTTAAAGTTACCCCGCCAAAGAAAAATTCATTTGCCGCAAAAAGAATACATATCACTCTAATCCGCAGTTCATATGTAATTTTGTTTTTGGTGTAAATGCTGGTGAAGTTTAAATGTACAGGACTACTTCTTAAAGTAATTTGGTGGGAGCTTTAACATTTCATTCAGTGCAACTTTGACGGCTCCCACCAAATTACTTTAGGAAGTAGTCCTGTACATTTAAACTTCTCCAGCATTTACACCTAAAACTCAACCATGAAGGAAAATGTATAGTTAAAGTGTTACGTATTCTTCAACCACCCCTCCCTCCTCCTTTTGGCACTACTATACATGGTGTCCGAAAACTGCCGCATAAACGCACCGGATTGTGATTCCTCATGTGATTTCCAGCAAAAAAGTTGTAGGAACATACCCCTTTAGCTTAACCCTTTAGCTGCCACAGGCATTTGAAGATTTTTGAAAAAATCAATTTCTTGTACGACTGAAACTTCAATATCTCAAAAGCTAGACTAGCTACAAAAACAAAATAATATTATTATTACAGCCAACAAATTTACCTAAATTGCACGAAAATCGGATAAGAGGTTTGGTTTTTACAGAACTTCAAAGTCACATTTTTGTGATTTTACCCAAAAACAATTTATTTTTTTATCTTAATTTTCTCCAACTTCTACCAAAATGAGGTGCTTCCAGGCCTGTAGAGAGGGGGGGATGGGGTGATTCCTCCCGGGCCCGGGATTTCATAGGGGGGCCGGATTTTGACACAAAAGTTGTGCTTTAGTGTTTTTTACATACAAATTGCTATTTAGAGGTAAGAAACCTCATACATAAGTACTGCTTTTATCGTTTTAACAACAATTCATAACATACTGTGCACTAGGCTTGGGACCCTAAATTTTTGAATTTTGAGAACTAGGGCCCGAATCAGCATATTCAATCAACATGATAGTTTCGTTACTAAATTACAATTAAGAAATTTCGACTTCTTCATCCAGTAGCGTACAGTTTTTCGAAATATTTGTGTTTAAAGTAAAAATAGGAGTACAGCGAAATTTTCTTCAAGGAGGACTTTTCCTAACGATTTTTATTTTGTGTACATACTGCTGCTGCTTATTAAATTGTTTCCAAGGTACCAGCACATAGATGTTGATCACTTAAATTGTTGAATCTTAATTTAAATCTATCTATCTACCAGTACTCGCCAACTCGGTAATACAAAATTTAAAGATTTTTTGAAATAGGTAAAATAGGAAGAAAAAAATCCCTTTATAAATTCGTAGCGGTGTGCATTTCGAAAGTCAATTTTATAGAGTAAAGACCAACATTCTGGGCCACAGCGAGTGTGCTAATAAATTACTGATTTGAGCTCCCCAAGCATTTGTTAGAACTGTGAACTGTATCCGCCTTGTTTTCCTAAAAGCTTTGTAACGGTTGAGGTACAGAGTAGACCACAGCTGTTACCTTCGAAAAATCTTCAACCAGAAAAAGAAATAAGTAAATTTGCCCAGTTTATTGCATTATACACTTTCTATTTTGCGTGTAGTACAGCCTTTATTATTCATCGGTAAAATGAACACTTGAGCCAATTTCACCCGTATAGTCTTCAAATCGAATTAAAAAACGAGACCGAGGCTAATTTCGGGCGCGGCCGAAATTTGAACACCCTTCACTCTCCTCGGGCTAAAAGTTTTTTTTTGGGCGAACATATGACTTGTGTTCAATCCTTCCCCATTCTTTTCCTTCTGTGGCGTCGAAAAAACAATATTTGTGTGTTTTTGGTTAAGTGGGAAAATAAAAATATTTACTCAGAGAACTTTATTGGGGGATGCGGGAGCATGGTCCCATAGTATGATTCCATTCGTTTTAATTTTTTTTTGTTTTGACAAGGACGCATTAGATTTTTTTGAAATTGGTGTGGAAAAAATGTTTCTTAGAAGATCTAAACTGGGGGGGTTGGGTTTGTATGGTAGCGCCATGACCCCATAGACCGATTCCATTCATTTTTACACATGTCTTATGGCATCAATAGAGATGCACTTTTACGAGTTTTGGTTGAAAGTGATGCACAAATAAAAAAGTTTTTCGTAGAAGAACTCAATTTGGGGGGTTGGGTTTGTATGGCAGCCCCATCACCTCATTGTCCGATTCCATTAATTTTTACATATGTTTTGTGGCATCAATTGAAATGCACTTTTATGAGGTTTGATTGAAATTGGTGCACAAATAAAAAAAAATTTCTTATAAAAACTCTATTTGGGTTGTTGGGTTTGTATGACAGCCCCATGACCTCACAGTCCGATTCGAACCATTCTTACATATGTTTTGTGGCATCAATAGAAACACATTTGTATGAAATTTGGTTGAAATTGGTGCGCGCATGAAAAAGTTTTTCTTAGAAAAACCAAATTGGGGGGGTTAGGTTTGTATGGCAGCTTCATGACCCCACGGTCCGATTTTAGCGATTCGAACATACAAACTGCCTGCAATAAAAAAAAGCATGTGTGCAAAATTTCAGCTCGATAGCTTTTAACATTCGGGCGGGCGCAATGCATCTGACAGATTAAGTGACTAGTTTTTGTTGCGCCAATCAGCGATCAGAGATCTAAAACTCACAGTAGCTTATTCTTTATCGATCAGCTACCCAAAGCAGTTTTCTGTTTCTACCTACCATATGTCTGAGGGGCGGGAGGGGGTGAAATAATCTCTCAGATGTATTGCACCCGATTGTGTTATTTTTTCTTTTCTATGAAAATTTCCGCTTGTTATACTCTTCACATTGCGTAATAACGTTGTGTTGGCTTTTAGGCTCACAAAATCGTTCAATAGTGTGTTTTTAGTAAAATTAGCTCACATTTTTTAAGCGGTCGAGTTGTTGGAGGTTTTTTTTAAATATTGGAGCGATTGAAAGCGGAATATTCTTTGAAAATTGAAAATGTGAAGGGTATCAAACTTTGTGAACCAGAATTTATTTCTAAAATTTCGTAGAACTGTTTCAAAAAGACAATGCAACAATAAATAAGAGTGTAGAATATACAGAAACTTAGTTTCACCCTGTTTTCTGCACTTAATCTGTCAGATGCATTGCGCCCGATCGTGTTAGGATTAGTATTGCGCCCGCCGGAAGGTTAAGCTCGCCCAGTAAAACGCGTAGCAACAGACGGACAGACGGACATCGCCCAATCGACTCAGCTCGTCATGCTGATCATATATATACATATTTTATATGGTCGGAGATGCTTCCTTCAATGCGTTACAAACTTCATGACAAAGTTAATATACCCTTTACTCTACGAGTACAGTATCTTGTGTAAGGGGCACGACCATTAAACAATAAACTTATTTTCATCACGGGCAGATTTTAGTAAAGAAACTTCATACTAGAAAGTTAACCCTTTAAGCAGTAGCTTTTTATAAAGATTCGTTACCCAAAAATGCACGTAAAACGAAGAAACCATATTCTAGAATGATTTTGGCTTCTGTATTTCCTTAAAATTTGCCAATCAACTCTCGAATCTTCTTCAAAATATACTTGAAACGGGACCGAGGCTCCTTTCGACTTTCGATTTTATTATTTGAATTTTTGATGAAAAACCATTTCTTATATTTCTTCAAAGTTTCAACGGGTTTATCTCGGAAGGTACGAGCAACTTCGTAACGGGCGAGGTGTCGTTTTATTGAAAATTTTATGTTGTTTCAGAAAGTAAAGTCATATCTTGGATGAAATGTTTGGTGGTGTGGCAAATTTTGATTTAGTTCAGCAAGTCGGCGCAATTTCACAAAAAAAGCTATTACATTGTAACGGTTAAAAATAGTGAGGTTCCGTTGTTACGTACAAATCCTTTCATGCACGTTTTTCCAGATTCCAAATCCAAGATTCCTTTTCCTCAAATCCGTTGACTATCGGCAAAGTTCAGCAGAACATTCACTCCACTATGAGCATCACAATTATTAAAATGAAAAACGCGATTTCAATTAATGCGATATGTATTTGCCGTACTGGCGTATTCAAATTTACAAATTAGTCAAAAACGAATTCAAATTATGCAAGGAATGAACAACAAATTTAATCCTTCTGTCGGCACGAAGGTCTAGCCAGACCTTTGTCACTATATTATGGTGAAAAAAGTATAGAAGATGAAATCGCAGCGAGTTCATATTTCATGATATCCTAAAATAATATGTTTAGAGCATTTGGCAAAAATTTGAAAAAATTGGTTGAAGTTTTGAGTATGTTTTTGATGATTTTCAATTTATAGGGCTTTTTGATACCCAATAGGTCTGGCCAGACCTATAGTTTTTCTCCCCATTTTTCTCTTGAAATAAAAAGTGCAAATATTAAATTCTCTTATTTATGATGTAATAATGTCATTTAAATTCATTTTGTATTATAAACGATAAAACTTTCTGAGATTTTTCTATAAAAAGCCGTGAAGTTCGAAAATGGGTATGCCTAATTTCGTCACGTTTAAGAACATCACCTAATCAACTGAGATTTGATCCTAGGAAATTCAAACCAGTTTTATTTCCTTTCTAATAGTAAGGACTAAGTATGAGTGACTTGCAAACGTCTTTTTAAATAGATTTGATCAAGAAATTTACGAAAAATTTACAATTAAATGATTTTTGCGCTTGAAAATTCCCTATTTCTTTCCACCTATTTCCCTAAATCTGCAGACTAATATTGAGGTAAAATCTGCCAACAAAGTGCTAAATATTTCCCCAAAGATATTGGAGTTAGAAAATTCGATAGAACTATCTACTAGATATACGCAATGGAAATAGCGAAGTAAAAAAAGAAGAAAGTAAGGGAGAAACATGTTTGTACTAATACCGCCTCAAAATATATATACTTATAAATGTTTCCAGTATCTCTAAAAAAATTATTTTGATGCTTTTATTGTTGAAAAATTGCAGTAAAGAATTGATAGAATGATTTTATCGATAAAAATTTTACTTTTTCTAAAAAATAAAAATTTTTTCTCAGTAGGTCCAGCCAGACCTATTGGGTATAGAATATGCATATTGCAGTAGGTGCCGACAGAAGGGTTAAGTTCTTCGAACTATAAGAAATGCAAGTGGACTGTTGGACTGACGAATAAAGAGTGTCCCTCGAACCACGATTCGACTCCACACGCAAGTTCAAGTTACGGATTTCGTAACGGATAGTTCAAATAACCTGATTAACCATTACATCAACTAATTCAGAATATCAGAATATTAAACTAAAAAAAGGATAAAAGAAACTTTGCTTGCGTGAGGAATCGAACCGCGGTCTTCGGGCTGAGGGTCCGCACTATTTCCACTAAGCTATGATGAGCTTGTGTCAAACTATAAAATTTCATGTGATCAGTATTGATTCTAACATTTAGGCGCTATTTAACTGATTAAACTTTGTCGAATTTTACTTATATTTACTATTCGAAACCGGGATGTGAAATTCGTTGTAGTAAGTAACAAAAACGCAACATAAAAATGTTAGATTCAACAAAGTTGCTTCAATCTAATGGCGCCAGAATGTACTAAATGGTTTGGATCTGAGATAAAGTAAAATTATGCAAATAGTACAGTGAAGTAAGAAATTTCAAAAAGTTATAATTTCAAATAAGTTACATATTCAGTATATGAGGAATTTCAAACAATGTCAATTATTGCTTAATTCTAAATTTAGGATGTTTCCGATTTGATGTAGAAGTCGATGATAACAGTATGGGACGAACCGGTTCGGAGAAAGGAAGATCCTGAACATCCGTTGTACACTAATTTTCTTCAAATGAGCCACACTACCTATCATTAAAATATTCTCCACCATGAATGGGACACCCTGTATAGTAGGAAGTGCCTCCTTCTGTGCGTTGCAAACTTCATGACAAAGTTAATATGCCCTTTCATATAGTGACGGGTTAGTGACGGGTATGAAAAAACACACACACACACAAACTGTTAAACTATCCAGTCAACCCCGTTTTTTGTGAGTTTAGTATGTAAAAAGTATGTAAAAATGCATCACGAATGCATTTGGCAAGTGGTTTATCCGGTATCGTTTTTTTATTATATTTATTTTTCTATAATTCGTATTTTTCTGAAAACCCATAATTTTAGCTCAGAACTAAATAAATATCAAAATGCACCTGAATGCACAGAAGGCCGCTTTAAAACATTCTTCAGATATCTATCGTACTGATGCCGGACTATACTAGATTAGAAAACATCCGGATTACTGAGACTGAGCCGATTCAGTGTGGACGCCGGATTATGAGGTGTTCCGCATTGAATGGAGGCTGGATTATAGAGATAATTTTACAATTGTACAATTTGTTTGAGGACCGATATGTCAAATAAAAATTTTCTTCGATTCATTATTTTTTATCGTATGGAAGAGGTGGGCCCGGAATCATTCCCCCCAGGGACGTAGCCAGGATTTTGTTTCGGGAGGGGTCCAACGGAATTTTCAGACGCGCGACAAATTTATTGTTGAAAAAGTGGATACACTAAATATTAAACTGGTATGTTATGAAACGTTGAGAAAAGCTGGAACCGCGTAACCTGACTTTTTAGTGTAATTATAACCATCATGAGTTAAAAGGATGTACCAGTGCCTATTGCAGAACGCATCATTATTTGTTGTTTAGTCAAAGCCAATATAAAATCCGCGGAAACTTATTAATAAGTACTAGAGAAGTTCCAGAATGAGTGCCTCTCTAAAACCCATGTGTATGAGTGTATTGAAAAAGTTGAGGGAAAGTAGCCACATGCGCGCCACCTAGTATCACCGATGAAAACGTAAGCGCCGCCACCGGTGAAAAACTCATTGTGGAAGACCGACGAAGTAGTGTACGCTACATGACTGGGGAGTTGGGCATAAACGTAAGTAGTATGTATTTGGAAAATATTCATGAGCGGCTAGGCTAGGCTACCGAAAATCTCAGCAGATGAGTGCTAAGACTTCTGAATATTAAGTATAAATTCAGGCGCTCGGTTGTTTGTACACATGTTCTATAGCATTGAACGAATTGAGAAAGTTCCATTGAACGTTTCAAAAGCTATGAAGAAGTAAAATTGTTTCTGCGAGAATTGGTCCGTGAAAAGCCTCGAGATTTTTACGAAAAAGATATCCAAAAGCTTGCCGGGAGGTGGCGAAAATGCATACAGTGGTGTAGGGGAGACTAATTAGAAAAACTAATTTTTACCATTTGTATCTTTAAAATTGTTTTGCTTCGTTAAAACTTGAGCCTTTAGTCATAAAAAAAAGCTTAACTACATAACTATTACTTGCACAGACTATCAAAGCAGGCGTATATATTCCGTTTTCCAATAAAAGTAACAGATGCAAACTCTCACTTCATTCTTTATCTACGGGCTTCATGTACCTTTATATCTCCGCGATTAGCATAGGCGAGAACTAAGCTTCCTTTGAGTCCAACAATCGCCATGCGCAAAATATTTGGCAGCTTAGCCTTCGCTCGACCCAAAGGGCCGATAATCGCACGTAATTAATAATCATTCTTATAAAAAAAAACACAAGTCATCACGTACCTTCACGATTGATATTAGTCAAAATTTTCAAAGAAATTGTTTCCTTGAAAAAAAAAGCTCTGTTTAAAGACTATTTTATCGCATTCTCTATTTTTGTATAGCAATGCTCAGAACCTGCGCAGCGGAAAGTTTTAAGTTCCAAGCTCGCATGACAACACGTCCATACGTCCAATAAATAAAATCAGAGTGAATAATAATTTTCGGCAATAGACATTTTTTGCATACATTCCGCGCAATTTATTTTGAAGTGTTGTGTTCAGAGAAGTGTGTATTGATATTCGGATTTATCTAGTTTTGAAAAGAAAACCTCCCTTAAACCAATTTTCCATATGGGATATTTTTTATGATGTTCAGTCCCACAGAATTTAGAGAAAAATATGTTACCACCTGAATATTTTGATATTTTATACTGTAATCACTAAAAATTCCGTTATAATTGAAAACATTTCGGGAGGGGTCCGGACCCTATGGACCCCTCCCCTGGCTACGTGCCTGATTCCCCCCGGGCCCGGATTTTCTCTCCACGGCCCTGGGTGCTTCTACGATTCTTTTAAAAATTGGCGCATAGTCTAACAATCATTTCTTTCTTACATCATTTTATTCTAGCATCGTTATTTCTAACAGTTTTAATGCCTTAAGTGCA
This sequence comes from Microchrysa polita, assembly GCA_949715475.1. Taxonomy (NCBI): domain Eukaryota; kingdom Metazoa; phylum Arthropoda; class Insecta; order Diptera; family Stratiomyidae; genus Microchrysa; species Microchrysa polita. Next base: position 6,468,462 of record OX454419.1, on the reverse strand, counting down.
GAAAACTTGGGTTATGTAATTTGAATCAATTTTACCAAATTGCAGATCTTTAGGGCAGTTTGAATTGAATTGAAATGTAGCTAAAATTAACCCTAGTTTTCTGCACTTAAGACATGAAAACTGTTAGAAATAACGAAGCTAGAATAAAACAATGTAAGAAAGAAATAATCGTTGGACTATGCGCCAATTTTTAAAAGAATCCTACAAGCACCTCACGTTGTCAGAAGTTGGAGAAAATTGAGATGGAAAAATAGATTGTTTTTGCGACAAATCACAAAAATTTGAATTTGAAGCTCTGTAAAAACCAAACGTCTTATCCGATTTTAGTGCGATTAGTTTTATTTCTTAGGTAAATTTATTGGCTGTAATAATCATCTTATTTTGCTTTTGTAGCTGGTCTAGTTTTTGAGATATTGAAATTTTAATCGTACAAGCAATAGATTTTTCCTAAAATCTTCCAATGCCTGTGGCAGCTGAAGGGTTAAGCTAAGGGGGTATATTCATCCAACTTTTTTGCTGAAAATCACATGAGGAATCACAATCCGGTGCGTTTATGCGGCAGTTTCCGGACACCATGTATATAATTTCCCAATTAAAACTGAACTTCGAAAACTTGTGTTTCTTCAGCTAAGCATCTGATGAAAGTTGGATTGTCTAGAGAAAAAGTTGTTTTCACGCAATATAGTATAAAATTCTCTTCATAGTTGCAACAAATTAAACTATTTTTTCGCAAGCATCAAAATTACAAAAAAAAAAGAAAAATAACAGAAAAAACTCTCAAAATTAACCAAATATTTTCTACTACGTAATTACTCAGTAAAATTCCACAGAAGAAAAAGAGTATCCGAAAAAATATTCCAAAGATGTTAAATATCAATACAGATTCCACGCATTAATTGTTTAAGATATTGACTCAATTCCAAATTCCTCAAATAAACAAATTAAGCATACCATTTCCCAAATAGGCAAGACAACTAACCGAAATATTTTTCCATAGTTTACTTAATTTTTGAAGCTAATGCGAGCTTATCTTAAAGCGTACATGCACCTCTTCATTTTCATTCTGTTTGGGGATTTCTTTTTTCTTTGGAATGGAATAATCAACATTAGCTGAGTAAATGTGGAGTTTGTGTACCCCAAGGTAGTTAGCGTACCTATTCATAATGAGAATGACACAATCATGGATTATAGGCTGCAGAATGTCATCGTGATATTCATAAATCGCAAAATGCTCTTAATTTTACACATGCATAGATATCGTCGATAAAACAGGAGAAAACGATGAAGCGAAAGGGTCCTTATGAGAGACCTAAATTAATTCTTATAATTATACGCCCGGTTTCTAGATATTCGATCCACTCTATCTTGATCAATGCTTGATTACCTCCTCTAATCGTTAGATGTGTCTGTCTTAGATTTACGCAGTTTTTTCTTTGTTTTTTACTTTGTTGGCGCCATAACACCACCTCTTCCATTCCCAGATAGCATATCCATACCGACAAGTATGTATATTTTATTTTGTTGATTTTTCAGTAAATTATTGTATTGAATTAGTGAATTATGGGTAAATAGCAAAAACTTTTGCCGAAGGAATTCCAAAAATAGCGACAAGGTTTATGCAAAGTTTTGTTTTTCCTTAACGAGAGTGTAGCGCACACTGAAAGCTCTCCTGGATTTTATTTAATTAGTTGCCATGACGGTGAATTTTGAAAGAAACCAATGTCGAATATGCATAAAGTGCGTTTTGTTTAGCTTCTGATAAAGTATGAATTTTTCCATAGAACAACTGCTAAAGAGTATTATTGATTTAGGAATTTCGGTAAATTCATGTTGAAGCTGCTTGAGAAAATAAATTTATAAGAGACGAGATTTTATGCATAGATCTCAGATCAGGTCATGGGTGAAGCCAGGATTTAACTCAAGATCAAGAAGTGGCAATATTTGAATTTTATTAAACCACTCAAAAGTTCAGTTTTGGGGGCGAAGCGGCTATCTCAGCAGTTTAACTTTACTGTTCTGAATAAGGAAATAACAAAAACAGGGGCGAAATTTGGTTGAGCATCAAGGCACATTCCCATGACAACATCCACGAAAAATTAGTTCAATCGAATGAAAACTATGGGTACGTTTCGTACAAAAAAAAAACAAAAACAAATAATGTCACTTGCTTCTGTTCACTATGTACGTATATATACACTGCCTGTCAAAACTATAGCCGCACCATAAAACAGACTGATCCTTTAAAATTGAAAGATAGCACAGTTATTCCACATACTATAAACATAAGGGATATTAAAAAGACAAATAAATTCACAAGAAGTTTCCTTAAATTTCAAACCATTATTTCTCTGTAAAGGAAAATCTAAATTTGACGTCTGTCATAAGTATAGCCGCACTTGGAACTAGTATGGGAAAAACTGATCAAAAAGCGGAAATTGAGGAAATTAATAACGGGAGAAATCTTTTTTAAATAAAATTAACTCCGAGGGATTACTTTGTTTATTTCTCAATAAATAATTATAACGATTTTTGGGTTTTTTGGTATTGACCTCTCAGTATCGATAACCTTTTCTTTTAAATAGAAAACCATTTGAAATATTATCTGTTTACGTAATAATGTTTTTTTAAAGATTTCCTGTCTAACTTTGATATAACATTTATTATATTAAAACCTTCTTAAAGTGCAATGATTGGTGGGAGATGATGCAATCTCTTGCTACAAATTTCGTTATGTGTCATGTCTTCTATATTAACACGAAAACAGTTTATTGTCAGGATGTTCCAGAGAAACTTTCACTGTATTAGAGGTGGTTACATAAGCTGACCGGACGTACAGCATTTTGCTGTACAGTACAGCATTTTGACCTGCCGTACAGCATTAGTAAATGTATAGCAAAATGTACAGCACTGCGAATGCCAAACAAAGAAACCTAATAAGCTCTTTGGTAAGGACTGTGATCAGTCTTGTCTGTTTTAAAGGTGTTTTTAGCAAGATAGTCGCACTTTTATTTGGCAAACGTGAATTTTCGATAACTCGGGTGGTCGATCTTTATGAAATTTAACGCACTTGTAGGGCTACTTGCCGCTCACATTTCCTCCATATTTTTAAGTCCTACCTATTCGCGTTCGACAGTTACAGCTGTTCAAATCGCACATTTGTCTTTTCTAATCGCAAATTATCCATACAATGTGTCCAAAAAGTTTGACAAAGTTGTGGAGCACCGCACTGCCCATATTTTGGTGAAAATTTTAATGCTCTAGCTGTCAAGGTTCAGAAGTTACAACTGTCGAAAGATGCAATTTCAGGTGTGACCTTAGACTCCTGTACGCTCGATATTTAGCAAGATATGTATATATATGTATATGCTTTTATGTTTCGCAATCGTTCATTTTCAATGACTCGGGAACACTTTGACCGATCTTATCGAATTGGCAGTTTGTAATTTGAAGAACTACTTGGCGCTCACATTTCCTCCAAATTTCAAGGTCCTACCACTTTTGTGGTTTCTAATTTTGGCAGATTTGTATAGAGCACCGAACTGCCTATATTAGGTAAAAATGTCTAGCCTCTATAGCTGCCAGGGTTCAGAAATTACAGCCGTGGAATAAAATATGATAATTTTTCACAAAACGATAGAAAAATCACTGTGCTTCATCCGATTCCTTTATCTTCTATCATCCTCTATACGAAAATGCATACTAAAGGACTCTTCAAAGATTTCCAGATCTCGTTTTTCCCCCACAATATGTTCATAAAATCCAATAAAATGGCGCTAACATCCCAGAGGGAACCGGCATGGCATCACTAATATAACCAAGAAGGAATGTATAATATCCTCCAGAAACATCGCAACCAGGATAAGCCACTCTTCCATCGATCTGGAGGTTCTCCTCGGTTCGACTCCTACCACGACAACATGTTCGTACTTCAAATAAACAACTACATGATTTCTGTCTCAGCGTCTCGGATTGGCAGAGGCAAGGAAAGAGTCATCATCATCCGCACAATGCTGCTGAGACTGCAGTATTGAGCACTGAAATCTAAAATTTGGCAAAGCAACGAGTATAATTTATCGTTGAAACGTAACAAAGGTCATTCTCAATTGTCCTTTGTTACAATAAGGTTTTAAAAGTTGTAACATTTTTTCTAATAAAATGAGGCGATTCCGGGCTCATGGTGCTGAACAGATTTTGGTCTTGCCTCTTGCCTGGCCACGCAACGCCCTTGCTTGTTATAAGCTTTATGAGTGTTAAAACATACGTTTGTTCTTCGCATGCTGATTATGTTTTATCAATGAGGACACTGTGAACTTTTGGGCTTCTTTATGGGTCCTATTTAGTACCAATACAAACAGAACGTGTTTTTCCCAAGGTACATCAATATAGAATATTGGCTACTATTCTTCCTCCATTCTGTTTACGAACATATCACTTATGAAAGGAAAGAGAATATGTGGTCGTTTTGTGACATGCATGATGGTGGTAGCCTCGTGCCATGTTATGTTTTCTCCAAATCGCCGTGAAAGGGAGGGGAGACTCTGCTCGAAAGCCGAATTTCGCAATGTGTACAGCATTGGACCTTCGGAAGTCTGGTCACCTTAGGTTACAACAACTTTTAAATACATAAACAACCCTGATTAATACTATTATAGAACTCTGACCGAAGTTTGTATTGAGATCTATGGATATCCGGCAAGTGCTCATTAAAAGTATTAGGATAGTCTACCTACAGAACAGTTGATTTCGTCACTTCCAGTATAGGAACAATTTCATGGGAATGTCCAGTTTATACAGAAAATAGGACACATAACGGGTTTTGAAGCAAGAGATTGCATCATCTCTCACCAGTCGTCGTAATTAAAGTTGGTTCCAATGGTACAAATGTTATCCAAATTAGACAGCAAACCTGGGAATGTAGCAGCAATACCTTTCAAATTGGTAGGGAAAACATAACAGTGTGTCGAAAGAAGTCGACTTTTTAGCCCGTTTCATATATGTATTAACAAAAAACCAAACATGAAGGATAGATGGGCTAATATTTTTGGTCGTGCATGACGTTATCGATCTTCACGCGGTAGGATCTTCACAAAATTTGGGTGAAAGATATCCTTGGACACAAAAGTTCTTTTTTCTGTTGGGAATGCTTTATAGACGATATGGGGTTCGTTGGATTTTTTTAAAAGGAAATTACCACTTAAAACGACATTTTTCTACATCAGGAGGCAGAGTGCAGAGCCGTGCGAAGATATTTTGGCGCCCGGGACAACATTTTGATTAAGGCGCCCCCACCCCCCAATGATCTGTATACTCTTGTAATTTTCAGTCTTCGTTTTACACTGATTTTCAGTGTTTATATTATATGTATTAGGTTCATATATAACTTGGACAACAACGGACGCGATAAAGCGAATGCAGAGGCGCACTAAAAGTTTAGTATTTTTATGCAGCTTTCAGTCAATCACTTGTTTTGAAATAAAACAAGCTAAGCAATCTAAGAATTCATAGGAAAAGTGATCCGCGCAGTGATAAATGATTGCACCAATAAACAGTGTAACAATACGTATAATATGCAAGTTTATACAGCACTTGTAATTGATTACACCAAGTTAAATTTTATTGCCAAAATAACAATCAAATCCGACACATTTTCCTGTATCCAACAAAATTTGCCACTGGACTAAAAAAATTCAGTTTTTTTTCGTAGAAGAAAGGTATTGCAGGGAAACAATCGATTCAGATTTAACGGGGCATTCGGTAGCTCAGTGGCAGAGATGTCTATCTCTGAGTTGCCGGTGCGTGGGTTCGAATCCCACTGTGACCCATGGATATTTGTGTTGTCCATAAAATGCTCCTACGGCAGCCGGTTCTTCGATTTAAATCGTCCCGGAGCTACCCGTTGCTAAAAACGGCCAAGAGCTGCTAAGACCCCCTTCGATTCAAGAGAAAAAAAATTCCCTTGAATCGCTACAACAACAACAACATTCAGATTTAACGAAAGAATTCGTAAGATTTGGCATCTAGCTGAACTTTACGGCTTTCATCACGCTACAGTCAATAATGAATGCAGAGTATGTTTTTTGCTGAATAAGGTGGTAATGCTTGAAATAATGACCAAGCAGCAACAGCGACAGCACACATACATTTTAAATTGCTGACAAAATGCTTTTCAGCACAAGCAGCATTCCAGCTTCCATTATAAGAAGATGTAAATTTTTAATTTTTTTTACTGTTTCATTTTTCAGACAATAGGATAAATCGTTTTTTTGGTTACCTAATTCACCAGGTGGCAAATAACGATAATCCACAAGCCGATATTGGTCACAAAATCCGTTTAACTACATCGGCGCGGAGAGTCAGAAGTGTTTGAACCCAGCGCAATCAAGCTATCTCAAGATTTAGGAAGACTAAAAATTTTATTGTAGCTCACTGATAAACTACGGCTTTTTCTTCAGTTGTGAATGATTTGGCATATTGTCTTGGTGAAATACATTTTGTGGCAAAACTTTTTATTAAAGCGTTTATTTTATCACATAAGCTTCCGCTTCCTTTTTTCAGATATCGGCATGACAGAAATATGGTCAGCTTTTCAGAAGAAAAATGTTGGTTTTTCATTATATTTTAAAAAGCATTTTTGGAAGTCCCATTTCTTCCAGAGCAAAATTTGTTCAAGTATCGTGATAGTTTTGACATTTCTAAAGTATAATTAAAAATGTAAAAAAGCACAATTCGTTTACTTCTCCTTGAGATCTGAAAATTTCGGAGTAATAATTTTCATCGATCTTTTGTAGTTGAAATTTTGTTTTTTTTTTTTGCCGCGAACAGAATCTGGGTTAAAAGACCATTTCTGGTTGGCTTGAAAAACGGTTGAAGCCTAAAAGTCGGATCTCGAAAATTACAACATTACCACTTTGGCTATTAAATTCTGATTTCCAGTGTAAACAGGGTGTCCGGAAACCGCACAAGCCTCTGCACTAGATTTACTTATAAAACTGACCTACCACTTCCTGGACAACTTACACAACATGCTGATTTTCGTCACGCCAAACAACAACACTCTTGAACTCGTGTTCGCAATTCACACTTCATAATTTAGCGAAGTTAATAATACTTAACAAGAAATTAATCATAGATAATTATGGTAAAAAAAAATTACATACACATAAGTATGTACACACTATACATGCCATACATTTACATACTTATCGATTAATTACTGGTATAGGCATTTGAATTTTGATGACCGGCTGACCCCTGGAGATGGCCCCTCCTGTTTTGTTGGACTGGTGGATGTTTGAATGGAAATATTCTTCTTCAATAGACGACGCAAACCATCATATCAATATCAACCGAAGTGGATTGTCCGAGCTGTTGGAGGAATGAATGATGTTGTTTACTGTTTGAATGGTCATTTATATTATTTATTTTGTATATATTTTTTTAATTCGTGGCTTTTAACGGCCATTATCACGCACAGGAAGTGAAAATGAAAATTGTTTTTGAACAATATTGATATTAGTTAGGAATGAGTATTAAGTGCCATAATTTGATTTTTTTTTTAATTATTTATTAAAGAGAAAAAATTAAAGGGAGAAGAATACAGTAGGATCAAATCAGTGATGCGCAGGGTGCGCAGGTGAGAAAGCTTTTCCTATGAACATTTTGAAACTGTGTCGTCATCAATATCGAAATTACCTAAAATAATTTTTGAACATTTCGAATTCGTGTCAAACAAATTCAAAATTTGTTTCAAAGGAATTTATGCCATAGTTAATGGATTTTGAGTCATATGTCATTATGTTCACAAATAACGTCCATCCAAGATTTCAAAAGCTTTGCGTTTGCAGAGAGAGTCCAAAAAATGCACCCATTACCGCGCCTCCGTCTTATTTATTATTCTGTGGTAGGATATTTTTGAACTGCCAATTTAAATGGTGACATTTTCAGTTCAATCAAATTTATATAAATGCAAAAATTGTAAATTTAGGATATCGTTGTGGGCTAAGGTGTTATGAATCTTTTAAGCAGTTAAGAAGCTTTTAAGCTTAAATGCAATTGCAACCAATATAACCTATTAACAATTCGCAAAAAAATCCTAGCCGCAGCTTAACAATAGAAATGTCGAAGCAACATTCGGAAGCATATACACAGAAGTGGCAAATTGCGTCATTTTTTTGTACAAACCTCTTAAAAAGTCGAATGATCACAATAATTATATTATCTTAACTTACGTCTATAGCTCGACTTAGCTACAAAATTGTCTTTATATTTCAATATTTATCCGGATAATTGCATTTATTAATAGAACACGGTTGATACAAAATAAATATTTAAATTTTAGTACATTATGGATAAGCTAACAAAAACAAAATGTACATAGGTACAGAATTTGTAGAGATAATTTTGCATTAATTTCAATTGGAGCTATCGCAATGCGCAATGGAAATAGACGCAATTGTACACGGTAGTAGAAATTTTTAAGAAATTTTTGTTTACGCTTACAATAGGCAAACATTTTCAGAGTAATATAAATGTAGGCCATACAATAAAAGATGCACGCAGTGCCAGCTCATTGCCAGAATAGGCGTAAGCAATTTTATATGATGTGTACCTACATCTGTACAATCATATTCTGTTTTCGGAGAATATTTTTTTGTGCCAGGTGATCATCGAATTAGTAATTTTCCTAAATGTTTTTTTTTTCTTCAATTGTATGCAGATATGCAGAGCCGGATGTACCCTCTGTAGCGCCCCTGAGCAGTAGTCGAGTTGCCGCCCTCCATCTCTAGTTTAAGCTGAAGGTACCATCAGTCACATTCATGTGAGGTGTAAATTTGCCGGCAGTAATTTACTTCTTGAAAGGTGTTTGGACTGAACTTCTAATCTAAGTTAATGTTCAGAAGCATAGGTATAGGTTCTCCACTGAAGGCGAAATTGTATGCTCATGGAGGAGCGGATAGTCCTTATTGGAGCTCAAAGCAATATTTAAAAAAAAAACGAAATTGAGACTGTCACATGATGGGAAATACAGTAGAAACTCGATAAGTCGAAACACTTTAATTCGAAAACCACGTTAAGTCGAAGAGAACCCAATTCCCCATTTCTTTTGAATACAAAACAAAGAAAACTAAACTCTTTAACTCAACTAAATTCTTGGTTCGACAGTCGGCGAGACTCTATAAGTCAAACTGTTTGCGCGAGAGACTCTATAAGCTAAAGTTTCTAATGATGTTTTCTAAGAAAATATTTAATTCGCTAAAATAATTGCACAAACGATGATTCCTGGAATTCATACCCACAAAAAAAAAGTAGGTACTGGAAATTTACAAATTAAACTTAGAGCTCAGTTTTTTGTTGTGAAATGTTTTACTATTTCCATAGAAGTGATTCCGTGAACGTGCGTAAGTATTTACGAAAAGTGAGTAAAAAACTTGCTATATAGAAATTTTTTAAAAATTGAACTCAATAACTCGAAAGCTAGATGCCTCTAAATCTCTGTAACTCAAAGTAAAACACACTTCACTTCATGAAATTTCGAGTTATCGAGTTTCCACTGTAATTCGGTTTCTTAGAGCTGGCCTATAAAAATAAATATATACAGTCGGTGCCGGCTCTTTTTTTTTCGATATTTATTATTTTATTATAGCGAAAGGTTTTGACGCCCTAGGAGCGGAACTGAACTCTTTTTCCCGGGGTGATCCCCGTTCTCCCGCTACAGCCCAATAAATTGATTGTTTTCAGTACGTGAAATTGAAGTCAATCGAAAGGTTTCCACTCCCAAACAATGGATATTAAGTCCTTTTTCTCTTAGCCCCAACCGTTCTCCAGCGGCATCCTCAAGAAAGCTATAGTCGTCAACTGGTATAGACTGAAGCCTACGACATAATTTTTAACGCCTCTTGAACAGATAAAAAAATAATAGTTCAGCTATCAGACTTTATTCCAATTTTAGATGATGTGTTTCCTTAATTCCTCAAGGCTCAATCGATTAATTGTTATGAGGGCGGCAAAGGAGCGACTTTTTCAGATTTTCCTTTATTTTTTTTTTAATTTATTTAAACTGGCTCCTGAAATATAGAAATGTGTATATTTCACAGAACATTATTCATTCAATGGAAGGATGAATGTTTCAGAAATATGCCGCCCTTAAAAATTTGCCGCCCCGGGCAGTTATCATATGGGAAATTCGGCCCTGCAGATATGGAGAATAATTGAACAAACATTTGTCGACTATTTTCAGATAAAATCTGAAGCAAATAATGGATTTGCACTGGAACAATTTTGCAACTATGTATCTGTAGATTTTGTGCAAACAAATAGATTTTCCTGAATTTCCTTGGAAGTTATATGGTTTTGTTTCACCCAGCTAAGATTTTAGGAAGTACAGTAAAACACGGTTAAGTGCAACACGTTTAAGTGCAAAACTCGGATAAGTGCACACAATTTTCATGCACCATCCATTCAATGTAATTTTCAATACATTTCAAAACGGATAAGTGCAACACGGATAAGTGCACAACACGCTTAAATGCACGCAATTTTTTGGTAGGGTTAACAACATTTGGAATCCATTCATGACGGATAAGTGCACATGTGTATTTGAAAAATTTATTAGTGCAGACGTTTCGAACAAGATTATTTTAGGAGGTTTTCACGGTTAGGGCCAGATTACGTAGTTTGTGTAAATTACTTAATTTGAGCTATCAAATTCCATACATTTTTTAACTCACCACACCGCAGATTACGTAATCTGGCCAGATTAAGTACAAGTTTGAAAAACTCCTCACGAATTTATTCGATCCTAGCCCGAGAGTTCGCAGCACTGAAGCCAGTGGGCTTATTGTACTATCTATCGCCCTAGTCGCCTGGGGGCAGGACTATGCCTGACGATCAAGGTTGATCGTGCTAAGAAATGAAATAATTGACATAGAAGCTATGTCGTCCGTGTCTGGATAGGCCACTCCGAATTGTATCCATCGGCGTCGGGCCAGAGCATCACATTCGCAGAGGACGTGGAATGAGGTCTCGTCATCTTCTTCGCAGAATCGACAGCTCGCATCCTGCAGGAGCCTCATTGTGCGCAGATGTGATCTCAGGCAGGAGTGGCCTGTGAGAATCCCACATATGGTGCGTACTTTATTTCTGCTTAGCTGGAGCAACTCAGCCGCTCTTTTATGGGAGTATCCTGCTATGAACATTTTGGATTACCTGAGCCCAGGTAGTTTGTCCCAGTGCTCAGAAGCCACTAAGATAGTCGTTAGGTTGTTCTTTTTTTTGCGAACAAAATTTTTGTTGGATGTTTGGATTTTGACATCTAAAAATTGTTATTGAAAATGTAAAAAAAAAAAATTATTTTAGGCTACACACAATTTGACGTCCCAAAAGCCTACAAAAGCTCGATTCGCAATATCTATGTTCGATGTTCTTCCCTCGATGTATCCCTCAAAGCCGGTGCCGGGATTGTTGCAATCAGCTGTTAGTTTGAGTATTTAGTATTTAGTATTTAGTATTTAGTATTTAGTATTTAGTATTTAGTATTTAGTATTTAGTATTTAGTATTTAGTATTTAGTATTTAGTATTTAGTATTTAGTATTTAGTATTTAGTATTTAGTATTTAGTATTTAGTATTTAGTATTTAGTATTTAGTATTTAGTATTTAGTATTTAGTATTTAGTATTTAGTATTTAGTATTTAGTATTTAGTATTTAGTATTTAGTATTTAGTATTTAGTATTTAGTATTTAGTATTTAGTATTTAGTATTTAGTATTTAGTATTTAGTATTTAGTATTTAGTATTTAGTATTTAGTATTTAGTATTTAGTATTTAGTATTTAGTATTTAGTATTTAGTATTTAGTATTTAGTATTTAGTATTTAGTATTTAGTATTTAGTATTTAGTATTTAGTATTTAGTATTTAGTATTTAGTATTTAGTATTTAGTATTTAGTATTTAGTATTTAGTATTTAGTATTTAGTATTTAGTATTTAGTATTTAGTATTTAGTATTTAGTATTTAGTATTTAGTATTTAGTATTTAGTATTTAGTATTTAGTATTTAGTATTTAGTATTTAGTATTTAGTATTTAGTATTTAGTATTTAGTATTTAGTATTTAGTATTTAGTATTTAGTATTTAGTATTTAGTATTTAGTATTTAGTATTTAGTATTTAGTATTTAGTATTTAGTATTTAGTATTTAGTATTTAGTATTTAGTATTTAGTATTTAGTATTTAGTATTTAGTATTTAGTATTTAGTATTTAGTATTTAGTATTTAGTATTTAGTATTTAGTATTTAGTATTTAGTATTTGGTATTTAGTATTCGTCGCTTCGGAACAAAGCTAAATCTTTATTTCGCGCTGCTGGATCTGCTTACATTGCTTGTATTGAAAATAGTATCGCAAATAATGAAAGCAAATTATATTGCATTTCCCGCGAAGAAGTCGCTAACACCCCAGTTGAAATGTGCGAGTTATTTGCATCTTATTTCGCTAGCACGTATAATACATCTGACTCTAATTTTTCCTTTCCTGCTCAGTCTGCACATTCTGACTCTGTTCCACCTATTAGTTGTTCATATGTCGAACTCTTGATCTCTTCGCTTAAGGCAACTACTTCTCGGGGTCCAGATGGAATACCAAATTTATTTCTAAAAAGAACATCTCCCTCTATTAGTCTTAGTCATTAGTCTTTTTTTAATAAGAGCATCGAAGAAGGAATATTTCCATCACAGTGGAAATGCTCCCATATTGTTCCGATCCCTAAGAAGGGAGTTACAAGCCTTGTATCTCTATCGTCCTGTGTCTCTATTGTCTTCTTGCTCTAAACTTCTAGAAAAAATTGTATCAACCTACATTAATATCAACTTTGGTAACTTAATATGTCCAAATCAACGCGGTTTTCAAAACAAGAAATCCACAGTAACTAATCTAGTTGAGACCGTGAATTTTATCACAAAATCGTTTGATAAACACCTTGATGTGCACGTCATCTACACTGATTTCTCTAAAGCCTTCGACTCTGTTGATCATGGTATCCTTATGAACAAACTCGTATCTTTAAATTTCCCTGTAAGGCTTTTATTTTGGATTTCATCCTACTTGGCTAACAAGTCGTCGAGTGTAATTTATAATAAAATTGTTTCTTCGTCCTTTTGCCCTTCATCGGGTGTGCCTCAGGGCTCAATCTTGGGACCTATATTGTTCTCGTTTTTCATAAATGAGCTTCCCTCGCTACTTAAAAATGCGTCTCTATTGTATGCTGATGATTGTAAGATCTTCAAGTCCGTATCGTCTATAGTAGATTGTGTATCCTTACAAATGGATTTGGATGTCGTGGCATCGTGGTGTTTATCGAATAGGTTACTGTTGAATGTGGCTAAATGTTCTGTTATAATCTATTTCCTAAAACCTGATCCTATTTGCTTTACATATAGGGTATATGCGCTTCCGTTTAAGTGTGTTAACTCTGGTAAAGATCTTGGTGTAACATTTGATGCGAAGCTTAAGTTCACAGAGCACTATTCCGATGTAATTAGTAGGGTGTCCTTAGGTGCTCAAGTGATTTTCGCTCGACGTCAACCCTTGTAAACTTGTTCGTCTCAATGGCTCGTAGTGTTTTGGAATATGCTTCTGTTGTGTGGTCGCCGTGTGGGCGCCACGGTTACACTGATGCTTTAGAACGAGTTCAAAGGAGATTTACCAAGTCCCTGTTTTTTAAATTTGGCTTATCATATCTTCCATATAATGAACGGCTTAACTTTTTAAATATGCAGTCATTACAGGAGCGAAGATTATTTCTTGATGAATGCTTTCTTTATAAAATTTGTTGTGGACTACTCAGTACCTCGTTAGTGTCCGACATTCAATGGAGAAATCCTGTGTATAATACAAGATCCAACTCCATATTTGTCCCTCCAACAGCTGACCTCTCAGTATATTTCAATTCGCCGCTTCTTAGGTTAATGAGAAATTATGATTTATTGGAGATTGGTCCTCTACTCTCTTCGTTATCAGCATTGAAGAGAATTTTGCTTTCCAAAATCCCTAACTATGAATTATTTTATGAGTTTTAGTTTCTTTAATTTTTCTCTTACTTTCTCTTTCTATCAGTATGTTAACTATATATTTTTTTTTCTTAATGTACATGTATTTTTTCTTTATAATTGTTTTGTTTGCTCTTTTCATTCCTTACAATATTTTATGTATAATTACTGTATTATTGGGAGTACCTCCTGTTCAGTACTTGAATTAAATAAATCCAGAAAACTTAACTTACTTTTAGTCAGAATGGTCCGCTCTAAAATCTTAATTTTATATTAAGTTTTCTGAACGGATATTCCAAATACACACGTTTGTATGAACAAGATAATGTATGTTGCATGCAAGATGCTATTAATCGTTCTTTTCGGGCGAATAACGGTTCTTTTTTATGTCATTAATTCCCGTCATTAGTAGTTTGTGCATTGTGAAACCTTTGCTCAGTGAATTTGGCGTTGAATTGTTGTGCTTAAGCTTTTGAATATAGGTGGATATAAGTTGTGGATTGAATAATGGCAAATAACAAGCAAAAACGGCTAATTTTAGCAGAGAAGGGGAAAATATTGGCTGCATTCAGCGAACGAAATTCACTGGAAATGCTACAAGAATTACCCGCCACCGACCTCTTTCTCCGTTGGAAAGCCCTCGTGTGGAATGAGAGTCTAATTGGAAGAGAACTTTTCTGCTACATTTTTCGTTCGCTGAATGCACTCATTAAAAGGTTTGGATAATGGCGTCCGCCCAAACAGGCTTGCAATGGATTTTGGCGTTTCTACTGCAGCCATACTGCAGTCAGATTAAAAAACAAAAAGTGTCCATAAATGGAGCTGTTGCGACATCACATGAACGTCTTGAAAAAAAGATGTTGCACAAGGCTGAATATGTCGAATTAGAGAACCAGCTGTATGATTGGTTCCTTAAACAGCGCGAAAGAAAATGCTCCATTGATGGTCCTATTCTGCGTTCCAAAGCAAAATATTTTTTTTTACAGATCTATCCAAATAAAACTGAAAATGACTTTAGAGCCATAGTGACGGGTGGTTTCAAAAGTTCAAACGAAGATATGGAATACGATTCCTCAAAGTATCCAGTGATACGGCGGTGTTATCGCCTTTTCTAAATAAATTCCGCGCAAAAATTACGGAAATGCCATTAAGTGATGCTCAAATATATAATGCCGTTGAAACAGCCCTGTACTATCGGTTGTTGCCCAATAAGGCATATGTATCGGCATGCGAAAAGACTGCACCCGGAAGAAAAATTATAAAGGAGCGACTGTCTATTTTAGTTTGTTCAAATGCGGACGGCTCTAACAAAATCAGGCCGCTAATAATTGGAAAGGCAGCCAATCCACGATGCTTTAAGGACTTTGACAACCCTTTGGGCTACGCGAATTCTCCAAAAGCTTGGATGACAACGGAAATTTTCTTAAAATGGTTTAATGGAACATTTGTCAAAGAAGTGAGTTCTTTTTACTAAAATAGTGATGGCTAACGTTCGTGGTCCACTTTCAGCAACCTATTTTTTTTAACAATAGATATGCGCTTGTCTGTTGTTGGCGATTGTGTCATTCAAGGCGCTATTCCACTGAGGCCACATTGTTAAATTCAACATTTTAAAATTTTGCGTCTTTGTTAACGGCAACAAAATTTGACATCTCTTAAATAATTTAAAATATTTCTTTTGTTGAACGGGAGAAGCCGTTCAGATTCATTTCCCGTTGGATAAAGGCAACATTTTACATCTTGTGAATGTTGAACAAATGTTGACTCAATTGAATTGTAATGCCTCAAGACAAAGTTGATAATCGCGCGACAACATTTGCTTTTTATGAACATATTCAACTTCACCAACGCAAATCGCGAATGTTAGCCATAACGTCGAACAACATTGTGGGAAAAAATTAACTTCGAATTCATATTAAAAGTTCGTCGTTTTAGTGCCGAAAACAATTTATCCCCGAAGGCACTTCTTTTATTGGATAAGTGTTCTGCGCACGGATCAGTGGAGCAGTTATACACGGAGAATGGCAATATTGTTGCCATTTTTCTTCCGCCGAATGTCACCGCTGTGTTGCCACCAATGGATCAGAATCCAATTAAGATTTTGAAGCTCCATTATCGCATCAGGTTGCTGGCGAATACTGTGGCTCAGGAAAGCAGTCCATCATTCTATTCGTGACGCAATTCTTTTGCTGAAAAGGGCATGGGATGAATTACCAGTAAGCGTCATACAAAAGTCGTGGCACAAAATCCAACATTGGGACGACACTGAATTTGACGAGGAGGATGATATCCCATTAGCGGAACTCTTTCCTAGATGCGAAGTATACAATGAAGCGATCGAGGAAACGCCGATTTTGCTATCGAGGATAGCAGATGACTGTCGCGTTTCAACGGAGGACATCGAAAATTGGAACAATACACACATTTCGTATGGAGAAGCACTTGCATCAGTAAACAACTTGATTAAATGGAGCCAACAAAATAAAGAACTTTGTAATAAGCATATGTCCAATCTCCTGGACCTCCGCAGCGATACTGTGAAGAATCAGTTCACGAAGTCACAAAAACAAACGTCTATTCGGGACTATTTTGCTCCAAACCAATAAAGTAAATTATTATCATTGAGACGATTTTTTCTTTATTTTTTAAATCTCGATCATAACTTAACACGTAACTAACCCTTACGTGTAATCGTAGGTATAGCTATGATCAAACAAACCTCCATAGATCGTGTACATTAGCGCTTCCTAGAAATACAGGCCAATTTGCAGAACACTACGATTCTTAAAAGCACCTTAAGCAACGTGTGGTTTAACTTACATTTACAAGACGCACACTATTTTCAGAAAATTTAAATTAAATTTAATTCCATTTATGTAATTTTTTGCTTGGTGACGCTATCATCTGAACTTGAGAAAATCATTGCGCAAACAAAAATCCAATTCAATATAATGTAAAAGATTTCTGGAAATAGTGTGCGTCTGGTCAATAAGACTAACCAATAGATAAGATGTACGAGTAATCGGCCCTAGATAGCAATATTTATAAAAGCATCATAAAACGACCAAACATTATATTATTGGTATGATTTCTACATTTCACGTAGTGGTTTTATGCTTAGTTTTTGTCGGCTCGAAATTCTTAACATTTCGGAAATCTTAATATACCAAAAACAAACTAGTTAAGATTTTCGAATGTCTACTATATTATAAAAATCGTATGTGCAAGAAAAAAATTGAAAAAACAATGTCACGCTTTCTTGCTTTTTTTATTATGAATTAAGAAGGGAGGCATTGCTTCCCTTGCTTCCAAAGACGCTACACCACTGCTATGAAGCTCCTCTTGCATAGCTAAGGGTCCGCAGTTATGCCACAACTGAAAAGGATATAGGAATCGGTCGGAGCCTTTCAACCTTTATCCTCCCCCTTACGGTATTTAGTATTTAGTATTCAGTTTTCAGTTTTTTTAACATAACTTTCATAGCATTTTAAATTAAACTACCTTAGTTTAGTACCCTCAGCCTAAGTTTCTGCTGGGCTTTATATGCATACAATGTTGCCAAATGCTCAATGTCAGTTAAACTTATATGACTCTTAAAAACCAACAAAATGATTGACACATCATAACCCCAGCAGGCGGTCGCACAGCGCACAGCTTCTTTCACACAATAGGAAATCTCGGCTCATTTAATCCAATGTGGTCGAACAAAGTGCTGGATTACATTGCAGAGATGATCCCTTCACTCGTGAAAATCGATGAAACCGCATAATCCGAGATCAACGCTGTCATCTCGTTGCTTATACATCAACTTCAACTCCGTCATTGTGCGTCACAAACGCAACAAAAAACTATGCCAAATGCAAGCTGATCCTTTGCGTCCAGAATTTATTTTCAATACCACAACAAAGTTGAAATCATCCTCAATTGCTGCCATGCATACTGGAACATTTCTTTGGCTTCCTTCTGGATTGATTTATCTTCATCGAATCATTGGGAGTATAGTCTCGAGAATAGAGATCATGTCTTGGAGCTGGCTGAACATTGCTTGATGCGCTATACTATCACGATTATCATCGACTAAAGAAGTAGTAATTCTAGATGCCTACAAAGGACTGTAATTTTAGATCACGAAATGTATTGTATGTGGAAAACGGATAATAAGTCAGCTGTACTCGTATGTGTTCTGCTGTAGGCAAGCGATCCGGTTAAGGTTTCTACTTGATTGATATCGTGGCTTCTTAATCCTTGCGGTGTTATTAATCACATAGTCAACTTGTCGTGGAAATTTTACGTATGAATGATTTGTAAGTGTGAAAAATTTTCACACACAATGAGCACGCACATAAAGAGTGATATAATGCGGTGGTGTGTTATATAGGTAGAACACACACGTGTTCTGGACTCTTGAGGGTAGATCAAATTACACATATACATTGTGCGTGAGGATCGTATAGGATAGGACACGCGGATCTGGTTAATAAAAATGAAGATCGGTACAAAAAAGATCTGGATGGAGTATACGCTTATACATTTATCGGTATAGCGTGAGAAAATTATAAAAAATTGAAAAAATTAAGAAAAACTATTGAAGGAAGAGAAAAGCTTTGTAACATAATTGAACTTTTTTAATTTAAACAAACTATTTATGAACAATATTTAGTTTTAAACTAATTCTTTTTTTTTTACATAAAATTTTACAACTTTAATTTACTCTGCACGATATCATCGGTTTTTGTCGTTACATTGTCCTCATTCTCTGAAATTTCCACAATATTCGACGATAAAAGATCTTCTTTTTTCGTCAGTTGCTCGGCACTTTCTGCTTCCAGGCTGGTCTCAACTGATCCACCTGGTCTCAATCGGCTTTTCTTGGGATTCGGCGGCAAACGACAAATGCTATCCAAAAGATGCGTCATATTATCCTTAAAGCGAACGTACTCGAATGGTGGAATTATTAACGAATTTGAGTTCTTGTCAGTGCCTTGAAGCGATCTTTGTTTCAGTCGATGCAATGACGGTCCGGTAAGTTCTTCCCAGCTCTTAAATACAATTTTTAAGGCATTTTTGAAATAAGGAAAAACTAAAAAAATACCTGTTTACTCCAATCTTCGATAGGATATGAGAAGACAGGAAGGATTTTTTCCAGGGTTTTTTCGTCTGCATTGCAGTTGTTTAGGATAAGCCGAACCAGTGCTACGGTGCAGTTTAGATCATTGGCAGCTCTGGAAAAATAGAGGTTAGATTTTTTAAATAAAAGTTTAAAAAAAATATCTACGAAAACGACTGGAAAAGACAGATAATCGTTGGCAGTTAGTAGACCAATCGACGTGGGAGAAGCAATAAGTCTGACTGGTTGATACGTAGAAGGCTCCCCATAGGGGTTATTCAATGTGGGATGAAGAAGACCTTAGGCTAGGAATTTCATTTGAACTTAAATGCACCAAAAAATTGAGTTTTCTAAGCTTCAATTTATGTGGCTTCCAGTCGAGGTCATTCTTGCGGCAGCCATTCGGGAGACAAATCTGTTATAACCCTTTTTCAGTAATATTGAGCATTTGAGCAGCAGAGGATTTTGTTTTTTTTTTCGTCGAAATATGGTGCTTTGTGTGATTTGTCGGAAAAGAAAACGCATGCCGAGCATTCTTTTTATAAGCCGGCACTTCAAATAAAGGCTAGATGGTTGTATTTTTCACCGAGGCTCTCTCGCGCGGGTCCTGGTCACTCACAGTTCCGTGGTGTTCTTTCCTCCACATTGAAAGCCGACAATAAATGCCATGAAGGGGGTTTAACGGTCGTTCCTACCGTAAAAGTTTACCAGCGGGCCTCGAATAGTGGAACGGATTGATTTTTGTGACATCAGTCAGCTTCCCATAAAGGTAACAGTTTTTCTTACCAAGTGATAAGGCTTGGCGTTTACATACTGCTTGGTGCGAGGCATTTCTACTACCTCGACCGTTCTATGGGCCCCGGCACCTGGTTGTAGCGCAACTCTACGCCGTTGTGAAACCACAGCCCACATGATACTCCCCTCATGTGTTGGATAGAGGAATTGCCGCCCATCGGTGCCCCTTGGCTGGTATCTCGACACCCCGTGCTAACAGATGATATGGGACCTCTGCTCTGGAGTCGCATTGGCCTTTCGCCACTACTGCAGAGTGGGCGCCTTACACAACCACGTAGGATTGGTAGCCTAACTCTTCGGGTAGAGCGGGATAGTAATTTCCCGAAGGTCTGACTTAAATCAGCCAGTGGGGGTCCTCCATGCACATGCCGGCGTGAAGCCGAAATGGACTGGTGTTCAACATCCGGATGCAAGCGCCTGTAGCGGCGACTAAATGCCTTCTTAGCGAAGGCATTTAGGGCCAGAACATATTTATGTCTAAAGAGACAGCAAGAGACATTCAGAGAACCAGCCTCGATAGTGACGCCGAATGCGTCAAGATTCGGGATATCCGCGTACGCCAGGCAATTATGCCATTTCATAATGGACATGCGTCCAATCTTCCGCGAGATGCTCGCACATGGGACACAAAGTATTATCAGCTATAGGAGGCCGGCGCGGCGGTTTCTCGCCGGGATCTCCCAGAAACACTCTCGGGGATAACAACTAACTAGGGGGTAACGAAAGCCCTCTTCGTATGTAAAACGCCGCTCCACGACGCAAGATCTCCGAGTCAAGAGAGGTGCACCCATCAGAACTTGGAGTG
Organism: Microchrysa polita; assembly: GCA_949715475.1. Classification (NCBI taxonomy): domain Eukaryota; kingdom Metazoa; phylum Arthropoda; class Insecta; order Diptera; family Stratiomyidae; genus Microchrysa; species Microchrysa polita. The sequence goes on along the minus strand of OX454419.1, from coordinate 6,447,714 downwards.
CCACGGTAGATACCGTCTTACATACTCGGATACATTTAGTCAGCGGGACACATTGACACGTTTTATACAGCTCCCTACCACCAACGGTAAGGGCGTATATGCTGCATAGCCAACAAACACAGATTCGCAGATCCCCTGGATTGCGCCCCTACCGAAATCCCAATCCTTCCTAACTTCCCCCATCCCCACATCTGAGGGACGACTGCGGTCGAAACTGCCCCTAAGCAACATCGTCACAGTCTTAGAGGACGAGACTTCGACTCTCATTTGGAATCACAAGTAAATCATCGGCATGATCGCGGCACTTGCTCAGCCGGTCGAGAGACTTAAGCAGGTCATCCATGACTAGGTTTCAAACAAATGGGCCTAGGATGGAGCCCTGCAGACAGCCACGCAATGTGCGTTTGCGTACCACGTCATAAGCCCCGAAGACAAGCACCTTTCTGCCGGAGAAGTACCTCCTCCAAAGAGACAACTCCTGACAGCCAACTGCCTGGAGCTTGCGCAGGATAGCATCCCACAGCAAGTTATCAAAAGCACTCTTGAAGTCTATAAAGAGCCCAAGAACTTATTAAGACGAGCTGCGTGAAACAGCCTTCCTGGTGAAGAGTCACGCATCATCAGTACATCTGCCAGCACGAAATCCATACTGACTGTCCGATATCTGACCGACAAGCCTCCATACTCCGGACAAGAATCCCTTCCAGCATTTTATCAAGTACTGAAAGAAGACTATTGCCCCGATATGACTGAGGTTTGGACTTGTTTTTGCTTCAGAAGTACAACCTCGTGGGCAAACTAATAGGCAAAAAACGCGTTCGGAAGCAATTTGCGAAGAGGTTCTTTAGGTATTCCGGGACGGCATGCCAGATGTGCTTGCACATCCCGCATGTCATCCCACCTATGTGACTTCCTGCTTCACAACTTAGCAATGCAAGCCGCTATCTCCCCAGTCCCAAGAGCAGGAATTTATTCCTGTTCAGGAGCCTGATCCAGAGGGGCTTCACTAGGTAGAGCAACTGGAAAGAAGTTGCGATGGATTCCTTCCCGGACCGCGTACGTCTACCCTCAACATCAAGGGTAGAAATATCGCAGACCGACTCTTTCCCCGACAGACCCTAGAGGCATTACCCCAAGGATCGTTGGAAGATGCACTGACAAAACGTTGCCATTGATGAGTTTTACACTTTGGCATCAAATCGCGATACTCGAAGATAGCCCGCCGGATTGAAAGCTGAAAAGTTTACCATCTACGGGGAGCACCTAGGCTTTATGCCGTTACCTCCCGGTCCCTCGAGGCAAACACCTTGATGGGCACGGACCATGGTCCCTTGGTCGAAGTAGACTTTTCTCGAAAGACTTCTCTATAGCAGGTGTGATCATCCTTCGGCCCTTTATTGTTTAAGCCTCACGTAGAATATTCAGACGTGCATATCCCAGGTTCGTTGGACTACTCGTTTGCTTAAAGCAGACTCGTAGCGCTGCTTTTGACATCCAGGACGGCCCCTTCAGTTACTAGTCAACAATGCCATTCGGGCTATCTGGTCATCAATCCACAAACTAGTTAGATATAGGTGCGTAGGCATTTTCCACCATGGCCATTCTCCCTAGCAAGCCCCTTCGAGCCTTGGGTTATGCGAAGCCTCCAGCTTCGAAGCTCACACGGTGACCCTCCCCACCAATAAACCTCTATTGAAAGCCGACAAGTTTACCATCTACGGGTATACCGTCAGGGGAGCACCTAGCCTTTCGGCCTTATCTCCCGGTCCTTCGGACTGTTTGGACCTTCGGTCTTTACTGACAAGGTCGTTTTGTCAGAGGGGGATTTCTCCATCCGGCGAATGCACTCACCTTCAGGAACCCAACCCCGAGGTTGCATCACCAGCTCGATATCTCGGGTAACAACCTACAGCCACCACGAGTCCAACACCTTAATGGGCAAGGACCATGGTCCCCTGGGCACACCCATCCCCGTGGTACACTATTCGCTAAAGACTTCTCTATAGCATGTGTGATCTTCCTTCGGCCCCCTCCCGTATGTTGTGGGAGGAGGTAGGTCACGCCAAGAGCCATCCGTGCATGACTAGGGAGCTCAGGAACGTCATCGCCCGAATGGTCTTTGTACAGATCCTCGCCATGGCGTATCAACTGTACCAGGGCCCTCCCTGTGCTGCTCAGGTACGTGGTGTCGCAGCTCACCAAAGATCGTTGTTCCACTACATACAGCCTTTTTGGCTGATATCGCAGGGATTGAAAGCCGACACTGGATCTGTCGAAGGGTTCTAGAAGGGTTTCACAAAAAGTTTCTTTTTTAGGTAACAATTCCAATTTTAGGCGGCAGCTCATCCGCCAACCTTAAATTTTTTTACCGCTTCTGCACCTTAGTTGGCTTTTTTAAATTTTATGCGTCGTATTTTCACCGAACCTATTAAACTTCAAAATGTTCACAATTACTTTACCTTCTTTTATCCTCTCGTAATTGTACTAACACGTCACCTTCCGAAATCAGTTCATCATAAGTTGTGTCAATCAGCATGACAATACCGTCAATTTCGTCGCCTTCGCTTTTCGACTGAAGACACCGTTGAAACAGTTTAAATTGATTCCAGAGCGCGTCCATGTAAGTCTGAAAATTCATCGAAAAAATGTGGAACATACTATAGAGCCTTCTGAAAGTGTTTCATAGCGATTTACCGTTTTCTCCTTGATATCCTGTTGAATTTCATAATGATAGAGAATACGTCTCATGACTTCATCAACGGGAACAATGGGAGCGCATGTTATTGCCTTTCTCTTAGTTTTCCTACTACCGTCGGACTTATCGCTTGTAACCAAACTCTCACAGTGATTGATAATAATTTCCAGGACAGGTGCAAGAGATTCAACGGTGTTTGACTGAATTCTGAAATAAAGGATGTGGAAAGTTGGGGGTTTTGTCAAGCGTGGATATGTACCTAACACGGTTACTGTATGATTATTTTCCGTTTGGAAAGTTATTTTTGTCATGAGGCACATGTGACTCATAGATCTGAACTGAAACCACCGTCGTCCACACATATGACTCGTAGACAGTGAACGTATTGAATCACCTTGACCCAATATTAACCTAAAATGTTCACTGACTGTTACCTTTTACGCTCTGAAAGTCCCTTCTTCATGAGTCACATGTGATTCATAGACGTGAACGTTTCGGAACGCAATGTACACGTATGACTCATAGACAGTGTACGTCATGAGTCACCTTCATCAAGGGCTAGGTGAATTGATTAGAAAAAACAGACGGCAGATGGTTTTTAGGTCGTAAAAGCTGGATGTGTGGGTTTTGCCTAGTTATCATCCTGTGTAGTTTTAGGTAACGGAACTTCATATAAAAGGGACAGCTGTGTTGTCATTTTTCTCCATGAAGTTTGCATACCGAAAACACTCACAGGATTATCAAAAACCGCAATAAAACAAAAAGGTCGATCCTTACTATTCAGCCATCAATCACAGTCATTTTCTATACAAGTTGACATATTGTCAGTTGATTTCTTGACTAACAACCAGGTAATTGAATGGCCGTCAATCTGTCAACTTGTTTGAAAAATTACTGTGACTGTAACTGTTGACTCAAAAGTGTGGGTCGACCTTAACTTGTATGGAAAATGACGGTGACTCTGACTGATGGCTGAAAAGTGTGAATCGAACTTAAGTTTGCTCAAAACGGTCACAAGTTTTAAGACTGACAATCTGTCAATTTGTTTTTAGAGCCAGTGTCTGTGGCCACATCTGCAATCTGCGAATCGACCCAAAAGTTAAAAAATAAAAATCATTTACCTGAATCGATTGCTATTTTTGGCAGTCAATATTGTTACTACACTTTCCGTTTGCAAACTTTGTAAGGCTACTGAATTGGACGCATCTACAACCTCGGCATCCTCATCATCCTCCTCGAGCTTACCGAATATTTCAGTGAATTTCGGAGCTGTTAACTTTTCCGACAAACTCAACGATACGCTCACCTTATTCGCCGAATGACTTCGTACAGGATTTACCCGATAGAACAGTGCCGTTGGCAAAAGGCACGATTTCGTTATAATCCTGGGAATACTATGCTTGTTGATAAACGAAATTATAATTTCCACCCGGGTGCTGTAAATGTGCATCTTTTCCACAATTTTGAATGTTGACTCTATTTGTCCTGATGTCCCTCGACCTATGTCATTATAGGTGACCACCGGTTCTGAACAACAAATATTTTCCGCAGTATTAAAGGTGAACTGCAGTTGATCCAAATTCACGTTTGACGTAAAATTTAGGACTATAGAGCTGCTTCGAATATTATTCTCATCTTGGTGAATTTCTTTTGACACTTGTATTTCAACGTCAATGTCCTGCAACGCTTGAGTGTTAATTACATTCATGTCAGCTACGTCGATACTTCGTTTGATTTCAGCCTCCAGAGTCACCAGCTCTTCGTGGGCCTTGTCAAAATCAATTTCGTCGGCATTGGTTGTTGGCACCTGAAATACGTACGGTTCGGATCCTAGGAATCCGATTTGGATTAGTCCTGTCGGTTGAAGCATGCACAATGCGCCTGGCAGTGAGCTTAGATTTGATCGTAGAATGGCGATGGGCGTGGCCTTTAAATGGGCAGCCCAGATGAGGGTGGCATTTTCGTAAATGAGGAGTTGGCCGTTGTCGGAAACTACAGCGGTTATGAGGCGGGCGTTGGGCTCTAGAAATATCCAAATTTATAATTTTAAGTTTTATTGTTAAAAAAAAAACAACTATAGTTTAGCACTTTTGGTAAAGGCGCACCAAAGTTAGATGGATCAAAGCCGTTCAAATTGAGAGTTTCCATTGATAGCTCGTTGAATCCCGAATAGTGTGACTGCACCCCAATTAAGTTGGGTGTAAGGCTGCGATTCTTTTGCGAATTGCTTAAATGACTTGAAATTGCGCCAAAGCTTTCACAAGGCTTTTAAGCTTTAATGTAATTGAAAGCAGTAAAAGCTATTCGCCATTCGCCATTCGCAATTCCCAAAATCATAAACGCAGCCTAAATGTATTGCTATAAAAGACACTCACCCCAATACCATCCAATTATGAACGAATGAAAACACACCGGGGTGTAGTCTAACTTTTTGATAAAAATCACTTTTCCCTCGTCCGAAATACTCATCAAATTGTATTCGCCAAGAATCATGATTTGTGTCCTTGTGCTGAATTAAATGAAATTATTTCCGCATGCATTGGCACAATATTCAAACTTTTATGCTTACTTAGTTATTCTCACGGGAATAATTTGCAAAACAAATTCGCCAATACAAACTGACCACGTCGGAGTGATCAGAGTATCAGAACCAGCTTCCGACAAATCTTTGTAGCTAAAAAGAAAATTAATTTAAGAAACTTGGAATTTCCGCGAATCATTAAGGTAAATCCAAACTCTCCAGTCATCAGTCACAGTCATTTTCCATACTAGTTGACTGATGACTGAAAAGTGTCGATTAAGCATAATTAAGGCTTTTATGTACCTGAAACTTTCAACTTCCCAAACTGAATTGACTCTGATAAAAGCATCACTTTTCGGATCATACACGCTTGGGAATGGTATTGAAAACTCGCCGGTCAAATGGCGACTATAACTGATTCCTTCCTGCTCGAAAAACGTTAAGGTCCCATCGATATGCGTCACGCACAGGAACTCGCGACCCTTGACTCCGCCAAATGAACCCTTGCACACTGAATAATTGCATTTCGGCAGACGGTGCTCAATATTCAAATGTAGTGTAGATTGTGTACCGCAATCCGTCATTCCCGGCGAATGTGTCAAACTATAAATGGCCAAACTGAATGGATGCAATACGGCCAATTGTGTGTACTCCTCGCTCTTTTTCGACGAACTATGTATATACAAAGAAGAATGTTTACTTATTCAACAAACATCTTTTTAAAGGACACACAACAAACCTTCCAAATTTTCCGGCAACTATTCCCAAAATTGGTGAATTCAATTTGGTCTCCAGCACTAAGTCGGTTGGCGAGAATCCGCTGAAATGACCTTCCTCCGTGGGCTCGGAAACAGGATAGAAAATACTTAGCAGACCCGTATGAGATCCAATTACGATGTAGTCCTTTTCGTTTTCCTGCAGTCCCAAACGACACACTAGAAATGTTTGTGAATCGTAATTTTCCGAGATGTCTGAACATTGTGCCGACCACCAATTGCAAATACGAAACAAGGACATTTTGGTTTTTACTACAAACTACGCACACACACGGTAGGAACTTATTCTTTTGGGAAATATTTATCAGCTGGAAAAGTATTGAATGTTTTTGCCTTTTGTTGCTATGGTAGCAATGATAGCCAGTGGGTGTATATGAGAGTGGGGTGTGTGATTGATAAGGACTAGAGGCGCATGTGGTTCATGTCTACGACAATTGTTTATTTATTCATAGTTGCACTTGTTGCATCATTTAACAATTTAGTTAAATTAAAGTTTATCTGTTGGAAATAGTTGAAGACAATGTTCGCAAACTGCGACAACAAATTTATTTTGAAGTTATTTTATTATAACAAATTTATGTTTGCATCGCCTTTGTTTTTGTTTCAACAAAAAAGGTGTGTTGTTGCCCTTGCATCTTTCAGGGACAGTGAAAGGATATCCTTCCCTTCACCTTTTCCAGGTTTTATTCTGAGGATTTTTTTTATACTGGATATAAAAATACGCAGAAAAAGGCTTTTGTATAATACAATACTTAGGGTAAACGGTTTTCCATGCTTATCTGAAACGTACGCTCTAACTTGTTAGCATTTTAGTTTATACGGCTGAATTTCGTTTATGCAAGTTTTAAAGAGACTCTATTGCATGTGATACTATCTTGTTAGATCCCTATGTTGACCACATCAATATTATCTAATTTAGGATGAAAAAGTGTGTTCGCATATAAGCACGTCTAGCAGGAGATTCAGCCAGGGAGGTATAGTATAGTACAATAGGTTCAAAATAGCCCCAAACCCAAACATAAAAAAAAAAAAATTTTTTTGATGCCATATTGTTGAATACACTACAAGTAGGGTGGCAAAAGGATAAAAATTAACTTTTTTCCAAATATCTGGAAAACTGTGAGTCTAACCTTAAAAAGTTCTGAGGACGAAACAAACTACACAAAATTACCTTTGTAATGATATACTACATTCTTGACATTTTCTCAGAAAATTATACCCTAGACCCAAAAGTATTATAGTGAATTTGTATTTTTTGAGTTTTACATTTCGCGCTGTAACTCTTGATAAAATAGACTTAGGATCACAAGATCTTGTCCATATATTGCTTACTTGATTTGAACCAAAAATTAAAGTGTTCCGACCATTGACGCCCCCTCACTCCTTCTGACCTTTTCCAAAAAGGCATGCCTGTATTTTCTTTTCAAATTGAGCCAGGCAGATCAAATTTGGTGGGGTATCTAGTCCAGGGCCCATTATACTCCCCACTAAAAATTATTACCATACGATCAAAACTAAGGGTACCCCCCATACAAAGTAAACCAAAATTTTAACAAATTTCACATTTTTTCACTTCTAAATTCTATCTTAAATGGAAAAATATAATTTATCTCTTAGAACGTCATTATAGCAGTTAATTGTAGTCTTCTGAATGTATGTTCAAAAGTTTGCATCAAAGCGTACACTACAAGTATCAACAAATTGTGTTTGAAAGTCATTGGTACTAGTTCAAAGACTATTACTATATCGAGTAACGTGTACTAGCAACCTTCAAACCCGATTTTTCGTACTTGTAAGGCACGCTCTGGTACAAACTTTTGAATATACATTAAGAAGACTACAATTAACTGTTGTAATGACGTTCTAAGGGCCGGATGTACAATCATGGTTTAACTCACCGTTTAGTTAACTGTAGTTTAATTTTAAACTCCGTTTAACTAATTTGGGAAAAATACACGACGCGATAATTCAAAATCCTGGCTAAGCAACAATTTAATTTAAAACGAGACCGAGGCTAATTTCGGGCGCGGCCGAAATTTGAATACCCTTCACTCTCCTCGGGCTAAAAGTTTTTTTTTGACGAACATATGACTTGTGTTCAATCCTTCCCCATTCTTTTCCTTCTGTGGCGTCGATAAAACAATATTTGTGTGTTTTTGGTTAAGTGGGAAAATAAAAGTATTTACTCAGAAAACTTTATTGGGGGGATGCGGGAGCATGGTCCTATAGTATGATTCCATTTGTTTTAATTTTTTTTTTGACAAGGACGCATTAAGTTTTTTTGAAATTTTTGTGAAAAAAATGTTTCTTAGAAGATCTTAAATGGGGGGTTGGGTTTCTATGGTAGCCCCATGACCCCATAGACCGATTCCATTCATTTTTACACATGTCTTATGGCATCAATAGAGATGCACTTTTACGAGTTTTGTTTGAAAGTGATGAACAAATAAAAAAGTTTTTCGTAGAAGAACTCAATTTGGGGGGTTGGGTTTGTATAACATCCCCATGACCCCATTGTCCGATTCCATTCATTTTTACATATGTTTTGTGGCATCAATTGAAATGCACTTTTATGAGGTTTGATTGAAATTGGTGCACAAATCAAAAAGTTTATCTTAGAAAAACTCAATTTGGGGGGTTGGGTTTGTATGACAGCCCCATGACCCCACAGTCCGATTCCAACCATTTTTACATATGTTTTGTGGCATCAATAGAAACACATTTGTATGAAATTTGGTTGAAATTGGTGCACAAATGAAAAAGTTTTTCTTAGAAGAACCTAATTTGGGAGGTTAAGCTTGTATGGCAGCCCCATGACCCCATAGTCCGATTTGATCCATTCTTACATATGATTTGTCTTATCAATAGAAACATATTTGTGTGAAATTTGGTTGAAATTGGTGCACGCATGAAAAAGTTTTTCTTAGAAAAACCAAATTGGGGGGGTTATGTTTGTATGGCAGCCCCATGACCCCACCGTCCAATTTTAGCGATTCGAACATACAAACTGCCTGCAATAAAAAGAAGTATGTGTGCAAAATTTCAGCTCGATAGCTTTTAAACTGGCCGAGTAAAACGCGTAGCAACAGACGGACAGACGGACAGACGGACAGACGGACAGACGGACAGACAGACAGACGGACATCGCCCAATCGACTCAGCTCGTCATGCTGATCATATATATACATATTTTATATGGTCGGAGATGCTTCCTTCAATGCGTTACAAAGTTCATGACAAAGTTAATATACCCTTTACTCTACGAGTGAAGGGTATAAAAAAAATCAATAGTTTCCGCTAGCAACTGGATATTTCGCGATAGTAACTATGAATATTTTTCATTTTAAAATATAATGGGCCGAATGAAAATTAATGGTTTAATTTACTGTTGTCGGCTTAGCTAAACTCCGATTAAGGAAATTAACAAACTGTTAAACGGTCGTTTAAACTGCAGTTTAAGGTGAAAAATTAAACGGTCGTCGTTGGCCGTTTAGCTCATGGGTTTTAGCCAAAGAAAAATGAACCAAAATAAGAACATCGGGTGGCAAAGAGCATGAATTTCTGATTTATTGCTGAGGGTGGCCCTCTGATTATGGGAAACAAATTCTGACAGGTAGGGGTCGGTAACATAGGGAAAAGAGAGAATGGTGGTATTTTGTCAGTTATGGGATTATTTCAAAATCATTTATTTTTCTTTCCATTGATACATTTTAAATAGTTCACACTTTTTCTTTGAAAGTTATGTGATCAGGGGTGTCCAAATATCTTTGATTTGATTAATTTTAAATTATTGATATTTGGAAAAGTCGACAAATTAACCCTTTCATTCCCAAATTAAATTCCTTCGGACAAAAAAATAATATTGTAATTATTTCGTCTTTATGTGTGCCTAAAAATACATTTTCAATGAAAAAAAAGGAAAAAAAAATATGGGTTTGGAAAATAATAGTATGTAAACTGCAGTTTACATTGGCATTGAGTCGAAACTTTTTCAAATACAAATAGTTGACGGCAATATGCGTTATTTATTTTTTATTACGGAAACGATGAAAGAAATTTTCTCGATGAGTAAGACTAAGGTCCCATCCCACCCATTTACTGAAGCTATGTTTAGAAACCAATAGTGTAAAATCCGGCCAATCCGGACCTTTAAATCCGGATTATTTGCTTGATAATCCGGATTTAGGGCCATTTATCAGTATTGTTCAAAATTAAATTAGAGTTTTTAAATTAAACTAAATTTAAAAGAACTGGGAAAACTATAAGTTTTTATAATCGTATCTACTGGTGCTAAATTTATTAAATTTAGTTAGAATTTTCGCCTAAATGATAAATAGTATAGACAAGTCTGGAGTCTTTATCGGACAATTCGATAATCCGGGTATCGGTCCCAATCAATCCGGAATATACCCCAATAGGTTGAAATCGCCCGATTTCCATCACCTGAAAGCTTTTATGCTACTTTTTTTCCGCCTATTTCATCTTTTTCATATCGGATTCATTCTAATACCGGCGACAATATTATTCCATAAATGCCCAATATAAACCACAGTTTACATAGCTTTCAACGTCCCCCAATGCCACCCTAATAAATTTGTGTCACAGAAAATTCTGGCAAATGAATCTTTTGTTGTTGGCGAATAACGCTATATTTTTTCGAATTATGTAGGTGGGTAGCAATTCACCACTTGTCACAATGGACGAAAACACCCTGACGGCCTTTATTCTAAATGCATTCATCAAAATTTCAATCCATATGCATTAACTAAATGTTTACTATTCGAATGCTGTTATATTTAAGTTTTAGTGTATATCACCCACTTTTATTTAAAGTAAACCAAAACTTGGAAAAAGTGTTTTGAAGTTGATGTAAACTGCAGTTTACAATGGGAATGAAAGGGTTAAAAACTTGACAGGCTGCCGTAGGATCATTTTGCACTTCGCGGCGATATAGTGAGTGATCATATTGATGATATGATATTGAAGTTGGGTTACTTTTTTGAATAGAGACATAGAAAGCACACGGTTAACAATTTTGTATTATTTTTTAAGTCTAATTGTGTATTACAACGAAATTCAATTCAAAATTAATAATATTTTAAGTCTTCCGAAATATTAAAAATATTTCAATATTTTTTAGTTACAATGTAATATTCCTTGGCTTTTAAATCATTTCTTAATATATGTTATTTACTTTTAAATTAATTATTATTACATTTGCAAGTTCATTTGCGAAAAGCTAACTTTCATCTAAATTTGATTGGAATTTAATTTTAAAAAAACTTGAAAAGGTTTAATTTCAAGTTTTGAGAATTAAAATCTAAGTAAAGTATGAATTGGAACATTGCAACAGATCAATTTTTCTAAACTAAGCAAAAGCATAACCGGGTGTGGTGTAGTGGGAAGAGATTCGGTGCAAAGCTGGTTTACGATAAGTCTCTCGAGTCATAGGTTCAACTCTGTGCTGCATCGACTTTTTTATTTTAAGTAAAAAAGCTTTCATTTAAATTCGAAAGTTTACAAATCGTTCAATACACTGCGGGTTAAAACGTAATACATGATAACTTAAGGCACAATTAAATACATGACAACTTAAGCTCTCCCTTATAATTAAGTTTACCAAAAATTATCAAAATCATGATGCAGACATATTCAGATTAGCCGTGTTCGATTTTGCTGAGCTACGGAGGTGAAGGCTTGTTCGGCAGAAAAACTGGATTCCAAATTCGATCTATAAGCTTTATCGAACGTTTAATTTCAGCCATACAAAACCTTACATAAAAGTTTTGCTACAGGCGCGTATGATCGTATGTTGGACTAGCCTGAGCTTGAAAGGTCGCCAATGTACTTGCTACCAAAACCAACTCAATGGCTTCATTCAAATTGTAAGAAAACGACCGGACGGGTAAACTTGGACGATAAGAACCATCGTATGATCATTTCACACTATCCGATCAAAACACGGACCGGCGAACAATAATCACACAGCAAGTATGTATAAATGTTGCCATGCACGCTCCAAAGTTAGTGTACAATGAAGTGACGAGTCGACAAGATTAAAATACAAGTAAAACACGCGCTAATTGTCTTTGCAGAACGCCTGAACTATTGGTAGATGCAATCGTCTTATCGATCGTACGATTCCTACGAAAGAAAAACAATCGTGTCACGATTTTTTTCTTTCGTAAGACTCGTTCTTACAATTTGAAATGAACAATGCTTGTCTGCTGGCCACTACAAAAGCTCTCTTGTCTTGCAAGTTTACCCGTCCGGTTTCGTCTTATAGTCTGAAATCAGCCAATCAGATAAAAACTAAGGTATCTTCTACATATACAAAATGATACATCACGACAATATGTTCCACAGTACGCGTAGATTAATAAAACGTACTAAAAGAACTCCTGATGGGTCATTATGTACGGGAGGTATCCTTAGTCAAGCATTTTGTGAAGCCTTGAAATCAAACTCTTTGTTTCGTCCTAGTCCAAAGAAAAGAAAATGTAGCAGGAAATCTGAACAAAAGTTGTCAATTTTCAATATTACTAGATACCAGGATGAAAATGGGACAGTGAAAAATACTCCTTGTATGAACAAGAAGCGAGTTAATTGTTCTCGAATGAGGTCATAATTATACAAATAATATTTACCCAAAAAATCTATTTCAAGCTGCTATTTATTTAGTTTCAACTTCTAATTTAAATCCGTAGCAAAAAATATTTGTATTTTGCTTTACCTATTATTTTATATTGTTACGTATACAAGTTTCCATGGAAATATTGGTTGTTTACGATTGAGCGAGCTGATTGTTCAACCAATCAGGAATTACCTCGATCACCGAAATCGTTAAACTTCGTTTAATTTGTGTGTGCTGACTGATGATTGGTTAAACAATTTTTTGTCCGAAATGTCCTCACCTGAACACCGCGTAATCATTATTTCGTGATTTGTGGTGTAGCGACAGCCAGTTTACGCTACAGTACAGCTTGCCATAGACGAACACAGCATTTGGGTGGAATGTTAAGTCTGCGACCCTGCTCTGCGCTTTATAGGTATATTTACAGTTCCGACCGGTTCGCTAATTATTATTTTTTTAATTTCTTGTTCTCGTTTAAGGCAGATTATTATTTTGAAGGAAGCATCTCTCACTAAAATATATAAAAATATAGAATATAATCAGTAGACGAGAGGACTCAATTGGGCGATGTTCGTCTGCGACGTTTTTTACTGGTCCAGTTTTAAATCTTTGAAGCTACCAAGTTATATAAGAACAGAAAGAAAAGAAAGATGGAGCTGGATTTGAAACCGCACCCAAAAAGCAAAGTTATAAAAATGATGTATACCAGCAGACCGAATCCGAATACAAGTTATAGCGAAGCCCGAAAGAAATCTAAATTTTTCCTCGCCAGAAATTAGTTTTGGTTTCGTTTTTTTCGAGTTATGATATGAATATTACATTTAATTTAATTGGTCTTAAAATGCTTTCTTAAAATTTAAAAGTAAATTTTTTTGCCAGCTCGTTTAGTCAGAAAAATATTGCATTTGTTTCTGGCCATAGGAGTGTCAGAACTTTTTTTTTGCATGATATGTAAGAAAAGTTTGGTGAAAATAAAAGTTAAGATATGTGTCCGTTTAGGCCAGTTCGACTGTATTCGTACACATGTTTCCATAGAAATCTTAGTTGCTTACAATTGAGAGAAATTAAGTTAAACTACTGTTTTTTTAATAATAAGGGATTCACACTGTTGAAAAAATTTATCAAAATCTAAATTTAATTAACAGTTTTCCCATATTGTAAAGCAACTTTAATAATTGAAGTGTACTCTATAATACATTTTGAATTTAGTGACATAGGACTCAAACCCATCTAAGACGGTTTTGATTGATTTAATTAATGCCAAATATGATTTGATTTTAGTGTGAACCAGCTGTAAGGATAATTCGTAGTTTAAACGGCTGTTTAAGTTTTTGCACACATTTTTTAAACGTCGACGGTTTAACTAACAACCATTAGTTAAACCATGATTGTACATCCGGCCCTAAGAAATAAATTTTATTTTTTTCATTTTAGATAGAATTTAGAAGTGAAAAAATGTGATTTTTTTAGAATTTTGGTTGGCTATGTATGGGGAGTACCCTTAGTTTTTATCGGATGGTAATAATTATTGGTATCAAGGGTTACAGTGCGAAATGTAAAACTCAAAAAATGTAAATTCTCTATAATACTTTTGGGTCTAGGGTATAATTTTCCGAGAAAACGTCTATATCATTACAAAGGCAATTTTGTGTAATTTTGTTTCGTCCTCAGAAGATTTTAAGGTCAGATTCATAGTTTTCCAGATATGTATTTGCAAAAAAGTGAATTTTTACCCCTTTGCCACCCCCTCCCCCTTAACCCATGGTGCAAATTGGTGTAACTTTTTACTGCGTATATTGGGCAGTGTATTCAACAATTTGGCATCAAAAATTTCTTTTTTTTTATGTTTGGGTGTTGAGCTATCTGTACTAGACTAGTAGACAGGATTTGGTTTCGGGAGTGGTCCAACGCTCGATATTTTAGAAATGTTGGTAAAGCCTTTCTGGGAAATCCGTATTTTATAATTTTTTTGATTTATTGCTGGTGGAGACTGGTGTTGTAATCTTCACAATACATTGTCTTTGGAAAGGTTTTACTTCACCTCTAATGATCAATGTGACAGGAAAAAAATGCATAGACGCAAGTTGGCCATCCTTAACTCATTTGCTAAATTGCATATTTGTACTATCATTTGCTCGACAGAAGACGCCTTCTATTGTAAAATTGAAGAAGATTTTTAACAAAAATATTCAACTTGTCGATATCTTTACAATGAAATTTATTCAAATTTTTCAAATTATTGGAATATGTTATTGTTATTCATTAAAAAATCGCTTTTCTGAGAGATATTTTAACTATTTACATAAACGTTAAAAGTAAATGACGAAAACCGCAATCGCAAAATGTCATCATCATGAGCCATTTTCGTAATAATGATTTTACAGTTTGTCTAGCCCCTAATGGGAACATTCTGTTCCACAGTCAACAACTTTTCATTTTATATGCGAATTTGTGCAAAAAGTCACCATTCCGTTTACTGAATTTAGAATGGCATTACATTAGTGGTCGAAAGTTACGACAATTTGGAGTCACGTACATCTGTATGGGAACTCTGACACAGGGTGAAAAGGGGAACGTTTTTCAAAAATTCATAGAAAATCGAATATTACATCCGAGACATTATCATGATTTTTATCGATGCACTTTAATTGCGGAAACTGCCCTCCATTCTAGCCATGCAATTCAATTATTTAATTCGACCACGAAAATTATGTACAATATCGTGTAAAGATAAGATAGTGGAGCAGGAAGGATTTCAGTTGCTTAGATAGATGAAGCGGCGGACGTTCGAACACCCTGGGTTGGAAAACGGCAGAAAGAGCCGATGGTTTGAGCAAGGTGCTGTCTTCATTTATTTCTCCAGAAAACAAAAATGTTTAGGGTTGTCCGCTCCAAAATGGTACACCTGTTTTCTCGGGAAATGCTCGTCCCATCAGCGTGCCAAAAAAATACTTTGGGTCGCTGATTCTAAATTTGAGGTCAAAAATAAGAAAAAAAATTTAGGTGCTGCCCGCCCAGAATGGGACCACTGCTTTCCCGGGAAATTACTCGTTCAATTGGCGTGGCAAGAAACACTAAAATAATTTTGTGTCGTTCGTTTAAAATTGCTAAAAAAAACCTTGAAAAGAAACTCGTTACTGAATAGGTGCTGAAAAAAACTGGAAAAGACCGTTACTGAAGAGGTGCTGAAAATAAAAACCTGAAGAAAAACCGGTGTTTGCAGAAAAAACGGGTCATGGTTCAAAAACCCCGAACTGCCGCTGCACCGGGTGTTGAAGAAAACCGGTATCCGGTACTGAAATCTGAGTACCGAACAGACCTAGGGTTCGTTGACAGGTTACATTTCAGTGTTTTTCCAGTGAATTGAATCCGTTGAAATTGACTTTTCAAAAAAAAAAAAAAAACAAAAAAATCAATTCAATTGTCAAATAGGTTGCCATTTGGTAAATGTACGAGTACAAAGTCTGATGAAATTTGCTGAATTATTATGGAGTCATTTTATATCATCAAATGAATTCTAATGATTTTTGTAAACATATCGGGAGGGGTCCGGACCCCATGGACTCCTCCCGTAGCTACGTCCCTGCCTACGTGGTAGTCATTTTGCCGAGTGATTAATTTCACTGAATTGCGATCGAAAGGGCTGCCAATTGCCTATAGTATCCATTAGGTATGTTGATATTTAAAGGCACAAGAGTGTAAATTACATATTATGATTATTATTGTTTCTTGTGTGTCCATTAAATGTATGGCACGTACTAATTAATGCTAATCACATCATCGTCCAGTTGAAGCTTGTTGAACTTTTCTTAAAAGTCATCAAAGTCTTTGGTCGCGATGGACAGTGTCTATCTGTTACCATACATTGTTGTCGTTATGTGTAATCAATATGCATTTTTCTCTGTTATATTGTCATGTTTACAAACAAAGCATTGTTATGGTTGTCAGTTGTGTTTAGTTGGAATTACCATGTTGTAAATATTGAAACACTTTCCAATGTAACTTGTAACATGATGAAGTACGTGTGATAGCAGAATACAAAAAAAACCTCTGCATATGAGTTCATCAAAAATTAAAAATGAAATGTCATAGAATTTGATTTCTTTGCTTGATATTATTATAATCAATTCACATTGAATTTAGCTCTAATCGGCAATTCCTAAATTATTCGTATGATGCATTTTTAGAACTTATTTGGTCAACCATATATCAAAAAGAATAAAATTAAGCAAAAAAAAAGCTAATCTCCCTTAAATCAATATCTGATGACCATATTCTCCATAATAACTTATTTTTAAAATTGACACATTCATTCAAATATTCGTCATGATAATACTATGCGCAC
Organism: Microchrysa polita; assembly: GCA_949715475.1. Classification (NCBI taxonomy): domain Eukaryota; kingdom Metazoa; phylum Arthropoda; class Insecta; order Diptera; family Stratiomyidae; genus Microchrysa; species Microchrysa polita. The sequence goes on along the minus strand of OX454419.1, from coordinate 6,430,743 downwards.
GTATTACAAAAATTTACTATGTCATTATGTTTATTCGTAGTTTATTAAAATTCCGGAAGTTTAAATTCTCAGGTGCGGCGACAAAAACCCCTGAAAAACATATTGGCGCATATTGGCGCCCGTATGGTGTCTGCCGTATTAGATAATTTTAGAATTATGCTTTAATCAAAGGTAAATACCGCGCGCTTGTCAAGCCACTCTGTTAAGTCTTGATCAATCAAAATATCAATTGCATATTGCAATATCAGTACTCGCGATCGTCGATGGGATAGGTTGACGATTGAATCATCATACCCATACCCAGCACATACCAAATGACTGTAACCAAATATCGTTTGAGACGTCATTATTATGTGATTATGAGTATGACGTGTGTAATTCCTGTTGATTTAAGATTTAATTGATAAATATTGATAAAAATAACATTGAAATCGGAAGTAGGTTTTAAAGGGGTTTAAATAGACTATATTTCGGTATTCTTATATGTTGATAGAAATTCGCTAAACAATAGCGGCACGAGTAATTTGTTTATGAGTTATCAAATTGGAATTTGGAAAGAACCCAACTTTATGCCCAGAAGAAGTAAAATTGACAGTGCAGTTCAAAGTCCAACTTTTTTAGTATTTTTTTTTATTTACAAATTATATTCTCCAAAATTCTCGTCCATATGATGTACCTCCATATCATAAGTTCAATACTAAAGCCTTCCATAATAATTATGTTGTCAGACCTCCCACAATATTAATTCGTTTGTTTTATAATCTTCTTCGAAATATAAACCTCCCATACGACTGCAAACCTATAATTTGGCCAGAACCTCAAACACACACAAAGATTCTGCGCAGAAACGATGATGGCGGTTTGTTTAGAGGCAATTAGCAGCGAAGTCCATGAAATCTTAATTTTCTTTCATAAATTTAATATGAGCTCAGTATAGTGTTTAATCATGGAGCTCACGGAACTGCATGCTTATTAATCCGAAAATTCAAATTTATGTTTTAGACTCCTTTACCTAGAGTAGAATCTAAAATAAATATACAACTAGACCTAATGCAATGTAATCAACATATATTCGTTGATTTTCAACTAATCATTTCCGTGATCCATGACCACTTTCATTTGTCTTGACGGAGCAGTTTTTCTTGATTTTTCGTTTATCATTAAACTTCTTAAAACGTATACCACATTACCAGCCAGCCGACCAATCTCATCGTCATTTGTTACTCTTTAAGAAATATTATTATCGCCATCATTGAAATATGCCGCCAAATATGAAAAGAGATCGCCCTGACGCGAATATCACAAAATGTCATTTTTCATTTTGACATCTAAATGGGCTTTTATCGTGATTCGAAAGGCTTCTTGGCCTTTAAGAGTTTTGAGCTGAGTTGAGTGCCAGTACGATGGGGCATAGCGCATAGTAGTACGACGAGTATAGTAGTATAGTCATTTCATTTAGGCAATACGTTGCGAGTAGTACGATACAGTATATGCAAGAAGCAGACAGAAGTTAGGCACTCTGTAGATAGACCTTCTCGCGGTATTCAGAAAGAATCGAAGGATGTAATCATAATAAGTGCACAACAAATGACTGATGATAAGTTTTGTACAAAACGTAAAAAATTCGCATCAATCATTTTGAAATTAAGAGGTATGATTTGTTTTTGAGTGAGTTGATTGTCAGTCAGAGAGCAATAGGAATAAAAGGGAGCATTTATTATATTTTGGATTATGTGCGATATATTTTTTTTTTTGTTTTGGAAGTAAATAAAAAAAACCTTTCCTTTGTGTCTTTTTTGGTGTTTGAATAATTTGGCATTTTTGACATTTTGTCAGAATTAAAATTTTAATTTTGATGATAGCAAAAAAACGTTACATAGAAACTAATTAGTCTAAAAAAAAAAACAAAATGCCGCTTTTCACAAAAAATATCGCCTTACATTATCACAACATTTAAAATTCCCGTATTATAAAATTCTGCCATTAAAAAATCCCGCCACGACTTCGATACAATTTCAACATTCTAAAATTGGTGATGCTTTTTAAATGTCCCGCCATAGAAGTTAAGAAGGTAGGTAAGGTGAGGCTTTTGATTAGGCGAGATTTCGATTAAGCGGGATTTTCATCTGGCGGAATATTGAAATGGACAGATACAGAATTTCGGCGTTTTGAAAAAGGGGAATTTGATGGACGGAATTTCCGTTACAGTTTTAAATTTTGTAAATTGAACATATTTTCAGTAGCTGATTTACAACTGATGTACCAGAAAGCTGAGTACGGCGCACAGTGGTTTGAATTCATATTCTAGCGGGACAAAAAAAAAGATTAAACGTGGCGAATTTCGGTCGTGGCCGAAATTTGAATACCCTTCAGTCTCCTCGGGCTAAAAGTTTTTTTTCGGGCGAACCTATGACTTGTGTTTAATCCTTCCCCATTCTTTTCCTTCCGTTTCCACATAAGTTCCGTGGCATCGATACGATAAAACAATATTTGTGTGATGTTTCGGTACATTACGCTTTCAGGTCCCAAGGGAAATTTTTGATATTTCCGATATTTTCCGCTATGTGTCCGCTATATGGCGGACGGTAAGATAAGTGTCGCTTGTGTCGATAACAAGAACAAGAAAAATTTCCCTTGGGCACCTGAAAGCGTAATATCAACGCCATCTAGAAATATCATAGCCGCAACTCAGCTGTACAATGACGTCATAGTTTAGCTCTTAAATTTTGGATTTACACGAACAAACAACAACAACAAGCATATGACGTAACAAAAAGCAAAAACAAAACTGTGCAACATTGGCGAACATAACCAAAAATTATAAGCTGATTTTGACGTCTAAGATTCTACATTGCGGCCTTAATATATAGACGGCGTTGGTAATATACCACATGGTCTACTACGTTAGTTGATTCAGTCTAGTACATGAAGGGAATTTTGGTTAATTCATGAGGCAATACCAATTACTCGAAACGAACGAGTTACATGATACCAAATTGTTTTCGAATCGAATACGAAAATGCCGGCTCTTTCGTTTTCGTTTCCAATTACATGAAAGGGCCCCAGAAATAAACTTAAAATCGTTTTAATGATGTCAGTAAATCTATTTTTAGATTGGTATAACTAAAATTGGGAACTTTCCTAGATCCGCTATCGAATTTTCTCTTTAACGATACTAGCGCCACCTGGCGGCCATATTCGGTACATTGGTGTGTATCTTGGGTGATATTAAAACATCCATGGAACTTTGACGTAAAAGACGATTAATCTCCTCTTAAAATGAGTTCATACAAGAGCGTCATCACGGTATCAGTCCATGGTCGAGAATCAGCTAACACACAGGTGTTATAGAATGAAAGGCTAGCGTAATATATTTAATATTTTTGATTCATCATTTCTACAGAGATCCTAACCAAAAACTTAGCATTGCAATCCCTACGAATAAGGTTACAGAAACAAAACAGAATTTAATAGCTCTAAATCCGTTAACGTTATACCGAATTGACAAAAAATACCTTATAGGAAATGTCTTCGATGAGCCCTTTGATATGAGTACCCATACCCATAGGTCTGGCTGCCCTCTTCATCGACTTTTTCAACCCCCGGTTTCGAGAATTTGGAACATTACTCTATCAGCTCTGTAAGAAGAATTTTCTTGTTCTCTTATCGACACTAGCAACACTTATCTTACCGTCCGCCATATAGCGGACACATAGCGGAAAATATCGGAAACTCAAAAGTTCTCCCTATGAGAACGGATAGCAGAACAAGCCGAAAATTTTCATATGAAAACAGAAAATTGCCATTTTGAGGCCTTTCCAGGCGTTTTTCGAGGGCCAAACTGCTTATTTATTGCCCCAGCTTTAACCGGCTGTATCTTTGAAACGGTGATAGCTAGGACCTTGGAAGTTTCAGCAGAATGTAGGTCTGGATGCCCTCTTCATCGACTTTTTCAACCCCCGGTTTTGAAAATTTTCATATGAAAACAGAAAATTGCCATTTTGAGGCCTTTACGGGCGTTTGTCGAGGGGCAAACTGCTTGTTTATTGCCCTAGCTTTAACCGGCTGTATCTTTGCAACGGTGATAGCTGGGACCCTGGAAGTTTCAGCAGAATGTAGGTCTGGATGCCCTCTTCATCGACTTTTTCAACCCTCGGTTTCGAAAATTTTCATTTGAAATCACAAAATTGCAATTATCTCGCTAAATATTGAGCGTAGATGGGTCAAAGTTGGCGTTTATTGGGTCTCCTTTGGGCGGCTGTATCTCGAGAACGGTGTTAGGTAGCACTCTGGTTTTTCCAGCAAAACGGAGCTCTCAATGCGCTCTACATCGACTTTTTCAAAACCCGATTTCGAAAATTTTCATTTGAAATCACAAAATTGCAATTATCTCGCTAAATATTGAGCGTAGATGGGTCAAAGTTGGCATTTATTGGGTCTCTTTTGAGCGGCTGTATCTCGAGAACGGTGATAGGTAGGAGTCTGGTTTTTCCAGCAAAACGTAGCTCTCAATGCGCTCTACATCGACTTTTTCAAAACCCGATTTCGAAAATGTTCATTTGAAATCACAAAATTGCAATTATCTCGCTAAATATTGAGCGTAGATGGGTCAAAGTTGGCATTTATTGGGTCTCCTTTGAGCGGCTGTATCTCGAGAACGGTGATAGGTAGGACTCTGGTTTTTCCAGCAAAACGTAGCTCTCAATGCGCTCTACATCGACTTTTTCAAAACCCGATTTCGAAAATTTTCATTTGAAATCACAAAATTGCAATTATCTTGCTAAATATTGAGCGTAGATGGGTCAAAGTTGGCGTTTATTGGGTCTCCTTTGAGCGGCTGTATCTCGAGAACGGTGATAGGTAGGACTCTGGTTTTTCCATCAAAACGTAGCTCTCACTGCGCTCTACATCGACTTTTTCAAAACCCGATTTCGAAAATTTTCATTTGAAATCACAAAATTGCAATTATCTCGCTAAATATTGAGCGTAGATGGGTCAAAGTTGGCATTTATTGGGTCTTCTTTGAGCGGCTGTATCTCGAGAACGGTGATCGGAAGGACTCTGGTTTTTCCAGCAAAACGTAGCTCTCAATGCGCTCTACATCGACTTTTTCAAAACCCGATTTCGAAAATTTTCATTTGAAATCACAAAATTGCAATTATCTCGCTAAATATTGAGCGTAGATGGCAAAGTTGGCATTTATTGGGTCTCCTTTGAGCGGCTGTATCTCGAGAACGGTGATCGGTAGGACTCTGGTGTTTCCAGCAAAACGTAGCTCTCAATGCGCTCTACATCGACTTTTTCAAAACCCGATTTCGAAAATTTTCATTTGAAATCACAAAATTGCAATTATCTCGCTAAATATTGAGCGTAGATGGGTCAAAGTTGGCATTTATTGGGTCTCCTTTGAGCGGTTGTATCTCGAGAGCGGTGATAGGTAGGACTCTGGTGTTTCCAGCAAAACGTAGCTCTCAATGCGCTCTACATCGACTTTTTCAAAACCCGATTTCGAAAATTTTCATTTGAAATCACAAAATTACAATTATCTCGCTAAATATTGAGCGTAGATGGGTCAAAGTTGGCATTTATTGGGTCTCCTTTGAGCGGCTGTATCTCGAGAACGGTGATAGGTAGGACTCTGGTGTTTCCAGCAAAACGTAGCTCTCAATGCGCTCTACATCGACTTTTTCAAAACCCGATTTCGAAAATTTTCATTTGAAATCACAAAATTGCAATTATCTCGCTAAATATTGAGCGTAGATGGGTCAAAGTTGGCATTTATTGGGTCTTCTTTGAGCGGCTGTATCTCGAGAACGGTGATAGGTAGGACTCTGGTTTTTCCAGCAAAACGTAGCTCTCAATGCGCTCTACATCGACTTTTTCAAAACCCGATTTTGAAAATTTTATTATCTAATCACACTTCAATTTAACCAATTTTCTCCGAACTGAACAGTTAAAAAAAAATATGCGATGCTACAAAACTCTTTTTGTATCTGGTCACACTGCTTAAAGTTTGGTTCAGACATGCACTACTTCAAAAGGAACATAAAGGTTGGGGTCTTTGATTTAGTCTAGACACATGTTATGAACGTCTCCTAAAGATATGCCTCAAACGTTGAGTAAAAATGCTGTACTGTGTTTTAGTACAATTGTAGATACAAATATCTTGTTAGTTTTGTTTAAATTTTTCAGAAACCATCATCTTGTAAAATATGATATATAAATTATTAATAATAGATATTGAATGAAAGATTTTTAATAGGGTTTGCTTACTTTTTTTCTGTGGATTTAATCAAAAAATTAATATCAGAGCTTATAAATATATAAGTTAAACGATAATAAATGTGCCGAAAATTGAACTTTTTCTGTTTATTTTATGTGTTTTGTTGTTTAATATTTCAAATATGTTTGATGAAAATTAAGTGGTTAGAATTGACTCTTGTTGTTTACAAAATGTTTCTATGTGCATATGTATCTTTGTATCTTCAAATGGGGCTGGTAATACTCTTTTGCCTGTTCGCCAACTATCTTTCTATCCATCGATGGTTCAATGCATGATAAAATGACGACTAAATTATGAAGTAAAATAAACTTCGCTCCGACTACCTGAATGAATTCCCAAGCAAACATTAATCCAAAATGAAAAGATAGTCGCGAAGCCGGCTCGGGGTAAGTATGAATGTATGACTAAGCTCACATTGTTATAGAAATACCAAACCTGAGATCTGAGTTAAATACAAATAAACACTTTAACTATCTTTATTTGGCGGTGTGAGAGTATTTTATAGAGAACCTACTCGTTCGGTATTATTCTTCACATAATATTGCATGAGAAGCACTTATTTTGTAGATATCTTATACGGATATCTAGTCTAGTACTAGCATGTAGATACTCGGGAATATATTTGATTCCAATATTGAGCAATCAGAACAAACTAACACCTTTTGGACGACTAAGCGATGCGGAGAGGTGGTCTGCATTTTGTTAAATTTAATTTGAGTGTATGATTTTTCCACGATTCTAGCCGAAGTTGAGACGTTATGAGTGTTCTGTGTTTAGTAGGTGAAGAAAGGTGCTGAGATTGTAATTTTTATGTTGGCCTCAAATAGACGAGTAGTTGATGAAGTGATGAGCGTATGATATCAATAGTGAAGTTAGTACGATTGTGATCGTTTATAGCATAGCCGGCGAATATGTGTGATGATCACTGATCTCTAGATCAGAAATTATTCAAGAGTAGATGTGTGTTGATAAGGGTGACTACAGTGTTTACTTTATGGTTAGTGGACTAATTTAGAAAACGGTGGAAAATCATTTTAAGAAAGTTTAAAAATAGTGCAATCAAAGTGGTGTGAAAAAGGATTAAAATAGCTGTTGAAATCTGTAATTGGAGTTATCAATTGCAGTGTAAGTATAAGAACAATTTCTTTGTTTGCGAAATTCAATTTTTTTTATAGGTTGTGTTAGCATGTGGTATCATATTAAGGAAATTTGATGAATTGATGAAATGTTAGATGTAGTGTACCTATACTGAGAAAAAATAGAGCAATCATAAAAAAAATAGTCGAAATATGAAGTTCGTCTTTGCTTTTCCGCATATGATTCTGTTTAGTTAGAACAGTATGGTAAATATGGTAAATTTCTTCTTTTCTCTTCAATAAAACATAGATTAACTTTCATTTAAAACTCGGCAATCGCCTTAGAGTACAGTATTGACTCGATAATCCGGATCAATTATTGAAAGGGGTAATCCGGAGCATCGGAACGTCCGGATTAGCACATTCACTTTTTTTTAAAGAAAAAAGGTCCAAATAAAGAAAAAAGAGGAACAGAAGCCGATAAATGTATTATTTCTTTGAAATTAGTTAGTATCATGTCATTTACCAAACGGTTCCGTAAAAAAGTACCAGACAAAGTCAACCATTTCACCCTCAAAATCTCAAATATCCGGATTATATAGTGTCAAAATTGATGCCGAAATCCGGACTATAGAATACATAGTGGAAATATTCAGCTGTCCGGATTAGCGGGATATCCGGATTAAAGGAGATCCGGACTACCGAGTCAAGACAGTACAAATTGCAGCTGTCGTTAATTTTTCTATTCCTTAATATTAAAAAAAATTATTTTCAGTAAGCTAATAGCTATTTTATCGTCTATAAATTGGGTAATTGTTAATCTGTAGTTTAATTGTTCTGGAGACTAGTTGTACCCACTCAAAAAATTATTTGCTAAAAGCAAGAAAAAAAGATTAATTAAAAAACACCACAATGGTCAGCCTACGTGGCCCAGGAGTGGAGCTATGGGTGTTTAAGTGACGTCATGTTTGACAGGCCTTTAGAAAAACAGCTTGCGTACAAGTCCGCAACTCAGTGGGACATTTTCATGTTTCCAACAAATGCTAATGTACAGTACTGATGCAACCTCGATATGATTTATACAACCTAAGTTGAAAGTTACATTTTTTGGGTCGTTCAACAAAAGTTGAACGAAAGGTGAACGTGAGTTGAACTTAAGTTGAAAGTTGAATTGAGGTTGAATTCGAGTTGAATTCAAGTTGAACCCAAGTTGAACCCAAATTGAACTCAAGTTTAACGTAAATTGAACCCAAGCCCAACCTCTGTTGAACCTTGAATGGCACCCAACACTCACAGGGTACCACCTAGCCCAACTTCCGTTGAACCTTGAATGGCACCCAAAACTCACAGGGTAATGCCAAAAATGTAACGCTTTTTCGTTGCAATTTTCGTGACGATTTTCGATTTATGTGCCAGAGTCAAGACATAAAAATATCAACATACAATAAAAAACAGCCAAGGAAGAGTTTTTCCTAATTTAAGATGTATTTTTTTTTGTTCCAAGAAAAGTTTTTGCTTAAAATAAATATGTAAATAGGCATTATTTTAAGCAAAAACTTTTCTTGAAACAAGAAAATACACTTTAAATCAAAAAAACTTTTCTTGGGACAAGAAAATACATCTTAAATCAGGAAAAAATATTCCTTGGCTGTTTTTTATTGTATTTTTTCTTGTTTTTAGCAAATGATTTTTTTTCAGTGCTTTCACGGAAATATGTATTAACAACTTATTTAATTATTTAACAACTTAAAACAACAACAACAATTTTAGTGGAAGTACTAACAAGACTTTTTTTATCTAATCTTTCGCGTGGTTAATTGAATGAATTTAAAAGTATTTTCAACTGCAAAGATTAGGTATACATACACAGAAAAAAATTATTCAGACATTTTATCTTGGTAGTTACCGAATATGAATTTAGATTAGAACTATCTATCTATCTATCTAAAGAAATACATAGTCATTATACCCGTCACTATGTGAAAGTGTATATTAAATTTGTCATGAAGTTTACAACGCACAGACGGAAGCACCTCCGACTATATAAAGTATATACACTCCCAATCAATAGGATAGTTCCACTTGAAAAATGGTTGTATTTCGGTATTTTCTTCAAACTTGGTGACAATGTTTTCAACAGCCTACTTGTTCTTTGGATAACACGCGGCTCAGATCCAGAGTCCAGTTTTATTACGAGAATTCTTAAAATCAGCACAAAAGTGAAAGTCATTAGGATAGTTCCACAGGAAATAATACACATAATAACGGTAAAAAATATAATTTTACTTTGAAAAATGTTGCTAATAATAAGTTGAACTTCAGTTAAGTGATATTAGCTAAAAATATTTTTCCAGGATGGAAGTGTAATAGGTTCTAAAGGTAATTTAAGTTTATTTCGCCCCTAAGTTCCCCTAATGGCTTACAGAAGCTCTTCGGTGTTGTTAAACTGTCGTCTACTAGTATAGATCTTCCTTGTCATCCATCCCCAAAGATTTTTGATGATATTTAGATCTAGAAAGTATGGCGGTCTTTCCATAACCTTGATGGACTGGTCTCGAAACCAATCTTTAATCAGCCTTGTTATACGAATAAGGGCATTATCTTCTTAAAATTTAAAAGGGGTTGCATGTAAAATGTCGTTAATTTTAGTCATTACATTAGTAAGAATATTTTTGTAAACCTGGACATTCTGAATACCCATAATTTCCACAGCTTAAGAGTTTCACACCGAGATAGTCAACCCCATACCTCGACACGTCTTACTAGTGAATGATGTGTCTACAAAACTAATTCCTTCTTGCTCAAATCGTGAAAAAAATAGCTAAATCCATCTGAATCGACGATATTGATTTTTTTCCTTAGTGAAATTAACGCGCTGCCACTTATTTGTCCAATCCAGACAATTTCTACACTGGGGTTGAATATTTTGGCATGGAACTATTGAGCTTATGGAAATCAGGGGTATTTACAAAGCACCCAGGCTTACATAAATATTCTAACTAATATAATGCCTAAGATTACCGACATTTTCCTTGCAACTCCTTTAAGATTTTAACAAGACAATAGCCCCATTCAAGAAGCAAGGCTGAAAAAAGATTGGTTTCAAGCCCAATTCATCAACGTTACGGAATAACCACCATTCTCGCTAAATCTAAATATCACCAAAAAGGTTTGAGAATACCTGACAAGGAAGATCTGTACCGGTACACGACAATTTAATAACACTGATGAGCTTCTGTAAGCGATTAGAGGAACTTGTGAAGAAATTAATTTAAATTACCTTTAAAATCTACACAATTATATCCCGGATATAATTGTTTAGCTAAAAGCACTTAACGGAAGTTCAATTCATTACTAGCAACATTTTACAAAGTAAAATTATCTTTTTTACCGTTATTTTGTGTTTTATTTCCTGTGGAACTATCCTAATGACTTTCAGTTTTGTGCTGTTTTTAAGAATACTGGTAATAAAATCCTAATGGAACTCCAGATCTGAGGCCGTCTGTTATTAGAAGAACAAGTAGGCTTTTGAAAACCTTGTAACCAAGTTTGAAGAAAATACCGTTATCACTTTCCGGCATACAGTCATTTTTCAAGTGGAACTATCCTATTGATTGGGAGTGTATATTTATTGATCAGTGTGACGAGAGAAATCAATTGAGCGATGTCCGTCTGTTGCAACGCAAACTAGTCCCTCAGTTTTGAAGCTATCGGGCTGAAATTTTGTACATAATTTTTTTTTATTGTACGCTGTATATATGTCGGAACGAATGAAATCGGATCATGGAGTCATGGGGCTGCCCCTGAAAATTAGGTTCTTCTAAGAAAAACTTGTTTCTTTACGTAACAACCTTAACCAACCTTCACCCAATTGCGTTCCTAGTAAAGCAAAACATATCTAGGAATGAATGGAATCGGAACATTACGTCATAGGGCTGTCATACAAACCAACCCCCAAATATTAGCTTCTTGTAAGACAAACTTTTTTCTCTTTTCGAATCTTAACCAAAATTCATCCAAGTGTTTTCCTGGATTAGCCTCAACGCATCGAGGAACAGATGGAATCGGATCACGTCATAGGGCTGCGGTAGAAATTGTTAACACAAAAGAAGCTTAAGTTTCATTTAAATGTGACGGGTATTCAAATTTCGGCCGCGCCCGAAATTAGCCTCGGTCTCGTTTTTACTTATCATTGCAAAATCATATTAAATTATTCCTAGAAATATTAAAAGAGTGAGGACCGGTTTTTGTTTATCCAATAAGTACCTAGGCTTAAAGCATTCTATAGTCTGGCTGGTCTAGCGGTTAGTGCGCGCACCTTCGGTGCACAGGGTCATGAGTTCGAGTCTCACCGTGAGCCATGGTGTTTTTCGAACTCACGAGCTTGTGACGGACTATGATCTCACTCAGATGTTAAACGAGTACCCATTTATGGGGATAAATAACACTGCTGAGCGTGATGCTGATCTCATTACCTCAAAAAAAAGGCAGATAAGATCTTGGAAATAGGATGTCCACTAACACATCCTGCGGCCTTAGTCCAATGTTGGACTGTCGCGCCTGTTATTTATTTAAATTTTATTCCAGCCAGTGTAAGCGACTATGCTACAAGTATGCTTTAAGCTTAAAGTATGGATAAATATGTACCAGTAATCGACACTGAGTGAAATATAACTTGAACTGTGTTTTAAAAATCATACGGTTCCATCCCCAATGATTTTGACACATCAGTTCCTAAAGGCTAAAATTTCAAAACGAGCTACTAACAAAATTGTCCATGTGAATCGAAAGATTCCCGAAATTTCGATAATCTTCATACAAGAGAACAGTATAAGCAACTTAGAACCATATTGTTACACATATTCTACATTATGAGAATCATGCGCTTGAATCATGCCCATAACTAGATATCGTTATTCTAATACAATAAAATCTTTTCTTTTTGTATGTACATATCCAGGTTGGATTAAACTTGCGCACACAGCTACTTATATTTAAAGCACTCGGTAAACCAAACAATGCCCGGTGTTTTGAGCCAGATAGATAGATATTCTTACTTCTTACTTAGTACATACACTCAGCTCAGCACTGAATAGTAGAGAGGCGGCTAAACGTGTCAGTGAACTAAAAATCGGCATTAATACGAGAACATACCCGCGTACATACAGTCTATGAATGACTAAGTTCAAAAAGTGATTAAATACAATTTTTCTGGTTAGTATCTATTTTTGGGAGAAAATCTACACACCACGAACAGATATTGCAGAGATCTACTTACAAAAATATAGAAGAAGGCAAGGTAAGGCTCTATCGCGCAACTCGTTATAATATGAGCCAAGAGTAAAGAATATTAGTAATCGCACAAGATAAAGCCGGCGTAGTTAAGGCAGATGGATTTGCTTTGGTGGATCGTTGGAAGTAGGCGAAGGGGGATATCAGAAGTGGGTAAATAAACTAAATAATTGTATCGTATATGGGTAGATGTTACTAGAGCTGCTTACTTATTGTTAACTAAGTTAGATCATACATATTTGAAGTCGTTTTGAAGATTTCGACTAAGTTAAGTTTTCATTTTATTTTGAGGTCTCTTAGATATCATGCCGCGCGCCGCCTCGTGTAGGTACGTATAGTTCGTTGACACTTAAATATGAGTTTGTTAGAATAATCCGTTTTTTTCTTGAATATGCAATATGTACGTAATGTTTGAAAATTATGATTTAGCTGCTTTTACTGAGTTCACTAATAAATTATTTAGTTTTGGAAATTTTGCTATTGTCGAGACTGGATATTTAGTATAATGATTATTATACAGTGTGTTGTATACTGTAAGGATCAATGGGCCATGAACCAATGGAAAATTAAAAGAGATTAAAATAATTAAAGTTTACATTTTTATTTAACAGCATGTCGTGATGTTTGTTGACAACCAAAAAAAAACACTATAGCAGTATAACTGTAAACATTTTACCAATTCTTTCTTCATGGCGTTTTGCTCAAATTTACCTAGAGCCACCGAAATAATTATAAGTTCACCCATAAAAAGCTTCAAAAATCAATAAAAACAAATTAAATATTAAATCGATCGACTAAAAATTATTTATTAGGGAAATAATACTTCTCATAGGTTATAAGATGTAAAGAATGTACATATAGTTAAAGAAAATAGAAAAAATCTTAAATTTTGGTGCGAAATAATTATAAATTCATGTTAAAAGTTTGATTATTGTTTTAGCTTATAATTAAAAAAAAAAATGAACAATTCAACATAAATTAATAGCTTGTCGGTCCTCAGTTTTTTCTAATTACCTGGAAATCACGTCTTGGGACTGAATTTAATAGGTTTTCCAGGGTATTTAGGTCAATTTCTTCCCAAGCTTGGCGGATCGCTCCTTTGAGTTCCGATACAGTCTGCTATTGTTTTCCATGGGCGTAAACCTTCCTAACAAGTATTCCCCATAAATTTTCAATGGGATTCAGGTCGGGGCTACGGGCTGGCCAATCTAAAACTGTAATGTTTTTCTCTTGGAACCATTCTGTTGTCGTTTGCGCCCGATGGGTACTGGCATTATCCTGTTGGAAAATAAATGAGCGATGTCTCTAATATCTCCACATAACCACTCGCGGTCATTTTCGGTTTAACCCAGGCCAAAGGTAATTTCCCTGCAAATGAAAATGCACCCCAAATCATTACAGAGCCACCACCCAAGTTTCGGTTCATGGCTCTTTCTCGTCCTAAATGGTGCCAATAATATTGAACACCATCAGGGCCATCCAGATTAAACTTCTTTTCGTCACTGAAAATAACGCTTTTCCACTTATCGCCGAAATCCATATATTGTTGGCCCCATTGAAGACGCTTCGCCTTATGATATTGGGTCAAATGTGTTTTTTTCTACCTTTTGATGAATTTGAGGTCATTGTTGGAGTGTAGAATCTGCTGGACACGACGCACACTTACAGGTAAATTCATTTCGCTCCGGGTTTCTGATGCGAATTTAAAATAAGTCTTTTTTCTCTCGCAGCAACTACTGGTCGCCGTCCAGATCTTCGTTGTTTTCCATAATTTGCACGAAGTAGGAGGAAATTGTTGACAACACATGATGAACTGCAAATTTTTTCCGCAATTTTACGGTTTGAAAGGGCGCAATCCTTATACGTTATTATTGCACCTTGTTCTTGGACTGCAAGGAAGACGCCACGTGGCATGTTGAAAAAAGAACTGAAACAACCAGTAATTACAAAAATGTTTTTGTTAAGTTTCGTTTAGATATTACCAGACTATTTCCCACAAAAAAAAACGACGAAAAAAAATATTTCCGGTTCTAGAAACTGAAAAATAACGGACGTGAACGTATATATTTCGCAACACTTAACGCACGATTCGGACACTATCGAGTCTTCAGTGAAAATGACGCAAATGATTTCTCCAAAGTAACTGTATTTCGAAACGGAAGTTTGTAAACAACATAATAAAAATCATTTTCGAAATTTATAACGGTCCAGGAATTATTAGAAGCGAAAAATAGTAGAATTTGTGTGTGGACTTATATACACTGCCTGTCATAACTATAGCCGCACCATAAAACAAATTCATCCTTGGAAGTTAAAAGACAATACAGTTATTCCACACACTATAAAGTAAAGGGATATTGAAAAGACAAATAATTTCACAACAATTTTCCTTTTATTTCAAACCGTTATTCTTCTATAAAGGAAAATCTGAAATTCCAGTCTGTCATAACTATAGCCGCACTTGGAATTAGTATGGCAAAAACTGATTAAAAAGCGGAAATTTAGGAAATTAATAACCGTAAAAATCTTTTTTTAAATAAAATTGACTCTCAGGGATTAGTTTATTTATTTCTTAATAAATAATAACGGGTTTTCGATTTTTTTTTGCTTATTGACCACTCTGTAGCGATAACCGTTTCTTTTACATAGAAAACTCTTCCAAATTGTGTTTTTGTTTATGAATTTTACATAATAATGTTTCCCACAGATGTTCTGTCTACTTTTGATAAAGGAGAGGGCCACCTCCGTAACATTTCTTACATTTGAACCTCCTTGCAGTGTAATGATTCGTAGGAGATGATGTAACCTCTTGCTACAAAATCCGTTATGTGCCATGTCTTCTGTATTAAAACGAAAAAACTTTATGATCAGGATATACCAGAGAAGTTTTTACTGTATTAGAAGTGGTAACATCAACTTTTAAATGTATAAACAACCCAGCTTAACACTATTAAAAAACTCTGTCCAAAATTTGTATTGAGATCTATGAAAATCTAGCAAGTGCTCATTAAAATTATTGGCCAGGATAGTCTACCAACATAACACTTGATTTCGTTATTTCC
Organism: Microchrysa polita; assembly: GCA_949715475.1. Classification (NCBI taxonomy): domain Eukaryota; kingdom Metazoa; phylum Arthropoda; class Insecta; order Diptera; family Stratiomyidae; genus Microchrysa; species Microchrysa polita. The sequence continues at coordinate 6,415,030 of OX454419.1, read as the reverse complement.
GGCATAGAAAAAATTTCATAGGATTGTCCTGATAAGAAACTGCTTCCATTTTATACAGAAGATAGGACACATAACGGATTTTGAGGCAAGAGATTGCATCATCTCTCACCAGTCGTAGTAGTTAAAGTTGGTTCCAATGTTACGAATGTTAGGGAGGGGGCCTCCCATTGATCGAAATTAGACAGGGAACCTTGGTGAAACATTATTACGTAAAAATTAAAAAAAGAAACACGATTTCAGAGAGTTTTCTATGTAAAAAGCGGTTATCGATGCTAAGAAGTTAATAAGCAAAAAACCCGAAAAATTTTTAAATTTATTTCGTGAAAAATAAACAAAACAATCTCTCAGAATCTATTTTATTCGAAAAGAATCTCTTCCGTTGACAATTGCCTCAATCTCTGCTTTTGATTCAGTTTTTGCCATAATAATTACAAGTGCGGCTATAGTTATGACGGACCGAAAGTTTAATTTTTCCTTTATAGAGAAATAACGGTTTGGAATAAAAGGAACATTTTTGAGTAATTGTTTGTCTTTTAAATATCCCTTTTGTTTATAGTATATGGAATAACTGTGCTCTCTTTAAATTTCTAAGGATCAGACTGTCTTATGGTGCGGCTATTGTTATGACAGGCAGTGTATATTTCGGTGGCTTGATCCTTCCAAGAAGTGGAAGTGTTATTCTTCCATTACCAAACATCTACATAAACTTACTTTTCGGCTGTTGATAATAAAAATATCAATGTTGGCGCCTAGATACATAATATCAAAACATTAAAAACCATTTTGTTTTTTTTTTCTAAATTTTGAATAAACAAAAATCTTGATATCTAGCCGAGCGGAGCGAAATTAATAAGACAAACTGGATTTCCTCACATTTAAATTAGGACGTACGAGTTTCATAGGGCCATGAAACATTAGAAACGCTGTGCTTGAAGCTCTATCATTTACGCCGCTCCGGGTAAAGGTCTGGATAGACATCGGGCGGAATGGAAATGCAATTTTTGTCCGCTGCGATTTTCTCAATGAAAATGCATGCTTACTGTCGTGGAACATGTCGGAAATGATGGGGAATTCCATAAGCTACAATCCGAATATGATTCCAACATTTTGCTCGGCCATTTTATGTATTATTTTTCGAATCCCCGGTCATTTCACCGTGGAAAATATCTAATGACCGGGGAATCGAAAAAAAAAATACATAAAATGGCCGAGAAAAATGTTGGAACCATATTTGAATTGTAGCTTATGGAATTCCCCATCATTTCCGACATGTTTCACGACAGTAAGGATGCATTTTCATTGAGAAAATCGCAGCGGACAAAAATTTCATTTCCATTCCGCCCGATGTCTATTCAGGCCTTTAAGGCCTATTAGATAGAATAACTAGTAAATGTATTGTAAAAAAGTCTTAAAATAAATAATTCAATTATTTCTAAGCCATCACAACTGGCGAATGTTTTTGTAGACTTTTTCTCAAATATCTCTCATCGTGTTTCGGGAAATTTCAGCAATAACTTCCGTTCTCAACACATAATAAACCACCCTTCTCATTCAGGAAGCTTCGTTTGTAGTCGTAGTACTTCCTTGAAATTATATCGCTTAATGATGGCACTGAAAAATACTGATACTTACGCCGAAAATTGCCTTTCCAACAAAGTGCTGAAAGGTATAGCTTCAAATATTGTCGATGTACTAGCAGATATTTTCAATAAAACTATTTTTCCATGGGTTTCTCCTGCCAAATTGAAAATAGCGGAATCTATGCCTTTATTCAAAAAAGGTGACGCATTGGACCCCAATATTATCGTCCCATTTCGATCTTATCCCCTCTCACCAACATTTTTGAGAGAGCTATTAAGTATCGTATATTTTCATATTTAATAAAACTAATTTCTTGAGTGCATGTCAGTTTGGTTTCCGAAAAGGTAAATCAACTGAGGATGCATTGTTATCTTTTTGTATCTATATATTTTTGATGACATCAATAAAAGTAATTATTCTCGAGCTCTGTTCGTGGATATTAAAAAAGCATTTGATTCGGTCGACCATCAGTTAATGCTAAATAAGCTTCATAAAGCTGGTTTTAGAGGGTTTATGTTGGACTGGTTTTTCTCTTTCCTGTCGGATAGAAAACAAAGAGTGAAAATTGGCAGCAATTTCAGCAAATTTCGAGTGATCAATTTGGGTGTTCCACAGGATTCCGTTTTAGAACCGCTTTTTTTACTAATCTTCATAAATTCATTATTTATACAAAATTTCAAAAGCAAGCTTAATGCGTTTGCTGACGATGTGGCTTGCACGTTCAGCAGTATGCTTGATTTTATGTATAACATCAATCATGACTTGGAAGTCCTTAGAATTTGGTTCTCCTCTCACAGGATTTCAATAAGCGATAAAAAAACTAATGTTTTTTAATTTAAGTAGTATTTCAGTTAATTCTCTTAGCCTCGGGTACCATGATATTAGTTGCAAACGCTTTTTATTTCCAAATGAGCAGCCTGGTGGCTTTCTTAATGACGCCATAACTTTTTATACCCTTCGCTCATAGAGTGAAAGGGTATATTAACTTTGTCATGAAGTTTGTGACGCATTGAAGGAACGACTCGATAAAAATGAATAAGGAAACTTAGAAACTACCTAATATAAAGGATGATATGCTGGCATCCTTCTAACGAAGGGTTACATATTGCGCCGGATGACTTTCCCCTTCTGGTGGAAGGTAAATCGCGAGTTTTAGGGTAAGGGCTCATGGAAATTTTTCATGATACACACTATGTGAAAAACAGTGGCGTGCACAGCCTTTCCATATAGGGCAGGCAGTCCAATGAACTAAACTTGCTTTTCCCAGTATTTACATACAAATTCTCACCCAAAAATAGATTTTAAAATAGTTTTTCTATAAAATGCGGTTTCTCTTTTTTTTTACATATTTTTATTTTTTGATCATAAAATCTCTGTTTTAAAAAGCGAATTTTACATGTACCTATATGTCTCCCACAATAAATTTGCCATAAGCTCCTTCTATCCGATTTTATGTTTTTTTGTTTGAAGTTACTTAACACTACACGTGATGACAAAGAAACCCACGTTTGAATGTGCACTAACCATCTGATACACACATATGGACAAAAAAATAATTACACCCCTCAGGTACCTTTTTATGCACAATTTTCATGGTCTTTTTGAAATTGTAATACTCCAAATAGATAGCCATTATAACAATTAGGATACAACAAGGCCAACGGACCCGAAAAACGAAATGGCATCTCCCTATAATCCTAGTCCCTCCCGATATAAGCTTTAAAGTGGGTTTTCAGCTTGGTCAAAATAATAAGTACACCATCGTTTTTTTAAATTTTGTGACAATAGCTTGGTATTTTCCGTAAGGATTTGCTTTTTGATTAATTTGTGTATGCAACAAGCGTTAAATTAAAAACAAATAAAAATACTTAAGGCGCGTAAAATACATGGCAGGTACGAAGAAAGACGTTTAAGCTTCAAACTTTGAAATTGCGAAAAAAGTAATCGCTCAATAACGGAATAATCCAGCTAAATATTGCATTCACTAGGTTATGCCCGTCAAAAGTAACGGGGTTGTAGTTGACAAAAGTGGTACCTATTTGGAAAGTAAAAACTCCTTTTCTTCCCCATGCATCCTCTCTAAATAAAGTCCTGGGTAACACCTGCTTTTGGAGTGGTTGCGTGTTGGTGTGTTCAGGTATCGCCATACGTCTGTAAAGCCTCGAAATATCCTAATTTTTCCGAAGAGAAATGCTACTTTCCTTGGGTTGGAAGCGCTGTAGCTGCATGCATCTAGTTTGGATTTGTCATTTCTTTTGCTGCGATAAAAAAAATGGTTAATGGTTACTTGATTCTAGCCGCATAAATATTCGCTATCAATGTAAATATACCGTTAGTTTCATAGTATTTCGTTATGAAAGCTTCTTTTATCTAAATATTAATGATGTTTGCCAACTCTAAAAAAATATCGAACTGTAAAGGGTTCTTAACCGTTGCGGTTCACGGACCACTGGTTCAAGAAAATGTCTAGAGTATTATCATTGCAAAAGAAATTAAATGTAGTTTATTTTGTCGTGATCGGACTATTAGTTTTCCAGATATTCGCGAAAAACAACAATTTCCCCTCTTAATGTGACGCTCAATTTAGTGTAACTTTTTAGTGCATATAGAGGGAAGGGTATGTGCAACAATTTGCCCGTGCAATGAATAATAAATAAATAAATAAATTTGGCATCAAAACTCTCCTCTTTTTTGGACGTTGGGGTCTAGAGCTAATTTCACAATACTAATAAATACGTTTAAGAAAAATAACGGTATTTTTGATGCAATTTCAATTTTGAGAAACCCTTTCCTGCATAACTGTATGACAATCCTTTTTTTACAGATTTTCTCAAAAATGAACATGTACAAAAAACGCGAGCGGACTCAAAATTGGGCACACCATGAAAAACGTTACCTCTTGGAATTGTGTCGAAAGGATATGCGCATAATTGAAAACAAACGTTTGGATGCAGGCTTAACGGCTCTAAAAAATCGAGCATGGAAAATCATACACCAACGATTTTCAGCACAATTTGGTTCCGATCGGACATGTAATCGACTGAAGGAACAGTGGCGTAGAATGAAAGGTAAAATCCTACATGATAAGAAAAAATAAAAATGAAAAAACATGGTTTCTAATTTCTTTTCTTTAAATTTTTAGCTCTGACACGTACCGAAATCCTGGACTACAACAATAGGATACTACGCTATGGCCAGACAGTCGCCGACCAAAAACGACCATCTCCGTTTGTTTTTGAAATTTGGGATTTTATGCAGGAAGCGAAACGCATTTGTAAGAATGAGGCTTTGGACGAAGTGGATTACTCGAAAGTTCCTCTTGCCTTGGATAGTGATGGTGCCGAAGGTGATAATTCTGAGAGGTAAACTCGCATTTCTATAAAAAAAAACTATTTTCACCCTATAAATATCATGATTTCACAGTGAAAGAACCAGCTGCGTTGATCACATTAAACAGGAAGATACGACCAGCGAACGTGATGCAGAAACTGATAGAATGTCGGAAAATTCATTTGATCAAGATGTCTCTCGTGAAAATTCTCTACGTCCCGCTCCTAATCTTGCCGATCCACTCTATGCCAATCCAGCCTATACTATTGGAAACATGACATCGACTATTGAAGCTATTACGGCTCTCTGTAAGCAACAAATGCAACAGGAGAAGGATCTTTCCGTATCGTCGTCATGTGTGAAAGATTGTGGAATGAATGGTGGCGATGAAGTCAAGACTCAAATTCGCTCACTCATGGAAATGCAAGCCAAGGAGCATGTTTTACGTATGCAAATTTTGGAAATGCAATATGAAATGACCAAATTCAATCGGGATATTGCGGAAATTAATAAGACTTTGGCGCTACAGGAGTTACACGTGCTGGCCAATAAGGGAATGAAACGAGCGTCAAATTAAAAAAATGAAGAGATGCAAACAGTATTTTGAGAAAATAATTTTTAATTAATTTAGGGATAAACTAATGAACATTTAGAGAAATAAGTTACTTTACAAATTTTTAAAAGATGAGTACATAATACAAAGTTCCTTGAAATGCAGATAAACATTTTTATCTTATTATATCGCTTCAATTATTTTTTTAGTGTATGATATTAGAAATATTTTAAATAATGTTGCAAGGATAATAAAAAATATAAGCAATGACAGAGATTATGCTGCATTAATTTCCGAAAATTGTCAATTAGCATTCTAAGGCTAGCCAAATAAGGGGAAAATTTGAAAACCCTTTCGGTAAAAAATTTGATGAAAAGTTTTGGAGAGATAAAAATTGAGAAATTTCAGATGGCTTGCCGAATGCATTCAATTCATTCATCGTAATTGGCGCCTTGTCTCAACATTTTTAGATTTTCTTTAAATCTTTAATATCAGCTTCGGAATCTGTAAGACAGGCCAAAGGCGATCTCGCGTAGGAGTTTTGGGGGTTCAAATCCGTCCGAGATTTCGTCTCTGTTAATCAAAGAATCGCTGAGGCAGTTAAATTGGCAAGGCAAGACCCGAAAACTTCGCGAAAATTGGGAAATTGTTAAGTTACCTCTTAAGATTAATTAAAAATGAAAAAAGGAGTCCGTAGGTTTAAGAAATCAGTGAATTATAAACTTGTACCACATTCAAATTTTACAATTGCCCTTTTTTTTAAATGAAAACAAAAATACATATGAAACTAGATCAAAACCATAATAATTTAATTAAATTAATTATGGAAATAATTTATTCACATTTTTCATAAGATATTCTTCTTCAAAAAATGACTTTCCTTACTCACTAATAGTAACCAACTTTTCGCACATATCGCGACACAAAACAGAACGCCAACACATTTGTGATTAGACAAATCGTGCCCAATCCGACATAGTCCAGCAAGAGGGTTTCCGGTGCTGATCTCAACGCGAATTCGTCCAGGACCTCCTGGCCCGTCTGAAAGCATGGCGTCGTGACGTTCCTGCAATCTGTAAGAGAGAAGTCGTAATTCCCAGTGCACGATTTTAATTTACATTTTTAAGAATGAAATTTTATTGAAGAATCACTTACCCACAGTCTTCACTTGACTCCAATAGTCAAACGACAGTCCTTCATACGAGTAGAAAAACAACGAAACAAACTTCAAAATCGGCACCGAATTCAAATTTAAATAGTATCCGCCACACAACAGGAATATTAAATCAAAAGGTGCCGAAATTTCCGAGGCCAAACGACCGGACTCAAAAAGGCTCGACAACAGTAGACCATAAGATATCGCCGTTAGCGATGCCACGGACAGCAGCAACGACATGCTGACGTATGTCATGAATCCATTTATGGTATTGGTCAAGGCGATCACTGTGCCCAGGAACAGGAACGATTGAGAGACAGCTTGAGGAATCCTTCGTAAAAACTGGGCCGTGTAGTATGCCGAAAGGCTGTACATATTTTCGCCCACTTCACGTCGTATCAGTGGTAACTGATTGGGAAATTCGTAGACCACTGCATAGGTTGAAGTGAAAATAATTTCGCAAGCAATCATAAAGAGAAGTCCTTGAATGTTTTGGATTGATGATTGATCGTACGGCTGGGTGTTTATGTAGACTATGCCGATTGTGATGGCGGTGATCTGAAGAGAACAAAAATTGAAATGAAAGACATTTTTGTAAATTTTTAATTACAGTGAAACCTCTATAAGTTGATTACCCAAGGGCGAGCAATTTTCGGTGAAATAGAGCGGGGGTGGTCAACTTAAGGAGGCTCGTTATGTTGAAGGTAAAATTTAAAGAAATGGTCAAGACAGAGAGTCGTCAATTTAGGGAGGTTCTACTGTACATTCGGTGGCTCAGTGGTAGAATTATCACTCTATCTCTGAGTTGCCGGAGCGTGGGTTCGAATCCCACTGTAACCATGGATGTTTGTGTTGTCCCTCTCTCGATCCCTTATCCTAATTTTCCTTCCGCCAAGGCAATGCTTGCATTAGAGGATTATCCCCTAAAAGCCTTAAAATCGACATAAAAAATACATACCAGTAGAAAAATTGTCTTGAAAAAATCCGCATAGAAGGCAGCTTTAAAATTTTTCGTCGATCGTCTTAGCAAATAGTAGACTTGTAGGAGCCATGAGATTTTCTTTCTGCAAAATTTTCCCTTTTATATAAATTTTACGAATACCAAAAATTAACAGTGAAGTCACTTACACAGAGTTGTCTAATCCAAATTGCATTGAATTTGTCCGATGTAGCTTACCGTTAACATGCACCACTTCTTGTTCGTAATTATTCCGGATAACATTTGACAGTTCAACCGACGTTTGTCCTTCCGACAGAAGTTTCAAATAGAAATCGGCAGGATTACAATTTCGTGGACAATAAATTCCTAATCTGTAGAAGAAAATTGAATTAGCTCAAGGACTCGTTTTGTTTGGGGCTCACTTTACTTCGAGAAAAATAAGTAGGCATCATCTGAACTTCCTTGATACACAACTCGTCCGGCACTCAGCAAAATTATGTGACTGAACAGCTCAAACACCTCCGAAGACGGCTGATGAATCGAACAAATAACTCCCTTCTGCGATCTAGTCGACATAAACGGTATCATATCCTTTTGGTCGTTTCGTGGAAAAATAGACATTTCCATATTGTTACAGTATACTTTGGACATCCAGGAGGTTTTTCGATGATCGGTCAAGTCCCGGAGAGTTTTTATTACCGAGAGGGCGTTGAAACTATCCAGACCGGTCGTGGGTTCGTCACAAAATACAAAAAGTGGATCACAGATAAGCTGTAAGTACATTTTGGAAATATTTTCGATAATTACGCAGTTTAATTTGGAAAATGTTCAAATGTAGATTTATCCGAACGCTGATCATTCGAACATCTGATTAACCAACCGGGGACACAGATTTTTTCTTGAATTTTCGAATTTTTATAACTATTTAAATATTTTGCCTTTTTTTGAATTTGAAGAATATTTAGAATCTACATTATGAGCTTTTCGAGAATTTGGAGAAAATCAAGAATTTGATAATTTTCAGAATCTGAGAATTTTTAGAATTTTCATTTTGAGGATTTCGAGAATTTGTATGCTTCGAGTATTTAAAGAATTTCGAGAATTTTGAGTCTTATGAATTTGGAGAGTTGCAAATTTTGCCAGTTTCGGGAATATACAGATATAAAGGGTTTCGAGACTTTTGACAGTTTTGAGATTTTTGCAAATTTTTAGTTTTGACAATTTTGCAAATTTTGAGTATTTTGAAAATTCTGGAAGTTTTGTGAATTTCACAATTTTTTTTTGTAAATTTTGAGTTTTGAGTATTATTTATATTTTGTAGATTTTGAGAATTTTTAGGAGTGTTGTGATAGTTGTAATTAAAGTATAAACAATTCGGGAATCGCTAAATTTTTTAGAATTTTAGGATTTTTTTTTAGAATTTTGAAAATTTGGAGAATATTGAGAATTAGAGTTTGGAGCATTTTGAGATTTTTGAAAATCATGAGAATTTTGAGAAATTCTCCAAATCTTGAGAAGCTTGAGAATTCTTAGAACTGCAAATTGTGTAAATTTTAAGAATTTTTATGATTTTGCAAATTTTGAGAATTTTAGGAAATGTGAGAGTTGAATGAAATAAAATTTTTTGAAATTTTTAGAATTTGCATTTTGAGATTTTCGAGAATGTTTAGAATTTGAGAATTTTTAGAATTTTTATTTTGACCATTTTGAGATTATTGAGAATTTTGAGAGCTTCGAGAATTTCAAGAATTTTGAGAATTGTCAATTTTAAGAGTTTCGGGAATTTTGTGAGTTTTGAGAATAGAGACGAGATGAAATGTAGATGCATTCATCACAATAAATGCGGCACACAGTGTGTACTTCGAGCCGATTTCGACCAATAGTGCATGGCGCCCCCATCTCCCATCAGATGCCTCTTCTTATGCGGCGCGTCATGCACTATTGGAAAAGGCATGATCGGACTCAGCCAGGCAGTGTGTTCGATCCTCTTATACAGGACACGCCATGCACTATTGGTCGAAACGGGCTCGAAGTACACACTTTGCCGCATTTATTGCGATGAATGCTTACAAGCGTGTAGTCCCACTATGGACAACGGTGGATGTCTCCAACAAGAGTTTCAATAATTCGTTTATAATTTTGAGAATTAGAATTTTAAACGTTTTGAAATCTTTCAAAATCATGAGTTTTGAGAATTTCTCAGAAATTGCGAAGTTTGAGCATTTTCAGAGATGCAAATTTAAAAAAATTGAAGAATTTTGAGATTTTTTGATAATTTTGACAAAACGTGAATTTTTTGAAAATTTTAAGAATTTTTAGTTTTGACAAATTTGAGAGTTTAATGAATTGGGAGAGTTTTGAAAATATTGAAAATTTAGAGTTTTGTGAATATTGGGAATTTGGAGAGAATTTTGTATTGTTTGAGAACAATCGAGAATTTCAAGAATTTTGAGTTTTGTGGATTTGAGAACTGCAAATTTTTGAGTTTTGGAATTTCAAGAGTTTTGAAAATTTCAAAAGTAATGACAATTCTGCAAATTTTGTTAATTTTAAAAGTTTCAAGAAATTTTGCTATTTTAAGAATTTTTGAAAATTTAGTTTAGAGAATTTTGGGAATTTTGAGAGGTTTTAAAATTTTGATACTTTTAAGAATTTTTTAAAATCCTGGTCGAAACCGGCTTGTACACACTGTGTGCCGTATTTACTGCAATGAATGCATACAAGCGTTTAGTCCCACTATGGACAAGTATGAGAATTTCTCAGAAGTTGCGAAGTTTGAGAATTTTTAGAGTTGCAAATTTCCAAATTTTAAGAATTTTTGATAGTTTTGACAAAACTTGAATATTTTGAAAAATTTTAGAATTTTTAGTTTTGAAAAATTTGAGAGTTTAATGAATTTGGAGAGTTTTGAGAATATTGAAAATTTCAAGTTTTGTGAATATTGGGAATTTTGAGAAAATTTTGTATATTCTGAGTACATATTTGGAGAATTTTGAGAAATTTGAGAGTTTAATGAAATGGATAGTTTCGAAGTTTTTGGAATTTGCATTTTCAGATTTTTGAGAAAAGCGAGAATTTGCAGAATTGAAATTTTTTTAGAATTTTCATTTTGGGAATTTAATGCATTTCGAGAATTTTTAGAACAATGGAGAATTTCATGAATTTTGTGTTTAGTGGATTTGAGAACTACAAATTTTAAATTTTGGAAATTTCAAGAGTTTTAAAATTTTTAAAAGTTTTGAGAATTTTAAAAGTTTTAAGAAATTTGACTATTTTAGGAATTTTTGTAAACTTAGAGTTTTGAGAATTTTGGAAATTTTGAGGAGTTTGAAAATTTTGATAATTTTAAAAATGTTTTAAAATACTGGTCGAAACTGGCTTGAATTACACACTGTGTGCCACATTTATAGCGATGAATGCATACAAGTGTGTAGTCCCACTATGGACAAGTAGGATGGAGTACTGAGTGTATTTGAGAACGGCAAATTTTGAGAGCTTTGGGAATTTCGAGAGTTCTAATAATTTTAAAAGTAATGAGAATTTTGTAAATTTTGAGAATTTAAAAAATGTTGAGAAATTTGACAATTTTAAGATTTTTTTTTTTAATTTGAGTTTTAAGAATTTTGAAAATTTGGAGAATTTGGAAGATTTTGTGAGGATTTCGAAAATTTTGAGAATTTTCAGAGTTTTGAAAACTGATAATTTTAAAAAATTTTTAAAATTCTGAAAATTTGTGGTAAAGTTTTTAAATTTATAAGAAATTCGAAAATTTGTATAATTTTATTTTTTTTTTTAATTTGGAGAATTTTGCAAATATAATTTAATACATTTTGAGATTTTTGAAAAATCTGATATTTTTTTTTAAATCCTGAGACTTTTTAGAATCACATTTTTTGATAATTTAGAAAATTTTAAGAATTTTGAAAGTTTTGAGAATATCAAGAATTTTTATGATTTTGAGAATTTTGCATTTTTTTATTTTTTGAGAGTTTTGAGAAATTTGAGTGTCTATACAGGGTGTCCCGCAACTGGTTAGCCATAGACCAATGGTAGACTCTACAGGATGTTTTAGGAAAAATGTCGCCAAAATTATTTATCTAGCTTTTACCGTTAAGGAGTAATTGCCTTTTTTGTGATTCTTGTCAAAAAACACGGCTTGTTTCGAAAAACTCCTATTTTCTAGCTTCCACTTTAGCCAAATCACTGTTTTTCATATTCCTCTGAAAGTACATAAAATTTCCAATAAAAGGACATATCGAACGTTTCGAACGGTTTCGTATCTTCCGAAATACCACGTTTTGAACTTTGCAGAAATGTCAATTTCAATTTTTAATGTCAAAATTAAACCCGAATTTCGTAACGGGACATTGTAGTGGCAAATCTGCAAAGTTGACAAAAGTTGGCGTAGTATCTTAGCTTTCGAACGGCATATAAGAATAAAGCACATAGTCATCCAGTTTCTGAATAATATGTATAAATGAAAAAAAACATAGTCTGCAAATGTACCAAACCGACTTCAATCTTGAAAAGGAAGTAAAATTTTTACATCAAGCATAGACTTGGTTGTTATGCATTATGAAAAAATACTTTTCGCTATTATTGTAGATGCTAATTATAACGGTAAGTATAAACAAATTTGTTTTATGTGTTGAATTATTTGTACGAAGGTTCGCTGTGTACACATTAATATTGTGAGAGTATTTTTCATTTTCATCGTCTAAAAAAGGATAAACATTTTAATTTGTCAGGTATTAATTAGTGTCCTTTTATGTCCTTTTTCAGAGTTTTCCAATCCTTAGCAAATTTAATGATAGAACCTTAGATTCTAAAAAATGAAAAAGGAAGCGGCAACTTGAATTATTCGCGTAGTTATTGCTTTGGAAAGATACTGATGATTACGGGAAACACGAAAATTTTCCATTCAAACGCGATTTATTCCGTTTAGGGTCCTTGAAATAGGAATCAAACACCGCATATGTAATGAACTCGGCGTCCCCTTTCATATGATACCCCGCATGCCGACCTCCAGTCAAAGATTAAATAGTGTCCTTTTTGGGACGTTTCCGATCAAATTTATTCTAGTAAAATGAGTTTTAGACTCCTGGGGCCCCACTGATTCAAGACCAAAAAAAATAGCCTTACTGTATTTTTTTTCTATTGGAAATGCCTATATGACTGAACTATTTCCAAGTAAAAGCAAGATCTCGGAAGATACGAAATCGTTCGAAACGTTCGATATGTCCTTTGATTGGAAATTTTGTGTACTTTTAGAAGAATATGAAAAACATTGATTTGGCTAAAGTGGAAGCTAGAAAATTGGAGTTTTTCGAAGAAAGTCGTGTTTTTTGACAAGAATCACAAAAAAGGCAATTACTCCTTAACGGTAAAAGCTAGAGAAATAATTTTGGCGACATTTTTCCTAAAATATCCTGTAGAGTCTACCATTGGTCTATGGCTAACCAGTTGCGGGACACCCTGTAGAATTTTGAGGGTTTTGAGATTATTGGGAGTTTTCATAATTTTGTGTATTTTTAGTATTTGAAGAATTTAGAGAAATTTGACAGTTTTAAGATTTTTAATTTTTAATCAGCATTTTCATATTTTGTCCCGTAATTTTGAAGATCTTCAAGTGTCTGAAGAAAGCGATATCTCGTCAGCATAGCACATATATTTGTCCCGTAAGTTTGAAGATCTTTAACTGTCTAAAGGAAACTATATCTCGTCAGCATATCACTTAATTGCTTTGAATTTCACGTTTTCATTCAATTTTTATTAGAGAGTTTTAGCATATCGTTTAGAATAAAACGACATAATTTGACATTCCATATAAAAATTTGCTTGCTTACCGTATACGAAACAAAATATCTTAATTTTGCATGTCCTAAGTAGGCATAGGTGTAAAAAACGACAAATTATTTCGCCAATTTCGAATGTTTCCAGAGCATCAAATACATATACGGAAATACACCCATGCCTACTTGGGACATGCAAAATTAAGATATGTATTTTGTTTCGTATACGGTAAGTAAGCGATTTTTTATATGGAATGTCAAATTATGTCGCTTTATTTCAGAAGATAAGCTAAAACTCTCTATTGTTTCGCACATTTTTGACTTTTTGCCTGAATGAAAAAATAAAAAAAATAGGGAAACTCTATTAACCCAGCTTTTGGTTATCCGAACCACCCCTGCCGACATTAGTTCGGATACTCGACGCTCTACTGTAGTACATACCTCTTCAGCCAGACCAAGTCGCCTTCGTTCACCGCCCGACAGTCGAGACACAACCGTTCCGCAATTTTTTGCCAAACCGACTTTTGTCAGTAGGGCATCGACTAGCTGCAGCTTTTCGTAACGAGACACTCGTTTGTCCATTTTAAAGTGACACTAGAAAAACATTTTTTCAAATTAATTTATTTGCAAAAATAACCACCTACGCACCTACCATGAAATAAAGATGCTCCTGAGCGCTAAGATTTTGAACGCAAATGTCATACTGTGGTAGGTAACTTGTGTTCTGGGTCATACTCTGACGATCGACCTGCACTCCATTGAGGAAAATGTCGCCTTTGACGTTGCCTTTCAGTCGTTGTGATATTGCGGCCAATAGGGTGGTTTTTCCAGATCCACTACAACAAGGGGAGAGAAATTACAAATAATTTTAAATTATTTCATTTTGGACCAAGACCAAGCGCAATGGGAATTAAATGGTCAATGTAAGAGCACGTTGCGGCGCACATTTTGCTTCATATTTTGGAGTCCTATGGCTCCGTTCGATGTTCGAAAGTTACAGTGATTCAAGGCCTAAAAGCGATGTAAATTTTTCGAAAAATGCTTATTCATGAAGATAGTAAAAGGCATAAAATAGTTTGGACTCATTAATTGTACAATTTATCGTAGACACTCATTTTTCATAGTTCACAAGTAAGTCAATGTCAATCTCTAAATAGTTACAGAGCTAAGAGGGATAGATGCTAGATACACGTGCTATCTCTGGATACATCCTTATCGCATAGTGTTCAGACAAATTTACTTTTTTTCTTATTATGTAAATTTAAAATATATATAAACGAGAGAATTAATAAAAAGTGTGTATGTATCACTCACCTTGGCCCCAAAATTGCCACCAAATTTCCCGAATGTATTGACCCGGTCACTGTAAAAATCAAACACAAATTAAAAAAAAAATATTTTTCTTATATATAAAAAAAATCACAAACACACACACCATTATCAAGCACCACTAAATCCTCATATGGGGTCCTTTTGAAAATATTAAGAAATCCACCCGCGGTGCTTCTTTTTCGTTGCGACACAGTGTATCGTAAATTTTGCCATTCCAACGTATTGCAATTGTGTCGCATTTGGCCTCAAACTCGACAAAAAAAATATTAATTTGTAATCAATTATTATGACTATCAATGCAAACACGTAATTAATTTTATAATGTGATTATTTTAGTATCTTTTAAATCAGTTCTATAATAGGTATTTGCAAAAAACACACACAACACACACTTGATTGCACAAGGTTCAAAATTAGTCTAAAATGCATCCAGCATCCGATGATGATACACTTTCAAAAGTCTTTCCGTGGCTGAATGGCGCTCTCGCATCTCATCTTTTGAGACTTGTTTAGACTTTTCTTATCACAGTTTTCTGTCTGCGGTTTTGATTATGATGTACGTACACAGACTCATAATAGAAATAGTATGAATGCCAGGGAAATTGTCGCGAGTCGCGACAAATACCGCGCAAGGCGACAACTGATAGGCTATCTCGCGGAGTTGCATTGGATGATAGTAGTAGATAGATCTTACTTTTGGAAGCAGGAGATCTGGGTCTGGATAAGTCGGATCTATAACTACATACACTCATTGAGAAGAAAAAATGTAGATCGGAGGACGCAGTGTCTATCTTTTTTTGAGTTTCAATTTGACCTATTTTAATCTAAGGGCTCGTCCGTAATAAATATTTGGGATAACTGAAAAAAATGTCGTACGAATGGGAAAGGGTCGGACTTCTCATCAATAGAATGTATCTTGGTTGTGGAAAAATACAGAAAAATTCAAAAATCAGTGGTCTAATCAATACACAAATTTATGTTCGAACTGCATTGGGCTATAGGGATTTATTAGTCACAGAAGAATCCGATTTCATCAGAATTTTCTAACTTATTTTTGTATATTTTTCAAAAGTGAAAGGTTAAATGGAAGAAAACATCAGAAGCTAAGACTTTCTGTGAATATTGATGTGTGAAAAAATTGAGGTAGAAATAAATTTTTCTGGTGTGAGATCATTGTAATGTCATACGCAATACATGTTGATTTTACATGAGACACATGTGTAAATGTCTGCCTTTACAACTTTAACAGGTTATGGGCCCACGATTAGCTCATAATTAAGATGAAAATATAAAAATAAATCAATAAATAGATAATAAAAAAATATAATAGTTTTGGAAATAGTGGTGGCTAGAGAGGTTCAACAATCCAAATGCTTCCGATGCTCTAAGATTTCATGAACAGGGACTATCTAAACGGAAACGTAAATTTCGAACGCTGTCACTATCCCTTCCGTTACAAAGTTTAACATTTCATTATTAATGTTGGTGTATTTCTTGTTGAATGTATCCACTACTCAACTTTGGACTTTTTTCTCTGTCAAATGTTTAAAACAAAATCAAATAGCGACAATATTTAACATTTTAATTTATCATTGTTTTTTTTTTGCGGGTTTACCTTTACGATTGACCACGAAAGTCTCTAATGCTCAGTTTTGCGAATTTTGTTTGTTTCAAAAGGTATCGCCTCGTAACGACAACAGCATGTTGATAATGTTATTTATCTGGTGTTGAAGAAAAAAAATATTCAGAACTGAATCTTCTATGGCATTTGAAAAAAATTTGAAAAAGAAATATACACAAATTTGCAAGCCCCTTAAATCAACCGCCCAAGTCCCCAGTCTACTTACCCTATTGGTAAATCCGCTACTGCACAAATCGTGAAACAAAAAAAAAGGGTTGCTTATCAACCAGCAAGGTATCATTGGGTGCGGTTCTGAAACGGAACAGTTGCGAATGTTCCGATAACATGTTCCGTTCTTTTTCATAGCTACCGACCATTACGGATCGGAAACTTCTCCTTACAAACAGATCTTCTAAGCGCCCCCTTGCGAGGCATAGCTTGATTGATTGAAAGAAGTTTACAATCTGCTGTTGAACCGTGCAGTTCCGCAATCATTTATTTATTAAACTACCATATTTATACTCAAAATAAAATGTATTTGCATCTCGTTTAAAACTGGACATTTTAATTTTCGAACAAAACGTATCAGCTGTGATGTGTTAAATGTCACAGAGATGAGCAAAAAGGCTCTTATTATTATTTTCCGAATTCTGAATAAATAAAAGAGCTTTTAACCCTCGGATGGTTCAGGTAAATTTTACATACGTAAATGGTTCAGTGGGGTCTGACAGACCCCAAGGCAAAAATCGCACTAAAACTTAAATTTTTGCTTTTTTGGCACATTTGTTTGAACTAGAAGTAACTGTGAAGCCTTTTGATTAAGTGGTATATAGAAAAATGGAATTCGGACAGTAGTTTTTAGTATGTGGAAGAAAAAATTAGGTGGGGTCAAATTTGAGGGTAATTTGAACTTATCACAAATAAATCAATATAAAAACTAAAACTTTAACACAATTTTATTTTAATTAGCCAAAACGTAATACTAATTAGCAAAGATAAGTACATCAACATTTTTTAGCTAAGGTTAATATTTTTTCTTAAATCGGGATCCAAAGTTAATCAATATTTAGAGCCTTCTTCTTCACCGCTTTTTCCTCGATGGTCTTCGCAGATTGGCTTTTTGCACTCGTTGCAATTGTATTTTGTCTTCCGATCATTTGCTCGTGGGCATAGAAAACATTTTTGCCTCTTTGGGGGACCATTTGACCACATTGGGGGACCTGGGACATCAGCCCCCAAAGGGGTGCGGCAAGCTGAACAATGCACAAAATGTCTTCAATATTTTGCACTGTGCTTCGGCGAATATTGCCCGTTGATTTCCTCCTTCTTAGAACAGGTTCGACAAGTGTATAGACAAGTTCGCTCAGGAAGCTTTATGTATTATGTAAAATACCCACCTAATTATTACGCTCATAAAAGTCATTAACTTATGTCTTGACTTAAAAACATACGATAATGACACAATAGTGAAAAGAGATCCCCATAAATTAAAACCAGGTAAAAAGCGGCATAATTTTGAATGAATTGAGTACAAAATTTAAAAACCCCTACAAACACCCTAAATTTTCCATTTCTTTCAAAATTAACATATCTAATTTCCCAAATGTACTCTAATTACAAAGTTTCAACCGTTCCCGACTATTATTATTACATTTTATCGTTTTCCAAATACCATACTTTGAATATTTCCCACAAAACGAAAAATTTACTTTTGCAAAAAATACATACGTAAATGGTTCGTGGGGTCTGACAGGCACCAGAGTACTTTCAAAGTACTATAACTTATTAACAAAATCACAGATTCAAAAAAAATTCATGCTTAAATGAACGTATGTGACACATACTTAAATTACATATGCATCAAAATACCATTCAACAAGTTTTTCCATGAAAATTTTAAGATTTTAATTTCTCTGAGGTCTGTCAGACCCCACTGAACCATCCGAAGGTTAAGTTCCTCTTTAAAAAGAAACTTATTGCAGAATGATGTCGTAATTTCGTTCAGTTCCTCTTCTTTTTATCACAATGAAAGATTTGCTTGCATGATCTCTAATTCCTGTCAAAGGGAAGGGCTGGCTTGTTCTGCTATCCATAGTCATAAGGAGAAGTTTGGTGTTTCTGATAATTTCGGCTACATTTTTGTACGGATGAAGTGTCGCTAGTGGTAATAAAAAGAAAATTCTTCTTTCAAGAACTGAAAGCGAAATGTTCTAAAAATCGGTACCTTGAATTCCCCCGACCACATTGCCATACCAGTTGGCCGAATACCGAACAAATGGTAAAATTGAACTCCCCACCATCTCTGCTCCTCTTAGGCGTGTGTTTTCCACAACTTTGATCTTTTGCGCGCATTTTACCTAACCCGGATCAGCGCGGTGGCGGCGTAATATTTTGGTTTAGTCTGTTGAATCAGAGGAAATCATTCCACTAAATAAATATTGAACCTCCGACAAAATCATAAGAAATAACTAGTTGGATAAAGACTGAGCACATAAAAGCGTTAAAAAAATATCCTGTGTTAAACTTCTTGCCCACAGCCACCCTTTTGATTTGTTTGTACGGATTTACCTAAATTGGAGCAAATATATATTTTTTTAAGTTAAACCCATTAAGTTCACACACATTGAATACCGTGGAAAACCGAATGTCAACGCCAGATATTATTACTTATCCTTCTCATGAGATACATTTGGGAGCGGTGCCTGAAGTGTCACTGAGATGCATAAGTGAAGAACTGTGTGTCACCGTTATTTCACAGCTTCAAATACTAGTAACGATTTATTAATGAAGACGAATCTACGAAAAGGCCACTTAGAATCGTTTAAGAAAACTGTTTAAAAAACGATAAAATTATGATCCGCAAAGTCCAAGATTTTTTATATATTTTAAAATAATTTCAAAACACCTTAATTGACTTTGCTTATACATTTTTATTTGGATGCATTTCGACTTTTATGTCATCCTCAGCGAGTACAAAATTTATGCTGAGTAGTGCAAAATTTATACTGAGTACACCGAGAAAAATAACGTCCCTTAAAATTAACTCGATATCCTTTTGAAATCGAGTTACATTCCTATTAAATATAATCCTTTCCTTTTAAATATATATCGCTTTAATTCAAATTCATTCTTTTTAAATTAATGGGAAATCCTTTAAATCCAAATTTTCAATAGTTTTTTTTTTGTTTTGTTTACACTCGCAGTTGGTTGGCAGTGTGGTAGAGCGATGTCACAATGTATGGTGTGAATTATAAACGTCGTCCCGTATAGTCTGTGTGGTGTAGTAGGTAGGGGCGTTAGTCTTCAAATCATAGGGTCGCGGGATCGAATCCCACTGTAGGTAGGTAATTTATTATGCATTTTAGAGCGTAAAGAGGTAAATGAAATGTCGCCAACACCTATAGCGAGGTCAGTTATACAAAACTCATTTATGAGTAATTTTCACAGGGAAAGAACACCCTGTGAAAATTACTCCTTTTGGTGTAATTTAAAGTATTCTTTTGAGTTCATGCATTTGGATAAATAATAAGAAAAATCCTTTAATTTTAAATAAAATGATATCCCTTTAAAACAAAGAATCTATCCTTTTAAATTAAAAGGAAATCCTTTCGATTTATGGTTGTGACCTGATTAAATTGACACTGCATCACTTTATTTTAAAGTGATTATAGATAGACTTTCAAAAGGAATATCTTATTAGTTCAAAGGGAAATCCGTTTGAAATAAAGGGATTATACAATGTTTCAAACGGAAACAAATATGAAGCAAAATCATATTTGAATCTCTTTGAATCATATGCGTATTTTTTGAATTTACAGGATTTTTTTTCTCAGTGAGTATAAATTTTGTACTCGCTGAGGATGACATAAAAGTCGAAATGCATCCAAATAAAAAATTTATAGTATTTCCCAATTGAAAGAATCCTTATCCCAAATGAAAAAATCCCTATCCAAAATGAAAAGATCCATATCCCAAATGAAAAAATCCTTATCCCAAATAAAAAAATCCCTATCCCAAATGAAAAAATCCATATCCCAAATGAAAAAATCCATATCCCAAATGAAAATATCCTTATCCCAAATGAAAAACTCCTTATCCCGAAAGAAAAAATCCTTATCCCAAATGAAAAATCCTTGTGTTTGAATTAAAATAAAATGAATTTAGGGGTGTTTTAAGTTGTTTCTTGCATTGAATTATGAGCTGTGGTTGATGTTATTGATGATATGAATAGGATTGGCTTCGTGGGGTTGGCTAATGCAATTGCCGTGGTTGGACATTTATGCAATTTTACGTACGTAAAGTTCCTTGTGTGTGGCTGGCTTTTGATATTCTTCACATACGCATACCGATCGTCATCAAATTTGGTAGGAATGTAGAATGGTAACAGTCATTGGCACGAAATACTAAGAACCAAATATTAATACAATTCTACACATTCCTACCAAATTTCATGACGAACGGTTTTGCCGTTCGTTACTTATTTAGTGAATAAATTTTCAAGTCTCCGGGACACCTTATTATCTTTACCCTACCACCTTCTAAGTATTTCGTGCCAAAGACTGTTACCATTCTACACATTCCAACCAAATTTCGTGACGATCGGTTCAGCCGTTCGCGACTTATTTAGTGAATTTTTTTTTTCAAATCTCCGGGACACCTTGTTATCTTTGTCCTACACACTTGTTAGTATTTCCTGCCAAAGACTGCTACCATTCTATACATTCCTACCAAATTTCATGACGATCCGTTGGCGAGTTATTTAGTGAAAAAAATTTCTAATCTCCGGGACACCCTCTTATCCCTGTCCTACCAACTTCTTAGTATTTCGTGCCAATGACTGTTACCATTCTACATTCCTACCAAATTTGATGACGATCGGTATGCGTATGTGAAGAATATCAAAAGCCAGCCACAAACAAGGAACTTTACGTACGAGTACAAAATTGCATAAATGTCCAACCACGGCAATTGCATTAGCCAACCCCACGAAGCCAATCCTATTCATATCATCAATAACATCAACCACACCTCATAACTCAATGCAAGAAACAACTTAAAACACCCCTAAATTCATTTTATTTTAATTCACACACAAGGATTTTTCATTTGGGATAAGGATTTTTTCTTTTGGGATAAGGAGTATTTCATTTGGGATAGGGATTTTTTCATTTGGGATATGGATTTTTTCATTTGGGATATGGATTTTTTTATTTGGGATAGGGATTTTTTCATTTGGGATAAGGATTCTTGCAATTGGGAAATACTATATAATCAAAGTCAATTAAGGTGTTTTGAAATTATTTTAAAACACTTAGAATCGATTCTTTGTGTGCTAAAATTCAAAACCTAGCACTGTTTTTTTCTTGTCTCTTGGTCTGACAATTTTTTAATAAAGAGTTTCATAAAATGTGCAATGGGCAAATAAATGTTAAAAATCCAGATTGGAGAACCGATTAAGAAAATAAATTTCATAAATTGATAACTTTTAATCCAAAATATTAATCACCTCTTCATACTAAAATTGAGACGGCTGATTTTCAAAAGAGTTTTAGGCATCTGAATATCAGAGGGAAGAGAGACATTTTTTGTTATATTATGATCTTTCAGCAACGGTTGATTAAAAGATTTGATTTGTTCATTCTACGACTTTTTGGAAAATTTGAAAATCAACGTTCCTTGTTTAAAAAAAAAAAATAATTATTATTTTTCTTGAATAAATGACAGTTACAATTTTGTATACAAGTAAAAGTTTGCAGTAAGTTAATTTAATTTAAAAGATTGTTCTCCCAAAAATGTTCAGACTACCAATAACAAAACTAATAACATGCCGTTGGAAAGCAATCACATTAAAGCAACTTTGCAGATTCGTTAGTTAAAACTACCGTTATAACATTTGTTTTTAAAGTATTCAATGAAAAATCTAATTTTAAATTTCTTTAAAGATATAAAAACTGTATCTTAGAAGTGACGTTGATAGAAAAGTATTTGAAATCGAAAAAATGGTTTATTCGAAAGTTCAAGTAAATTCAAAGTTTGTTTTTAAATTTTGTAATTACGTATAGGTATCAATTTAAATAAGTATGGCGTTGGTTCGAACCCCACTGTGTTTGAATTTTCGTGTCGATATGTTATCCCACGGCAGCCATCGTGGAACTGATGTGTTACAACGACCAAGTGCTGCCAAAATTACTCGATTTGAGACTAGAAATCTCTTCTACAACAACGACATAACATGTACTATCTACATCAATTTGCCTGGTTTAGTACCAAAGGGACGACAATTTGTCCTCTCGCCCGGGGCGGCTTAATTGCTAGAGCGGGCGACAACCCTTATGCAAAGCACACGATATTGGTTCGTTGGATTTGCTTAAATTATAAAAAAAAAAAACAGTTTCTGTCCGGCGATTAAAAAGGGATTCTTCTAATGTAAAATCCGTAAATAAAACAATTTCAAAAACTCTATTTCCTTAATTTATCTATTTTCATAATTTCCTAATTTTCCTCCATATTTATTATACTTGCTTGATATGTTTATACATATTTTATTGTTTTTTATACTTATTTTATACATTAAATTTAACAGTTTGCATCATTTACTTTTCCATTTGTTTGTTTTTAAATATATTTTGTTTATTTGTATAACATGCGATAGTAAATCTACACTGATATAAAAATTATTACAAACGACCGGTACGACGACAACATAATTTATATTCGACGCACAATAACCAATGTTAATACATGTATTACGCATTTACGAGTATGGTATAATTATTTTCAACGAATATGTTTTTCTCTTTCCTTTTTTTTTGTAAATAAGTATTATAAATGCTATACACTATATTTTATAAATTGTTTATATAATATTAATGTAGTAAAAATTGCACAACGTCGAGCAAAAAAAATGAAAAGGCACGTTCGAATCCGCGTGATGAGAAATATTATTCATTCTTCTTCTTCTTTTTTTAAACAGGAACAAAACAAGTAAAAAATACAATACACAATAAGTATATAAAATAATATTCAATGTGTCAGCATAAACAGGATCTTCTATCCGTATTGGGTGCTTGTGAGCCGCCACCACCCATATTGCCCAGGGCGAATCTATCGTTGTCGATTATGTCCGCTTGTGTTATCAGCTTGTCGTTGAGCAGAATCTGAAATAAATAACCCGAAAAAAAAATAAATTAAATTTATGTATGAAAATATGTACATAATTCAAAGATTTCAAGAAAATAGACTAAATGCAAAAAAATCATCTTATGAATGTGGTTCTTATCAAGTAATGAAATGCATATCAAAAAGGGATGGAATCTTAGGGAAATACTGAATTTACGATTTTGTTGATTTGATGCGATTATAAATTTAATATAATTTGTTTCCAGTGACGAATTGTTAGGCTATTAATTTTATGATTAATTTGATCTTTCACACGCCGTGCTGTAGTTGAAGTATACCCGTAGCTTTGAAATCACGCCGCCGTTCGCCATTTTTGTTTATGCATGTTTAATTAGAGTTTAAATATGGTTGACATTCGGAGTCAATCTTAATGGGTGGTAGAAATTATTGTTGTGCCGTGGCGAGTCGTAGTTTATATAAGACGGGCTTAGGGAATGAGTCAGTAAAATTAAAATCTAAATAATTTCAAACTGGCAAAGGAAATTTCGTAACATATCAGAAATCACTTGAAATTTTTCGCAGCCTAATCACAATCTGCAAATTGAACCAACTAAATTTTTAAGATAAATAAATTTTTAAAAATTACTTTCTTCACAATTTTAATACGGTCAAAAAAATTACAGAAAGATTTATTAGAGTGTTGGAAAAAATTTGGAACAATTTAGCTGCACATACACTGTAGGTTTGATGAATAAACTTTGTTTTCTGCAATGGGATTTTTTTTTTGAGAAAAATTTTTCTCGTGGTTCGGCGGGCCCAAAAATATTTTTTTTTTCGCAATGCGACTTTCAAACAGTCGTTTAACTGTGAATCTACAGAATTTCTAGAGTTATAGAAAAAAATTAAAATAACAATAAGAAAATTTACAAAACTAGGGGCCCTATCATGTAATTCGATTCGAAAGGAATTGCTTTCGAAACGACTAAAGTGGTATCATGTAACTCGCAAACGAATAACATCTATTCGAAAGTAATAGGACTTTCGTCTTTCGACCAAACGAATCGGAAATCCCCTATCATGTAATTCGAAAGCGTGCGAGAATGTGGACTATTCCACCGAAAATTCATTCGAAAGGTAGGGTACTCTCGAAAAGCAATCGTTTATACATATGTTTTGTTTTAAGTGAAGATTGAGTCCCACAAAAATTAGTGTAATGGACTTCTTAAGACAGAGACTATAAATTTTCCTCGAAATAATCAATTTATAACACGAATAGAAAAATGTTGTATTCCGGGAATTTTCGTTTATTTTTTAAAGCTAGACCAGCTAGGAGGACAAGATGAATTGAATAACTTCGGTTTAACAAAAATGGACTTCAGAATTCAAATGAAATTTAAGAATTTTTCTTAAAAATAAAAGTTTTCGTATATGAATATTTACACTTTATTTACATACAGTCTCCCGTCTGACCCGATACACTGAATTCGAGCGTGTGTTCGAATCCCAATCGCGACTCGAACAATTTCTCGTCTTTTCTCCGTCACTATTTCACTTTTTTTAACCGAATACTACAAAATTGCTATATTTTAAATTATAATTTATATTCTTTTTTACACCGAAACACTAAAATGTTATCTTAAACATAAAAATATTAAATTTGACTTCGAGTCATGTGACATGGTCTACTACGTTAGTCGATTGAGTCTAGTACATGAAGGGAATTTTGGCTAATTCATGAGGCAATACCAATTACTCGAAACGAAAGAGTTACATGATACCCAATTGCTTTCGAATCGAATACGAAAATGCCGCCTCTTTCGTTTTCGTTTCGAATTACATGATAGGGCCCTAGGTTTTCATACGAATACACTGCAAGACGAGCCAGGTGGTTGCGTTTTCAAAACAGACGCGTTCAAACATGTAAATTTTTTAAGTTCAATTTAACTGAAAGCTAAATGGATGAAGCTTTTTGAAAAAGTCGAAAGACGACCTAGGTGGTTGCGTTTTCAAAACAGACAAAACAGTCATATTAGCATTTCAAATAGAAAAGTAGAGTAAGGCTAATTTTTGTTGTTCTTTAATCAGGGCTCCCAGAAATCTAAAACTCATTTTGCTAAAAAAAAATGTTGATCGGAAAGGTCCCAAAAAGGATAAAAAAGGATACTCGTTAATCCTTGACCGGAGGTCGGCATGCGGTGTATCATATCAAAGGGGACGCCGAATACATTACATATCCGGTATTTGTTTCCTGTTTCTAGGACCCTCAACGGAATAAATCGAACTTAAATGGAAAATTATCGCGTTTTCCGTGTACCTTACCTACCCAAGTAACAATTTCATCCCTATATTACTTCGTAAAATATTCAGTTCTAACAATAATAGGGGCACTTTACAGGGTATAACCACTGAATAATAGTCCATATGGCATTTGGCGCCGTTTTTTAATCAAATAGAACCTTATTGTAGCACTAAATTATGCTTCAAAAAAAGCGTACGCCATTTGATTTATATCATCATTTTCTGTCATTGAACGAATTTGAAAAAAAAAATGAAACACAAAATTTCCGCAGCTAGCATCGAACTTGTGTCTGTTGGTTGCCCATCCTACACGCTACCACTCAGCCAACCTCACATATAGTCAGCGTTACTCGTAAACACTACAAATGGTTAATTGCTTCTATAGAAATGCTTGACAATTCTTTATCGAACCTTCTGCAATGCACCCTAAATCTATAAATTTATCAATAAAATAGGGTAAATTTCTGCGGAGAGATCACCTTAATTGGTTCCGAAGATAACAATAAGTGAGTAAGTGTGGGTTTCATGCAAGATTTCAAGGATTTCTATTCAAGAAATTATTAGACCACTTCATAAGTGTCAATTCATTAAGAAATCACAAAGTCCATCCTTCTATAAATCTACGGTGAACAATTTATGGGTGACCATACTATAAAAATTAAACCGACTGTGCTATAGATATGTGCATGTGAGTTAACTTAGAGAGACTATTGTGTGTGCTGTATTTAAAGGAGTATCTTTTTAGGTTAACGTTTAGAGACAGTTTTATCGAAGTTTTATACCACCATCTTTAAATTTCTTCCATAATGATGACAGAAGCTTTCCGGAAAATACTTTAAGGATGTTTTATCGGATAAAAATATTACTTTAAGAGATGTCACACGATAAATGAATTTCGTGGTACTATATGATTGCTACAGTGTAAAGTGCTTCTTTAAAGCCAATTAATTGCTGCTTGGGTAGCTACGAGAATAATTCAAGTTGTCACTACTTTTCTCACTTTTCAGAATCTATAATATCAAAAGATTCTACGATTAAATTTGCTAGGAAAAAAATTGATCGGAAAGCTCTGAAACATAAAAGGACACTAATTATAAACCTTGATCGAACGTGGGCACGCGGGGTGTCATATCAAAAAGGACATCAAGTGCATTGCATATCCGGTGTTCGTTTCCTGTTTCCTGGAAACTAAATGGAAAAATTCGGGCTTAACCTTCGGGCGGGCGCAATGCATCTGACAGATTAAGTGATCCGTTTTTGTTGCGCCAATTACCGATATGAAAACGGAGTGAACTGAAACTAACAGTAGCTTAATCTTTATCGATCAACTACCCAAAGCAGTTTTTAGTTTTTATCGACCATATGTCTGAAGGCCGGGAGGGATGAAATAATCTCCCAGATTATGTTATTTTCTCTTTTTCTATGAAAATTTTCACTTTTTATACTCGTCACATTGCATTTTAACGTTGTGTTGAACTTTTTGACTTGAAAATGGTTCAATTCCGTGTTTTTAGTTAATGAAGTTGAAATTTTTGATACTGTCGAGTTGTTGGTGGTTTTTTAAATATTGAAACGATTTAAATCGGAATATTCTGAGAAAATTGAAAATGTGAAGGGTATAAACATTTGAGAGCCAGTTTTTGTTTCTACAATTTCGTAGAACTGTTTCAAAAAGACAATTCAACAATAAATTAGAGTTTAAAATATGCAGAAATTCAGTGTCATCAATTTTTCTGTATTTAATCTGTCAGATGCATTGCGCCCGATCGTGTTAGGATTAGTATTGCGCCCGCTGGAAGGTTAAATAGAAAATGACGGATTTGAAAATATACTGATACGGGAAATACGAAAATGTTCTCCATTGAGGGTCCTTGAAACAAGTAACAAACGCCGGACATGGAATGTACTCGACGTCTTCTTTGATATGACACCCCGCATGCCCACGTTCGAGGTGTTCGAGGTTCAAGGTGTGTAATTAGTGACTTTTTATGTCCTTTTCAGAGCTTTCCGATCAACTTTTCTTTTTAGCAAATTTAATCGTAGAATCTTCAGCTATTATAGATTCTGAAAATTGAGAAAAGTAGTGACAACTTGAATTATTCTCGTAGCTATGGCTTTGGAAATGTACACGGAAAACACGATAATTTTCCATTTGAGCTCGATTTATTCCGTTGAGGGTCCTAAAAACAGGAAACAAATACCAGATATGTAATGTATTCAGCGTTCCCTTTGATATGATACCCCGCATGCCGACCTCTGGTCAAGGATTAAATAGTATCCTTTTTTGTCCTTTTTGGGACCTTTCTGATCAAAACTGTTTTTTGCAAAATGAGTTTTAGATTTCTCGGAGCCCATTGATTTAAAAACAACAAAAATTAGCCTTACTCAATTTTTTTCTATTTGAAATGCTAATATGACTGGACTAACGTCTGTTTTGAAAACGCAACCACCTAGGTCGTCTTTCGGTCCAGATTCCTACTCACCTTGACCAATTTAGACTTTTTCAAAAAGCTTCATCCATTTAGCTTTCAGTTAAATTGAACTTAAAAAATTTACATGTTTGAACGCGTCTGTTTTGAAAACGCAACTACCTGGCTCGTCTTGCAGTGTGGATTTTAACTCATCCCGTCCTGCTTGAGACTTTGTAAAAAAATCAGCCGTTTAGCTTTCGGTTAAATGGAACCCATAAATTTGACAACGTAACATCAAAAAATCTCAAAAACGCAACCGATTTGGACGGCAAGACTTGCAATTTATTTTTTACCACCAAACGGACCATCGATTAAGAGTATCGTCGACCATTTAGCTTTCAAGTAAATAAAAGTGTTAACCATCTCCTAGACTATAAAGAATAGAGTAACAGAGAGTTTCGAGTAGCCTTTATAGTAATAATCAGCTCAAGGGGCACGTCATCGATTTCGCATATGTGTGCGATTCGCATTTAGTCGCGTTTCGGAAATCCCCGGCTTAATAATGTGCATTCCTCTACCGAAGTGAAAGAATAACCAGTTTAGGATGAGTTATACTACCGCCTAGAAACGCTCTTCGACTCACTTCCACCAAATGACCACAAATTGCTGCTGGGACATTTTAATACCAAAGTCGTATAGTAAACGAAAGCTAGCATAGAGGAACTATTGGGGGTTATAGCCTCCATGATGGAGTCAATTAAGGTACATGTTCGTTGAGACGATTCATGTGATGATCGCTCAGCTATCGTAATTTTGCATCTAATTTCGATCCATGTTTGCATTCTTTTTGAATGATGCTACTTTTCTTGTATTGGCATAGAATTAAAGGAACATGTCTGTGAGGAAAATATACGCATATAGCACTCAAAACATCTTATGAGTCGTCTCTACGAAGACAAACCTTTACATCGGTCAGCGACATATTGACTTTGCGAGCTGCAAAAACCTGGTCGAAAACGACGCATCGGCGCGGCGCATTCTTACGCAGTCAAATCTCCTGACAATACACCGTGAACCAAATCAAGCACGTACTTATCACCATGAGATGGGTTTTCACCATTTTAGATCTCCGACACTATCGAGAAAAGAACGGGGGTTCTAATCACTATTTAGTGAAGAAGACCTTCAGGTGCAACATTTTTACAAAAACCTGGTCGTTGACAATTTAACAAACGATGTCATAGCGGCCACGTACACTGCCACATTTAAGGAAAAATTATTATGCCTAGAAATTCATACACTCCATAACCGTAATTTAATCTGTATAGCTATTCAACTGATAGTGAAACCACAACTGATGCAATATTTATGCGAAAATACCGAATAATACGTAGGTAACTGTCGCTATTTCATGTGCTTAATTCAATAACATTTTTTTTTTGTCGCGTGTCTCATTATAACAATATAATCTCCATTTAACCCTTCGCCAGGCACATCCCGCGATCATCGCTAATGGGCACGTGGGGTCTTTTCGGACCCCAAAATTTAATGAACTTATCCTTGAACATGTATCAAATGTATCAACAACCTTCTTGTTCAGCCTTATCATAGAGTAAATTATGGTCTTAACGAACCAATTGCAAGGTCAATAATTCTTTATAACAGTTTGAAGGACTTAGTTAATTTTAATTGCATTAACAAATTAATTTTTAAAAGAAATTATTTTGATAAATTTCCTTATTAATTTATTTTCTGTTTTAGATTTTATTTTATCGATCTGCTATAGTTTACACTCGATTGATTGATTAGTCACTTACGTACGCATAGTAAGTAAAGTGATGCCGAGAAGCCCTGTCCCGGGGCAGAAGCTTCTGTGAGGCAAAAAAAAAAAAATTTACAAGTACTGTGTTATGTTTTGAACAGGTTTAAGACAATTATTTACAAAATTTGTTGTGCATACCGTATGCTGTACACATTTAAAGCGCCTATGGCGATCAACGTTTTTACTGCTTTGGGGTACCCTCTGCCTTGGACTCAAGGAAAACTACTTTGTTTCTAGAGAAGTGAGGCTAACTTTTAGAACAAATTTCAAAAATATGAAATAGCCAATGCCTGTAAGCTTGTTTTAACTTTTTCTAGGTGCCCCTGCGACTTTATTTTACATAGAATAAGCTGTGGTAAGAATTAGGGGAGGCAGAATTATGATATCATTTTTTCAGATTTGCTAAAGTCAAGGAGCGTTTTCCGTCCTATATCAGAAGAAGAAGCTATCGCATCAATTGAAGAACAAAGCTAGCAGCTGTTTTCGTTAATTTCTTAAGCCAGGATAACTTCTGACCAGTTGATCTATGGTATAATCTCTTCCTTTACTCTCATTGCAGCCAAGAATTATATGAGGCATACCTCGGCCTACAGCTCAGTGTGAAAAGAAGCAATGAAACGACCGGCGAAGAATAGTAAAGGTATCACGACAGTCGAGATAAAAAGGTTTCAACATAGAGTATGGCTCCGAGTTTCCTTTTCGGGATATTTAGGACAATTGAGGCCTTGGCACTCATGGAGTCTTTGAAGACCCCACGTGCCCGTTCCTGCAAATTTGTACTTTTGGCTATCAAAACTTTTGTTTTGAAAAGAATTGGAATTTTTTTCAATCATATTTCTGAGCAGAAATTTGGTGGCTTAGATGTCCTACAAGGTCACCTGGATGGGCTAAACCATTCAAAATTAATATATAAAAAATACCCTCTGGGGTCCCAAAAGACCCCACGTGCTTGGTGGAGGGTTAATTTTGTTCTACATTCATTTCCATATTGGACTCAAAATATACAAATTTCCACTCGTTATTGTGGGAAAAAGATACAGTATAAACAGAATGCACCAAAATACAGTGATAGAGAGTTTGTGGCGAAGACCGACTGAAATTTGATATTTCAATTGATTTGGTCTGATAGAAATATGGATATTATTAAGCCTGACTTGGTGCAAGGATTCGATTTCCATGCTTCCAGATATTTTGCAAAATTATGATTTTTATACCCTTCACTCGTAGAGTAAAGGGTATATTAACTTTGTCATGAAGTTTGTAACGCATTGAAGGAAGCATCTCCGACCATATAAAATATGTATATATATGATCAGCATGACGAGCTGAGTCGATTGGGCGATGTCCGTCCGTCTGTTGCTACGCGTTTTACTCGGCCAGTTTAAAAGCTATCGAGCTGAAATTTTGCACACATGTTTCTTTTTATTGCAGGCAGTTTGTATGTTTGAATCGCTAAAATCGGACCGTGGGGTCATGGGGCTGCCATACAAACCTAACCCCCCAAATTAGGTTCTTCTAAGAAAAACTTTTTCATTTGTGCACCAATTTGAACCAAATTTCACACAAATGTGTTTCTATTGATGCCACAAAATATATGTAAGAATAAATGGAATCAGAATGTGGGGTCATGGGGCTGTCATACAAACCCAGCCCCCAAATTGAGTTTTTCTAAGAAAAACTTTTTTATTTGTCCACCAATTTCAATCAAACCTCATAAAAGTGCATTTCATTTGATGCCACAAAACATGTGTAAAAATGAATGGAATCGGACGATGGGGTCATGGGGCTATCATACAAAGCCAACCCCCTAAATTGAGTTCTTCTACGAACAACTTTTTTATTTCTGCACCACTTTCAACCAAAACTCGTAAAAGTGCACTTCAATTGATGCCATAAATAATCGGACTATGGAGTCATGGGGCTACCATACAAGCCCAACCTCCCCATTTTGGATCTTCTAAGAAACATTTTTTCTACACCAATTTAAAAAAAAACCTCAATGCGTCTTTATCAAAACAAAAAAAAAGTAAAACAAATGGAATTGTACTATGGGGCCATGCTCCCGCATCCCCCCAATAAAGTTTTCTGAGATATATTTTTTTTTTTACCACTTATTCCAACCAAACCTCACACAAATATTGTTTTATCGACGCAACAGAATTTGTCAATATCAAATATTATGCGAAAACAGAAGGAAAAGAATGAGGAAGGATTAAATACAAGTCATAGGTTTGCCCCAAAAAACTTTTAGCCCGAGGAGAGTGAAGGGTATTTGAATTTCGGCCGCGCCCGAAATTAGCCTCGGTCTCGTTTTTCGAATAATTTTAAACGAGTTTGGAGATTAAAATGATTTTTTTTCGTTGTTCTTTTTTGTTCATTTTTAGGGTTTTTTAGAATTTTTTCAAAAAACCCTTATAAAATCGATTTTGTCCGTCCGTCCGTCCGTCCGTCCGTCCGTCTGTTCACTAAATAACTCGCGAACGGCTCAACCGATTGTCATGAAATTTGGTAGGAATGTGTAGAATGGTTACAGTCTTTGGCACAAATACCTTAGAAGTTGGTAGGAAGAAGATAACAGGGTGTCCCGAACGTTTGAAAAAAGTCGACTTTTTTAGTTTTTATCGGAGATTAACGTATGGGTATTTAAATCAAAGATCTAGACGAGTACATCTCATATCAGTTAAAATTTTCCAGTTTCGAGTAACGGTAAAAAAGTTATTGGCGTTTAAAGTTAAACTTCCTTTTCGAGCTCCGTTTTTCTAAACCGTTATAGGGATCGATATGAAACTTTGCACAAAGATTGGCCAGTATGGCCTTATATACGTTAAATATTAAGACTGTTGACTTTTGCTAAGGAAAAGTAAATAACAGTAAATTTGTAAAATTTAAATTTGTTCGTGTGTAGCCCCTCTTAGGTTTCCAAATATGAAAATTCTACTAAGGGTTTTTAGAAAATTACACAGCGAATATGTCTACGAATTTTCATTCGAATAACTGTATCCACACCGGAAATATAGCCAAGTAAGTATTTAGTAAGGGCCTTTCACAATACAAGGGAAGCCTCTTAAGCATTTCTTCAATGCATATCTTTTAACTTGATGAAACAATCTACATGAAATTTGGTGGAAATGCATAGAATGGTAATAGTGTTTGCCACAAATATTTTTGAAGTTTGTAGGACCAAGTTAACAGGGTGTCCAGGAAAAGCTGCAAAAGTATACTTGTTCAATACTCATAGGAAAGCTTGCGTGGGCTCTAATGTCAGAGGGGACACAATGGAATCATTTCATATAAGTTGGTTTTTCTTAATTTAAAAAACAGTAACAGTAGATTTACAGCTAATAATTCAGTTCATATATAATGCCAAGCCATCCCTACGTTTGCTGAGTTTCTTTTTGCTCAAAGGCCATCAGAAATCTAAAATCGAAAAAATCCTGTAGATTTGCCTTGGAGTACTTTTATACAGACTGGGTAAATAGTAAATCTATTTTTGGATTGGTCTAATTAAAGGTGGAACAGAATGAAAGGCGCTAGCCTTTCATTCTGGAACGCGTTTATTTAGACCAATCCAAAAATAGATTTACAGGAAGCATTTCATTAATGTTGTGCACAATTCTTATCAATTGCTTATAAAATATATGTACAAAAAATATTCACTATGCATCAAAATTCTAAAAAACCCTCGTATTGCGGGCGCAGCCCTCTGTACGCCGGTATTTTTTTTAAATGAATACATGCAGAGATTGTATATTGAGGAAAATCTGTGGGTTAGCATTGAAAAAAGATTTTCTCAAATCTATGCAAAGATTCGTTAAAAATAAAATAACTGTTGTGTAGGTAAAGGACTAGCTTAAAACATATAAAACAAACAGGATAACTTTCTATTCAAACTTCTTAATTTTAATATCTCCAATATTGAACAGATCCTCACCTGATTGACTAACGCTCTTGCCGCTTCCTCAATATTTATATTTTCTTTCGCTGATGTCTCGAACCAACCGGAAAAGCCATTTTCCTTAACATATTCATCCATTTTTTCGGGATTCGTAACAATACCCTGTTTCTCTTGATCGCACTAAAAAAATTAAAAACCGATAATAAATTTCATACTTTTGATACGATCGTCCTTCTTACCTTATTCGCCAACAATATACACGGTATTGAACCACCGCCCGGTAATTGCACTTTGGAGTCCAAGTCCTCTTTCCATTTACTCACAGCATCAAATGTCCCGCTTCGCGTCACATCGAACACTATAAACGCTCCAACGGCTTCTTTGTAGTACACTCGTGTCATATTGCCAAAACGCTCCTGCCCGGCGATATCCCATAGCTGCAGTCGCACTATCGTATTCTGATCCCAATGCAGGACTTTGAGGGCGAAATCAACGCCAATTGTGGCACGATAGTTGGCACTGAAGAATTGATGAACGTAACGTTTGATGAATGACGTTTTACCGGCACCCAGCTCACCGATGACTAGAATTTTGTAGAGGTGTTCACGTTTTTCCGTGCCCGACGTCATTATCGGCTGCAATAAATTAGGAGATATGAATAAAGGTCCAAACTAAAGTATGAGATTGAAAAATGAAGTAATATGAATATTTTTTTGGAGGTACAATCATGATCAGACGACATAAATCTTGTGTTCTATATGAATGACCCAAGTGCAAAAACGAGCTAGTAGGAACATAAAGCATAACTTTATGAAAAATAATAATTAATGTCCATTAATGTCTATGAATTATTCGAAACCTAATTTTACAAATCAACGAAAAGTTGTGCATTTCTGCAAGCGAACTGAATTATGGCTTGGAGAATACTCGTATTGACTGGGAATCTGATTGGTAATAACTTCTCATTGTCTACCA
This sequence comes from Microchrysa polita, assembly GCA_949715475.1. NCBI lineage: Eukaryota > Metazoa > Arthropoda > Insecta > Diptera > Stratiomyidae > Microchrysa > Microchrysa polita. Next base: position 6,380,205 of record OX454419.1, on the reverse strand, counting down.
GCTACCCTCGCGCAGGGTAAATTAATAAAGGCACCAAAATTTACTACACCAATGGGCGAATCGTTATGTTGGACGACGCTGTCAACGATCGCAGGTGTGCGATTTTGCTCATCAATAAGTCATCACTGGCCTCACTAATCAAGTCGGGTGGAGTTGTGAGTTGTGGCTTTATTAAGCTAAAACTCAGAGTTTACAAGGGCAACATTAAAAAGGCCTACAATACGGTGCCCGCCCACAATGAAGAGGCTGCTGATGCCCTTCCGGAAGGTCTGCCTACGACAGATTCTGAGTCTGTGGACGAGGTTGCAGAAGACGATTGCGTCTCCCTATGCTCAGATCTGGCTGCCCTCGACACTGCGTCTCAACCATCCCCAACATTGGACTCGATCGGATCTGATACGGATGGAGAGGGGAACATTACGGTGATTGAGAAGTTGTAATGGTGAGGTTCCTTCAGATTAATCTTCACCACGCAAAGGCAGCATCAGCTGCTCTTATCTGTCGTCTATCGCATGGTTTAGACGACATCGTGCTTATTCAAGAACCTTGGGTAGCAGATGATCTCATTAAGGGTCTGAAGTGCGCAGATTTTGATAATTTTTACGTTACAGGACAGGGTTCACTGCGATCCTGTATTCTTATCAGGAAAACCATCAAGGCGTTCCTGGTGCCTAGATATAGCGACAGAGATTTTGTGCTAGTCTGTCTAGAGTTGCAGGATAAGGTGCTTTGGGTTGCTTCGGTATATATGCCACACGACGGCACTCTGCCTTCCCCAAATCTAGAAGAAGCTGTTGCGTCAGCAACGTCTTCTGGTACTAGTGTAATCCTGGGGTTGCGATTCGAATTCGCATAATGTAGTCTGGGGAAGCTCGGACACTAACGAACGAGGTGAATTACTCCTTGAATATCTTTTGGGAACGAATCTTCTTATTTGCAATGTAGGACGCGAGCCTACTTTCGTTACAAGAAACAGGCACGAGGTGTTGGATATCAATCTGGCATCGTAGGATATCCTGCATTTAATAAACGACCGGAGAGTATCGGCGGAACATTCTTTATCCGATCACCGACATCTACAGTTTAGTCTTGCTGCGCGCCCTGAGGCGTCTCTAGTCATCCTAAACCGGAGGAGGACTAACTGGCAGAGATTTCGAGACTCTCTGCTCGCAGGATTACCTTCCCTTCCAAATATTCCAAACAGTGGACAAGATCTGGACAATATGGTAAACCTCTTCACTGATGTTTTAAAAACTGCGACCACCCCAGCCGTTTCACGGTCGGGCAAGCAAAAACCTGCTTGGTGGAACTCTAAGATCTCCGAGCTAAGAGCTACGTGTAGAAGAAGTTTCAATAGAGCTAAGGCCTCAAGGCTTGAATCGGATTGGAACTCATACAAAAGGCATCTCAGCTCTTTCAAAAAAGAGTTAAGAGGAGCTAAGCGCAGAGCCTGGAGAAGTTTTTGCGGGAACATTGAAGGGTCTTCCGAAACATCTAGATTTAGGAAAGTCTTGGCGTTTAACCTATCCAGTCCAAGCTTTCTTCAAAAAGAAGACGGCTCTTGGACGTCGTCAAGCATTGAAACCATCGAATGTCTGTTTGACACTCATTTCCCTGGTAGTTCAACGGCTGCTTTACCTGATCTACAGACAGTTCGCATAGAGCCATGCGACACGGAATCCATACTCAGTCATGAGAAGGTTATGTTAGTCATAAACAGTTTTGAGCCCTTTAAATCGCATGGGCCAGATGGCATTATTCCTGCGGACCTGCAACAATGCGCAGACATCACTTATCCGTGGATAACACGCATACTTACAGCGTGCCTAAAGTTGGTACATATTCCACACAGCTGGAGAGAGGTGAGAGTTACTTTTAATCCTAAAACGGGTAGAAGCTCGCATGCGAGTCCAAAGGACCTCCGGCCCATTAGCCTTTCATCGACTATCCTAAAATTATTAGAACGACTAATTGATGTTCACATATGAACGGTCGTCCATGCTAATCTACTATCCATGTCACAACATGCATATTGGAAAGGGAGATCGGTTGATACAGCTCTACATTCGCTGGTCAGTTATATTGAAGCATCTCTTCATAATAAGGAATATACTATGGTGGCGTTCGTTGACATTGAGGGAGCCTTCAACAATATTAAACCCAGAGCAATAACAGATGCTCTCATGAGCCTACAGGTCGAAGGTTCAATTTGTACCCTTGTTAATAGGTTATTCACTTCTAGGCGTATTCATAGTAGGTTGGTTTCGTCTTCTGCTAGTAGATATGTTTGCAGGGGCACTCCACAGGGAGGTATTCTGTCTCCTCTACTTTGGAACATAGCGATTAATCAATTGCTCTTAAATTGTGGAAAGAATCGGATGCAAAGTCATCGCTTATGCTGATGATATTGCTATCGCCGCTAGAGGCAAGTTTCCTGACACACTTAGCGGACTCTTGGAGAACGCCCTGGCTATCCTAACAGACAGACAAGTCTCAGCGGGGTTGGGATTAATCCAGCAAAAAGTCCTGTTCACAAGAAGGCGTGTGATCCCCACTTTTAACCTTCCTAAGCTAGGAGGCATTCAACTTGGTTTCTCTGACAAGGACAAATTTCTTGGCCTTATCTTGGACAAGAAATTAAGACGGAAACCTAACATCGAGGAAAGAGTGAGCAAAGCTACGGTGGCACTGTATTCGTGCAGGAAAGCCATCGGGAAAACCTGGGGCCTTCAACCAAAAGTTGTATATTGGATGTATACAGTTATTGTGCGGCCTATTCTGCTTTATGGCGTTAGTGTGTGGTGGACCGCACTTAGCACAACTGCCTATCATAATTCACTTGTTAAAGTGCAAAGATTGGCTTCTCGTCTGATTACAGGAGCTCTTCGTACAACACCTTCATTCGGACTAGATATGGTTTTGGGACTGCTGCCATTGGACATATACGCCCAACGGTCAGCAGCTTACACGGCCTTACACCTTCGTGAAACTGGTCTGTGGCGAGCGCTGGATTATGGTCACTTAATTTTGGCTGTTGGAGCAAAAAAACTGCCTCCACATTTATTTTTGGTAAATTTTCCAGATGTTTCCTAAGCTATCCTGTTATTCGGGGTGTGTCAGTTATTCGACGTAGTGGTCAATTAGGTGGCATGGGTGTAGGGTGAACTTTACCTAATTCCGATAATTTGTTCAGGAGAAATGCAAAGAGTTGTCTTCACAATTTTGCTCCTTGTGAATTTCCCACATTTTTCAATATAGTACTTGTTCCGAATTGTACTTTAAGGTAGAGCGCAATAAGGTGGAGCGATTTCAGTGAAATACGCTATTTCATTCAGGTGATGATGGATTCCAATGTGGTTGAGGAAATTCCCTAAACTGCACTCATAATGAATTTTCCACAAATTTGAATGTTTATTTCGCTATCTAGGCCAGATTCCAATCATGTGACGCTATTCCGTTCAGACAAAAAGAGAAGAGAAGTCTCAAAAAATGGGGAAAGTAGCTGCTTTACAAATTTTGGTTTTATTAAATTTGTAGAATGTCTCTTACATTCGTTAATATGCTAATCAGTTTAAGAGGTGGTCAGAGGATGACACAACTTGCTTATTGTTTATTGTTAGGTTTTCCAATTTACTGAACTACGTCAATCCGATCAAGACGTATTGATAAAAGTGAGCGCAAATGACGTTGAGGATCAAGGTAATTTTGGAGAGGACGGTTCTACTCAATACGTCTTGATCTGTATGAGAGAAAATGATCTGCCTTGAAAATGTTTCCTTCAACTCTTATTCTTCCATCGAAGGTGTAAGTCCTTCAGGTTGGGTCGGGGGAAGAAAAAAAAAAAATAAAAAAAAAATATGCTAAGCCGATTAGGCTTATAATAAACGAGGCTAATTTCGTTGCGCGGTCGAAATTTGGAAACCCTTCGCTCCCCTCGGGCTAAAAGTTTTTTTAGGGCGTACCTATAACTGGTATTTAATTCCCCCGCCCTTTTCTTCACAAAAGTTCCGTTACGTCGACAAAACAATATTTTTGTGGGGTTTTGTTGAAATAAGTGGACAAATAAAAATATTTACTCAGAAAATTTTATTGGAGGATGCGGGAGCATGGTCCCATAGTACGGTTTCATTTGTTTTTACGTTTTTAGTTGCTTTTATAAAGACACATTAATTTAAGGTTTTGTGAAATTGATGTAAAAAACGTTACTCAGAAGAACCAAAATGGGGGGTTGGGTTTGTATGGCAGTCCCATGACCCCATTGTCCGATTTTACCGATTCAAACAAACAAACTGCCTGCAGCAAAAAGAAGCATTTGTGCAAAATTTCAGCTTCATAGCTTTTAAATTGGCCGAGTAAAACGCGTCGCAACACACAGACAGACTGCTGTTGACCTGCTGATAAGGGCGGAACACATTCAGGTGAGAAATGGAATTCAGAAAAAATCTTCTAGTCTGTTCAAAAGCAGCATGGTAAAATACTGTCTCTGTAAATTTACTCATTAATTTTCCTCATGTTTTGGCAGTTCGGGGTAAAAAACCCATATGGAGTGTCCAATTAACTTAAAAGCGCTAATTAATTAGTGGAAATCTTCGAAAATCTGCTAACACGTTCAAACATACAGACAGAAGTATGTGATGGATGAAGAACTCAACTCAAAGAATCATATAATTATTTACTCTTTAGAGGGGATTCACACTACTTACAGGATTCACTAAAACCACTAAATTAATCGAGTCGAAACCCACCTTCTAGATTAAATCGTATGTCATTAAATTCAAAATACATCATAGAATGTACTTGCATTATTAAAATTGCAGTACAATATAGTATAACTGTTAACTAAATCTAGAATTAAGTAAATCTTGTCGATAGTCTGAGTCCCCTTTTACCCTAATCCGATCAAAGTCGTCAAATTATAGGAAAGAGCTGCCTTGAACATTGCTTACCGGTTTCAGTAGTTATTCGGCTACTTTAGATAAAAAAAATATACAAAGATATACTAATCTTTTTAAAAAAATTCAGTGGGTCATTGTGAATTTTATGCATTTTTTCAATAGTTACTCTGATGTTTTCAGGTAGAGACTAAATGAGGCAACTGAAATCCCCTTATCTGTTCAGGAGATAAATGAAAAAGTGTGTAAAAAAAGGCCTCCATAATTTTGTTCATTGTGAATTTGTGCATGTTCCTATTAAATCAATCAATTTACTGAAATCCTGCAATTCGTTCAAGAAATACAGGAAGAAATAAGCGGAAAAGAAAAATGAAAAATTATCTTCAGGGTGGTGATCAATTCGGCTGGAAAATCTTCCAAAAAGCCACCATGGCATTAAAGAAATACATATAGACAAAAGTGTGCGAAAAAAAACTTATTGTGAATTGTTGCCTATTGTGAATTTTCCGCATGTTTCAATGTTCCTTCCGGCTAGAGTCTTGTGTAGACCAAACCGGTGGGATAAATTTACTGAAAATCGGTAATTCGTTCAAGAAACATAGAAAGAAGTACACTGAAAAAAATCATTTGCTAAAACAAGAAAAAATACAATAAAAAACAGCCAAGGAATATTTTTTCATAATTTAAGATGTATTTTCTTGTTCCAAGAAAAGTTTTTCTGATTTAAGATGCATTTTCTTGTTTCAAGAAAAGTTTTTGCTTAAAATGATGCTTATTTATTTATTTTAAGCAAAAAAATTTCTTGGAACAAGCAAATACATCTTAAATCTGGAAAAAAATCTACCTTGGCTGTTTTTTATTGTATTTTTTTCCTGTTTTTTTGCAATTGATTTGTTCAGTGTATGTATATGAAAAAGAATTGTCTTCATAATTGTGCTTATTGTGAATTTTTCGTATGTCTCATTAGTCGTTCTGTTGAGTCAGGGATCAAATCTGTGGAGCAAGTTTATTAAAATCTGCGGATATGTTCAAGAAATGCAGGCAGATGTAGGTGAAAAAAAAACTCATTGTGGATTTCTGCTCATTGTGAACTTTTCGTATGTTTAAATAATTATTCATTCAAAACATTGAAAACGGCCCAGCCGTTCTTGAGTTTTAAATGGTGTTACAAGGCACACTTCTCAGCTTAGAAAAACGACAATTCAGTCAGATAATTAGTTATGGAGATAAGTCAGTCAAATTTGTATGGAGGATTTAATATTTTGAAATTTTTTGTTAAAAAAAAACTCATCAAATTTGCCAACACTTCTCAAACAAAATTTGTCTTTTATATAACAAAAATTAGTAAAAAAAATTTAATAAAATTAGGACCCATGGCTTTTGTTTGAAATTACTCGCAGCCCGGATTGCGGCCCCTTGTCGTTTTCACCCTAAATGTGGACGACTTGGAGACTAGAAGAGCAAATTATGGATAATGAAAGCATAATATTCACACGCCGCAACTGTATTCCAGTTTCGGTTATCAAAGATCTGCATATTGCGAGCACGTTAAGTTTTCGCTTGGTATCATAGTCTGGGAGTATCCAAGTCTCAAAGTCTCTCTTCAAGTAAAGAGAGTCACAAGCTATTCTTGTACGGTGGTAAAGGACTCGTTACGTTCGTAGATAGTTGTAGTTGTACTTTTGTAGTTTTTATGGTTGGCGTCACTTAAATTTAGAAAATGTATTTCGACGTCAAATTTCTGTGAGTATCGGGAGTGGGGTCCATATTAAGGTTTCTACATTCTAAAAAAACAACCACTTTATGGAAACCATATGCACGCCCTAAATATTCTCATAATTTCAACCACATTAATTCAAATGACTCACTTTTAACTGCATTTAGAAATACCTACTGTCTGCATTTTGTAAATTGTTTAGACAGCACAGTCAATCAACCGTAAAGCTCATAAGACTTCTTTATAGAAGACTTCCTTACAAGAAAAATGGTGCCGACAACGACGATGATGACGAAGTATAGTAAAAACCTCAAGAAAACCTATTTGTACCTATATTTTCAAGTGTCGATTTCTTTCCAATCACGATAAGTACATTAAAATGTAAGCCGCACTATATGAAAACTATGTGTGCTCATACTACCCTGAGGAAATAATACATATATTGGATTTAATTTAAACGGAAAACCGAGAAGGAAAAAGGAAAATCGTACAACGACATTCATTGACAATAAATAGAAGTCATACACACAGGGCAGGCAGCCATAGGTAGGCTACAAATATTTAAGTGTGTCTGGTGACTTCAGCATAGACTTAAACATATAAAAATACTCGCGGGCACATATGACAGCATGATGAGTGTGTAATATGATCCAGCCGCGTAAAAGTTCACGGAAACAAAGTAAATCCATCTCTCGTGACCAACAGTAAAAGAAAAAAAAAATTGTTCGACTTATAAGTATGTGAAGGGACTTGGAAGGTATTTTTCTATGAGGGCGAAAGTCTACACCTCGTGGCAACCGACAACGTGGATATTGAGTGCAGCAAAAATCTTCACTCTTGAAGATTTATGTTGTTGTGCCCACAGAGGAAGAAATTGAGCTCTAATTTGCCAACGTTGACAATATGTAATCACTTGTACGACTTCTATGTGATACCATATCAGATTTATTGCATGAAAAGTAAGAAAAATGCGAAAATATTGTGAAATGGAGTCAGAGTAGTAAAGTATGCATGGCTTAATGTCAACGTCCCAGTCATTAAGGAATTAGGTAATTATGAAAAGAAAAAATCAATTCCAAAAATGTTAGGTCGAATTGGGCAGTGTGGAGATGGTAGCGGCATAAATTAGCTGAAAACTTCAGAATCCGCTCAAAAGCTAGAACCGTTCAAGGATGGCAGCCTAAGACCAAAAAATCCTAAATCTAATCATAACACAAAAAAAAATCGCAAATCGCACTTGGCCCGCAAACAGGGTCAATTTCTCGACGACCCATAACTGACCAAAAATTAGCATCGCAAAACGGGTTAATTTTTCAGGCGACTTGAACAGAAAAAAAACACAAAAAGGAGGCCAAGCGTAATCGGATGACGATCGTTGACAAAAAAAGCGACCCAAAAGCGACCCATGACCTAAAAAAATTCAAAAGGGGGCGAGCGGGAAAAGGGAGGCCAGGCGCAATCGAGTGTGATGCATGACCATAAAAATGTTTAGGGGGTGGGGGGGAGGTGGAATACAGAGGGGTAAATTTTTATGCTACCCATTAGCAAAAAAAAATTGCGAACCATATGACCTAGCACAAAAATGGTTGAGTCTTTAGGCGCTTAAAGCGCAAATGGGGATTAATTTTCCATGCGGTCAATGGCCATTAAAAAATCGCTAAGCGAGGACCAAGGGCAAATGGGGTTAATTTTGCTGGCGAATCATGAACAGAAAATGAAACTTCCAGGGTCCTAGCTATCACCGTTTCAAAGATACAGCCGGTTAAAGCTGGGCCAATAAACAAGCAGTTTGCCCCTCGAAAAACGCCCGGAAAGGCCTCAAAATGGCAATTTTCTGTTTTCATATGAAAATTTTCGAAACCGGGGGTTGAAAAAGTCGATGAAGAGGGCACCCAGACCTACATTTTGCTGAAACTTCCAGGGTCCTAGCTATCACCGTTTCAAAGATACAGCCGGTTAAAGCTGGGCCAATAAACAAGCAGTTTGCCCCTCGAAAAACGCCCGGAAAGGCCTCAAAATGGCAATTTTCTGTTTTCATATAAAAATTTTTGAAACCGGGGGTTGAAAAAGTCGATGAAGAGGGCATCCAGACCTACATTTTGCTGAAACTTCCAGGGTCCTAGCTATCACCGTTTCAAAGATACAGCCGGTTAAAGCTGGGCCAATAAACAAGCAGTTTGCCCCTCGAAAAACGCCCGGAAAGGCCTCAAAATGGCAATTTTCTGTTTTCATATGAAAATTTTCGAAACCGGGGGTTGAAAAAGTCGATGAAGAGGGCATCCAGACCTACATTATGCTGAAACTTCCAGGGTCCTAGCTATCACCGTTTCAAAGATACAGCCGGTTAAAGCTGGGCCAATAAACAAGCAGTTTGCCCCTCGAAAAACGCCCGGAAAGGCCTCAAAATGGCAATTTTCTGTTTTCATATGAAAATTTTCGAAACCGGGGGTTGAAAAAGTCGATGAAGAGGGCATCCAGACCTACATTTTGCTGAAACTTCCAGGGTCCTGGCTATCACCGTTTCGAAGATACAGCCGGTTAAAGCTGGGCCAATAAACAAGCAGTTTGCCCCTCGAAAAACGCCCGGAAAGGCCTCAAAATGGCAATTTTCTGTTTTCATATGAAAATTTTCGAAACCGGGGGTTGAAAAAGTCGATGAAGAGGGCATCCAGACCTACATTATGCTGAAACTTCCAGGGTCCTAGCTATCACCGTTTCAAAGATACAGCCGGTTAAAGCTGGGCCAATAAACAAGCAGTTTGCCCCTCGAAAAACGCCCGGAAAGGCCTCAAAATGGCAATTTTCTGTTTTCATATGAAAATTTTCGAAACCGGGGGTTGAAAAAGTCGATGAAGAGGGCATCCAGACCTACATTTTGCTGAAACTTCCAGGGTCCTGGCTATCACCGTTTCGAAGATACAGCCGGTTAAAGCTGGGCCAATAAACAAGCAGTTTGCCCCTCGAAAAACGCCCGGAAAGGCCTCAAAATGGCAATTTTCTGTTTTCATATGAAAATTTTCAAAACCGGGGGTTGAAAAAGTCGATGAAGAGGGCATCCAGACCTACATTTTGCTGAAACTTCCAGGGTCCTAGCTATCACCGTTTCAAAGATACAGCCGGTTAAAGCTGGGCCAATAAACAAGCAGTTTGCCCCTCGAAAAACGCCCGGAAAGGCCTCAAAATGGCAATTTTCTGTTTACATATGAAAATTTTCGAAACCGGGGGTTGAAAAAGTCGATGAAGAGGGCATCCAGACCTACATTTTGCTGAAACTTCCAGGGTCCTAGCTATCACCGTTTCAAAGATACAGCCGGTTAAAGCTGGGCCAATAAACAAGCAGTTTGCCCCTCGAAAAACGCCCGGAAAGGCCTCAAAATGGCAATTTTCTGTTTTCATATGAAAATTTTCGAAACCGGGGGTTGAAAAAGTCGATGAAGAGGGCACCCAGACCTACATTTTGCTGAAACTTCCAGGGTCCTAGCTATCACCGTTTCAAAGATACAGCCGGTTAAAGCTGGGCCAATAAACAAGCAGTTTGCCCCTCGAAAAACGCCCGGAAAGGCCTCAAAATGGCAATTTACTGTTTTCATATGAAAATTTTCGAAACCGGGGGTTGAAAAAGTCGATGAAGAGGGCATCCAGACCTACATTTTGCTGAAACTTCCAGGGTCCTAGCTATCACCGTTTCAAAGATACAGCCGGTTAAAGCTGGGCCAATAAACAAGCAGTTTGCCCCTCGAAAAACGCCCGGAAAGGCCTCAAAATGGCAATTTTCTGTTTTCATATGAAAATTTTCGAAACCGGGGGTTGAAAAAGTCGATGAAGAGGGCACCCAGACCTACATTTTGCTGAAACTTCCAGGGTCCTAGCTATCACCGTTTCAAAGATACAGCCGGTTAAAGCTGGGCCAATAAACAAGCAGTTTGCCCCTCGAAAAACGCCCGGAAAGGCCTCAAAATGGCAATTTTCTGTTTTCATATAAAAATTTTCGAAACCGGGGGTTGAAAAAGTCGATGAAGAGGGCATCCAGACCTACATTTTGCTGAAACTTCCAGGGTCCTAGCTATCACCGTTTCAAAGATACAGCCGGTTAAAGCTGGGGCAATAAACAAGCAGATTGCCCCTCGAAAAACGCCCGGAAACGCCTCAAAATGGCAATTTTCTGTTTTCATATGAAAATTTTCGAAACCGGGGGTTGAAAAAGTCGATGAAGAGGGCATCCAGACCTACATTTTGCTGAAACTTCCAGGGTCCTAGCTATCACCGTTTCAAAGATACAGCCGGTTAAAGCTGGGGCAATAAACAAGCAGTTTGCCCCTCGAAAAACAAATGGCAATGGCAATTTTCTGTTTTCATATGAAAATTTTCGAAACCGGGGGTTGAAAAAGTCGATGAAGAGGGCACCCAGACCTACATTTTGCTGAAACTTCCAGGGTCCTAGCTATCACCGTTTCAAAGATACAGCCGGTTAAAGCTGGGCCAATAAACAAGCAGTTTGCCCCTCGAAAAACGCCCGGAAAGGCCTCAAAATGGCAATTTTCTGTTTTCATATGAAAATTTTCGAAACCGGGGGTTGAAAAGGTCGATGAAGAGGGCACCCAGACCTACATTTTGCTGAAACTTCCAGGGTCCTAGCTATCACCGTTTCAAAGATACACCCGGTTAAAGCTGGGCCAATAAACAAGCAGTTTGCCCCTCGAAAAACGCCCGGAAAGGCCTCAAAATGGCAATTTTCTGTTTTCATATAAAAATTTTCGAAACCGGGGGTTGAAAAAGTCGATGAAGAGGGCATCCAGACCTACATTTTGCTGAAACTTCCAGGGTCCTAGCTATCACCGTTTCAAAGATACAGCCGGTTAAAGCTGGGCCAATAAACAAGCAGTTTGCCCCTCGAAAAACGCCCGGAAAGGCCTCAAAATGGCAATTTTCTGTTTTCATATGAAAATTTTCGAAACCGGGGGTTGAAAAAGTCGATGAAGAGGGCATCCAGACCTACATTTTGCTGAAACTTCCAGGGTCCTAGCTATCACCGTTTCAAAGATACAGCCGGTTAAAGCTGGGCCAATAAACAAGCAGTTTGCCCCTCGAAAAACGCCCGGAAAGGCCTCAAAATGGCAATTTTCTGTTTACATATGAAAATTTTCGAAACCGTGGGTTGAAAAAGTCGATGAAGAGGGCATCCAGACCTACATTTAGCTGAAACTTCCAGGGTCCTAGCTGTCACCGTTTCAAAGATACAGCCGGTTAAAGCTGGGCCAATAAACAAGCAGTTTGCCCCTCGAAAAACGCCCGGAAAGGCCTCAAAATGGCAATTTTCTGTTTTCATATGAAAATTTTCGAAACCGGGGGTTGAAAAAGTCGATGAAGAGGGCACCCAGACCTACATTTTGCTGAAACTTCCAGGGTCCTAGCTATCACCGTTTCAAAGATACAGCCGGTTAAAGCTGGGCCAATAAACAAGCAGTTTGCCCCTCGAAAAACGCCCGGAAAGGCCTCAAAATGGCGAAACGAGGTCAATTTACCGGCGACCCATGACAAAAAAAAAATTAAAGGGGTCCCCCCAAATGCAAAAGTGTCAATTATTGCGCTGAAACATGAACAGAAAAAAAAATCGAATACAGGCGGACAACTGGAAACGGAGCAGCCCCCCATTACAAAAAAGGGGGCTGAATGATTTAATTTTTCGGCGAGCCATGACCAAAGAAAAATTTTAATGGTAGGGATCAAGCCCAAAGGGGGAACAATCGCAAACTGGGACAACTTTACGGCGACCCCTGACCACAACTTCAAAGTGCTAGCTGTCTGCCTGTCTACCAGAAGGTACGGCTCTCCAGAGAAGCAAACCAAAGTCTTAAAAAAACAAAGTCCAATTGTCCGCGTTCAGAAGTTACGGCCGTTAAATTTTCGAAAGATGGTGAAAGAAAGTATGTTACAAAAATTGTAGAGAGGTTTGGTGTGTGCAATTTTCACGATTTTTGAATGAATACCGTTAGTCTAGAATAAAGTGTATGAAATAATGCAAATGCCACGTAGATGATTGACATAACATAAATCACATTTTCCCTAGCGTTAGTTACAACCAAAAAAAAACATCCAGACTAGCCACAACACTAATTTTCCGTCCACTTCAAAACCTTACCGCCTCCTCCGGATCCATCACTAAATCACCGTAGGCCGGCATTATTGATTCACTCGATTGCGATTCAAATGAATATTCACTGATACCCGACAAATTGACAAAAGTCCCGCGCCTTCCCTCTAAAATCTGTTTCTCTTCGTCCGTATAAAAGGTGGGCTGGCCAACGTACTTTATACGACGCCTGTTCGCATCACTTACAGGGCTACCCGAATCGTTACTATTCGCCGAATGAAAAAACGACGAGTGACGTCGATCGTCACGAATCTGTTTCAGACTGGGCGATGCTGCACCGAGTGGAACTTTATCCGGCGTATCGACCGGCGCTTCGTTATCATTCAATTTCGACGGTTCATTTAAATTATTTTCCGAACAGGTTTTATTGACGTAGTCCAAAATTCGATTGAGCTTCTCCTCCCGGGCACCTTGCGATAGTTTGGTGCTGTCCGTGAAGGATGACGAGGCGGGGCGGGGAAATCGTATACCACGCTCCTGTGACAACTCACGCCGGAGATACAGGAATTTTTCGTCGTCGTCACCGCGTGCCTCGTCCCGCGACACTTGACGCTCCAAACGGACTGTTCGCACCGATTTGCGAACAGCGCCCGAGTCCTGGCTAGTAGCGGCAGTAGTGTCTGTAGGCGAGGTAGCGGGTGAAGCCACTTTGTTGATATTGGCAGCACTTTTACGTCGAATCGGACGAGCAGGAGCACGTTCACTAGGCGGTGTGTCACGTTCACTGTGGGTAATGTTCAATTTAGGCTGCTCGGTCGCCGTCGTGGATGAGCCGTGAACCTCTTGACCTAATCCGCCGGAATCGAGACCGTTAACAATATCACGTTTCTCTTTGGACTCCGTTTTGCGGCCGGAAATAGTAATAAGGATTCTCTGAACCCTGTCGAAAGGTGCACGCGAATCAGAGCGTCCAACAGAATTTGCCGGAGAGGTTTGAGTTGCAGTTGTTACGGCAAAATCGTCAGCAGGTTTCACCTTTTTCCATTTAAAACTGTTCAACGAAAATCGCTTAACAAGCTTCCGCTTCTTTTTCTTAGTTTCAGGCGGAGAATTTTCGGCGCCGGTTCCAGGAGTTTCCGGACCACTGTCTGAAGTAAAATCGTCAGCGGATTTAAAGTGATAATTTGTATGCTTTTCACTTAAACCGATTGGAGGCTCGTAGGATCTGCGACGAACCGCCAGATGACTGTCACGTAACGATCGAAAACGGAGCGAAAATCGCGAACGTAACGATTTGATTTTCTTAAGTTTCAATGGATTTGTAAGCGTTGCCGATTTTTTGTCCAACTGAATATCTTCAGATGATGATTTTCGGATAGGCTGTTGTTCAATGTCCAATTTCGATTCAACCACACACTCTTCACTTCGCACTAGATTTGACAGAGATTCGGCCGTTCTCATTTTAGGCTAGAAAGAACATAATTCGAATAAGTTTCAGCGAGGCACCCATGGCTGCCTGACCGACGATTCAGAGTCCACCAGATAAAACTTCGATTTACTGTAGTCCTGGATTGATTCGGATCACTTGTCACAAAAAAATTCACCGATCCTCTTCGGCGGATCTAAAGGGGAGCTAGGCTAACTTTACTATGAACACGAACGAAGTAAGTTTTTTGCAAGAAACCCTAAAGCATTAATTAAATAAGTAATTGTGCAAAATGCAGCACATGCGCGCACAAACTCTATTCAAATTCGAATCGCTCTGTATGTAAGTATACTTTCACCACTCGGACCCGTACATACGCGTATGACCAAGAACCAGGACCGCGAAAGATTGTTGAGTATCTGCAGGCCTGAAAACAATTTCAAAAAGTTTTTATATCTGCAAATTGACACATTACCTGTCCGGTGTTGCGCTTTCGTCGTCGAAACCACGAAAACGTGGTAAAGGAGAAAAGCGGCAGAACGAGTACAAGTAAAATACAACAAAATGCTGCGAAGACGAAAGCTTCGTTGAGCACAGGTGCAATGGTGCAGGTCCCGAAGAACCTGAAACTTGAAGGTGTATACGGTAGAATGGCTGATTGATTCTATACGCGACCGAATCTAGAATATAGTATAGAATTTGCCTAGAGAATACACCCCAAGCGAGCCGAACGAACACACACAACTAGCGACCTGAAGGAACTGATACTGAACTGATAGTACAGTTGAAAGACAATTTTATTTTGCATTTGATTTTTCCTCGATACGCGGATTGATTTCATGACGTATAATACTCGTAGCAATTGGTGTATCAATACGGGCGCTACCCTCTCCACCAATGCATCATGGCCGGGGACGGATGCAATGATGATGATATTTATTGTATGTAGAATGGGAAGCTTAACAAGTAAGACCGTTTCGCGGCAAGGTTGACGAAGTCGGGAACGCGTGCAGGACAAGGTATCGCTACCAAGGTGTCAAATTACTGATTACAATTGTGCCAGGAAAGTTGTCTTTGCGTGATAATCCGATCAGATCGAAGTATCTGTTGTCTTGAAATCAATAAAGAAAACAGATTTTAATGAAAATATGTTACAAAGTCGACGGGGGATGAAATGCGATTGCATTCAATTCAAGTTGTGACAATATTCAATTTCTTCGCGCTTCATTGAAAACTAACTTGACTGGTAATTGCGGTATTAGACGCGAGGGAGGTATTGTTAAGCTAGAAATTATAGTGCCAACAAGACAGGATTTCCCAATCTTGATAAGTTAGATTATTTATCATTCCCACCTTAAAATAACAATTTTTGGTTCGAATTACAAATTTTCAAAATCAAATTAGCAAATTTGTCGCTTGAAAATTATAACGGACAAAAAACATTCATTTGATTTTTCCTTGCTTTGAATATTTAGAAAATTTCATTTGGTTATAAAGGAGTCAAACTTGAAAACTAAAAATAAATAACTTTGTCGATAAGTCATCATGGCTGATTAGCGTTCGCTTGAATATCTGTAGTCCTAAAATGAAAATCCGAGTTTAAAGGTACATTTTCCTCGACACGACTCCAGCGGGTCTAGCGACAGCGACTCGCCCATTCCATATAAAAACTCGTTTTAGAAGCGCTTAGCATTATTATTAAAACGAGGTTTTATATAGAATGAGCGAGTCGCTAGAGCCGCTGGAGTCGTGCCGAGGAAAATGTACCTTAAGCAAACATGTAAATGTTCTTGGCATACAAGGTTCTAGGCTACCAGGGTGGAGTCTAAAAAGTTGGAGAGAGGGTGAAAATATTGTGATTTAGACGATGATTCCAGAAGGCCAGGAGTTTTGCCTTATCCACTAAAAATTAGTCTTTTTTACCTAATGGGTAATCGGTCCTTTACGCCTGAAAAAAAAAACTCTTGATCAAGAGAGGCTGTAGAGTCCCGTCCGCCAAAGAAGCAGACAAGAAAGAAGAAGAATAAATTTGAAATTAATGAATAGATTATCTCACTATCTCACGGTCTAAGGAACAAAGACTGCAGCAGTGACTTCTTATGTCCTGTGCATTCAAGCTTATCCAATTCCCAAAATGTGAAACTCCATATGAGAGTGATAAGAAATTCTGCTGATGATTTTTTTCTTTGGCGGATACCTTAACAACTTTGCAAAAAAAAACGGAACCAGACAATATTTTATCTGTATGTCGGACAAGGATAGCCAAAGTAAGTAAATTACTAGACAAATAAAAAACATTGACAAATATTGATAGAGGCTTATTATTAGGATAAGAAGAGGAAGAAACAGAAAAGATGAATGCACAGAAAAATGGAACACAATTTTTCCAATCATCTGCAATGCAGTATTTGTGTAAACCTAGCTTTTCTGCACCAATTAACAAATCAGGTCCAAATTTAGGTCAAATTTCATTAAGAAAAATTGAGAAGCTTCAGTCCGAATTTACGAAGTTATTTTTAACACAGCAAACATTGCGACCTAGTTTAGGCCTTATGGATCACCAGAGGGCTTGAAATTACAAACAACAATTAAAAGAGAGATAAACAGTGAAAAAAAGAGCTGCTAGAACAACACGCAAATATCAAGCACTCCTTGCTGCTCTATAGATTCGCCCATTACGACGGACAAATGGCTTCCAAAGCTTTGCACTATCTTTGGAATGCCCTATACATTCAGAGAAAAATTGTTGTAAAAAAACAAAAAACAAACCTTGTCAAATATGATTTGGCACCATTTACCCTTTTGTAAAAAAAATTGTACATCTCAAATCGAAATGGAAATCATTTAATTTTACAAGGATTTTAAAATAAAAACGAGACCGAAGCTAATTTCGGGCGCGGCCGAAATTTGGATACCCTTCCCTCTCCTGGGGCTAAAAGTTTTTTCGGGTGTACCTTGTATTTAACCCCCCCCCCCCAATTCTTTGCCTTCCGTCTTCGCAAAAGTTCCGTTGCGTCGACAAAACAATATTTTTGTGGGGTTTGGATGGAATAAGTGGGTAAAAAAATTTACCCCCCATTGTACGATACCATTTGTTTTGACATTTGAAATACATTTATGTTCAATTTGGTTGATATTGGAGCACAAATAAAAAAGTTTTTCATAGAAGAACCTAATTTGGGGGTTGGGTTTGTATGGCAGCCCCATGACCCCATGGTTCGATTTGATCCATTCTAACATATGTTTTCTGTTATCAATAGAAACACATTTCTGAGAAATTTGGTTGAAATTGATGCACAAATAACGTTTCAAATTAAAGTTTTTTTTTAACGTTTCAAATTTAAATTTATTTGCAAATTCATCTTATATTCTAATCAGAGTGGACGAAAACGGATTGATTTCGCAGTACGTTTTCAGAAATCGTCGAAAAGTGTTCACAGTGCACTGTTTGTAATTTCATATGACAACCGACAATAATATATTGCCTATAAATCGTTCTAGGTTTAAAAATTTACTGGTGCAGTCATCGATAGTCATTTACAACATATTTCGTCACTTCAAACTGACCGTTCATTCTCTTATCATGGAGAAATTAAGAACATTGGCAAACACACGAAACTGAACAATTTTTTCGGGTGTCAGTTAAAATATTGAAGTGAGCCGAAATGTGCTGAATAGGGGAATTTAGGTTTGAGACCTGGGTGCTTACACGTTTTCATTTGAAAAAAAATCAAGGTTTCATAGAAAACACGCAAAATAGCGTATTTTCAATGTGTCAATTTGTATGGGAATTGAAATGTTTTCGGGCTGTTTTCATACGAAAACATGAAAATAGCCCCAAATTACATGATTTCGTTCACTGTGAACATATTATTATATCTAATTTAATTAGTATAGTAACTAGGTGATTTGAGATTGCAAAGTGTGGTGGAGAAATTTTTTTGTTTGTTTCTTATGTTTTTTGGGGTGTTGAGCTCGAATCCGGAGCTTCCCACCAAAATTTCGTTGCGGAACAGGATCAAAACCGCGAAAAAACCCAAGTTTTTCCATTCTTTTGTTTATAACTCCGCAAGTGTACATTTCTCCGAAAACCTGTCCATGGAAATATTAGAGAAAACATAATTGCGGGTCTAACGTGCCATTAATCATTAAAATGTGTTAAGCGGTATTGCTACAATTGAGAGTCATTTTTTTTTGCGTTTTTTGCAATTTTGACCCGGTTTTGCGACGAAATTTTATTGGGAAGTTACGGATTCATGTTCTGCACCCCAAAATACATAATTTACAAGAAAAATGCAATTTTTACGACCAAAAATGAAAAGCCGTTCAATCTCAAAATTTTATACATAATATGTTAAAAATGGCAAATTTAAATTCTCAATTGTAATAATACCGCTCAACGGATCGATAATATTTATGCCTCTTTAGACGCGCAATTATGTGCTATCTAACATATCCATGAAGAGTTTTTCGCAGAAATAAATATTTTCAGAGTTAAAGGCTAAATAACGGAAAAACAGCCAAATTTTAGGGTTTTTCGCGATTTTGACCCTGTTCCGCAACGAAATTTTGGTGGGAAGCTCCTGATTTGTGCTCAGCACCCCAAAAAACATAAGAAACAACAAAAATTTGTCTCCACCACATTTTGCAATCTGATGTACTAGGTTTATCACCTGGATACTATACACTAAATACAATATCTATATAATTTGTGTTGTGTTTTGCGTCTCTCCTCAAGAGCTATACTTGTGCGAGAGAATTAATAAAGAGGTTACAATAGCTAGGTGATAGGTTTACTTTTATAATAATCATCACATAATTTCATAATAATAAATAGTTCAAGATACTTATTCTAATTAATCATTTCATAACAATGCAAAAATTCTGTAAAAATATTAATATTTAAACTTAGAAGCCAAATTTTTACGTGTAATTTAAAGAGATGAGTTACATGAACAATAGATCTGATATTAAGCGGGAGAAGATTAAATATATATGGTCCGGTGAAAAGACGATACCTCTGGGATATGTTTTTTTTTAATATTAGGAACAATAAGTCTCCAGTTATTATGACGCGTATTAGCAGTGTGAGAAATAAAACTTAGGGTTAGGTTTTTTGATAAGTAACATAGATCGCTTTTTACATATAGTTGTTTTAAGTGAAGGACATTGAGTGTCGCGAATAGATCAATGTAAGGAATCTGTACGGTAGATTAAACGCAGTTTTAAGCATAATTTTTTGTGATGTGATCAACGTCCTCAGGTGACTGTCATATGCACCTCCCCATACGGAAATCCCATATTGAAGAATTGACTGCACAAGTGCAAAATACACTTGTTTCAATTGCATATTTGTGAGCGTGGATCGTATGACTTTAAATATGTACAATGTTTTGCGTAATTTTTTAGTCAATTCTTCAATGTGTTCATTCCATTTGAGGAACTTATCGATTGTTATTCCAAGATATTTTATCTTATCCTGACAGTTTGTTTGCAGACAACTACATGATTGATGCGTTAAACCAGGCGCGCACAGAGGGTGGGGCAAAAGGGGCAATTTGCCCCGGGCCCCGCGTTGGAGAGGGCCCCGCAGGGACAGTGATCTCGTAGTGCGCATACGTCTGGAAAATTATTACACGAATTGATGTCAGATAAATTTTATTTAAATCTCTATTTATCTTGTTTTGCGTTATTCAAAGCATTTCTAGGACCTTATAGGATTTCCCTTCACCTACTTTTTTCAATTAAAATTGCTAAATCTATTAAATTGGCACTGATCTTGATATATTTTAGGTGTTGAGATCAACAGCACACTCTGGTGAAATTTATCTAATTAATCGGTATTCTCTTAAAATCTGAGTGTCCTCGAACTATGTGTGTTTTATAGAGAAAGTAGTTTTAACCAAGAAACTGAAAACGATGGATTCCCTTTAAATGACTATTTCTTATTTAGTTTCCATAAACTTATATTTATTCAAGTCTCTCTCTGATTGTTGTTAACTCATTGTAGTCTTATCTGTAACTATGCTCTCGAACTAGCAAAATTTCTCAACGTTTTCTACTGCTTTGGTTTTAGACTTTTGTTCTCTTATGGATCAGTGCACACTCGGTCTTAGTAACGTTTATGAAGAGACAAAAATTTCGATTTTTGCAATGCCATCAGCAGTGACGGAACAACTTCACTCTGGGCCCTCCTGCCAACTTCTTGAGTGGGCCCCCTACACTGAGTGAGGTGAAATCAATCGAAAACACTCTTGAAGGTCGATCCACACTTTTCAGTCATCAGTCACAGTCACTTTCCATACAAGTTAATTGATTGACTGTATGAGAAATTACTGTGACTGCGACTGATGACTAAAAAGTGTGGATCGATCTTAAACCAAATATTTTGAAACATGATTTTGACGTTACAGTTTTGCTACTAAAGTTAAGAACATCGTACTTAAAATAACTTTGCTAAGAGATAATTTGACTCTTTGCATTCTTACATTGAGAATAGCGCTCTTGTTGTAACGTTTATTAAATTAATGATTTCATCAATTGTTTTGTTTTTTTTTTTTGTTTGAACTGTGTGAACAGCGCAGCATTGACCTCTATAGGTGTTAGTGATGTTTAAGCATAGAAAATTACCTGCGCCTACAATGAGACTAGATCCCGCGAACCTATGATTCGAAGACGAGCGCCCTATCTATCTACCCTAATGCCGCTCTCTCAGGTACCAGCGTCCTGGCATCCTGTAGTAGGAACAACATTTATAGAGTTTCCAAGGACAAATGTTCTTTTTTTCAAAGGGGCCTCTTTTATTTATATGCCCCGGGCCCCATAAATTCTCTGTGCGCGCCTGCGTTAAACCATTGCAGTTAAGGTCATGTAGCTTAAGGCTAGTTTCCGTTGGTTGTGTAGAATTTGTCAGCGAGAATGCTATGGCTTTAGATTTGTGAATATTTAAATGGAGTGAGTCTCTGTCAAGACATGCTTTGACTGCCTTCAAATCTTGCTCGGCGTAAAGAAACGTTTGTGCCCATGTTTTACTAGAGGTAATTAATACCGTGTCAGAAAATCACAAAGTTCGGTTATGGCATTTTCGGTGTTCATTCCAGGTCTAAAGCCGAATTGACTAGATGAAAGGATTTGATTCTCAAAAAGGAATTTTTCTAGACGTTTCTTTAAACATCTTTCGAACAGCTTAGAGATAACCGAGAGCAAAGCAATCGGTCTGAAATTCAAAGGGTATTGGTTTTTACCCCACTTTTATATATTGGTGTTATAACTGCTTCCTTCAGTATCGACGGGAACGTTCCTTCATTAATGCATTTGTTAAATATTGTTGCCAATGGAGTTTTAATCTCATGCTTAATGACTTTGAGAATTTCGGAACTAATATTGTCTATACCTGGGGAAGACTTACGTAGATTAATTATAAGTACAATTTCTTCAGTGTTGATTCGACTTATGTGGAAGTTAGATTCTTGCCCATTGTATGAGCGTATGAGCTGGGATGCTACCAGCAACGCTGGTGAATGTCGCGTTCATAACTTCTGCCGCTTTTTGAATAGTATTCACCACCAAATTTGTGCTTGGGTCAATGAGTTTAGCCCAATCAGTTTTCGGGGTATGATTCCTTCCTGAAATTTCGTTCACAGCTTGCCATAAACGCTGGGTGGAATTTTTGCTGTTTATTGTAGCTTGCACATAGTTCCTGTTGGCTACTTTCATGATCATGGTTAGTTTTTTCCTATACATTTTGAAATAATTCACAAGGTTAGTGTTGAATGGTTGGCGATCTACTTGACTTTTTAATTTGCCTTGTTTCCGTATCGATCGGATGATTGACTCAGTCATCCACGGATTGAGTGGCTTAAACTTTCTTTTGGTAGAGCATAATTGTTGACTGTCCATGATCAAAAGTTTTAGTTTGTCATGGAACTTTCTAGTGCTAATTTCAGCATTATCGTTTGGAGATATTATTTGAGACCATTGAATACATTGTAATTTTTCTCTTAATAGGGTAAGGTTGGTTTTTGTTTTAATGTCTGGCAACATAGAACTCTGTGTTTTTATAGGATCTACAGTCATAGCTAGTAAAATGGTGTTATGATCAGTTATGAAATTTTTGAATATTATCGGTGTGTATTCTCTATCATGGTTTTCCTTAATAAAAATGTGGTCGATACATGTTGCACATGTTTCACTATGCCGAGTTGGTTTGTTTATTAGCGAAGTATACCCTAGCACAGCAAGGGTGTTGAGGTAGTCGTTGCTGACAGTGGAGTTTTCAAGTAAATTTATATTAATATCTCCTATTAGTATGGATATGGAGTTTTGTGAACTTGGAGGTGATATATTAGGTGAACAGTTTATAAAATTATTGAGATCAATAGAAGGTGATCGGTATATTCCTAATAGCGACAGTTTTATATCTTTATTTATACTGATATCTACTTGAATTCCAGTTAAGTATTCATTTGATATTTCGCGATAGTTGAAAAATAATGAGTTCTATATTACGACTCCGTCGTTTTTATTAGGGTTTTTTAGAAAATTTTTTTCAAAAAACCCTTATGAAATCGATTTTGTCCGTCCGTCCGTCTGTCCGTCTGTTCACTAAATAACTCGCGAACGGCTCAACCGATTGTCATGAAATTTGGTAGGAATATGTAGAATGGTTACAGTCTTTGGCACATATACCTTAGAAGTTGGTAGAAAGAAGACAACAGGGTGTCCCGAACGTTTGAAAAAAGTCGACTTTTTTAGTTTTTATCGGAGATTGACGTATGGGTATTTAAATCAAAGACCTAAATGAGTACACCTCATATCAGTTAAAATTTGACAGTTTCGAGTAACGGTAAAAAAGTTATTGGCGTTTAAAGTTAAACTTCCTTTTCGACCTCCGTTTTTCTAAACCGTTATAGGGATCGATAAGAAACTTGGCACAAAGATTGGTCGGTAGGGCCTTATATACATTAAATATTAAGATGGTTGACTTTTGCAAAGGAAAAGTAAATAACAGTAAGTTTGTAAAATTTCAATTTGTTCGTGTGTAGCCCCTCTTAGGTTTCCAAATATGAAAATTCTGCTAAGGGTTTTTAGAAAATTACATATAGAATATGTCTACGAATATATATATATATATATATATACAGGGTGTCCCGCATTGGGTGGTCAATACTGTAAGGGTTGATAGCGCAACTTGTTTCAGCAAGAAAATTACCAATACAATCGGAATTCTTTTTACCGTTACCTTGCTATCGCTCTTTTTGTGAAAGTCATCGAAAATCATGACTTGTCACGCAAAATCGTAATTTGCGCACTCGTGATGACTTAATCCAAGATTTGAATTCAGTTTTAGAAACTACATAAAATTTCACAAATACTGAAGTTTTTCCTGTTGCCAACATTATCGGCACTTTCAAGATACAGTTACTCAAACTTAACAGAAATTTTAAAAACGATTTTTCATCGAAAATTCAAACAGTAATTGCATAACGGTGCTTTATACGTACAACTCTGCAAAGTTGACAAAAGTTGCTTCAACATGTTGGCTTTCCAACGGTATATCACTTTTCATATTTGCATTGCGGGATTTTAGAATTACACATATTGGATATAAAAAAATAAGGTAATTATTTTCTTATAGGATTATTTAAACTGAAATTTTATTCATTTATTTTTTATATTTTACTATCGCAATTTTGAAAATTTGTTAAATAAAAATGAAAATAAAGTTTTGAATATGAGAAAGAACCGATAACATAAAAATATTAACTAATGATTAAATGGGTCTGTTTGATGAATTGGAATAATGCTGCTGGAATTGGCCTCCTCCATTTTTTATGCAGACTCAACACCTTCGGCCCATGGAAGAAACGTCCCGGAGGATTTCAGGAGGGGTTTCCTTAATGTTGTCACAAGCATCATTAATTTGCTGCAGCAGCTGCTCCCGGGAGGTAATCGGCTCGGAATAAACATTGCTTTTTAAGTTACCCCATAAATAAAAATCTGGGGGAGTAAGGTCGGGACTTCTCGCAGGCCACGCAACTGTCCCAAAACTGCCAATCCACTTTCCGGGAAATTCGTTTTCAAAATATTCTTTGATAGGTCTCGCATTATGAGCGGGTCACCGTCTATCTGCCATAAATAGCAAATATTAAATTTTAACTGTTATAAGTACCGTTGCATTTGCCAAACAATGTACCAAATTTCAAATTTCTTACAGTTCTGGTCAAAATAATGTAGCGAGATTCTATCCCGAATTATAATTGCCTTTGTATGTCTTTTTTCGAGTCAAGGGAAAATTGTTAACGATTCCACTGAAGCCATGATTTTTACCATTCAATGCGTGTTTACCTAAAACTCTGCTATGTAAATAAGAAAAGTGATATACCGTTGGAAAGCCAACATGTTGAAGCAACTTTTGTCAACTTTGCAGAATTGTACGTATAAAGCACCGTTATGCAATTACTGTTTGAATTTTCGATGAAAAATCGATTTTAAAATTTCTGTTACGTTTGAGTAACTGTATCTTGAAAGTGCCGATAATGTTGGCAACAGGAAAAACTTCAGTTTTTGTGAAATTTTATGTAGTTTCTGAAACTGAAATCAAATCTTGGATTAAGTCATCAGGAGTGCTGCAAATTACGATTTTGCGTGACAAGTCTCGATTTTCGATGACTTTCACAAAAAGAGCGATAACAAGGTAACGGTAAAAAAAATTCCGATTGTATTGGGGATTTTCTAGCTGAAACAAGTTGCGCTATCAACCCTTACAGTATTGACCACCCAATGCGGGACAACCTGTATAATATAGCCAAATAAGTATTTAGTAAGGGCCTTTCTCTTAAGCATTTCTTCAATGTATATCTTTTAACTTGATCAAACAATGAACATGAAATTTGGTGGAAATTCATAGAATGGTAATAGTGTTTGCCACAAAAATTTTTGAAGTTAGTAGAACCAAGTTAACAGGGTGTCCCAGAATAGCTGCAAAAGTATACTTGTTCAATACTCATAGGAAAGCTTGCGTTTGCTCTTATGACAGGGAACACAATGGAATCATTTTATATAAGGTTGCTTTTCCTTGATTAAAAAACAGTAACAGTAGATTTACAGCTAATAATTCAGTTCATAATGCCTGTTGATTTGCCTTGAAGTACTTTTATGCAAACTGGGTAAATAGTAAATCTATTTTTGGATTGGTCTAATTAAAGGTGGAACGCGTTTATTTAGACCAATCCAAAAATAGATTTACAGGAAGCATTTCATTAATGTTGTGCACAATACTTATTTATTGCTTATAAAATATATGTACAAAAAATATTCACTATGCAGTAAAATTCTAAAAAACCCTCGTATTGTGGGCGCAGCCCTCTGTTCGCCGGTATTTTTCTTGTTAGACTTAGTGAAAAGGGTGCAATATCCTTGGATTTCGAAATTTCGTAAAATTTTTTCAAATTCAAATATGTAACTCGAATGTTGAGTTTCGGACAGTACAATAACATCAAAGTTGATATTAAGTTCATGAATTAAAATCAGTAGTTCGTCAAAGTTCTTTTTTATACTACGGATGTTCAAATAAATTATTTTGAAACTTCGAAAATGATGGCTTAATAGTTGGTTGTAATTGATTGTTGACTGTAACTCTAAAGTTTCAATTACATCTGAATTGATAGTTTCAATTGGAAGAAAAGTAGAAAAGACGACTTTTGTTACCCCTTGTCTTTTTCACCCCTGTCACACCCTATAATGTCATCATATTACCAACTTCTAAGGTATTCGTCCCAAAAGACTGTAACCATTCTACACATACTAAAATTCATGTCGATCCGTTGAGCTGTTCGCGAGTTATTTAGTGAACAGACGGACAGATGGACAGACGGACGAACGGACACAATCAATTTTATAAGGGCTTTTTTGAAAAAAAAAAGTCGGAAAAAATCCTAAAAACCATCTCTATTAATAATAATTTTCTAAATATGTAGTTCTAAATATTTTACAGCTGACACATTTGTGAATTATATCGTCAAAATATGTAATTTCAATTTTTTATTGTAATTAAAGTTGGGACGACATTAGTCCAACTTTATAGATTTAAAATAGATACATAGATAGATATATTCATAGAATTTCAAAATTCTAGTGTCCCTTACAAAATGGCAACTCCCTGTACATACATACTTTCAATCGACATCACATCACATCGACAATCACTAAAAACAATCCCTGTTTTTACTTTTAATTCAACTGTTAAAAATTTCAGCTAATGTGCAAGACGAAATAATTTGGTCCATTTCGAAGTCCTGTTAAAACAAAAAATTTCTTTTGTTGGTCATGTCACTTTTTTTGATTGGGTATTTTTAAAAAATAACATTAGAACTAGAATTATTTTGAAAATGCAGAACTGTAACTGTCTAATTAAAAACTGTACTAATTATCACTCGTAAAATCCAAATTGTTGGTATGCATCAAATATCTATCGTTCTAGAATGATGCAATCTAGAATATTGAATCGTTCTATTGGTAAGCTTTGAAAATGTGCATTTAAATGCGTACAAATTAAAATTTTCATAATTTCTCAGATAACACATTAACTGAAAATGTATAGAACAATTCAAACGTTTGCTAGATAAATGGTGACCGTCAATTTTTCGTTTAATATTGACTTTCACTGAAGTCAACGGGAGACAACAACTTTTAAAGAAATGATAATTATGATAATATGTATTATTTGTACCTACATAAAACACCAGAAATTACACAAACGCCCCATAATGAAATTTAGTTACACTCTATTTATCTCGTTATGCAAATCACTTGCCTCATTTGTTATTTATAATCATAAATTGCACCTACTTGTATAAAATAAAATCCACTTAAATCAGTCTGTTGTCTGAAGATTTAGATATTTAGATTACAACTAATTATCTTATCAGTTTATCACACACGCACTAAATGTAGGTACATATGTACATATACTGAACTAACTAACACCATGCCACAAGATCTCTTGCATAAAAATATGTATCGCTCGCGACTACTTACTCGAATATTATGTTATGTATTGTTTACTCGTATTATCAGTTCAAGATAAAATACAATTTTAATACATTAGTTAAGCTCTTTCGAGCCTCTCTCAACACCAGGGGGTGAGTCGCTGTGCAACACTACCACTACGTTTACTATACCGACACCGAACACAATACTATATTATTCGTAATAATAGTATCTTTTCTCTCTCTAAAACACAATATACATTCACTTAATTCTATTTTGGCGCCCTCTTTCACGAACGCTGTAACCAAAAATATCGTCGTCGTAGTACGAATGTATTACTAATCAAATTTAAATGTTTCCACTAAATATTGACCAAGAAAATTATGTATATCGATCACTCACTTCTCACACCCGCAGCCAAGCGTTGCAACGTCTGTATCTATCACAATTCCGTCGTTTGAAGTTTAGATCGCGGGTACATTACTCGCGACCGCGACCTGTATAGAAACGTACGTAAAAAAACGCAAGATATGCGTTATCGCATTTAATTTTTTTTTATTAAAAGATGCTTCTTCACTTCACTTTTTAATACCGATTAGTGCACATACGGCGGATACTACGCGACATACACGAGGGTCTATGGTCTTGTCAGTCTAAAATTATTACTTTGAATGGTAAATGAATCATGTCGCGTGTAGATAACAAAATACGTGCGATAACATTTTGACCACGAACGGTAACGCTGCTGCTGCTGACTGTGTCGCGTTATTGCAGCGCCGAAGCCGAAGTAAGAAAACATGTAGTACATACACTCGTAAAAAGCCAACCAAATTCAAATCTTATTTTTGTCAACGGGAGACAATAATCTTGTCTTGTTGTTTGGTGGTTGATGTGGTAAAGTTCCATGACATTTTGGTTTAAAAAAAGAAGAAAGAACACAAACAAGATTGCTCTCCTATCTCAAAAGCGTCTGGAAATCAGGAATTTTGGGGATGCTGGGTTGTACACATACATATTTGAATTAGATGTAAAAAAAGATACAAAAAATATCTTTTACTTGGAGAGATAAAAATGTCCTTTTAATTAAAATGACATTCACTTAACCCAATTTAAACAATTCAAAACTATTGAAGCATGTTGGAAGGTATCTGTACCGAAGGTTTTTTTTTTCATTATTTCTATGCAATAGTAACTTTAACTACGAACGCCAAGTGAAAGTACATTATTTGACCTTGACGTGCAATAGTCCAATAGAGCTGTAGTATCTGGCGCTTCCACTCAGTTGATGCGGTAGTCAAGTCTTACAACGCGAGTATAGTGCAACCGGCACTATCGAATGTTACGTGATTTGCTTATGATCGTTTCTCGCTAATAGACCTCTTCTGGATTTGAATTCGCTCTGTCATATCAGTCTGGAATACATATTCACGAAGTACAAGAGAAGTGTACAATGTTGTGATCTACACTACACGATTTCGTTTTACATAGGCTAATATTGGAGCATTGGAGGAACTGATCGGATCGATTGGAGCTTCTTCACTGAAATGAGCGAAGTCAGTTCCATAAAAGAGCAATACAAGTCGCGGCAAAAAATCAGTAACGTGTCTCGTCAGTAGGTCAACTCATGTTGTTTGTTAGCAACATACAAAGTTTGATTGATTTAAAAACAAATCGTGTTTTTGTCTGTACGAATTTTTAATGTTATGATTCGGCTCTTGAAGGGAAAGTCGTTTCAGCACAACTTTGTAATGTTGATGATGATGAATATAAGAGGTAGGTGTATTGAATTGACAAATTTAACCAATTATGGGATCTGACTAAATTTTTTTTTTTTAAATCAATTGTTGTTTGTTTTTGTGTTGGAATACTTGGACTTGACAATCGGATGATCTTTTTTTTTTTGCAGCAAGTCTCTTTGACAAGGAATTGTACAAACTTTTTAAGTAGTCTAATGGGACTTGTTGAAAACCCCTTTGATTGCCGGTATTAGTCCTTCCCTGTTTTCGAACTGTCTTCCATCCGCATAAATTTTTCGCGACAACCAGTGACAAATTTCACTTCGTCCAATTTTGGTTGCAGTTTTTAGAAAAATCCGGAAATGTATGGCAAAAACCAAAAAGGACGTACAACAAGAGCTACAACAGAACGACAACGTAGGGCAATTATACATACGAGAAGCCTCGAATTCTGCGTCATCTGCTGCGAAGATCAAAGGAAAGGTTGGAACTTCTGCCAGTGTACGGACAGTACAAAGAGTCCTTAAAACGTGTCAGCATCTAAAACAGAAAAAAACTCACGAAAAAAACACCTTTACTCCCTCGTCATAAAGTAGTTCGTTCGGAGTACTGCCGGACTCACATTCATTCGACCGATCAATGGCATCAGGTGATATTTTCGAAAGAAAAAAAAATAATTTGGATGGGCCTGATGGTTTCCAATATTATTTTCACGATTTGAGGAAGTCGGAAAAGTTTTTATCTCGTCGTCATAGAGCTGTCGGTTCCGTCATGGAATGGGCTACAATTTCTTCCCATGGTGTCATAGATTTGGTTGTGGTGGAAGGCCGGCAAACATCTGCGGACTACATTCAACTTTTAGAAATTCAGAAAACTAACTTCAACGATAAGTTCAACGGCCAACGATGGATTTTGCAACAGGACAACGCTTCCATACACTCCGCACGTCGTCGTGTAAAGCAATGGTTTGCAGACCAAAACGTAGAAGTTCTGGACTGGCCAGCTATGTCTCCTGATCTTAATATCATTGAAAATTTATGGTGGTGGTTGTCGCGAAAAATGTATGCGGATGGAAGACAGTTCGAAAACAGGGAAGGACTAATACCGGCAATCAAAGGGGCTTTTCAACATGTCCCATTAGACTACTTAAAAAGTTTGTACAATTCCTTGTCAAAGAGACTTTTTGAAGTCGTACGCAATGACGGAGGATATACGCATTATTAATAATAAACAAAAAATTATAAAAAAGATTTAAAACATTTGTTTAACTACCGATTTTTGTAGGTGCGTCTATCCTATTGTCACACTTTTAACAGTCGCAAAATGATAAACTTGTATTTGCCGTTTTGATTTGGTAAATTTTCGGTTCATTGTTGCTAGCTAACACGCAGCATCACAAAAGAGAATTAAATATAAAATTTAATCGAAATATTCTCAACATTCAAAAAATTCCGTCGCATTTTTGAGTGCGTCTATCCTATTGTCGGGGAGTGTATATATATACATAATTGAAAATGCCGTATGCCGTATGCCGCCTCTTCATTTTTCACGGAAAACTTTTAGTAGAAAATTCTAAAATGTATAAGAAACGACATCTTTAAATTATAGTTTTTGTATTTAATTTATTTATTTTATTTATAAATCTTTAGAATTATTTAAAATTTCCGAATTTTTGAAATTTTTACAATTTGCGTTTTGAGATTTTTGAAAATGTCAAGAATAATCGAGAATTTTTAGAATTTTCATTTTGAGATATTCGGGAACATCAGGCATATTTTGATAGTCCTTAGAATTTTGTAAAATTTAAGAGTTTTAAGAATTTCAAAATTTGACAATTTTAAAAACTTTTAAAAATTCTGAGTATTTGTGAGAGTTGTAAAAGATTTTAGAATTTTGAGAGTTTTTGGAATTTTAAATGGTTTGATAATTTTTGTTTCGTAAATTTTGAGTTTTGTGAATTTTGAAAATCTAGAAAGTTCTGAGAAGTTTAACAGTTTTAATTTCTATAAATTTTGAGAGT
This sequence comes from Microchrysa polita, assembly GCA_949715475.1. Classification (NCBI taxonomy): domain Eukaryota; kingdom Metazoa; phylum Arthropoda; class Insecta; order Diptera; family Stratiomyidae; genus Microchrysa; species Microchrysa polita. The sequence continues at coordinate 6,349,333 of OX454419.1, read as the reverse complement.
TTTGTGTACTTTGAAAATTATGTACATTTTAAGAATTTTGAGAGTTTGTGAGAGTTGTAAGGGTTCTTAGAATAAAAAATTCGAGAATTTCTATAAATTTTAGAACTTTTAGCATTTTAGAAATATTATACAGGGTATCCCGCATTGGGTGGTCAATACTGTAATAGTTGATAGCACAACTTGTTTCAGCAAGAAATTACCAACACAATCGGATTTTTTTTTACCGTTACCTTGTTATTGCCCTTTTTGTGAAAGCATCACTTGTCATGCAAAATCATAATTTTCAGCCCTCCTAATAACCTAATCTAAGATTTGATTTAAGAAACTACATAAAATTTCACAAAACCTAAAGTTTTTCGTGTTGCCAACATTGTCGCCACTTTCAAGATACAGTTACTCAAACTTAATAGAAATTTTAAAATAATTAATTAATTATTTTCTTATCTGATTATTCAAACTTAAATTTTTTCATTATTTTTTATATTTAACTATTGCAATTTTGAAAATTTGAATGAAAATAAAATTTTGAATATGAGAAAGAACCAATAAACTAAAAATATTAACTAATGATTAAATGGGTCTGTTTGATGAATTGAAATAATGCTGCTGGAATTGGCCTTCTCCATTTTGTATGCAGACTCGACACCTGCGGCGCATGGAAGAAACGGTCCAAAGAATTTCAGGAAGGTTTTTCTTTATGTTGTCACAAGCATAATTAATTCGCTGCAGCAGCTGTTCCCGGGAGGTAAAATTTGCAAAATGTTATCCTCCTCTGACAGTCGCTCGGTAGTAATTCCTAAACTTGCGTAAGGTGCTACAGATACGGGTTGTCCGACTGAAGAGTTCTTTGGATCATCATCCGAGAAATATCCAGCTGAAGTGCTTCTCTACGCGTGCTTAGTTTTGGGTTAGTATCGAAGAGATTAAGAATCTCTTCTTCTCGTCCGACAGTAGTACGGCGAGCTCCTTCTCTACCGGTGTGGTTTGGTGTTCGACCTATTTCTCCAAAAAGCCGATACGTTCTTTAATTGGTCTAAACATGAGGGCCGTTTTCGAAAAATAAATTGTATTACTTATTAACAAAATTATACCTGAATTTCCGAACCTCCAAAACGTAACAAAACAATCACGCTTGCGAAGTGAAAACATAAGAAAGAATAACAGATTTTCGATTATAAATAGCAAATATGTATTAAATTTTTCCTTTTATAAGCACCATCGTATTTGCCAAACAATGTACAAAATTTCAAATATCTTACAGTTCTGGTCAAAATAATGTAGCGAGACTCTATTCCAAATTATAATAGCTTTTGTTTGTCTTATTTCGCGTAAAGGGAAAATTGAAGCCTTGATTTTTACCATTCAATGCGTGTTTCCCTAAAATTCTGCAATGTAAATATGAAAAGTGATATACCGTTGGAAAGCCAACGTGTTGAAGCAACTTTTATCAGCTTTGCAGAGCTGTACGTATAAAGCACCGTTATGAAATTACTGTTCGAATTACTGTTTGAATTTCGAGGGCTGTTTCGACGACTTTCACAAAAAGAGCGATAACAAGGTAATGGTAAAAAAATTCAGATTGTATTGGTAATTTTCTTGCTGAAACAAGTTGTGCTATCCAGTGACGTATTTAGAAAATTCTCAAAGGGGGGCACAGAGTACGGGGCTAATTTGTTACATAAAGTTTTGGTGTGGGGATACTCGAGAGCAGCTACATAGGAAAAACATTGGCAAGACTGAGGGGATCGTTGATCCTTGATCCTTGATTTAAGGCGAAACTCAAGGAGACCTTAAGTTTTCAAGGTCTCCTTGAGTTTCTCCTTAAATCAAGGATGCATTGACTCGTGAATATAAGTGATTTCTATGAAAAAGTATGGAAAATGACATTTATTTTAATTTCGGCATCCTTGACCCAAGGTCTCCTTGAGTTAAGGTATGTTTATAAATACGGGCCTGAGAGTCCTTTGCATTTCAGGTTTATTACACCAAAAGTTTAGTTTTCCTGACAGATCTTAGAATAACACTCATTAACTGCTTTTGGCTTTTCCAATGAACCAAAATACGGAGGGCCTTAAAAAAGTTTGCGTAGTGTTGTTTGAAGGAGCTTGAAGCCGAAAAGGAATTTGTTTTCATATGACAAAACGGATTCCAGACGGAACACTTTTCTTTGGAAGAGAAATTTCATACATCGTCCGAAATTCTGCCAAATTTCGGCCAAATTCCGCCAAAAAGTGGTTCTGCTTACTTTTGAAAGAAACACAGATGAAAAACTGATACAACAAATTTTGGCTGACATTGTGGTCTTGAATTCCATGGCAAGTTTAAGCGAATTTGATTGCAAAATTAGGATTTACTGAAAAAGAGGCCTTCGTATGTTTTGTCAAAAATCTAGTAACAGATTCCGTAAAATCGTAACAAGTGCCGCATAATATTTTACAAGTACAATCCAGAATACTACACGGTTGTAAATGTTAGTGTAAACCGGGAGTAAATTTTATAAATAAAATAGTATAACTCCTATCTATTCCAAAGCTTTAATCAAATTTGATTCTTTTCAACTTATAATTTTAGTTTATTAAACAATTATATTAATATAAACTATCCAAATACCCTTTTAATATTATACATTTTACACCGTTCGGGATAGAATAAATTGCATTGAATGTTGTTATAACATAAAAGGGTAGAATCAATCCTACTATGTTATCAAATCTACACTATCAACGCAAGAAACCCATTCAACCTAGAAATCTTTGTAGTCTGTCTGGTTCAGTGAACAGCGCGCTTGCCTACAAATCACAGAATTGTGTATTCGAAGCCGACTGCACTCCTATTATAATTTTTATTTTTTCGAGCGGTTTGTATAAATTTGCTTATCAATTTTATACTATTGAAGAGTAAAAATTTTATGAAGAATACTACTTATACTTTTAATATAGATCAATTATACTTTTGATAAAGGTTTTATATGGAAATGTAAGAATATATTTTTTTATATAAATTACACCAAAACTTTCAGCCGTGTAGGAACTACATAGAGCTGGAAAGTGATCAATCGATTAATTAAAATGAAGCAACAAAAGTAAGCAGGAAGGTTTGTTTGTTATTTCCATATTAGGCCAGTCAATAAACCGAAAAATAAGGCGTTAGGTCGCAAAAAATTGCTCGGCTCTGGTTTTTTGGGATATTGTTAGGATAGATACCAGAAGTGTACCACCAAGTTTGCAACTTCGAAAAACCTGTGCTAACCCCATGACCCTCAAAAAACCTCAAAATTTTCGGACTTTTTTCATATTTTTGCTTGTAATTTCTAAAACGCGCTTCCTACAAGTAAGTTGTTCACTGCACTGTTAAAGCTAAGAAAATCTTCTTTAATTTGAGTGTAACCCCAGCTTTGTAGGCGCAAAGGATCCCAAGATACAGCACTTTAAACATTGTTTTTAAAAAAAAAGTTCGAAATTGTAATTTCAGTCATGTTCCGAGCTGAATATCGGCTTAAATGCGCATTTTACAGAGAACATCATGTGACATGAAGTTATAAACCAGTAACTTAGCTGTATATATGTCGGAACGAATGGAATCAGACCATGGGGTCATAGGGCTGCCCCTGAAAATTAGGTTCTTCTAAGAAAAACTTTTTTCTTTATGAACCAATCTTAACCACCCTTCCCCCAAATGTGTTTTGTTAGTAAAGCTTCAAAACATATCTAGAAACGGATGAAATCAGAACACTAGGTCATAGGGCTGTCATACAAACCAACCCCTGATAATCAGGTTTTTCTAAGAAAAACTTTTTTCTTTATGAACCAATCTTAACCGAAACTCACCCAAATGTGTTCCTAGTAAATCCTCAAAACATATCTAGGAATGGATGGAATCGGAACATTACGTCATAGGGCTGTCATACAAACCTCCTAAAATACAATTTCGGACTTTTTTACAAAAAAATCACATCTTTTAAAGTGCTGTACCTTGGGATCCTTTGCACCTACAAAGCTGGACTTACACTCAAATTAAAGAAGATTTTCTTATCTTTAAAAGTGCAGTGGACGACTTACTTGTAGGAAGCACCTTTTAGAAATTACAAACAAAAATATGAAAAAAGTCCGAACATTTTGAGGTTTTTTGAAGGTCACGGGGTTAGCACAGGTTTTTCGAACTTGCAAACTTACATGTGCTACTGCTGAAAATATGGAACGACGAGGAAATCCCCGAAGATTGGCGCAAAAGCATAATCTGCCCAATCCACAAAAAGGGTGACAAGCTGAAGTGTGAGAATTACAGGGGCATATCATTAGTTTGTACGGCCTATAAGATATTATCTAAAATTCTTGAAAAGAGAATTAATCCGTACGCAGAACGAATCATTGGCGAGTATCAAGGCGGCTTCAGACCTGGTCGATCAACAACCGATCAGCTTTTCACAGTGAAGCTACTACTCCAAAAGTGCTGGGAATATAACATCGACGTATACCAAATCTTTGTCGACTTCAAGCAGGCATACGACAGTATCGATCGAAGCGTACTGTGCAACATTATGCTGAATTTTGGTATACCGGCAAAGTTAGTGCGACTCACAAGGATGACGATGACTAATACCGTCTCGCAGGTCAGAGTGCAGAATCGACTCACTGACCTATTTGAAACTCGTACTGGACTCAAGCAGGGCGACGGGCTGGCGCCGACGCTCTTCAACCTTGCTTTGGAGTATGTAATTCGAGCCATGAATATGGACAGCAGCGGAACGCTACTCATCAAGTCGACTCAATTAGTAGCGTACGCCGACGATATCAACATCATGTCTCGAAGGTTGGGTGATGCAGAAAGCCTTCTGCATAACCTCAATAACGCCGCAAAGGAAGTTGGACTACATATCAACGAAAGCAAAACAAAGGCCATGATGCAATCGAAAACAAGGACGCCAGCAAATTCAAGCATCACAGTGGGGGACCTTAATATCGAGTATGTAGACAACTTCAACTATCTGGGTTGTAACTTATCAAAGGACGCCAACGAAACCGACGAAATTAAGCGACGGATACAACTAGCCAATAAGACATATTTCTCGGTCCTCCCTATAATTAATTCGAAACTTGCGCACAGGAACACGAAGCTCCGCGTGTACAAAACGATCATCCGACCCGTGCTATGTTATGGCTGCGAAACATGGACCCTCACCCAAGCCTCCGAAATTTTGCTAGACCGATTCGAACGAAAGGTCCTTCGGCGAATTTTCGGGGCCGTTCGCGAGCGAGACCAATGGCGTAACCGGTACAACCATGAGTTGTATCAATTGTACGATGAGCTGGAAGTATCGAAAATCGTGAAGCTTCAACGTTTGCAATGGGCGGGGCATGTACAACGGATGGACGATAATCGCATGCCAAAGAAAGTGATGAACGCACAACGAATTGACGGAGCGAGGTTGCGTGGACGACCGAGAGCTCGCTGGGAGAACTCCGTAGGTGAAGACGCCCAACAGCTGCTGGGCTTCCGAAACTGGAGGACGAGGTCACGTAACCGCGACAATTGGAGGTCAACGATTCAGGCGGCCAAGGCCCGACGTCGGGCTATCGTGCCACATTGATGATGATGAAACTTAGTGGTACACTTCTGGTATCTATCCTAACAATATCCCAAAAAACCAGACCCGAGCAATTTTTGCGACCTAAAATCGGTAATTGACTGGCCTATATGTACTACACTAGCTTCAAATCTGTAGTATCTGCAATACCTTTTAAAACGAGTCCTAGATGGTAAGCTGAAGCAACATGCTTTAACAAATCAATTGCAAAATAGAAATGAGAAGGAATGGCTACGATGATGTTTACTTCGTGAAAATTGAAGCATTGAAGAAAGTACCCCAGGCAGGGCACCAAAGACACCGAACCGTAGGACTTCGAAAATGTATGCTAAAAATGCTTTCCCACCAAAACACCTTTAGCATTTTAACAGAAAGAGAAGCATCTGGTTTAACTCTCGGTTGTACTAATGGGTCTGGCCAGACCTTTTTCATTTTTAAGTTGCTGTAAGATAAAAAACCGTTTTAGCTACCACCACAATGTTTCGTGACTTTTCCTAAAAATTTGTCAGCTTTTCATAACACCAAAAATATTTGGATCAAATATCCTGCGATAGTAGTTATAAGGACTTTTTGGTCAGTACATTACATTGTTACCATATAGAATTTTTTCTACCGAAATCTGTCCATTTTATACAAATGTCCACTGTTTTCTTTTGAAACTAGATAGTTGAGTACAGTTTCTTCTTTTATTGAAATGTATTATTTGTCGAAATTCGTTGGAGACGGATATAGAGATCCTTCTGTTCGCCGATGATGTTAAAATCGCTAAAGCCGTAAATTCCATCCACGATGCATTTAAACTTCAAGCTGCGATAGATCATCTGAAAGAGTGGTGTGACTTCAATTCTTTACACCTTAACCTTGACAAGTGTGCGTTGTTATCGATTTTCAAAGGGAAGAACTGTACGTCATACGATTACACTTATGGTAATCATAAATTTATGCGAGTAACCTAGCACAAGGATTTGGGGGTACTAATCGACAGGAAACTTTCCTTCGCTAAACACATCGATATGGTTACATCAAAAGCGATGATTGCTCTAGGATTCATCAGGAGATTCTCCCATGATATCACAGATATTAGCACATTGAAAGCACTCTATTATGCACTTGTCCAATCTCATTTAGAATATTGTAGTGTGATTTGGCAACCCTTCTATGAGGTCCATAAAAAGAAAATCGAGTCTGTTCAAAGACAATTCACCATGTTCGCACTAAGAGAATATCCAAGCGTGCATAATAACTATTGTATCCGTTCATACACTCAGCGGCTGTCAGCATTGAACATGGTTAGCCTTCGTCGTAGGCGCATTAATACGTCAGCAGCATTTATGTACGACATTGTCAAAGGAAACGTTAACTGTCCGTTTGCAAATTCTATCGTCACTTTCAACGCGGAGCGCACCCTCAGACACACGGAACGGATCAAAATAACAAATTTACAAATGCGATTGGCACTGGCTGCGCCCATTAACCAAATGTGCAAGGTGGCAAATATGGTGTCATCTTTATTTGTATTAGCATCTACCCGTAACGAATTTATGGCGTTATTACGCAAGGCTTCAGATGAAATCTTTGGATCTCTTTGCGAACTCGATCGATGACAGCCTGGTCACTTCAAATTTTTTTTATCCAGGTAAACTATTTTAGTATATGTTCTGTTCGAGGACTACCTTGATGCTGCATCACTAATATAGTGTTTATATTTCATGTGACGGATGGACCCTATGCTCTAATGACGACAATGAGGGATGGACTTCATGCGGATCCTCAATTTTCGAATCAGAAAACTTTATAAGCTTTTATTCTTTACTGGTGTTGAGCCTTAATCCAACGTTCTGTGATATTTTACTTTGTACTATTGTAACTATTTATTGTATGCAATTTCGACTGTGATATTTACACCCTACACTTGTCTTGTATACGTTTATTATTATTTACTGTATGTTTGACTGTGATATTTTTCACCACCTAGTCTAGTCATGTACACGATTCTTCGAAGAAAAAATCAGGTTTTTTAACGAGGCAAGATCTTGGTCTTGTACTCTTTTTTATACCTGTTGTATTTGTATATTCAGCCAGTATTTGGCGGTGAAATAAAAAAAAAAAAAAAATCAAATAAGTGATAGTATGATCAAATGTCTGTGGAAATGTGCACATGCACTTGCTCATATTGTTCATTCAAAATCGAATTCTATCTCATTTTTTTTGCTGAAAATCACATTCGATCGATTTCTAGTATGCATGTATGTTATTATAATTTTAGAAATATTACGTTAACATGACATAACAACAAAAACAAAACAAAAATTCTTGACGTAGATATAGATAAATACCCACAATTACAGTGGGGTCTGGCCAGACCCATTAGTACCTTATGTGACTATTCAAACATTAGTTTCTCCGAGGGTTAAAAACCTTTACAGCAGCCTAACACGAATTTACGGCCAAATTAAAATACACAAGCCCGATCGAAAAATCAGACCGATTGTTTCAAATATTTATCAATTCAGCGGCTTCCAAGACATCGATACCGCAACAACATCTCCTCAACGTATATCAACATAAGATGGGGTCACTTCACACATGATGAGACTTTCAATAGCAGTCCTTGTTTCCGAACAGATTCATGTCGAGATTGGGCAACGTTTCATGACCACCTCGTTGCCTTGACATAATCATAGCTTGTACTTATTCTCTGAGAGTTCTTGTTCTTGAAACCACGCGTCTATGAAAATAAGCTCAACCCGTTCGAAAAACGGAAAGGGTTCATCAACGAGGAGATTTGGCGAATTGAGAAGATGATGTGATGATAATGTTCCGAAAAAATTTACAAAGTTTAGTAATTGAAACGCTCAAAATAAAAAGGGAACATTTGGTACTGCAATTTTTAGTATATGGTGTGAAAAAAGTTTGAAATGCTCACAGGGGGGCACGTGCCTCCTGTGCCCCCCCCTGTAAATACGCCACTGGAGTTTAAATAAATGACAATTTTTAGCATTTGCATTTTTAGATTATCGAAAATATCGAAATTTGAGATTATTGAGTATTTTGAGTAAATGTTGAGAATTTTAAGAGTAGGTATTGAAAACTCCGTTAATTAAAAGAATTATTAAAAATTCTGAGAATTTGTAAGTTGTAAGATTTTTTAGAATTATTTATAAAAAATTAAAAAATAACAACAATAACAACAGTTAGAGTTTGGAGCATTTTTAGATTTTTGGGATTTTCCCAGTCTTGAAAAGTGTAAATTTTTATAATTAACATTTTGTAAATTTTAAGAATTCAAGAATTTTGAGGATTTGGAGAATTTTTTATGTTTTTGCGAATTTTGTGATAATACTCGTAAAAGTAATTTGAGTGTTGAAATTAAAATTTTTAGAATTTCTAGAGCTTGTATTTTCAGATTTTTGAGAGTACATAGTGAACATTTTGAAAGCTTAAAGAATTTTTAGTTTTTTTGAATTTTAAAAACTGCAAATTTTAAGTTTTAAAAAATTTGGAAGTTTTGCAAATTTTGAGAATTTATAGAATTTTGCAAATTTTGAAAATTATAAAAAAAAAAGTTTTGATAAGTTTGATAATTTCAAGAATTTCTATAAATTTTGAAAGTTATGAGAATTTTGAAGATGTTAATAGTTTTTTAAAAGTTTGGGAACTTGTGAGATTTGTAGGAGTTTTTGGAATTACATATAAAACATTTTTAGAATTACAAATTTCAAATTTCGTAAATTTTAAAAATTTTGAACATTTTGAAAATTTTGAGAAAATTGAAAGTTTAATGAAATGATTTTTTTTAGAGTTTTAGAATTTGCATTTAGAGATTTTCGACAATATCGATAATTTTTGGAATTTGAAAATTTTTAGAATATTCATTTTGAGGATTTGAAGATTATACAGAATTTTGAGAATTTCGAGAGCTTCGAGAATTTCAAGAATTCAGAGTTCTGTGAATTCTGAGAACTGCAAATGGTAAGACTTTTGAGAATGTTGCGAATTTTGAAAATTATGATAATTATGAGAAGTATGAAAACTGCAATCAATAATTAATTAATTTATTTCTACTAAATAGAAAATTTCTTCTAAATAAGATGTTTGAATAATGTTCTATTAAAAATATGAGGTAGGGTCAAAAAAACTTTCATAGAATTTATGTTGTTAGTGTGGTATTAAAACTGAATCCATTCATCTAATGGAAAAATATTTTAAAACTATATAAATCACGATTCTTTGAAGTTAATATGCAATTATTGAGCCCTATCGATGGTTAAGCGTACAGATGTGTAAAGTGCAAGTTAGCAATTTTTAGAGGAGAGCAAAAATAAGAAAATGATTCTCTGGTTGACATGGTTTTTTTTTTGTAGAAGTTCTGAATTATTTTTATTTTTATTAATTATATTATTCTCTGAATTATTATTAACGCACTCAATATTTATGAGACACATGTGTCCCTTTTATTCCTTCCGTTTACGTCTATAAGGGACATGTGTCTTAAATGGTATAAAATGTTCGAGTGTCTAACGGTGATAATGAAGACGAAATCTCTCAGAAAGAACGTGGTAATAAAAAATTAAACACGTACATTGTATACGAGTCCCACGCGTACACAACATTCCTTCCCATTCCCGGCTATGACTCACATGTGACTCATGCTACAAAAGGCGAATAAAAGATGTTAGGAAGGCAGACGTGGTGACAATGTCGATAAAAAAGGCAGTGAACATGCTTAGAATAAATGAGATTTTTCAATTGTATTTTGTTTAAATTTCAATTTAGTGTTCATTTACGAGGTTAAACATGTAAAACCTAAGACTCCATTGTCTACCCTAGACAGGCTCAACCTGCCGCACCGTACAATTGACACCTTTCGGAAGTACATCTGTAAAAAATATAATAGCGCTGGACAGTGCGGTGTGACTTACGTATTTCTCTTAAAAACAGGTATGAATTATTTTTACTGGTACTGGTACAGGAACAGGAACTTTTTGGAAATTAAATCATTGTTGTTGGAAGCTTAGAGCGCAAATCAGAATAAAAGTGGAGGGTATGAATCGCATAAAATAGCTAAATCGATAAGCTTGAAAACTTGTCCAAAACCATTTATATTCCAAATTAGGCCTTCCAAGTTTAAAAGTATGTACATATTTGTTTTACGGATTTTTGGTAAATAGCAGTGCTAAAGTTAGACTCTAGCAGTTTCTACCTTTTTATTTAAATGCATATTTAAAAAGAAAACCGGTCTTCTTTTACAAAACAATTATTATTCCTACACAGCAAACAATAGGGAATAGGTTATAATACTGTAAAGGAAGTACTGCAAAATTTCTGAATAACTGTTCATTTCAAGAGAAATAAATGTTTGCTCTCAGTTCCATTTTATTTTCAACCCTGTATGTATACCTATGTAGCAGATTTGGGAGTGTTTAAACAAAAGTTTATTTTGTTTAATTTGCAAATGTATTTTAACTTAAGAAAACAAATGTTTTTTCTTCTACCTAGCTAGAAAAATTTAGTTTTCCGATAAAAACTAAAATTTTGGAATAATTTCATTGTACTTAAGCATACATTACATTTGTATATAGTACACAAATCTTAATAATTTATGTATGCACCTAGATATATGTAATTTGTTAACAACTTTTTATTGCGTTTTCTCCGAAAATCATGTTTTTGACCCAAAAATACTACAAATAAATACAAAACCATCCAAGTACTTCCAACAAAGTCTTACGCACTGTTCGCCGAAATACAATGTTGTTTATGTTGACATAAAACATCTCATTAATTACGTTACGCGGATGTCGCCGTCTAAAAATACTCATTGTCTTTATATGTAGATTGCATTACAGATCAAATATTTGACTCATTTCATGCAAATATTTTCCACCCTACCGTGCTAGCGAGACTGCAAAAATATTCATATCATAAATATTCCCTCTCTAAATTGAGGTCATTCGTCATATAAAAATGTACATGGGAAAATGCACTGCTGAACATAACAAACGACTAGGGCGGTAACACTCACTCTCATAAGACCTTGCATTTTTTGATAATTACAGCAAGTTGGTTTGATATGCCCATACAACAGAATCACGACGTACGTCTCTTCTTATCATAAATATCGTGGGGAAAATGTACTCTAGCGATTAGATAAGATGGAAGTCGGCGGTTTGCTCAACCTCACCGCATCCAATTCATCTCTTCAGCGGAAAATTTTAAGAAAATTCTTCTAGTAGCACATAGTCATGTACACACAGATATTTTTGTATTTCAAAACTTTTCCACTTACTTCAAATCCGAAGCCGTTCTGCCGGGCGTCTGTAGAATCAATCATTTTCGTACTATGAACCTGAAGGACCTTTTTCGTTCCGATTATGCCAGCTCGGCCCGAAAATTGATTTCTAGGACTTTCACTTTTGACTTTCTTGCCAACCGTAAAAAATGGATTGATGAGAATTGTAGGACGATGGTGAGCCAATAGTCTTCCAGTAGTGGTCCTGGTTCTATTAGCTTCCTGATAGCTCCTTGGCCGTTGAAAGCCACAATATCTGAAGCATTCCTCGTCGGAGTTCGAATGACAGTTGGGACACTCGTTGCGCGTTGTAGTTTCACGGCTACGACAAGAATGCGAAACGACTACCGTACGAACGACCGTTGCCATAAAGTGTTTGCAAGCAAACAGGTGAAATTAATCAGAGACAGTTGAAATTGAAAAAAAGACCCGAAACACCTGATTTTGAGATTTATGTGACAGAGAACACTTTGATCGGAATTAAATTTTGAATGTAAACAAAAAATGAAATTACTGTGACTAACACTTAACACAAATAATCACGATTCGCGCTTTACCACAGCCGAAATGACAATTATTACTAGTTGAACTGATAATTACAAACGACCTTATCACCCACCGATATTATTTTTGCCCACTCGCCCGCATATAAACTTTTTCTTGGGCGAAATGGAGCGCAACTAAGTAACGGACGAGAAAGGACCGAAACTGATCGAATGAAAATGTAACTTTGATTAGTCAGATAAGCGAGGTGTGAGTTGCCATCATTGGCAATTTTTTTTTTAATTTTTTTTCGGAAATAGTAAAAACGATTCAGAAACAATGAAAAATGAACGTCATAATGATTTAACTAAAATATGTTATAATAATAACTTTCACTATGGGGCTAAAGGTCCCTCTAGATTAGGCGCCAAATGGCTGCGCGTCCAAAAACTGGCATCGCGTGCAGCCATTTGGCTGCTACTTAGCATCCACACTAGCAGCCAAATGGAGACAGAAAATGACATAACCAAAATTTCATTTTGGTGATTTTTTTAAATTCAATTATAAAAATCGGACTCTGCGCGTTTGTATTATTACACGGCTATTCAAATTATTCATTTTCACACAAAAGAACGAACAAAAGTTGGAAAATTGTCACTTTGAATTTGACAAGCGGTTGTCAAAGCGGTTGGTTGAGTTGCCATATTGAATATCAAAACTGGACGCACAGCCAAATGGCGACAAGTTTGGATGGAATGACAACAGCCATTTGGCTGCACGTGTCGCCATTTGGCGAATAATCTAGATGGACCTTAACGCTTAAATACAAACAACTTTTATTTTTTGTCTAAGAAAAGGAAGCATTTTTGTAAAATTGATTTATTTAAATTGGCGAAATCAATCGCTAAAAATAAAAGGTAATTTGACAAAAAACAGTAAATTTAACAGAAAAAAAGTTAATATACCCTATCACTCTATGAGCGAAGGGTATAAAAAACATTAAATGGTCCAGAAAAAATTGAAATACACAAATCTAAGCTTCGCTGCTTAGTGGAAATAGGGACAACGACTGGCATGGCATTAACAATAATTTAAATGGCTTTTTGGGGTTTTATGGGAGTTATCACTTTCATTGGTTCAATTCCTGTATTTCAAGCAATTGTAATTATGGTTTTGTTGAAAATTTAATGTTAAATATTATAAGCTACTAAAAGAATTAAAATGTACGAAAGAAGAGTCATTTGTACTGGTTGACATCTAGAAAATCTGTTTTCTTTGCATCTTAATTTCCAGTTTTGCACTCACCTGCCACAATTTTGTGCTTACGATTTTTGTCAGGCTCTTTTCTAAGAGGTATTGCTTCTTCGGCTTAGGATCCACTATACACAATTTAGTCGGTTCTAAAAAAAAATTAATTTCATTTTTATGTGGAATATGCAGTTCTTCCAAGGAGGGTTCAATCAGCCACATAATTCGTGTCCTGATGGTCAGGCCACGTTTACTTATAAAAAATTGCCTTTTTTATTTTTTTTAAATATCCAGCACAAACATGCTTTAAACTGGCCCAAGGCCTAAATTGAAAAAATAATTAAAGTAATTTAATTTGTTTATTATAATTAATTCTTAGTCCACTATTACTAAATAAAAATACCGGCGTACAGAGGGCTGCGCCCGCAATACGAGGGTTTTTTAGATTTTTGATACATACATAGTGAATAATTTTGCAAATATATTTTATAGGTAATAAATAAGAATTATGCACAATGTTAATGAAATGCTTCTCGTAAATCTATTTTTGGATTGGTCTAAATAAACGCGTTCCAGAATGAAAGGCTAACGCCTTTCATTCTGTAACACTTTTTAATTAGACCAATCCAAAAATAGATTTACTATGTATCATGGCTCCACATATTAACTGGATTTATTAGCTGTAACGCCGTTAACATGACTCCAAACTGGAAAAAAGCGACTGATGTGAAATGTACCCATTGAGTTCTTTGATTTGATAAAAACTAAAAAAGTCGACTTTTTCAAATCTCCGGGACACCCTGTTTGCTTTGTCCTACCAACGTCTAAGTATTTCGTGCTAAAGACTGTTACGATTCTACACATTCCTACCAAATTTCATAACGATCGGTTAGTGAAAAAATTTGTAAATGTCCGGGACACCCTTTTATCTTGGCCATACCAATTTTTAAGTATTTCATGCCAAAGACTGTTACCATTCTACACATGCCTACCAAATTTCATGACGATCCGTTAAGCCGTTCGCGAGTTATTTAGTGAACAAATTTTCAAATGTCCGGGACACCCTGTTATTTTCGTCCTACCAACTTTTAAATATTTCGTGCCAAAGAATGTTACCATTCTACACATTCCTACCAAATTTCATGACGATCGGTTAAGCCGTTCGCGAGTTATTTAGTGAACAAATTTTCAAATGTCCGGGACACCCTGTTACTTTCGTCCTACCAATTTTTAAGTATTTCGTGCCAAAGACTGTTACCATTCTACACATTCCTACCAAATTTCATGACGATCGGTTAAGCCGTTCGCGAGTTATTTAGTGAACAAATTTTCAAATGTCCGGGACACCCTGTTACTTTCGTCCTACCAACTTTTAAGTATTTCGTGCCAAAGACTGTTACCATTCTACACATTCCTACCAAATTTCATGACGATCGGTTAAGCCGTTCGCGAGTTATTTAGTGAACAGACGGACGGACAGACGGACAGACGGACAGACGGACGGACAAAATCGATTTCATAAGGGTTTTTTGTAAAATCTAAAAAACCCTAAAAAGTACAACTCAAATCGTACGAACTACAGGAAAACATTTCTGTATTCTAATCTTTCGAAAAAGCTATATGCTTAAAACAGATAGTAGTAATTCAGATGAAGGGAGCATTATTTGGTTTGTAAAAAACTAAATAAATTCCCCTCGTCCCTTCTGAAATTGGTAAAACGCTGTATAGTTTTTAATGACTTTTTTTTAAAAAAGGTGCAATGCAGACATAATTGTTTGTTACGTTTAGTAGTTTATTTTGGAATAAAATAAAATTAATTATGGAAATGAAATAATTAACTTTTAATAATTGATAAAATATTTAAAAGACTGAGAACTTGACAAATAATGTAGGTATCTCTAAGGAGCGTGGGCGAGGCTTCGTTGCGTTACAGTGTCACAAAGTTACGTGCTGATTTTCCGATACTTCCGGGGAAAAGGTTTAAAAAAAACTCAAAATCGGAAAGAACATCGACTTTCAAAAACGAAACTCTCGACGGCTCGCCACCAAAAAAGATCTCTTGAAATCGGCCAGCTGACTTCGGAAAGAAATGTCTCAATATCGATAAAAAAAAACTCTTTCGAAATCGACAAAGAGATTTTTTTCAAAGTTGGCAAAAACATAAAAACCACATAGATGTGAGCTCGGTGTAGCTCTGAGTCGGCAGAAACGGAGTAGAAAATTGGCCGCCTGTAGTCGCAGTCCACTCACATAAAAAATGAATAAGACATGGCAAAGCCGCACAAAACCTTAAAGTAGAAAATAAATGTAAAAGATAAAAAGAGTTTTCAGCAGCCAGCTCAAGCGCAAAAAAAGCAAATATCGAATTGTCGATATCGAAAGATAAGTAACACTCTCCGAAGAAGGCTTAAAAACACTGCTGAAGATGCCCTCGATGGAAACTCACGAGGAGCGATTCTGAACGAGTATAGCAGTATGTTTAAACATACACATTTTTGAATACGTTACGTATACTTATGTTAAATAAAAGTTCAGACCAAAGATAGCTATCTACGCCACTGGATTGAATGGTCTTTCAAACTTGTTATCCAGCCTCTGTTCACACTTTCGACTTGTTTGAATGCTCAAAAGTTGGACGACAAGTTAAATCGTGCGAACGGCACTTTAGGAACCCTGCACTCAATTCGACAAAGAGACGCTATAAGACGACTTTTTCAACAGACTCGTGATGTCCACTATATGTCACAGGTAAATCAGTTAAATAAACTAATTGGATGGAAAATTGCGGTTCAAAGAAACCAGCGGTAGATTCAAACCTTGTCTAATCTTCTTGAAGCATTACTAAGTATTTGGAAGCTTACAAAAGCCTTAGAAACTAATCAAAGTCCCTATTCAGGTTCATTGAAGAATAGTCATAGAAAACCAGCTTACCAAGACGTTGAAAAAGCTAGTTTTCTCGCCAACAGCTTCAATCTTTCTCACTAATTAACTCCATATATGGGCAGTTTCATTCATAATTATATGTTCAAACCGAAGTCGGCAAACTCTCTTCGTGTCCTAATCTTTCTGCATATAGTATGTATGTGTAAGTCGAAAGAATTATTCAAAATTATTGAGAAATTAAAAAAAAAAGCGTGAATAAATTTTCATTTTTCATTATTCATTTTTCATCAGCTTGCGTACAAGTCCGCAACTCCCCGCATTCATTAAACGAAATCAAGTAGGCCTAAGCATATGGCATTCATGATAATAGAAATATGACTGTGTAATGGAGCCCTAATGTTTCTATGTTTCAGGTTTATACTTATGGTTATGGTTTATGTACTTGCTAAATCTATTACTGATAAAATTGTACTAGCTGTATTCAAATGTAGGTCAATGCAAAAACGATCAGCTCATTGAATCACAGTATTAACATAAACATTCAAATCGAATTCAAGGGTAAATATGTTCATAGTGACCGAAATCATATAATTTTGGGGCCATTTTCAAGTTTTCGTATGAAAACAGCCCCAAAACATTTCAATTACCATACAAACTGACACATTTTGGTTGTTTTCTATGAAACCTTGATTTTTTTCAAATGAAAACGTGTAAGCACCCAGGTCTCAAACCTAAATTCCCCTATTCAGCAAATTTCGGCTCACTCCGATATTTTAACTGACACCCGAAAAAATTGTTAAGTTTCGTGTGTTTGCCAATGATTTTAATTTCTACATGATAAGAGAATCGACGGTCAGTTTGAAGTGACGAAATATGTTGCAAATGTATATCGATGACTACATCATCACATTTTTAAACTTAGAACGATTTATAGGCAAAATAATATTGTCGGTTGCCATATGAAATTACAAATAGTGAACTGTGAACACTTTTCGGTGATTTCTGAAAACGTACGGCGAAATCAATCCGTTTTCGTCCACTCTGAACATAATATAAGTTCGTATATAATTCAAATTTTAATTAAATGCAAGTTTTAATTGTATCCCTTATTCCTTTTTCAGATTTACGATGTTTGATGAGCTGGTGACGACGATGAAGGCGAAATGGCGACTGGAACCAGATAACATCATAACATCAGCTAAGTATTTGAATGAATAAAGTTCGTTGTTGTTGTTTACAGGCCGAGTATGACGAGGTCGAGGAAGCGCCAGGCAGTGGCCAAAGGACGAATTGGGGCGATCTCATAAACACAATCTATTTACGTATGTTTTGTGGCATTAATAAAAACACATTTGTATGCGGTTTCGTGTAAATTCGTGCCCAAATAAAAAGTTTTTCTTGGAAACACCTAATTTGGGGTGTTTAGTTTGTATGGCAGCCCCATGACCCCATCGTTTGATTCCATCCATTTTTACATAATGTTGTGTGACATTCATAGTGTTATATTTTTCTCGTCTTTTTGTAGACGTTCCAGTGGGTTCGATAGATTTTCGCGTATGAATGAATAACACACGCTTTACTGTAACACTATTTATTACAACACACACGGATATATACACGATTTACAATTTCATTAATTTCTGACTAGATATTGATCCGACATAATTTACGAGTCGACACTAGTCGATGCCCTTATATACTCGTTTCCACCGTTCCAGAAACTTCGGTGACACACTTTCCGGAAACTTCCAGAAAGTTGTTGTTGCTAGCGCCTTTCATTCTGTTCCACCTTTAATTAGACCAATCCAAAAATAGATAAACAATTTACCCAGTTTGTATAAAAGTACTCCAAGGTAAATCTACACGCATTTTTCGGTTTAAGATTTCTGATGGCCTTTGAGCAAAAAGAAACTCAGGCAAACGTAAGGATGGCTTGGCTTTATATATGAACTGAATTATTAGCTGTAAATCTACTGTTACTGTTTTTTTAATCAAGGAAAAGCAAGTTATATGAAATGATTCCATTGTGTCGCCTGACATAAGAGCCCAACCAAGCTTTCATATGAGTATTGAACAAGTATACTTTTGCATTCAGGGACACCCTGTTAACTTGGTCCTACAAACTTCAAAAATATTTGTGGCAAACACTATTACCATTCTATGCATTTCCACCAAATTTCATGTTCATTGTTTAATCAAGTTAAAAGATACCTATGCATTGAAGAAATGCTTAAGAGGCTTCCCTTGCATTGTGAAAGGCCCTTACTAAATACTTACTTGTCTATATTTCCGGTTTGGATACAGTTATTCAAGTGAAAATTCGTAGACTTATTCCCTATGCAATTTTCTAAAAACCCTTAGCAGAATTTTCATATTCGGAAACCTAAGACGGGCTACACACGAACAAATTTAAATTTTACAAATTTACTGTTATTTACTTTTCCTTAGCTAAAGTCAACCATCTTAATATTTAACGTATATAAGGCCATACTGACCAATATTTTTGCAAAGTTTCATATCGATCCCTATAACGGTTTAGAAAAACGTAGCTCGAAAATGAAGTTTAACTTTAAACGCCAATAACTTTTTTACCGTTACTCGAAACTGTAAAATTTTAACTGATATGAGATGTACTCGTCTAGATCTTTGATTTAAATACCCAAACGTTAATCTCTGATAAAAACTAAAAAAGTCGACTTTTTTCAAACGTTCGGGACACCCTGTTATCTTTTTCCTACCAACTTGTAAGGTATTTGTGTCAAAGACTGTAACCATTCTACACATTCATACCGAATTTCATGACAATCGGTTGAGCCGTTCGCGAGTTATTTAGTGAACAGACGGACGGACGGACGGACGGACAAAATCGATTTCATAAGGGTTTTTTGAAAAAATTATAAAAAACCCTAAAAACAAGCCGACGACAGTGAGACAAAAATGTAGAACAGTTGTAAGTTGTTTGAGCAGTTACCCGCGATTTTTTTTTTCTTTTAAATCACGCGTTAATCGCGATGGTAAAAAACGCGCTTATTGTCATAAGTGCTTTTCGACTTTGTGGAGCATTTCCATATTTACTGGAATTCCCATACAAAACGACAATCTGTAAAATTGATCCAAGCTATGACATGGTTCATCTGCCAATGCCATCTCCCAGATGCCTCCGCAAACAATTTCCCTAAAATTTCCCGTATGTAATTTTGTTTTTCAGTTTATCTGGTTTCTAATCATTAAAGTCAATCATTTTAAAATTTCCTGGGATATTTTCCTTTAAATTAAAACTTGCACGGCGCATAATGTCAAATGCAAGTTCCAATTCAGAATATCGCGTTGGGGACTGATGACACAATAGTTACTGAAGGGGACAATTTTGATCCGTTTGCGTTTTACTTGGACAATGATCCTGTCTGTTAAAGAAAGAAACGACTATAATTAAATATCTAGGTATTCAATTCACAGTACCAAAAACACTTTCATCATTGTCTTAAAAAGGCCATTGCCTCGAGTCACAATCAGACAGAATTGTGATTGTATACTTTTATTTAATAAAATATAATTCATGGATATTTTTCTGATTGTAAAAAACCCTTGCGATAAAGTTATTTTCACAGTGGGGAAAGGAAGATCCTGACTTATATCAGTCGGCTGTAAAATCAGATATAGCCGACAATATTTGCTGTACCGGTAGTAGACTATTGACGTAAATATCATGGAAATCGCAATCTAAAACAAAGGGTACATAATGCGAATAAAATATTCTTGATTCGAACTAGAATATGGCGATATTCTGGTGTACCCACATGAAAAAAAAATATTCAAAACCATTTCAATGACTTCTTCTAATCTGTCCCTATCGTTTGAAACCCATCTTGCCTATTCACAACCAATTTTCCAAAAATGTCCTTTTCAGGAGAGAAGATCCTTTCCAAAGATTTCAAAAATGTACAAATAGTATTTCGGGGCGCTTGTCTCACCAAGTGTTGTATTTTCATATCCATATTGCTCATATTGGACTTCTTTAGCAAAAAAGGACCTTTTGTCCTTACGGGTATTCCCTGGAATAAGTATGCACTTTTAGATATTAAGTGTCCTGCTGATAAATGACTACTTGTGTTTTATTAAAATCAGCACACAAAGAGAATCAAAGCAAACAATTGAAAGGAATTGCATCATTATCTTTACATGATTGATTGATGATTTACTGTTATTCCAGTTACTGGTCAGCAATGCAATCTCTGAATCATTTTTGTGGCCACCAATGGATCATGTATATTAACAATCATACAATATAGCAAAGAAAGTGCTGAAAATATGCTCGAACTTGCCGAAAAATTAATTTGCATTTGGATTTACTGTTATATTGCCCGCTAATTACATTTTCGGTAACAGTATCCGAATCAGGATCATCGAAAGTATATAGATACCAAGTTTCATAAAAATCAGATCACGACAAATCATTTAAACACTATGCACCGACTTGATTTCTTTATCGGCCGTTTACTAGCATGTATGTTTTTACCAGATAGCCCCCTTTTAACTTTCCCGATCACATATGTAGATACTCTAAAAAAATCCATTGAAAATCTTCGAGATCCTGAAAAAAATAATTATTTTATGGTGTGCACCGACACGTGACACGTTCCTCGGTGATGAATCGAGTTTAGTGTGTTTGTACGAAATTTTGTTGGTAATCCACCGATGATGCGGTTGTGTTGCGATGGTTTTGATTGTGGCTTTGGATGCCTGCTGCCGTTGCCACTGTCGTGTGTTGAAATAATTTAGCACCTTCGGCTCGACGAGTGAATGACTTTCCTCTGGAGCACGATGTAGTGCAGATAGACTTGACTCGCTGGCGGTTTGACTTAAAGTGCTTTATTTCTTTCACATATACATAAAACTAAGTGCATAATACATACATATATACAAAATTTCAGTTCAAAGTATTAAATAGATTTCCGGTAAAAATTAAGAAAATATAATTAAAGTAATTTCACTTATAGATGGCGTTGATAATAAAATAATAATAATACAATAAAAAATGCAAATTCTTCAACATACACGCCGCCTTGAAAAACCATGTTTTTCGAAAAAGAAAAGAAAAGTAGAAAACATGCATATATTAATGGATGCAATATTAGAATAATTAATTCATTGATGATTCAGGATAGTTATTAAGAGTGTTTCATTTCACGTTTAACGATTCGAGTTTGTTGGATTGCTCATTCTCGATGCTCTTATCGGTAGAATCCTCGATCGGTAATGGACACAGCTTATGAACAGGCCTGCGTACAAGCCCCTTTGATGTGCGTACTGTTGCAACTCGAACGATAGAGTCTACACCGGGATGCAGTTTGATTATTCGGCCGAGAGCCCATTTCATAGATGGTAAATTGTCGTCCTTGATGAGAACTAGTATATCCTCCTTCAATGATGCATGTGATTCGTTCCACTTGGACCTGGTTTGTAGTTCTGATATGAACTCCTTGGACCAGCGTGTCCAAAAGTGCTGTTGAAGCTGCTGAATCAGCTGGTAGCGAGATGCGTGAGATAGTGCTATGTGGCTGACATCGGGATCAGGAACTGCAGTCATTGGTCGGCCGATCAAGAAGTGCGCAGGCGTTAGTGGGTTAAGATCCATGGGGCTATTGGATAAAGGGGTTAACGGACGGGAGTTTAGGATTGCGGATATTTGGCATAATAAACTGTACATTTCCTCAAATGTTAAAATCACGTTTTTGACTACACGACGGAGGTGATGCTTGGTCGACTTTACACCCGCCTCCCAGATACCTCCGAAATGAGGCGAGTAAGCCGGAATGAACTGCCAATTAAAACGCTCTTTCACAAACTGCTCGTTCAGGACCGACTCATTCATTTGCAAATATCTTCCCAGTTCTTCAAGTTCATTTTTTGCTCCAACGAATGTAGTTCCGTTGTCGGAATATATAGTGCCTGGCATTCCCCAACGGGAAGCAAATCGCCTTAGCGACATTATAAAACAGTCTGTCGTCAAATCAGTGACGAGTTCGAGATGAATAGCTCTGGTTACGAAGCAAATGAATAAGGCAATATAACCCTTTGAAGTCTTGCATCCACGACCCTTCCTATCCTTAATAATAAAAGGACCCGCGTAGTCTACACCTGTAATATGAAATGGAGGCGCAGGAGTAACTCGATCACGAGGTAGGTTACCCATCAATGGGTTCAAACTCTTTGGACGAATTTTAAAACAAATTGTGCATTCGCTGACAGTCCTCTTAGCCAAATCTCTACCACGAATTGGCCAATATTTGTCCCGAATATGTGACAGTAGGGTCTGTGGGCCGACATGTAGAAGTTTTTGATGCTCTCTCCTAAATATCAATTTTGTAAGGTGGTGCTTGGAAGGAAGAATTAGTGGGTTGCATTTGGAAAATGTATAATTCGAATTTTCTAAGCGTCCACGCATTCTCAACGTGCCATCTGTGTGTAAGAAAGGGTTTAACTTAAACAGTTTGCTTCCCTTCTTAATCACCTTCTCCTCTGTGATGCGTTTTATTTCTTCAGGAAATGACTCATATTGGGAGAGTCTTACTAATTGTATGTGACTGTTTAGAATTTCACCGACAGTTAGGGTTTGGTATTGACGCGAGGCTTTAGATTTCCTCGTGTTCTGAATGAAGCGTAAACAATATGCTAAGATTCGCTCTAATTTGTCTAAATTTGAGTAATTTTCAAATTTGATGAGTCTTGAAATAGAGTTACAAGCAGCTGTGACCTTGCTTAAGCTTTTCAGCTCTGGAAGATTTTCTTCAACCATAGGAGGTGACAGCTTATAATCAGGAAGAGAAAGCCAGGTAGGTCTCTTCCACCAGAAATCTCCCAAGGATTGTGGAAGTGCACCTCTGGATAGCAAATCAGCTGGATTTTCTTCCGAAGAAACATGGTACCACTGATTTACATTTGTAAGTGATTGAATTTCATATACGCGATTGCTCACAAAGGTCTTAAGTTTGTACGGTTCCTTTCTAAGCCAACCTAGGACTATGGTCGAATCCGACCAATAAAAAATGTTATCGATTTTAATGTCAAAGCAGCCTTTAATTTTGTCAACTAATTTGGCTGCTAGCAATGCCGCGCACAATTCTAATTTTGGTATCGTAATTGGCTCTTTCGGTGTCCGCTTGGGTTTTTTCAAACATTTTAATGGGGATACCTTAGACTTCGCAGTTAATAGATTGACAACAACCTCACCAGCTGCGTTAATTGACCTGATGTAAACGCATGCGCCATATGCGCTTTCGCTTGCATCAGCAAAGGCTATAATGTCGACTGTTTCGGCAGATGTACAACATGCTTGTCTTGGAATTTTCACCTTTTCCAAAGTTACAAAGCTCGCCAAGAATTGTTCCCAGTCGTTATTGATTTCAAAGGGTAATGAATCATCCCAGGAAATCCGACACAGCCAGAGCTGTTGGAGTATGAGCTTAGCCTTTAATACGAACGGTCCCAATATTCCTAAAGGATCATAAATTCGTGCGATGACAGACGCAATGGTACGTTTGATGTGAGTTTTTGTACTGTGTTCAGTTTTGAACTCATAAATCAACTCATCGCTTGCACATGACCATGAAAGCCCTAGTGTCTTAGTGACTTCATTCTCTCCTAAGAGTATTACTTGGCACTCCGATTTCTGATCACGATCAGAATCCACCAACTCTTCTAGAACAGATGGCTCATTGGAAGTCCACTTACGTAGTTGAAATCCCGCTGAGTTGAAAATCGTAGATATTTGTCTTCGAATGCTAATGGCTTCTTCGATGGTACCTGCACCATATAACAAATCATCTACATACATGTTATTTCGAATTACTTTCCCTACGGTGGGAAATTCGTGTTCATTTTCATCTGCAAGTTGAAATAAACACCTAATTGCAAGATATGAGCTTGATGCTAAGCCATATGTCACTGTGTTCAGTTCATATGTACGTAGTGGCTCATTGGGTTCAGATCGCCAGAATATGCGTTGGAGTGACCGCTGATTTGGATTAATTTGAATTTGACGATACATCATGGCGATGTCCGCTCCGATTGCATAAGGATACTGGCGAAAACGGAGTAGTATTGAGAAAAGGTCTTGTTGCAACACAGGCCCCACCATTTGCAAATCATTTAATGACACTCCTGTTGTCGTTGCTGCTGACCCATCAAATACCACTCGAAGTTTAGTTGTAAGGCTGGTTTCCTTAAGAACCCCATGATGTGGAAGATAGTATGCGTGCTGCTGCAATTGATTTTCATCAACTAAGGACATATGTTGCAATTGTTGATATTCTTTCAAGAAATTGGTATATTTCTGTTTGAGTGTTTCATTACGATGTAGCTTCCTCTCCATTGTTTCGAATCGCCTTTTGGCTTGCTCTTTAGAATCTCCTAATGTATCTATTGAATCTTTGAATGGAATCGTCACCACAAAACGGCCATCTTCGTTCCTTTCAGTAGTCGTAATGAAGCTATTTTCACACGCCCTTTCTTCAGCAGAAAAATATTCTTGCCTAGGAAGCTCTTCAATTTCCCAGAATTTTCTGAGCTGTTCCGAAAGGACTGACATATTGCAGTGCCGGTTCCGTTGGAATGGATGCCGAATTGGTATACGACCTGACACAACAACACCCAATTTGGTATTGTGCAGATATGGATGACTTGAGCGTTCGTAGCTCAGTATGTCCCAGAATATATCGACACCAATCAACATATCAATATCCTTGGGCTTATAGAATGCTGGATCTGCCAGTCTTATACCTTGCGGAAGTTTTAATTTACGAATGTCGACATACTCACTTGGAAGTCGGGCTGTAATCTGTGGTATCACTAGGAACTGCAAAGAGGCTTCCAAATCCGAATGTTTTGACTTGATAATGGCTTCTACACTTTCAGATATGTTTGAATCATGTAAACTGATACCTAAAATATTAAGATTCACTTTAGATGCTGGAAGATTTAGTTTCTTGAACAAATTCGTTGATAAAAAGTTCGATTGAGAACCCGAATCTAAAAGAGCAGTGCACTCGTGCATATTACCTGCGTTATCAACAACATCTATTATAGCGGTTGGGAGTAAGTTGAACGTATGCAAAGTTTGATTAGAAGAAACTAAAGACACATTTTTTGGCTCGTCCGTAGTCTTTTCCAAATGCAGCAAAGTATTGTGCATTTTTCCACACTTGCGACATCCTTTGGATTGACAAGCATTCGCCATATGACCTGCCTTCAAACAATTTAGACACCGGTTTAGACGCTTTATTTCCGCGATTCGGTTATTAGTTGATAATTTAAGGAAGCTGTCACAAGCAAATATGGCATGTTCCTTTTGGCAAATCGAACACGGTTGAATTACGGTAGACGCAAGCACTGATCTTCGCGAAACACTTTTACGACCAGAGTCATCTGAAATAATTTTTTGTGTTTTTGTAATTTTTTCTAAAAACTGACACTGACCTTCCAGAAATTCAAACAAATCGTCTACAGCCGGCAAGTCTTCTAAACTAACTACCAGCTTCTCCCATTCTTTCTTAGTAGCAGAGTCCAGCTTATCTACTACCAGGTAAATAAGCAGACTGCCCCAACTTTCAATAGGCTGTTTAAGGGCCTGCAATGCTCGAATATTGGTTTGCATTGCATTTGTTATCGATCGAAGTAAATCTGCACTTGTTTTTTGCAGACTTGGGTACTCAACGATAGATTTAATGTGATTGTGTATCATCAGTCCCTTGTTCTGATAACGTCGCTGTAAGAGTTCCCAAGCCGTATCGTAATTACTTTCTGAAATTTCGAGACCCTTTATTACCTGCTCTGCGTCTTTCACCAAAGAGGAGCTGAGGTAGTGAAATTTCTGAATTTTGCTGAGGGACGGATTAATATGGATGACGGACTTAAAAGTGTCATAGTACCCTAACCATTTGTCAAAGCTTCCATCGAACTGTGGAAGTTTCAATGTTGGCAATTTGATGGTACTATTGCTTATTGGAGTACCGAGAAATGAATCGCTACAACTCGAACCCGCCACGGATTGATTAAAAGAATTATGATTTTGCTGGGAAGCGAGAATCAAAGAGCGAGCTAAAGCGCTAATTTTGAAAAGCTCGTTATCAAAAGATTCTCTTTGATCTTCGTGATCAGCAATCTCATCATCCTTTGCCACTTCTAATATTTGTTCATGGATCACACTGTATTCAGACAAGAGAAGCTCTATTCTTTTGGAGCGCTCCTCTAATTCAATATATTCAAGTTTGCTTAGAACACGATTTTTGACGGACTCTGCGTAATTTGCAAATGATGTTAATCGGCCCTTAACTGAGCCCCGCTTGCGAATCAGCGCTTTCGCATCCATAATTAATAATTTTTCAATAGCAAAACACTTTCACTGAGCAAATGCACTATTGTTATAACACCAGAATGATAGGATGAAATGAATAAAGGTGGATTATGTAGGTAATGAAAAAGGTTGGATCTCACCCGTTGCACTCCACGTTGTCGGCGACGAGCGAATCCGGCTCGACGGACCAGATTTTTATGTACGAAATTTTGTTGGTAATCCACCGATGATGCGGTTGTGTTGCGATGGTTTTGATTGTGGCTTTGGATGCCTGCTGCCGTTGCCACTGTCGTGTGTTGAAATAATTTAGCACCTTCGGCTCGACGAGTGAATGACTTTCCTCTGGAGCACGATGTAGTGCAGATAGACTTGACTCGCTGGCGGTTTGACTTAAAGTGCTTTATTTCTTTCACATATACATAAAACTAAGTGCATAATACATACATATATACAAAATTTCAGTTCAAAGTATTAAATAGATTTCCGGTAAAAATTAAGAAAATATAATTAAAGTAATTTCACTTATAGATGGCGTTGATAATAAAATAATAATAATACAATAAAAAATGCAAATTCTTCAACAGTGTTCAAGGTGTTAGTCGTATTTTCGATTAAGCGTATATTAGATTTTCAAATTTAGTCGACTATCTAATATAACGGACCTCATATTCTAATTCAGGAGACCATTTGACATAAGAATAATGTGGAGTCAGAAAAAAAAAATTGATCATTTTGTTAAATTCTTATGTGGCAACTAAAATTTATCGTATGTCAAAAAAGGCGATTATTTCTATTTACTATTACTATTACTATTATTATCATTATATTATTATTATTATATTACCAGTAAATAAACAAATATGTATATAATTTCAAACAATTCGTACATGAAACAATAATTTTATGCATGATAGATTGTCAATTTTAGACGGTATCCACTGTTACATTTGCCAAATCTTCGTTAAGTAAAGATTTGAATAATGCACTCAACGATTCATATTTATAGGTTCTGACCCAAGCTTAAAAACGGTTTTTGTCCACGATTATCAAATACCGAAAGACGAATAAATTTAACGAAAATATTTTTCGTTAAATTATAGTATCGTCAAGAAACAAGTTGCTGTGCTAGGTAATTTTCTCAAAGTTGGCAGCATGTTGCTTTGAAACATGCAATGCAATATTAAATTTGAATCTGTATGTCCTCTGTTATTATTTAGATATTTATTTAGATAGAAAAATCAAAAAGTGGACAGAGCGATTTACATTTTTTTTACGATTTGTTGATCTATCAAACCTTTTGTTGTAGTGTAATAATTTTAAGTTTTGCTTGTGTCACAACACGAATGACTCAAAGTTTAATAACTGATTTTAATGAGTATCCTTATAAAATTGTGCTTCAAAATAAAACAGCTATTTTTGAACTCGTGAATGTAACACATGTGTTATGTGCACATACGAGTATGCAGCCAAATCCCATATGCATTGGCATTATTTACTTCATAAAAATTTCTGGAAATATATTGTTTCAACGAAAATGCATTTCTAATTCGGCAATGCAGAGTAAACAATAAATGTTTGCTTATATTATTGTCGTCTATTTTTAAGAAATCATGGGTGTACCTACCCAAAATTGTTGAAAAATGTATAATGCACTTTTAATAACCATATAAATAGCGAATTGAGGAATTAAACTCATTCCGTAATATTTGATGGTCAACTTATGTTCCAGTAAATTGGAGCGACAAATATTGGGGAATTACCGAAAATTTTGAATATATTTCACCATGGCATTGCTTTATTTCTGTAATAATATGAAATTGACTTTCTTGCTGCATTAATCAAATTAGACGAAAAACCTTGCAATATGTATCGGAACACTATAAATACAATTTGTTTGTTGAAAAATTGAATTTTTATTTCGTTTCCGAAGTTTAATGTTACGTTAATTTTATCAAACGAACTATTGTGCTTATTTTACATATTTTTCTACTTTTCTAAAAATAGATAAAAAAAAGTTTAAACATAAATTCTTCTCTAGAATGCAAAACATTGCTTGCATAGATAAAAGCAAGCAAAAAATATTTTTTTTTGCCAACGAATATTTTTGAATACTTCGTTAAAATGCCTTACTAATGTAGGTAAGGTACTACATATACCTACATAAAGGCCTGAATAGACCTCGGGCGGAATGAAAATGAAATTTTTGTCCGCTGCGATTTTCTCAATGAAAATGCATGCCTACCTCTCGTGGAACATGTCGGAACTGATGGGGAACTCCATAAGCTAAAATCCGAAAATGGTTCCAACATTTTTCTCGGCCATTTTATGTATTATTTTTCGATTCCCCGGTCATTAGATATTTTCCACGGTGAAATGACGGGGAATCGAAAAATAATACATAAAATGGCCGAGAAAAATGTTGGAACCATTTTCGGATTGTAGCTTATGGAGTTCCCCATCAGTTCCGACATGTTCCACGACAGTAAGCATGCTTTTTCATTGAGAAAATCGCAGCGGACAAGAATTTCATTTTCATTCGGCCCGAGGTCTATCGCGCGCTTAAATCATTACGCTATATTTTTTTCCTCCTCCACTTAGGAACTCGTGTGCATGCCATATAATGTATGTTACTCGTATTCACCACTTTTAGGAACAATGTGACGCTTCTGGCTCTTCTAATCGCATACGCGGCACTTTTGTTGATACAAAATTGTAACGGAGCGCACACTAGGTTATGATATCGTCAACGTCTTTGATTTCAGGCAGATGCTAACGTTGCAGGTTGTTGTTGAATAAAAGTTATCGCGCTGAAGAAAAACCTACATCCACCGACACCACCGTATGTTTGAATAATCTGATTCTGAACATGTGCAATCTGCATTAACGGCTCTCAGCAGTTGACTTTGGCTTAGAGTTATGCAAAGTTAGCCGCTGGAAGTTGTCTGCGCGGTTCTTATTTTATTTTTTTATCTTGGCTATTGTTTCGGTTAAAATTGCCATCTTATCGGATTTTTGGATTCTGAACTATGTACATTATCTAGATCGCCGTACGAAACAGTTTGTGGATGTCTTCTTTTCTAATCTTGTTAGTATGCAGTTGTGCCATTTTAGAGATTTGGTGATTACCGTGAATTTTGAATTTCCCTCCAAAAAATAGTGAAACATATTTTTTCTAATACCAATAAAAATGTTTTTCTGATTAAGTGCTAGAATTTTTATTAAGTTCTTTCCGTTTTTATAATTCAAATTAAAAATTGAAAGTGAGATTTCCCAATGACCGATGTTCTTTGTATCACATGTGGTTTTGTTCCTACTTGTTCCGCCTAAGTCTTTCCGCAATGCAAATAAATTGTATGCATCTTGTGGACAGTAACATATTATAAGTGTGTCTTTTTCGTAATTGACATTAGATACCATATTTGACACAAAGTGACGACAGAAGTTATAGTTAACGTTGTTGTTATTGTTGTGGTGGTTTGTGTGATTAATATAGTGCTGAAGTCAGCTACCCAGAACGCGTTTTAACTGGCGTGTATTGCATTTTGTCTGAGGTAAGATTGAATTACTGCACGCGATATACCATTTAGCATTTTGTCTCTGTTCTTTTTGTTTTATTTTTATTTTATCAATATAAAGACAGTACATTGTAAGGAAAATTTGTTAAATTGTGAGAATAAGAGACGACAGTTATAATCTTGTAATTTATGAAAAATAAATAAAAAAAAAATATTCATGAAACTACAGAAATACAGTGAAAACTCTCTTAGGCGGACACTCACCGTCAGTCAATTTTGGTCAGCTCAAGCGCGAATAATCAGAATATGTATAGGTACTCAATTGAAGGTGAAATTAGATGCTCATGGAGGAGCGGATACTCCTTAGAGCTCAAAAGAATATTTAAAAAAATATTTTAATTTATGCAAAACTAAATACATACATACACTCGGTGCCTCCAACGGGTACTTTTTTATTCGATATTTATTATTTTATTATCGCGAAAAGTCTTGACGCCCTAGCGGATGTGAACTCTTTTTACTCGCGGTGACCTCCGTTCTTTAGAATCAGTTGTGCAAAAGAACACTATAAATACGTTGCTTCTGAAATTAGTACTCAAAACTGTCTCTTATTTAATTAATGCTTAATTTTCCCCTCGCATATTAATCCGTACGCAAGCATGAGCTTTGAGATTTCCGCTTAGTGGGTCTTGAGCGTCCTTCAATCGTTACCACAGAGCAAAATTAAATGGCAGGATTATATTTTATTGAATGGTCATTAAAAGCAGTAAGTAGTTCAAAAATTGTGAAAATTATGTCGTTAAATTAAAATTGGGTAAATCTCCGGCTTCATTGAATTTGGTAAAAAACCGTTTTTTCTTCCTTGATTTTTCCTTAAAAATCTTGACAATAATTTCATAACAGTACACTTAACTGGTAAACCTACAGAGGTGAAGGAATTCGCTTGAGTAAGTTTAGACTTTCCAAAGACATGTTATTTCTTTAGATGTTTTAAGACTAAAGGGAAATCTTTGAAAATGGGATTCTTTGGATCGAAAGAAAAAAATATTGTCCTTCTCTCGGACATTCAGCTCAAGTTTTGCTCTTTTTGAGCAGTGCTTCCACGAAACTGGACTGTTCCAATTTCAGTAGGAGGAGATCATTTTTTATCCTTTCGCATTGGTGATCTCTATAGCTCATCAATTGATTAATTGATTGCCTCTATTGTTTCAAACTATGACGATATTTATTATTTTATTATCGCGAAAGGTCTTGACGCCCTAGGAGCGGATCTGAACTCTTTTCGCCCGGAGTGACCCCGTTCTCCCGCTACAGCACACCAAATTGATTGTTTTCAGTACGTGATAAATGGTCGTTTTCAATACTTAATGAAACCAGCCCGAAATCGTAGTTTCCGGGAGGAGGATGTGGGGTATGCTATACCTGGAGAAAGAAAGTGAATCCAGGGAGCAGCTCTGTTCATTGGTGGTCAAGACCTTTCGTTATAATAGGGTAGAAGTAACAAAAAAAGTAAAAGTGTCCGGTTTTCTTGGTTCTGAGTGTATGTTACTTCTGCCACGGGCGATTCCCAAAGCTATAGTGGTGGTCCAAAACAATTTTTTAGCTTAGTGATAATTATATGGAACATAGTAAAACACGTGTGATTATTTTAAGGAAATTAGGATGAGTACGCTGGGTTGTTCCGTGACAAAATGTGACAGCGAAAACCTAACGAAGCTTTAATTCAACGTTTCAGTGGTTTGATCATTGCTCAATTTGGTATACATTTGCCTTTGATCGCCCTTACAAAGAATCGACAATCACTGATGAGTTTCGGGAATAGCGGTAAATTCGCCGTTGAAGCGAATGAAAAGTTTTCTTTCAATTGGTTCTCTTGGCTCCCCCTGTGGAGCGATTTGGATGAAACTCGGATGGAAGTTAGGTGGTGCGATCCTTATTATTTTAGTGTCGGCACTTGTTATGAGAAAGATGTCCTTTGACAAAAAAAGGTCATTTTTTTTGGAAATGCATTATAGTCGATATGCATATCAAAATACAGTATTCGGTGAGTTGAGCCCTTTAAAATCACCACAAGCTCATTTTGGGTTTTGAAAGGATACTATGTTCATATGTACCACCAAAAAGGACACTTCTCTAAGGAAACTGAGAATGGGAATTATAGTTGTCGTTCGATAGTCGATATTTGGGGTACTGTATCTGTATGTAATCGGTTTGAAAGGATTTTTGGGCTTCTGGAGTGACAAGATAACGGCTGATGCAAACTGGATTATTTTGTAAGCAGTAACGTAGACATATACATGATCTAAGATTTTTCCCCTAAGGGAAAACTTCTCAGAGTTTTTAATAATCAACTGGAAATGTTTCTCCTCCCATAATTGATCCATATATTTCATTGATCCATATATTCATTTCGTAGCGATGGATTTGAATGCAACTTTTTGTGTTTGGAGTCCTACTTACTGTCAAACACACAACTGAACACCAATCAGCTACACGCGAAGATTTTTTGTTTGGCGTACAAGAAAATGTGTTGTCTTTTCCAGCAGTAGTCTCTTCGTTCAGTGGCGCAAAAAGGATCTTGTCCTAGAGGAGGCTAATGTACTCCATATAACAGGACAGGATTACGTTTTCTCGTAATCAGTTTGTCCCTCCGCTTGTATTTATGAAAGCCCAATTTTGAGTCAGCGTGGCTATTGATGAGCTCATAAAGCAGAAAGACATCTTGAACCGAAACATTTGGACATGACATGTGATCAAATTTGACTTTTCTGTACATAATACGAAGTAATTGTGTCATGTTCCTGAGTCTTACGAACTTTAAGGATCTAGTTGATGCAAACAAAACAAAATGGTTCAGATGCGGGTATAGGAAGTTTGATGCCTCACTATGTGCCACGAGGGATTCCAGGGGTTAATGGGTGCAGCAGGAAATTGAACCAACTAACCCACCGCAATCGCCATCAAAAATTTAAATTTTTAGTCACACATTTTTAAGGTCTAAACTATTTAGAGTTCAGTAAAAATTATTATTTAAGTGTGTAGCCAGATCTTTTGCGGAGCATTTAAAAAAATTATTTTCAGTTAAAGATCACACCTGAATGCTTACCTTCTTATTTTTTTCCATAAACATGTTTTTCAAATCCTGGTAAAGATGTTGCACACAGACCATCAAAACTAACGATATGGACAAAGAATGCAATTACAGTAGAACCTCGATTATCCGAGTGGACGGGGTTGGACCCCCCTCGGATAATCGGTTTCCTCGGATAATCGAAATAAAGAAATAATTTACACATCTGATGGGAAATAATACAGATAGCGTACATGTATAGATATAAAAGTAGTATTTTGTTAGTAATTGTTATTTTGGGGTATTTGATCGCATTTGGGCTACGTAATTGCGCCATTTTTTTATAGTTAGAATAACTGAAGAAGTTGCTGAAGGCTGTTCCTCAACATATTTCAGAGCAGTCTCTAGAGCTTCCAATCCTGATTCGTGCATGACCTCTTGATCGCTGTCATTGAATTTTCCCCGACAACCATTTCTAACATTTCGTCATCTCTGAGAATATTCTCTTCGTCATCGTTTAAGACCCAATGTTCAACATCTTCCTTGGAGGCATCTGAACTGGGTATTTGATTCGCAATCTAATACACGTCAACAGGAGCTCCTTCTACGTCTTCATTTTATTTTCGAGGATTTTATTCCACGATTTTTCAAAAGTTAAACACTGGACTATGGCTTTCCAAGCTTCAGCACACCAATAAACCACATTTTTT
This sequence comes from Microchrysa polita, assembly GCA_949715475.1. Classification (NCBI taxonomy): domain Eukaryota; kingdom Metazoa; phylum Arthropoda; class Insecta; order Diptera; family Stratiomyidae; genus Microchrysa; species Microchrysa polita. Next base: position 6,315,197 of record OX454419.1, on the reverse strand, counting down.
AAGTTAATACTTTTTAAAAGTTCTTGTTCTCAGAATGTTGTACAATAGAAAGTCTCCATAAATGTATAGCGATCATTTCCCCATTTGTACACTGAAAAGTCTTTGCTTAAAATAAATAAATAAGCATTATTTTAAGCAAAGACTTTTATTGTAACAAGAAAATACATCTTTAATCGGGAAAAATTATTCCTTGGCTTTTTTTGTTGTATTTTTTTTAGCATATGATTTTTTTCAGTGTTCTTGAGTTGGCTAAACTCTGAGGTATTTGTGCGGCCACTGGCGAAAGGAATCTGTGCATATAAACCCGTTGCAATTTTTGTTACGTTTTCCGTAGGTACATATGCGTTAATATTTAAGTTTTGTCTTCAAAATAATATTCATTTTAACTTTTACGCTTTGAACTCGGTTAATTCAAAATTAACCAAGGTTAACGCATCGGTTAATTGAAAGATATCCGATCTTAATTTAACCTCGGTTAATCGAGATCTCGGTTAATCGGTCCTCGGATAATCGGGGTTCTACTGTAATGCATTTGTTAATATTTAATTTCGCTTTTCCCAATTTCTGGGTCTAGGAGGGGTTTTAGACCCCTAAGCTCCTCCCGTGGTTGCGCCACTGTCCACGTTTTCTTTATCCGGAAGACAAATTTTAGGATTTTTTACATTTTTTAAACTGTCAGCTCTTGAGAAAATAACGAGCAAGTAGCAATTCCATTCAGTTTGCATAATTTCATGTGGTGGGGATCAGAAGCATTTTCCAAAATATTTGCGTTGAATGTACTCAATATGTTAGAAAGTAGTACATACATAACAGCCCATTCACACTCCGGGCGACGTGATGCGATAAGCTTCCCATCGCAAGAAAAACGAGACCGAGGCTAATTTCGGGCGCCGCCGAAATTTGGATACCCTTCGCTCCCCTCGGGGCTAAAAGTTTTTTCGGGCAATCCTATGACTTGTGTTCAATTCTCCCCGCTTCCATGCTTTTCCTTGAATTTTCACATTAGTGCCGCGGTGAAGATTTATTGGGGGAAGCGGGGGTCGTGGGTTTCTTAGAAGAAACAAAAGGGAGGGGGGCATGTATGCATGTTTGTGGCATCAATTAAAACATATTTCTATGAGATTTGGTTGAAATTGGTGGACAAATAAAATTTTTTTTCTTCAAAGACCTTAAAACCTAATTTGGGGGTTGGGTTTATATGCCAGCTCCATGCCCCAATGGTCCGATTTAATTCATTTTGCGTGTGTTTTGTAACATCAATAAAAATACATTTCCATGAGGTTTGGTTGAAATTTGTGTGCAAATAAAAACATTTTTCTTAGAAAAATTTTATTTGGGGGGATAGGTTTGTATGGTAGCCCCATGCCCACATGGTCCGACTCCATCTATTCATACATATATTTTATGTCATCAATAGAAACACATTTGTGTGAAGTTTGGTTGAAATTGGTGTATAAATAAAAAAAAACTTCTTAGAAGAATTTAATTTGGGTAGCTAGGTTTGTATGACAGCCCCATGACCCCACAGTCCGATTTGGTCCATTTTTACATATGTTTTGTGGTATCATTAGAAACACATTTGCACGAAATTTGATTGCAATCGATGAGAAAATAAAAAAGTTTTTCTTAGAAGAACCTAATTTGGGGGACTAGGTTTGTATGGCAGCCCCACGACCCCATTGTCCGATTTGGTCGATTTTTACATATGTTATGTGTCTGCAATGAAAACACATTTGTGTGAAATTTGATTGAAATTTGTGCATAAATGAAAAAGTTTTTCTAAGAAGAACCTAATTTTGGGGGTAGGTTTGTATGGTAGCCCCACGACCCCCTTATCGGATTTTACCGATTCAAACATACAAACTGCCTGCAACAAAAAGAAGCATGTGTGCAAAATTTCAGCTCCATAGCTTTTAAACTGGCCGAGCAAAACGCGTCGCAACAGACAGACAGACAGACAGACGGACAGACGGACAGACGGACAGACGGACAGACGGACATCGTCCAATCGACTCAGCTCGTCACGCTGATCATATATATACATATTTTATATGGTCGTAGATGCTTCCTTCAATGCGTTACAAACTTCATGACAAAGTTAATACATATACCCTTTACGCTTAATAAGCGAAGGGTATAAAAATTGTCTTAGCATTTAAATAGGAACCAGCACGAACCTGCTTGTACCATTCAGACTGCTTGCGATGCGATGTCGGGTTGTATGATGGAGAAATTTTCCATGTCGAATCATCGTGCTTTCAGCAGTTGCTGCCTTGTCGCCGATGTGAGCGACATGGACGATGAGATTTGTGTTGGGATCGGGTTCGTAGTGGCATGGTGTATTGTATGTATGTAATCATACATAGAGAGGCTGGTTTCGTACTGTTTGATGCTGATAGGGAGATATCTACATTAGAGGCATGCTTTCTGCAGATCGAGTTGCATTACCATTGGGAATATTTATACATATATACATACATAGGTGACGTCTTGTATAGTGTTATAGATTTGTAGATATTAAATGAAGGGATAGAGCCGTATGTAGGTGATGTAATAATCGATTGGTCTACTAAATAGCCTTTGTGGAAATGTGCTACAGTGCTGTCCAACCCAGATCGTAGCGTACCCGTTCCCCCAAAAGAGGGCGATATTCGGATTTGACAGTTGTGGTTGTATCTATGAATGGGTCAAAGAAGTAAGATTTGTGGTAATATGCAGTGCAGCACAACCCGGTTTGTGGCGTACGCTTACGTATAAGAAAATTTCGTACAGCGCATGTATTTGCAATGAATTATTAAAGGCAGCGGTAGATAGTTCAGTTGTGGGAACATACGCTAATGTGAAAGCGGGGGTACCATTTTTGGGGCGGGCAACCCCTTGTTTTGACCTCAAATTCGGAATCAGCGACCCAAATTTACCTTAGTGTTTCTGCCACGCCGATTGGACGAGTTCTCCGAGAAAACAGGGGTGCAATTTTGAGGGCGGGCAATCCCAATATTTTTTTTTTGTTTTTGACCTCAAATTTGGAATCAGCGACCCAAATTTACCTAGTATTTCTGCCACGCCGATTGGACGAGTATTTCCCCGAGAAAACAGGGGTACAATTTTGGGGGAGGGCAAACCCAAAAAAAATTCTTGTTTTTGACCTCAAATTCGGAATCAGCGACCCAAATTTACCTTAATGTTTCTGCCACGCCGATTGGACGTGTATTTCCCCGAGAAACGGGGATGCAATTTTTTGGCCGCCAGGCTCATAAAAGTGCGCGTACGCTAGAAACTGGGTTTTATCGCACAGCATGTTTCCAAAAATTACCTATTGCACCCATTCATACATATTTGAACAACAATTAACACCAAATCCAAATGCCGCCCGAAAATTGTTTTGAGACGCTTAAGCTAACACTGTAAATTTCCAGAAAGGTTACCTACGTCTTTCAGTCATTCATCATTACATGACCTACCTACAATTTATCTACAACACTACATAGCCATACCGACAAGTACGTGTGTATATAGAAAATACCAATGGTACTACATTACATTATTATTACCTACGACAATCCATTCATTAATACCCACAATTATCTACAACACTACATAAATATACCGACACGTTTGTATGTATATTGAAAATATCAATGGTAGAACCATCGAAGCCCTATGTCACGAGGTCGATCTGAAATCATAGCCTTATCAGCAGCAAATCGTACGAGCCAGTGCCGTATGAAATCCCCTTGAAAAATCTGTTTTTCTTGCCATAGAAAGAAATCGCTTCGGCTCGCAACAAATCGCATCGCATCGCCCGGCCCCACATCGCAATGAGTGTGCACACATCGCATCGCATCGCATCGCCCGGCCCGGCCCGGCCCGGAAAAGCTCGGCGTCGCACTGTATGTGTACGCGGCCTTATTGTGCGTCGACCGAATTTTCAATCCATTTAGCGATATTGCTACAATTAATAGTCCATATTTTTCCTATTTGCGAATTTGACGCGTCAAAACGTTCGTTTGAATTTTTCAATCATGACTGCTATTTGTACGACTAATGAGCGCATTCAGCAATCAAGATTCACTGGAAATGCTACAAGGATTACCGCTAAATAGTCTATACGTTAAATTCTAATTAAATTGGAGTAAAACTTTTCTGCTTAATTTTTCATTCGGCGAAATCAGCCAATGGCTTTCCTAATATTTATGGTGCTGAAATCCAGGAAGCCACAAATACCATATACGAAATGCCGCTTATTTATACATTATCCATTTCGTTTATTTTTTATAATTTAGACCAAATTTTGTCCATGTCCGACCAAAAGGGATATTTTATCCGATTTCATGGAAATATGTTGTCCGCGTCCGGATTAGAAGGGGTCCACCCAAAAGGGATTACTTTCTTTGGAGAAGTAATCCAAAAAGCTGCGCTTTTAATAAAAAACTTCCGCCTAACACAGATGCCCGTTAAGAGAGTTTTCACTGTATCTATAGGTATAGGGAAATTATTGTAAATGGTATGGTACCTCTATCACATACAATAAAGAAATTCCTTTTTTTTTCTTATTATATTGTCTTCAGCCATTTTTCGTCATACTATCCGCGAAAAAATTAAATTTGGCATTAACAAATAAATTCAACGTCAAAAGTTCAAGTGTCAATGACTTCCAGAGCCAATCCAGAACATTTCAAAATTTTTAAGATAACGTACGAAAACACAACTCTATTTTTGATCCTTTTGAACTTTCATTCAACTTCAAGAGAGATACAAAACATATTGATTTGTTTCAATAAGAATGTTGATACATACAAAAATAAACTAATTTTTCATCCCCCGAAAATCGCACAACAGCTTACGTCACATACGTCATTATAGTTCAATTCTAAGTTCTAATTCTTCTAAACACTTCTGCTTTATCATATTAACCACAAATATTTGTACACTATTCAAAATTTTTCCATGCAATAAATCAATACATATTTGGCATTTGCTTTTTCTTTATGAAAAGTAATTCAGTTTTTTGTGTGCTATAAATTAAATCTATAACGGAACAAATGCGCAAAAATGCCACTACAGACAATTGTAACAATTTGGCGTAAGATCAACACACCAAAATAATAATAAATTAATCAAAATGTCGATGATATGTGGAGAAAAGAAAATTCTAATTTTAGTTTGTGGATAAATAAATATGATTGCGAGATTGAAATAGAATTTATTTGATATTGAACAAAGTATGATGATAGGATAATTGTAAAATATGTTTAGACAAACTCCAACTGTGCATACAATCATAAAACATAATAGGATTGTGTGTGCGGTTTAATTTATATAAAAGTTTATTTTGCATAATAATGGACGATTTTTTTAGCGAATTGATTTCCAGAAAATAGAGTATAAATATTTTTTTTAGTGTAGATAACCTTATCAGCTTATTGCAATAATTGTTGACGAAGTTGTTTTAAAAATATTTAAATCCTATTTCTTGTTTTTCTGTCGTGATACAATTTGACTATTTTTTGTGTATCTTATCTCGGTTCAATTATCTAATTTATTACCAAGAACATGATTTTATCTCTCATCGATTTGTTGAGTCATTTTCAAAATACTCATACATACATACATACATCTTGATTTATTCCGACTAAATCAATAAATCTTACTTTGTTAAGTTCCTCATCTAACAAAAGTTGCTTTTCACTTTCGGATGACACAATAAACGATTCTGTCATAAGCTCATCATAAGCATAATATTTCCAAATACATTTTTGAATGACAATACAAGCAGATATAAATGCACATTCTTGCATTTGAATAATAGAAAATTATATCTACTATTCTATTATTGAAATCTCAAAAGTGTTTGTTTGGCCTTCACGAATAAGATTCAATTACGAAATTTCTGCATTCTATTATCTAATTTGTTGGTGAAAATCACACAAACGCATGGTTGTATTTTGTTAGCTGTTTTGGCACTTCAAATTTAAACACCAGACATTTTTTGGTTAATTTTAATTTGTAGTCGATTAAATATTTTTTAAATATTTAAAAACAGCCTAGTGCTTACATAATAATGTTCTGCGAATCTCTTAATGTAGAAAGTGTTTGAGAAAAGTGCACTGTGCACCGTGATATATTTCGGAAAAGTTAAACAATGAAACTGACGTTGCTCGAAGCGTGCAGAAATAGCGAGTAGCACATAAAACATATATTTTAAGTTTTAACAATCTTGAACAACGTCACGTCATCAAATAGTCTCTTTTTATTTATTTTAATTAACTTCTGTTTATTTTTTTTAATTCATTCCATATTCATCTTAAAGTACGTACATATGTATATTCTATGTACTATGTACATATTCCCAAACAAATGAGTGACGAAATGTATACTTGGATCATTAACTCTGCCCTTGATTCTAATTAATTGATACCAATAGAATATCTTGTTTACAATTCATTGTGTTTCGGTATCTATTCACATTCTATTGTGATCACGTTGAAATGTCTAAATTAATGTTCACACACGCTCCACACTCAATTTACTTGCTATTGGTGTGAATAGAATATGATTGAGAATTTGTCTAAATTGATACGTTACGTTACAATGTAGGGCGGTGTTTTTAGTTTAATAAATTGAACATATACGTTTTGACACTATCGTATGTCAATAAGGGCAAAAATTTGACCCTTCGATTGTTATGATACATGTATTTTTGGCTGGAAAATATAGTCTTTATAGTTTTGACCTCCTAGCAATTCACATATTTTAACAAAATTAGAATGAGATTTTGAAGACAAATAATACGTAGGTATGGCTATCTGAGTCTCGACTTATGGAAATAATGTAACCAAAACGAGATCCACCTAGTATTTAATAATATCCATCTTGAAAAATTAATCGAAATGTTAACCTAATGCCTTGAGTTTTATTAACCAATATCGAAAGAACCGTTAGGAGTTTTGCATATGCATGTGTGGGCAAATAAATAGGATATTTAGAAAGCTTTAATGCTTACTCACAACTTTTTTCTCTGCGACTCACCGTTTTCGAGATATAACCCAAAATTGCACACATTTGCACCTTTAACCCCGTCTCCCCGCGTTAGCGCACCCCTCAGCACCGAGTAAAATTAGTGCCTTTACCTCCTAACTACTCCTAACAAAATACCGAAGAAAAAAATCGTCACCCCTTTCGATGTTCTCTACACACCCTTTTTATGCTTTCATTGCTTGGCCTATTCAGACGGTGTTTGAATACAGAAATGTAACAAAAAATGTACATCACACTACTCCATAGTTCCCGAAGTACTCACTAACCATAACAACACTATTTTTTGAGATAAAGTAAAGTGTACCCTACCCTACATCTTAGAAGAAAAGATTTTAACAATTTTCAGCAAGAATATTCTCCATCCTATAGTCGCACTTTTATGTGCTAACATTTTATAGTTTATTTTTGCGATTAATTTTATGTTTATGAAACAAGAATTGCCAAATCGAGTCTCAGACATTTATTCTGGGCATGTGGAAAACGGATGGGGATAGGGAAACCTATCTCTCATTTTCGAGCCTCGATGGCAGTGTTCTCACTACAGAAATTAAATCGGAGTAGATGTGAAGCAGAAACCGCAGTGTTTGCTTATTTGTCGCAGTAGATTTAAAGTAAATTACTTTCGGTATTTGAAGTTTTCTTTAGAAAAAATGTGGGTCCACTGGACTGGAGCTTTATGAAAATTTTTTAATCACCATTCCAACTATTTTTGTTTATTATTAAATTGGTATGACATTTAGCAATTGACAGCTAGGAATCTAAAATTTACAGCAAAATATCCGCCGTAACATTCTCTACATCGGCTCCTTCTCCTTGATCCTCTGTATTAAAAATTTTGAAAAATTTCGAAAAATTTATTCTGCTTTTTAGTCTTAGTTTCTTGAAATGTTGAGTTTTGTTATCACTGTTTGAACAAAAGATAGGCTCGCCTTAATGTCAAAATTTACCCTAATCCTTGTGACAGAGTCATGAGGGCTAGATGTTTCTCTCAAAATAACTCTCTCATAAGGATTGACATGTACTCAATTCTTATCGCCTCTATTATTTTTACCTTAACGCTACTTATTACACACTAATTCGGATTCAATTTATCAACTTTTATTAATTTTTTCTCGAAATTTCACTTTTTGACCGCCTTGACTCCTTGTATGCCTTAAATTTTGGTCCCTCTTCCGCAGATAATGATTTTTAATTATTCATATTAAAGTCAATATCTTACTCACACAACCACAAAAAATTGGGGGTCCTACGTCTTTAATTGTGCAAGATAGACAAAAAAGAATTTGCATGTGCTATCCTGATGACAAATTTTAAATGGCTATTTTGTGTGTTCTTTTTCGAAAAACAATTATAAATCAATATTAAAAAATCTAAACACAATTCTTTTTGTGTTAATTAACCCAGAATTGAATAGACTATTAACAGTTATAATTGTGAAATTTTAGCTCTTTTAGTTTGGTTGGAAATCAGCCGAAACTATTCATGCGAAGGGGTGTGCTAATCTGATGACAAGCACTGTATTAAAAAGTGCTATCAAAGTCCACAATGTGAATTTTGACATGTGATCGACTGTCGCCAAGATAGTAAGCAGCAAGCAAACTTATTTTTGGATTGGATTTGGACAAACAGAAAACAGAACCAAAGACAAAACAAAAATGTTTGCCGGAAATTCATTTTTTGACAAAACAAAAACACATCTTCACGCAAAATGTCTTTCGGTTACCTAAAGGAGTAAAGGACGGCTTTTACTGGAATTTCAACAATCCGGGAGTGTTGTAACAAATAACGAGACCGAGGCTAATTTTGCGCGCGGCCGAAATTTAGATACCCTTCGCTCTCCTTGGCGCTAAATGTTTTTCGGGCGCTATGGCTTGCGTTTTTAAGCGCCGTTAAAACCATCTTTTAGTTAGGATTATTTGGAATTATTGGGCAAATAAACAAAACTACATTAGAAACTTTATTTTGGGGAAGCAGGGGACATGGTTCCATAGTACAATTCCACATGTTTTTACATTTTTTGTTGCTTCGATACACACATTAATAAAAGGTTTGGTGTAATTTGTGTAGCAAAAAATGATTCTTAGAAGAAAAAAAGAGGAGGGGGGGTTGCACTGAAGCCCTATGCTCGCATGGCCATCAAGTTTTACGTATATTTTGCGGCATCAATTGAAACATATTTGTGTGAGGTTTGGTTGAAATTGGTGGACAAATAAAAAAGTTTGTGTTTGGAAAACCTAATTTTGGGGGTTGTGTTTGTATGGCAGCTCCATTGCCCCATGATCGGATTTCATTCATTTTTGCATATGTTTTGTGACATCAATAGAAATACATTTTCATGAGGTTTAGTGTAAATCGGTGCACAAATAAAAAATCGTTTTTCTTAGAAAAACCTGATTTGAGGGGTTGTGTTTGTATGGCAGCCCCATGACCCCATGGACCGATTTCATTAATTTTTGCATATGTTTTGTCGCATTAATAGAAATACATTTACATGAGGTTTGGTGTCAATTGGTGCCCAAATGAATAGTTTTTCTTAGAAGAACTTGATTTGAGGAGCTGGATATGTATGGCAGCCCCATGACCCCATGGTCCAACTCTATCTATCCATGCATATGTTTTGTATCATCAATAGAAACACATTTGTGTGAAGTTTGGTTGGAATTGGTGCCCAAAGTAGAAATATTTTCTTAGAATAACCTAATTTGGGGGGGGGGGGGGGGCAAGGTTTGTATGACAGCTCCATGACCCCCTTGTCTGATCTTAGCAATTCAAACATACAAATTGCCTGCAACAAAAAGAAGCATGTGTACAAAATTTTAGCTCCATACACTGAAAAAAATGGTTTAGACTTTTTATCTAAAGTGAAGTAGTTGACTTAAATTTAGATAGTTTTACCAAAGAAATAGCTGATTTCTCTAATCTTCGCAGCTAAAAATACTAATAAATTCGTTCATTTAACCACGCAAGATTAGAAGAAAAAGTTTAGTCATTTCTTCCACAAAAGTTGTTGATTGTACTATTCAAACATAAAATTTAACTACAAACAATCGTTCTTTTTTCTTCAACACAATTTAGTTATCCAACATTTAACAATTTATAGATAATGAATAGCTGTCTTTACAAATGAATTAATTGAATGTGCAAATATAGTAGATGTTTCAACTAATGACGAATAGAAAAATTATCCATATCTTCGTAGCTGTTTCATCTACATAGGATCATAAGCTGAAAATCAACGCGAACTTTAGATAAATTCGACTATTTCTTTAGATAACCATTCTAATTTTTTTCTCAGTGTAGCTTTTAAACTGGTCGAGTGAAACGCGTAGCAACAGACAGACATCGCCCAATCGACTCCTCAAATCAAGATGATCATATATGTATACTTTTTATATGGTCGGAGATGCTTCCTTCAATGCGTAACAAACTTCATGACAAAGTTAATATACCCTTTCACTCAATGAGCGAATATATAAAGGGTGGTCCAACGTAAATGCATGAAATTAATTGTTAATAAAACACAAAGTTTTTAGAGAATTATCTAATTTTTTTTATTATGATAGAAGGATGTATGGCAATTATGTGTAAAACAAAATATCGGCCAAATGCTCACCATGGCTACTGTGGCATACTTCTGCGATGGTCCATATTTTCAATGACTCTGAGACATAATTGAAGTTGAATATCGTTAATGTGCTGAATTATCACATCCTTTAGCTCTTGAATTGTTTTTGGCTTATTGACGTACATTTTTTCTTTTAAATATCCCCAGAAAAAGAACTCCAACGGTGTCAAATCACATAATCGTGGCGGCGAATTAACATCGCCAAGACGAGAGATAACACGGCCATTGAATTTCTCGTGCAAAAGAGCCATTGTTTCGTTGGCTGTGTGGCAAGTGGGGCCACATCCTGTTGGAACCACTATCGTCCAGGTCCATATCGTCGATTTCTGGCCACAAGAAGTCTGTTATGTGGACGCATTTGGTCGATTATGTTGACCAAAAAAATCACGAAATGCACGTAAAGCATTTTGATTTGGACGTCAATTTTCGTAAAAGGCTTCAGCGACCTTAACGCGCGCTGCTCAATTGTTGAATTTACCAAACACTGAAGCAAAGAAATGTCTAATAAAGTTGGGCGTGAAACTTACCGTTAAATTGTGACACTCAATTAACATCGTGCATTCTAGTTGGACCACCCTTTACATCTCGTCTTGATCGGATTAGGCTAGCTAGGCTCGCACTGAAATCAAAATACCCCGATCATAAAACTTTTGTTTTTTTTTTCGGTCTAAAATAATTACAGCGTTATTTTTTAAACAGAGGCTCTTGGCTAGTACAATAAAATTATTGTTACAGCGATCTATAATTTTTCTAGATTCGATGAAACAGCTTCGCTTGATTTCGTAAAGTTGTTGGTTCTCATAAAGGACATGAACATTTAAGCTGTGATCATGCCCCTCTTTCCAAACCGTCATGCCTCCCTAGAGGGATGCGTACCACAGTTTGGATATCACTGGTCGTTAGGAAGGATAGGAGGATTGTAATACCACAAATAGGGAAAACATTTTCACTTTGACTGGACGACAAAAACCTGCAGCAAGCACGACTCAGCGCCACTTTATTATAGTCGCCATCTCTGTTTTAAGCCTTTTGTTGTACAAATGCGCAGGCAGGCATACAATGCGTGAAACTTCGATTTTCATTTTACCACTAATCCAAATTCAAAGATTCTTTCTTACTACTCGTAAGCGAATAATATTTCCCTATCAAAATTATCAAAATATAAATCACCAACTACCGGCAAATCAATTTCTAAATAAAAAAAGAAAATTGAAAATATGTTTTTTGTTTAGTCTATGTTAACCATAAAAACATATGTAAATGAATGTAAATATTTTCTGTTGCATTTACATATTTTGCTCCTCGATGCTTCAATTAGACCTGGGACCATTTATTTGTAAATGTCTGAAAAAAGCACTTTAGTAGTAGTCTATAAGATTTACCTAAGAAAAGAACAAATGAGGCAATCAGTTGTCGATGTCAGTGCATTTGCTTGATATGTTTTCTTAAGGAATTACAATATTGTGTAATTGGAGATATTGTGTTTTATGTATAGAAGCAGCATAATGTTCGAAATATACATGACGCAATGTAGTTTGTATTGAATTTGGATGGTGTAATCACAAAAATTAATGCACGTTTATACAAAATTAGTAGACCCCATGGATCATTTTTGAAAATATATTATTTCTTTTTGTCCCAAACAAGACAATCTATGGCAGAGTATTTTTGTAATTTCTAGGATGTAACTTAACGTAAATTCATGAATAAAATAGTAAAATAAGAAGAACCAGCCGCGGTTTCTGATTACAGCAAAAGAAACGCTACTGATTTAAGTTTGACAATAAAAAGATAATATATGATAAAAACCTTAACACTAACAGTGACAAAAAATTTACAATCTTTAACACATTTTGAGTCTAATATCTGAACAACATGCGATTGCTTATCGAAAAATGGCGAATTGATGCCATAAACACGCCTTCCATAAAAATAACATAGAAGCTTGGCTAAATGTTAAATTTAGAAATTATTGAATGAAATTAATGAATTAAAACTAGAATGTGATTGAATCGTCGTGGAATTTATGGCATTTTTGTTTGATAACTTTTGTTAAATATCAAGAGACGCGAGAGCGTATCGCCCGCCAAAGGAAAAAAAAATACCGGCGTACAGAGGGCTGCGCCCGCAATACGAGGGTTTTTTAGAATTTTGATGCATAGTGAATATTTTTTGTACATATATTTTATGAGCAATAGATAAGAATTGTGCACAGCATTAATGAAATGCTTCCTGTAAATCTATTTTTGGATTGGTCTAAATAAACGCGTTCCAGAATGAAAGGCTAGCGCCTTTCATTCTGGAACGTTTCATTCATCCAAAAATAGATTTACTATTTACCCAGTCTGTATAAAAGTACTCCAAGGCAAATCTACAGGATTTTTTCGATTTCAGATTTCTGATGGCCTTTGAACAAAAACAAACTCGGGCAATCGTAAGGAAGGCTTGGCATTATATATGAACTGAATTATTAGCTGTAAATCTACTGTTACTGTTTTTTAAATCAAGAAAAAATAACTTATATGAAATGATTCCATTGTGTCCCCTGACATTAGAGCCCACGCAAGCTTTCCTATGAGTATTGAACAATTATACTTTTGCAGCTTTTCCGGGACACCCTATGTTAACTTGGTCCTACTAACTTCAAAAATATTTGTGGCAAACACTATTACCGTTCTATGCATTTCCACCAAATTTCATGTACATTGTTTCATCAAGTTAAAAGATATATATTGAAGAAATGCTTAAGAGGCTTCTCTTGTATTGTAAAAGGCCCTTACTAAATACTTACTTGGCTATATTTTCGGTTTGGATACAGTTATTCGAATGAAAATTCGTAGACATATTTCCTGTGTAATTTTCTAAAAACCCTTAGCAGAATTTTCATATTTGGAAACCTAAGAGGGGCTACACACGAACAAATTTGAATTTTACAAATTTACTGTTACAGGCGTCCCCCGGTTATTCGCCGGGTTAGGGACCGGAGAAATGGCGAAAGGCGGGTTTTGGCGAAAGGCGAAGCGGAGACTTTTCAGTGCATATGATGCCCTAAAAGCTATAATTAAAATTCGTATTTTACATCCAAAAACTTCACAAATCCAAAGTGACCAATAATAAAAACAAAATTGCACAAAAATTGATTTCAATCACTTCATTTATATACTAAATCGACAAGTTCATTCCATGTGGTTAGATGTGGTTGATAATGGCTGAGTTTGTGGTTTAAAATACGATTCAAAAAATCCTAGGGCACTGAAGAATTATCTAAAAGCAAGTTTACCACTGCACTACCGGTGGAACTCAAAGGCATGGATGGCGGCCGAATTATTCCAAGCATGGTTTAAGAAGTAATTCATAACGAGTGTGGAAACTTTTTGTAGGGAGCAAAAAATCCCGTTCACAGTCTTACTATTTATGGATAATGCTCCCTGTCATCCGAAACAATTAAGTGATTTATATGAAGAGATTTTCCTTCCGCCAAACACGTCATCCATTTGCTGCCAATGGACCAGACGTAATTGTCACCATCAAATCTTATTATCTACGGCGCACTTTTTCAAAAGCGATAGCGGCGATAGACCTCGATAGTTCTGATCTAATGTGCCAAAACACAACAAGCTGAAATCTTTTTGGAAAGACCACAGACCCTCCGATCGATTGGCGAGATTTTTTGATTGCGTTCTCAGTTGCTGGCTTTTTGACATAACCCTGTGGTCGTTCTTCATGCTGTGGTTGTGGCGGTCATTCTCCATCAAAAGTAGCAACAGATGTCCATCTTCCATCGCCAAAACCGGTATAATTTTCGCTATTTCGTGGTGTGTCTTGTGGACCGTGAGACTGCCCGATAAGTAGCCTAGTGTGTGTGCTGTACGGGCGGCAGATCGATTGTGCGCAATCGATTGACCAATAAATCGCTAGGTATGTGGCGCCCAAAAGGCGCATGGAAAAAACTACAGTGGATATCAGCCGACATTGAAACTAGTGGGAATCTTGTGAACTATGCAACATCTGATGTTGTAGTGATGGCGAGACAGTTGGATTTAGATGTTTATCCGGAAGATGCGGAGGAGTTGCTTTCTTGACAAAATACAGAGTTAACTGACGAAGATCTTATGTCAATAGAAGAGCAGCGAAGATTCAATGAGGAAGAAAGCAACAACACCGAGCTACGAATCTTAACAATCAAGCAACTGGAGGAAGATATTTTAAAGGTTGAAGACGCTATGGCATTTTGGGAAATGGTGGACCCAAATTTTGAAAGGAGCTCAAAAGTCAACAGTGGCCCCCAAACCAGATAAGCTGTTATCGTGAGCTTCTGAGGGAGAGAAAAAACAAAGCGACGCAGCAAGTTTCCACACTCGGTTTGAACGACTCCTTAAACCATGCTCGGAATGATTCGGCCGTCATCCATGCCTTTGAGTTCCACCGATAGTGCAGTGGTCAACTTGCTTTTAGATAATTTTTTAGTGCCCTAGGATTTTCTGAATGGTAAATCATCGGTTTTAAATCCATATTGCCAACTGTGTTGGCACCCAGCAAAAGGGTCAACCGGCTTTAAATCCTGGCATCGTTTTTTCTTCCTTTCAAATGAAGGTTCTGGATGGCATTTTTTTCCAAAATAATGCCGTCTCGTCCACATTAAAAATTTGTATTGGCAAATATCCCCATTCATCCATAATTTGTTTTAGTTTCGCGGAATATGCCTCGGCTGCCACTGTATCGGCACTATCCGCTTCCCCATCAATTTTAATGTTATGTAGATTGGAACGCCCCTTAAATCTATTAAACCACCCCTTACTAGCAACGGATGTTTCTTCCGTCTCTCCTCTTTCATTCCTTGGTGTTAAAAAGACTTAAAGCCTTGGTCTGTATAATTGAGGTATTCAAAGGAATATTGTAATGAGTCTGGTCCTGAATCCAGATGCTTAAAAGCATTTCTATTTCGGCAATTATACTGTCGTTTATTCCTATTATTTTTGAATGGACAGGCGTGGAATTTTTTATCTCGTCCAACACTTTAGTTCAATTTTTTTTTATAATTGTGCCCACTGTTCTTTGAGGAATATTTAATTTACGGCTGACAGACATTCCTCCTTCGGCGAGCTTTATCAAATCCGATTTCTCCTGCAACGTTAGCACTTTATGAGTTCTTTTGACTCTTTCTTTACCACGATGCACCTAGTAAAGAAAAAAAACCGCGAGTTGTCGATTCTAAACAAAAACAAAGCGACTCGCGACGTAAATTTGTCTAAAACAAAATTCCTTCACAACTAAACAAGAACAATTTTCCAACGCGATTCGAAGAAGAACACACAGTTGTAAAAGAAACTTAACAGTGTTGGTACAGACTCTAACATTAACCGCTTCCTATAACCCAAAAGTGCCACCAAGGCGATTTCTAAACCGATTTGAATTCCCACAATTCTCAGGAATACTCGTAAATACGAAAAAACCGGCATTAACAATGCAACTCATCATCTGGAGATGGATTCTGTTTAAAAACCGATAATGTTAACCACCAAAATTTATTTAAACGGAATTTATCTCCAGATGATGAGTTGCATTGGGAACAACGATTTAAAAGTTTTTGGTATTCATTCCTCAAAATTGGCAATTTTTAATTATGGCGAAAGAGTGGAACTTGTGGCGAATAGACGAATTGTGGTGAATTTTGAAAAGCGGCGAAAGACCGAATCGGCGAAAAGCGGAACGGCGAAAAGCGGGGGACGCCTGTATTTACTTTTCCTTAGCAAAAGTCAACAGTCTTAATATTTAACGTATATAAGGCCATACTGACCAATCTTTGTGCAAAGTTTCATATCGATCCCTATAACGGTTTAGAAAAACGGAGCTCGAAAAGGAAGTTTAACTTTAAACGCCAATAACTTTTTTACCGTTACTTGAAACTGGAAAATTGTAACTGTTATGAAATGTACTCGTCTAGATCTTTGATTTAAATACCCATACGTTAATCTCCGATAAAAACTAAAAAAGTCGACTTTTTTCAAACGTTCGGGACACCCTGTTATCTTCTTCCTACCAACTTCTAATGTATTTGTGCCAAAGACTGTAACCATTCTACACATTCATACCGAATTTCATGACAATCGGTTCAGCCGTTCGCGAGTTATTTAGTGAACAGACGGACGGACGGACGGACGGACGGACGGACAAAATCGATTTTATAAGGGTTTTTTGAAAAAATTCTAAAAAACCCTAAAAAACGAAAGCGAACAAGTCTATGATTACCGGAGACAACTTGCTTTTTTCTTTGACAGGCCTACAGCCTTCCAGGCAACATCCCCCAAAAAAAATTTTTTCAAAATATTCCACATATCCTGTTCTAGTGCCTTTCCAAAAAAAAAATTTCCGATCGGCACAATAACGGGTAAGATATATGCAATAAACGGTGAAATTTTCATCCTCACAGACTTAAGCGAGTAACCCAATTTCAGACTGGAGTGCACAGTTGCAGAAAGACTTGCTTCTACTGTATCTCTCCGTGATGGGATTTTTATGAAATTTGGAATGAATGATCCTCTGGTGGTCCTTCTAAAGAATCAATGTCTTCCATTTAGATAAGTGGATGGAATAACGGTAAATTAATAGGTAAAATCAGGGCCGGCTTTAGGGTGGGGCGACCGGGGCGATCGCCCCGGGCGCCAGGTTTAGGGGCGCCGAAGCCCGTACTTTTAATTTATTTTTTTTTACAAATTTGATAGTTGCTTAGGAAGGTCGTGTTATTTCCATAGTAAAAAACCGTTTCTACCGGTAATCATTAGCAGAAATGAGATATTAATTCAAATTTGCTGCATTATGTGATCGTCTTCAAGACATTTAGTTTATCATGTTAAATTCGATTATTGTTAAAAACCGGTTGGTTCGTGGCTTACTTACTCACAGGTTACATTATGCGTTTCGTTTTCAAATCAGCAACATTTAAACATTCGTAAAGTTACAAATTTTATTTTATTTTTAATAGAAAAACTACCTTTCTCTTTTCTTTTTCATTTTTTTTTAAGTTGTAATGTTTTCTATTTGTTAAGTGATTCTTTTGAAGTATTAAAATTGACCCAATGGCAACAAACGGCAATATTTTCATTGGCCTAAAATTTAGTAATATTAACCAGAAAATCTCTATATATAAATAGACGAAAAGTGAATGAAGCCAAAAACAACATTCTTCAATTTAAAAAATTTAAAAAATACAAAAAGGGTTAATGAGGTTAGTTCTTTACATATTTTGGAAGAATCAATTGCACTTGTTTGCATCAGTAGTGTACCCCCAATTTAGGATGTCACGAGCCGCCACTGACATGTATCTTTGTAGAAATCAGGAAAGAATTTAGTTGGGAACTCCTAAAATCAGATTTCCACTTGAGGAATTGACTGCGTTCCAAATATACATGTACCTTTAATTAGGAAAAATGAATAATTCGAATAAGCACATTCGTTTTTGGATTTTTGTTAATATGCAGGTATTACATTTTAGGATAAAAAGGGTCTTTTCTCGCTCAATTAAATTTACAAAAACTACTTAAAAAATAAAAATTTGACAAAGATGTTTGAAAAAATAATTAACTTAAAGAACATTTAAATGTTGGTGGTTCAAAAACGAAACGGTGGTCGGTACCTACATAGTGTAACCTGTAGAAATGCAAAGTAGCCAGGTTTCCCGAACAAAACCTTTTCAAACCACTGTAGAAATTACAAAATGAAATGAATTGATGCTAGAAATATTTGGACTAAATGTAAAACTGATACTGACTGAAATCGTTAGAATCAAATTCAACCGTATTAAGAACCATGGCAAGTGCGTTTTTACAGGGACCAGAGTATAGGGGTCAGGAACGCAGTCATTGGAACTGTCAACCCTTCCCCAATTTTCGTCTTCTTCGTCAATTCAACAATTGAAGATAGCAGTGTACTCTTGAAAATTATTATGATTACCAATATGAAAAATTTTAACATCGAAAAAGATGAAAGGAAAATTGCCACCTATGTAGGTGGGGTTTTCTATCGTCTTCCCATTCAACATTATGAATGTTTGTGCGCTAAAATGTATGGTTCCTTATGTTTTTGCGAAGTGAGATTGCCTGTTTTAATTTCTTAATGATTATAAAACTGGCTAGGTTTTTTATTGTTTGATTTCAGAATTGAAAAATGAACACTAGTATTGCAGGACATACTCCTGCTTACACAAAACACCTCGCTTTTTCATATAATATTAATGAAATAATAATTTCCCAATCTCTCGCTTTGATCTTAGCGGTGGCCTACCTAAAGGTACGTTGTGCTCGACACGACTGCATTGGATCTAGCGACAGAGACTCGCTCATTTGTCATTTCATACAAAAACTCGTTTTTAGAACGACAGAAAAATGAGTTTTTATATGAAATGAGCGAGTCGCTGTCGCTAGAGCCGATGCAGTCGTGTCGAGCACAACGTACCTTAAAGACGAATCATGAACAATCAATGCAATTAATGATAGGGGAAAATGGCAGTTGAAGAAATAAGTACATGGCCATTGATTTAAACTTGCTTATTCATAAAAAGTACGCCTTTGCAGGTTGTAATTACGAATAAAAGCTATAGACATGAAAGTTACGACCAAGCCTTCAGGGGCTACTAATTAGAAAAGAAAAGCTGCTGTTGAGTCCGATTAAAAAACAGTCGTGAAGTATGGAGAAATTCCATTCAATTAATAAAAAAAATAGACTCAAATTGAAATTTAGAAGATGGAAGCCAAACAGTTAAAGGGGATAGTTTCAACGGCCGGCGGGCCTATGAAGAAAACATTTTTCGAAGAGCGTTCATGTTGCTTCAATGAGACTGGAGGCGATTCAATTAGTACGGTTCTAGCCGCCCTACTGATTTCGCCGCCTCGTGTGTCGTAACTTGAACGATCTTACCGAACTTGAATCGTTGGCTGATCCAGCACAATGGCCGAAAATTCTAGGCCTTCAGTTTTAAGAAGCTGTCGCGAAAACTAAACCAACGGAAATAGAAGAAATGTCAGTTCCACTTGACCGTCAGAACAGACACAGACACTCCCTAAAATTAACCAAGAGAAAACCAGAGAAGTAGTCAAAAGGAGGTGGCTAGTTGCTAAAAAAGCACAAATAAATTTCGCTTTTTTTTTAATTTTCGTTACTATTTTATTACGATTTTTTCGTGTATAGAAACTATAAGGGGGCGCTTCCTTCAAGTTCGCCCCGGGCGCCATTTCACCTAAAGCCGGCCCTGGGTAAAATTAACAAAAGTTTTCCAACAATTGCGTCTTTCGGCTCATCGCATTAAACATTTTTTAAAAGACACTGCGACATTGGGCACTGCGACATTGAGACATTAGGATATTGGGGCACTGGGAGGATCTTGGGGCAGTGGGATATTAGGAATTTAGGGCATTAAGACATTGGGGCATTAGGCACACTGGGGAAACTGGGACGTGGGGACATCGAGATATTGAGGCATTGGGACATCGGGATATTGGGACAATGGGACATTGGAACATTGGGATATTGGGACACTGGGATATTGGGACCATAGGACACTGGGAGACTGGGACATTGGGGCACTGGGTATTAGGATATTGGGACATTAGGACAGTCGGACATTGGGAAACTGGTACATAGAAACATTGGGCCACTGTGGCATCGGGTTATTGTGACATTTGGACATCATGATATTGGGACATTGGGGCACTGGAATATTAAGATATTGGGACATTAGGGTCTTGGGTCATTAGGACATTGGGACATTAGGACTCTCGGATATTGGGACATTAGGCACACTGGGGAAAATGCGACGTGGGGACATTTGGCCACTGGAACACCGGGATATTCGGACATTGGAACATTGGGATATTGGAACATTGTGCCATTGGAACATTGGGATATTGGGGCATTAGGAACTGGGGACATTGGGACATTATGACATTGGGACACTGGTACAGAGGGGCATTGGGCCACTGAGACATCGGGATGTTGCGACATTGGAACACTAGGATTAAAGGACATGTGGACAATGGGATCTTGGGTCATTAGGACATTGGGATATTAGGACAATAACACATTAGGACATTGGGACATTAGGTACAATGGGGAAACTGGGACGTGGGAACATTGGGCCACTGGGATATTTGGACATCGGGATATTAGAACATTGGGACATTGGAATTTTGGAACATTGGGATATTGGGAAATTAGAGCACTGAGATACAGGGACATTGGGACATTATGACCTTGGGATAGTAGGACAATCGGACATTGGGACACTGGCACATAGGGACATTGGGCAACTGAGACATCAGGATATTGGGACACTGACCACTGGGAAATTGGGACATTGGGATGTTGGGATATTGGGACATTTGTACATTGGACATTGGGTCATTGGGGTATTATCACGTAAGGATACTGGGACATTTGGGACATTGGGGAACTGGGATATTAGGAAATTGGGACATTATGACCTTGGGACATTAGGACAATTGGACATTGGGATATTAGGACCTTAGGTGGGAGACTTGGAAACTGGGACATTGGGATATTGCGATACTGGGACATTGGGACATTAGGCTAGTGGGACATTCGGACATTAGGCCATTGGGACACTGTGATATTTGCACATAGGGACATAAGGAAATTGGGACACTGGGACATCAGGATCCCAAAACAAAAATATTAGTTGGGCTTTTAAGTATGCAAAAATATGTGATATCTGACAAAAAACAACAAAGTTGTAAAAGTTACCCCGCCAAAGAAAAATTCAAAAAGAATACATATCACTCCAATCCGCCGCTCATATGTAATTTTATTTTAGGTGTAAATGCTGGAGAAGTTTAGATGTACAGGACTACTTCTTAAAGTAATTTGGTGGGAGCCTTAAAATTTTATTCAGTGCCACTTTGACGGCTCCCACCAAATAACTTTAGGAAATAGTCCTGTACATTTGAACTTCTCCAGCATTTACACCTAAAACAATATTACATATGAGCGGCGGATTGGAGTGATATGTATTCTTTTTGCGGCAGATGAATTTTTCTTTGGCCGGGGGGGGGGGGGGACTTTTACAACTTTGTTGTTTTTGGTCAGATCTAGGTAATTGATGACGCGTTTTGAAAAGTTCAAATCTACCCAACGTTTTTTGGCGAAATTTTGTTTAAACTTTTTCTTTTAGTTTTTAACATTTTGTTAAGATTTTAGAATTTTGATTAAGTATATAACACATTGATCAATTATATCAATAAATATATTTATTATTAAATAAGGTAGATATCGATACATCATTTGTTAACATCACAAACATGTTAAAATCAGCAGCAACTTCCGAATGTTTAAATGTAATTTTCACAGTAAACTGCTAAACGCCATATCTTAATCAATATTCATTTATTCATAGCTCCATTATAATTTGTATATAAATAGCCTATTATACACATGAAATTAATGATGTCAATTGACGATCAAAGTCAATGTCATTGTCGTGAAATATGCTCGTTATTGCTGTATTGACTTTCATTTTACGATCCGCTAATTACGATATAGCATATACACGTCAAAAAAACTAGCTCTAGCTGCATAAACACTCATTTGCTAAATCATACATATATCCGTCATAGACGCACATTTTTATCTGTTCTGCTAAACATTTTAAGCTACCTCCATCCTAAGTCGCATTACGTAGCTTGTAGATACGAGTATATGGACTTCACAAAAGCATTGGATGCAGATTAAATAATATATTTAAAAATCAACGTTAGACGCGCGATTTATTGAGAAAAGCAACCGTGAAAAAGTGTGGGCGATTTCTGATGGAGTAATTTCATCAATTTGCATTATTCCGATGATCTTGAATTTGCCATTTTTTTATTTCGATTGACAATAAATAGTATGTACATATATACTTTATACTGGATACTGGATGTACGAGTAGTATGCATTAATTCCCATGTTAAGATTGCGTGCATATTGACAATAAATATCTTGTTGCGTGAATATGATTTGAATAGTTTAGTGAAAAGCATTTTATGAGATTAGTACGAGCGTGTACAAAAATTCAAGGTGTTCGACATTTTTAATTGGAATCTGTCATAAATCTGTAGAGTACACATACACAATGTAATTACGCATGCATGTGTGTTGCGTATTATATCGTACGAGTGCAAGCCTTGCTACGGAATTAGAAATATACCTACATAATTTTTGAAATCATCATTTTTGGAATGACAGCAAAATTCGGTCAAGGACGGGGGAGAAACTATTTTTTAATGCGTATGAATGGTGTAAAGTTGAGACTTTCGGCGTCGATGCGGGTCTCAGGTTCGAATCCTAAGCTACACATAATTAAAAACGAGACCGAGGCTAATTTCGGGCGCGGCCGAAATTTGAATACCCGTCACTTCTTATCTTTATCTTCTTTTGTGTTAATAATTTCTACCGCAGCCCTAAGACGTGCTCCGATTCCGTCTGTTCCTAAATGCGTTAAGGCTAATCAAGGAACACACTTGGATAAATTTTGGTTATGATTCAAAAAGAAAAAAGTTTTTCTTACCTGATAGTTGCAGGTTGGATTGTATGACAGCCCTATGACGTAGTGCTCCGATTTCATCTGTTCCTAGATACAGGGCCGGATTTCTCATATGGGCAACTGCCCGGAGCGGCAGATTTTGAGTGGCGGCAAATTTATGAAAATCCAATTTGGTGAGAGATTCTTTTTGAAATTTCAAGCAGTTGACATGATTTAAAAAAACAATTTATTCTAGTTAGGTGTATTCGTTCAATCGTAAATCTTCACTTTCAGGGATCCAGCATAATGCTCCGTTGTCCATTTTAATAGCAAGGCTAAAGCTTTTGGTGTAGCAATCATGGAACTACTGAAGTTACAATGTTTGACATGTTTTACGCCACGGGGTCTTGACCGTGAGCATCTGATTTTTTGACTGCAAGTTACTTAAACTACCCTCAAAATCGAAAAAATTAAAAATATTTTTTGTCATAACGATCTTTCAGAGAGTGTAAATCGTCTCCAAGGAAGTAACTGATCCTACCTCACACTCTCTGTTTTGATATCCATATTGATCCCTTGACTGACCTATTTGATAAGATCCAATGAAACTGTTGTTTTATTTTTTTAACGAAATGTTCCGCCATCGCATTAAAACTTTCATTTTTCGGAACACTACACGAGTCGACGAGTCTCCGGGTTAGATTGATCGCTGAATTGGCAACGGTAATTAGTAAAAGCGAGCATACATTTTGTGCCTTACTACTTTTGTTTGCCCCCCCCCCCCCCAAGTTTTGAATGGCTGTGTATGAACGTATGAACGATTTGAATATTAGAAATGTTCTATTGCCTTACATTTTTCAGTAACTTTTTCCATCGTTGTGATTAGGTTTAAATAAATGTATCACAAATTTAACATTGAAATTGTTGAAATTGTCATTCATCATCGAAATAATCTTTCGGAATCGGACCCCTGGTTGATTTCACTAGATAACATAGACCGTCAAAGTGTCCCCTTAAAATTCACCGTTAGCTTCCTTAAGATTTGAGTTTTTGCCGACAAACAGAAAATGAAAACACTTGACTTTTCTTGGTGCGATGGTTTCGCGTCAAGAATGATACTAATACCAAATTTTATTGCTTGCTTACGAGTTCCAAAACGTTCAACAATGAGAAAAAAGGAGAGAAGGAAGTATTTTAAAACAGATTTGGAAGAATGTAATAAGTGTGGATCATTTCAGTTTCCATGTTGTCATAGGAATTCAAATGTTCTTTGAATAAATTTTGGGAAAGGACCGGACCCCCTAGTTACGTCCCTGGAAAGCAGCATATTTTTCAGCAAACAGAATACATCGGTTACTCGAAAAAAATATGAAATTTTCGTAGCATATACATTTAGCGACTTCTACTAATTTCAACCCTAACTAGTGACAGAGGGCGGCAATTTGGCTACTGCCCAGTGGCGCTATAGAAGCTAAATCCGACTCTGCCTAGATATGTTTTGAGGCTTTACTAAGAATACATTTGGGTGCAGTTTGAATAAGATTAGTTCATAAAGAAAACAATTTTTCTTAGGAAAACCTAATTTTCAAGGGTTGTTTGTATGACAGCCCCAAGACGTAGAGTTCCGATTTCATTCGTTCCTAGATATGTTTTGAGGCTTTACTAGGAACACATTTTGGTGAAGTTTGGATAAGATTGGATCATAAAGAAAACAGTTTCTCTTAGAAGGAGCTAATTTACAGGGGCTGATTTGTATGACAACCCTATGACGTAATGTTCCGATTCTATGCGGTTCTACATATTTTTTGAGTCTTTACTAGGAACACACTTGGGTGAAGTTTGGTTAAGATTGGTACATAAAGATAAAAGTTTTTCTTAGAAGGAACTAATTCTCAGTGGTTGGTTTGTATGGCAGCCCCATGACGCCATGGTCCGATTCCATTCGATCCGACATATATACAGCGTACACTAAAAAGAAACTTGTATACTAAATTTCAGTCCGATAGCTTCAAAACTGAGGGACTAGTTTGCGTTGCAACAGACGGACAGACAGACGGACATCGTTCAATAGATTTCTCTCGTCACACTGATCAATAATATATATACTTTATATAGTGGGAGGTGTTTCCTTCTGTGCGTTGCAAACTTCATGACAAAGTTAATATACCCTTTCACATAGTGACGGGTATAAAAATCACAAAGAATGCAAATGTATTTGTTCAGATAATTTCAGGCATCCTTTCAACTTTCAATAAATTACGAGTACGACTATCTGAATTATTTTTTAAATTGGCCAAAACTGAATGTGATGTAGATGGTATGCCAATATATGTATACCGGGTGTCCGGAAACTGCCGCATAAACGCACCGAATTATGATTCCTCAGTTGATTTCCAGCAAAAAAGTTGTACGGAACATACCCCCTCAGCTTAACCCTTTAGCTGCGACAAGCATTTAAAGATTTTTGAAAAAATCATTTTCTTGCACGACTTAAATCTTAATATCTCTAAAGCTAGACCAGCGCCAATTTTTAAAAGAATCGTACAAGCACCTCACCTTGGCAGAAGTTGGAGAAAATTGAGATGGAAAAAAAGAATCAGTAAAATCACGCATATTCGACTTTGAAGCTCTGTAAAAACCAAACCTCTTATCCGATTTTAGTGTGGTTAGTTTTATTTTACAGGTAAATTTGTTGGCTGTAATAATCATTTTACTTCGCTATTCTAGCTGGTCTAGCTTTGGAGATATTAGGTTTTAAGTCGTGCAAAAAAATGATTTTTTCAAAAATCTGTAAAAGCCTGTGGCAGCTAAAGGGTTAAGCTGAGGGGGTATGTTCCGTACTACTTTTTTGCTGGAAATAAACTGAGAAATCATAATCCGGTGCGTTTATGCGGCAGTTTCCGGACACCCTGTATATTTTGCGTTTAAAATTGTAGAATATTTAAAGTCGCAGCCCAAAGTAGAAGAAATGCTTGGGAAATACAGTCGCTAAAGTAGGTGGAGGACTCGCAAGGAATATTGTTGATTCGCGGCAATTTGAAGCAGGATGCAAGAGTATTTTGATGAATTTGTAAATGAAGAATTTCCTCGAGCAGATATTGCGCCCAATACTAGAAATATTGAAGATATCTCAGTGGAAGAGCTGATAAAAATGCATCAGATGAACCGCGGAAGGGCAGTCGGATCGGACAATTTTGGTCGAAAATCCAAAAAATCGGACTTCTTTGGCTTACAGTTCTCTTCAATGCCAAATAGAAAATATGTACAGATTGCACATCAAATAGCTAATTACGGAACACATACCTACAAAATTAGCAAAACTATGTTCAATAACTCCTCTGGTTTTTTTGTGAGCACTATTGAATCGCTGTTTGGCTGGTTAAGTGTGATTGTTTCGAAGCGGTGGAATTAGCCCATCCTTCAGAGTTTGCGTTAACAGCATAAAAGCTTCTATCTGGTCCGCACACCAACATCACATTTAACGAATGGTTGCCGTTTCGATCGACATAGTGCTCTTCATTTTGAACTGGAGCATCCATTTGAATTACTGTCCCGTCAAAACAGCCAGCTGTTAAAGTAAAGCCGCCAAGACGTAGAAATTCGGATGCTATCTTGGAACACCTTTCTACGGGCCAACGGATAGTATCACCCAACATTTCCGTAACAATAGCGTCTGTAACTCGGTGCAATGTCCTGCAAACCGTTGATTTATGTACTCGGTGCATAGTTCCCCAACCAATGAAGAGTGGTTAACAGCTGCTGAATAGTGCTCAAAGTCAAAGCATTGTTCCGTGCAGTTGGAAATGCCAACCCTCCCCGAATTTTTGACAACACGTACTCGATTTCGGTTTTGGTTAGGCGAAAATTTTCGAGAGTGCCTAGGTCCAAATTATATTTAATACGCGGCGAAACAACACGTTCAACAGAATTTTCTTCAATAAGTCGTTCGAAACGCAACATTTTTTTACTATAACACTTGTTTAACGCACTAGCACTACTAAACTGTAAGCCAAATTTTTCTTAATAAAAATTTGGCTAAATTATCAAACGCAAACGGTAATATGATAACTAAAAGTTATTGGTGCAACAACAATTTGCAAACGATTCGATGAAATGATTAACTTTTCGCTTACAGTTTGTGCAACAGAAATAAAGTCTCTATGAGTATTTTTTACCTTTTCAAAAATCACTGGAGTGTTTTTCCTTTGGCGATTTAGTGCAACATAAATTTAGCAGAAAAATTGATAATTCGATAATTGTTGTGTGCAATAGGGCCCAGTTCGCACTTTCATTGAGTCGCACTAACCGTTTCTGCTTATTATGTTGGTTTTACAATCCTTGATCTGATCAGTATTTTTTTGATAATGTGATATCATTTATGTCTGACAATAATAATTATGTCGTCATCTCATCATATTGAAATGTCATGAACATAAACTAATCTAAACTGGAGTGAAAAAATTTTTTTTTCAGAAAAATTACGAAAAGATAAGCTTATATAGGTATATATTATCTATTATAGAAGGGCTTAAATATATATGTATTACGTTGTATATTTACTTATGTATAGTATGCTTCGTTCTTTTTTTGTTTTGTTCGTAAAATATCCGCGTGGATAAGCATGACCTTCACATGCTATTTTATAGATAATAAATCCATCGATAAAATATACCCTTTGTGTTTTGTTATCAAACAATAATGTAATAGGAAATGTAAATTGATATATGTAGACACGCATATGTATCTTACTAATTCATCTGACCTAGCTCGATTAAGATTATTTTGTATACGTAACAACAATAAATAAATAAATAAACAATTCATTGAACGCGTGAGGATGGTTTGAGATTAATTAAAATTATGTTTGTGAAAAATATCTTTTTACATGCTTCTTTGTTTGTTAGTTTGTTGTTAGACTAAATTTGAAGACAACTCGTAGGTAAACAAATTTTTGAAGATTTTTTGACTATAGCATACGTTTAGTCTAGCCAATAAATATCATAGTTGATACTCTCATGATACTCTTATCAATTTTGAAAATTTATTTACTATAAATTATTTAACCTGTTTTAATTTCTTTCCGAAATTTAAATAAATTAAAAGTTATAATTTGTAATCGACCGATTAGTATGATAAAATTATCAGGACTCATTTCTTCACATTGAACGGACGTGTTTCATGGCAGCCTCAAGCACGATAAGCGTTAAGCAATTGTCAATCCGTCGATTTCTTAATTCTAACAATTCTAATAAACAAACTAAATGGAGAAAAAAAAACATTATTATTCATTACCAATACAATATTGTGGTGAAAACTAATTTTTAAGCAATTTGGATATTAAGTAACAAACATTAGAGGAAATTGATATCCGTATTCTGATTTCTTCGACATTACAAAATATTTCTGAGTATTTTCAAACGGGATTCCTACATAATACAGAAAAATCTTGCTTCTTACGAAAAAAAACACGCTTTACATCTAGATATTACAACATTTAAAAAAAATATATCTAAAATAACATCTCACCATTACAAATTCCAGTCACCAGAAAATCCTGCCCGAGTAAAAAAAAAAACGAGACCGAGGCTAATTTCGGGCGCGGACTAAATTTGGATCCCCTTCGCTCCCCTCAGGCTA
Source organism: Microchrysa polita (assembly GCA_949715475.1). Lineage (NCBI taxonomy): Eukaryota > Metazoa > Arthropoda > Insecta > Diptera > Stratiomyidae > Microchrysa > Microchrysa polita. Next base: position 6,286,386 of record OX454419.1, on the reverse strand, counting down.
AAAGTTTTTTCGGGCGTACCTACGACTTGTATTTACTCCCCCCCCCCACCATTCTTTTCCTTGAGTCTGCACAAAAGTTCCGTTGCGTCGACAAAACAATATTTGTGTGGGGTTTGGTTGGAAATGGACAAATAAAAATATTTACTCAGAAAATTATATTGGGGATGCGGGAACATGGCCACATAGTACGGTTCAAATTAATTTTACATTTTTAGTTGCTTCGATAAACACTCATTAAGTCAAGGTTTTGAGAAATTGGTGTAAAAAATGTTTCTTAGAAGAACCCAAATGGAGGGTTGGGTTTGTATGGCAGCCCCGTGACCCCATGGTCCGATTTGATCCACTCTTACGTATGTTTTGTGTCATCAATAGAAATACATTTGTGTGAAATTTGGTTGAAATTTTTGTAAAAATAAAAAAAGTTTTTCATAGAAGAACCTAATTTGGGGGTTTGGTTTGTATGGCAGCCCCATGACCTCATGGTTCGATTTGATCCATTCTTACATATGTTTTGTGTTAATAGAAACATATTTGTGTGAAACTTGGTAGCATCATACAGTGCGATTCAACCAAGTGAGCCACAGAGCGTGATAAGATGTTGCCTCGGGAACGGCATATACAGTTCCAGTGATCCTTGGCGAAAACCGTAGCTTAATATAGCTGGAACTCTGTGTGTGGCAGTTGGTGACGGAGTTGGAACTTCGGTGGATTCCCCAAAACAAATTGTTGTACGTCCTCTTCCTGCCCAAGTAACAATTCGTATGCTTTAAAGAAGCACTTCATCCTGTAACATTCATATAGTAACACAAAATCAGTTTATCGTGTGACATCGCTTATATAAGTATTTCGATCCGATAAAAACTCCTTAAAACACTTTTCGGAAAGCTTAAAAAGTTCTTATATAATCAATTACGACTACATCCAATAAGACTTCGATAATAACACTTCTCTAAACGTTAACCTAAAAAGATGCTCCATTAAATACTTCTTTGTAGCCTTTATTGAATGACATAAACACACATGACTGAAATCAACACACACACATGCATATAATCTTCTATAGCACTGTCGATTTCATTTTTATAGTGTGACATTGGTGTCATCCAATAAATTATTTAGCGTAGTTTTATAGAAGGATGAACTTTGTGATTTTTTAAAGAATTGACACTTATGAAGTGCTCTGGAACACCACGTTTCTTGAATTGAATTCATTCAAATATTGCATGAAACCAACATTTCCTCACTCATTCTTAACTTATGAATCAATTAAGATAATCTCAGCGCAGAAACTGGCTGCATTTTATTGATGAACGTGTGAATTTAATTAGCTTCAACTGATTGACATTTAACCCTTCTGTCGGCACCAACAACAATATGCATATTCTATACCCAATAGGTCTGGCTGGACCTACCGAGAAAAAATTTTTAGCTTTACGAAAAAGTGAAATTTTTATACGTAGAGTCATTCTGCCAATTCTAAAGTAGCTTTTTTAAACAATAAAAGCTTTTATATCATTTTCGTAGATATACTGGGATCATTTTTAAGTAGACATATTTTGAGGTGGTATTAGTACAAACATATTTTTCCCTTATTTTCTCCTTTTTTTGCTTTTGTATTTTCATAGCGTATATCTAGTGGAAAGTTTGATAACATTTTCCAATTCCAATATCTTTGGGGAAATATATAGCACTATGTTGGTAGATTTTACCCCGGTGTTAGTCTGCATAATTAGGGAAATAGGTGGAAAGAAATAGGGAATTTTCAAGCGCAAAAATCATTTTATTTTACATTTTCCGTAAATTTCTTGGTAAAATCTATTTAGAAAGATGTTCTCAAGTCATTCATACTTAGTCCTTACTAATACAAAGGAAATAAAATTGGTTTGAATTTCCTAGAATTAAATCTCAGTTGATTAGGTGATGTTATAAAACATGATAAAATTAGGCATACCCATTTTCCGAACTTCACGGCTTCTTAAACAAAAATCTGATATTTTTTTATTGTTTATAGTGCAAATTAAATTTTAATGATATAATTACATCATAAATAGAATAATTTTAAGAGAATTTGTTATTTTAAATTTTTTTCCTGTAGAGAAAAATGGGGTGAAAAACTATAGGTCTGGCCAGACCTATTGGGTATCAAAAAGCACTATAAATAGAATTTCGTCGAAAACATGCTCAAAACTTCAAGAAATTTTTTCAAATTTTTGCAAAATGCTTCTAAACATATTATTTTAGGATATCATGAAGTTTGAAGAAGCTGCGATTAAATTTTCTATTCTTTTTTGACCGAAATATAGTGCCAAAGGTCTGGCCAGACCTTTGTGCCGACAGAAGGGTTAAAGAAGAAGGTGGATTGCAGATAAGTGTTGAGCATTTCGATAGAAGCAACGAACCACTTGTAGTGTTTACGAGCAATGCTGACTATATGTGAGGTTGGCCGAGTAGTTAGGGCGTCGGACTTGCGTACTTGCTGGTTCGACGCTGGCTGCGGGAATTTTTTTCTTTTTTTTTGCAAACGCGAGAAAATGACTGAAAATGATGACATAAGACATATGATGTATGTCTTTTTCAAAGTGTAATTCAGTGCTACAATAAAGTTCAATTGGATCAAAAAACGGCGCCAAATGCCATTATTGGACTATTATTCAGTGTTTATACACTGTAAAGTGCCCCTATTACCGTTTTAAGAAAATATTCTACGAAGAATTATAGGGATGAAATTTTTACTTGGGTAAGAGCCAAAAAACGGAAAACAATAAAAATTTTTGGGGTTTTTCGAAACTTTGGCACTGTTACGCAATTTTACTGCTAATGCGTTCCGCGTGTGACCTAGTTTCTAGTTTAAATGCTGAGTAACTAGGGTATGTCGCATGTAACATCTTTCTAGCGGGAACTTTCGAACCTTTGAAAAATTTTCAGTTTTCGTGGAAAACATTTCGTTTTCGAATTCATTCTATAAAGGTTGTTGCGTTTTCTTGTTAAGAAAAACTAGCAATTGAAAACGATAAAATGCATTCCTATTACCATTGGTACAAGGAGAGAAAAAATTTGTGAAATTTTATTAAATTAGTAGTAAATTTTACATAAATGCAATTAATTTTGACCCCATCGCATTTGTAGTAAAATTAAAAAACTACTCGCGTTGTTAAAAAGATTATTACATTTACATTGTAATGAAATTTAGTTTTGTTATTTTAATAAAAACATTATCAATTTGGGCATACATTGCGTATTTAAAAATTTAAGACTTATTGGAAACTGTGCCTATAAGGATCAGAAATTCAATTAGTGGCAGTCATTTGCACGAAGCATTCTATTGCATTCCATATGTTCCATTATCCTATAAAGAAGAATAAAAATTAATTAATTGAAATTTGATGTTGGTGACATTAATGCATTAACTAGGAGAAAAAGTAAAATACTAAATTCGAAGCCATCGAAATTCGAAAAATATAGTGTGAAACGCTTGAGGAGATCCAGATTCTTTAAAGTGTGAGGTTTCGAGGTTTTCGACTACCAAGTACGTATTTAACTTTAAACTTCATGTCAATGAACGAATTTGTGAATTACCTTTTCATTAAAGAATGTGTGTACATAAGTGAATATGAATGAAAAGTCCGAAATTCCGTATTCCGGATTATAAAATATTAATGGAACTGGTTGAAGAAATTGTAATTGCTGAGCACAAAGACTTTTCCTCTGTTTCACTCCTGAATTTCCTGTAATAATATAATAATATGAGAAAAAAAATATAAAAAAATTCATAATATGGATTTACTTACCACCAATCACTTAGCAAAATTTGCAATAAAAATTTCAAGACACGGTACCACACTGATGTTTTAATATAAAATATTAAACTGTGACACAAAATTTTTCACAAAATTTTTCACAAAATTTGTAGGGAACTAGATTTTGTTTATAAATTTAATTGTGTTTGTAATAAAATTTAACCGAAATAGGTGTAGTAATTTTTTTCATTGCAACGTAATGAAAGTTGTATTAGCAATGGATATGCCAAGTTTACAACATTCTGTAGTAAACCGATAGAGTTTTATTGATTCTGTAATTAATATTCATTTTTCAGCTTTTAGTGAATGTTATTACTCGTTTTAGTAAAGTTTACTACGGAAATTTCTCTCCGTGTAGAACTCAAAGATTATTTCATTATTTTATAAAAGAACTTAATTGAGTTTATATTGTGCGTGAGCAGAATAGAATTCATGAATGAAAATATGCAACAGATGCATCTTCACATGTTCAAATGTTCTCCTTTTTAACATGAGTGGTTGTTTTGCAAAGCATTGGCCAATTCGGCGTAATTCAGTCAATTTCGTCAAGCTACGGTGATGTATGCAAGCCTTTCAAACTGTTTCTATTTAAACGGTCGACAGCTCTTGCATTCCACAAAGCACAGGTATGAACAGTAAATTTGCGCTATTTACTCTGTGGTCCAGAGCCACCTATCTTTACTAAATGCACCAGTAAAAAATGACACCTCCTGTTAAGGAAGTTAAGTTGCTCTGTTCAATTCTGGATGGAAATTTAGGTCGTGGATTTCTTGAGAAGATAATAGCTTTGAAATCTCTCACGTTAGCTTTAATTTAGGAAAAAGTTGGGTATATTACGCTTTCAGGTCCCCAAGGGAAATTTTTGATGTTTCGGATATTTTCCGCTATGTGTCCGCTATATGGCGGACGGTAAGATAAGTGTCGCTAGTGTCGATAAGAAGAACAAGAAAAATTTCCCTTGGGGACCTGAAAGCGTAATGTACCAAATGGTTTAATCTAAGTATGTACGAGATAAAACAAATACATATTTCTTTTTTCAGATAAAATATTAAAAGATTAACTTACATAGGTATTATGTATTACCGAAGGGCTTGGGTATATATTACGTTGTATGTTTATGTATACTATGCTTCCATTTTTTTCGTAATATATCCGCGTGGATAAGCATGACCTTCACATAGGGCTTTACGCTATTTTAAAGATAATAAATCCATCGATAAAACTAGCTCTTTGTGTTTTGTTATCAAACAATAACGTAATAGGAAATGTAAATTTATACATACACGCACGTATCTTACTAATTCATCAAGCGTAGCTATAGATAAAGATTATTGTAAATGTAGTAACATAATAAATAAATAAATAAACAATTCATTGAATGCGTAAGGACGTCAGATTAATTAAAATTATGTTTGTGAAAAATATCTTTTTACATGCTTTTTCGTTTGTTACTAGACGAAAATTGAAGATTTCATACGTTTTATCGTCTTCACGAGGGAACAAAAGTAAGAAGATTTTTTTCTTATGTTTTCCGATTTTGACAATTTTTGGAAAATTGGTCAACCTACACAAATCTAGCGTGTTAGCGGATATCATATGCATGTAGATGTATGTAGCAAAACTACACTCTTCTATGCAGATAGAATGCTCTTGCTAGGCTTAAGATCAATTTATAATTCTCACCACGAAAAGCTAATTTTCAAATGACCTGAAGGAATAATCAACCCATTTGTTGTAAGTCACCACCGGACCGGAATCATATCATCATCCATTAGACGGCAACATGCATGTGCAATTTATATTCAAAAGAATGCAACATACACTTTAACTATGGAAACATTAGAAATATCTCAGCAATTTGTACGCTGATTTGATTGACCTTAACAACGCGCCGTGAAATTAATCAAAAAGCTCAAATTGCTCACTTGACACTTGTGGCAATTATAAAAGTATGCGCGCTCTGAACTAATTTGCATTTGTTGTTGTAATTGTTGTCGGAATAGCTAATAGAGTCGAGTAGGTAAGATTCACAAGGAATGCCCGTAACGATTCTATAAAGCACATCCACACAGTTGTTGTTGTTATTGATGTGAAAATCGATTTGTAATCATCATTTAACAAATGGTCGATTGCAACATATGCGACAAAGTGAGTGATGTGTTCAGTGTGTTCGTTGATAAATTATTGTCTAGAACTTAATGAAATGTGCAATCATGGGTGACAGACCGTAAAGGCTTGAGGTTGGAGGGGGTGTGTGTAATTTATTTTTTTTACATGAACAGTTACATGTCAACGTTGAAAAAAAGGGAATTAATTACAAATAATGTTGATTTTGAAATTGATCTAGCTTTGGCATAGTAAAAAAAATTGATTTGATTTTTATATAAATGGAATAAAAATAAATAAATCAAAATAAAAGAAAATAAATAAAATAAAACATTGAAAAATTGATTAAACACAATATGGTTCAATTAATTTATATTTAAATAATGCATTATACAAATTTTGTATAATTTATATTAGGTGCCAAATATGTCCAAAGTACGTATACTATTCGAAATGGTTCTATTCTATTATTCCATTGCTCGGAAAAAAAATGTGCGTTGACCATTTCTTTTCTAAAAAGCCAAATTTAAGATTTGTCAATTTTTTTTATAGACAAATTTTTACTAACAAGAAGTGTTAAGAATCAAGTGACAGAAATTTATTGCCAAAAATTGACCCAAACTTTCCACAATGACTAGACACCCACCCCATTGAATTGCTAACAATGTCCGCGACAAATTATTATTAATTGTCAACTGTGTATGTAATTATTATGCCCAATTAATTGTATCAATCTTCTTCATCCCATTGAGCTTCATTTTATCCTATATTAAAATGTACAACAATTGTGAAATAATACATGTAATTGACGGGTCGTCCGCTCATTTTGAAATCCAGCTGATGTGTGTTATGTGCGATGATATAATAATAGGCGCCACTTTTTAAATTGATGGCTCTTCTATAGCTATGCTCAGAGCCGCTTATAGGTACTTTATGTGATGTGTGTATTTTCTAACGAAAATGTTCTTGAACTATATAAACGAGAATTTTAATAAATTCATAAATATTCGGCATACCGAGTAGCCATACATTTATAATGATCCGCACAATAGCTTCCAGTCAATAAATATTTTTGCGGTATTATTCAAAAGATTCTTGTGCCATTTTTTTTGTTCTGTTGCCTTTATGGTATATAGTAAATTAGTGAAGCTAATAAATATGCATATATGTAGGATTCCATACGATCCCAAGACTACACATAATCATACTCATACGAGTATGCATAACATATAGGTTAAAATAAATTGTTAAATATGTGAGCGCGCTTGCACGCTTTTAAGCGTCCATATAAAATGTATAAAACTACAAAAATGTATGTATAGAAATTTTCAAAGTCACGGTAATAAATAAATCGAATGTGTTATTGAAATTTATATTTCTGAACATGTTAGATTTAATTGATTTAATGGATTCTTGTAAATTGATTGTCGTTTCGTTCAATTTGGTCCAAAGGTTTGTACGCGAATTGATGGAGTTGTTGTCATTTTTAGCGCTTTCAGCCAGGGCCGGATTTAGCGTCTATGGCGCCCCTGGGCAGTAGCTAAATAGCCACCCTCCGCCACTGGTTAAATTTGAAAGTAGTAGTAGTCGCATACACATGCTAGGCAAAACGTTCGCTGTGGTATGTGAGAAGAATGTTTAATATTTTTGCGCGAGCGACCGATGTAATTTTGCTTGCTTGACAATATGGTGCTTCCGAGTGATGGGGCCAAGTGAAGGTCCATGGGAAGGTTCATGGAGTTTGGACCCCTCACGATTGAAATTCCAATGACGACAACATTGAAACTGAAATGATGCAGATCCATTACATCGACTTTCTTCAGAATGTGCTCAGGAGATTTCCACTTTCGGAGATTTTTGTTTATTTTTGAACGTTTTAGAAGTCATAAACGAATAACCTATCCTCAACAACTAAAATTGTTTATTAGCGTCATTTCATGTAGTATGATTTTATGGCAGGGGAGTTTTCTGTTTTTTTTTTCTAAAATTCGAAAATTTAAACGTACAAATTGTTCATTTTTTTTTTACCTATACACATGACAGAAACATGTTACTGAACATTTTAAAGCTAATGCATCATTTCTAATATCCCGAGTTGGATACCCCCTGAAACCAATTTATGACTACATCCAGTTGCCTCGCGGCTAATTTTAAATAGAAAGAAAATAGAGTAAAGATAGAAAAATCGAAAATATGTGCTAGCTTTTACTAACTATAGGGACACTGTGGCTACCCACACAGAATCCATGGATTCTCCATGTATGGGCTGCCTAGGGTTACCAATTCTTAGATCAATCTGTCCCAGAGACTCGTTTAGTACGAAAGCGAGTTTTTGGCAATGTACTATTCCAAAAAAAATTAAATTTTTTATACAAGTTTACGAGCAATGGTCAAGACAATGACGGCAGATACCCTCCATTTGTCGAGTCGTATAGTGGGGAAATCATGTATTCATATACATGTCCAAGATGTAGGTTCAGGAATTCTTTGGCTGTTACAGAGATCCGGAGCGGAGAGGGTCGACGAGAATCAAACTCCCGGAGGAAATGAGCGAAGCGAGGAACAGTTTTTGCATGAGAAAGTGGAACCATTTTTTTTGTAACAATGGGTCGTCTTCTAGGTTTTTCAAATTAAAAGTATTGAATTGACATTTTAGCCTGATTTATTCCACTTTTAATTACATAAAAGATTTGTACAATTTAAACAACATTTGCGATAGATTTCAATCATTTATATCGTACAAAAGGATACTGTCAGATAATGTCTTCGAACGGTTGCGGAGTGATAAAATTGAGCCGCTCCGGATCCCTGATGATTGCACACAAAAGCTACTCAAAGCTTCCTATTAAAGTGGACACTGAAGTATATGCTAGATCCCTTCCCTTGTTTAAGTTAAATCCAATGCGTTACGAAAATACTTTCTACTTCTATCCTCACTGAACTACGCGCCACCAGTTGAGTTTCAGTTGAATTTACTATTGGGCGCCCTGGAATATACCTAACATGAATAAATTAGAAGGATGGAATTAAAATGTGTGTCTAATTATGTCAACTTCTTTTCGAGTTTCCAAAATGCTTTTTCACAGAATTTAAAACCAATGGATATTTTCACAAATTGCCGCCCCTAAAAATCTGCTGCCCCGGGCAGCTGCCCAGGTTGCCCATATGGGAAATCCGGCCCTGCTTTCAGCACTACATTTTTCGGTTATATTAATGTCGAGCAATTTAATAAAAATCTAAAGCCATCTATGTACTGTTATTCATTTATTTGGCATAGTATTTTACTTACATAGTTACATATTAATTCTTTTTTCAACTATTTGCCATATATTTTACTATACCCTTCGTTCGTAGAGTCAACGAAGGGTATATTAACTTTGTCATGGAGTTTGTAACGCATAGAAGGAAGCATCTGTGACCATATACTAAGTATACATATATGATCAGCATAACATGAGGAGTCGATTGGGCGATGTCCGTCTGTCTGTCTGTCCGTCTGTCTGCTGCTGCGCGTTTTACTCGGCCAATTTAAAAGATATGAAGCTGAAATTTTGCACAAATGCTTCTTTTTGCTGCAGGCAGTTTGTATGTTTGAATCGGTTAAATCGGACCATTGGGTCATGGGGCTGCCATACAAACCTAACCCCCCAAATTAGGTTCTTCTAAGAAAAACGTTTTTATTTGTGCACTGATTTCAACCAAATTGCACACAAATGTATTTCTATTGATGACACACAACATATGTGAGAATCTATCAAATCGGACCATGGGGTCATGGGGCTGCCATACAAACCCAATCCCCCAAATTAGGTTCTTCTGAGAAAAACTTTTTGGTTTGTGCATCAATTTCAACCAAATTTCACATAAACTTTTTCCTCTTGATGACACAAAACATATCTAAGAATTGATCAAATTGGATAATGGGGTCATGGGGCTGCTATACAAGCCTAACCCCCCAAATTAGGTTTTTCTAACAAAAACTTTTTCATTTGTGCACCAATTTCAACAAAATTACACACAAACGTGTTTCTCTTGATGACACAAAACATATCTAAGAATTGATCAAATCTGACCATGGGGTCATGGTGTGGCCTTACAAACCCAACCCCCATTTTGGTTCTTCTAAGAAACATTTTTTGCACTAATTTCACAAAACCTTGAATTAATGTGTCATTACCAATGCAACAAAAAAACGAATGGAATCGTATTGTGGAGTCATGCTCCCGCAACCCCAATAGAATTTTCCGAGTAAATATTTTTATTTGCCCACTTATTCCAACCAAGCCCAAAACTTTTGTCAAGACGGAAGAAAAAGAATGAGGAGGGGTATTAAATACAAGTCATAGGTACGCCCGAAAAAACGTTTAGCCCAAGGAGAGCAAAGGGTATCCAAATTTCGGCCGCGCCCGAAATTAGCCTCGGCCCCCGGGGGTTGGCGAGCGTAGCGACCAGGGGGCGAAGCCCCCTAGTTTTTAACTAACCCAAGGTGACCAGCCTCCCGAAGGCCCAATGCTGTGCACATTACGGAATTCGGATTTCAGACAAACCCTCAATCATACTATTTCGGCGTTGACTGTATGTTACGAGACACCATGATGGATGCCATAAAACGACCACATATTCTCCTTTTTTTCATAAGTGATATCATCGTAAACAGCAGGGTTCTGTTGATACTAAACAGGGTCGAGAAAAGAGCCCTCAATTTGCCAATGTTCTCATTGACAAAACATCATCAGCATGTGAAGTGCAAAATGTATGTTTTAAGACGAAAAACTATATAACAAGCAAGCGTGGGAGTAGCGTAGCCAGGATCCCGTTTAGAAGGGGCAAACCCAAATGAGCCCGGATCTTATTTTGGATTAGGGGAAGGTATTTAATTGAAATCTACGACAAAAATTAAGGTTTACTTTCAGTTTAAATTGTCGGTTCAATTTTGTTAAAAAATACGTTAGACATTTTAAAACCATATTTCCCCTGTCTCTCACTAGCCGTGATCCTGACACAAATCATGGAGATGTTTATTTGAAGTACAAAAATTACCCCTCCTTGTACCTACATATTTAAAAGTTTAATTTCATTTATTATAACAGATAAACTGATACCTCATTGCGGCTAGAGAATTGTTAAGTGGATGGCGATCCTCTGGGGATTTAGCGCCATTTTATTTGGATTTGGTGGAAATATTGGGAAAATCCTTGCAGAGTCCTTTAGTTTGCTTTTTCTTTTTCCTAAAGAGGTACAGTGAATATTCCATCGTTTTGTGAAAAAGTAAAATCGCATTTTTACACGGCTGTTATTTCTGAACCTTGTCAGCTCTAGAAGCTTGTAATTTCTACATAATATGGGCAGTGTGGTGCTCTATACATAGCTGTCAAATTTCCAAATTTTCTGCTCAAAAATTTCCAAATTATGGACATATTTGCGTTCGGAAGTTTAATGGAATCAATCGAAAGTTTCGATTCTATACCTACACTTTTGAAGTCAAAACAATTGCTAATTTTTATTGTTCCTCTTTCACCAGGTCCCTTAAAAAATTACATTTGGTCCTAAGAAATTTTGAAAGGTTTTTGTGAAAAGATAAGTTAATCTTTTAAAATTGTTATGCTTAATTTACTCTAAATTTATCTAAAATAAGAAGTCCACTTTCGGCTCTATTACGGAATAAATTTGCTCCTGGTATGGCTGCGCTATTTGCTGTAACTGTAGCCGCGGTTTGTAATCCTGCCCAATCCTTGTAAGTACTATATGGCCAAAACGATTCTTTAGATCCCTCTGCAAATAAATAATCTTAAAACATTTTTGGAGATAGTGCCATTTCTATAGGGTGTTTATACCGGAATAACTTCCAATCCGCTTCGTAATTATTTCTCAGAAACGAAAAAAATAGTTCACGAGTGTTACTAGACTTAGTTCAAACTAGTTAGTACATGTATATGTCGTTGAATACTAAAATATTTTATCTTGCTTGCGGTACATATACGGTCATTAGGGCTGCGGTGCTGAGGCCACATTTGGTTTGAATAGAGTATTGCCACGATTGCTGTGTGGAATTTAATAATTAAGAACAAACCTTCTTAAAATTGAAGAATTTAAATTAAAGCACACTTAAATTTAAAGCTGAAACAAGCAAAAGAGTTGAATTAATAACGTGACGTTTTCCCCTTGTCTAGCAAAGTTAGAACCTTCATTACGTATAGTCTTGTTAGTCTAGTAGGTGAGGACGCCCGTCTTCAAATCGTAGGTTCCCTGAATTGAATCCCACTTTAGGCAGGTAATTTATTATGCGAGCGCAATGAGGTCAATTAAACGTCGCCAACACCTATAGAGCCTATTTTTAAAAACCTGTAATTCCGTCAATATTTGACCTATAAAATTGATTAGGATATCATTGGATTGGAAATTCTGTTTACTTTCAAAATGCCAAATATAGTTTTTATCTAAGACAATTATTTTAATAAATATTGTTGAAAATGTAAAAGAATAGCATAAAAATGGCCCTATTTTGCTCGCCAAAAAATTAGCACAGGGTCCCCAGGGTTGAAAATCTGGATTTATAAAGCCAGTATTACTCTACAACAGATAAGCGAAAGAACGATTGTATTCCATTTATTCCGAGGTTAGGCCTTTTTTTGTAAAGTTTTACTGGCGTAACACTGTAACGTCAAAATCATGTTTAAAAAGACTTGATTTAAGCATGTTTTTCAGTTTATTGCACTATGCTTTTCTCTCCAGTGTAGGGGGCCCACTCAAAAAGTTGGCGGGAGGGCCCCGAGTGAAGTTGTTCCGCCACTGGCTAGAGGATTTTTCACCAAATTTCAAATTTATTTTACAAATTTTACTGAGAATTTTCCATTAGACAAGGCAAAAAGGCGATTTGGGCAGCTGACTTTATCGAACGCGGATAGGGAGGACCCAATATTATGGAGGAATTTAAGTAAATGTAAGCGCAAGGTAGATTTACAAGTGTGTTAAATTTCAGAACGATCGATGATCCATCAAAGAGTTCCTAAATCATCGCAAATGAACGTTTGCCACATGAAAGTGCGATTATCTTGCTAAAAACACCTTTAACAGACAAGACTGACCACAGGCCTATAACCTAGGAGCTTATATCCCTTTACGGCTTAATGTTGCATATCTGCAACATTACGGAAAATCGTTCCTAGAAAGTATCCTATTAAAATTTTTTGCTTTCAAACGCCTTATTCTCGTTTGGCAATAAGTGAGAAGTAGTTTTGATTTTTCTTTGAAAATATTTCTTGCATTTGAACATAAATTTTCAATAATTTATATTTGTAGATCATTACAACAACATTTTGCACAGTTATGCAATTTTCATTTGAATAATTATCCCTATAATTTTTCAAAACATCCTGTGAGGATATAGAGAACGTTAGATAAAAGTGTCTATTTTCTTTTTCCGAAGGAATTTTTCGAAATGTATGGATACCGAATGATTTTTCGAACTAATTGTGTTTGTTGCATATCTGCAACATTATGTAAATGCCCTACTAAAACCGGTTATATTTTGAAGACATTTGATATTGTTTTATGACCAATGTATTATATGTATTATTGTTCAAGGAAATTCAAGAATGTGGGACTCTTTCGGTATTAGGAAGAAGAGTGATTTTTGTAAGGGATTTAGGTGTAATTGCCACTTTTTGGTGCCAAAATAGACTGAAAAAAATATAATGAAAAAGCAGTGCCCAACACTGATTCCTATAAAAAAAGGATTATGTCCTTACAATTTGGACCAATAATTATTCATATGATATTATATGATTAGATTTCGCGCATTGCACACAATTCAATCTCCTAGAGATTACATTTGACGAATTTTTGACAGGAAAGCCTAGGGTTGGACGGCAACCATCCATTCACGTAACTTGTAAGTAGCATTTAGTATGCCATCGTCCTTTTGTCCAGAACTTCAGAAATTCAGAGAAGAGTCAATTGACCACTTTCGAACGCAGGTCTTTCATCGGTTTCGACCTATTTTGAGAGTATTGTGGGATTTCCAGGTCTTACTACAATTACATTACGCATAGTCAGAATAGGATCGCCTGGATGACCTCTTTCAGCCGGGTAAATACGTCCGATAACTAGGGTTGCTAGCAACTTACTAGCATCATAAGATAATATTCCATGAAATAAAGCAGCAGCCAATGGTTTTCTAACGACAAAATTTTGGAGCTCAAAACTATTCGTTTGAAGCTCCAAGATTTGATGCTCGTTTCATGGTTCACTTTGAACAAATCAGCAAAATAGGGTATTTTGACATTTTTTGCATAAAAGGCGCAAATGCATGCATCAATATGATGTCGTTGTTAGAAAGAAATGCGTACCTGATCCGAAAAAAAAAACATTTCTGCTCTGAAAATTATTGATATAGCTACTTTTTGGAGAATAAGAATACAGCAAGCATGGCTTACATATTTGCTGCGCAGGTACAATTCAGCGTCAGTAAAAATGATAGAACATGCCTCCACTTATTACCCGTCTGCTACTTTGTATGAATATCTCATTAAATTCTCTGCTTATATATTTCTAGAATAAAATCTAGCTTTTTGTGAAATAAAATACTACTCAAATTTTAAAACAGATTGAATCCGGAGTTTCTTCAATTTTCGAATCATAGTAAATTATATTATTAGTATGTATATTATTTAACTTTAATTTGTTGCGTATTTCAGTTGAATAATGAATAATTTCTTTAAATTTGTTGAATAAAGACACTATTTTATTCAATGCATTTTCTACTTGGAACGCAAAAAATAAATGACGGATTAGCATAATGTTGCAGATATGCAACATAGCAAATTTTGGCCCCTCAAGCAACGAATTCTCAATCAGGATTTTTTAAACTATTTTTTCATCGCTCTAAATGACATAACTCATCGATTTTCAACTATAAAATCAATTTTCGTGATTTTGAGCCGTAAAGGGATATTATGTACCGATTTAAGTGTTTTGGTGTGGCATTGGGAATGCTGTACATTTTGCTGTACATTTACTAATGCTGTATGACAGGTCAAAATGCTGTACTGTACAGCAAAATGCTGTATGTCTGGTCAGCTTAACTAACCATAATGCGGATGTTACTATCTTTTTGCGCACTCATTGAGTAATTTCATCTTTATTGCAATGTCATATTGAAAATTTCTTAAATTGGATTAGATAATTTACTTTTAAATTTCCTCATGAAAAATATACATTTCCACATTCAATCATTGTGTCATCATGATGTCACAAATTTCCCATATTGTCATCTATCTTTCCTTCTACTTACTCTCGTAAATAGTCTTAACAAGCCTTAAGTGAACTGCATCTCAAACAGATGAATAGAAATAGAAAATTGTTGCAATGGTTCAAGTTTATGTCGTGATATGCCATCATTTCACTTAACACAAGACATAAATGTGAATGAAATGCGTGCAGTACAGACTGAGTTTCAAATAATAATTATTACTCGCGTTCAATTCACACAATTGTGAGATTTATGCATTTTAATTCACATAAAGTCTTAATGAATGAGACTGTGTCGTGTGGTGTGGTGTGGAGGCGGTTTTAAATAAGACCTACATTTGCATTTCTTTGTCACCCTGACCTAAAAATGGTGAATATTCCTCATTTGTTGTATCCGTAAGTTTAAAATTTAAATTGAAATGGAACAAAACGTGATGGAAATGTTTAAATACGAACATACATACAAATTGCCAAATTAGTTGTACAGAAGTTGTTCTGAATTTACATTTCATGTATAATAATAATGTCTCGTTCATACATAACTAAAGATACTTCTATACGTATGAGGAACATAAAAAATACAACATTCGTAAGTGCCTTTTTATTTGTCATGCGTATACGGAGTATATTTGCCCCTACTTGAAAAACTCTATGTAAAGTCTTTCTATTGACATTTCTAAATAATAAATCAACAATAATTGTTTAACACTGTCCATTTCGGTGAAATGTATGTTTTGCAACATTTATACATTTCAGTTGAATTTTTCCAGACTATACAAAATTGATAGGAAAATTGTGTTTGCACTGAGTTATCAAAATTATGTCTGAAAAGAAGTTAAAGAGGGAACCCCAGCAATTATTCACGATTCGAATCTATTTGTCAGAAAATGCCAATTATTTGTAATTTAACAAATATTTAAACTTCCAATTCATATGTGCATACAGTAGTACATATTTCAATTGTGTCTCATCTGAATAAATACATAATAATTTGCGGAAATTCCAATAAGTTCAAAACGTACCTAATCTTTTATTTACTGAGTTGTTCAACAAAATGAAATTAAACGAAATATTTTACTGAATTTTGCCGATGCGGTTTGGTAGTTCTGTTTTTTTTTCTGCATCGGATTATCATTTTGCAGACTTTATTTAACCTTGACTTTCATGAAGATTTTTTCCTAGGCGGACTCATAGTATCTACCCGGGTAGATAAAAACTTTTTTTTGGAACATTACGCTATCAGCTCTCGTAAGAAGAATTTTCTCGTTCTTCTTATCGACACTAGCGGCACTTATTTTACCGTCCGCCATATAGCGGACACATAGCGGAAAATATCCGAAACACAAAAGTTCTCTTTATGTCAACGGATAGCAGAACAAGCCAAATTATCGATAATGGTGTGGTATGGTTAATTTTTGTATTTAAAGTATTGCTAGTGTAGGGATGTCCAACATTTTCTTTCAAATGATTGATTACATGTTTTGTGTTTTGTTTTATTTAATTGTTATAGCATTTATATTTCTTGGTTTTCATTTTTAGTTAGTAATTGTTTACTTTAGGACTATACTTTGTGGTTACTTAAACCAAATAACTTCAGTATGTATAGGCTAAGCTGACCAGACGTACAGCATTTTGCTGTACAGTACAGCATTCTCACCTGTCGTATAGCATTAGTAAACGTACAGCACAATGTACAGCATTCACAATGCCACACGAGAAACCTAAATTACTACTAAGCTCTTCGGTAAGGCCTCTTATCACTATTAACCCAGATAGTCGCACTTTAATTTGACAAGTGTTTATTTTCGATAACACGGGAACTCCTTGGTCGATCGTTCTTCAGAACACACTTGTAGAGCTTTTTGGCACTCACATATTCTCCATACTTTAAAACCCTACCTATCAGCGTTCGACGGTTACAGTGTCCCAAATCGCACTTTGGTCTTTTCTAATTGAAGATTGTCCATAAAATGTGTGGAATAAATTTGATATTTAGTTGACTTATGGAGCACCCCACTTCCCATATTTGGTGAAAATTTCAAGGCTCTACCTGTCAAGGTTTAGAAGTTACAACCGTCGAAAGATGCAATTTAAGGTGTTTAGTTTGACTCCTGTACGATAGATATTTAGCTATAGATAATCGCACTTTTATGTTTGACAATCGTTCATTTTCGATAATTCGGGCAAACTTTGATGATGATCTTTCTAAGTTGGCACAATTGTAGTTTGTATAGCTATTTGGCGCCCACATTTCCTTCAAACTTCAAGGTCGTTCGGGAGTTACAGCTGCCCAATTCGTACTTTTGTGTTTTCTAATCGGAAATTGTCCATAGCTCGAAGCGAAAATTTTTTAAATTTGTCAGATTTATATATAGCATCGCACTGACCATAAAAATTTCACGCCTGTTTAGCTGCCAAGGCTTAGAAGTTACAGCGGTGGAATAAAAATTGTTAATTTTCACAAAACAATGGAAAAATCACTGTACTCAATCCGATTCTTCTATGAACCTCTATACGGAAATGCATACTAAACGACTCTACAAGGGTTTCTAGATAACGTTTTTTTCTTAAAATATGTCCATAAAATCCAAAAGAGCCAAGAACCCAGGGGACCGGCATGGCATCACTGGTGTAACCACGAAGGAATGCATACTTTCCTCCAAAAACATCGCAACCAGGATAAGCCACTCTTCCTCTGGAGGTTCTCATCGGACTAAAACGAGGTATCAGTTTATATATTGCAATAAACAAAACGAAGCTCTTAAATAGGTAGGTACGAAGAAGGCTGCTTTACCACCACCTGCCTCCGAGATCTGGTCTACGCTACGCCCTAGTTTCTTATAGCTTTGCATGCTAAAAAATACATTTGTACTTCACATTCTGATGATGTTTTATCAACTAGGATATTGTGAACTTTAGGGCGCTTTTATACATCCTGTTAAGTTTCAAAAGAACTTGTTTGCTTTTCCAAGCTTCGCCACGTATTTCTCAGAATATCGGCTACTATTCTTCATCAATTCTGATATGATATGAAGATATCACTTATGAAAGGAAGGAGAATATGTGGTCGTTTTATGGCATGCAGCATAGTGGTAGCCTCTTGTTTTGCCCTAACTCCTGGAACAGCACGATCACGGCCACAGAGTATCTCGTGGCATATTATGCTTTCTCCAAATCGGCGTGAAGGGAGGGGGGAGAAATAGTATGATTGAGGGTTTGCCTGAAAGCCGAATTCCACTATGTGTACAGCATTGGACCTTCGGGAGTCTGGTCACCTTAGTATAGGCCAAGTTGAACAATATGTTTCGCTGAAATTTCGCATGCCATGGAGCCCATGAAACTAAATCGAGTTTCTCGAAATAAAAATTTACATATATGTACATATGTAGAAGCATTCGGACAATTTATTTTTGAAACAAGTTTTGAGCAACATTTTCTTTTACGCTAAAAAATAGAGACTTGTTTTCTGACAGAATTTGCCATAATACCTAATTATTGCGAAAGGTCTCTCGGTGCGCAATTAACGGCTCTGAAATCTACAACCCATCCTGGTGTGTTCTCCCGCTACAGCCCCCAAAATTTACTATTTTTAATATTGGTTGAGACAAAACCGAGATTACAATCACCGTATCGCCTTGTGTAATTGGAGTTAACTGAAAGGTCTTCACTCCCATTAAATATTTTTGCAGTATTTTCCCCCAATTCGGAGGCGCCGTTCTCCCACTTCAGCCCCTAAATTCGCCGCGCTAAAGTGCTAAAGGTTTTGGTCGACGAGTGTAAATTATAAATGGCTCCACATCAATCAAATAATTAAGTCGGCGAAATAGATTTTGGGCAGCAGTTCCGATTTTCGTCCGAAAAACAAGAAGTTTACCAATTTTTTAACACACAAGTTTCCTTTGGTAATATACAACACGATTAGTCTGTAATTTTCATACATATCAACCAATAACTTGCAATTCTATGTCAAATTAATATTCAGACAAAAAAACAGCAAAAATCAATGAAAATGTGCAAAAAATCATAAACATGTGAAGTGTCAAGATTGAATTACCCAGCCCTAAAAAGATGCAATTTCGGCATTTGAATAAGTTTTTGGCGTAAAAAGTCTGTATTTCAGAAATGTTTCACAAAAAGTCGTGAATTGGGGTAGAAATTCTCATATATACCCGGGTAGATACCTACACATGAATCCACGTTTGATATTCGACAAAACTCAAATTAAAATATGAAGACATCCTAGAATAAAAACTTGTTTTCTTATTATCCCAATTAACTTTGAAAATTAATAACGGAATCGGAGGCGTTTTAATTTTTAGCGCAAACTCGCTGAGGTATTAAAAAAATTAAAACTAAAATATCTACCCGGGTACATACTATATGAAAGCGGAGGTCAATAACGTGACAGACGTATACAAAACATTTCGCTCTACTGTGCAGCATTTTGACCTGCATGCCGTACATCACTGAAGAGCGACATGTACAACATTTGTTGTTTTGCCAAAGACTAGAAAAATCGCATCGGACAGCCGCGATGATAAATCACTACACGCCACTCTAGGTGGAGCAAGTTGACACTCAGACACTGTCGCGAGATGTCCCAAACGGTGCTTATGCTTCACGGAAAGGAGGCTTATCAGCTTAATTTTGAATTTTACTGGAAGCCTTACTGAAAGAGAACCTTACTCATTTGGTTCCAGTTTTGAACTTTTGAAAAAAAAACCTCGATCACCGTTAGGCTTTCATATTTTAAAGA
Source organism: Microchrysa polita (assembly GCA_949715475.1). Lineage (NCBI taxonomy): Eukaryota > Metazoa > Arthropoda > Insecta > Diptera > Stratiomyidae > Microchrysa > Microchrysa polita. The sequence continues at coordinate 6,266,478 of OX454419.1, read as the reverse complement.
CACAAGTAGTGTTGATTCGTAAAACTGCAGCAACTTCGCCAATATTAATCTTACAGCCATTGAGGCTCATGACAATTCTGGGATAGAAATTATTATTCTCAGTGAATGAAGTTCAAATACATAATTTTAGCCATCATTTAGAGCCCCATCAGTCTTCCGCTGAATTTTTAGAAATCTACGAAGGGATTTTGGGACCCCCTCCGAAATTTCAGGCTTAATTGATGACAGATGATTTTACTGTCAAATTCTGAATTTGGTGAGTCTTTAAATCTTGGCTTTCTTTTGAAATAAATTTCATTTCAATCAAAATGCTTTCGTCCCTTACGCTCATGTTACACTCATGTTCTGTCTCTCAACCCATGAAGGACGAAGGATAAACTTTGTGTGTGTGACTTTTAGAACTCCAGTATTTATTATGGCTGGTGTCCACACAACTAGGTCATAGCAAATATGTTTTTTTTTTTAAATCTTGAACCAATGTTTTCAAAAATTATCGAAAAAATATTTACTAGGACAAATCAGGAAAATGGCTCAAAATTTTTGAGATATCCTTATTCAAACACTTTGCAATTTGTTAAAAATTTTGAATATTTAACTACTCGTACTTGATATTTTTTCATATTTTATTTTAGTATAGTGAGTTGAGCTCTTGACCCAAACCTTCAAAAAAAAGAGCTGACTTTTGATGCCAAATTGTTCTATGGCCTGATCGCATTACGCAGTAAAAAGTTACACTTTTTTGTGTGTCACATTTGGGGGGGAGGGGCTGGCAAAGGGGCGAAATTATGATTTTTCCCAAATATCTTGTTAACTGTAATATGTTCAGAAAAATGTTCTGAGAACAATTTAAACTACACAAAATTCCCTTTCTAAAGATTTATAATACCTTATACCTTCTCTTGGCATATTATATACTAGACCTAAAAACATCCGATGTAATTCCGATTTTTCAATAGTTACATTTGTCTCTCTAGCTCCTGAAGTAATTTAATTGGAGCCCTGGTCATTGGGATAACTATTCCTATCAATATATAGCTGGCCCACACGGAGACTCAGACTGCTCCTACAAAGTATACCTATATTTCCCCTACTAACATTTTTCAAAAAGACATGCCTGTAACTTATCTGCAAATCACAGCAGGCTGGAATAAATTTGGCAAACGTTAAGGCTAAGTCCCAATAGACCTTCCACCAAATATTACTTCGATCTCATTAAAACAAAGGGTACACTGTGCAAAATATTCGGATAATTTTTTATACGGATCATTCTATTAAATGCTCGTATACAATTTCTTGTATAAAACCTAAGTAATATCAATGAATAGAATTGCTTAAAACCTGACCTTATTTAAAATTTATACCTAAGCAGAATTGATTCATAATTTACTACGCTAATCTGCATTAAATTGATAAGAATAAAGTATAAAAAGTGAATTCTAAACCGGGACTCTATTCCTTTCATACGACATATTTTATAAAGATGAATTTTAGTTGGCTTTTGTATTAATTTTTAAACACCATCAGAATTAAAATACATATATATCTATGCTAAATGAACACATTATACAGTCGAATTGCACACAATCCAGGTGTCATTTAAACAGTCATATTATAAAATATATACGACTGGTGTATTGATTTTAGATTCAGACGAAATTCTTTTCATAATATCCCGTTATTGCGCAAGTTATAATTCCAATGTCAATAATGTGGTCATTCTGTTTTACAATCGCGTATAGTGAAGACGTTTGTGTGGAAATAGTAATATACCTACTTAGTAAATTGAAAAAAATTAATGCCGAAATGGCACCTAATGTCATCGTTACGAGCTTGATAGAATTTCTGGTAAGGTTATAATTAATTTAGACATAGTCTTCATATTTTACAAAAATAAACTATTTTCATTGTTGCAGACTGGGACGTAGCCACAACATCGGTCAACAATCTTCTGCAACTTCTCACTCCATCGCCAACAGGACGATCAAAACAATCGAGGCTAACTGACGAGCAAGCTGTCGGACGACTTCTCATCTTTTGCTAAGTACCTAATATTAATTGTTTCGAAAATTAAAATATATTGAATGTATTTTTATTACAGACAGCCTTAACCAATGCTGAGTATTTACAACGAGCTGAAGGGAAATCTCCATTTATAGCTCCTATTTACTTCAGAATATAAATATGTAGAAAGATCATATGTAAATATCTATGTAATAAATAAAACAATTACAAAATGAATTAAAAATATAAAAAAAAAACCTTTTTATTCAAGTATTTCAGGTTTGTATTAAATCGCCAATTCAATTTATCATCGCATGAAATGCGATAAATATCCAAAACCGTATTAAATTTAATACGTCGTAGTGTATTAACTATAAAATTCGATAGTACATTACACTTTTATACGAATAGAATTTATACATCAGAATTTATAGATTTTTATACGGAAACAGTATAAACTTCATTCATAAAAGAATTAAATATTTCTATATACGCACATATAGCTCCTATATAGTCAAAAAATAAAACGTGTTGATATTTCACTGGTATAAGATTAATATAAGGTGGAATAGAATTCTATATCCACGAGACTTATTATTTTTATACGAAAGATTTATGGACTTATATGTATACGAAAATTTAGTTGGTTTCACTCCAAAATTTTACACAGTGTACCTTCCATACAAAATGACCGGAAAATTTCCTACGAGAAAAACTGTAATTTTGGTTGACTTGTTCCCTTATTTCTTAATAAACTAGTGGTATTGAATTTGAATAATTTGTATGGCAGGTACCCTTTGTTTTAATCCGATCGAAGTAATATTTGGTGGAGCGTCTAATGGGACTTAGCCCTAACGTTTGCCAATTTTTTTTCCAGCCTGCTGTGATTTGCAGATAAGTAACAGGCATTTTTTTTAAATGTTAATAGGGGAAATATGGGTATGCTTTGTAGGAGCAGCCTGAGTCTCCGTGTGGGCCAGCTATGTATTGATAGGAATAGTTATCCCAATGACCAGGGCTCAATTAAATTACTTCAGGAGCTAGAGAGACAAAAGTAACTATCAAAAAATCGGAATTACATCGGATGTTTTTAGGTCTAGTATATAATCTGCCAAGAGGAGGTATAAGGTATTATCTTTAGAAAGAGAATTTTGTGTAGTTTAAATTGTTCTCAGAACACTTTGCTGTAAATATTACAGTTAACAAGATATTTCCGAAAAATCATAATTTCACCCATTTCCCATCCCCTCCCCCCAAATGTGACGCGTAAAAGAGTGTAAATTTTTGTTTTTACTGCGTAATGCGGTCAGACCATAGAACAATTTGGCATCAAAAGTCAGCTCTTTTTTTTGGATGTTTTGGTTTCATCATTTTTTCAACTAAAATCATTATACTTTTGTCACTTTCAATAGATATGGCAAATAAGTGAATCGTTTATTTAATTGGGCAACGATCTAATAAGTGATTTCTATGAATATGAAGCTCCCTTAAGGGCTCACTTACATAGATAAACCCCTTATTCCTTTTAACTTAAGTGGGGACTAGGAATTCCGCCCTTAATGTTTTATATTTCCAGCCAAATAATATTAAATTGAGAAAATTTGATTTTGAAATAAATTTCCTTACAAAATTACTCAAAATTGATGTTTTTCCATTCTAAATAAACTAAGGATTGAAAATCTGTCAAATTTTATAAATATTTTGCGAAAGGGTAATTTGCATGAGGCCTCAAAGTGGAGCGTCGTCGATTCGACGAAGCATGACCTTTCCGTACTAAAAATAAGCATGACCTTCCAGGGAAAATTTCAGAGTACTACCCGTATCGATTCGAAACTTTCAGCCGTTTACAGATGCGACCTGGGATAAAACGAAATCGCTAAGCTCAATGGGGTTTAATTTTTCGAAAATTTTCATTATCGGTTTTAAGTATCTTAAGATCTTACTGCACAAAAATCCGGCCTCTATCTTAAATGTTTGGCTTTTTTTGAAAATATTGACCTGCATTCCGACATGACCATTCAATTGACTCAATCGCATTGATGAGCGCATAATTTAGTAGACTCTTCGCATGACAGCATCATATGAATTTAATTTCGTACATCATACTATAAATACTAAAAATACACTGGAATTTCAAACAATAAATGCATATTACGTCAAATGTACACTCAACACCTCATACAAGTATGTACATATTTACATTGTTCAAGAAGAGCATTCCTTTCTCAATTAATAAAAATGAACAATAACGAATGATCAGACAATTGAAATTGTCCAACTGTTTTCCCCCGCGCATCGACCGCCACACGACCGTCTGTGTGTCCTCCCAGAAAATCTCGAAATTCGAAATGCGACCGACCATTCAATAAATCAAACTGAAAAAGTTCAAAATTTTCTTTCATTATAGTTTAACATGATGAACGACATCAGAATTGCGTGTACTACACAAATGATCATTTCTCATCTCCAATCATGTTCCCCATATATCACAAGAATTTCTTTGATCAGAAAAAAACCCGAACGCCAACGGTCTGCAGGACTCTAATAAGCACTGACCTAAGTACGCTCGGTCGGATCCCAGGCTAAAATGTATAAGTAAATCTATTTATCTGAAAATAAAAAAAAGAAATTATGAAACACCTTGCCAACCACCATTCCCACAAAATTCACTCAACATTATTTGCATTGCATGCCGGCCACGGCGAAATCCAGGAAATTTATGATTCAGAAAGTTTATTTTTGGTGGTGAAATTACGGCTTTTCGATGTTTGTGTACAAGTGGTCAAGCGGAGAGCAGCAAGAGCGCAACAAGACAATTGGTCATGCTGCTCTGCTGGCTGGTCGTAGACCATTATTATTATTCTTTTGGATGCTGGCCAGAAAACACCGAACATCTAATTTTGTCAACACTATACGGCATCGAAATCGCATCGGTTTCTAGAGACTTCAGCAGAACGCAGTGGACGCAACCGCGAAAATATGCTGATGAAGTGCGCCGCGAATATTGCGTTGGTGGAAAAACAAATTGGCACACCGCATTGACATGTATAGGTTGAAGGATATGCATTTAGACATTTAGAGAGACAATTCATCGGATTTATTTGTTAATAAATTTATTTCTGACGGTTCAACATAAATTTTGTGGGATCTTTTCTTAATGAATGGTTGTGTTAGTCGATAATCTTGTTGTTTATGTTTCAATGAGTTTGGTTGACATTTTTATGCATATTTGTCAACTTGTTAGAAACACAGAAAGTGTATGCAGTGCAGCCAATTTTGAAGGTGATGAATTATGTGATGAGATCATTTGAAAGGATCTTCTCAGTTGTGAGTTCTAGATCGATTTGAGATGGTTTGATTTTTAGCCAGTGGCGTAACGTACACTGATCCATGTGTTCATTGGAACACGGGACCCAGGCCCAAAAGGGCCCTCAACGCAGAGATCCATATTTGTTTCAAATAGAAATGCTCATTAGCCAACAGCACGCAGTCAGTATAAGAGTTTCCCGACTAATAACGTCGATTTATGTTGAAAAATAGTCTTTAACTTACAATATTGACACAATCATGCTCCGAATTGACGAGTTTCCAAATCATGTTGACGAATTGTCATTTCAAGCTGACGATTTTCATGTCACATTTACAATTTTCTAAATCATGGATTTCCATTATAAATCAACGAATTTAAAATTCCGAATTTCAAAAACATGTTGTCAAATTTCCATTTGAAATTGACGATAAAATTGAACCATATTTAAAACTTGCTTACAATTTTTTTTTCGAATAATTTATATTTCTAATTTATAAAATTCCATTTGAAAATGACGAATTTCCAGATGAAACTTACGAATTTCCAAATCATGCTGACAAATTTCTATTAAAAATTGGCGAATTTACAAATCATAGTAACACGAATTTCCATTTCAAATTGGTGAATTTAAAAATCTGTTTTTTGGATTTCCATGTCAAAATGAGGAATTTCACAAACATGCTGTCGAATTTTCAATTTGACGAAATTCCATACCAAATTGACGAGTTTCCAGATACAAGTGAAGTATTTTCGTTTAAATTTGGGAAATTTCCATGTCAAATCAGCAAATTATAAAACTATTTTGATGAATTTCCGTTTTTCAGTTACAAATTATTTTAAATTCGTCAATTTGAATTGTGAAATTTGTAAATTTTTGCCAGTTACAAGTTTTTATGTAAAATTTACAAATTTCACAATTCAAATTGACGAATTTAAAATAATTTTGACGGCCAAATTGGCCAATTCCAAATTCTTGTTGATGAATTTTTATTACAAACTGCTGAATTTCCAAATCATGTCCATGAATTTCTATGTCATATTGACACATTTCCAAATCACGATTGACGAAAATTTATTTTCAAATTGACGAATCACCATTACAAATTGGCGAATTTCCAAAACACGTTGTCGAACTTTCATTTTAAATTGACGAATTTCCAAATCTTGTTGACGAATTTCAAATTAACAAAATGCAATGTCAAAATGATAAATTTAAATTTAATTGAATTGAAGGGGGTTTCGCAGCTCTTGGTGACAAACGTCGGGTAGACAATTCGCATCGAAAATTAGCTTGCCGGAGTAGCATTTTCTTTATAAAAACAAACATCAATTGCAAACGTGTTAATGTGCCTTCTTGCCCAAACAAATTTCAAATTGCTAACTTAAAAAAAGGGTTGAAAAAACTGTAGTCAGAGAGAACTTCATTTACAAAGGCACCATTCTCATCACTAATTCATTGGAGTAGTTTTCGATGACTCCATCCAGATTTTGATGCAATCCGTTTAATTCTTTTGGGATTAGAGCCACTGTCAGGACTACAACAGCAGTCCTCGATTTAAGTAGTTCTGACCTAATTCTCTGAAACAGCACAAACACGGCGAATCCATGTATTTTTTTAATGAATTAAAATTAATTCAAGATGGATGAGCGCATCCACGGTCGGATATACATTTCACTCCAATTAAATGCATGGTTAAATCCATGGATTCGACAAACAATACTCGAGATGACGCATTTATGAAATAATATACGCACGTTTGAAACCAGCGGGAAAATCCTTCCCTCTGTGGAAAAATATTCCAAAAAGTTAGGAATAAAAAGGAGCACCATTCATTGGTACACAATTTTCCAGGGCGGAGTTTTGAGGACTTTAATCGAAAAAATATTCATATCTTAGGTCGGTGAAAGCCACCAGGTTCCCTTGGGCCATCTGTATATTTCTTTCTGACAGTGGTGAAAAATATAACGCTCTATACTAAGCTTTAGTTTTAGAGTTCCCAACAAACTCTTTACAAAGCCTTGCTGATGTTGTGAATTGCGCTTAAGAGTCTGAATGATAGCGGAATAGGTTTCAACAGTATCTAGTAGTAGTAGTAGTATAGATAGCATTTGAGCTTTCTCTCTCAGTGGGTAGAGATTCTATTCTCTGAATTACTGGAGCCTTGGTTCCAATCCCACTTAGACCATGGATTTTTGTGTTGCCTTTAAAAAAAATCAGTCAGTTCCACGATGTATCCTTCCGGAGCTAATTGCAGTTACAACGACCAAGAGCTGCCGAAAACTCGATTCAAGAGAAAAAACCTGTTGAATTGCTTCTACACTAAAAACGACAAACATAATATCTATGTAGTACTAGGCGCATTTTATTGTGCTTATCCCGTGTAGATTTGGGTAGAACTTCATATAAAAAAATGACACTTACCCAGGTAAGCGTGCAACTACCCTACACGGGATAGAGCTTTGAGGAATCAAATGTAGATGGCGGACGCATAGGGGAAATATGAGGGAATTTTTTTTTCAAACCAAATGTGAGAGGGTTTTTCATCATGAGAAAATATTTTGCAAAGAAATAATCATCTGTTGTGATAAAATCCACCAAATCTACAAAATTAGTCAACGTGTGTGAGTCAAAGATGCTCAAGAACTGTCAGATGTCAGCTGTTTGGTCTTAACCGGGATGTTAACCGCGATCGTTTTTTGGAGTCAGATTTAACCCCGTTACGAAAAAAAACGCCGCTACTATCAAACTCCCAAGTAACAATTTCATTCCTATAATACTTCGTAAAATATTCTTTTCTAGCGTTAATAGGGGCACTTTGCAGGGAATAACCACTGAATAACAGTCCAATAATGGAATTTGGCGCCGTTTTTTAATCCAATAGAATCTTATTGTAGCACTAAATTATGCTTTAAAAAGGCGTACGTCATTTGCTTTATTTCATCATTTTCTGTCATTGAACGAATTTGAAAAAAAAAAAATAGAAAAACAAAATTTCCGCACCTGGCATCGAACCAATGTCTGTTGATTGCCCGTCCTACACGCTACCTACTCAGCTAACCTCACATATGGTCGGCATTGCTCGGAAACACTACATGGTTGTTGCTACTATAGAAATGCTTGACAATTCTTTATCGACTCTTTTGCACTGCACCCTATCATACATTTATCAATAAAATAGAGTGAATTTCTGCGCAGAGATCACCCTAATTAATTTCGAAGATAACAATGAGTGCATACGTGTGGGTTTCATGCAAGATTTTAAGGATTTCTAATGCAGAAATTGTGTATTTCAGAAAACTGTGTCAAGTGTCAATTCATTAAAAAAACACAAAGTCCATCCTTGTATAAAACTACGGTGAACAATTTATTGGATGACCATACGAATGTCACACTATAAAAATGACACCGACTGTGCTATAGAAGAACATATGCATGTGTGTGAGTTAGCTTAGAGAGACTATTGCATGTGTGTGCTGCATCATCCAATAAACACAAGAGTGGAGTATGTAAAGGAGTATCTTTTTAGGTTAACGTTTAGAGACAGTTTTATCCAAGTTTTATACCACCATCTTTAAACTTATTCCATAATGATGATAAAAGCTTTCCGGAAAATACTTTCTTTCTTGATTACCGTAACTAAATACTTTAAGGATGTTTTATCGGATCAAAACGCTGTCACACGATAATGAATTTCGTGGTACTATATGACTGCTACAGTGTGAAGAGCTTCTTTAAAGCAAACGAATTGTTGCTTGGGCTGGCTGGTACAGTACCTAAAGGGCAAAAATTTGTCATCTTGCCCGAGGCGGCGTAAGTGCTAGAGCGGCTGCTGGTAATACTTATCCTATCAATAGTACAAGTATACAAATATTTGTATGCAATGACGGTGATATACTCTTTTTCATTGACTCACTGACAGAAAAAGACATTAATGGATTTCTTATTAAAATTTGATTGCAGAACTATAATTTAGTTTCGAGAAACAATTAAATTAAATTAACGATTCAACAACATACAATACCAATCCCAATCAGTGTACTGGATTGGATGGATTGCTCCATATGTATATATGTATAAAAAAAAATCAAAAATTCGACTTTACGATTTAACCACAAACATTTTTTAAGAAAACGTTACGCCACTGCTTTTTGAGTATTTTTTTAAGTTATCATTTCTAAGAGAATTTACTATTTTTGTTTTTTCTTACAGAAGAGCCGAACCATACCTGAAATTGTATCTTATTCATCAAACTTCGGTAAGTATTGAAATTAATGTTGTTCGATTTTTTTATGAACGACTCTGTCAGGTTAGAAAATTTTAGCTCAGAATATTCGTGCTGAATTTTACCCCAGAAATGAAATTACGTCCAAACGATTTTTTCCTGACATACATTGTCCGTGATTTATGATTTACTATCGCGTATATTCATCTTATCGCCACCTTTCACCGGACAATCTTAACTTTCTTAACAACCGTAGGGAAGGAAGTCTGTAACCGTTTTCTTCACGAAATATTGAGAAAACCAATAGAAAAATGCCACGAAAACTACCCACAACATTGATGTTCATTGATGGTCAGGAAGGAATAGCATCCCATCCCATCATACATAATAGTACGAGTAGGTATCTAAACAACTGCATCTAAGTAGTAGACTCAAAAGATAAAATCATTTATCTTTCATCTTTAATGACCACTGTTTACGTGAGGATGCTTCCAGCGTAAAGACATCGTAATTTCGTTGCACATTATAACGAAGTGCTTGTAGAATTTATAAAGCTATAGCGCCGACAGATACAATCGATAAATACATAGTTAACCTTCCGGCGGGCGCAATACTAATCCTAACACGATCGGGCGCAATGCATCTGACAGATTAAGTGCAGAAAAAGGGATGAAACTAAGTTTCTGAATATTTTAGACTGTTATTTATTGTTGCATTGTCTTTTTGAAACAGTTCTACGTAATTTTAGAAACAAAAACTGACTCACAAAGTTTGATACCCTTCACATTTTAAATTTTCTAAGAATATTCCGCTTTCAATCGCTTCAATATTTAAAAAACCTCCAACAACTCAACCGCTTAAAAAATGTGAGCTTATTTTACTAAAAACACACTTTTGAACGATTTGGTGAACCTAAAAGTCAACACAAAGTTATTACGCAATGTGAAGAGTATAACATGTGGAAATTTTCATAGAAAAGGAGAAAATAACACAATCGGGCGCAATACATCTGAGAGATTATTTCATCCCCTCCCGCCTCTCAGACATATGGTAGATAGAAACTGAAAACTGCTTTGGATAGTTGATAGATAAAGATTAAGCTACTATGAGTTTCAGATCTCTCCTTTTTCGTATCGCTGATTGGCGCAACAAAAACTGGCCACTTAATCCGTCAGATGCATTGCGCCCGCCCGAAGGTTAAAAGTATCTAAAGCTGAGATATTTAGAGACATTCAGCACAGATATTATTATGATGGCTAGCACGGCTAGCACTTTGTGTGACGGATTGATTGAGTTATGGACTCCGAGGAAAACTCCTACGATGATGTTGTGTTCAATATTGTTGAAATGGTTAAACTACGAGTAGCTCCTAAGATGCGGAGATAATGCAGTAGACATGTATAGAGGTCACGAAAGTTGTTGTAATAAATGTGTTTTAAATAACCGGAAGGAAAATTAAAAAAAAAAAAAAAAAACACTTGGGAGCAAAGGAATCGACCCAACCCAAACGCTGTGCTTTAAAACACAAGAACTCAAAAAATGAAATTGGAAGGGGAAAAAATTAACACAGTTTAATAATCCGAAAATGACATAAATGTCCAATGGGATTTAGGTCAGAGCTTCTTGCTGGCCACTCCATCATTGTTAGCACTGGCTGGTGTTAAACGGAACGTAGGAATTACGTTGGTATCACAATGGACCAATTTTTGGTCTAAGTGCGCCTGGCGCTAGTCAGGCGGCCCCTTTACCTAACCTAACCTTCCTGCTTCGTTTAGAATTGAAGCATTTGGGCTGGGTCGATTTTTTTTTTGCTCCCAAGTGTAGATGCTATTTTTCAGTCTTAAAATCATTGGAATCACAATACCCAAAATACCAATACCAAAACCAAAATCATGAGGATTTTTTTTACAAAATAAAAGCATTTAAAATTAGCAATGCAAAATTTCAAAGAAAAATTTTCTACAAAATTGTTCTAATCTGAGGCTTGATGAAAAATTAAAACAATTATGAATGAATTATTTTGTTTTTCATTGAAAATTCATAGTTGTCATATAGGGAGTGTTGTTATAAGCTTCCAATCTAAAATTTGATTGTCTTATGTAACTGGCTGTAATTGAACTATTTTATTCAATTAAGTTATTTTGCCACCAAAACAATTTTATGTACATACATACATTTGAAATAGAGCCTCCAAAATATTTATTATCGCACACTGATGATTGATGAATTTGTTCTTCTTCTATTGTTTTTGCATTGAACTTTCATGCCAATTTGCCAAAATTGCCATCTTGTGTGTTCTTGTGTACGTGTACATCTGTTTTACTTTGACGACGACGCGGTTTAGCCTTGGCAATTTGCAATATAGAATTATGATGACGTCAAATGCCGTTCAATCGTTGTCCTCAGCCAAAACTACTTCATTCATTCACCATAGCACACATTGCACAATATGTAGAAATGAACGAAAAAAAGGAGCAGAACGAACTCATTCACTAATTGAATTCGAATCACGCGTGCGTTTGTTGTGTGTGTTTTTCGATGTTTTTATTTTGAATATATTTTTCTATTATGTCCGTTATATCATATGTAGATGCGTCCATTGCGTCTTGCGTGTTAGGATCAAAGAATCGACAAAAATCTATTAGTTTGTGAATTGCAGGTCGATGTGGCGCCGCGCCGCCGGCCGCGCCGCCGACTTTTGAAATTGTAGATAGATGATGATACCTACCCTCAAGACATTTTTATTTGTAAAATTATTTTTTTTCTTGTCATGACATTGGAATACAATTGACATCAATATCGTACAATAAAGCAATTTGGTAATTTGTAATTTTACTTGTTGAATTCTAAATAGGCTATCAAAAATTATGGCTTTGAATTCATTGAATTATTTGATATGGATATGTGACCAAAGTGCATAATGTATTTATAAATGTTTGTATTATGATCGAATAGCTCAATGAAAAATAATGCCCTGTGGCATGGGTTACGAATGATGCCACCGCTTTTCCCGGCATGTCTCGTAGAAGGCGACAAAAGAGGGACAAGAGAGATGAGAACTCTTACAGTGACAAAAAATCCCTAATCCAAGGTGGATCAGCATGCGCCGATGGATGCATGGTCAAGAGGGTGCTTGGCCCTAGTCTGACTATCCCTACCTCTAAATCCCCTACAAAGCAATATTCTGCCATATCTTTTGATAGAATGTCGCGAAAACTTCAAATTTATAGCAAAAGCTGCTGGATGCCGCTTTAAGATATTAAAGATGTGCGAAATTCGACCCACCTACCCATTCCCCTCTTAAAAAAAAATGAAATTGAATATTTTCGGTTTCACGCGCATTCTAGGGCTGTACATGGGTATAGGGTCCGTAGACCAACCAATCACCGAAAAGCTCGAAGACCGACAAATGGATTCGTATTGCCATGTTCAAAGGCGTCCGCCTGAGAACCCCGCAAAAAAAGCGATATCAATGGAAGTTCCACTAGACGGACCCAAGGCCAGAGGCAGACCGAAGAACACCTGGATATGTCAAATGAAAAAGCAGCAACAACGCATTGGTCTCGGCGATGATCCAAGATAGAGCTGCCTGTAGAAATATGCTGAGAAATTATTGCCAAAACGGGCGATGTGCCTACACCGCAGGTCGAGCAACGCGAAACCGTGGAGTGGTATAAAGAACGAGGCAAGGAAGAAGAAGAAGAAGACATGGGTATAGGGTATACACTTTTCGTGCTATTCGCACGATTAGTAGAACTCGGTCTCGTTTTTTTTTAATATTTCCAGGATTTTATTTAAACGAACGCCATTCATTAATTCAATGCAGAAATAGGGATATGCATTTTTGAGATGCTAAAATAAACATATCATCATCATCAATGTGGCACGATAGCCCGACGTCGGGCCTTGGCCGCCTGAATCGTTGACCTCCAATTGTCGCGGTTACGTGACCTTGTCCTCCAGCAGCCGGTGGGCGTCTTAACCTACGGAGTTCTCCCAGCGAGCTCTCGGTCGTCCACGCAACCTCGCTCCGTCAATTCGTTGTAGGTTCATCACTTTCTTTGGCATGCGATTATCGTCCATATTAATAATAAACACTCTGCATTTATTATTCATCTTATTTACTACTGCCTTAGTCATTTCCATATACAGTAGAGCCCCGATATTCCGGATTGATTGGGACCGGACCCTATCCGGATTATCGAAATGTCCGAATTTTCGAAATGTACTAATTTACACCTTGGTGGATAGTATTTATACTCAAATCATAAAAAATAACCATTCTAATGATAATTCATAATAATTTCGTATTCGAAATTTGCCTTACCTTAACTTTATATGGCAGTAAGCTTAAATAAACTTTATGAAATGGCCAAATTTTATGAAAATTTAAACAAAATTTCACATAAACCCGAATTCGGATTATCGAACTTCCGGATTTTCGGGGACCGGATTATCGGGGTCCTACTGTATGTAGTACACTGCCTTACAAAAGTCGTACATAATACCTTAAAAAAGCTACTAAAGTCATACGGTCATTCAGATATTGATGACTGTTTATGTCTATCTTCTTTATGACTTGTACGATAAACATCATTAATTTACATTTGCATTCAAAAGTGTGAAGTATCATTCAAGCATATTCAACCATTTACAAAACAACAATTTCATGGAAAATACACAAATTTGAATTACTCATAGAGCGTGTGCGGTGTTTGATGGTGGTGTCCCATTTTTTACGTCGGCTAGACATGAAATTAGCAACATATCGATAAATATTGATTTGTTGAAACAAAATATAAATATGTATGTATCTATTAGCGAAAGATTTGTTTATTTTTCGTCGGAAGATATGGTAAATATTGATGATGCTTTAAACTGCATAAATGAAAATTGAAAGTGAGCGTGAAATTTCTATAGGGGAAACTGAAGGTAATAGGTGTGCATATTTATTGGGATTACTTGTAATTTAGCAGGAAATCAGAAAATATCGTTCATAAAGTGCACGAAATAAATGACCTGATCAAGTATATCATCTGCTACTACACCTCAGTTATTCGTTTCTATAACTCCTTCTAACTACTACGACCTTCTAAAATACTTATTTGGCTTATGATGAAAACATTAAAGGCGATACGCAATCAGGTCCCGTTACTTTTACCTAGAAGCTCTCGCAATTCAGTTTCCAGTACGAAATAATTGAACTTATCAATTTATTGTTTCGTGTGACGCAGTTGCGATAGGAGGTAAATTATAGCGGGATTTTTATTTATCGAGAAACGATTTACAAAGAAGTGAGTTTTCATTTGAAATTTGCAGTATACGGTTTTCAATTATTCATAATTCTGTAGAAATGCCTCAAAACCGTTACCTCTCGGATGAAGATCGAGTTAAAATCTCAACATTTCGGGAAACAGGGATGCCTCTGCGACAAATTGCTGCGAAAATAGGGAGAAGCTACTTTACAGTGCAAAAGCTTTTAAAGGATCCAGCGAACCATGGGGAAAAACCTCGTAGTGGTCGCCCGCCACTAGTGAAAAATCGCGATAAACGACGAATTAAAACGCTAGCAGTCAAAGAAAACAAAAGCGCTGCTCAAATTTGCCAAGAATTGGCTCTCCCAGTTTCAAAACGTCGCGCGAAACAAATTTTAAGTGCGGATCCATTTGTGTCATATGAAAAAAGAGCCGTTAAATGTCAGTTACTGCCTAGGCATAAAGCTGACAGGGTACATTTTGCAGAGACACACAAATTCTGGGACTTGTTCAATTTGGACGGGCCAGATGGGTATCGATATTATTATAGAGATATCAGGAGTCCAAAACAAGTAAAAGTATCACGTAATTTCGGAGGAGGTTCGCTGATGGTTTGGGCTTCATTTGGCTTCAAAGGAAAGAGTCCAATATGTTTCATAAATCATCGTATGAACTCCGAAAAATATGTAGAACTTTTAGACGGAGTTCTTATCGACTTCGCAGAAACTCATTTTGAGGAATCCTGGACCTTTCAGCAGGATAACGCTCCAATACACGTATCTAAACGCACAAAATAGTTTTTCGAAGAGCGAAATATACCGGTTTTGACGTGGCCTGCTAAGAGTCCGGACCTTAATCCAATTGAAAATATTTGGGGCATCCTTTCCAGCAAGGTTTATAAAAATGGAAGACAGTTTGATACTCTTAAGAAATTGAAAGAGTCTATTGTGACAGAGTGGGCAAATTTAGATCTGTCCATTCTTCAAAATCTAATCAATTCGATGCCACGAAGAATGGCTATGGTTCTTAACTCCAGAGGAGCTCCCCTCTAACCACAATTTAATTAAAACTACAGTTCAGGAGAATCCAATTTTCATTTTTTAATGATTAGTTCATTTATTTCGTTCGGAAAGTGAAAATGATCAGTTCACTTATTTCGTTCCGAAAAATATTGTTTTGATTTTTAAAAATGTTTGTGTTAATCGCTGAAATCTATTTATGTTTAATTTTTAGTCTTAATTTTATGTATATAACAGAAAAAATAAAAACTTGAAAATATCCGCAAATTTGTGTTTTTACGAAAGAAAATATAGTTGGTCAGGTGAATTATTTCGCACACTGTATAAGCTAGTCCTATTCTGAAATGTTCTTTTTAACCGTTCGCCACCGTCACGGATTTATACAGAGGCAGATGAAATATGATAGGATATAACAATTATTCGATTTAGTTTAGAATTTTCATGTCATGTCCTTTCTCGGGTCGAATTTTTAACCAAGTTTCTACTCGTATTATTGTCTTCACATGCTTAGCACGTTCATTATCAAATATTATTATTATTATTATTGGAGTTGATGTGAAATTCACGCAATGTGTTCATTCTTCTTGAAAACGATAAATCACTTAATTGATAGACAGGTGTTCCATTAGCTGTGTACTCGTAAATCAAATCAAAAATTACTGCACGCATAAGAAACAGCAGTCTTTATCTTAGTATCTAGGTGTCTGTAAGACTTATCGAACCACTGTATCTATCAATTGCCAATTGGTCACCGACACTGACACTAGCCAAGTGTGCATCACATGGGTATCAGTCGCCCGTTTGCGTTTCCATCAAAGTTCTTCTATCAGGGCATTGGATCTTTTGCTACTTAATTGCATCATAAATTCAGTAGGCAAAGTGTAAAATGACAGTAGAACAACACCTTCATGACATGACATGACTTAATGGTGGCATATTATCTATCTGGAACGAAGATTGAATTTTTAATTATTTTTTACTAAAACTACATTATGTGTACATTGCACTGTGCACAACGTTTACTTGGTTCTTTAAATGTTGAAGATGGTAAGAAACACCTACTAGACATGTTGTACATACATTCTTTAGTATTAGTTCGTTTAATTTATCTGACAAATTGTCTTTTAAATAGTGTCTTCACTTAACCTTCCGGCGGGCGCAATACTAATCCTAACACGATCGGGCGCAATGCATCTGACAGATTAAGTGCAGGAAAAAGGATGAAACTAAGTTTCTGTATATTTTAGACTCTTATTTATTGTTGCATTGTCTTTTTGAAAAAGTTCTACGAAATTTTAGAAACAAATAACGGCTCACAAAGTTTGATACCCTTCACATTTTAAATTTTCTAAGAATATTACACTTTCAATCGCTTCAATATTTAAAAAACCTCCAACAACTCGACCGCTTAAAAAATGTGAGCTTATTTTACTAAAAACACACTATTGAACGATTTGGTGAGCCTAAAAGTCAACACAACGTTATTACGCAATGTGAAGAGTATAACATGTGGAAATTTTCATAGAAAATGAGAAGATAACACAATCGGGCGCAATACATCTGAGAGATTATTTCATCCCTCCCGTCCCTCAGACATATGGTAGATAGAAACTGAAAACTGCTTTGGGTAGTTGATCGATAAAGATTAAGCTACTGTGAGTTTCAGATCTCTCCCTTTTCATATCGCTGATTGGCGCAACAAAAACTGGTCACTTAATCTGTCAGATGCATTGCGCCCGCCCGAAGGTTAAATTGCAGAAGGTATCATTTTGAGATAAGAGACTATGACTTTAATCATCCAATGTAATTTTAGTGTCCTGTCCTCCGTTTTTAGAATTATGATGATATGTTGAATTTCATGAAAAATTCTTCTTCAACTCCATTGTGAATATCCCTCCATCACTCTATGATCTGCAAATTAAAAGCAAAAATAGAAATAAAAAAACCTATTCCATTTACCATCGTCGCATGGAACATCTTCATCAATTAAAGCCTCATTTTAATTGAAACGCAAATCTGTGACCGAGCATACATTACATATTTATGATTTCGCGACTTCATAACGAAGTCGCATCAAAAAGAAAATCAATTGATTTCTTGCCCTAAGAACTATGTATGTAAAAAAAAACACTTAAAAATTTATTGCCAAAATCAATTGGAGATTTGTACTTCCAGACAAAGTTCAAATGCATGAGGTTCGTTTTTTTTTCAATTTGGGTTTGAATTTGAAGTCAGCACTACTATACAAGTATGGAGTGCGGTGGCGCAACCACGGGAGAGGCTTTGGGGGCAAAAGCCCCTCCCAGGCCCAGAAATAAGGAAAGGACAAAATGAAATATGAAGCAATGATTTGATAAAAATATGAATTGTCTTGGGCCGAGTAACTAGCCAGTTTCGTTGATCTGTTCATGATTTTGTCATCCTTATAAGAATTTAAAATGTAAAAAGAAAAAGTTGTTGAGGTGATTTTCGCAAAAACAAAAATTACACTTCGTCTTAAAAGCCAAATTGTTGTTCAAATCTCTTCTAAAAGAAAATAACAAAAAAAAAAAAAATGGTATTGATCGGTCTTCTATCATGTTGTAACGAGCACCATCGCAGCAATTCAAATCCGAAAAATCAATCGGCTCCTTGCGAGATACAGTCCTGTCATTAATCTCACTGTCTATTTCATGTGAGAAGAACCTTATCTTCCTTGGAACTATTAGAGGGATATTAGCCCAATTTCTGTCCGATTTTTGTTTGTGCCTAAGTTATATTTTTCTTGTGTTGTACCGGACATTCACAAAATTCTGTTCTAATTGTGGTGGGTCATTTCGCTCCACTTCTTGACCTTACTCGAGAGGTTGTGTCACCCCACCCCTTCTGCATCGACCAAATAGAAGAAGATCAGAACAGCAAACGAGAACTATAGAAACTGATCCCGGTCTAACGGTTATTCAAAGAGCTTGTGACGCATAGTGAGTACTTCCGATACACACGCTAGATAAAACCACCATCGCCCAATTACTGCAGCTGCCTCAAGTGGTCAGTAACATTGGTGGTTAAGACCTTAGCACCCTCCAGGACACGATCCTGGTTGCGCCACTGATGGAGTGATTATGGAGTTTATTGACTATACAGGGTGTCCCATGAGTGAACGTCAAGCCGGAAGTGGATTATAGCGCACAAGGTGCCCACATTGAAAAAAGGTATCGAAAAATATTTAGCGTCTTATTTCAACAGTTATACGCAATCAAAAGACAAAACGCACGCTTTGTTGTAATTGTTCACGTATTGTAACTATAAATCTTGATATTTCGCAAATTTTCTCTTTAAATTAAAATGGAAACAAAATGATCTATCAACTGCAGCGCAACCCGACAATTAACTCTTTCAGTTTTGAGAGAAATCTAGCATTCTTTGTGGAACCGAGAGACAAAAATCTTTGATTCATCCAAGTTCTAATCCCTGTACTATAAAAAAATATATGCACCAATCAATTAATTTTTAATGTTTGCGGATAGTATCCAGATTTCAAAAAGTACAGTGCCAGATTTACTCATTTGCTGCCCCTACTGAAATCATACTTTTTGTCGATAGTGAATATCCGGGAAGAATAATTAAACTTTATTTACCTCGAATTATTATTTTCGTATGATATTCGAGCTTTCCGCTTCGTGGCTCCTGGGCATTCTTCAATATTTATTACCGAGTGGAAAGCTTATGCAATAATTTTACGCTTGGAGAATCGGTTTAAAGTGATGAGTCCCAAACTGTGTAGGAAGCTGAAATATTGATACCGTTTATGAATTATTATAGTTTGCTTCGAAATTCTTTCGAAATCACCCGGACGTAATCGTTTGTTTCAATACATCGGTCAAACATTTTATTTTCTCTGATAAAAAAAAGGTGTAACCAAATCAGTTGATGAACACCGCTAAGTATATTTTAGGCCGGAAAAAAGCAAAAATCACTTAATATGGCTAATTGAAATTATTGCCTAGCGCTCGCACTTCTTATATATACTCGTAAGCCGCACAAGCTAGTTAGTGATTTTTGTATAAAATGATCTTTGGTACAACACTTGCGGATTGTGGTCGCTTCAGTAACATTTTCTCGGTGGGCGCCAGGCTCAAAAGACTTCATAGTTCAAAAGTTTCATAATTCAGAACGGAATATGAACTGAAATAAAATCGCAGCGACTGATTTTATTTTATAAAAACAAAAATAAAAGGCAAAACATCAATTTTTTGGAAGGAAAGTTAATATTTAGTGTTTTCTATTTCGGGATTTCTAACATAAATTTTTACAATTTCTGATATGTCGAACTGACAAAAAGCCGAGACAGGAAATGTTGTTTAAAGGTTGGGCATAGCAAGGCATACAAAAAAACAGGAAATGGCCTCAGTGTTTGACGCTCTTGGACAATGGTGACAAATGCCTTTTCATGTTTATATCTCACTGAGGGTAAAAATACGCTTCGCCTTTTCCCAAACAGTATACTGTACTGATAAGTGTTACATCCTATAGTCTTCCAAGGAAGTGTGAACAACCTAAAAAATATTATCCTGGAATTTGCCCTCCCCTGAAATCTGACGTCCTAGGCTGAAGCCTACTCAGCCTACTTGTAAATCCGCTACTGCAACGGTATTCACATTTGCTTCATTATTTCTAATTTTAGTCACAATATTTAATAATACGATGGAATCTGGTATTTAAAAAAAAATTAACTAAAACTAACCCCACAGTACGATTCCATTCGTTTTGAACTTTTTTCTTGCTTTGGTAAAGACACATTAATTCAAGGTTTTGGGAAATTGGTGCGAAAAATGTTTCTTAGAAGAACCGAAATGGGGGTTGTTGTATGGCCACCCCATGACCCCATGGCCAGATTTGATCAATTCTTAGATATATTTTGTTTCATCAAGAGAAACACATTTATGTGAAATTTGGTTGAAATTGGTGCACAAATAAAAAAGTTTTTCTTAAAAGAACCTTATTTGGGGTTCTCGGATTTGTATGGCAGCCCCATGGTCCCATGGTCTAATTTGATAAATTCTTAGGTATGTTTTGTGTCATCAAGAGAAACACATTTTTGTGGAATTTGGTTGAAATTACTGCACAAATAAAAAAGTTTTTCTCAGAAGAACCTAAATTCGGGGGTTAGGTTTGTATGGTAGCTCCATGACCCCATTTTCCTATTTGATCCATTCTTAGATATGTTTTGTTTCATCGAGAGAAACACATTTGTGTAAAATTTGGTTGAAATTGATGCACAAATAAAAAAGTTTTTCTTAGAAGAACCTATTTTGGGGGGTTTGGTTTGTATGGCAGCCCCATGACCCAGTGATCCGATTTCGATGATTCAAACATACAAACAGCCTGCAATAATAATAAGCACGTGTGCAAAATTTCAGCTCCGTAGCTTTTATAGAGGCCGAGAAAAACGCGCTGCAACAGACGGACAGACATACAGACAGACGGACATCGTCCAATCGACTCTTCTCGTCATGCTGATCATATATGTATACTTTTTATATGGTCCGAGATGCTTCCTTCAATGCGTTACAAACTTCATGACAAAGTTAATATACCCTTTCACTCTATGAGCGAAGGGTATAAAAAAGTCATATCGTTATAGAATCCAAACAATATGCGATAACTTTTAATATCGATTGCCGCAAAGTCCTGTTTAATTTTTTACAGTACAATTTTTTTAAATTTAATAAATCAACGATTTTTCTGTAAACAAAATCAATCGCACTAAAATCGGATAAGTGTTTGAGTTTTTACAAAGCTTCAAAGTATTTTTTTTTTTCGCCCTAAAGCAAATTATTTTCCATCTCAATTCTGTCCATCTTACGCCAAGGGACTAGGTGAGGTGTTTGTACGATTCTTTTAAAATTTGGTGCATAGTCTCACGACAATTTCTTTCAAACATCATTTAGTTGAGTTTAAGTTTCTGAACACCCTGTTTATCTGCTCTGTTAATAGAAAATGACAAGAACACACGCTAACAGCGAGTTCTTAAGTCGTTAATATCATTATTTTCATTTTATGTTACGAGTTTTATGAGCACTATAGCGCTAGTCCAGTCATATTAGCATTTCAAATAGAAAAAAAATAGAGGTGGGCTAATTTTTGAATCAGTGGGCTCCCAGGAATATGAAACTCATTTTGCTAAAAAAAATTTTGATCTGAAAGGTCCCAAAAAGGACAAAAAAGACACTAATTACACACCTTGATCGAACGTGGGCATGCAGGGTGTCATGTCACAGAGGACGTCGAGTTAACTCCGTATCCGGCGTTTGTTACTTGTTTCAATGACCCTCAAAGGAGAAAATCGGGCTCAAATGTAGAATTTTCGTGTTTCCTTTATCAGTATGTTTCCAAAGCCGTAATGTTCCATTTAAGGCCGAATTATTCCATTTAGTTTCCTTGAAACAGGAAACGAACACCGGATATGCAAGGCACTCGATGTCCTTTTTGATATGATTCCCCGCATTCCCACGTTCGTAGCTATGGCTTTGGAAAGATACACGAAAAATACGATGATTTTCGATTTAACCCTTGTGTTGCCACCCGGGTTAACACAAGGGTTAAATCGAAAATCATCGTGTTTTCCGTGTATCTTTCCAAAGCCATAGCTACGATCGTGGGAATGCGGGGAATCATATCAAAAAGGACATCGAGTGCATTTCATATCCATCTTGATACGTTTTGCTAAATAATTTTTTTCTCCAAAAAAGATTGTCCAAAACCTTCCCGAATCCCCATGATTTGATCGAATTTGTATCGAAATTTGCATTCAACGTATTTATGGAAATATTTTAACTTAAATATATAATTTTGCATTTGAAAAAAACAACACGTTTGAGCCACCCGGGTACCCGGGTACCCCGATAGAAAAAGAATTATTTGCGTATAGAACATCGTATATTTCGAGTATGTATACCTACCTCTAGCGTTTCTTTGATCGTTGTTGTTGGTTACCACTTCGATTACTGGTCTTCCGTAGTAACTTGCGATTGTGATTTTCGTTCCATGATTTCGCATGGCTTGTGGTTAGAAAATCACTCTTCTATCATTAGTATAGCTAATTTTTCTGAAAGCTGGCATAGAAAAATTCTGCGCCTGCTAGTTTTTTGCAAGCATAATCATTATTTTCATAGTAAGTAACGTACGTGGCTGAGAAGAATCACCGCTTTTTTCTTCTTCGGTACATACGAACAGATGGTATCTCCTCGTGAAATCCAGCGTTGACAATAACAGTCAACAGTTCGACAGTTACGTTTCTTGAGGAATGCGGGTTTTTATTTTCTTCAAAGTGCCGATGATAGTGAGATGACAAACATTTTTCTGCCAACGGCAAGGTCGTGAAAAAAGAGTACATTTCAGTTACCGCAACTTTCTTCCATATTCGCGGCCCGTTCTGTGGTTGGTTGCTATCGTAATCTTCATACTCGATTTTTGCCGTAGTTTATTGGTTTTTGAGTTTTATTTCAAACAATTTTGATTTTAGCCCCAAAAGTTCTACCTGAAATGCCTGCTGAAATATCTGGAGCTACTTCATTGCCACTCTCCTCCTCAGCGTTTATTTTGTCGTCATCGTTTTCTTTTAGTCGTCTATCGAAACTCTTTCAGCAGTGACTGAATGCCTGGCTTCTTCACGCGAACGGAAATATTTCAATGCTAAAGAATCTCTAAACAAAATAACCATATATTCTTAACTTTCCTGGTAAAAATGAAAACAATTATTTGAAGCTACAATGGACTTTTAGCCAGAGTTTCGTAGGCGGGGTACCCAGGTACGCGGGTGGCAGATACTGTAAGTTTTTTTGGGTGGCAACACAAGGGTTAAGCTCCTATTATTTTGTTGAGGGTCCTTGAAACAGGAAACAAACACCGGATAGTAATGTACTCGGCGTCCCCTTTGATATGATACACCGCATGCCGACCTACGCTCAAGGATTACGGAGTATCCTTTTTTGTCCTTTTTGGGATCTTTCTGATCAAAATTTTTTTTTAGCAAAATGAGTTTTAGATTCCTGGGAGCCCACTGATTCAAAAACAACAAAAATTAACTTTACTCCATTTTTTTTCTATTTGATGGCCTGAATTGGGATATTTTGACTGGACTACATAGCTCACAGCACTAGGCCCGCTAAACGCTAAAATCATTAATTTTATTACATACATATTCGCAAATATAAATGGATATGGATATGCACATTGTACATAAATCCATCTGCATTGCGATTTAGCAAAAACATTTGACGAAGACATAAAGTCTACCATCATTCTAACATGTGTTAGACATTTGCACGAAGTAAATGTCTTTTAGTGTCATCAATGGGATAGTCTGCCAATTTTTTGCGATATGTATGTATTAACACATGTGTGTTTTGTCGTGTTATTATAAACTATAAAGCAACAGCAATGTGATGAATTAGTACAGAAGCGCCATGCAGTTAAAAAGGATTGATTGTGTAAGTTGATTTTGCTGATGGGTCCGAGGGATCCAAGTGTAGTTACCATACCATAGCATGCTCCATGGTACATACGATTATCTATAACTTCTTTGTAGGTAATTAATTCCAGCAGCGAATAAGATAATCTCCTTTTTGAAAATCTAAGTTTTATTAGATTATGTCTATAAGCAGTGTTGCCAATTTAGCCGATTCCGTTTTTTTTTACTTTGAAACTAGAATCAATTTTTCAATATTCACAAACAGATTGTACAAGGGTGGTCTCAACATTATGCATTATTACAAAGACCGAAAAAGCTAGAGTACCATTAGGGAAACAGCATCGAAACTTTTAGCGCGATTCATAAATATGGATAATATCGCCGGAACTTTGTAGTGTTCAACACTAACGTTGTGTAAGTAGTTTGCCCAGTAAACTACAAAAATTAAATTTAAGTGTGTATATATTTCGGGGGCAACTTACCCCCTTCTTCAGCACAAAAGCTAAGTGCCGAAGAAGGTAAGTTGCCCCCGAAATGTTTACTCACTTAAATCTTATTTTTGTAGTCTACTGGACAAGCTACTTGTACAACGTCTGACGTCTGACATTATATTTTGTTTCTGCGTTTGTAGCAACAAATTTATCAAAAAGCTCAAATTTTGGAACATCAATTTCGTATCTTTGGAGCATAAATTTCGTAATTGCGGAACATTAACAAAGGAACATCAATTTCGTAACTATGGAAATATAAAATAAAATTTGGAGGGCTCAAATTCGAAAATGAATAACAAGCTTGACACACATATTTTCGAATGACGAAAATTTATCATCATTAGCAGGAGTTCCAAATTACGCATTTGGACCATAATTTGCTCAATAATGACTGGGGACGCCATCTGTTGTAAAATTGAAAAACAAGAATGTTTACAAAAATATTCAATCTGTTATCAATCTTTACACATTTCTATTCAAATTCTTTAAGAAAAATGTGTCCTCAAATTTGAACTGAATATTCATCAAAATATCGCAATTGTGAGGGATATTTTCACCATTTTCACCGTCAAAAGTAAATGACGAATTCTAATGAGGAAAGCATTTGTGTCACTCCAATTTCGAACCTTCATCATCATGATGGATTATCGTCATGATGATATGGATATGTGTCTTGGGCCTAAAATGGTTAAATTTTAATCAAAATATATTGTTCAGGTGCGATTATGGTATAATCCATACATAAATGCGGTTGTCCTTGCCCATAGTTACGCATTGGACGTTCCTTTTACGAATTTTATGTTCCACAATTTCGAACCTAATGTCGTTGTGGACTTGACTGAGAAATTGTACCTGTATGTATACAACAATTTTGACTAGTTGAGCTATCTAACTCCGAACAAAGTAAATTTTGACTTTAATGCCAGCGATTGGAGCATATACACTGGTCGGCATATGTTTTTTGACATTTGGTATTCTCGAGCCCAGACACTGATTTTGTTTAACTAGAGCGGATAACGGTAAATTTCTTGTAAGCAAAATCAAAGTACATAATATCAACAGCAATAAATACGCTAAATATTTTTCCTGTCCGTTTTCACATTTTCTTGCTATAAAGAAGAGAACTGATAGGTGCGTAGTTCTGGTGCGACATAAGTATTTTGACAATATTTTAATCTTTTGTTGTACACCAATTTCTCTAGAAAAAAAAATGACAAACATAATTTTATTAATGTTTTGTGTTCATATTTTGAATTCCAAGTAGAAAATGTGTCCAGATGCTTGAAACATTAGAGAAAAATTGGAGATATCCGAAGTTTGGTTTAAAGCCTCCGTGGAGGCAAACTTCAACCCTGGTCTAAAGTTTGGAGACTAAAAAAGGCAAATTGCATGCATACGCAGATAAAGTGAAACCAAAGAAAAATTAAAAAAAACATCAAAAGCAAACCTCTTTTACTTAGGAAAAATTTCAAGCCACTGCAACTTTCGGAAAAAGTTTTTTTCAGCTAATATTCGTTATTTTATTACATTTGTACAAAAAAAAATCAGTATTTAAAGAAAATGTTCGTTTTATGTCGAAAAACGGATACCTATAGTAATCAAAATGAGGCTCTCTCATGATGCAGGGATATATTGCTTACAATGGCCTAGGCTGCTTAAGTTCAAATCACTGTTTCCATGACCAAAGCTTCTTTTGGTCGTCGTTGAATCGTCGGAAGTCATAATCGATCTTTCGGGGAGCAATTTGATATAAATTTCACTTCTTTCTTAGAGTTCGTCATTGTGGCTCACTCATCACTCGGGGCTGACATTCGCTTTCTTTCAGACAGCGCTAAGATTTGTTTTTTTTTTAAATTTAAAACATTTTTGTGTTTGATAATAAACAGTTTACCGTATGAAATAAAATTAAATAGTAGCGTATTCAATGTGTAAACCAGGACTAAGGCTTGCCTCTATCGACGCTCAAACCAATCTTCAAAATTCTAATTTTTGTTTATGTTTCGAGCCACTGGTTATATTTTTTACTTGAAATTTAAAATGGGGTACTCAAAAATTAGTAAGAATATGTTTTGTGCGTTACTTTTTGCGAAAAAAATGGATGCAATCAAAGAGTTAAATATTGTCAAAATACTTATGCCGCACCAGAATTATGCCTAAATCTTTTCTCTTTTCTATAGCATGAGAATCCGAAAGAAGACAGGAAAAATATTGAGCTTATTTATTGCTGTCGATATGTACTTTAACTTCGATAAAAGAAATTTACCGTTATTCGCTTTAGTTAAACAAAACCAGTGTCAGGGCTCGAGAGTATTAGAAGTCAAAATACATATGCCGACTAGTGTATGTAATAAAACTAAGAAATCTGCCTAAAGCGGGGTACGGCGTACGGGTACGGGTAGTACTCCAGAAAAGAAATAAAATTATTAAAATCAGTTTTTAAATATATTTTTTCGTAATGTGATTGTTTTGTATGATTTAGCCAGTTTTTTGGCCGTTTTTCTCGTTGAAATTTACTTAGCCGGATATTTAGCCGTTTTTGAAAAAAATATAGCCGGTTTTCCGGCTAAATTTAGCCGTTTTCTAAATTTCCAGTTGGCAACACTGTCTATAAGTACTTTTCTTTGGTTATTCCGTGTACGTTTGGGTAACTAAACTTCATATAAAAAAATACCGAGCTGACCCACCTGTCATATTTTTTATATGAAGTCTCGTTACCCAAACCTACACGGGATAACCAACAAAAACACACTTAATACCTACACATTTTCATTGTTTGATAAGTGATCTTCAGGACAATTCATGAATCTCCTCAGCAGTGCCAAGTCTGATTTATCTGCGAAAGAGTTTGTTTATGGCTGATTTTTTTTTTGCCTCAAATTTATATTAAAATGTAAGCTCTAATCCTGTTTCTATGTAATTTAAGAATATAGATATTTTTTTCTAAAAATCATAAATATTTTTATCGCTAAATTAAACCACCAATTTGAAAGGTAAGTTACATGTTAATGTACATTGTATTATCTTAATATACTATTAATTTAGAAGGAATTACTTATTCTGAATAAAATTAAAAATATAGTGGCATAGTCAGATTCCGATCTCTTGACACACCACTACCAACCAGTTTTATCAGTATAATATATCAATTGAGGAATTCCATTCCGATATTATCAATTCGATAATATCGATTTATTGTTTACAACGTTCCGTTTTAAGTACCATACCTATCATCACACAATCACATAATTATGGCGTTGTACTCTGTGCGGTACTACTAGCTCAAAATCTTTTTGGCGGTGACATCACCAAAAATATTACTAATTAATGTCCCAAAACTAATTGTTGTTTATTGTTTAATATTTTAATGTGCCATTGGTCTGCGTTTTAATGATATGTGTTTTTTTTTCGGCGTATCCATGTTGGCTGGCATCTACAAGCGACGACGACGATACTAACCGACCAAGCCATCAGCACAATGAATATTCAAACGGTCTTCAAACCAATTTGTTATCGTCGTTGATGTTTTTATTTTATTTCAATGTTGTTTTTTTTGCTTCATCTTTTGGTTTTTGCTTTGCTACAAATAAGTTTGTCGCTGTGGACATACATATTGATACGTTTGTGTAGAACAAAAATGTCCAGGCAAATTATTTTTTTGGCTGCTAAAGGCCATATGGGAGGAAAGCCAATCAAGAGTCATATTATGAGAACTAGGACTATAGAAATCTGGCATTTGAATAATTCCGATGCAGACGAGATGTTCACATTCCAAGTCAAATTTAGACTTTTGTTTAGGCAAATAAGTTTACCAATTTCTATTTATATGTACTACCATTACTTATACATACGAAAGGACCAAAGTTTGAATTTAATTTCAAGAAGTTTTCTCCTTTTGAGAAATTTGTGAATTTTGCAAATGAGAAAAGAATTTCCTGATTTTGGATAGTGTTATATGACCGAAATCCCGGGTCGAAAAGTACAACATTGTAGCACCTTGTACTATATGCTAAGACTAAGTCTTCTTGGTGGCGTGGTCCGACATGCCTAGATAGCATTGAATAATTGTTTACACAAGTGGCTGATACTGTTTAAGTGCTTGGCCAGTACCAATGTGTTTTGTTTAGGTTCTAATAAAAATGCATCGGTACGCAATTATTTTATTGCCTGACGGATACGCAATATTTTAATGGTCTGATTGCGTATCGATATCGAGTAAGATTTAATGATGACTAAGTGAAGAGCCCTTTTGTAAACAATTGACCAAAATCAACTAGGCATGGGTGATTTAAAAAAGTAAAAAGGCAGACTAGACTTGGTCGGACAACGGGCGCGTCACCAAGTTGACGCTCTTATAGCTTAGCATCAAAATTGATCCTAATAATTCAGGTGTGGGGTTTAATCCCAAATCCCGTGTGTTGTGTTAATCCATTTCACCATGATAGAAAAATATATCGCGAAAGTTAGTTTGTGATTGTGATGTGCACCGATTGAAATTTGATGAATGGAGGATTGTGAAGTTGTGTGTTTCACGAAGGAAGTGGATTGAAGCGGATAGGAAAATGGCATTTCCATTTGGTACGACATGATCCAAAGGATGAGTGAGTGACCTACAGGAAAAAAAGACGGCTGATCTTTTGTAAGTATGCACTCAACAAAATGCAAGTGGAGAAATGCATGGTGAGTAAAATGGCATACATTCTTTGTGGCTCGATCCGAATCCATAGGAAGAATGGAACAACTGTGAATTGAGGTATTGGGATGTCCAGTAAATTGAGGATTCCCATATTTGCGGGTTTGTGATCCTGAAAATGTTGTCTACTGTCCCAGAATTTTAAAATGTTGTTTTGATGTGTGAATTCTAAAAGGTGCTGTTGATACGGTGGTGTCGCCAGAATGATTTTGAGTGTGAGGCCAGAAGGAAAATAAAATAACAACGAGGTGTCTCGCACTTGTGTATGCACTATTATTTTTGAGATTTAAAAATACATATATGTAAATGAGTGTTGGGAGTAAGCAAATGAGCAAAGTAGTGGTTCAATTACCTATTGATTATTGTTGTTATTTGATTTTGAACGTTAAGGGTTCAGTCATACAGAAAAATCATGATAACGAGGATTACTATGATGAATTCGAAATTGAGGTGACACATATGTTTTCGTCGTTGAAGTTCTTCATTTACTTTTGGCGTTTGTGTAAGAGGTGAAAGTGAAATATTTTCAAGAAAATGTCGATAAATTTAAAAACACATTTGTCTTCAAGAATTTAAAAAGACAGGAGTGAAGGTTGATGACAAATTAAAATTTTCTATAAAACGTCATCTTCTTTCATATCAGAGGGTGTCTCCGGACATTATTGAGTGAATGCTGTTTCAAATGCGTAATTTGGCAAATGTGCTAATGATGGTTATCATTTATGTAATGATGAAGCATTTTCGTCATTCGAGAATCGGTGTGTCAAGCCCATTATTTTTGCAGTTAGAGTAATGTGCTTGTTAGTCCACTCAGCGTATTTGTTTCTTAATTTTTTTTTACCAGTGTCTGCGCGGTTTAGCGGTAATGATTTGATTCAGATGCTGAAGTAGATTTTATTATGATTTTTGAACGGCTACTCATTGCAGGCCTGAAATCGAGCAGCAAATTCATGCTGTATTTGTCGTAAATATTAGAGTAAACCCTTGCGCGATCTGATCGTGAAGTTTGACGACGGAGTTGATTTTGAAATATCGAAAAAGGTGTGGTTGAAAGTGTTACTGTATTTGTTGTTGATAGTGGTTCAAATCTATTTTTAAGCTTTACTTACAGAATTCTGAAAATTTGCCTGTTGAATATTTATGTTTTCAAAGATATTGCTGTGATAACAGATGAGATGTTTCAGTTGATTTGGTTGAAATCATTGATGTTGCATTTCACGTTTGCTGTATTAATTGTGATTATCGGCATAATTGTTGCTGCTGTAGTTGGCATGGTTTTTGTTGCTATTGTCGCAAATTTTGTTTTAAGGT
Source organism: Microchrysa polita (assembly GCA_949715475.1). Classification (NCBI taxonomy): domain Eukaryota; kingdom Metazoa; phylum Arthropoda; class Insecta; order Diptera; family Stratiomyidae; genus Microchrysa; species Microchrysa polita. The sequence continues at coordinate 6,235,726 of OX454419.1, read as the reverse complement.
TAAATATGTATGTATTTCCTGACAAGAAAATGTTGGTGCAAAAAAAAAACTTGTCAGTTTTGGTATTCAATGCTTGGTTGTTAAATCGCAGTTGCAGTTAACTGCTTGTTGTCGATCTGATCGGGAGACTTGGAATTCGCTGTAGCAACAGATTGCAGTGAATATTACTGAGAAGGAAAGTATGTATTCTGATGCTTATGGTCATGTTAAACATCGATCGACAAGTTTGGACAGTGCTGAAAAGGCTCATACTATATGTTGTGGATGCCTTAATATTTGTAGGAGTAGAAGACTCCATTATGGTTGTTAAAATGTTGAAATTGTTAAAAAAAATCAAACAGAAGGAGAAGGTAGACTACTTTAAGTTGTCTACAGGTTGTGAAAGCGTTTCTGCTCTGCCGTTGTTTTGCGAGATCTAGGAGGATTTCTTGACGCAAAATGTCCGACTTTCTTATTTTCTATGCGCATTATGACATAGTTAATTTCATGACACCAATTGAGTAATTTTTGAAGTAGTTCATTAACATAAACAAATTAAATCATTGATGTGAGAATCAATGGTACGTGTTGGTTGGTACCAAACCGTTTGATTCTTTTGAGTTCAAAATGCTGTGCAAGGTTTCCTCAGTATTATGATATGGCATGAAGATTGTTTATTCACGTTTTATAAATGAATTTCTTGTTGACTTCTTACAATAATAATGAATTGATATGAATTCGATAGTATAAACTTCAATAAAGTGAAGTGCTGAAGTCGTAGTTATGCGATTGATAAAAATAATTATTGTTAAATATATCAATTTTGGTGAAAGAAGTTTTATGGTTGTTGGCTTAATATGACGTGAAGCATCTTTCGGATTACCAAACTGAGTAATTGCGAAAAGGAAGAGTTGGATAGCTTCTTGGAAATAGAAAATCTTCTGATTCAAGATTTTTGGACTTAATACAAGTCGGAGATGATACACTTATTGTGTGCTTTAGAATTTCCATATATATAAAGGAAGGTATTGAACGTTTAAACCTGAGTATAGTGAATATTTATTCATGCGAAGTGGTATGGATAAACGTTAGTGTGCTGCAAGCATGTTCTTAAAAACACAGAATTGGAAAAGGCTTGATGTGGTGCTGAGGGCACATTTCTTTTCAAATTGGAGAAACATTACAGATAAGTCTACATGCTTGATAAGGATTGCAGTTAGAGATGCTGTATATCGCGGTGAAGAGAATGGTATAGTTTAAGCATAGCTTAAATAAGGGTAATGAGTACCTGTTTGAATTAAAAAAAAAATGTGCAATGGATGAGTAGAAATTTTGAAAAAAAAAAAAGGGTTGATTATCAAGTTGACATTCACTAGTTAAGAAGAGCTGTAGTTAGCAGTTGAAGTCCGGGAGCAGGATTGGCTCGTAACTGGACGAGAGGAGCGGCAACTCGTGTTTGAAATGTAATAAGATGGTCCGGGAGCAGGTTTGGCTCGTAACTGGACGAGGTGAGCGGCAGGCTCGTAATTGAAGTGTAATGTGATGATCCGGGAGCACGATTGGCTCGTAACTGGAAGAGGTGAGCGGAAGGCTCATGATTGGAGTGTAAAGAGATAGTCCAGGAGCAGGAAAGGCTCGGAACTGGACGTGTTGGGCGCTATGCTCAAAAGTGTTGACTGGATGGTCCAGGAACAGGTGAAGCTCGGAACTGGACGCGTTGAGCGCTATGCTCGAAAGTGTTGACTGAATGGTCCAGGAGCAGGTGTGGCTCGGAACTGGATGTGTCGGGCGTTATGCTCGGAATTGTTGGATTGTGGTTCAGGAGCAGGAGAGGCTCGGAACTGGACATGTTGAGCGTTGCGCTCGAAATGGGTTGTGGTCCACGAGTTGGCGAGACTCGGAGCTGGACGTGTTGAGCGTTATGCTCGGAATTGTTGCATAGTGGTCCAGGAGTTGGCGAGACTCGGAGCTGGACGTGTTGAGCGTTATGCTCGGAATTGTTGAATAGTGGTCCAGGAGTTGGCGAGACTCGGAACTGGACGTGTTGAGCGTTAGGCTCGGAATCGTTGACTACTTAGTCCAGGAGCAGGTGTGGCTCGGAACTGGACATGTTGTTGGATCCAGGAGCAGGTGAGGCTCGGAACTGGATATTAAGCGAAACGCTCAGAATTTTTGATTAGTTGTGTCCAGGAGATGTTAGGTACGAGACCGAACGATTCGTTTCTCAGAAGGGAGTAGTTTGTAACTGGATGAAGCGATGATTGCGCTGTGAATTGATGGTTGATGTTCAAGGGCAAATGTTGCACATAACTCGATAAGAAATGATATGCAAGCAATTGTATGATTTGAATTGATTTTAGGCTGCCAACTGAATGAAGTTGATATACAGGAAGCAGATGAGTCTCGCTACTGTATATGGTATTCAGTGTTGTCTGTGTCATTCACTGAGGACAGTGAAATCGTAGGTTGGCCGAATGTTATATGACCGAAATCCCGGGTCGAAAAGTATAACATTGTAGCACCTTGTACTATATGCTAAGACTAAGTCTTCTTGGTGGCGTGGTCCGACATGCCTAGATAGCATTGAATAATTGTTTACACAAGTGGCTGATACTGTTTAAGTGCTTGGCCAGTACCAATGTGTTTTGTTTAGGTTCTAATAAAAATGCATCGGTACGCAATTATTTTATTGCCTGACGGATACGCAATATTTTAATGGTCTGATTGCGTATCGATATCGAGTAAGATTTAATGATGACTAAGTGAAGAGCCCTTTTGTAAACAATTGACCAAAATCAACTAGGCATGGGTGATTTAAAAAAGTAAAAAGGCAGACTAGACTTGGTCGGACAACGGGCGCGTCACCAAGTTGACGCTCTTATAGCTTAGCATCAAAATTGATCCTAATAATAGCTCAATTTTTTCAGTTTTGTTGACCCAACTTTCTGTTGATCGCTTAAGGCGGGATAGACCCTCTAGCATCGCCCGCTCTTAGCACTTATGCCGCCCGGGGACAAAGGACAGCCCTTTAGGTGCTGGCGAAGATGCATTTTTGTAAAGACAGTACCTAAATGCATGCTCTCAGTGGTATTTGAACCAATGCCGCAGTAAGGAAAATTAAAGCTTAGTATTGAATTTTCCTATAAAAATAACTCCTCCTATCGTAAAAAATCATATATACATATGGCACACGCCCGAAGTCTGGGGCTTTAAAACCGACCCGACGGCGACGTAAGAAATTAAAAAATCGAGATATAATATTTCTATTCTGACTATGACAGTGTTTATAGTGTAGCCAGTGGCGCAACCAGGATCTGGTCCTGGAGGGGGCTAACGCCATACATATTAATGGGCATTTGAGTTTGCCTCCGAAAGTTGGGAGATTTTGTTATTTTCCTGTAAAACGCTGATGTTTAAAGCCTCCATTGCAGCCTGAGTTTTTCGATTTAATTTTATGACAACGCAAGTATAACGAAAACCCAATAGATCGTGAACCGAAACATACGGACAACTACATTTGATCGAATAAGACTTTCCTATAGATGATAATGTGGTGTCCCTGATAATAACGGAATTTGAGGCCCTAGTAAATATTAAAACAAAAAGCGCGGATGCGAATAGGAAGTACGCCAGTCACTATATGCTACAAACGATTCTATAACAGAAAGGATAGAATTCGCCGCATGGATTTATTATTTGGCTTTGCGGATTTTGGTCGTTATCACCCGTTCAGGAGTCTAAATATAGAGGTAGGGTCATCGCAAGACATTTTACGAATAAGGTGGAGATGTGCAGCTGGGCAAAAAAATGGCCCTTCGAAATTAGAGCATAATTTATGATAGCCCGCGTTACTTTTTCTTCCTTGCCTCGTTCTTTATACCGCTCCATAGTTTCGCGTTGCTCGACCTGCGGTGTAGGCACATCGCCCGTTTCGGCGGTAATAGCCTGCGTGACTGCACGTGGATAATAGGAATTAAGGCAAGAGCAAAGATCGGACTGAAGTTGGGCTAATCTCGTTCAACAGCTCCACAAACAGGACCCTCTCGATAAGAACCGATAGATTTTGGATGTGAACTAATACGATGGCCGCTCCGTATGTTACGATATAACATCCAAAAATAGAACAAAAATCTAATCAGAACAGCCCATTTGTATTTTATTATTTTTGCACAAAGATTTTTCTAAAATTCTAGGAAGGATGGTGCAACTTGTTCAGACAATCGAGACTGGTGCATAAATTATTCTCCTAAAGAACAATAATTCACATTTTATAAAAACTGCAACAAAGTGCATAGTTTCATATTTCATTTTGATTTTTTTCATTTCCCAATTGTTTGGGTCTGGGAGGGGCCTTAGCCCCCTTAGCCCCTCCCGTGGTTGCGCCACTGAGTGTAGCTGCATTTTGTTAGAAATTTGTCTTCTCAATGCTAGATAAATCGATTCATTTAAAACCAACTGAGGATTGCCTCATTGTCCGCGAAGAGATGGGTGAATTGAAATTAAATGGCTGCAAAAGATAAAAAAAATGCTGCCTTGGGGCATGAATTTCTCAAAAAAAAAAAACAAAAAGTACGCTTTTATGTGCTAAGTACTTATGCGACTCCCTATTTCTTGTTTCATATGAATGAGTTGAGTTGAATATTTATTTAATGGGCGTCATATCTTGTAATCTAATTGCAATAATAATAACGTATGCTTTATTAATTAAGGTTGTCCTCCCATTTAGCAAAAATTAGGGATCAAGTAAACACATATCCAATCAAAATCCTTAATTCTGGTTAAACTAAGATTGAATAAATTTTTCAATAGGCGGATAATGCTGCAATGAATCTCTTTTAAAGAAGAATTTAAAACACATAATTCAACAAATTGCCCCACATTGCTTTTCGGAAGTGAAGCGCATCCTACACCTAGAATTTAGGCAAATTTGACTAAGCATCTTAAAATTCGAAATACAGCACCCCGTATCAATTGTGCTTCTTGTAGATATATTTTAGTATTGGCCTTAATAAACTCGTTTCATTCTGGAGCGCATTTAACACAAAAAGTGACTGATAAAAAATGTACTCGTCGAGTCCTTTGATATCAGTACCCATATGTCCATCTCCGACAAACAAAAATAAACAAGTCTCGACTCTATTCTATTGAAAACGAATGCATCCGAAAAAATTTGAAAAACGGTGTTTAAATTATTTTTTTAACTCAAATATACCCTTCCATCCAATTTGATTGGTTCACTTGAAAAATTGCTGTATGTCGGAAAGTAATAAACCGTTATTATTCTTAATTTTTCTTCAAAATTTGTGAAAATATTTCCAGTAGCCCGTTTGTTTCTTAAGGCTTGTTCAGACTATATGGCAAGCTACCATATATTTACTGCCATATGATTGCCATACCCATGTGAACACTCTCCATATGCTCTGTCATACGAAAAAAAATTCGTATGGTAACTGTATACCATATCGTGCCATGTAGATGTTACCATACAGTGTGAACACCTGTTGCCAGATATCTGGCACCACTCTGCCATATGATTTGATATGATAAGCATGTCCATCATATGAAAAGCATCTGGCACTTGTTTTTCGTGGGTTTATCACATTGTGCTCGGAATTTACAGTACTTTATGCCAATTTATTAATTTTCGTTGTTCAGTAAATCAGTTCTGATTTGACTGTAAAATCGCAGTTCACTAAATTGTGGTTATATACTACACCCAGAAGAATTCGTATATATTATAATAAAATAATGTGTGGGAATATACATTGCATACGTGACTGAGTGATTTCGTTCGTATTTGTATACACTTAATCTCTACTATGCATTGCACGCAAAATGGCTGACGAAGGGTAAGTTCACTCTTTCAAATTTCAATTTTTATACCCGTCAATATGTGAAATGGTATATTAACTTCATGATGTTTGCAACGCACAGAACGAAGCATTTCCCACTATATAAAATATATATATTATAGATCAGTGTGACGAGAGAAATCGATTGAGCGATGTCCGTCTGTCTGTCCGTCTGTTGCAACGCAAACTAGTTCCTCAGTTTTGAAGCTATCGGGCTGTATATAAGTTTATTTTGAGTGTACGCTGTTTATATGTCGGAACGAATGGAATCGGGCCATGGGATATGACCCCATACAAACCAAACCCTTGAGAATTAGGTTGTTCTAAGAAAAGCTTTTCTCTTTATGTACCAATCTCAACCAAACTTCACCCAAATGTGTTCCTAGTAAAGTGTCAAAACATATTTAGGAACGGATGGAATCGGAACATTACCTCATAGGGCTGCCATACAAACCAACCTCCGAAAATTAAGTTCTGCTAAGAAAAACTTTTTCTTTTGAATCCGACTTTAACCAAACTTGACCCAAATGTGTTCCTAGTAAAGCCTTAAAACATATCTAGGAATGGATGGAAACGGAACATCATGTATAAGGCTGTCATACAAACTAACCCCCAAATATATGGTTCATGTAAGAGGAAATTTTTTTCTTTTTGAATCTTAACCAAAATTCATCCAATTCATCCTGGATTAGCCTCAACACATCTAGGAACAGATGGAATCGAAACACGTCATAGGGCTGCGGTAGAAATTGTTAACACAAAAGAAGCTTAAGTTTCATTCAAATGTGACGGGTATTCAAATTTCGGCCGCGCCCGAAATTAGCCTCTGTCTCGTTCTAAGCTAATTTTACAATATATTTAGATTGCAAGCGTTGAAAGGTGGTCGAAAACGGAGAAAAGTGGAGAAAGAATGAGATTTATTTATTTATTTGTTTATTTAATACTAATTGTTACAAAACGGTAATAAATTCCCAAAACATGTAATGTCAAGAATTCATCAGGGACTAACAAACTTATAAAAATAAAGATAAAAAAAAAACACAAAGAAAAGAAAAAAAAATATTTAAATAAAAAATAAGTTTAAACTACAATTCCAAATGTTAAAATAAAAAAAAAAACAATTAAAATTCAAAAAGTTAAATGAAAAATAATTAAAGTTTTTGTAGCAAGGTGTTTTTTAAAGTATAAAAAGAAATACGATACTTCGATACGAATCTACTGATTCACTCTGTTGAAGAAGGCCACATCTTTGGGATCCATCAAGCGAATATTATAAGAATACTCGGAAACGAGAGTCGACATTTGAAGATATTGGCATCAATTTAAACAGATCGGCTGCCGACTGCAAAGCCAAATGGGATAACCTTCGAGTTCAATTCAGAACTTATTCTGCGAAACAGAAATCCCATAAAAGCGGTCAAGGCACATCAGAAAGTTAAATTCCTCGGTGTAGTTTACAAACCATCTCAACTCAAACAATAAGTAGTGAGTGTACTTTTTTTTTCTGCGTCTTTCTTCTTTTCTTTCTTAATTTTAACATCACTACAACGGCAATGACTGCTTGCATCGACATCTTAGAAGTGACCAACTTTTGCCGTTCGTATGGCACAATACAAAAAGTTCCATATAGTGTGAACGCCCGCCATATTTAAAAAAATTAAAATGTTACATTTGCAATTGGTAACGAAGCTGACATACCAAAAACTGCGCTATATGTGGCAGTCAGTGTGAACACCCTGCCATACGTATGGCAGCAAATATATGGTAGGTTGCCATATAGTCTGAACAAGCCTTTAGCATCAAGTCTCAAAATCGCAGTCCCGTTAGGATTTTCTTACAAGAATTCTTAGAAACAGTACAAAGGTGAATGTCACTTGAATAGTTCCAAAAGACATAACATACAAAATAACGGTATAAAAAATAATTTAAAACTGTTGTCTAACGGTATAGATATACCTTGTCAAATCTTTGATGATATATTTAGATCTGGGGAGTATGACGAGACGACCACTCTATAACTTGATGGATTGGTCTCGAAGCGAATCTTTTATTAGCCTTGCATTATTAATGGGGCATTAGCTTGTTCAAATCTTAAAGGAGTTGCATGGAAAATTTCGGTAATCTTAGGCATTACATAAGACAGAATATTATTGTAAGCCTAGGCGTTCTGAATTCATTTTCATTGCCACTTACTCTTGAGTAATGTTAACCCCTTGTGGGGCATAGGGCATCAACTACGCCTACTTTCCACCTCGTTCTGTTCTGTGCCATCGTCTTTAGGTCTGACCACTGTTTGTTTAGTGAAGCAGCCTCGCTATTAACCGATCTTCTCCACGTGTTTCATGGTCGTCCAACACGGCGTCTAGCACTGGCTCCCTGGGGGTTCCAATCTAGGGCCTGCTTTGAAATATTGGTTGGCCCTCTTCGGAGAGTATGACATATCCATTGTGTCGGCGATAGTTCCGAAAGTACGTATCGATTTTGACTATCTACCGGCGAACACTCAAATCTTAAACAGCGACGCCATGATAAACACTTGTCGATCGACGAAGACTCGTATCGGCCTCAGTCGTGGAGAGAAGCCGTAGGAAACTACATGGAAATACATCAAGTAAACGAAGTAACCTTTATAATTTGTAAACTTTCATTCTTATATTTCTTTTCGTTCAACAGAAAATAAATTGTATTCAAACTACAAAATCTATTCATTTTTTTGGAAACCTAATTCGCTCCACGACACATTGCCACTATAGCCTTTTGACAGAAGTGCCTATCCAATCCAGGCCTGTGATACTCGGGAGATCATCATTGGAAATAATGTCCGGCCAGCGGATTTGTAGGATGCGCCGTAGGCACTGGTTTACGAAAGTTTGCAGCTTAGTTGTTATCTCGTTATTCACCTTCCAAGTTGAACAACCATAAAGAAGCACAGATATTACTATAGAATTGAAGATTCGGATTTTGGTGTGCCAGGAAATGTTGTTATTTTGCCAGAAAGGAGTCAAAGTGAAGAAGGCTGCCCTAGCCTTATTGATACGCGATTGTACATCAGCGTCCGCGCCGCCATCTGCTGTGACTATGCTTCCGAGGTAGCAGAATTCGTCAACTTTTTCGACCGCCTGGCCCGAAACACAAATTTCGCTTTGTACCCCAGGATGGGAGCTCAAGTACTTGGTCTTGGCAGCGTTTATCTTGAGGCTAGCATTACGACTTTCGCAATGCAGAGCATCGGCTATTTGAGCTACATCCTCCTTTTTATTTGAAAGCAGACAAATATCGCCAGCATAGTCCAGGTGTTGCAGGTAATCAAACATTTTCCATCTGATACCTTTCCTCCGGTTTTGAAGCGCGCTCACTAGTACATCGTTAATGGCTATGAGGAAAAGAATAGGTGATAAAATGAAACCTTTTCTCACTCCACTGTGCACCTCAAAAGGATCTGAAAGCTTACCCTTGGGCAAAACGTAACATTGGGCTCCCTGATAAGATTCCTTAATGATGGAAATTATTTTATCTGGTATGCCCCTCCTACGAAGAGCTCTCCAAATATACTCCCGATCAACACTATTGAGTAATGCTTCAAAAGAATTATTTTCTCGTTACTCCAATCGTTGTACATGCCACGTCCATTGCAAACGTTGAAGCTTCACGATTTTCGTTACTTCCAGCTCATCGTACAATTGATACAACTCATGGTCGTACCGGATAAGCCATTGATCTCGCTCGCGCACGGCCCCGAAAATTCGCCGAAAGACCTTTCGTTCAAATCGGTCTAGAAAAATTTCGGAGGCTTGGGTGAGGGTCCATGTTTCGCAGCCATAACATAGCACGGGTCGGATGATCGTTTTGTACACGCGAAGCTTCGTGTTCGTGTTCCTGTGCGCAAGTTTCGAATTTATTATAGGGAGAACCGAGAAATAGGTCTTATTGGCTAGTTGTATCCGTCGCTTAATTTCGTCGGTTTCGTTGGCGTCCTTTGATAAGTTACAACCCAGATAGTTGAAGTTGTCTACAAACTCGATATTAAGGTCCCCCACTGTGATGCTTGAATTTGCTGGTGTCCTTGTTTTCGATTGCATCATGGCCTTTGTTTTGCTTTCGTTGATATGTAGTCAAACTTCCTTTGCGGCGTTATTGAGGTTATGCAGAAGGCTTTCTGCATCACCCAATCTTCAAGACATGATGTTGATGTCGTCGGCGTACGCTACTAGTTGAGTCGACTTGATGAGTAGCGTTCCGCTGCTGTTCATATTCATGGCTCGAATTATATACTCCAAAGCAAGGTTGAATAACGTCGGCGCCAGCCCATCGCCCCGCTTGAGTCCAGTACGATTCGTTTTACATTCCTCACTGCAAAAAAATAGGAATTTTTAAATACATTTTTAACCTCAGTATAAACAATCATAATCTCGATAAAATTACGATTATGGTTATGGCACTCATAAAAGTCCAGACCACTTGGTAAACGTTTGCAGAAATGCTTAGTTGTATCAACAAATATTGCGAGTATAATCTGCAAACAGCAAACACCCATTGACTATTGATTATTGTATTTATTATTTTTTCGCATTTCAATTAGCACACGCTCACGCACAAATATAATCAAATCATCTGGAACAGCCTGTTCTTAGTGTTTCATTCTAGGAAAGCTTATAGAAAATTATGAATGAAATTCAAAGAAAGATAGGTTCGATCGCAAGCTTACACATTTATGGGCAGCGGAGTTAGCAGTTAGTATAGGTATAATCTACAATTTTAATTGCACTGACTAAACATAATAAATACACGTAGGCTTAGTAAAAGCCACAAAGTGTGGGCGTATTCATAACATATTGGCATGAATATTTAGTTGAGGGTGACTTTCATTGGGATTGAGAGAAGGGTGGAAAAATTGGGAGTGGAGATGCGGTATGTGTTAAAATGTCAGAGCCTACATAAACTAAAAATAATAATTCTACTCAAAACAACGTCATTCACGATTACGTCAAACTACATTTATGTACATTGATGAATCATTGAAAATGTTTACAAATATGATTTCATTACCATTTCATTTAATGTTTACAAATAAATTTAAATTTAAAACAATTACATACCACAATAGCTTCTGTGTGCGGCGAACAATCACCTGTTTATGAGATCAATATACTCAGCGCCCGCTCTAAGGGGGGGCAAGCCGGGCGGTCGCCCGGGGCGCCAAATTTTAGGGGCGGCTTTTTGGCTAGCACTCGAATAAAAAAAATGTAAAAAACCCGAATGGAAAAAAAGCATAGCAACTGCAGCGAAATAAAATGTCACAAGGCGTGAAACAAACGGATACCAACAAAAAGTATTTGACTACCGTTGTGTAATTTTTTTAGAAACAGTGGGAAATTTATTAAAAAATGCCTTGAAGATTTTTTTTTCCTACGCCCAATTGAAATTGTGTTTCCTATTATTTTCACAATTTTGTGCTTGCACGATCCCTTATTCTTGCAAAAAGGTAGGTAGGTAAATTTTCAAATAGAGGACGAAGTTATAGCACGTTATTATTATTGCATTTATGTGAATATGTTTATGTTACTGAATAAAGATTGAATTTCCAGATAAATCGCAACACTCAAAACACCATTTAAAAGAAAACTCTCCTGTGAGAAATTTGTTCGTGATCGTTCGGTCTTAGAGAAACAAGCTTTTGAAACTCGGGGCAAATCAAGAGGAGCCACAGTACCTCACACTGTCAGAGTCGCAATAAGCCAAATCCTGATATTTAGGATGTCCGAAAACAAATTAGGGAGGACTGCCCTAATTTATTTTCGGACATGTTAAGATCGGGATTAGGTTTGGCTCCCTCGATTTAAGCATACCACTTTTTGATTCCCTAAGAATTTCCTAAATGACGCATTCATTTGTTCAACGTGCGTGGTTGAACACACTAAAAAAATCCAAGCGCTAAGAGTTAGAGTAGGTACTAACATCATCATTTCACGTGAAATCAGTACAAATGTTTTTGACGCCTATTGTCAAAATTTTGATGATTGTGAAATTCAATTCACATGGTGATACTCAAAAGTCTCCACATTGAAGTTGAAGGCGAATTTCCACGCCACATTTTTCGCGGAAGACCTAAATGCATGTTACTCAGAATCCATACGAGTAGTTACATGCCTTAACGACTAATTGAAGTTTATCTTTATTTTCGTAAATGTGTTGAGTGTTTTAGTGGAAAACATTTCTCGCATTTATTTTCGATTTCTTAATGGGTTCGGTCGGTTCAAATGCCACCAGGTTCCCGTGGGACATGTCTATATTTTTTCGACTGCGGCGAAAACTAATTTGCTCAGAGAATTTAATACTAAGCTTTAATTTTGAAAGTCCAACAAATTTTGTACAAAGCCCAGCTGAACCATCGTGAATTGCGCTTAAGGGTCTACAGGGTGAGCCAAATGAGACCTACCAATGTTAAATGCGTTTTTTTAAATATGAAATTCATTTTATGGAAATTTTTTTGTAAGAAATAAAATTAGACAAATATCAACGGTTTGGCTCGAGACATGCGAGCGTTGGCCCGCACTTTCATTAAATTTACATTACGTAATATTCCTGGCTACACGCTCCGTATTTCGCTTCGAATTTTCATGCTGTTGAATATTCCTAAACACTATTTGACTACCAATCAACACAGTTCCACAAAGCGTTAGGTCAAATATCTAATCATCACAGTGGCGTATTTAGAAAATTCTCAAAGGGGGGGCACAGAGAACGGGGCTAATTTGTTACATAAAGTTTTGGTGTGGGGATACCCGAGAGCAGCTACATAGGAAAAACATTGGCAAGACTGAGGGATCGTTGATCCTTCATCCTTGATTTAAGGCGAAACTCAAGAAGACCTTAAGTTTTCAATAGACTTGAAATATAATATTTCAAGGTAGGGTGGTAGCTACCTTGACTTCAAGTGAGGTTGACTATAGAAAATTTCAAGGTCTCCTTGAGTTTCTCCTTAAATCAAGGATGCATTGACCCGGGAATATAAGTGATTTCTATGAAAAAGTATGGAAAATAACGTTTATTTTAATTTCGGCATCCTTGACTTAAGTCCTTGAGCTAAGGTATGTTTATAAATACGGGCCTGAGAGTCCTTTGCATTTCAGGCTTATTACACCAAAAGTTAAGTTTTCCTGACAGATCAACAGAATAACACTCATTAACTGCTTTTGGCTTTTCCTGAACCAAAATACGGAGGGCCTTAAAAAAGTTTGCCTAGTGTAGTTCGAAGGAGCCTGAAGCCGAAAAGGAATTTTACGAATATGTACTTAATTGCCTATGGAATTAATGCAATGACCAAAGAGACTGTTTTCATACGACAAAACGGATTCCAGACGGAACACTTTTCTTTGGAAGAGAAATTTTATACATCGTCCGAAATTCTGCCAAATTTCGGCCAAATTCCGCCAAAAAGTGGTTCTGCTTACTTTTGGAAGAAACACAGATGAAAAGCTGATACAACAAATTTTGGCTGACATTGTGGTCTTGAATTAAGCGAATTTGAATGCAAAATTAGGATTTACTGAAAAAGAGGCCTTTGTATGTTTTGTCAAAAATCTAGTAACAGATTCCGTAAAATCGTAAGAAGTGCCGAATAATATTTTCCAAGTATTCTGGATGAATACTACACGGTTGTATATTTTGGTGTAAACCGGGAGTAAATTTTATAAATAAATAAACTCCTATCTATTCCAAAACTTGAATAAAGTTGAACCCTTTTCAACTTATAAGTTTAGTTTATTCAAAAATTGTATTAATTATAACCGCTACAGAATAAAACTATCCAAATACCCTTTTAATATTATACATTTTACACCGTTCGGGATAGAATAAATTGCATTGAATGTTGTTATAACATAAAAGGGTAGAATCAATCCTACTATGTTATCAAATCTACACTATCAACGCAAGAAACCCATTCAACATAGAAATCTATTGATTTGTAGTCTGTCTGGCTCAGTGAACTGAGCTTGCCTACAAATCACAGAATTGTGGATTCGAAGCCGACTGCACTCGTACTACAATTTTTATTTTTTTCGAGCGGTTTGTATAAATTTGCTTATCAATTTTATACTATTGAAGAGTAAAATTTTTATCAAGAATGCTTATACTTTTAATATAGTTTAATTATACTTTTGGTAAGGTTTTATGTGGAAATGTATGAATATGTTTTTTTTATAAAAATTACACCAACATTTTCAGCCGTGTAAGAACTATCCGTGGCATAGAGCCGGGAAGTGATCAATCGATTAATTAAAATGGATGGTAAGCTGAAGCAACATGCTTTAACAAATCAATCGCAAAATAGAAATGAGAAGGAATGGCTACGATGAGGTTTTTTAAATCTTGAAAATTGAAGCATTGAAAGTACCCCAGGCAGGGCACCACAGACACCGAACCGTAGGAATTCGAAAATGTATGCAAAAAATGCTTTCCCAACAAAACACTTCAATTTTTAGCATTTTAACAGAAAGAGAAGCATCTGGCTTTAAGACCTTTACAGCAGCCCAACACGAATTTATGGCCAAATTAAAATACACAAGCCCGATCGAAAAATCAGACCGATTGTTTCAAATATTTATCAATTCAGCGGCTTCCAAGCCATCGATTCCGCAACAACATCTCCTCAACTTATGTATATCAACATAAGATGGGGTCACTTCACACATGACGAGATTTTCAATAGCAGTCCTTGTTTCCGAACAAATTCATGTCGAGATTGGGCAACGTTTCATGACCACCTCGTTGCCTCGACATAATCATAGCTTTAACATACTTATTCTCTGAGAGTTCTGTTCTTGAAACCACGCGTCTATGAAAATAAACAAAACCCCTTCGAAAAACGGAAAGGATTCATCAACGGGGAGATCTGGCGAATTGAGAAGATGATGTGATTATAATGTTTCGAAAAAGATTTACAAAGTTTAGTAATAGAAACGCTCAAAATAAAAAGGGAACATTTGGTACTGCAATTTTTAGTATGGTGTGAAAAAAAATGGATGTGCTCACAGGGGGGGCACGTGCCCCCTGTGCCCCCCCTGTAAATACGCCACTGAATCATCAAGGCGGTAGAAATTGATAAATGCAAAATTTGCGATATTTTCGCTTCAAAATGACAGTCGATTTTTGAAAAGAATAGAAAAAAGTAATATTTTTAACACGTTCTTGTGTACTGCCTATATTCATTATAAATTTTCTAAAACTGAAACTTTAACTGCAAAACGAAAAAAATGTAAAGTGTATAATAAAAAAAAGTTACTTGCGTTTAACATTGGAAGGTCTCATTTGGCCCTATAAAACAATATGCCTGAGTACACCTAAAGGGCGGCAAATCATCCTCTCGCCCGGGGCGGCGTAAGTGCTAGAGCGGGCGCTGAATATACTATATATTTTTGTATAGTAGTGATGAAATGACTCATCCCATACCATACATTTGCAACGGCATCGACCGCCTCTTTGACTGATCACATCAATGGACAACGGATCACGATGAAATGAAGTAATAAAAGAGTGAATATGCAAATTAAATTTAAACCTACTTTTACGTGGACACTAATCGTATTTGTGTAATACAACACATAACAATGCGAATGACATGTAAGGTACCTGTTAAGAATATTGACTCATACTTAATTGTCCGAATGCTTTCTATGACGACATAATGATTCTTGGTAAAAAGATCAAATTAAATAGAAAATATAGATAAATTCTTAGAAATTCGTTGTGAGATGTTGTTATAGATATTAGAACGAAATTGCTCTTCAATCTATCGATCTATGATATGTAGGCAAGATTTGATCATAACGTTATTAGTAAAAAAAAAGAATATTTAAATCTTTTCGGAGAAAGAGATGCTTTTCAAAATTTTCTGGAAATTATAGTCCGTTATATGTATTTCATACATTTTTGCATAAATGCCATGAAATTTCTTTCAAATACCTAGGCTCTTGTATAATGAATTTTCCAAACCAATATCTACGATTTATTATTCAGTATGCATTATATTTGACATTCACGCATTCACCTGATCGCTCTCCATTCAAATAATTCAATGCATTGATCTTGAACAGAACATTTTCGAAAAATGCCGAGAATAGAAAAACCATTATATCGTCCCACACGTTACACTTTGATTTTACGACTGGACTGCAAATCATCATTAGAAAAGCTCCATGCAACAATCAATACGATTCTCATCACATCGGAAAATAAAACATTTTTGTTCAATTGAGTACAAGTGTGCTCCTGGATGATGACGTAAAATTATTGAAGAATTTATTTATTTGACTCATTGCTAAAAATAATAAGTTCAATTATTATTCTATCCGAAATGCCGAATATAAACAGCAGAAGTTGCTCACAAGTGTATGTGTATGTAGATGTAGATAACATAGGTATCTTGTACAATTTCTTAACTTCTGTTTTTGTACATTGCAATAAATTGATTATTCGTTTATAATCAGAATAAACTCATGTCCTTGAACTTACCTGTACTGAACAGCATCAGACATCAGATGAGATTATTATTTCGTAAGTAAGTAAGTTATTTATGTATACATTTCAATTTCAATCAGTTGAGATTTTGATGCCTATGATTGTGCATTACATGTGAATCAGCAGCTCAGCAGACGCCACGCGTCGGTCGTGGCTATTAGATTCTATCGTTATTTATTCGATTTGTTTTCGAAATCTTGCAGATGATTTGTTAGATACGAGATTATGATTATCTTTGGTTCAAGTTCAATGTCAATGTCAGCAAAAATGATGCAATATTAGCCGTTCGCTAGTTTAGACGAGGAGCCCTTGATGAGGGAATCGTTAGTTATTGCTCGTGCGAAACCGATGACGGTCAATATCTAAAGATGTGTCATTGATGACACACTAGCGACAATTGTCCTTTTATGGAAGGCCTAATGTTGTGTTAAGACAATATTATCGTGAATGTGCCCTTGGCGATAAGCCCGAAAGTCAAATATTTGTTTAAAGATCAGATTCCATGGAATGTTGCACATTTGGTCAAATATCGCCACTTTTAATTAAAACTTCAACCCTATAAATCTCCAGGTACCCAATGATACCTTGCAATAAATAAAAATAAAATAAACTTTGTGAAAAATATCCTGTCCTTTAAAAAATTATTCTGATTAATACTTGTAATAACGAGGCCAATGTGATACCGCTATTGGATCTACTAAACATACGCAAACTGATAAAACTACTTGCCACAAAGTCCTTGTGAAATTTAAAAAACCTGCATTGTTACGCTCTCAAGCAACTTAGTGCAGCGATTTTTTTTAAATGGTAAGAAAAAACGTATAGTATAGTACAATAGGTTCAAAATAGCCCCAAACATCCCAAAAAAAAAAAAACGAAAATGTTTGATGCCAAATTATTGAAAACACTGCCCAATATACGCAGTGAAAAGTTACTCCAATTTGCGCCAAGGGTTAAGGGAGGAGGGGTGGCAAATGGGTAAAAATTCAGTTTTTTTGCAAATATCTGGAAAACAATTAGTCAGACCTTAAAAACTTCTGAGAACGAAACAAACTACACAAAATTACCTTTGTTATGATATATAACACCATAGAACCATAAGGTCTTGTCCATATACTCCTAACAAAATTTATTTGATTTGAACCAAAAATTAAAGTGCTCCGACCATTGACGCACCCCTCATTCCTCCTATAACATTTGTTCAAAAAGGCAGCTTATTTTCCAATAGGTCTGGATGCCCTCTTCATCGACTTTTTCAACCCCCGGTTTCGAAAATTTTCATATGAAATCAGAAAATTGCCATTGCCATTTGTTTTTCGAGGGGCAAACTGCTTGTTTATTGCCCCAGCTTTAACCGGCTGTATCTTTGAAACGGTGATAGCCAGGACCCTGGAAGTTTCAGCAAAATGTAGGTCTGGATGCCCTCTTCATCGACTTTTTCAACCCCCGGTTTCGAAAATTTTCATATGAAAACAGAAAATTGCCATTTTGAGGCCTTTCCGGGCGTTTTTCGAGGGGCAATCTGCTTGTTTATTGCCCCAGCTTTAGCCGGCTGTATCTTTGAAACGGTGATAGCTAGGACCCTGGAAGTTTCAGCAAAATGTAGGTCTGGATGCCCTCTTCATCGACTTTTTCAACCCCCGGTTTCGAAAATTTTCATATGAAAACAGAAAATTGCCATTTTGAGGCCTTTCCGGGCGTTTTTCGAGGGGCCATCTGCTTGTTTATTGCCCCAGCTTTAACCGGCTGTATCTTTGAAACGGTGATAGCTAGGACCCTGGAAGTTTCAGCAAAATGTAGGTCTGGATGCCCTCTTCATCGACTTTTTCAACCCCCGGTTTCGAAAATTTTCATATGAAAACAGAAAATTGCCATTTTGAGGCCTTTCCGGGCGTTTTTCGAGGGGCCATCTGTTTGTTTATTGCCCCAGCTTTAACCGGCTGTATCTTTGAAACGGTGATAGCTAGGACCCTGGAAGTTTCAGCAAAATGTAGGTCTGGATGCCCTCTTCATCGACTTTTTCAACCCCCGGTTTCGAAAATTTTCATATGAAAACAGAAAATTGCCATTTTGAGGCCTTTCCGGGCGTTTTTCGAGGGGCAATCTGCTTGTTTATTGCCCTAGCTTTAACCGGCTGTATCTTTGAAACGGTGATAGCTAGGACCCTGGAAGTTTCAGCAAAATGTAGGTCTGGATGCCCTCTTCATCGATCTTTTCAACCCCCGGTTTCGAAAATTTTCATATGAAAACAGAAAATTGCCATTTTGAGGCCTTTCCGGGCGTTTTTCGAGGGGCAATCTGCTTGTTTATTGCCCCAGCTTTAACCGGCTGTATCTTTGAAACGGTGATAGCTAGGACCCTGGAAGTTTCAGCAAAATGTAGGTCTGGATGCCCTCTTCATCGACTTTTTCAACCCCCGGTTTCGAAAATTTTCATATGAAAACAGAAAATTGCCATTTTGAGGCCTTTCCGGGCGTTTTTCGAGGGGCCATCTGCTTGTTTATTGCCCCAGCTTTAACCGACTGTATCTTTGAAACGGTGATAGCTAGGACCCTGGAAGTTTAAGCAAAATGTAGGTCTGGATGCCCTCTTCATCGACTTTTTCAACCCCCGGTTTCGAAAATTTTCATATGAAAACAGAAAATTGCCATTTTGTGGCCTTTCCGGGCGTTTTTCGAGGGGCAAACTGCTTGTTTATTGCCCCAGCTTTAACCGGCTGTATCTTTGAAACGGTGATAGATAGGACCCTGGAAGCTCCAGCAAAATGTAGGTCTGGATGCCCTCTTCATCGACTTTTTCAACCCCCGGTTTCGAAAATTTTCATATGAAAACAGAAAATTGCCATTTTGAGGCCTTTCCGGGCGTTTGTCGAGGGGCAATCTGCTTGTTTATTGCCTCAGCTTTAACCGGCTGTATCCTTGAAACGGTAATAGCTATGACCCTGGAAGTTTCAGCAAAATGTAGGTCTGGATGCCCTCTTCATCGACTTTTTCAACCCCCGGTTTCGAAAATTTTCATATGAAAACAGAAAATTGCCATTTTGAGGCCTTTCCGGGCGTTTTTCGAGGGGCAATCTGCTTGTTTATTGCCCCAGCTTTAACCGGCTGTATCTTTGAAACGGTGATAGCTAGGACCCTGGAAGTTTCAGCAAAATTTAGGTCTGGATGCCCTCTTCATCGACTTTTTCAACCCCCGGTTTCGAAAATTTTAATATGAAAACAGAAAATTGCCATTTTGAGGCCTTTCCGGGCGTTTTTCGAGGGGCAATCTGCTTGTTTATTGCCCCAGCTTTAACCGGCTGTATCTTTGAAACGGTGATAGCTAGGACCTTGGAAGTTTCAGCAAAATGTAGGTCTGGATGCCCTCTTCATCGACTTTTTCAACCCCCGGTTTCGAAAATTTTCATATGAAAACAGAAAATTGCCACTTTGAGGCCTTTCCGGGCGTTTTTCAAGGGGCAATCTGCTTGTTTATTGCCCCAGCTTTAACCGGCTGTATCTTTGAAACGGTGATAGCTAGGACCCTGGAAGTTTCAGCAAAATGTAGGTCTGGATGCCCTCTTCATCGACTTTTTCAACCCCCGGTTTCGAAAATTTTCATATGAAAACAGAAAATTGCCATTTTGAGGCCTTTCCGGGCGTTTTTCGAGGGGCCTTTTACTTGTTTATTGCCCCAGCTTTAACGGGCTGTATCTTTGAAACGGTGATAGCTAGGACCCTGGAAGTTTCAGCAAAATGTAGGTCTGGATGCCCTCTTCATCGACTTTTTCAACCCCCGGTTTCGAAAATTTTCATATGAAAACAGAAAATTGCCATTTTGAGGCCTTTCCGAGCGTTTTTCGAGGGGCAATCTGCTTGTTTATTGCCCCAGCTTTAACCGGCTGTATCTTTGAAACGGTGGTAGCTAGGACCCTGGAAGTTTCAGCAAAATGCAGGTCTGGATGCCCTCTTCATCGACTTTTTCAACCCCCGGTTTCGAAAATTTTCATATGAAAACAGAAAATTGCCATTTTGAGGCCTTTCCGGGCGTTTTTCGAGGGGCCATCTGCTTGTTTATTGCCCCAGCTTTAACGGGCTGTATCTTTGAAACGGTGATAGCTAGGACCCTGGAAGTTTCAGCAAAATGTAGGTCTGGATGCCCTCTTCATCGACTTTTTCAACCCCCGGTTTCGAAAATTTTCATATGAAAACAGAAAATTGCCATTTTGAGGCCTTTCCGGGCGTTTTTCGAGGGGCAATCTGCTTGTTTATTGCCCCAGCTTTAACCGGCTGTATCTTTGAAACGGTGATAGCTAGGACCCTGGAAGTTTCAGCAAAATGTAGGTCTGGATGCCCTCTTCATCGACTTTTTCAACCCCCGGTTTCGAAAATTTTCATATGAAAACAGAAAATTGCCATTTTGAGGCCTTTCCGGGCGTTTTTCGAGGGGCAATCTGCTTGTTTATTGCCCCAGCTTTAACGGGCTGCATCTTTGAAACGGTGATAGCTAGGACCCTGGAAGTTTCAGCAAAATGTAGGTCTGGATGCCCTCTTCATCGACTGTTTCAACCCCCGGTTTCGAAAATTTTCATATGAAAACAGAAAATTGCCATTTTGAGGCCTTTCCGGGCGTTTTTCGAGGGGCCTTTTACTTGTTTATTGCCCCAGCTTTAACGGGCTGTATCTTTGAAACGGTGATAGCTAGGACCCTGGAAGTTTCAGCAAAATGTAGGTCTGGATGCCCTCTTCGTCGACTTTTTCAACCCCCGGTTTCGAAAATTTTCATATGAAAACAGAAAATTGCCATTTTGAGGCCTTTCCGGGCGTTTTTCGAGGGGCGTTTTACTTGTTTATTGCCCCAGCTTTAACGGGCTGTATCTTTGAAACGGTGATAGCTAGGACCCTGGAAGTTTCAGCAAAATGTAGGTCTGGATGCCCTCTTCATCGACTTTTTCAACCCCCGGTTTCGAAAATTTTCATATGAAAACAGAAAATTGCCATTTTGAGGCCTTTCCGGGCGTTTTTCGAGGGGCCTTTTACTTGTTTATTGCCCCAGCTTTAACGGGCTGTATCTTTGAAACGGTGATAGCTAGGACCCTGGAAGTTTCAGCAAAATGTAGGTCTGGATGCCCTCTTCGTCGACTTTTTCAACCCCCGGTTTCGAAAATTTTCATATGAAAACAGAAAATTGCCATTTTGAGGCCTTTCCGGGCGTTTTTCGAGGGGCAATCTGCTTGTTTATTGCCCCAGCTTTAACCGGCTGTATCTTTGAAACGGTGATAGCTAGGACCCTGGAAGTTTCAGCAAAATGTAGGTCTGGATGCCCTCTTCATCGACTTTTTCAACCCCCGGTTTCGAAAATTTTCATATGAAAACAGAAAATTGCCATTTTGAGGCCTTTCCGGGCGTTTTTCGAGGGGCCTTTTACTTGTTTATTGCCCCAGCTTTAACGGGCTGTATCTTTGAAACGGTGATAGCTAGGACCCTGGAAGTTTCAGCAAAATGTAGGTCTGGATGCCCTCTTCGTCGACTTTTTCAACCCCCGGTTTCGAAAATTTTCATATGAAAACAGAAAATTGCCATTTTGAGGCCTTTCCGGGCGTTTTTCGAGGGGCCTTTTACTTGTTTATTGCCCCAGCTTTAACGGGCTGTATCTTTGAAACGGTGATAGCTAGGACCCTGGAAGTTTCAGCAAAATGTAGGTCTGGATGCCCTCTTCATCGACTTTTTCAACCCCCGGTTTCGAAAATTTTCATATGAAAACAGAAAATTGCCATTTTGAGGCCTTTCCGGGCGTTTTTCGAGGGGCAATCTGCTTGTTTATTGCCCCAGCTTTAACCGGCTGTATCTTTGAAACGGTGATAGCTAGGACCCTGGAAGTTTCAGCAAAATGTAGGTCTGGATGCCCTCTTCATCGACTTTTTCAACCCCCGGTTTCGAAAATTTTCATATGGAAACAGAAAATTGCCATTTTGAGGCCTTTCCGGGCGTTTTTCGAGGGGCAATCTGCTTGTTTATTGCCCCAGCTTTAACGGGCTGTATCTTTGAAACGGTGATAGCTAGGACCCTGGAAGTTTCAGCAAAATGTAGGTCTGGATGCCCTCTTCATCGACTTTTTCAACCCCCGGTTTCGAAAATTTTCATATGAAAACAGAAAATTGCCATTTTGAGGCCTTTCCGGGCGTTTTTCGAGGGGCCTTTTACTTGTTTATTGCCCCAGCTTTAACGGGCTGTATCTTTGAAACGGTGATAGCTAGGACCCTGGAAGTTTCAGCAAAATGTAGGTCTGGATGCCCTCTTCATCGACTTTTTCAACCCCCGGTTTCGAAAATTTTCATATGAAAACAGAAAATTGCCATTTTGAGGCCTTTCCGGGCGTTTTTCGAGGGGCCTTTTACTTGTTTATTGCCCCAGCTTTAACGGGCTGTATCTTTGAAACGGTGATAGCTAGGACCCTGGAAGTTTCAGCAAAATGTAGGTCTGGATGCCCTCTTCATCGACTTTTTCAACCCCCGGTTTCGAAAATTTTCATATGAAAACAGAAAATTGCCATTTTGAGGCCTTTCCGGGCGTTTTTCGAGGGGCAATCTGCTTGTTTATTGCCCCAGCTTTAACCGGCTGTATCTTTGAAACGGTGATAGCTAGGACCCTGGAAGTTTCAGCAAAATGTAGGTCTGGATGCCCTCTTCATCGACTTTTTCAACCCCCGGTTTCGAAAATTTTCATATGAAAACAGAAAATTGCCATTTTGAGGCCTTTCCGGGCGTTTTTCGAGGGGCCTTTTACTTGTTTATTGCCCCAGCTTTAACGGGCTGTATCTTTGAAACGGTGATAGCTAGGACCCTGGAAGTTTCAGCAAAATGTAGGTCTGGATGCCCTCTTCATCGACTTTTTCAACCCCCGGTTTCGAAAATTTTCATATGAAAACAGAAAATTGCCATTTTGAGGCCTTTCCGGGCGTTTTTCGAGGGGCAATCTGCTTGTTTATTGCCCCAGCTTTAACCGGCTGTATCTTTGAAACGGTGATAGCTAGGACCCTGGAAGTTTCAGCAAAATGTAGGTCTGGATGCCCTCTTCATCGACTTTTTCAACCCCCGGTTTCGAAAATTTTCATATGGAAACAGAAAATTGCCATTTTGAGGCCTTTCCGGGCGTTTTTCGAGGGGCAATCTGCTTGTTTATTGCCCAAGCTTTAACGGGCTGTATCTTTGAAACGGTGATAGCTAGGACCCTGGAAGTTTCAGCAAAATGTAGGTCTGGATGCCCTCTTCATCGACTTTTTCAACCCCCGGTTTCGAAAATTTTCATATGAAAACAGAAAATTGCCATTTTGAGGCCTTTCCGGGCGTTTTTCGAGGGGCCTTTTACTTGTTTATTGCCCCAGCTTTAACGGGCTGTATCTTTGAAACGGTGATAGCTAGGACCCTGGAAGTTTCAGCAAAATGTAGGTCTGGATGCCCTCTTCGTCGACTTTTTCAACCCCCGGTTTCGAAAATTTTCATATGAAAACAGAAAATTGCCATTTTGAGGCCTTTCCGGGCGTTTTTCGAGGGGCCTTTTACTTGTTTATTGCCCCAGCTTTAACGGGCTGTATCTTTGAAACGGTGATAGCTAGGACCCTGGAAGTTTCAGCAAAATGTAGGTCTGGATGCCCTCTTCATCGACTTTTTCAACCCCCGGTTTCGAAAATTTTCATATGAAAACAGAAAATTGCCATTTTGAGGCCTTTCCGGGCGTTTTTCGAGGGGCCTTTTACTTGTTTATTGCCCCAGCTTTAACGGGCTGTATCTTTGAAACGGTGATAGCTAGGACCCTGGAAGTTTCAGCAAAATGTAGGTCTGGATGCCCTCTTCATCGACTTTTTCAACCCCCGGTTTCGAAAATTTTCATATGAAAACAGAAAATTGCCATTTTGAGGCCTTTCCGGGCGTTTTTCGAGGGGCAATCTGCTTGTTTATTGCCCCAGCTTTAACCGGCTGTATCTTTGAAACGGTGATAGCTAGGACCCTGGAAGTTTCAGCAAAATGTAGGTCTGGATGCCCTCTTCATCGACTTTTTCAACCCCCGGTTTCGAAAATTTTCATATGAAAACAGAAAATTGCCATTTTGAGGCCTTTCCGGGCGTTTTTCGAGGGGCCTTTTACTTGTTTATTGCCCCAGCTTTAACGGGCTGTATCTTTGAAACGGTGATAGCTAGGACCCTGGAAGTTTCAGCAAAATGTAGGTCTGGATGCCCTCTTCATCGACTTTTTCAACCCCCGGTTTCGAAAATTTTCATATGAAAACAGAAAATTGCCATTTTGAGGCCTTTCCGGGCGTTTTTCGAGGGGCAATCTGCTTGTTTATTGCCCCAGCTTTAACCGGCTGTATCTTTGAAACGGTGATAGCTAGGACCCTGGAAGTTTCAGCAAAATGTAGGTCTGGATGCCCTCTTCATCGACTTTTTCAACCCCCGGTTTCGAAAATTTTCATATGAAAACAGAAAATTGCCATTTTGAGGCCTTTCCGGGCGTTTTTCGAGGGGCCTTTTACTTGTTTATTGCCCCAGCTTTAACGGGCTGTATCTTTGAAACGGTGATAGCTAGGACCCTGGAAGTTTCAGCAAAATGTAGGTCTGGATGCCCTCTTCATCGACTTTTTCAACCCCCGGTTTCGAAAATTTTCATATGAAAACAGAAAATTGCCATTTTGAGGCCTTTCCGGGCGTTTTTCGAGGGGCAATCTGCTTGTTTATTGCCCCAGCTTTAACCGGCTGTATCTTTGAAACGGTGATAGCTAGGACCCTGGAAGTTTCAGCAAAATGTAGGTCTGGATGCCCTCTTCATCGACTTTTTCAACCCCCGGTTTCGAAAATTTTCATATGGAAACAGAAAATTGCCATTTTGAGGCCTTTCCGGGCGTTTTTCGAGGGGCAATCTGCTTGTTTATTGCCCAAGCTTTAACGGGCTGTATCTTTGAAACGGTGATAGCTAGGACCCTGGAAGTTTCAGCAAAATGTAGGTCTGGATGCCCTCTTCATCGACTTTTTCAACCCCCGGTTTCGAAAATTTTCATATGAAAACAGAAAATTGCCATTTTGAGGCCTTTCCGGGCGTTTTTCGAGGGGCCTTTTACTTGTTTATTGCCCCAGCTTTAACGGGCTGTATCTTTGAAACGGTGATAGCTAGGACCCTGGAAGTTTCAGCAAAATGTAGGTCTGGATGCCCTCTTCGTCGACTTTTTCAACCCCCGGTTTCGAAAATTTTCATATGAAAACAGAAAATTGCCATTTTGAGGCCTTTCCGGGCGTTTTTCGAGGGGCCTTTTACTTGTTTATTGCCCCAGCTTTAACGGGCTGTATCTTTGAAACGGTGATAGCTAGGACCCTGGAAGTTTCAGCAAAATGTAGGTCTGGATGCCCTCTTCATCGACTTTTTCAACCCCCGGTTTCGAAAATTTTCATATGAAAACAGAAAATTGCCATTTTGAGGCCTTTCCGGGCGTTTTTCGAGGGGCAATCTGCTTGTTTATTGCCCCAGCTTTAACCGGCTGTATCTTTGAAACGGTGATAGCTAGGACCCTGGAAGTTTCAGCAAAATGTAGGTCTGGATGCCCTCTTCATCGACTTTTTCAACCCCCGGTTTCGAAAATTTTCATATGAAAACAGAAAATTGCCATTTTGAGGCCTTTCCGGGCGTTTTTCGAGGGGCCTTTTACTTGTTTATTGCCCCAGCTTTAACGGGCTGTATCTTTGAAACGGTGATAGCTAGGACCCTGGAAGTTTCAGCAAAATGTAGGTCTGGATGCCCTCTTCGTCGACTTTTTCAACCCCCGGTTTCGAAAATTTTCATATGAAAACAGAAAATTGCCATTTTGAGGCCTTTCCGGGCGTTTTTCGAGGGGCCTTTTACTTGTTTATTGCCCCAGCTTTAACGGGCTGTATCTTTGAAACGGTGATAGCTAGGACCCTGGAAGTTTCAGCAAAATGTAGGTCTGGATGCCCTCTTCATCGACTTTTTCAACCCCCGGTTTCGAAAATTTTCATATGAAAACAGAAAATTGCCATTTTGAGGCCTTTCCGGGCGTTTTTCGAGGGGCCTTTTACTTGTTTATTGCCCCAGCTTTAACGGGCTGTATCTTTGAAACGGTAATAGCTAGGACCCTGGAAGTTTCAGCAAAATGTGGGTCTGGATGCCCTCTTCATCGACTTTTTCAACCCCCGGTTTCGAAAATTTTCATATGAAAACAGAAAATTGCCATTTTGAGGCCTTTCCGGGCGTTTTTCGAGGGGCAATCTGCTTGTTTATTGCCCCAGCTTTAACCGGCTGTATCTTTGAAACGGTGATAGCTAGGACCCTGGAAGTTTCAGCAAAATGTAGGTCTGGATGCCCTCTTCATCGACTTTTTCAACCCCCGGTTTCGAAAATTTTCATATGAAAACAGAAAATTGCCATTTTGAGGCCTTTCCGGGCGTTTTTCGAGGGGCAATCTGCTTGTTTATTGCCCCAGCTTTAACCGGCTGTATCTTTGAAACGGTGATAGCTAGGACCCTGGAAGTTTCAGCAAAATGTAGGTCTGGATGCCCTCTTCATCGACTTTTTCAACCCCCGGTTTCGAAAATTTTCATATGGAAACAGAAAATTGCCATTTTGAGGCCTTTCCGGGCGTTTTTTGAGGGGCCTTTTACTTGTTTATTGCCCCAGCTTTAACGGGCTGTATCTTTGAAACGGTGATAGCTAGGACCCTGGAAGTTTCAGCAAAATGTAGGTCTGGATGCCCTCTTCATCGACTTTTTCAACCCCCGGTTTCGAAAATTTTCATATGAAAACAGAAAATTGCCATTTTGAGGCCTTTCCGGGCGTTTTTCGAGGGGCCTTTTACTTGTTTATTGCCCCAGCTTTAACGGGCTGTATCTTTGAAACGGTGATAGCTAGGACTCTGGAAGTTTCAGCAAAATGTAGGTCTGGATGCCCTCTTCATCGACTTTTTCAACCCCCGGTTTCGAAAATTTTCATATGAAAACAGAAAATTGCCATTTTGAGGCCTTTCCGGGCGTTTTTCGAGGGGCAATCTGCTTGTTTATTGCCCCAGCTTTAACCGGCTGTATCTTTGAAACGGTGATAGCTAGGACCCTGGAAGTTTCAGCAAAATGTAGGTCTGGATGCCCTCTTCATCGACTTTTTCAACCCCCGGTTTCGAAAATTTTCATATGAAAACAGAAAATTGCCATTTTGAGGCCTTTCCGGGCGTTTTTCGAGGGGCAATCTGCTTGTTTATTGCCCCAGCTTTAACCGGCTGTATCTTTGAAACGGTGATAGCTAGGACCCTGGAAGTTTCAGCAAAATGTAGGTCTGGATGCCCTCTTCATCGACTTTTTCAACCCCCGGTTTCGAAAATTTTCATATGAAAACAGAAAATTGCCATTTTGAGGCCTTTCCGGGCGTTTTTCGAGGGGCCTTTTACTTGTTTATTGCCCCAGCTTTAACGGGCTGTATCTTTGAAACGGTGATAGCTAGGACCCTGGAAGTTTCAGCAAAATGTAGGTCTGGATGCCCTCTTCGTCAACTTTTTCAACCCCCGGTTTCGAAAATTTTCATATGGAAACAGAAAATTGCCATTTTGAGGCCTTTCCGGGCGTTTTTCGAGGGGCAATCTGCTTGTTTATTGCCCCAGCTTTAACGGGCTGTATCTTTGAAACGGTGATAGCTAGGACCCTGGAAGTTTCAGCAAAATGTAGGTCTGGATGCCCTCTTCGTCAACTTTTTCAACCCCCGGTTTCGAAAATTTTCATATGAAAACAGAAAATTGCCATTTTGAGGCCTTTCCGGGGGTTTTGCGAGGGGCCTTTTACTTGTTTATTGCCCCAGCTTTAACCGGCTGTATCTTTGAAACGGTGATAGCTAGGACCC
The DNA here is from genome assembly GCA_949715475.1 of Microchrysa polita. Lineage (NCBI taxonomy): Eukaryota > Metazoa > Arthropoda > Insecta > Diptera > Stratiomyidae > Microchrysa > Microchrysa polita. Next base: position 6,207,511 of record OX454419.1, on the reverse strand, counting down.
TGGAAGTTTCAGCAAAATGTAGGTCTGGATGCCCTCTTCATCGACTTTTTCAACCCCCGGTTTCGAAAATTTTCATATGAAAACAGAAAATTGCCATTTTGAGGCCTTTCCGGGCGTTTTTCGAGGGGCAATCTGCTTGTTTATTGCCCCAGCTTTAACCGGCTGTATCTTTGAAACGGTGATAGCTAGGACCCTGGAAGTTTCAGCAAAATGTAGGTCTGGATGCCCTCTTCATCGACTTTTTCAACCCCCGGTTTCGAAAATTTTCATATGGAAACAGAAAATTGCCATTTTGAGGCCTTTCCGGGCGTTTTTCGAGGGGCAATCTGCTTGTTTATTGCCCCAGCTTTAACGGGCTGTATCTTTGAAACGGTGATAGCTAGGACCCTGGAAGTTTCAGCAAAATGTAGGTCTGGATGCCCTCTTCATCGACTTTTTCAACCCCCGGTTTCGAAAATTTTCATATGAAAACAGAAAATTGCCATTTTGAGGCCTTTCCGGGCGTTTTTCGAGGGGCCTTTTACTTGTTTATTGCCCCAGCTTTAACGGGCTGTATCTTTGAAACGGTGATAGCTAGGACCCTGGAAGTTTCAGCAAAATGTAGGTCTGGATGCCCTCTTCATCGACTTTTTCAACCCCCGGTTTCGAAAATTTTCATATGAAAACAGAAAATTGCCATTTTGAGGCCTTTCCGGGCGTTTTTCGAGGGGCCTTTTACTTGTTTATTGCCCCAGCTTTAACGGGCTGTATCTTTGAAACGGTGATAGCTAGGACCCTGGAAGTTTCAGCAAAATGTAGGTCTGGATGCCCTCTTCATCGACTTTTTCAACCCCCGGTTTCGAAAATTTTCATATGAAAACAGAAAATTGCCATTTTGAGGCCTTTCCGGGCGTTTTTCGAGGGGCCTTTTACTTGTTTATTGCCCCAGCTTTAACGGGCTGTATCTTTGAAACGGTGATAGCTAGGACCCTGGAAGGTTCAGCAAAATGTAGGTCTGGATGCCCTTTTCGTCAACTTTTTCAACCCCCGGTTTCGAAAATTTTCATATGAAAACAGAAAATTGCCATTTTGAGGCCTTTCCGGGGGTTTTGCGAGGGGCCTTTTACTTGTTTATTGCCCCAGCTTTAACCGGCTGTATCTTTGAAACGGTGATAGCTAGGACCCTGGAAGTTTCAGCAAAATGTAGGTCTGGATGCCCTCTTCATCGACTTTTTCAACCCCCGGTTTCGAAAATTTTCATATGAAAACAGAAAATTGCCATTTTGAGGCCTTTCCGGGCGTTTTTCGAGGGGCAATCTGCTTGTTTATTGCCCCAGCTTTAACCGGCTGTATCTTTGAAACGGTGATAGCTAGGACCCTGGAAGTTTCAGCAAAATGTAGGTCTGGATGCCCTCTTCATCGACTTTTTCAACCCCCGGTTTCGAAAATTTTCATATGAAAACAGAAAATTGCCATTTTGAGGCCTTTCCGGGCGTTTTTCGAGGGGCCTTTTACTTGTTTATTGCCCCAGCTTTAACCGGCTGTATCTTTGAAACGGTGATAGCTAGGACCCTGTAAGTTTCAGCAAAATGTAGGTCTGGATGCCCTCTTCATCGACTTTTTCAACCCCCGGTTTCGAAAATTTTCATATGAAAACAGAAAATTGCCATTTTGAGGCCTTTCCGGGCGTTTTTCGAGGGGCCTTTTACTTGTTTATTGCCCCAGCTTTAACCGGCTGTATCTTTGAAACGGTGATAGCTAGGACCCTGGAAGTTTCAGCAAAATGTAGGTCTGGATGCCCTCTTCATCGACTTTTTCAACCCCCGGTTTCGAAAATTTTCATATGAAAACAGAAAATTGCCATTTTGAGGCCTTTCCGGGCGTTTTTCGAGGGGCAATCTGCTTGTTTATTGCCCCAGCTTTAACCGGCTGTATCTTTGAAACGGTGATAGCTAGGACCCTGGAAGTTTCAGCAAAATGTAGGTCTGGATGCCCTCTTCGTCGACTTTTTCAACCCCCGGTTTCGAAAATTTTCATATGAAAACAGAAAATTGCCATTTTGAGGGCTTTCCGGGCGTTTTTCGAGGGGCAATCTGCTTGTTTATTTCCCCAGCTTTAACCGGCTGTATCTTTGAAACGGTGATAGCTAGGACCCTGGAAGTTTCAGCAAAATGTTGGTCTGGATGCCCTCTTCGTCGACTTTTTTAACCCCTGGTTTCGAAAATTTTCATATGAAAACAGAAAATTGCCATTTTGAGGCCTTTCCGGGCGTTTTTTGAGGGGCAATCTGCTTGTTTATTGCCCCAGCTTTAACCGGCTGTATCTTTGAAACGGTGATAGCTAGGACCCTGGAAGTTTCAGCAAAATGTAGGTCTGGATGCCCTCTTCGTCGACTTTTTCAACCCCCGGTTTCGAAAATTTTCATATGAAAACAGAAAATTGCCATTTTGAGGCCTTTCCGGGCGTTTTTCGAGGGGCAATCTGCTTGTTTATTGCCCCAGCTTTAACAGGCTGTATCTTTGAAACGGTGATAGCTAGGACGCTGGAAGTTTCAGCAAAATGTACGTCTGGATGCCCTCTTCATCGACTTTTTCAACCCCCGGTTTCGAAAATTTTCATATGAAAACAGAAAATTGCCATTTTGAGGCCTTTCCGGGCGTTTTTCGAGGGGCCATCTGCTTGTTTATTGCCCCAGCTTTAACCGGCTGTATCTTTGAAACGGTGATAGCTAGGACCCTGGAAGTTTCAGCAAAATGTAGGTCTGGATGCCCTCTTCGTCGACTTTTTCAACCCCCGGTTTCGAAAATTTTCATATGAAAACAGAAAATTGCCATTTTGAGGCCTTTCCGGGCGTTTTTCGAGGGGCAATCTGCTTGTTTATTGCCCCAGCTTTAACCGGCTGTATCTTTGAAACGGTGATAGCTAGGACCCTGGAAGTTTCAGCAAAATGTAGGTCTAGATGCCCTCTTCATCGACTTTTTCAACCCCCGGTTTCGAAAATTGCCATTTTGAGGCCTTTCCGGGCGTTTTTTGAGGGGCAATCTGCTTGTTTATTGCCCCAGCTTTAACCGGCTGTATCTTTGAAATGGTGATAGCTAGGACCCTGAAAGTTTCAGCAAAATGTAGGTCTGGATGCCCTCTTCATCGACTTTTTCAACCCCCGGTTTCGAAAATTTCCATATGAAAACGTACTCTAAAAGTATCAACAAATTGGGTTTGAAGGTCATTGATAACTTGTAAGGCACGCTCTGCTACAAACTCTTGAATATACATTAAGAAGACTACAATTAACTGTTATAATGACGTTCTAAGAGATAAATTTGATTTTTTCATTTAAGATAGAATTTAGAAGTGAAAAAATGTGAAATTTTTTTTAGAATTTTAGTTCACTTTGTATGGGGAGTGCCTTTAGTTTTGATCGGATGGATATCATTTTTGGTAAGGAACATAATAGCTTAGACAGGCACCCCGCAAAATTTGATCAGCCTGGCTCAATTTGAAAAGAAGCTACAGGCATGCCTTTTCGAAAAATGTTAGGAGGAGTGATGGTCGGAGCACTTCAATTTTTGGAAAAAATCAAATAAGTTTTGTTGGTAATATAATGAACAAGATCTTGTCACCGTAGGTCTATTCTATCAAGAGTTACATTGCAAAATGTAAAACTGAAAATTCTAATAATACTTTTGGGTCTAGGGTATAATTCCAAGAAATGACCAGAGTGTTATATACATATCATTACGAAGGAAATTTTGTGTAGTTTATTTCGTCCTCAGGACATTTTAAGGTCAGTTTCATAGTTTTCCAGATATTTGCAAAAAACTGAATTTTCACCCCTCCTCTTTCCCACCCCTCTGATTTGAGTATAAATACTGTCCACCAAGGTATAAGATAGTGCATTTCGAAAATTCGGACAATACGGAAATCCGGATATCAATCAGTTCGGAATATTGGGGCTCTACTGTAGTTACATTTAGAAATGTTGTGCACCATAATTGCGTACACTCACACCTTGATTGATAATAAAAATTGTTAGAAAATATAGTTCTCGTTTGTGCCAGCAGATACATTTCATAGCTTTGGTCCAATTTACTGCAACAGTTTGTGTCGTGTTATTCCATTCAATGCGCTTTCAATTAAAGAGGTGTAGAAGTGTCAGCCATCAGGTCAGCCTATTCATTCAACATTTCAGATTTTAAGACACCAGAATAGGTAGTGTGCTGTCACAAAGTCCACAAAGGCGAAGAAAGATAATGGTGGTGTGAGCTACTGTAAAGTGGCGACCCAAATTCGGTTAGTTTATTTGAAAATAAATAAATATAACACACACGCACTTGCAATGCATCTAATACTTTTACCTATGTATCTGCCAACAATATTTTATAGATAGGTTCTTAATTTGGACTTGGATATTCTTTGTTTTTTGGTTCTTAGGAGTATTATCAACTCTAATCTCTATATGTACTATAATCTTGTTGGTTTTCCATTTCGATTGACAACAGAGTTGTTTTAATTAACCTTCCGGCGGGCGCAATACTAATCCTAACACGATCGAGCGCAATGCATCTGACAGATTAAGTGCAGAAAAAAGGACGAAACTAAGTTTCTGTATATTTTAGACTCTTATTTATTGTTGTATTGTCTTTTTGAAACAGTTCTACGAGATTTTAGTAACAAATACTGGCTTACAAAGATTGATACCCTTCACATTTTCAATTTTTTAAGAATATTCCGCTTTCAATCGCTTCAATATTTAACAAACCTCCAACAGCTCGACTGCTTAAAAAATGTGAGCATATTTTACTAAAAACACACTATTGAACGATTTGGTGAGCCTAAAAGTCAACACAATATTATTCCGCAATGTGAAGAGTATAACAAGTGGAAATTTTCATAGAAAAGGAGAGGAGGAGAAAATAACACAATCGGGCGCAACACATCTGAGAGATTATTTCATCCCCTCCCACCCCTCAGACATATGGTAGATAGAAACTGAAAACTGCTTTGGGTAGTTGATCAATAAAGATTAAGCTACTGTGAGTTTCAGATCTCTCCCTTTTCATATCGCTGATTGGAGCAACAAAAACTGGCCACTTAATCTGTCAGATGCATTGCGCCCGCCCGAAAGTTAAAAATAAGATTTCTAAAATCTTTTAACAATAATTTAATGGTAGAAATGCATCAAAACTCCACCCACAGAAAAAAAAAACAATTCAAAATCTGGATGCTGAAAAACTAGTCATTTGCAGGGCCGGATTTAGCATCTATGGCGCCCCTGGGCAGTGACGAATTTGCCGCCCTCCGCCAGTAGATAAGCTTGAAGGTAGCAGTCGTCACCTCACAAAGGGAATGTAGGCAAAACGCTATCGGGCGTATGTGAAAAATTGATAATAACATACGACTTTTTAGCCGCAGGACAGAAATCGCATTTACAGCAGTCCACAAATGAGAAAAAGCAATCTTCTGTGAAAGCAACATGTTCCAACATTTTATAATTTGATACAACAAATTAAATTTGAATAATTAAACTGGAGAACTTGTAATGTTCTACATGTCCTATTTGAATATTTATCACTAACCTAAATAGAAGCTACTAAAAAACACCATCTCAAGACGTGCGCCTTGTCTAGTCTGAAACTATTTACCCTAAATCTGAGGATCAAGCCATCTGACACTCTTCTCTGACAACCCTGGCTAAGTTGTATCCATGGCGAATTTCAGGAACGTAGCCAGGATTTTGTTTCGGGAGGGGTCCAGTGGAATTTTCAGACGCGCGACAAATTTATTGTTGGAAAAGTGGATACACTAAATATTATACTGGTATGTTATGAAACGTTGAGAATAGCTGGAACCGCGTAACCTGACTTTTTAGTGTAATTATAACCATCATGAGTGAAAAGGATGTACCAGTGCCTCTCGCAAAACGCATCATTATTTGTTTTTTAGTCAAAGCAAATATAAAATCCGCGGAAACTTATCAAAAAACACTAGAGAAGTTCCAGAATGAGTGCCTCTCTAAGACCCTTGTGTATAAATGTTTTGAAAAGGCCGAAAAGTTGAGGGAAAGTTGCCACATGCACGCCACCTAGTGTCACCGATGAAAACGTAAGCGCCGCCACCGTTGAAAAACTCATTATGGAAGACCGACGAAGTAGTGTACGCTACATGACTGGGGAGTGGGGCATAAACGTAAGTAGTATTGAGAAAATATTCATGAGCAACTAGGCAGATGAGTGCTAAAACCTCTGAATATTAAGTATAAATTCTGTCGCTCAGAAGTTTGTATACACATCTTCTACAGCATTGAACGAATTGAGAAAGTTCCATTGAAAGTTTCAAAAGCTATGAAGAAGTAAAATTGTTTGTGCGAGAATGAGTCTGTGAAAAGCCGCGAGATTTTTACGAAAAAGATATCCGAAAGCTTGTCGGGAGGTGGCGAATATGCATACAGTGGTGTAGGGGAGACTAATTAGAAAAACTAATTTTTACCATTTGTATCTTTAAAATTGTTTTGCTTCGTTAAAACTTGAGCGTTTGGTCATAAAAAAGGCTTAACTACATAACTATTACTTGCACAGACTATTAAAGCAGGCGTATATATTCCGTTTTTCAATAAAAGTAACAGATGCAAACTCTCACTTCATTCTTTATCTATACGGCCTTCATGTACCTTTATATCTCCGCGATTAGCTTAGCCGAGCGAGAGCTAAGTTTCCGTTTAATCCAACAATCGCCATGCGCAAAATATTTGGGAGCTTATCTTTCACTCTACCCAAAGGGCTGATAATCGCACGTAATTATTTTTGATTTTATAAAAAAAAACACAAGTCATCATGTACCTTCACAATTGATATTAGTCAAAATTTTCAAAGAAATTGTTTCCTTGTAAAAAAAGCTCTGTTTAAAGAATATTTTATAGGCCCATTCTCTCGTACATTTTATAGGCTGGTTAGTCTTATTGCCTAGAGAAGACACAAACAATATTTAGAAAGCTTTTCCATTGTACTGAATGACATTTTTGTTTATTTTGCATAGTTATGTTATCTTTTGCTTATTTACGCTGTTGCATGAAACCGTGCAATGATTTTTTTAATCTAAGATGATGGTGTAACCATCAAAATATGGCAGAACTATGCAAAATAAACAAAAATTTCATTCAATAAAATGGAAAAGCTTTCTGAATATTGTTCGTGTCTTCTCTAGGTGATAAGACTAACCAGCCTATAAGATGTACGAAAAAATGGCCCATAGCATTCTCTATTTTTGTAGCAATGCTCAGAACCTGCGAAGCGGAAAGTTTAAAGTTCCAAGCTCGCATGAAAACACGTCCAATAAATAAAATCAGAGTGAATAATAATTTTCGACAACAGACATTTTTTGCATAGATTCCGCGCAATTTATTTTGAAGGGTTGTATAGGGTGTATTGATATTTATCTAGTTTTGAAAAGAAAACTTCCCATAAACCAATAAATTGTCCATGTCGGATATTTTTTATGATGTTCAGTCCCACAGAATATAGAGAAAAATATGTTACCACCTGAATATTTTAATATTTTATACTGCAATCACTCAAAACTCCGTTATAATTGAAAACATTTCGGGAGGGGTCCGGACCCCATGGATAAAGATAACGAAAACGAATTGGGAAAGCACTTACTCATGTTATTAAGGAAAAATCATTCGGTGCCTAAAAAGTTCTAGATTTTCCTGATTTCAACTATTTTAAATTATTTTTTATTTTCGGTGGAATTTCCCGTTTTTCTCTTAACAAAAAATTGCAAAATCGAAAATTTAAGCGTAAGAGTTCTTAAACGTTTAGTTAAACCTATTCACCCTATAGAAATTCAAAAATGTTATAGCCAATGCCGCATTTCTAATATCGAGACTTGGACCTCCCCCGAAACCAAATCCTTGTCACCCAGCGAATTTGATGTGTGGACAAATTAAAGAAGTAATTGAGCAGACGAAAATGTGTGATTAGATGAGTTACTTGCTTGGGTCGTTTTGAACTTCCCAAAGGATCGCTATCACCAAAAATATTTTTGTTTTTTTATACCCTTCGCTCATAGAGTGAAAGGGTATATTAACTTTGTCATGAAGTTTGTAACGCATTAAAGGAAGCATCTCCGACCATATAAAAAGTATACATATATGATCAGCGTAACATGGGGAGTCGATTGGAGCATGTCCGTCTGTCTGTCTGTCTGTCTGTCTGTCTGTCTGTTGCGACGCGTTTTACTCGGCGGGTATTGAAGCTAGCAAGCTGAAATTTTGCACACGTGCTTCTTATTGTTGCAGGCTGTTTGTATATTTGATTCACCCAAATTGGATCACTGGGTCATGGGGCTGCCATACAAACCTAGCTCCCCAATTTGAGTTCTTCTAAGAAAAACTTTTTTATTTGTGTACCAATTTCAGCCAAATTTCACACAAATGTGTTTCTATAGATAACACAAAATATATGCAAGAATGGATCAAATCGGACCATGGGGTCATGGGGCTACCATACAAACTTAACCCCCCAAATTAGGTTCTTCTAAGAAAAACTTTTTTATTTGTGCAGCAATTTCAACGAAATTTCACACAAATGTATTTCTATTGTTGACACAAAGCATATGTAAGAACGGATGAGATCGGACCATGGGGTCATGGGGCTGCCATACAAATCCAACCCCCCAAATTAGGTTCTTCTAAGAAAAACTTTTTCATTTGTGTACCAATTTCAACCAAATTTCACATAAATGTATTTCTATTGATGACACAAAACATAAGTAAGATTGAATTAAATCGGACCATGGGGTCATGGGGCTGCCACACAAACCAAACCCCCCATATTGGTTCTTCTAAGAAACATTTTTTTACACCAATTTCACAAAACCTTGAATTAATGTGTCTTTATCAAAGCAACTAAAAAGTTCAACACGAATGGAATCGTACTGTGGGGTCATGCTCCGGCAACCCCAATAAAATTTTCCGAGTAAATATTTTTATTTGTCCACTTATTTCAACCAAGCCCAAAACTTTTGTCGAGACGGAAGAAAGAGAATGAGGAGGAGGATTAACCCATTTTGTTCTACGGTTGCGTTTTCGCAACGCTTTATATTTTCATGTTTCACGCTTTTCTGGTAAAACATATAAACCTTATCCCCGAGGAAGAAAGGTTAATTTTGCAATTATCTAATCGACCTGTTTTTGCTCAAAGATGTATTTTGACATTTTCTATGATTTTTTAGGGTTTGAAAATTGTGAAAATTCAGTGTTTTTAGGTACGGATGCTAATTTGTGTATAAAAATACTTAGATCAAATATTTTCCTGAAATATTCGGAAATAACATAAGAAAGACTACAAAGGATGCGAACATATACTTAGTTCATCAAAAAGTTGTATTTTGAGCGCAGAATATACACTCAAAATGTAAGGTTGTCCAGCGTTGCGAAAACGCAACGCTGGACTATAACGATATCATCTTTTTCCTATCCTACGGTCAGATAATTTCCATCATTTTTGGTAATATTTCAGGTTTGAAGCTATTTAACATTGCGAACATTGTTTGTACTTAAGTTTTCGATAAATTTAAGAAATATTAGTAAAAACTGGCTTTGCAAATGAAAATGGTTAATTAGAACATTTAATTTATTTGGGTTTATGACGCGGCCACTACCTATTATCAACGAAATGATTATTTTCAAGTTTTACCCGCTTCAGCGGCCCAATATTCCTTAAATAGAGTGTGAAGTTTAAACTTTGTGTATAAAAGAATCCAGATATGTCCTTGGGAAGTTAGGTTTATCATAGAACCACCTGTTATGAATGGAAAGGGAAGGGGCAGTACTCCTGGAGGGAGGATCGCCAGCCTTATATTTAGACAATATGTATTCTAAGGAGTTGTTCCACCTATCTGATATGAGCGATCCGGGTTGGGCATGGCATCTAGCACCGGTTGGTGACTCAAAGAAACCTGGTAAAAATCGAAGGTGCCCAAAGAATGAGGGGGATTACGCATCCCCATGCGGACTACACAAGAATACTTGGCGATTATTTTCGACTACTAAATTGGTGAGGCGATCCACAATAATGCTAATAACAGCTTTTGTTTCTAAATTTCAGGCTATTATTTATAAAAATAAGACGTTGTCAGTGTATGGAAGAGAATTTTCTTTGACCAAAAGTACACAAAGTAAGCCCTAGCGTTGCGTTTTCGCAACGTGCTCCACAGCCCAAAACACAAAAAATTAAAAATACATTTCTTCGAAATTCCATATTCTTCCTATGGCGAACTACTGTGCGAAATTTCGTAATACTAGCACAACTCCTTCTTACCCCCGAACAATATGGGTTAAATACAAGTCATAGATACGCCCGAAAGAACTTTTAGCCCAAGCGAAGGGTATCCTAATTTCGGCCGCGCCCGAAATTAGCCTCGGCCCCGGGGGTTGGCGAGCGAAGCGAGCAGGGGGCGAAGCCCCCTTGTTTTTTTTTCTTTTCGAAGGGTGTGACCTATCCACTACTTCTGGATTTTGCAGAATCCTATTTTGGCTAGTTTTTCTTTTAGTCTGGGGCAATTTTAGAGGCTTAGAAACAGGAGCTGGGAGCCAAATACTCGCGTATTTATATCATCTAATGTGTCTTCAGGCATAATGTTTAACCCTTCTGTCGGCTCATAGGTCTGGCCAGACCTTTAGCACTATATTTTGGTCAAAAAAGTATAGAAGATGAAATCGCAGCGACTTCATATTTCATGATATCCTAGAATAATATGTTTAGAAGCATTGTGCAAAAATTTAAAAAAATCTGTTGTAGTTTTGAGCATGTTTTTGATGATTCAATTTATAGTGCTTTTTGATACCCAATAGGTCTGGCCAGACCTATAGTTTTTCCCCCCATTTTTGTCTTGAGGTAAAAAGTGAAAATATTAAATTCTCTTAAAAATCTCCTATTTATAATGTAGTAAAGTCATTAAAATTCAATTTGTACGATAAACGATAAGATTTTCTGAAATTTTGCTTCAAAAAGCCGTGAAGCTCGCAAATTAGGTACGCCTAATTTTATCCCGTCTTATAACATCACCTAATCAACAGAGATTTGATTCTAGGAAAATCAAAAGAGTTTTCAATTCAATTTCAATTCAATTTCAATTTTATTTCAGTTAGAATAATTTCGGTTTACAAAAGCTTAATACAGATTCCGGTTCTGAACCTTAACTCATTAATATGAATAATTTGAACAAGCAATTCAGTTAATTAAGTTTAAAATGCTAATTAGAATAATGTTCAGGAAAAAACAAAAAACCTGATATAATTTACAAAAAAAAAAAAAAAAATATGTAATAAAATAAAACTTAACCTATAAACTTAACCTATGAAGAATGTAATATGGATTGTGTAATAGTAGTTTACTTAATACATTAGGTAGTAATCATAGATTGAATAATATTATTGTTAATATTGGAGCAATTCGTTATAAATCTAGAACTATTTTTTCGGGCTATTTCATCAATTTTCCTAATTTTTGTTTCGTAATGCAATCTTATTGTAGAATAATAGAACGGTTTATCGTAAATATGTTTGAGGATCTTATTTTGAGTTATCTGCATTTTGTTTTTCGTTGTTTTTGCATAGTTATTCCATAAAGGAGAACCATACATCGCTATTGGCTGAATGACCATTTGGTATACAATGCACTTGTTTTCGAGTGACAGTTGGGACTTCCTATTTAATAGTGGGTAGAGGGACCAAAAAGATTTCCACATTTTTTCGATGGTTCTTTCGACATGCGCGTGACCAGTTAGTTTCTTATCAAAGACGAAACCAAGATACTCAATTTCATTTTTCCATGGGATGCGGTTTCCAAGAAAATCTAAAGGCGAATTTGGGAAGTTACTTCTTTTTCTTTTATTTGAGAAAAAAGCTGCTTTACTCTTAGACTCATTGAGTTTAATCTTCCATCTGAAGTAATACTGGTACAGACATTCCAATTGGTGTTCGAGCTTTGACGAAATTATAGCCGGGTCGTCCCCATCACAAAATATACAAACGTCATCTGCAAAACAGGCCATTTGACATTCGTTTGATCTAGGTATATCTGAGGTATATATATTAAATAGGACTGGGCTAAGACAAGAGCCCTGAGGAACGCCATATGGTATTCCTTTAACAGATGAGAATGATTCTCCTATTTGGACAGTGAAATATCTATTAAACAGAAACAATTCTATAATTTTAATTAAATAAATAGGTAAACCATACCTTAATAACTTAAATAATAGTCCATTGTGCCAGACAGAATCAAAGGCTCTTTGGATATCCAACGTAACGACACCAACCGATTTTTTGTCCTTAATTGACTTGTCAATATATTTGAACAACCGTAATGCTTGATGGACAGTTGAAAGTTTCTTTTGAAAACCAAACTGAAATTCAGGTATTATTTTTAAGCGTTCGACAACCTCGTTCAGTCGAGACAATAATATTTTCTCCAGAACTTTGCTCATGGAAGGTAAGAGGCTTATTGGTCTGTAACTATTAGCATCTTTAGGGTTTTTGTCCGGCTTAGGAATAGGTATTACTCTGGCGTGTTTCCAGGCGGAAGGGAAATAACATGATTTTAAGCAAGCATTTATTATAAAATTAAGGCTAACTATCGCTTTTCTGGGGAGATTTTTCAAGACGATGTTTGATATTTTATCAAATCCAGGAGCTTTTTTAACCTTAATCGATCTTAAGATTTTGTTAATTTCATTTGGAGTCGACATGCATGATGCGCTAAAGTCACTATTGGAAGATGATAGTGTGTTTATTGCATCGCTCACTAATTTGTTACGTAGCTCATTCCCGAGGTGGGACGAAGAGTTGTGGGCATTCTGAAATTTTTTTGCAATAATCTCCGCCTTTTCTTTGTTGTCGAAAATTAGGGTTTTGTCCGGGGCGTATAATGGAGGTATAATTTTACAACGGCGGAAGACTTTATTCAGCTTCCATATTTTGCCGTTGTTTTTTGGTATTTGTCTTAGCATTGTGTTCCATTTTTCGTTTCTTTTAGTAAATATTTTTTCTTTGATCAGCTTAGAGAGCCTGTTAACGAGTGTCTTTGTAAGCGGATTTCGGTTTTGTTGCCATAAGCGACGGAAGGAATTCCGAGTTCGGATATATCCCCTAATTTCGTCATCAATCACCTGATATGGAGACGATCTAATAGTCACATTAAATGAAGAAAAATCTAGCGCATCGTTAATTTTATTGTAAAGATCGTCAATCAAGAGATCAATTTGAGAATGATGCTCAATTTTCGATAGGTCCTGTGACTTGAGGTCGATATTGTGGCTTAAATGTCTTTTGAAACTAACCCAATTAACCCTTTTTAAATGTTCATTCGCATCTGGATTATTGAAATCAGTGCGACTAAACTCAATATGAAACTCAACTGGCAGATGAGGAGATGAAAGCGCATTAAGAGTACAGGGCTGTGGAATAATGTTAGGGCATTTACTAATAATCAGATCTAAAGTAGAGTCGTGGCCCCTGGGATTGTGAAAGGTTGGCTCGGAAGGAGTGTGAATAATCCAATTATTTCGGGCGACTAAATCATATAGAAGTTTGCCAGCTCTGTTGGCATTAACACAGTTCCAATTTCTGTGTTTTGAGTTGAAGTCTCCACATAGTATGACGTTCTCCCCTAAAGAAAACAAATACTTAATGTCATCCTCAAACATATTTAATTTGAAATTATCAACGCGGGTTCCAGGAAAATAACAAACAACAACAATAACTCGTAGTTCTTCTAGTTTTATAGCTATTGCTTCAATAGTTTTTGTAGGTATTTCTGGAAGAATATAATATTTCATTGATTTTTTAATACAGATTGCTACGCCCCCACCAGTAGCGCCCAATCTATCTAATCGGTAGATGTTATAATTGGAACAAGACATTTTATCTGATTTCTTAAGCCAAGTTTCCGTTAAAGCTATCATATCAATATTATTATCAATAGCGAGATCAAAAAGCTCAATTGATTTATTTTTAACACTCTGGGAATTCCATAATAAAACATTTACTCTATTCATTTAAATATAAATTTAACTGCTAAACTAATTACTACGTTAAATTGTTCCGCTCTTGTCTTACACGCAGATAAATTTGAAATTAGCATGGTAGAGATCTCCAACAGCTGATCGGCCGTGAACAGGTTGTCACTAGACGACTTGTCTTGATGCAGATCTGATTTTAGAATACTCGCAAACGTCGGTAAGGTGTCAACGAGAGATGATTGAACATTTTTCGATGCGAAATTATTATTATCACTAGTAGGCAGTGAAGGAAAGTTGTTCGCGTTGGCGTATACGTTAAACTGTTTCGATTTGGATTGCTGGTTGTTAAAGTTATTATTACCATTACGGTGTGATAATCTATGCCGAATTGTTAGATATTCCATGCGTTTCGCACAGACCTTGTCATTCGCCATATGATTTTGGCCACAGTTGGCGCATTTCAATAGAGGTCTCATTACTTCTAATGTCTCGCCAGCCAAGTTGCATTTAGTGTAAACATGATCCTGCCCGCATAGTAAACATTTGGTCGGTAGATTACAGTTTGATGAACCATGGCCCCATAGTTGACAGTTGCGGCATTGTGTGGGACCGCTGCGAGATTTAGAGTACCAATGCCATTGAACTTTCGTGTGGAAAATAGCTTGTGTTCGCCTCAGTTCGGGCAGTTTAATGGTTCCCTTCTCGAAATATACGATATAGTACGTTTCGTTATTATATCTAGATGATTTCGGTTGGAATTTTTTAACATCGATGCAGGGAATATTGAGATCTTTTTTCAAGTGTTTCGCTAACGAATTACACTCCATATTATGCAATCCAGAAAGTACAATTTTACTTGGACGTTTATCAGCCGGTCGAAATGTAAAAAAATGTACATTTTTCTCGATAAGGTAACAGTGGAGTCGGTCATATTCTGCCTTGCTGTCAACCAGTAGTTTATTACCGGTTGCTGTATATTGTATGCAGTAGTTTGAAATGTCTAAGCTGTTCAAGGTAGCATCGATTGTATCCCTACTCAATTTAGGGAATATTATTGGAGGTATCTTTACCTTCTTCTCCTTTGGAGTGTCCGTAGTTGGGTGGTCGTTGTTTTGATCAATATCAGATAGATTTGAAGGCAAATCAGCCAATGGCTGGAATGAATTCCGGGTTGATGAACTTGCAGCCATTTCGGTACTTCGAAGAAGTTTCAGCTTAGCGCGAAGTGTGCATTCTGGGGAAGAGTCTTCCCTCTGGCGTTTCTTTGTACGTTCACTGTCCGACACTTTACTGACTGATTTAGTTAAGTTAAATGAAAATCAACTAAAAATACAAAGTTGACTGTTTTAAAAAGGAAAAAGCACGGGTTTAGTTTGGAAATGATCGAACTCGGTCTGTACACTATGAGTGACACTAGACGAATCCAAAAGAGTTTTATTTCCTTTGTAATAGTATGAACTAAGTATAAGTGACTTACGATGGTGTTTATTAATAGATTTAATTGAAATATTCACGGAAAACTTAGAATTTAATGATTTTTGGGGTTGAAAATTCCCTATTCCTTTCTATCTATTTTCCCAAATCGGCAGACTAATATCGTGGTAAAATCTACCAACAAAGTGCGAAATATTTCCCCAAAGATATTGGAATTGGAAAATTTTATCAAACTTTCTGTGCGGATACGCAATGAAAAAAGATAAGCAAAAATAGAAGAAAAAAAGGGAGAAACATGTTTGTACTAATACCACCTCAAAATATGTCTTCTTAAAAACGCCTCTAGTATATCTCCAAAAACGATTTTAATGCTTTTATTGTTTATAAATGGCTGTAAAAAATAGGTAGAATGATTATACCGATAAAAATTTCACTTTTTCTAAAAATTAAAAATGTTTTTCTCAGTAGGTCCAGCCAGACCTATTGGGTATAGAATATGCATATTGTATTAGGTGCCGACAGAAGGGTTAAGGTGAAGCCAAAGATGATTTATACTCCTACTCTAATTGAACTTAAGGCCACGCCATTTAGAGTGAATGAGTGTGTGCTTCAAGCAAAATTTTGCGTAGTCCCAATTTTTGAAGGCGAAATCACATTGAGTTGAGGTTGCGATTAGGTCCTTTGGATTAAGACGAATATGTACATCAAACTACAGAATAAATTAAAAAAGCAAAATATTTTCAACAATTATGTTTGAGTTTGCAAAATCCATCTTTCCCATAATTTTAAACCAATGAAAAAATTTAAGAATTTGCCGCCCCTCAAATTCTGCCGCCCCGGGCAGTAGCCCAGGTTGCCCATATGGGAAATCCGGCCCTGGTCATTTGTGATGATTATTTATATCTTTGGAACTCAAAGCATCTGAATTAAAAGGAAATTTCAAACATAAGCAACATTCTGATAATCGTAACTTTCTATTGCTTTTTTTAACGACTTCGAGTTAATTATACGAATTATTAACATAATATTCTCTGTAGCTTCTTGGACCCTTTTATTTATTTCGTGATATGCAAAATGCTAACCTTGACAAAGAATCTAAATTACTCGGTTGTGTTTTTTTTTACGCAAAGAACTTCTAATTTCAATATCAATGTCAAAAACGTTTAAAATAACATCAAGTTATTTTTTTTTTGTACGTCTTAGCTTGATTTGATAGCTAATTAGTGTAATGACCTGCGACTGATAATAAATTCATACATGAGAGATATTAGGTGAAGTTGATGGCGCACGGTTGTTGGAACTAATTGAATTAGTCGTCATAAATTTGAAATGGTCGATTTTATGGAGACGCATGATACGTTTACAAATTAGCTATGCCTATGAATACATAGATTATTTAAATCAATGTAACAGTTGTATACATGATTATCTTTAGATACGTATATCTGCTAATTAGACATTATATGTATGTATATATGTACAGGCGCCATAGATTTGCGTCTTTGGATATCGTTGCGTTTGATTTTCGATGTGAGTAAATTTCGTATAGAGTTACAAAATTATAATGAGACTCAATGGGAATCCACGATACTGTGCACCGAAGGTGATCGCACTAAACATCAGAATACAAAATAAATTGAATCTAAGTATGTATGTGCATACTCTTTATTTGGTGTTATTTATTTAAATTATCTAATAATAATAACTAATTTAATCCAATATACATAGATTGTTACACACAAACTTACTCCAAGACACTTATTACGTCGTAAAACAATTAATAACTAATTCAATTTCATGATGTGCTTCAAATCAAATTAATTTCAGTTCTAATATGTTATATCCGCCATACTTAAATAACCATGATTTATTCAGGTCATATAACACGTTCGTAATAAAAATGCTCAAAATTAACTGCACAAACTGTTATATGACCGAAATCCCGGGTCGAAAAGTATAACATTGTAGCACCTTTGCACTATATGCTAAGACTAAGTCTTCTTGGTGGCGTGGTCCGACATGCCTAGATAGCATTGAATAATTGTTTACACAAGTGGCTGATACTGTTTAAGTGCTTGGCCAGTACCAATGTGTTTTGTTTAGGTTCTAATAAAAATGCATTGGTACGCAATAATTTTATTGCCTGACGGATACGCAATATTTTAATGGTCTGATTGCGTATCGATATTGAGTAAGATTTAATGATGACTAAGTGAAGAGCCCTTTTGTAAACAATTGACCAAAATCAAGTAGGCATGGGTGATTTAAAAAATCAAAAAGGCAGACTAGACTTGGTCGGACAACGGGCGCGTCACCAAGTTGACGCTCTTATAGCTTAGCATGAAAATTGATCTTAATAATTCAGGTGTGGGGTTTAATCCCAAATCCCGTGTGTTGTGTTAATCCATTTGCCTATGATAGAAAAATATATCGCGAAAGTTAGTTTGTGATTGTGATGTGCACCGATTGAAATTTGATGAATGGAGGATTGTGAAGTTGTGTGTTTCACGAAGGAAGTGGATGGAAGCGGATAGGAAAATGGCATTTCCATTTGGTACGACATGATCCAAAGGATGAGTGAGTGACCTACAGGAAAAAAAGACGGCTGATCTTTTGTAAGTATGCACTCAACAAAATGCAAGTGGAGAAATGCATGGTGAGTAAAATGGCATACATTCTTTGTGGCTCGATCCGAATCCATAGGAAGAATGGAACAACTGTGAATTGAGGTATTGGGTTGGTCCAGTAAATTGAGAATTCCCATATTTGCGGGTTTGTGGTCCTGCAAATGTTGTCTGATGTCCCAGAATTTTAAAATGTTGTTTTGATGTGTGAATTCTAAAAGGTTCTGTTGATACGGTGGTGTCGCCAGAATGATTTTGAGTGTGAGGCCAGAAGGAAAATAAAATAACAACGAGGTGTCTCGCACTTGTGTATGCACTATTATTTTTGAGACTTAAAAATACTGTATATGTAAATGAGTGTTGGGAGTAAGCAGATGAGCAAAGTAGTGGTTCAATTACCTATTGGTTATTGTTGTTATTTGATTTTGAACGTTAAGGGTTCAGTCATACAGAAAAATCATGATAACGAGGATTACTGTGATTAGTTCGAGGTTGAGGTGACACATATGTTTTCGTCGTTGAAGTTTTTCATTTACTTTTGGCGTTTGTGTAAGAGGTGAAAGTGCAATATTTTAAAGAAAATGTCGATAAATTTAAAAACACATTTGTCTTCAAGAATTTAAAAAGACAGGGGTGAAGGTTGATGACAAATTAAAATTTTCTATAAAACGTCATCTTCTTTCATATCAGAGGGTGTCTCCGGACATTATTGAGTGAATGCTGTTTCAAATGCGTAATTTGGCAAATGTGCTAATGATGGTTATAATTTATGTAATGATGAAGCATTTTCGTCATTCGAGAATCGGTGTGTCAAGCCCATTATTTTTGCAGTTAGAGTAATGTGCTTGTTAGTCCACTCAGCGTATTTGTTTCTTAATTTTTTTTACCAGTGTCTGCGCGGTTTAGCGGTAATGATTTGATTCAGATGCTGAAGTAGATTTTATTATGATTTTTGAACGGCTACTCATTGCAGGCCTGAAATCGAGCAGCAAATTCATGCTGTATTTGTCGTAAATATTAGAGTAAACCCTTGCGCGATCTGATCGTGAAGTTTGACGACGGAGTTGATTTTGAAATATCGAAAAGGATGTGGTTGAAAGTGTTACTGTATTTGTTGTTGATAGTGGTTCAAATCTATTTTTAAGCTTTACTTACAGAATTCTTAAAATTTGCCTGTTGAATATTTATGTTTTCAAAGATATTGCTGTGATAACAGATGAGATGTTTCAGTTGATTTGGTTGAAATCATTGATGTTGCATTTCACGTTTGCTGTATTAATTGTGATTATCGGCATAATTGTTGCTGCTGTATTTGGCATGGTTTTTGTTGCTATTGTCGCAAATTTTGTTTTAAGGTTAAATATGTATGTATTTCCTGACAAGAAAATGTTGGTGCAAAAAAAAAACTTGTCAGTTTTGGTATTCAATGCTTGGTTGTTAAATCGCAGTTGCAGTTAACTGCTTGTTGTCGATCTGATCGGGAGACTTGGAATTCGCTGTAGCAACAGATTGCAGTGAATATTACTGAGAAGGAAAGTATGTATTCTGATGCTTATGGTCATGTTAAACATCGATCGACAAGTTTGGACAGTGCTGAAAAGGCTCATACTATATGTTGTGGATGCCTTAATATTTGTAGGAGTAGAAGACTCCATTATGGTTGTTAAAATGTTGAAACTGTTAAAAAAATCAAACAGAAGGAGAAGGTAGACTACTTTAAGTTGTCTACAGGTTGTGAAAGCGTTTCTGCTCTGCCGTTGTTTTGCGAGATCTAGGAGGATTTCTTGACGCAAAATGTCCGACTTTCTTATTTTCTATGCGCATTATGACATAGTTCATTTTCATGACACCAATTGAGTAATTTTTGAAGTAGTTCATTAACATAAACAAATTAAATCATTGATGTGAGAATCAATGGTACGTGTTGGTTGGTACCAAACCGTTTGATTCTTTTGAGTTCAAAATGCTGTGCAAGGTTTCCTCAGTATTATGATATGGCATGAAGATTGTTTATTCACGTTTCATAAATGAATTTCTTGTTGACTTCTTACAATAATAATGAATTGATGTGAATTCGATAGTATAAACTTCAACAAAGTGAAGTGCTGAAGTCGTAATTATGCGATTTATAAAAATAATTATTGTTAAATATATCAATTTTGGTGAAAGAAGTTTTATGGTTGTTGGCTTAATATGACGTGAAGCATCTTTCGGATTACCAAGCTGAGTAATTGCGAAAAGGAAGAGTTGGATAGCTTCTTGGAAATAGAAAATTTTCTGATTCAAGATTTTTGGACTTAATACAAGTCGGAGATGATACACTTATTGTGTGCTTTAGAATTTCCATATATATAAAGGAAGGTATTGAACGTTGAAACCTGAGTATAGTGAATATTTATTCATGCAAAGTGGTATGGATAAACGTTAGTGTGCTGCAAGCATGTTCTTAAAAACACAGAATTGGAAAAGGCTTGATGTGGTGCTGAGGGCACATTTCTTTTCAAATTGGAGAAACATTACAGATAGGTCTACATGCTTGATAAGGATTGCAGTTAGAGATGCTGTATATCGCGGTGAAGAGAATGGTATAGTTTAAGCATAGCTTAAATAAGGGTAATGAGTACCTGTTTGAATTAAAAAAAAATGTGCAATGGATGAGCAGAAATTTTGAAAAAAAAGGTTGATTATCAAGTTGACATTCACTAATTAAGAAGAGCTGTAATTAGCAGTTGAAGTCCGGGAGCAGGTTTGGCTCGTAACTGGACGAGGTGAGCGGCAGGCTCGTGATTGAAGTGTAATGTGATGATCCGGGAGCACGATTGGCTCGTAACTGGACGAGGTGAGCGGCAGGCTCGTGATTGGAGAGTGTAATGAGATGGTCCGGGAGCACGATTGGCTCGTAACTGGAAGAGGTGAGCGGAAGGCTCATGATTGGAGTGTAAAGAGATAGTCCAGGAGCAGGAAAGGCTCGGAACTGGACGTGTTGGGCGCTATGCTCAAAAGTGTTGACTGGATGGTCCAGGAGCAGGTGAAGCTCGGAACTGGACGCGTTGAGCGCTATGCTCGAAAGTGTTGACTGAATGGTCCAGGAGCAGGTGTGGCTCGGAACTGGATGTGTCGGGCGTTATGCTCGGAATTGTTGGATTGTGGTCCAGGAGCAGGAGAGGCTCGGAACTGGACATGTTGAGCGTTGCGCTCGAAATGGGTTGTGGTCCAGGAGTTGGCGAGACTCGGAGCTGGACGTGTTGAGCGTTATGCTCGGAATTGTTGCATAGTGGTCCAGGAGTTGGCGAGACTCGGAGCTGGACGTGTTGAGCGTTATGCTCGGAATTGTTGAATAGTGGTCCAGGAGTTGGCGAGACTCGGAACTGGACGTGTTGAGCGTTAGGCTCGGAATCGTTGACTACTTAGTCCAGGAGCAGGTGTGGCTCGGAACTGGACATGTTGTTGGATCCAGGAGCAGGTGAGGCTCGGAACTGGATATTAAGCGAAACGCTCAGAATTTTTGATTAGTTGTGTCCAGGAGATGTTAGGTACGAGACCGAACGATTCGTTTCTCAGAAGGGAGTAGTTTGTAACTGGATGAAGCGATGATTGCGCTGTGAATTGATGGTTGATGTTCAAGGGCAAATGTTGCACATAACTCGATAAGAAATGATATGCAAGCAATTGTATGATTTGAATTGATTTTAGGCTGCCAACTGAATGAAGTTGATATACAGGAAGCAGATGAGTCTCGCTACTGTATATGGTATTCAGTGTTGTCTGTGTCATTCACTGAGGACAGTGAAATCGTAGGTTGGCCGAATGTTATATGACCGAAATCCCGGGTCGAAAAGTATAACATTGTAGCACCTTTGCACTATATGCTAAGACTAAGTCTTCTTGGTGGCGTGGTCCGACATGCCTAGATAGCATTGAATAATTGTTTACACAAGTGGCTGATACTGTTTAAGTGCTTGGCCAGTACCAATGTGTTTTGTTTAGGTTCTAATAAAAATGCATTGGTACGCAATAATTTTATTGCCTGACGGATACGCAATATTTTAATGGTCTGATTGCGTATCGATATTGAGTAAGATTTAATGATGACTAAGTGAAGAGCCCTTTTGTAAACAATTGACCAAAATCAAGTAGGCATGGGTGATTTAAAAAATCAAAAAGGCAGACTAGACTTGGTCGGACAACGGGCGCGTCACCAAGTTGACGCTCTTATAGCTTAGCATGAAAATTGATCTTAATAAAACGTACAAATGGCTGGCCATCAATATTTTGAATTTATATCTAATTCAAAGTAAACGTATCTGCTGAACGAACATACGTGTTGAAGTGTTGAAGTCAATTTGAGAAGTTTATTGTCGAATTGAACATTTTTTATTGTCTCCAAGCGTGTCCACATCGTGTACATATGGTTAAATAAATTTTTATTCTTACTCCGCCTTAAACAATGTATTTTGAAGCAATAATAATGAATAATTCATTGTATGGTAGTTTGTTGATTTTATGATCAATAAATATTTTTTGGGGTTTAAAATTGTTTTGAGTATGGTTATGCGGAATTTGTATTTTTCAATGGTCCTATCGCAAGAAGTTTTGTGTTCAGTTCAGATACAAGCAGACAGATAACAAAGCCCTTGATTTTACACGTAATCAATTTAACAATCATTTATAACTGACTCGTATCGTATCTCTCTGCATGCTTTTGTTCTGATAACATTTGGCTTGATAAAGGGTTTATGCTGATAATTATTAATTTTTATCGATATGATTTTATCGTCATGTCTTATATATGGCAATAAAGAAGTATACATTCCATTCTAATGAATAAGAGGTGCTCTACTCGTCGTAATGGAATAAATGGATGATATAATCATATGACAATAAACAATAGTCCACTCTTCTCGTATTATATATTTAGCTAAAGGCACTTTACTTTAACTTTAGTGCGGCCGCATATCGCACTACATTTTTATTCAATTCAATATTTACCTAACTTTTGCAAGATCATAGCCGTTCCGACTACACACATATCCGTATGAACTTATTTATAAACTATTAAATTGCAACTTGAACGTAATACTCGTCGTAGGCCTGTTCCAAAAACCGGGATCCCGGTACAAAACCGGTGTTCACTTAGTACCGGACCTGATATTCTAAAGTACCGATATCCCGTTTTTTTTGGTACCGAGTTAAAAAAAACCGACCGACGAGTCGGTTTTTTGGGACCGAGTTAAAAAGAACGATTCATTTCAACCATGAGCCGGTTTTTCCAGGTTTTTTGGTACCGGATTTTAACCCGGTACTCAAAAAACCGGCTTATGGTAAAAAAAAACCGTCGGTACTGGAAAAAAACCTGAGTCGGTTTTTGAAACGGTACTGAAAAAAACCGGCTTATGGTAAAAAAAAAAACCGTCGGCACTGAAAAAAACCTGAGTCAGGGAAAGCGCTTGTGGTACCGGGTATTGAAAAAAAAACCAAACCCGGTACTGAAATTCCGGTACTGAAATCTCGGTACCGAACAGGCCTACTCGTATGTACTCTGTGATGCACTCAGTATGGAATGTGCCATGTCGTCAGGAAGGCTAGAAGAACACTTGAAATCATCTATAAACGATACTAACTTGAACATTATAATACTTGAGCCGTTCTGAAGTGGGTGTCTATAAACAAATTGTTGTTTGAAGAACGTTTTTGGTTCTATGAGTATCTTCCTTATTTGGATGGATATGACGA
The DNA here is from genome assembly GCA_949715475.1 of Microchrysa polita. Lineage (NCBI taxonomy): Eukaryota > Metazoa > Arthropoda > Insecta > Diptera > Stratiomyidae > Microchrysa > Microchrysa polita. The sequence goes on along the minus strand of OX454419.1, from coordinate 6,183,719 downwards.
CAGGAAAAAAATACAGACGCACGTATTATTCGTTGCAATAAAACACTAAAACCAGTTCTTGACGCCGCTACCCAAAACTGGCCGAATTGCATAATATTTTCAAATTTAATATACAGGAAATATTTGTACAAGATGAGATTAAATATATATTTAATTACATCATTTTGAATTATGTAATTTATAAATCTAGACAAAAGAATGGCGAATCTTATTCATCCAAATTTTACAGACAATATCACGCCAATCCTGATGAACCGATACGGTTCACGGTACCGTAAAAATTTCCAAAAATAGAAAATATGTAGAAATGTCTTTTGATTGAAAAAATTCAAGCAGTGCATGCAAAAAAAATTAACTGTAAAAACTTTTGAAATTCAACTTAGCACTCCGGTGACTACCGATATTGACCATAATTCGTCAAAAATGAGGAAGCAGAAGTCAGATGGATATGGGGCTGCCGTACAAAAAGAGGTTCTTTGAATCGTCAGACGTAGTGCAAGTAGCTTGCCCAGAAAAGAACAAAAATTAAATTTAAGGGAGTATATTTTTCGGGGGCTAAGTGCTGAAGAAGGAGTTGCCCCTGAAATATATACTCTCTTAAATTTAATTTTTGTACTTTACTGGGCAAGCTACTTGCACTACGTCTGACGATGCATAGAACCTACACATTTTCGTAGATGCATTACATTTTGTTATTGGGTTTGTAGCAACAAATTTATCAAAAATCTATACCATTTCTCAGTCAAGTTCATAACTTTGGAGCATCAAGTTCGTATGTTTGGAACATCAAATTCAATATTTCGGGAACTTAAATCGTAAATGTAAGTGCATATTAGAGCACTGAACTTTTTGAATTTGACTAAAAATATAAAATGATCTATCTTCTATAAATGGAAACACATAAATTTGGTTGTCCATAGTTACGAATTTGAAACTCCATAGTTATGACTGAGAAATGGTATACCATTTCCCGACCAAGCTCATAATTTTCGAACATCAATTTCGTATCTCTTGGCCGCAAATTCGTAATTGCGGCACATCAACAATGGAACATCAACTTCGTAACTATGGAAAATAAAATAAAATTTGGAGAGCTCAAATTCGAAAATGAATAACAAGCTTGACACACATATTTTCGAATGACGCAAATTTATCATCATTAGCACGAGTTCCAAATTACGCATTTGGACCATCATTTGCTCAATAATGACTGGGGGGCATCTGTTGTAAAATGAAAGAACAAGAATGTCTACAAAAAATATTAAATTTGTTATCAATCTTTGAACATTTCTATTCAAATTCTTTAAGAAAAGTGTGTCCTCAAATTGTTGAACTGAATATTCATGAAAATATCGCAATTGTGAGGGACATTTTCACCATTTTCACAAACGTCAAAAGTAAATGACGAATTCTAATGACGAGAGCATATGAGTCACTCCAATTTCGAACATCATGGTGGATTATCGTCATGATAATTTGGATATGTGTCTTGGGCCTAAAATGGTTAAATTTTAATCAAAATATAGGATTCTTCAGGCGCGATGATGGTAAGTTATCCAAACATAAATGCGGTTGCCCTTGCCCACAGTTACGCATTGGACGTTCCTTTTACGAATTTTATGTTCCACAATTTCGAACCTAATATGGATATGGACTTGACCGAGAAATTGTACCTGTATACAACAATTTTGACTAGTTGACCTATCTTAATCCGAACAAAGTAAATTTTGACTGTAATGCCAGCGATTGGAGCATATATGTAATAAAAATAAGAAATCTGCCTAAAGCATAGTTTCCGGGTAATACTCCAGAAAATTATTAAAACAAGTTTTTTACTATATTTTTTCGTAATGTGATTGTTTTGTATGATTAAGCCGGTTTTTTTGCCGTTTTTCGGGCTGAAATTTATTTAGCCGAATTTTTAGCCGTTTTTGAAAAAAATATAGCCTGTTTTCCGGCTAAATTTAGCCGTTTTCTAAATTTCCAGTTGGCAACACTGTGGATGATATTTCGATTGCTTGGCGAATGAAAAGCAGTGATGCCACAGCAGATATGCCTAACCCGAAAATTCTGAGGGTGCATTCTGTAAGGGCATAATCGCCATCGCCAATTTATTTATTTATTTATTTATAAATTCGGATGTTCTACAGAGCTTATACGCTCCAATTACAAAACAATAATGCTAAGAATTAAAAAAAAAAACAAAGTTGAATAAGTTAAAATTAAAAATTAGGTACATTATAAAAAAAAATTATAAATAGGCAAAAATTATCAATTATTAAAGTTTTTAAAATGAAATGAAATTATAAACCAGAGACCCTTTCGAAAATAACGCTCCTTAGGTCTGATTTGAAAATATCAAGAGACGTGGGAAAAGAACCGAGTTGTAGGATGTTGTGATTTCGGGGTAAACGAAGCAGGGGCGAGTGATAGTATAGCTCTGTGCGGGCGAAATGAATAACGAATAATGACGATAGCCTCGTTAATATATTTGGAACGCGAATAGTAAGTTCGTTGTGCAAAGGAAGCGACGGGGAGCTGTTGCAAATATTAAATAGGAAACACTCATCCAGATATAATCTTCGTCTCTCCAGGAGTTGCACACAAAGGAATTCAAGACGATTATCATAAGGGCAATAGGGAATATGGAATTTAAAAAAGAGAATACGAGTGAACTTCCGCTGTACCGACTCAATGAGAGCAGTTAAGTAGTTGAAGTGCGGAGACCAAACGGGGGAGCAGTATTCAAGGATACTTCGAGACAGAGAATTGAAGAGAGTAACACAAGTTGAAATATTACTAAATGCTTGAGAGGAGCGAAGAACAAAACCTGCCGTTCTCGAAGCTCTATTACATATGTCAATTATATGAAGGTTAAATTTCAACTTACTATCAAATAAAACCCCATATCCGTAAAGCGATCGACTCTCACTAGAGGAGTAGCATTTATGCAATATTTATACGATAAAGGTGATTGTTTAAGCGAGAAGGTCATAGAATGGCATTTTTGGACATTTAGACTTATTGAGTTTCTTCGACACCAATTTTCTAAGGCCACAAAGTGACCTTGAAGGATATGGCAGTCATCTACCGACTTGATTAATCCTGTAAAGCCTTAAGTCGTCAGCGTAAAGTAGACAGGAAGAAGAAACATTACTAGGGAGATCATTAACAAAAATGTTGAAAAGCAGTGGACCTAGTATTGAACCCTGGGGAACTCCGGACGAAGGACAAAAGGCAGAAGAATAAGAGCTATTGTATACAACCCGGCACTCTCGGTTAAACAGGTAGGACGAAAACCAAGTTAGAAGGGATCCACTAACACCAAAATCTTGAAGTTTGGCAAGTAATATACCATGGTCGACCGTGTCAAATGCCTTAGAAAAGTCGGTGTATACGACATCAACCTGACACTGATTGTCCAACGCTCTGGCCACAGTGTTGGTGAAATGTATGAGATTAGTACAAGTCGAACGACCTTTAACGAAGCCATGTTGCTGCTCAGCGAAAAGTGCAGAAACAGCGGGATATAGTTTGTTATGGACAACACGCTCGAGAATTTTAGGAAAACAGGATAAAAGAGATATAGGACGATAGTTTTTCACAGAGGACGTGTAAGGGGATTTGGGAATGGGAAGGATATATGCTGCTTTTCAAGAATTAGGGAAAGTTCCACTGTTCAAGCTTAAATTGAAAAGAAAGGCCAAGGGAGTACTTAAAGTGGAAGATAGAGATTTAATAAAGAAATTTGGAAGTTCGTCAGGGCCAGAGCCACCATCTGCCTTCAAAGTATCCAGAATAGCAGTTACTTCGAATGGACATATGGAGAACTCGGGAATCTGGGGATGGAACGATTGATTGGCAGGCAAGTAAGAGAAAGACGAGTTAGATGGAGTAAAGGTAGAGGCAAAGAATTTTGCAAACAACTCACAAGCTTCCACGGGAGTGGTGGCAATAGAGCCATCAAACTCTAAATTTATTGGTGAACTTGAGGCGGACTTTAAAGATCGTATGTACGACCAAAATGGCTTAACTTGGTTGGCAGCTAGAGACATTTCAATATTCGAAAAATAGCTCCTCATAGCGGATTGAGTTATGCGTTTAGCTTCAGCACGAGATTGCTTGAAGGTAGAGAGAGTAAGGGAAGATGGAGAGCGCTTCCATTTGGTCCGGGCTTTATCCTTTTTACGTAGTGCGTTAGCAACTGCTTGCGTAAACCAGGGGAAACTCTTACTTTTTTTTTGGTGAATGAAGTGGTGTGAAGCGCGATATAATAATGTTCAGGTAGTTGTAGAACTTTTCCACAGCTTGATCACAACATATACATATCAACAAAAAATGAGGACCAGTCAACTAACTGCAATTCAGCAGAGATGGCATTATAGTCAGCTTTGCGATAGTTGTAGCGACTAACGGTTAAATCATGCTTAATTGGTGCCAGAGGAAAAGCAATTTCAATTAACAAAGGAGGATGATGAGGGTCAGGGTTCACATAATAATATGGAGAAGGCAAAAGAGATATGCAGGGTTCTACAAAATTGTGTAAGAACAGGTCGAGAAGCCGATCATTTGAATTTTTGACAAAGTTAACTTGGCATAAATTATTTAGAGATATAAAGGATGAGAGTACAAGAGAGAATGAATCGGTATAGATAATATCTAAACTATGATCATTGTACGCCGACGATATCAACATCATGTCTCAAAGGTTGGGTGATGCAGAAAGCCTTCTGCATAACCTCAATAACGCCGCAAATGAAGTTGGACTACATATCAACGAAAGCAAAACAAAGGCCATGATGCAATCGAAAACAAGGACGCCAGCAAATTCAAGCATCACAGTGGGGGACCTTACTATCCCGACATCTGATATAATTGTGAGACATTGTGTTTTTAAATATTGCTTCCTATCTCCCATTCTAAAGTAAAAGACGATTTTTAGATGCTGCCTTTTTTCTTCCGGATGTATTAACAATTTCGTTAAAACTTAAATTCACATAGAATTTTGAAGATTTGATAGCGAACTTCGAAATCCATATTTGTAGTTAATTTCGAATTTTGACATTTGCGATTTTCACCATCAGAAAAAGCTGGTCCTGTCTGTGAAAATGAGCAAAAAAGTGAAAATCTGGAATTTTTACAGGATAGCTTCCTTTTAACTTTCCCGGTCACAATTTGTTTCTAAAAGGTAGCACTATGGGCCAGGGCAGTTGCAGTTGAGGTAAAAATGTAATAGAACTAATAAATTCAGGGCTTACGCCTGTCAATTTCAATTCACTTCGTTTTGGAAAAAAAGAACAGAGGTGGGGAAAGGCGATAGGTGAAAATTTTTCTCACTTTCGTCGTATGGATCTGAAATGGCTGCTCACCGTCAATTATGAAATTAAAGCAATTTCACGTTAATTATATTGCCGGAACTTCATTAATTTAAAGTTCCTGTGGCTTTTTACCTGTTGCCTTACAGAATGCTAGATCAGATGTTCAAGAGGGCACGTGCCTATTGCGGCCTCTCTGTCAATAAGTCCCTGAGTTAGTGTTTATCAAACGACAAACTAGACACGTTTTCTCGTGACCTTCCTGGAAGCTCTTCTATCCATTCTTGTACGTAGAAAACGGACTTTGTTGTACTAAAATTTACTGAGCTATTGCATTCTAATACGTATAAGACACCGTATTCTCTCTTGTATGAAGAGTCATCAAATTCAACACATGCATGAATTATTTTAAGAATCATTCTATCAACTTCCGTCTACTATCTGCTACTGTATATCTACCTATATTTCCAATTAAAAATAATTGTCATTCATCTAACAACAGCTGAACAGACAAAAAAGCACATGCGATTAAATGATATTTCACCTTAATTACGTCATATTCTCTAATAACTTCATAAACTAAAATGATTAATAGTCCAATCGACTTTTGCCCCACCACCGCCGCCGCGTATCGTCATGCCTAGTAACTTTACTAGTCTACCTCGCTAGTTCGGCTAACTTAGCTCCAGAATTCCCCTGAAGGTCAAACAAGCTGATAAATCAGCTGAGTTTCTGTGAGTAAACAACTTACTACGATACATACTACGATCCAGCTCACTGGCATCTCTACCTATATCTGCGGCAAAATGTTTCGCTGCGTTGCGCTCATCACCTATTGAGGAATGAGGATATGCTAAAGTCGCGAAACATAAGTCTGCAACAAAATTTCGCGAAAAAGCTCACAATAAGAAGTGATCGTGTCAAATACATATCTGCACGATCTGTGTTAGGTCACAGCTTTGATAGATGAGTTGCAGTGTGCAGAATAGGAAAGCCTTGTCGTATGAAAGTTTAGCTATGGGGAAAAGACAGTTTTCGCAAGAATTGTCCACCTCAAACAGGACATGAGTTAGCACATTATATGTATAGTATGCGCATTCTAGGTAAGAATATGGATAAAGCCCTAGAGCTGTGATTATTTTCGCTCGTGACGAATTCAATATTTATTCTGATTTGCATACAGATTGTGCTTTTATGAAAATGAATGACGTTATCATTGTGCTTTGCTTGGAGCTCTTGTATTGCCTATACTTCTGCTGCCGATGATGATGATGATGATGGCCATAAGATATATTCTATACAGATTGCGCCTCAGCTAGAAGCTAGCAATCCGCTCACTGCTCATGCTTGCTCTATATGCGCAACAAAAGTCTATTGTACGCGCGAGTCGATATCTGCAAAATTCACGATCCGCGAACATTCCGTTATAAAACTTCAGGTATAGTACGAATGCGAACTTCAGTGCTAGTCGAGAATTCGCCGAGTGAACAGTAGTACTAGTATCTAGGCGAAAGATAAAAAGAGTTATATCGCGAGCGAATTTTGAATTTAATGTTTTTTGTCCGTTGCTTTTGAATTTGATTGAGTTTTTTTTTTCGTTGAGATCAAAAGGACTGGTTTTTCTTCGGCGGAGTGTCCTTTTTTGTGCGGTGAAGTGTTAAACTTTTTATAGGTAGAGTGATGTTTTAATTATTTTAATTAATTTAATTTTTTTAAACAATATCTTCATTTCTAAAACTGAACCATTTTTAATTAAATATTTAGAAGTGAAAAATTAAATTGAAAAAATTCGTTATTCCCATCGAAATTAAACAAAAATAAATAAATTGTGTTTCGGTGCAATTGTTGTGAGTGCATTTTAAATATGTCTTCAGTTGTTGAAGTTTTGTTTGTTTTATTTTATTTGCAGCGTGTCTGACATGTAAAATTCTGTGATAATTGGTGCCAATCAAACGTTTAAATTCTATAATTAGTGTGCTACAAGAAAAAATACAATTACACACAAAATTTGAAAATATCTCTCTTGTGATTGTGACAAAAAAATTACATATTGTACATTAAACAAGGTGAGTGATAATAACGAGAGTGAATAATGTCATAAAAAATGTACTGAACTAAAAAATCATGAAATCAAATTTATCGCGACTTAAGTTCGATTGCACAATTACCAGTCAATTGAAATAACCGAATTTTTTCTTCTGTATACTTGGTGACCGTGTGACAATATTCGAAAGGAATTTGGTGTAGTATGGTGGTACAAACATTTTTTTTTTGTGTGTGCAGACACTTTGACGAGACACCGCGCGTCAAAGTCCAAATAGTCACATAATACATATGTACATAGAATAGAGAGACAATTACTCGGTTTCGGTGTATATTTCATTGAATAAAGTAGCGCTGATTAGTAGTACTCGGCGCTTTTTTTTGTCGAAATAATAGACGGTTAATTATAATTGACTAAAAGTCGAAAGGGGAAAAATGGCATAATTAATTGTGCCGGATTGTAATATGAACAATGTTGTTTGACTTGACTCACCGTCGCGTCGCCGACAACGAGACGATTTTTTCTAATTTTCAATGTCAATGCTATAAGGAATTTGTCGGTTCTGTTTTTGTCTAATCTGCAATAAATTTGTGTTATGCAACTTTTTCTTATGGTCAGGCAGGGTGTGCTGGCTCGTTGAGATTAATTTTAATTTGGAGGAGGAGGTGGATTGCAAATCAATAAATTGGCCAGATCGACTTTTTTATAAAGTGATTAGAATGTTCTATCAACAAATTTATTGAGATTTGGTGCACACTTTGGTTATAAAATTATTTCCCATCGGGCGTGTGAGCGATAAGTATCAGACTTTGAATAAATTTTGAGAAAAGGATTTTTTTTTGCTTATTGAAATTAATAAAAAATGAAAAAAAAAACACAATAAGAAACGAATACTTAAATTTTAAAGTAAATTAAATGCTGTGATATCAGCTAGTGATATAACCAAAGTCAATCGATGACTTTAATAATGTTCTGCATTTTTTAAATACACAGTGAAACTACTTATTTCAGGAAAATATTTATGGTCTATCTTTTTTTAAGCATACTTTGATGACTTTAAAATTTTTGGATGCCTTACACACGAAATACATAATTCATTCGCCAAATGTTTCCATGACTACCATTCATTGCAGCATATGGTCTTGGCTTAGTTTAGTATAACGGTAATTTCAAACAAAATATTAAAATCCAAGTTACTCGCTTGGGTCTTTGATTTTGTATACATTTATAAATAAAATAAATAAATAAAATAAATAACAGGCGCGACAATCCAGCATTCGACTAAGGCCGCAGGATGTGTTAGTGACATCCTATTTCCAAGATCTTATCTGCTTTTTATTGAGGCAATGAAATCAGCATCACGCTCAGCAGTGTTATTTATCCCCATAAATGGGTATTCGTTTAACATCTGTGTGAGATCATAGTCCGTCACAAGCTCGTGAGTTCGAAAAACACCATGATCCACGGTGAGATTCGAACTCATGACCCTGTGCACCGAAGGTGCGCGCACTAACCGCTAGACCAGCCACACTAACAGAGCAGCCAGACTAACAGAGCAGCCAGACTACCATTTATGGTTCTAAAAATTTTTTAGATGTGTTCTTTCCAGTTTCTGGATGGTCGAAATGTTAGTACAAAATTTGTACTTACAATGACCCTACTTTAAGAACTATAGAGATAAGAATGTGGCCGCATTTTTCGCTTCACTTATGGATTTGATACCCATATTGTAGATATTATGTACGTCGAACTTCCCATAAGCGGACACCATTTGGTATTGAGATTTTGTCCGCTTATTGGAAGTGTCCGCTTATGAGAATATTTCACTACGGAAAACATTTTATAAAACTAATTTGGACTGCGCTGCGAATCCATTCAAAACCACGATGTCTCATTTCAACCATGTTTTACCAATTCAATTTTTTTTCGAGATCGACAACACTATTTTTTCGTGAATTCTAAAACGACTAAAAGTTGTTTTTTATTTTTTTTTTCATATTTTAAAAGAATAGAAAACTGCACGATTAAATGCCGCGACATAAATTGAACTCCTGAATCTCTAAGAAATTCCACCTACACGGAGAGATAAACAAGATTTGTGCAGCGATTTCCGGAAAGTGAATTTTGCTTTACGCAAAAGCCCGATTTCCCGGTATGTAATTTAAAAACTTCTTTGCTCTAAATACAATTCTGTAATGCAAGAATTTTTTATTTGTGAAACTGTCCGTTTATTAGAGACTTCCTTGTTCAGAAAGGGTATAAAAGTACTGTCCGTGTCCGGTTATGAGAGTGTCCGGCTATTGGAAGTTATTTTTCTAGTAAAATATAAGGAAAAACGTTGGGGAAAATAAAAGTGTCCGTTTATGAGAAATGTCCGGTTATTAGAAGTGTCCCTTTAGGGAAGTTCGACTGTATTTGTTAAGATTCCTACCTACCAAAGATGCAACCGAAACAGACAATATTGGTTCTGCAACTTTTCAAATTTCTTTGATATGAGGTCACAGAAAAATAAACTAATTAGTTAGCACTTCCAATCAACAAAACGTTTTTCTTCTTCTTCTTCATTACCGTAAGGCCTAGCGGAGCATGGCGCGTTGATGACTACCGTGTGTATGTGTAGTCATCAACGTTACAAAGACAACTGAATTTGGAGTGTGATGCGGTTGTCAGCCATTCCACTTCCTTCCTAGTCGCATTGTTAGTTTATTATTCTACGATAAGAATATTTCTTGTCATCCTCTTCTAAATAATAAACGATCACGGCCACAGAGCACGACAATCAACAGATCGTTTTTACATGTACCTAAATTAATCCTATCTCCATACTGATTGGACCAATATGGAGCCTTTCAGGATCGTGGCCAAAAAAATGGCCCGTGGAAATTTATGAAATAATTTGAGAGCCTTTGCAGAAGATAATTATTTCAGTTTGTGTTTTTAGATTGATTGAAGTTTAAATTGACATAAAACATGCAAAAATATTCTTCATACCACTGCCATCTAGATAGACAGGCCGGATTATCAGCTGATCTGTCAGTGGTCATGCAACACTAGTAGTGCCATGGTTGGTCATGGTACGCGCTTAGTACTGCCAAAGTACCGCTCAGTACAATCCACAAATTGTCCACAATCCAAATATCAGTGGCTGTCAGCCTGTCATTTCGTGTGACTTGCTATGATATACACATGCCAGTGTTTGAGATAAATATGGTAAGTACGATGTTGATGTATACTATTTTACCACTTGCAAATCAAAAACACATTAAAGCAAACCATAACCTTTGTTTCGTAATAAACGCTCGGCATATTTAAACTTTTGGGTTCAGAAGCACTGGAGGTTGTGGGCTTTACAAATGTCAACTGTCACTGGTCACGAACGCACTTTGTCCACTTGTAGACGAACAAATTTCTGCAGTTCGGCCTGTCTATCTAGATGGCAGTGTTCATACCCTTAAAATTATATTCAAAGAATTTATTGCTGTTTGTGTTTGATGACTTGACGAAGTGAAGCGACTAAGACTATGTTTACACGACGGAACAAGTACGGGTTTTCGGACCTCTGTAGATCGGACCCTGGTTGGTCCTGAGTCTTCAAATTCGGTAAGCGTTGTCGCTCGAGCCGTCTTACGAAGTGTAGAAAATTCCAAGTGGATACAATAAAAAACACCGGAGATATAAGAGTTTGAAAATCGCATTTTTTTAAAAATCTTATTCTCGTTGTTCTCGTCGTTCTCGTTGTTCTTGTTGTTTATTGACAGGGCTACAGCCTCGTAGAGAGCATCTCGGGACTCACTCTCTTTTCCTATTGATAGAGTCTGTCCTGAAGGTGTGCATAGGCTATCATTTGCTCCGATCCGTGCGGTAGAAAAAAAGATACAGCGAAAAATGTGGAAAAAATGCATCGAGTTTCTCGCTTAAGTCTTTTTATATGTTTTATGGGAGCATTTTGTAAAAGTCGGGAATAGGCCCGAAAAAAGCCTAGAAAAGAATCGTATAGTATAGTATAGTATAGTATAGTATGTCGTGCTCTGTGGCCGTGATCGTTCGGTCGCCACTCTGTGAAATAGACACTCATAGAGAAACGAGTTTCCAAACTCGGCACGACTCGTCGCAAGTTTATTATTTAGAAGAAGATGACAAGAAATATTCTTATCATAGAATAATAAACTAACAATGCGACTAGGAAGTGGTATGGCTGACAACCGTATCACACTCCGAATTCAGTTGCCTTTGTAACGTTGATGACTACACACGGTAGTCATCAACGCACCATGCTCCACGAGGAGTTGCGGTAATCGAGAGAGAGAGTATAGTATAGTATAGTTGGTAGGACCGAACAATCTTTTGTATCCAAAATTTTCAGTTTTAGATCGTCTGCAAGAGCGGGGGCGGGTCAAAGTTCCTGTTTTGGTTCGTCTCATATATACGAGTACGTAGGTACATATTAATTTAATATTGGATGAGCATATAGTGCGATTCATACGCACTGTTTCATCCATCCCGATGATCCTAAAGCTTCCACCAAATCAGCGCGGTAGCGGTACGCGGTACACACAACACACACAGCACAAGAATTGACAAGTACTCCGTGGTGCACCGCGGCGGAAACTATTTCATACATTCTGACACGTACCGCTACCGTTCTGCGCTGGTTTGGTGGAAGCTTAAATATGGCACTGGGACACCAAATCGGTTTTGTCTAGACGGTGTATTCTGTTGTGTTCAAACCAGAGTTACGTGATGATGGCATGTGGAAAATCGATTTTTCAAGGAATTCTGATGAGTTAATTTTAACAAAATTTGGCATGTAGATTTATTCTTGTAATTCCACCCGGTTTGATCCTGTTGTGGTAGGCAAGAAGGTACTCTGTTAGTTATACATATAGTGAATTTCTTAGCTATCCCTGATTCCTGATCATGAAACCACTTTATTATTGTAAAAGCAATGCTAGTCAGGACTCAACAGGTTTTCGGGACCTTTGATGAGGGATAAAAGGATATTTTCACATGAGTCTTGAGTCTGTAGTAACGGGACTTGTATCTTAACCGTTTGGTGTTAATAGGCGCAATGTGGAACTTAGGAAATATGGATGTAGTTTGAATCACATATTGAGTACAGAGTACACAGTGAGGCTTAATGGTTACATTAAAAATTAAGATTTAAGATTAGGATGAATGTGATAGAGATGAAGTAAAGGTTTAGACTCAATTTATGGCTAAGGTTAAAGTCAAAATCAAGTTTAGGGTTAAAGTTATTGTTACGTCGCAGTTAACGTTATTATTAGGGTTAAATGTAAGGATAGAGTTTGGGTTAAGGTTGAGTCTGACTTTGAGGTTTAGGTATAGGCCAGGGTTATGGTCAATTAGGGTTATCATTAAGTTTAATGTGATGTATAAAGATACCAAGGTTAGCGAGGTTACTGGGGCTACCAAGGCCATCGGGGTTACCAAGGTTACTAAGGGTTTGCACTCGCATCTTGTCTCAATGATGGTGGTGGAGCAAATTTTTTTCAACGCTATTTGGCGGGGAACTTGAATAAGGTTAATAACAGAATAAAATCAATGTTAAGAAATTTATGAAAGAACTTATCGTATAGAAAAAAAACGAGTTCCATACGAAGGAAAGCAAAATGAGATTCTAAAACGCATTTTTATTTTCTATAAGACTGGAAGCTTCAAAATTAAATCTGATCAAGAATCAAGAAATCAAATTAAATTAAATCAAGAAAATAACATAGCAGCAAATAGTACCCTCGTTCAGCTCCCCGCCAATAAGCGTTGAAAAAAATTTGCTCCACCACCATCATTGAGACAAGATGCGAGTATTTTGGCGGGATTGAATTTATATCAATCCTTTTTGCGGCTGATGACTTTTTCTTTGGCGAACACCTTTTACAACACAGTTGTTTTTGTGAGATAGACACTATGTCAAACTAAAAGGATGAAATTATGCATTTAAGGTGAAAATCGATATGTGATGAGCATAGCATATCAAAACATGCCCACTTCAAAATGTCGGCAATCTGTCAATTATAATAGTAAGTTTTTAATATTGAAAAAAGTCAGTTTACAGTTAGTATAATGATTCTTTGGAAAAAGATTAGCTTTCTTGAAATAATCCTTGCGACCGAGTCATGAGGACTGGATGCTTCTCTCAAAATTACTCTCTCATAGGGATTGACAAATACTCAATTTTTATCGCCTCTGTTATTATTATCTAAACGTTACTTATTAAACACGAATTCGGATTCGACTTATCGACTTTTATTAATTTTTTCTCGAAATTTCACTTTTTGACCACCTTGACTCCTTGTAGGCCTTAAATTTTGATCCCTCTTCCGCAGATAATGATTTTCCCTTATTCATATTTAAGTTAATATCTCACTCAAACAACCACAAAAATTAGGGTTCCTACGTCTTTAATTGTGGAAGATAGACAAAAAAGAAATTACATGTGCTATCCTGATGACAAATTTTAAATGGCTATTTTGTGTGTTCTTTTTCGAAAAACAATTATAAAACAATATTAAAAAATGAAAACCCAATACTTTTTGTTTTAATTAATTTAGAATTGAATAGACTATTAACAGTTATAATTTTGAAATTTTAGCTCTTTTAGTTTGGTTTGAAATCAGCCGAAACTATTCATGGGAAGGGGTGTGCTAATCTGATGTCGAGCAGTGTACTTCGAAAGAATGAAATTGCTTGTTCGACTGTATGAAACATTTTAAAGGGCCAGTTTGTCGCCCGTGAGCTTTTTATTGGGAAGCCTTTATTTAAATGGTTTAAACTTTCTTTTGCAGTAATTCGAATGGTTTTAGACGTCTCTACGTGGTGCTAGTACACTAGGGCCATTCTCCCAAAACTCTTATAGAATGGTTAGTCTTATTGCATAGAGAAGACACACACAATTTTCAGAAAGCTGTTCCATTATATTGAATTGATTTTTTTTTTAATGTTGCATACTTGTGTCATCTTTTGCTGTTGGATGAAAGAAAATAAAAAACGAGACCGAGGCTAATTTCGGGCGCGGCCGAAATTTGAATACCCTTCACTCTCTTCGGGCTAAAAGTTCTTTTTTTGGGCGAACATATGACTTGTTTTCAATCTTTCCCCATTCTTTTCCTTCTGTGGCGTCGATAAAACAATATTTGTGTGTTTTTGGTTAAGTGGGAAAATAAAAATATTTACTCAGAAAACTTTATTGGGGGGATGCGGGAGCATGGTCCCATAGTATGATTTCACTCGTTTTAATTTTTTTTTTGTTTTGACAAGGACGCATTAAGTTTTTTTGAAATTGGTGTGGAAAAAATGTTTCTTAGAAGATCTAAAATGGGGGGCTGGGTTTTTATGGTAGCCCCATGACCCCATTGTCCGTTTTGATAAATTCTAACATATGTTTTGTGTCATCAATACAAATACATTTGTGTGATGTTTGGTTGAAATTGATGCACAATTAAAAAAGTTTTTCTCAGAAGTACCCAATTTAGGGGGTTTGGTTTGTATGGCAGCCATGACCCCATGATCCGATTAGATAGATTTGTACATATATTTTTTATCGTCAACAGAAATACATTTTTGTGATGTTTGGTTGAAATTAGTGGAAAAATAAAAAAGTGTTTCTTAGAAGAGCCTAATTTGGGGAGTTGGTTTTCTATGACAGCCCCATGACCCCATTGTCCGATTTGATCTATTCTTACATATATTTTGTGTCATCACTACAAATACATTTGTGTGACGTTTGGTTGTAATTGGTTCATAAATAAAAAAGTTTTTCTCAGAAGTACCCAATTTGGGGAGCTAGGTTTGTATGGTAGACGCATAACCCGCCTTTGTCCGATTTGATCTATTCTTACGTATGTTTTGTATCATCAATACAAATACATTTATGTGAAGTTTGGTTGAAATTGGTGCACAAATAAAAAAGTTTTTCTTAGTTGAACCTAACTTGGGGAGTTGGGTTTGTATGGCAGCCCCATGACCCCCTTGTCCGATTTCAGCGATTCAAACATACAAACTGCCTGCAATAAAAAGAAGCAAGTGTGCAAAATTTCAGCTTGATAGCTTTTAAACTGGCCGAGTAAAACGCGTAGCAACAGACGGACAGACGGACAGACGGACAGACGGACAGACGGACAGACGGACAGACGGACAGACAGACAGACGGACATCGCCCAATCGACTCATCTCGTCATGCTGATCATATATATACATATTTTATATGGTCGGAGATGCTTCCTTCAATGCGTTACAAACTTCATGACAAAGTTAATATACCCTTTCACATTAAATGTGAAGGGTATAAAAAATCCATTCAATACAATCTAAAAGATTTCTGAATATTGTTTGTGTCTTGTCTATGCTATAAGACTAACCAGCCAACAGGTACTGAATAAGAGCTATCAGAAACCCGGCCTAAGGGTCCTTATAAGTTCTTCTTTGCTATATCATTGTGAGTTCAATGCTCTTAAAAAACACACCGTTTTAATTTTCATATCAACATTTTTATATTCCACTAATAAAACCTCGGTAAAATGAAAAATCAAGTCAAATGTCAAGCAATATTTCACAACAAATTGCTGGCAATAATAATTAACAGCCATGTGCATCGTGAAGTAATATGCCGTGTGTTAAAAGCTTTATCATCTCATCAAAAGGAAAAAAATAATACATTTATGCCATTATTCTGTTCATTATTCTCTGTTCTCATTATTTACACTATGCAGCGGAAATTCCTTTGCGGCAAGTGCAACATTTTTACAATCATCTCTCAAGAAAGCGTAATTATAGAACTGTGTATTTTTTATTCCATTCGTTCGATTTATTTTTATTTTTTGGTGGGTACTACACATACGACATTATTTTGTTATTTATAAATATGAAATGACAACGCAAATGACACACAAAACTGATAAATATGTTTACATCTGTTACAGCAAGCGACCTTCAATTTATGAAATTTTGATAAAGACTCAATGCAAACATTGAATTAAATAAAAGCCATGCAATGGTAATCAGCCTAATAAATAATAAATGAGAGGCGAAGCGATGATAATGGTGTGTCAGTGAAAGTGGATGAGAAGAAAAAGAATATTTCGTCTGGGGATTACTAGAACATTTGGAGATAATGCGAAAATGAGTGCAAATGCAAATATTATTAAATCGAAATTCGAGACAAGTTATTGGGCAATAATAAATCTGGGTCAAGTGCAGTAGGAGACACAATTTGATTAGTATGGGACAAATTTTAAAGTTTAATAGAACGTCCAGACATTGTACAGTATACTTTCGTTTTGTTCGAGTGGAAATAGAATTTGGCGAATGAGCGGAGCTAATAAAAACGCCTCCCTTTTCTACGACTGAATAATCATGGCCTGAGATGATCCGAAAACCTGTGATTAAACAGATACAAGTGTTGCAAAAACTGCATGTAATCTTCCGAATAATATATTAAAAATTTTATGTATGAGAATCTCTGTACTAAAAATAACAATAAATTTATGTAAGTGCAATGACACCACACAATATCGTACCCGTGCCATACATTATACATTCCAAATGATTCATTCAAAGAACTAGCGTAATCTTGACTGCACTAAAACCTGATAAGGGCAATAAAACTCCAATTTTATAAAAATAGCAACTCAATCAACAATTAGCAAATTCCCAGTAAACAATAGTCATAAAATTAATGATAGCACTGAACGCAAAAAATGCTTCTAAATTCTAATCCCCCCTTAGTAGGATCTAGCAACTATAGCACTAAATCGTTTTTAACCATAGCAAATTAGGCATCTACTTGCCGACAAAAAATTCCTACAAAGTCTATTATGCAAATTTATTATTTTAAAACTAGATGTACATAATATACGTATGAAAGTGTATACCTTAAAAAAAACTGAGGAGTGGACATCGGACACGGACATAGATAGTTCAGAGCTTAGATACCGCAACAGCTGCTTGGACCGTACAAGGTCATTTTTATGGTCGGCGCTTAGTCGTCAAATTTTGTTCACCACAATGCCTATATTTTGTGTCAATTTGTTTTTTTTTTTTTTTTGTGGAATCGAAAAGAACGATGACACTAATTTGCATTGATTAGAGATTATCGATTTTTTTTTGTGTCGTTCTATAGTCATGAAGAGGAATACGAGTGTATAATATGATAAAACCACGTATAAAGAAGATCCTGCAATATCTATGAAAACCGGATTGACAAATGTTTAATGATACGATCGCGGAGGAGTCATTATTTTTCTATTTTAAATCGATGGAAATAGATAGGTTGTTGTATGTTTCTTTTTTTCTACAACTGATAAGCAATCTGATTTCAGATAAAAGTCGCTTGATATTCTAGTTTCAAATAGTCCCATAAAATCATATCTTAATATCACCATAAAAGTGGCGCGATTGGTTGATGTCTGTCATCAGCGTGCCTTTGCAAGGATGCATCTTAAAACAGGATGGGAAATTCAAAGCCCAACGTTTTTGTTTTTAATACAAAAAATTACGCAAATATAATTGCCTTGTCAAGCAAAACATTGGGCACTTAGCTTTTGCAGAAGATTCGTTCGCCTTTCAGGAATAGATAGGGGACCATTTCTTTATAGGTACTTATTTTTCGGGATTATTTTGAGAATATTCAGGAGAATTTTCCATCTAATTTATAGTAAAACGCTGATTCCAAAAATGCAATCCATTTTTTCCCTATACGTCAGGTTTTTGAAATATCGGTTTTTTTTTTTAAATTTTACGGAAAATTACAAAAGGCTCCCTTAAAAAACTATTTTTTTTTTAAAGCTACGGGGATGTATCCTTGTGCAGGACCTTCTAGTACCTGTATACAATGAAATTAAAAACATTAAAAGAAAGCAATTTGTCGCTAACTGGATTTTTTGTTAAAAGTTGTGAAATTTTTCGGCCATTTTTAAGGCTCTTTTATGCAAAAAAAATGCATTTAAAAGCATCTGTTCCAGTAGATTACCCTATTATTGTGCACTTAATTTGTGTAATGGAAGCCTCTACTATCCCTCGTCAAAATGTCTCAACACCCCGGACTCATTTTGCTATATATGCGGCAGTTACACATTTCTAAGTCAGAGGGCAAAAATAAGCCCCTTTGTCCACCAGGCATATGTTGCCTACTTCAAAGCTCCAATTTGCAATCAGGATAAATGGTGGGTCTCTTATAAAGTGTGTAACGTGGGTATACAAAATATCCGTGCTTTTTGTGTATGTGGGATAGCAGAGCTCGCGATAAACATTGGATACAAAGGAATTGGCCCTCGAGATCTGATCTGAAGGCTGGTGATCCGAATATTGTTCATGAACCGCTTGTGGATCGACAAAAAATCATTTTCCCGCCGTTGCATATAAAACTAGGCCTGATGAAACAATTTGTAAAAGCTTTACCAACAGAAGGAAATTGTTGTAAATATATTCTGTCGGCTCGGCACTTCCTGCGACATCATACGAGAAAATAAAGGCTTGTGTATTTGACGGTCCACAGATTCGGCAGCTTCTGAGAGATACAAATTTTATTGAATCAATAGAAGAAATTGAAAAGACAGCATGGCTGGCATTTGAGAGTATAGTCAACAACTTTCTATGCAATACGTGCATCAAATTATGAGATAGTAGTCCAGCAACTATTGGACAGTTTTCATACGCTTGGCTGCAACATGAGCATCAAAGTCCACTTTTTACACAGTCATCTAGAAGAATTTCCGGAAAATCTTGGAGCTGTGAGTGATGAGTAGAGAGAGCAATTTCATCAAGATTTAAAAATCATGGAAACTCGATATCAAGGCAGATGGGATGCGAATATGATGAAGGACTATTGCTGGGGCATAAAACAGGACTGTCCTGAAATTGACAAAGCTACAAACGAAAATATTTGCCATATTTTTTTTTTAACTCTTCAATGAAGGGAAGATTTGCATGGGGGCCAAAATTTGAGCCCCCTGTATCTCAAAAACTGGACGCATATTAGAAAAACGGTTAGCATTTCCGTAATTTACGACCAAAAATTAGCTAGAAATGAATATCAAATCTAAATAAACAAAATGCTGTTCCCCCGTGGCTAACAATTCTTAAGCACATTCCCCCTGAAAGTTACCATCCAGTTTTGTATTTAATTGATTGAAAACACATTTTCTACTGTGTTTTGACCCAGTTGAAATTTTCGATTGTCAACTACTGAATGCTGAAAAAATTTGTTTCACTTTTTAGGGAAGGAACTTATATTGCTTATATTGTATGATTATATTTATGTAAATATATTCCGTCATTTAATTTTTGCGTTCCGAGCGGAAAATGCCTTAAATAAAATAGTTTATTTATTCAACAAATTTAAGGAAATTATACATTTATTCAACTAAAATACGGAGCAAATTAAAGTTAAATAATATACATACTAATAATATAATTTAATATGATTCGAAAATTGAAGAAACTGCCGGATTAAATCTGTTTTAAAATTTAAGTAGCATTTTATTTCACGAAAAGCTAAATTTTATTCTAAAAATATTTAAGCAGAGAATTTAATGAGTTGAGGCATGTTCTATCATTTTTACTAACGCTGAATTTTACCTGCGCAGCAAATATTTAAGCCGTGCTTGCTGTATTCTTATTCTCCAAAAAGTAGGTATATTAATAATTTTCAGAGCAGACACGCTTTTTTCGGATCAGCTACGAATTTCTTTCTAACAACGACATTATAGTGATGCATACATTTGCGCCTTTTATGCAAAAAAGGTCAAAATACCATATTTTGCTGATTTGTTCAAAGTGAACAATGAAACGACCATCAAATCATGGAGCTCCAAACGAATAGTTTTGAGCTCCAAAATTTTGTAGTTAGAAAACCACGGGCGCTGCTGACATGCGTTCGAAAGTGGTCAGTTGACTCTTCTCTGAATTTCTGAAGTTCTGGACAAAAGGACGATGGCATACTATATGTTAGTTACAAGTTACGTGAATGTTGATGGTTGCCGTCCAAACCTAGGTTTTCCCGTCAAAAATTCGTCACATGTAATCTCTGAGATTGACATTTGTGCAATCCTCGAAATCTAATCATAATATGATATAATGGTCCAAATCGTAAGGACATAATCCCTTTCTTTATAGAAATCAGTGTTGGGCACTGCTTTTTCATTAAATTTTTGTGTGTCTATTTTTCTATTAAAAAGTGGCAATTACACCCAAATCCTTTATAAAAATTACCTAATACCGAAAGAGTACGAAATTCTTGAATTTTCTTGAACAATAATATAATACATTGGATTTATAACAATATCAAATGTCTTCAAAATATAACCAGTTTTAGTAGGGCATTTACATAATGTTGCAGATATGCAACAAAGACAATTAGTTAGAAAAGTCATTCGATATCCATACATTTTGAAAAATTCCTTCGGAAAAAGAAAATAGACACTTTTATCTAACGTTTTCCATATCCTCACAGGATGTTTTGAAAAATTATAGGGATAACTATTCAAACGAAAATTGCACAACTGTGCAAAATGTTGTTGTTATGATCTACAAATATAAATTATTGAAAATTTATGTTCAAATGCAAAAAATATTTTCAAAAAAAAATCAAAACTAGTCCTCACCTATTGCCAAACGAGATTAAGGTGTTTTAAAGCAACAAATTCTAATAGGACACTTTCTAGCAACGATTTTCCGTTATGTTGCAGATATGCATCACTAAGCCCTAAAGGGTTAAATATTGTTGAAAAAATCAACCACTCCATTAAAAAACGAGGCCGAGTTCTAATCGTGCGAATAGCACGATGAGTTTATACCCTATACCCAGCGCCCTCTAGCACTTACGGCGCCCCGGGCAAGAGCTAAATTTGGCGCCCCTTAGGTACTACACTCGGCTTCACAAAAATCGGGCCACTCGCCACTTTCGAACTAAAATTCAATTTTCTCTGAAACTATGAAACTTACAACTATGAAAGTTATATGTATCTGCAGAAAGTGCATTTAATGGCAATTCAAATGACTATGATATTTATCTGTGATTTTTGCAGCTTTTGGTCGCCTATGACAGCGAGTAGCTCCGAAACGATTAACATTTTGGAACCGGCTCCGATAGGCACATTTTTATAAAAACTACACAAAATTCATGGTCACAATGGGATTCAAACCAACGCTGCAGTACTTCAGATAATAGAATCTCTACCCACACTGAGTTCAGTAGCCGAGTAAGCATATATGTATAGTAGAAACAAAAATTCACCACAGTTCAGGTGGCTTTGTGGAAAGTTAGTTCGGAGTTCCAATGCAAAAGCTTACCAATATTCCACTAAAACACTCAAAACATTTTAGAAAAATCCGCTCTGGAAAATTTTGTGCCAAAGATTGATGTTCATTTGCATTACACTAACCTTTTGGAGTAGTTTTCGATAACTTCTTTACACCCTGCGCAAATAAACAGAACAGATAAACTTAAATTAGCCGGATCTCTTCTCGAAAGGATTTCTTTAGCGGTTTTAACCGACGTCAGAAATGTCTCATCTTCAAAATTATTATTGGAGAATAAAATCACAGCTTGTTATATCGGGGAACCTACTCAAACCCAATCCCAATGTCGAATATGTCAAATTCGATGAGCAAGGATGGGAAATTGCATCCCATTAAAATCGAGTTTTCTGAGTCTTCCCTTTCAACATTTTTCTAATTTGCTTTGTGGGAGGATTGTGAATTACAATTTATCGGTGTTTATCTTCCAACGACTTGAGAAAAGCGTGTTTTAATTTCTCTGCGACTGAATAAGTTGTAAAATGTTTTTTGGCATTTAATTTTGAAAATTGAATATTTAACACTAGTATTGCCTAATCTTATTCTGTAAGAAGCTATAATTTATGCGTTTTGACACAAGTCGGAACAAATACCTAACGACGAATGATGAAAAAATGTGGGCAAATTGAGTAATTCATCTTTTCTGTTCACTTGATGCTATCAATCACAAGTTCAATGTTGAAAGAGGAAACGGAACTTGAAGACAATAGGGAATAGCCAAATCAATGCTATTGAAACTGAAGGAAATCATCCATACGTAAAGATCAGGTGAAATGAAGTTGAATTATAATCGAAAATGCTTTGTCTCGAGTGTTTGTACAATTCCTTATTTCTCAATATGCTATAATGTCGTTTATTTAAAAATTTGGTTGCCCTTCCCTTTAATAGGAATTATGGATAAGTAGGTCTAATTAGAATCCTTTGATTAAAAGGAACTAAGTTTTCAATAGGAACACCAATTTATCACATCATTCTGCAATGAAAAAATATTTTTTTTTTTTTTGAGGAACTTTATTATTATATAACTAAGCGAATTGTGCCGTTTTGCTTTTCGAAAGCGGAATATGTGCTAGCATCATAAGCGGAACATTTAGGAAACTTTCTCTAAGCACCTCGTATCAATTGTGGATTTTTTTGATAAATTAAAGAAATGTTCAACAGGTTTTTATAATTACCTAAAAAAAACCTTAATCTGCCGTCTCGAAAAAAATGGGTATATCGGTTGTAAAATGCTTCGGTGCCAGTTTGTTTCCTACCTTGCGACATTTTGTTTTAACTCATTTTATTTCGTCTGTAGTTTCTACGTTTTGCTTCTACTAAATTGATGTTGAAGCTAAATTTTTTTCACTCGTTTTTTTTTATTCGAGTGATTGCCAAAAAGCCGCCCCTAGAATTTGGCGCCCCGGGCGACCGCCCGGCTCGCCCCCCCTAGAGCGGGCGCTGCCTATACCCATGTACAAACCTAGAATGCGTAAAATCGAAAAGTAGTCAGATCTTCTCCACTTTCCACCAACTTGAAGCATATGTTGTCACAATTAGGCATTGATGAAAATTTCAGGTCGCTAGCGATATTCTGTTGAAAAATATGGCCGAATTAAACTATTACGGAGGGATCATTTGTATGGGAGGTAGGGGAACCCTTGCTCCTTGCTCCTTTCAATACCAACCAAGCTTTTATTAAAACGATCATCTGGCCTAAATTGTAGAACGCTAGCTTCATTATTTCGCGAGTTATCATGCGAACTGACAGACAGACAGACAGACGGACATGGCTTATTCGAATCAGGGACCGACCCTGATCATTTATATATATACTTTGCCATATCTCCGGTCGCTCCTTTGAGGTGTTACATAAATCGTCGTAACAAAAACAATATACCCTCTCTATACCATCTTATGGGTATAGGGTATAAAAATACACATCGTAATATGTAGTTACGAATTTGTGCGGGAAGATTTTATTTTAGACCTACCTCATCAAAGCAGGCGTTAAGTTTTCAATTGCACTCTACTGATAATAATGACCTTGATTTTGCTCAATATAATACGTAAAGTAAAAGGGGATTCACGCTATCGACAAGATATACAAAAGCCTAGATTTAGTTAACAGTTGTACCATATTGTACTGCAATTTGAATAATTCAAGTACTTTTTACGATGCATTCTGAATTTAATGACAGATGATTTAATCTAGTAGGCGGGATTGCACTCGATTAATTTAGTGGTTTTAGTAAATCCTGTCAGTAGTGTGAATCCCCTCTTAAGCTCATAATTTAAAATTATGTCTCTTCCGTTCCGTGTTTGTACAATGGACGTAACGTAAGCAATCTGGTTCGCCATTTAGTGTTAATTTTTGTCCATAATAATGGCCTGCGCCTGATCTTGACCAATTAACATACCAATTAATATTGGTATGTTATGTCCTGCACCTGATCTTGATGAACGGAACTATTGAGGTTGGTTTGCTACTTACTACATAGCTTAAATTATTTAAATTGATGAAAACATGAACATGTTCAGACCGTCCAGTCAGTTCAAATTCCGTTATACAAACGCAATATCAGATAGTTTGAGCATCTCTGGATTGCATGAAAAACTGTTATACTTAAAAGCTATTGCTTGGTTCGGAATAATGCTATCTATTGGTGTATGTCAGGACTTAGTTTCGTTAAATGTTTCTAAATATATCGAAACAGTCGCTGGGAGAAATGTTTGTACAATGGAAGGCAATCTTGTTTCATTTATTTTGCTGATTTGCAATTTTTTAATTTATTTATTTCCAGAGTTTTGGCAAGTATAGAAATTGTTATGGTGTATAACTTGAAGCTGTTTGCTCATATCTTTATTTATTTATTCATTAAAATTAATAAACTATGTTACCTTTCTCTATAGTCCCTAATGGTATGTTGTTCAATTGACATACATATCTGTAAAGTTGATACATTATGTTACTTTTCGAATGGCTTATATAAATATGTAGTTAGAGTCATGCACATTTTTGGACGATGCACGTGATATAAAGTCTTTCGAAGTGGAAAAAATTAACATCGAAAGGTCATGAAAACGAGACATGAGAGGATGAAACATCTTTCATCCACTATTTATCTGTGAATCAATATTGCTCTTAGGACATGGCGCCCATGGAGGTGGAAGATCCATTAGTAGTCTGATTTAGCTCATTAATTGTTATATTTTACCAATTCAATTCCAAATTGTTAGCGGCAAGAGAAGAGAGACATACTCATATGTAGACTTGCATAGTGCCATTTCTTTAGAATACTTCATCTGGTCTCGGAATTTAGGGTTTACGGTGTAATGTGTAAGCTTTACCGAGAACGGAGCGATGCAACAAAATAGAAAAAAAATTGCAGCTCCGTTAGGGTGGTAAGTGATCCTAATCTATCAATAAAAAAACGGAAACAAACGCGCAATGGTCTCATTTTAGCAAAAAAAAAATCAAAAAGCAATAGAAATAAAATTGCACAAAGGAATTCGAGGACGGGAGCATTAGGGCAACACCGTTACAATTTGCGCGCCCAAAGCTGCCAAAATCCTCTCGACAAACCGCAAAATACCTGTTACCCGATACTGTAATAATAAACACTTATAAAAAAAACTTCGTTATTTTATCAGGAAGTAATATTCTAACTTGAATATTGAATACGCCTGTCCTACAGGCTCGCCTATGCTGTATATCACGCAGGAGTAAATTAGGCGATACTTGTGTTCATTTTTCAGTTTTAAAATTAAATGTCAAAACATTTTACCGCTTATCCAATAGCTGAGAAATTAAAACATGTTTTTTCAAGTCACACACACATAAACAGCTATAAATTTTACTAACCTGGGAGGGCAAAGCAAATTTTAAAAATGTTGAAAGATGAAAGGGAAGACAATAACAAACCCGGTTTGAGTGGGTTGCAATTTTCTATCCATTTCTCTTCCATTTTGACATAAGTATTTAATATTGGTAATTTTTTACTGTCAGGATTTGATTCCACTTTTAAAAAGCGCAGACATCCAATGTTTCAATTGTCAAATTGATGAAGACGCACAAAAAAGGAAATAGTGTTATAATTTAATTAGAAGTAAATAGCTAGGACAGAATTGTTTTTTTTTTTCGTCCGTAAATTTATTGTTCTTGATTTTCCGTTTGAAAAAATATATATGTTACAACATAACAAAATAAAGTTCTCTGGTTGAGAAAAAAATGATAAACTCAACTTAAGTATAATTCTGCTTATAAAAATGAAGATAACCTAAAATAAAGAATGAAATCTTTTTTCCCTTTCAGAAACTCATCATCCAGCTCTGTCCAAATCAACAACAAAATGAATCTCATTGAATATTTTAAGCCGCATCGCATACTGCTGATATGTTGCCTCGCTTTTGCCGTGATACCATGGAACGACGCTTACAATCCACTATTTCCCGATTTTCCAGGACCATATTGTGCCAGTTCGAAATTATGCTGTAATAATCGCAAGGACAGTTGCGCAATGCCCATATCTGGTAAGATACAATTGAATCTTCATATAAATCCATTCTATCTATTTATCTTTCGATAAATTTCTGTAAATGTCTGTCTAAAATTTTCTTTCGCTGCATTTATACTTTATTTTATAAAACAAAAATTCTACTACACAAAAACACTCAAACTCAAGACTCTTCGGGAGGGGGTGGAAACACTGAAAACACTGAAAGACGATATAATGATGGTAAATGTTGAAATTTAGTTTTTGTTTTAGCATGCTGTTAATTTTACATAAAATTGATTTATTGATTAATATTTTCTTCTGCTTTTCGTTACTAACAAAATTACATTTTCTCGATTTCCTTCTATTATAAGTGATGTACACAACTCCATTCAATTTTACTGACATGCATCCGATAAATCCTCACTAATCCTTCATCCCTCTTTGTCTACACAGGTACACTTTGCTATTGTGATGCATTCTGTGAACGTGACAAAAATTCCGATTGTTGTCCGGACTATGTTAGCTACTGTCGCGGTGGTCCGGACGAAGTGAATGTTTGCTATTACAATGGCAAATATTACAAATATATGGACAAGTTGCAGGACAATTGTAATACATGCAAATGTACGATGGGTGGTAAAATGGAATGCACCCAGGAGGTGTGTCTTACGGATGAGGCACTCATACACAATGTCAATTTGATCTCATCATCACTCGGCTGGGAGGCACGTAATTATTCGGAATTTTGGGGACATACGTACAAGGAGGGCTTGAAACTGCGTTTAGGTAAGAAAGGACGAAATTATGAATGGATTTAGAATAAGGAGGAATGTAATTTTCTTGTTTTTTTTTTCACAGGCACCAAGGAACCGTCACGTAAGGTGAAATCAATGTCCCAGATTACGAACAGAGCCACAGTATTGCCACAACACTTCAATGCTATTAATCATTTTGATTTGAATGATGAAATCTACGATCAAGGTTAGTAAGTGGATTTGAACCAAAGATACTGGGTATTTCTATAGATGGAGGCGATTCTCCAGCTCAGAATTTCTCAATTCTGTATTGTTAGCGAGGAACAGTTTAGAATCCATCCACCTCATAAACTTAATTTAAAACATTTTTCCCTTTTAGGATGGTGCGGTTCATCATGGGTTATGTCAACAATCTCCGTTGCTTCCAATCGTTTTGCCGTTCAAAGTAAGGGTCGCGAAAAGGTTCAACTCTCACCACAACACCTTCTCTCGTGTTCAAGCCGCTCGCAAGGATGCAATGGCGGCCATTTGGATGTAGCGTGGCGCTACCTGAACCGCAAAGGGTAAGTACGATCCTCCATCAGCCTTGACATATCTTTTCAACATTTTCTCACAATTGTTGTTACTTTTTTCTTCAGTGTTGTCGATGACGATTGCTACCCCTACAATCCGCAAAACATTCAATGTAAAATTCGCGGTGATAATCTGCAGCGCGCTGGATGTTCGCTACCGGAAACCAAACGTACCGAATTCTATCGTATGGGTCCGGCCTATTCGTTGCACAACGAGACGGACATTATGAGTGAAATTATGAAATCCGGTCCAGTTCAGGCCACGCTGCGTGTCTATCGCGATTTCTTCTCATACTCGCAGGGTATCTATCGGCATTCGGCCGCTAGTCGTAGCGAACAGTACGGATTCCATTCGGTTCGTTTGGTTGGATGGGGCGAGGAGCCCGGATATAATAGCATTAAATATTGGGTAAGTTTCCGGAAGAAGGACGAAGAGAATCGTGATCCTTCTGTGATTCAATCAATTTGAATTGTCTAGACTAGAGTTTGGAGATAAGAAGATTCGAACTCATGACTGTGCATGTGATTTTGTTTATTAATTTGTTTCCATCATCCTTTTAATCGTAGATTGCTGCAAACTCATGGGGTGATTGGTGGGGCGAAGATGGTTATTTCCGTATTTTGCGTGGCTCCAACGAATGTCTTATTGAAGACTATGTACTAGCATCATGGCCACATGTACATGATGACATCAAGCCCAGAAAACATATACGTGGTCGTCGTGCTCACTATCGTCGACGAAATGAAAAGAAGGAGATAATCTAAGCCAAACATATATGTAGAAATCCTTGCATGGAAGTATGAAGGGAATTGCGCGCAAAAATTTTGAAAAAAAAAATTAAAAAAAAACACGAAAAACGATGCGCTGTTTCGCTCTCACAACCAAACGATTTTAGTTCGTAAGATACTCGTACGTTACATAAATACATAATATAATATTCATATACCTATAGATGGCATAAAGCAAAACAAAAATTGTTAAAAATTTTCAAAATTTAATTTTTGTTATCTTTTTTCTTGTCCTTATCATTCATTGATCCTAATTTTAGATAAGTTTTTCTTATAACTTTAAAATCATTTTTATTTTCTATTTGTTTTTTGTATTATCTTACATGTTTTTAGTCCAAGAAAAATAGGTTTAAATTATACCTTTTTTTTTAATATTATGTGTTCAAAGAATTAATTTTTTTGCAATTTTTCGTGTTCCAATAATGATACACAACACTGTGTGCGTATCATTGTGTATTAACAAACTGCCATAATGATTTCATTTTCGTCGCTACTTCTTCGACATTTTCTTCTACTTAAATTTGGAATTTATTCATTTAAGATTTTTTTTTTTAATAATTGTTATGTATTTGTTTTTTTTTTTGTTTTGTTCATCTCTCGATAAAATGCTACTGCCATTGTATAAAGTCATAAGTGAAAAAAAATTATATTATGTTAAAGTTGACATTTTAATTTTTCTTATTTAAGTTTTTATTTTTAAATATATATTTTATTTTATATTATGTAAAGATATTTGTATTTTATATTTTTTAAATAGTAGATAGTTAGAGATTAGAATATTTGTATGCTTATAAACACATACCTATATACATAAATTTATGGAAGAGAGGTAATATGAAAATACATTATTTTTCTATTCTTATTTTGATTTTGTATGAGACGAATTGAAAAAAATTGAAAAAACGATTTATTATATATATAACTCTCCATTTTTGTAGAATGGAAATAATTAAAATTTTCAAACGTGGATACTATTATTATGATTAACAAAAAAGTAAATTATAGCGCATAAGAAACACACATATGTATCTGTATTGTCGAATAAATGTTGAAAATTATCAAAAGTCAGATTAATTTGCTATATTTTTTTTTGCTGCGAAGTTGAAAGAAATTTACGCATTTCATTGCATGGACAATATTTTTAATAATTTTTTCCTTAAAGATCCATATACATATTTCAATCTGTTTCAATAATCATTCATGACATTCTGACAACACCACAACACATAATTATTGCTAATTTAAATTCCTTTGATTGTCATATCGCAACTATTTGGTCAACTATGGTTAACCGTAGAAATACTCACTAAAATTAGCGTCTCCTTACTTACTAATTCATTTCGGTCGCGTAACATTTACGTGCCCGATGCCGATATACACTATACTCAAACACACAGGACACAGAAGTGTAGGAGTACACATCACGAACATTTTGATGAATTAGTAATGTCAGCGCGTTGGTTGCTTCTTGTTGCCGATTCCTACACTACATTAATTCCAATACACTAATCCAATTAGGCTACGATAATGTAATTAACTCATGAACATTAGCAGTTTGGGCTTTGGGGTTAACACGAGTTTGTTCGCTAATAACCGAGATTTGTCGTTATTGGAATAAATTAGCCATACAATTGTGTGGTTTATTGCCGATCCCTCCACTAGGACAATTGATTTGTCAAAGCAGAAACATCTGATAGATTAAGCAGACCAGACGTACATCATTTTGCTGTAAAGTACAGCATTTTGACCTATCGTACAGCATTGGGAAATGTACAGCATTCCCAATGCCAAACAATGAAACCTAATTCACAAATTATTCTATTACTAAGGAGGATGGGCACTTTTGTATGAAAGTTGGTCGTTGAGTGAACAGCAATGAAACTGGTGTCAAATTAAAGGGCTATATTAGAGGGTAACTTATATGTATATAAATTTTAGGCCCGTAAACACTGGGGTTCATGAGAAAGGACGACTTTTGTTCGTCCTTTGGGGCAATTTTGCCGATCTATAACTTTTGAAAGAATGAAGCTAGAGACTTGAAATTTTGTACAAGTGGGTTTTACTAGAAGATCTTACTTTTTGTAAAGTATGAATACAATGCGACCAATATTTCCTCTACCTCCCCTACATTTTTTTTAATTTTGTTGGTATAACTTTCGTCCGGATAGCAGTTGAATTGTCTTAATTGTTCAAATTATTCCCTACTATAGTACTATGCTACTGTAAAAGAATCAGGACGATTCCTTTAAAACAATGGGTACTTTTGATACAAAAACCGTTTTCCCCTATTGTTTCTAAATCTGCGAAAAAAGCTCCAATTGAGCTGATTTTTTGGAAATTGCCTTCTTATTGCGTTCTCGCTATGTCCTTTTCGTGGGAGCTCGCCAAAACAAATATTAAAAACCCCTCCATACAAAAGTCCATTCCTTAAAATGCATTCATTAATGTTATGGGTTGTTATGTGAGTATATAAAAACCCAAACGCATTTTTTTCTCATCCCCTCGTCAAATTAGTCACACATATGGGAAAAACATACATTGTTTATTGCACTTAAACAAAACAAACATTAAAATTAGGTAACAAAAGGCTAATTTGGTCATTATTACATTATTACATCTAGTAAATGCTGCTCTGGAGGATTGAATTCTTCAAAACTGAATAATCCTACATACCATAAAACTGGCAGAATATGGGCGCAGCTTCCCACTGTTCGCCTGCCAGTAAGACAGTTGCAGTAATGCTCTATAATGGAATGTATACCATGCTGTTCTCTGTCAATTAAAATATAGACATAATAAATGCGTTCTCTCACATGCCGCGAATGTAGTCGAACCCGTAAAACCATACATTAGTCTACGTAATGTTGCATTCGCTTAAACCTTCAAGTGTATCATGCCTTCACATTTCAACATAGTAAATCCCCTCCCGCAAATGCTCTGCAACATACGACCTAGCTAACTTTATATGATATGTGCCTAAAGCGTGCAAAATCAAACAATCCTCTGTTAATCGAAGAAAGTATTCTAAAAATGAGAGGTTTGCTTCCATACCCACGAAATTACTTCGATGCCTATTTAAATTATCATCTCTACCCGATTGATTCGGCTTATTAATGTTTTCATTAATTATATTAATTATTTCAGGAGCCAAACGATGATCCTTGTAAAAGGCGTTTAAGAGACTAGCTCCTATTTTAAAGTCGTCAAACATGTGGGGAAGAGATCTATTAAAGTTGGTTTGACGAAACAGCATATAAGATTGCTTCATCTTTCCGTTCATAACTTCTACTACCCACCGGCATATGATTATAAGTCTTGATCTATTCGCCTGTTCCGTGGTTAATTGGTTTTCTCCCCTTTCCTTTGTAGGAGGTACATTAGCTTCATAACCATATGCTTCTAAAATACCAAAACTATCCCTAAATCCACGATCGAGAATCCTTTAACTTTTTACTCATCCGTTTCCATTGATTGTCCGATTTATACGACATACACGCTCAACGTTATGATATATTTTGGTAAAATTGTGTATTTTTTTGCGAGACTTTACGTCGTTTAAGCCCAATTAACTTCTCAACTTTTGAAAATAGACTAAATATATGTAAGGAGGATTTGTTCACTACAAAACAAAGATTTCATTTTATAAAATATATTTTATGTAATGATTTCGCAATATAGAAAGAATTAGATAAAAGTAACAAAAACAACATTAAAAATTCGAAACTTTTGATTTTGAACGTGTATAATTTCAAAACGACTTAACATTTTTTAATCATTTTTTCCATCAATGATAGTGAAAACTGTTAAGTATATTACAAAATTAACTTCAAGTCTCTGAGTTACATATTTTTTCGGGAAATGTGATTTTAGTGCAGTCAGATTTTTCATTTTTTGTCAAAACTTAAATAGCCCATATCTCCGATCTCCCACTGTTTAGCTAAATATCGCTAGAACAAACGTTAATCTACTCGTCCCAAGCTTTCATTTGACATACGTTTCATTGCTGTTCATCAAACGACCGTTTTGACCATCCTCCTTTTTTCTCAAGATCGAGCCTGGCAATTTATTGAAAAAAAAAATTTTCTCCCGCGCCAACATCCTCTATACTGGCCGTTTTATCCCCGCTCTACCCGCAAGCCGCAACCCCCGGATACTAACCTGGATACTACCCTCGATAGTTTTTCTTTGCGCATCTGGGTCAGCAAACCTGCCCTCGATATGAAAAACACGGCCTACGTGCTATAATTATTTATTATTAATTCCGGAAAAAATGAGAACTGGAAGTTAAAAAATACTGTTATATTTTGCTTGTCTTTTCTAGACGTTCTAGTGGGTTCGACCGATTTTCGCGTACACAATAATGAATAACACTCGCTTTACTGTAACACTATTTATTACAACACACACGGATATAATACACGATTTACAATTTCACTAATTACTGGCTAGTTATTGATCCGACATAATCCACGAGTAAAACTATACTGACTCACTGACTCTAGTCGACGCCCTTATATACTCCATACTATTCCGGAAACTTCGGTGATACACTTTCTGGAAACTTTCGGAAAATCGTTGTTGTTGTCTAATAGGTTAACCCTATTTCTCGCTAGCAACACTAGCGCCATCTGATGGCAAGTACATAAATACAATTTGGGTTGACGTATAGTCTAGACACATCACAATACATCTTCAGAGACATTCGATAGTTTATCTCTTTATAGGCATCTAATAAGGCTCCTCAGATTAAGGCGTGTAACTCGGAAGCCAGAAGGTCCTGAAACAAAAGGTTTCATAGGTTTTGATTTATGATTATTTACACATACAAAAGTGGTCTCCCTGATTCTTATGACTATTTTCTAAGAATGTCGATGGATTTGCCAATATGACTTCTAATGAAAAACGAACAATATTATAGTATTTAAATTGAAATTAGTACAAAGGAATTCAATTAAAAAATACTTAATTCACCAATTAATTGGGACTATAAATGTACGAGGAATTTGCTTTATTGAGTTTTTTTAATAATTGCATAATTATTTTTGTGAATAAATGCATTTCCTTGAATAATTTCAAGAATCGGTATAACCAAAGCCACAAAAATCGAAATATCGAAAGTAACCACTGAAAACAGAACATGTTTATGTACTCATTTTGAGAAATATTATTTTACCAAAACACAAACATAAACGCATACCACAACAATTCACAATATTGTGAAAGTGCCATCATATCCTTCAGCCATGTAATTACAATTAGTGATGATGTCATAGTTGAGATGTGGAAAAATACATAAATATTCCCCACAATGATGTGATCCCGAAAATGTTTCTCTAGGGAATGATTTCCGATTTCCATTGCACAAACATAGCTGTTCACAGTGTTCATTGTCCTGTATCTGTATAGAATGGAAAGTTCGATATTTGTTAGAATCTTTGGGATCAGGGGCGGTTAATATAGTACGTACCCAATATACGAAAAGTACCAAATGCTGGCTGGCACATATGTATTGAGTGGTAATTTTTCGGTCAATTGAGGGTTTCTGGTGTATGTTTTATGTAGGTAATACTAGTATTATGAACGATTTTTATTTATTGTTCCATCCAGTTATACTAGAGTTCATCGATCTGAAGGGTTGAATGGGCAGCGTCAGCGTACGTGTGAATTGTCTTTATTGTTTGAACATAGTTAAGACACCAAAAAACTTGCACAACATTCGAACATTTGTGCTTTTTTATTTGTTTAATATTCGCTGTCTTTTAAACATTGATGAGTACGGACACTTATTCAAATTAAATCCTCATTTTAGGTCTTATAAATATAAATGTATAAATCATTGCTCTCATCACAATAATAATTCTACACATGTCCACCAATAAAATTAATTTAGCGTACATTTACAATTTATATAAATGTTCCGGCTCGCGGTATATTGTATAAATGGTACTCCTGTGTCTCATAATAAATTTACAAAAAAAAATCACAAAATCCAGGACCAGGTTGCATGAGCAATGAATAGTCACAATTAAACTCTCTTGTAGTCACAAGGCTCACTTAACCGGGCTATGTATGTACATACGTATACGTACCATAAAGTGAAGTTATGCAGTACAATTGTCACGTGTCCACTTGTCGTTATGAAAGTCCTAGTAATTATTCAAATTATTTTGGGGTCGGATCATTTGCAGGATTCATGTTGTGTGAGTGTATGTTTTGTGCTTTGCATGTTATCTAGGATTTGTACATGAGCTATGTACAAATTACCGTGGGCGTTCAGAGTAGAGAAACGAGACGAGAATTGTAGTGTGAAAGTGCGAAAATGTCCAGTCCATTTGCTAATTATTCAGTTCATTAACTTTGTGAATGAGGTTCTAGATTTAGTTATGATTTTTGTCGTTGCTTAGATGAGTTAATTTCGTTGTATGAATATGTACGAACATTTTTTAAAGGTTTTCTATTAATTTTATGAACGTTTATGGATTAAACAAAAAATTGGTTAATTATAATTTAAGTGTTAAAGGTCAACAACGAAACTGATATCAAAGATTGAAGTCCAAGTCCATCCACTACTGAACATAAACCTTTTTTTCAAAAACTTTAAAATTGCAAACAATAAAATTCCCAAAAACTTTCAACATCTTCTTCAAAATTGCTATCCAATGTATGTCACATAAATCCAGTCCCTTTTTTAATAATTCACCAAAAGGCAGAGCGATTGGCTTGAATTCCCATACGATATACCAATGCTTACCTACCTACCAACATATAGGAACAAAACAAAGTTAAAATGTATTGAGCTTTCCCGAAAAGGGCCAAGCACGCATCTCACACGCACATATAGAGCAGCATATTACATATATGAATTAGGAAGAAATCTTTCAGGATATTGTGTGCTGGTATATGATAACGTCCCGGTGCGATTTATATTTATTTATGATTGAAGGAAACATGCCGTCGAGAATGAAAGATAATATGGTAAGCGTAAAGGATATGTTATAATCTCATACAAGAGGTAATTGTCAGAAAAACGTATATCAGAGATTTAGGAAATGTTTTTCACATAATTCAAATAACTCTTGTTTTAGTGAAACGTGCTTCTTACTTTAATCGTGAAAACATAAACAAAGAGAATTAAAAGTGAATTTGGCGCGAAATTTCAATACATCTCCTCAAAGTTTTTTTTATGGCAAGGCAAGTATTTTGACAATATTAATGACTACATTTCAAAAACACCAATTTCAAGATCTTCGAAATGAGACGGCCAATGACAATAAGTGTATTCACGTACATGTGAGGGGACTAAAATTTGGACACAAATTCTACTTATATTTTCCACCACCAGAAGGCACACGCAAGTTAGCAGCGAAGGTGGTGTGTGGATGCAATGTGACACTGTCATGTCAAACGTCATTCATTATTATGACAAAAATCACATAAAAACATGTAGATGAGCATAATCTGCGTTTATTATTTCCACAATATATTTCTTCATAATTTTCGAATTTGTTTTCCCGCCATCTACTCTGATATTATAGGCACGTTTTATTGTGTTTATCCCGTACAGGTTTGGGTAGAACTTCATATAAAAAAAATGACACTTACCCAGGTAAAGTTCACGCGTGCAACTACCCTACACGGGATAGAGCTTAGATGAATCAAATGTAGATGGCGGACGCATAGGGGAAATATGAGGGAATTTGTTTTTTCGAACCAAATGTGAGAGTTTTTCTAATCACGAGAAAAGATTTTGCAAAGAAATAATCATCTTTTGTGATAAAATCAACCACATCTAAAAAATAAGCCAGCGAAGGTGAGTCAAAGATGCGCAAAAACTGTCAAATGTCAGCTGTTTGGTCTTAACCGGGATATTACCCGCCATCGTTTTTATAGAGTCAGATTTACCCACGCTACGAAAAAAACGTCGCTAATGCTACTTCGTTGCGAAGCGTAGAAATTTTGCGCTAATTAGAGGACACTGCACAACGTACCGCAAACACTGAGTGCCTTCTGGTGGAGAGTAATGTAAGTAGAATTCGGGTCAAAATTTTGGTCCGCTCAGTTGTGCGTGAATACACTCAATGTCTCAATAACATGTAATGCGGATTGCAAAACTCATTTTCTAGTGAATGAGCATGTGTTGAACGGCCGTAGCGTATGGGCGGAGTGGTCTGCTTGCCATTCCACTACGACACTACAACAACAACATTTTTTTTACTTTCCTAAAAAGAATCAATATTATGGAGATTAAATATATTCATTATTTTATTTATTTTCAAACAACAAACAAAAAAGTAACTCCACAAGAGCCGCAAGGATCGGTAGGTACTCAAAGCCCGTTCGATAGAACCACCTAAGAAATGAAAACAGCCCTTCTTATTGCAAGTTCACCTGACAATATTTTATCAATTAAACACATTGGTACTAAAAATGTTTTTAGTCACAAAAATTGCGTAGTATAAAGCAGAAATACACAACTAATAAGTAGCACTACCAGTGGCGTAGATAGCTTTTCTGAGAGGGAGGGGATCATTTTGCAAGATTGCTTATACTTTTACGGTTAACAAATTTTGAATTTCAGAATAGCAATTTCTGCATTTATTACACTTCAAATTTGCAATATTTTTCAGCAATTTTTTTTTATTTGCCAAATAGAGAGCAATTTTTGCATACGAAAAAAGCGTCCTGCAAATATTGAATTTTCCACAAAAATTGTGACACTGAATCGATAATTGGGCTTTTTTACCACGGTGAGTATTCCAATTTTCGTACAAATGTTTGCTATCGTGATTGGAGTATCAGAGCTTTATATTGGGTTAGATCAGTACCACTAAATTTTTTTGGAGTCACGGAACATTTAGCATGACCGCTTTGCTTCACGGAACATCTCAAAACAGGGATTAAAATAAATATAATATCTCCAGAAAAGGGAAATTGTGAAGACGAGAGCTCGTTGGGAATGCCCAGCATATGTGGATAAAGTACGGCTTTTGTGTTTTCAAATCGGAATTCTCCGATAACTCAGAAATTCGCGGTTATATATTTCTAAAGTTTTCAAACTTGTAGGACACCCTAGCTGCTATCTTCAATAAAGGCCCTAGCTCTGACTGATTGTTTGAAAAGAACACGAAAAATGTGAGAAGAACTTAAAATTTGGACCGTTAAACATTCGTTTAAAAATCGTAGAAAAAAATTGTGATTAACACAAATTGAATCCTATAATTTATTTGCGCCTTAATTTAAATCCCAAAAACCTCAAAAAAAAAACACTGCGGAAATACTTTATTTTCTGGTACTACTTCTTTTTCCATTTAAGAAAGTAGAAAGTTGTGAAAGAAAATCGGTCGAGTCTCTAATGCTGCTCAAATATTTTACAGTGTTGATTTTTAGTACAGTGTAGCAGACTAAGCTTCGGAATTTTAAAATTTACAAACATATTTGCGTATGGATTGTTTACTTTTTGTTGTCAAAAACTCCTTCTACATGTTTCCAATTTTTGTAAAATATATCTTCTCGAAACCCCGGAGAGATCTTCTCGGAACCCAAGGGTATCGGGGAACTCCGTTTGTTTGCTAATTTGTATTCGAATTACTGCCTGCATAAGACTATATATTTTTCAATTTTAGGAATTTTATAAAAGATCTAGTTAAAAATAAATAATCTTGGTTATAGCTTTGAGGGTAGTTCGTATTAAATTCAATAAAATTGCGAATAACTAGAGAAATTCAAAAGTTTTATTGCCCTGAAAAATTGGAAGCAGTTTTGCAGCGTTTTCTTTTTATTCGCATTAGTTTTCCACTCTCCTAAATAAAATCTTTATAATCGTATGTACTGGAAATCGCGCTTCTGTAGAAGGCACTCCGTGTTCCACAATATTTTTAAAATTTAGAACTGAACATTAAATTTTCCGGCAATAAATTTTCAATCAGTACTTACATATCATTTTTCTACCAGCACTTCTAGATACGCTTCTATTTTACAATTGAAACTATTGAAATTTGAGGAAGTGCAAGGTTTTTATGAAACACTACACACGTTGAATAATTCCAGCTAAAAGCTTACTTTTGCTTTGTTTTACGTATCTAAAGTAATAATAAAAAAATGATGACCGAAGGGTGAGGGGGGTTGATCCCCTTGATCTCCCCCTTATCTACGCCACTGAGCACTACTGGTACATTCCTTTAACAATTCCTTTTATTTCACATACATTTTCCTACCGAAATTCACCCAACATGTATACAGATAACTATTCTTAGCGAACTTTGGGTTTTCATAATGTTCAACTTGAGGAAAAAAGTACATTTCGTTTTACTAATATAAACTGATCGGTTCCCAGTAAAGTACTTCCCTAAATTTGATAGAGAGGGTATTAAACAAAGGATACAGATGGTATTCAATATTCAGAATTTCTTGATGCTGTCTAGGATTTTCCAATATCTGGCTGCTTCCAAAGAACAAACATAATTCCAAAAATAATCAAATCCATTTGTTCAGAGCATCATCTTTCAAATCGAATTCATCCCATATAACAATTGCCTGCAAAACAAAAATGTCCTTTTGGATATAAGGATCGCTTCACAAAAATTCGAAATACCTCCACTAGCAATATGGGGAGCTCCTCTTAACAAATCGTGTATGTATTGTATTTTGACACCCATATTTACTATGTACCATTTTCATGGTAAAAAAGGACATTTTTTCCTGAATAACATAACCAAAAGAATTCGGCTGTATCTTGCTTTGCTTGTCATATCCATATATAAAAATGACAAGCACAAGAATAGGATGTTTTAACCCGCTCGCCCAACGTTAGCTCACCCCCTACGACCGCGTGCTTTTAGTATGTTTTCCTCTTAGCTGCCCCTTATAAATCCGAAAATTAAACCGTCACCAT
Organism: Microchrysa polita; assembly: GCA_949715475.1. NCBI lineage: Eukaryota > Metazoa > Arthropoda > Insecta > Diptera > Stratiomyidae > Microchrysa > Microchrysa polita. The sequence goes on along the minus strand of OX454419.1, from coordinate 6,144,565 downwards.
CCCCCCCCCCATTTTCCCACGACGTTTGTCTTTATACTTATAAATGGGAAAAATAAATTCGGAAGCTTGGTTTAAGCTCATGAACTTTTGACTAATTGAAGACCAGGCAACTGAAACAATATCAAATGAGAGCAAATTGCATACTGCACGAATTTTTCATGCAACAGTTTTCTGAAAAATGATCGCGCGAGATACCAGAGCTAAACAACACAGGAAAAAACGACTTTTTCGACAATTTATGGATCTGAAAAGGCTTTATCGGGGGAACCGTTAGAAATCCGATATATCCCTTTACGGCTCAAAATCACGAAAATTGATTTTATAGTTGAAAATCAATGAGTTATGTCATATAGAGCGACGAAAAAATAGTAAAAAAAATCCTGCTTAAGAATTCGCTGCTTAAGGGCCCAAAATTTGCTATGTTGCATATCTGCAACATTATGCTAATCCGTCATTTATTTTTTGCGTTCCAAGCGGAAATGCATTGAATAAAATAGTGTCTTTATTCAACAAATTTAAAGAAATTATACATTATTCAACTAAAATACGAAACAAATTAAAGTTAAATAATGTACATACTAATAATATTTTAATATGATTCGAAAATTGAAGAAACTGCTGGATTAAATCTGTTTTAAAATTTAAGTAGTATTTTATTTCACAAAAAGCTAGTTTTTGTTCTAAAAGTATTAAAACAGAGAATTTAATGAGATATTCATACAAAGTAGCAGACGGGTAATAAGTTGAAGAATGTTCTTTAATTTTTACTAACGCTGAATTGTACCTGTGCAGCAAATATTTAAGCCATGCTTGCCGTATTCTTATTGTCCAAAAAGTAGCTTTATCAATAATTTTCAGAGCAGAAACACTCTTTTTTCGGATCAGCTATACGCAATTCTTTCTAACAACGACATCATAGTCATGCATGCATTTGCGCCTTTTAGGTAAAAAGGTAAAAAACCCTGTTTGCTGATTTGTTTAAAGTGAACCATGAAACGATAATCAAATCTTGGAGCTCCCAACGAAAATGTTTGAGCTCCAAATCTTTGTCGTTAGACAAACTGGCGCTGCTGCTTTATTTCATGGAATATTATCTTATGATGCTAGTAAGTTGCTAGCAAACCTAGTTCTCGGACGTATTTACCCGGCTGAAAGAGGTCATCCAGGCGATCCTATTCTGACTATGCGTAATGTAATTGTGGTAAGTCCTGGAAATTCCACAAAACTCTCAAAATAGGTCGAAACCGATGAAAGACCCGCGTTCGAAAATGATCAATTGACTCTTCTCTGAATTTCTGAAGTTCTGGACAAAAGGACGATGGCATACTAAATGTTACTTACAAGTTACGTGAATGTTGATGGTTACCGTCCAACCCTAGGCTTTCCTGTCAAAAATTCGTCAAATGTAATCTCTAGGAGATTGACTTTTGTGCAATCCGCGAAATCTAATCATAGTATAATATTAATAAATAATGGTCAAAATCGTAAGGACATAATCCTTTTTTTTATAGGAACCAGTGTTGGGCACTGTTTTTTAATTATATTTTTTGAGTCTATTTTTGTACCAAAAAGTGTCAATTACACCTAAATCCCTAACAAAAAATACCATTCTCCCTAATACCAAAAGAGTACAAAATTCTTGAATTTCCTTGAACAATAATATAATACATTGGATATAAAACATTATCAAATGTCTTCAAAATATCTTCGGTTTTAGTAGGGTATTTACATAATGTTGCAGATATGCAACAAACACAATTAGTTCGAAAAATCATTCGATATCAATACATTTTGAAAAATTCCTCTATATCCTCACGTTTTCTATATCCTCACAGGATGTTTTGAAAAATTATAGGGATAACTATTCAAATAAAAATTGCATAACTGTGCAAAATGTTGTTGTAATGATCTACAAATATAAATTATTGAAAATTTATGTTCAAATGCAAGAAATATTTCCAAAGAAAAATCAAAACTACTTCTCACTTATTGCCGAACGAGAATAAGGCATTTTAAAGCAACAAATTCTAACAGGATACTTTCTAGGATCGATTTTCCGTTATGTTGCAGATATGCAACACTAAGCCGTAAAGGGATATGTAAGTAGATTAAGCTTATGGGAAATTAAATGGGCTTTAATCCTGCAATACGAATAATTTCAGTAGGACTCACCGTTTCCGAGATATTTCCGAGATAAAGGCAAAGCAGGCAAAATCGGCTCCTTTTTCCTGACACCCCACGACCGACCCTTCAGTGTGAATCGCTGCCATGGCGCTCAGTATGTACATATCTTCATCGTAAGGGTCCCGCTTGTATCCTTGGACAGGTCTCGTAAACCACGCCTGACATGTCGTGGTGGAGGAATTGGGTCTATGAGATTATGGGTGGGATGATCCTCACGGTATGGCAGGCAACAAGATACTGTTTTGAGAGTAGGAGATTGTGGTGACGTATTGGCATCAATTGTGTCTCCTGATGTAAGCGATCCTGATGGGCAGACATCAGAAGGCAACCTGTGGCTGTGCGTAGAGCAGCATTTTGGCAGACCTGAATTTTGGACCAGTTTGTATCACATAAACTATGTAATTAAACTGGGGCTGCATAATCAACGGCTGCTCGATCCATCGCTTTGTAAGTGGCTAGCATGGTTTCTTTATCTTTGCCCCAGGTGCTACCAGTTAGCGCTTTAAGGATTTTGTTCCTACTCTGCATCTTTTCGCAAACGGATGCCGCGTGATGAGCTGACGTCACCATGTTCTCCAGGTGGAACCCGAGAATTTTAGGATTAGCTACAATAGTAACCGGTTTATGCCAATACATACATCAACCTCACACCGACAATTCCCCGACCAGGTGGTCTGGTAAGAAATGTCGCAGAAGACGCATAGACGGTGAGATGGTTTACCTCCCAACTACTCCTAACAACACGCCTAAGAAAAAAATCGTCACCCTTTCGGTGTTCTCTGTAATGTCTTCGTTGATTGGACTAATAAGTGACAGAAAACAGATATTTTGATAGTTGTTAGTATTGCGATAATTCCTTAAAAAAAAAGATTTTAAAATTCCAGAGTTCTATAAATATAAAAAAATATATTCAAGAATTCTTTCTATCCTTTTTCATTGTTGCAGATTGCATAGGAAATTGAACAAAGTTGTATCATTAGTGTGATTGGTGCTCATATGCTAATGCTTATTTTTCGAATTAAGTATGGAATTAAAGAAAAAGATTTTGTTTGGAATTCAATTATCTGAAAATAATAACAGGTGCTACAGTCCAACATTGGAGTAAGGCCGCAGATGTGTATGTGACATCCAATTTACAAGATCTTAACTGATTTTTCGATGAGGTGTTGAGATCACGCTTAACGCACGCTCAGCAGTGTAAAGCCGGCCCCACACCGACCGGAGTGTGGCAAACACCGCACAAAAGATTGATACGAAAAATCGTGCAGCAGCAGTGCAGCAGTGTGGTTGGGCGACTCCAAGGTATCATTCTTGGAACCGGTCTTTTGTGCGGTGTTTGCCACACTCCGGTCGGTGTGGGGCCGGCTTTACATTATCCCCATAAATGGGTACTCGTTAAAGATCTGAGGGAGATCATAGTCTGTCACATGGGTCGTAAATACGAAAAACACCTTAAACTGAATTCGTTCACGGTGAGACTTGAACCCATGACCCTGTGCATCTGAAGTGTGTGCTCTAACCACAACACCCACCGAAGTACATGTGTAATAGCTGTGCTGAAATAGATATGTATTCTGTATCTGGATTCGGGTTTCCACTGAATTAGAAGAGTATAGTTAAAAAGCATATATTTGCCCCAAATTTCACATCCTACATCCTACAGGTAAATCCACCATACTGCATCTGGGAAATACCATAATATAAGCAGTATATATGTACCTACTGTAAATCTAAATACATACATTAAAGATGATGAATGCACTTGCACACGCAGAATAGATAAACATAAACAAATAAAGAAGCGAGATCATCTGCAATTTTCTTTGAAACTAGAATCTTTGTTGCATATTTTGATTTACTTGTGTGTTTATTATGCATCCGAATTTAGCTACATACTGGTGTGCACTATAGTGACAGCGGAATGCATTCGAATTCGAATTTTAGGAAGATATTATCTCAATTTTCATAGGAAATTTAAAATTTATAAAAAAAAATGGATTTTTGGATGATTCGGAACAGAATATGAAAACCAAATAATTTAGAGGCAATTTCAGCAGACACAACAGTTGATTTCCCTAAATATTTTTTTTTGTTTATAGAAAGTACATAAAACTACCTATAGCTATACAAAAACAAAAAAAATACCTCCAACCATACACATACTTTCAAAGTGTTTTGACATTCAACCCAAACTGCCAAGTGTGCCTTTGAGGTAAAATGCAACCTGTAAATTGTCACCGAATCCGACCCACAAAACTGCCTGCACTACTTTACCAAAAACATCATCATCCCCACAGAACGAACGAAAGAGTTATTATGTTTCACCCCTCATTTCCCGCACCTCCTTTCACACGATAGGGTTAATGTTGAAAATGAGCTGACAACCAAACTGTATAACCATGGAGTCTCACGTGTGTCAACAATGTAGCCCTTAAGCGTGTGACTTCATCAAAATTAGCTTGCACTATAACCTACACGTGAAGGTATGGTGCGAGAAACCCACCAGCCCATAGTACCGCATCCTTCACCAACCTATTTCAACATGTAATTAAAATAGGAGCAGAGAGATTGAAGCTGTGCTATAGTAAAGCTAGGACATAGCAGTAGGCATCATCTCGCAATCCTTTGCGTTCATTCCTATAACGTATAGGAATGACATTCAGTCGAGCTACTTCACACAATATTTGTGTGGATAAGGATAACAACCACCAGCGCCGCTTGTATATTCAACATGGCATAGTGTTGTAGGACATGATGTACACATGGATTTAAATCTTCCATAGTTGCTCTGCTGTATCTTGTTGAAGCAGGTGAGACTTCTTTTTTTTTCGTCCTCCACGGAGTAGGGGAGACGTAAAATATATTTCTTAAAGTCAACAGGCTCAAATATTAATTAGGAAACATAGTTCTCGGGGAATTCATTCACGCGCACTGTTGACCTGGTTTTATGCATGCACACAGGAGCCTAATATAATGTCCACGAACATGTTAGTCAGCCCATACAGGGTTTACTTTTACATAAACATTTTTTTTTTTAGATTTTCTTTATGTCAATTCCAATTCGGACAGTGCTAGCCCTTATTAGGTCCTCTACTGAACCGTGGACCTATGGCCCATCCTGGTTCATCAGCCAGCCGCTAGCCGAACTTCACATCGCATAATTGTCCTGCTGCCATCATTGTATCAGATTGTACACAATGAAATGAAATTCTTAGAGGACATTTTAAGAAAATTGTATACACAAACGGTCGAGCCTTGATGATGATGAGGACAATGTCGACGACAACGACGACTCTATAGGATGATGATGATGATAATAATTGCGCTCGCGGCTATTTTTATTCATTTCACCGAATTTTCTGGCTGAGCTTTACACTGTCCTTTAGTATATGCGAGCTCTGATTTATGATAATAATATTCATTTTGTCAGATCATTCTTTGTACGAACGGGACGGATGGTTGAGAATTCTGAATCTTATCCTAGCAATAGATCCGAAAGAATTTCATGAAAAGCACGAGATGAATCACGGAGTTGAACTCGTTAGGCTCATTGGCTTTTTTTGTTTGTAGGAATTAGGCTTGAATGGATATATTTTTCGTTATTAGTTCTATTAAATGTAATGCCGAAGGATTTGAAAATCCCCTCACAACAAAGGATTGAGGATATTTCACGAGTGTTTTAAAATATTGGCCTTAGGGCGTTTTTTTTTCGAATAAAGTATAAAAGCCTGCGCTAAGAGACTAGCTGTGAGGAGATTGTCTAAAGGCAAGATAGGGTTTCTGAAAGAATTTAAGTTTGTGGTATTTAACCGCTACTCGTTATATTGCAAAGGATAGCCGATTCGGAGACCGGGCGGTAGATATTTGCCGCAAGGCACAACCCTCAAAAATGTTGATGTCAACTTTAAATGAAATGGAAGTCAATATCAAATCATCCCTTAATTTTCAAATCTCACCTGCTCACCGTCTATTCTATGTAGGTATCTTATTATTCTCACAGCAAATTTACCCCAACCACATTTACGCTTTTTGCAGACACAACATTTGTGTACGTGTACACTTTTCCTTATTTTTTCCTATTTTCCGGTTTTAGCTGTTTAAATGAAAAACTTTTCTCATTATGTAAAGTTCATTCAGTTTTCTATAGACCTCGCGAAGTCCAAGCCTAAAGCAAGCATACCAACCGACTACGGATTTCAACAAGGACACACGATACGATATAATCCTATATACATACATATATGGCCTCCTGCTCTATCTGATATCGCAACAACAGTGCAGACAGAATAACCAAGCGAATTAGGATAGCTTCAGAGAGTTCTGAGAGAATGACCGCTAACTTTTCTATACTCATTGACTCTATTGCGAATATAAAACTATGTTGCACAGTACAGAATACACTATTATCCTTTTTTCTGTACTAAACTTTCTATTCTGAATTGAATAGAGGAGTCCTGCAAGAGACAGGAACTGGATCACAGACAGCGACTTCGTTCTTGTAGTACATTGTAGGGAACAGAGCATCATGAAAGTTCCGCGATTCAGTCTTCACAGTGTGAAGCATATTTTGAAGAGGTGAGTACGTAGATCCTTGTGCTGTCGCAGGCAAAGAATGCCTGTTAAGGTTTTCGGTAAAGTTTTGAGAATGCGGTTGCACAGTTTTTTTTTCTCACTCTTTTTTCTGTGCACCTGTACACTATAGCTCGATAATAAGGAAGAGCATTTTATTCAGACTGCGTAGTTAATTGAATGGAAACGAATCTTCTCATTCGGATGGAGCTGAGTCCATAGGAGCTATTAAAAGTAATTAGGTAAGAAAAGTTTTTGATAAGTTTTCTGCTCGTAAAAAATATGTTTAATGTTTACCAATGGTATCTGGTTGTGAATGGTTTTTTTACACATCTATTTTCAACCATTAAAAAATTCGTTGAACTTCGTATTTCTAATTACAGAAACAGAATGCATATGGTTTTCAGTTTTCTTATTTTTCTAAAAATAAACACAGCCATTATTCGGACATAATAAGAATTTGCTAAATTTCTTTTGCAACAATAAAAAACAAAATGCTTTCAGAAATTTGAAAATAACCCATTTCCACATATTTCAAAAACGGGCTCCCATTAAAATCATGATAGCGACTTGAATTCTTGAAATATTTTTGTAATTATAGTTTTTTTTTTGTGTGTTTAAACGGGAATTAAAGAGTCGGGAATGTCTGTTTCCTGTCATTTGCATAATCATAATATTGCTTTTGAAAAAATATGGCAAGCTACTGTTGAGTGATAAAATTATAACAGAATCCGTTTCTTGGCGAGTCGAACAAAAAAAAATTTCAACAGATGTCCAAGTTGTTATTCGTTTTAAACCTTCAAATCCATGAGCAAATCAACTCTAGCTGAACACGAACTAATGAACAAAATGAGTGAAAAATTAAAAAGTGATCTTAAAAATGAATGCGAAAAACTAAAAAAAGATTTAATCAATGAGGAACTACTAGTGTCAGTTAAATTTATGTCAGATCAATTTGATCAAAATTACGAAAAACTCGAACAATTTTAGCCGAACTAAAAGCATTAAAACTGAAAATTTTACATAAAAAAAAGCTTTCTCAATTGAACAACTATGAATTTTTCTAAAATAACTTTTCCAAAAGTCGATGTAGAGCGCATTGGGAGCTACATTTTGCTGAAAGAACCAGAGCCCTAGCTATCACCGTTTTTGAGATACAGCCGCCCAAAGGTGACCCAACATGTGCCAACTTTGACCCCCGTAGGGTCAATATTTAGCGAGATAATTGCAATTTTGTGTTTTCAAGTCAAAATTTTCGAAAATAGCTTTTCCAAAAGTCGATGTAGAGCGCATTGGGGGCTACATTTTGCTGAAAGAACCAGAGCCCTAGCTATCACCGTTTTTGAGATACAACCGCCCAAAGGTGGCCCAACATGTGCCAACTTTGACCCCCGTAGGGTCAATATTTAGCGAGATAATTGCAATTTTGTGTTTTCAAGTCAAAATTTTCGAAAACAGCTTTTCCAAAAGTCGATGTAGAGCGCATTGGGGGCTACATTTTGCTGAAAGAACCAGAGCCCTAGCTATCACCGTTTTTGAGATACAACCGCCCAAAGGTGGCCCAACATGTGCCAACTTTGACCCCCGTAGGGTCAATATTTAGCGAGATAATTGCAATTTTGTGTTTTCAAGTCAACATTTTCGAAAATAACTTTTCCAAAAGTCGATGTAGAGCGCATTGGGAGCTACATTTTGCTGAAAGAACCAGAGCCCTAGCTATCACCGTTTTTGAGATACAGCCGCCCAAAGGTGACCCAACATGTGCCAACTTTGACCCCTGTAGGGTCAATAATTAGCGAGATAATTGCAATTTTGTGTTTTCAAGTCAAAATTTTCAAAAATAGCTTTTCCAAAAGTCGATGTAGAGCGCATTGGGAGCTACATTTTGCTGAAAGAACCAGAGCCCTAGCTATCACCGTTTTTGAGATACAGCCGCCCAAAGGTGACCCAACATGTGCCAACTTTGACCCCCGTAGGGTCAATATTTAGCGAGATAGTTGCAATTTAGTGTTTTCAAGTCAAAATTTTCGAAAATAACTTTTCCAAAAGTCGATGTAGAGTGCATTGGGAGCTACATTTTGCTGAAAGAACCAGAGCCCTAGCTATCACCGTTTTTGAGATACAGCCGCCCAAAGGTGACCCAACATGTGCCAACTTTGACCCCCGTAGGGTCAATATTTAGCGAGATAATTGCAAATTTGTGTTTTCAAGTCAAAATTTTTGAAAATAACTTTTCCAAAAGTCGATATAGGGCACATTGAGAGCTACATTTTGCTCAAAAAAACAGAGCCCTAGCTACCACCGTTTTCGAGATTCAGTGACCCAACATGTGCCAATTTTGACCCCCGTAGGGTCAATATTTAGCGAGATAATTGCAATTTTGTGTTTTCAAGTCAAAATTTTCGAAAATAACTTTTCCAAAAGTCGATGTAGAGCGCATTGGGAGCTACATTTTGCTGAAAGAACCAGAGCCCTAGCTATCACCGTTTTTGAGATACAGCCGCCCAAAGGTGACCCAACATGTGCCAACTTTGACCCCCGTAGGGTCAATATTTAGCGAGATAATTGCAATTTTGTGTTTCAAGTCAAAATTTTCGAAAATAACTTTTCCAAAAGTCGATGTAGAGCGCATTGAGAGCCACATTTTGTTAAAAAAAAACATTGCCCTAGCTAGCACCGTTTTCGAGATACAGTGACCCAATATGTGCCAACTTTGACCCCCGTAGGGTCAATATTTAGCGAGATAATTGCAATTTTGTGTTTTCAAGTCAAAATTTTCGAAAATAATTTTTGCAAAAGTCGATGTAGAGCGCATTGAGAGCTACATTTTGTTCAAAAAAACAGAGCCCTAGCTACCACCGTTTTCGAGATACAGTGACCCAACATGTGCCAACTTTGACCCCCGTAGGGTCAATATTTAGCGAGATAATTGCAATTTTGTGTTTTCAAGCCAAAATTTTCGAAAATAACTTTTCCAAAAGTCGATGTAGAGCGCATTGGGGGCTACATTTTGCTGAAAGAACCAGAGCCCCAGCTATCACCGTTTTTGCGATACAGCCGCCCAAAGGTGACCCAACATGTGCCAACTTTGACCCCCGTAGGGTCAATATTTAGCGAGATAGTTGCAATTTTGTGTTTTCAAGTAAAAATTTTCGAAAATAACTTTTCCAAAAGTCGATGTAGAGCGCATTGGGGGCTACATTTTGCTGAAAGAACCAGAGCCCTAGCTATCACCGTTTTTGAGATACAGCCGCTCAAAGGTGACCCAACATGGGCCAACTTTGACCCCGGTAGGATCAATATTTAGCGAGATAATTGCAATTTTGTGTCTTAAAGTCAAAATTTTCGAAAATAACTTTTCCAAAAGTCGATGTACAGTGCACTGAGAGCATCGTTTTGCTGAAAGAACTAGAGCCCTAGCTATCACCGTTTTTGACATACAGCCGCCCAAAGGTGACCCAACATGTGCCAACTTTGACCCCCGTAGGGTCAATATTTAGCGAGATAATTGCAAATTTGTGTTTTCAAGTCAAAATTTTTGAAAATAACTTTTCCAAAAGTCGATATAGGGCACATTGAGAGCTACATTTTGTTAAAAAAACAGAGCCCTAGCTACCACCGTTTTCGAGATACAGTGACCCAACATGTGCCAACTTTGACCCCCGTAGGGTCAATATTTAGCGAGATAATTGCAATTTTGTGTTTTCAAGTCAAAATTTTCGAAAATAACTTTTCCAACAGTCGATGTAGAGCGCATTGAGAGCTACATTTTGTTAAAAAAACAGAGCCCTAGCTACCACCGTTTTCGAGATACAGTGACCCAACATGTGCCAATTTTGACCCGCGTAGCCCCCGTAGGGTCAATATTTAGCGAGATAATTGCAATTTTGTGTTTTCAAGTCAAAATTTTCGAAAATAACTTTTCCAAAAGTCGATGTAGAGCGCATTGAGAGCGACATTTTGTTAAAAAAACAGAGCCCTAGCTACCACCGTTTTCGAGATACAGTGACCCAACATGTGCCAACTTTGACCCCCGTAGGGTCAATATTTAGCGAGATAATTGCAATTTTGTGTTTTCAAGTCAAAATTTTCGAAAATAAATTTTTCAAAAGTCGATATAGGGCACATTGAGAGCTACATTTTGTTAAAAAAACAGAGCCCTAGCTACCACCGTTTTCGAGATACAGTGACCCAACATGTGCCAACTTTGACCCCCGTAGGGTCAATATTTAGCGAGATAGTTGCAATTTTGTGTTTTCAAGTAAAAATTTTCGAAAATAACTTTTCCAAAAGTCGATATAGGGCACATTGAGAGCTACATTTTGTTAAAAAAACAGAGCCCTAGCTACCACCGTTTTCGAGATACAGTGACCCAACATGTGCCAACTTTGACCCCCGTAGGGTCAATATTTAGCGAGATAGTTGCAATTTTGTGTTTTCAAGTAAAAATTTTCGAAAATAACTTTTCCAAAAGTCGATGTAGAGCGCATTGGGGGCTACATTTTGCTGAAAGAACCAGAGCCCTAGCTATCACCGTTTTTGAGATACAGCCGCTCAAAGGTGACCCAACATGGGCCAACTTTGACCCCGGTAGGATCAATATTTAGCGAGATAATTGCAATTTTGTGTCTTAAAGTCAAAATTTTCGAAAATAACTTTTCCAAAAGTCGATGTAGAGCGCATTGAGAGCGACATTTTGTTAAAAAAACAGAGCCCTAGCTACCACCGTTTTCGAGATACAGTGACCCAACATGTGCCAATTTTGACCCGCGTAGCCCCCGTAGGGTCAATATTTAGCGAGATAATTGCAATTTTGTGTTTTCAAGTCAAAATTTTCGAAAATAACTTTTCCAAAAGTCGATGTAGAGCGCATTGAGAGCGACATTTTGTTAAAAAAACAGAGCCCTAGCTACCACCGTTTTCGAGATACAGTGACCCAACATGTGCCAACTTTGACCCCCGTAGGGTCAATATTTAGCGAGATAATTGCAATTTTGTGTTTTCAAGCCAAAATTTTCGAAAATAACTTTTCCAAAAGTCGATGTAGAGCGCATTGGGGGCTACATTTTGCTGAAAGAACCAGAGCCCCAGCTATCACCGTTTTTGCGATACAGCCGCCCAAAGGTGACCCAACATGTGCCAACTTTGACCCCCGTAGGGTCAATATTTAGCGAGATAGTTGCAATTTTGTGTTTTCAAGTAAAAATTTTCGAAAATAACTTTTCCAAAAGTCGATGTAGAGCGCATTGGGGGCTACATTTTGCTGAAAGAACCAGAGCCCTAGCTATCACCGTTTTTGAGATACAGCCGCTCAAAGGTGACCCAACATGGGCCAACTTTGACCCCGGTAGGATCAATATTTAGCGAGATAATTGCAATTTTGTGTCTTAAAGTCAAAATTTTCGAAAATAACTTTTCCAAAAGTCGATGTACAGTGCACTGAGAGCATCGTTTTGCTGAAAGAACTAGAGCCCTAGCTATCACCGTTTTTGACATACAGCCGCCCAAAGGTGACCCAACATGTGCCAACTTTGACCCCCGTAGGGTCAATATTTAGCGAGATAATTGCAAATTTGTGTTTTCAAGTCAAAATTTTTGAAAATAACTTTTCCAAAAGTCGATATAGGGCACATTGAGAGCTACATTTTGTTAAAAAAACAGAGCCCTAGCTACCACCGTTTTCGAGATACAGTGACCCAACATGTGCCAACTTTGACCCCCGTAGGGTCAATATTTAGCGAGATAATTGCAATTTTGTGTTTTCAAGTCAAAATTTTCGAAAATAACTTTTCCAACAGTCGATGTAGAGCGCATTGAGAGCTACATTTTGTTAAAAAAACAGAGCCCTAGCTACCACCGTTTTCGAGATACAGTGACCCAACATGTGCCAATTTTGACCCGCGTAGCCCCCGTAGGGTCAATATTTAGCGAGATAATTGCAATTTTGTGTTTTCAAGTCAAAATTTTCGAAAATAACTTTTCCAAAAGTCGATGTAGAGCGCATTGAGAGCGACATTTTGTTAAAAAAACAGAGCCCTAGCTACCACCGTTTTCGAGATACAGTGACCCAACATGTGCCAACTTTGACCCCCGTAGGGTCAATATTTAGCGAGATAATTGCAATTTTGTGTTTTCAAGCCAAAATTTTCGAAAATAACTTTTCCAAAAGTCGATGTAGAGCGCATTGGGGGCTACATTTTGCTGAAAGAACCAGAGCCCCAGCTATCACCGTTTTTGCGATACAGCCGCCCAAAGGTGACCCAACATGTGCCAACTTTGACCCCCGTAGGGTCAATATTTAGCGAGATAGTTGCAATTTTGTGTTTTCAAGTAAAAATTTTCGAAAATAACTTTTCCAAAAGTCGATGTAGAGCGCATTGGGGGCTACATTTTGCTGAAAGAACCAGAGCCCTAGCTATCACCGTTTTTGAGATACAGCCGCTCAAAGGTGACCCAACATGGGCCAACTTTGACCCCGGTAGGATCAATATTTAGCGAGATAATTGCAATTTTGTGTCTTAAAGTCAAAATTTTCGAAAATAACTTTTCCAAAAGTCGATGTACAGTTGAAAAAAACAGAGCCCTAGCTACCACCGTTTTCGAGATACAGTGACCCAACATGTGCCAACTTTGACCCCCGTAGGGTCAATATTTAGCGAGATAGTTGCAATTTTGTGTTTTCAAGTAAAAATTTTCGAAAATAACTTTTCCAAAAGTCGATATAGGGCACATTGAGAGCTACATTTTGTTAAAAAAACAGAGCCCTAGCTACCACCGTTTTCGAGATACAGTGACCCAACATGTGCCAACTTTGACCCCCGTAGGGTCAATATTTAGCGAGATAGTTGCAATTTTGTGTTTTCAAGTAAAAATTTTCGAAAATAACTTTTCCAAAAGTCGATGTAGAGCGCATTGGGGGCTACATTTTGCTGAAAGAACCAGAGCCCTAGCTATCACCGTTTTTGAGATACAGCCGCTCAAAGGTGACCCAACATGGGCCAACTTTGACCCCGGTAGGATCAATATTTAGCGAGATAATTGCAATTTTGTGTCTTAAAGTCAAAATTTTCGAAAATAACTTTTCCAAAAGTCGATGTACAGTGCACTGAGAGCATCGTTTTGCTGAAAGAACTAGAGCCCTAGCTATCACCGTTTTTGACATACAGCCGCCCAAAGGTGACCCAACATGTGCCAACTTTGACCCCCGTAGGGTCAATATTTAGCGAGATAATTGCAAATTTGTGTTTTCAAGTCAAAATTTTTGAAAATAACTTTTCCAAAAGTCGATATAGGGCACATTGAGAGCTACATTTTGTTAAAAAAACAGAGCCCTAGCTACCACCGTTTTCGAGATACAGTGACCCAACATGTGCCAACTTTGACCCCCGTAGGGTCAATATTTAGCGAGATAATTGCAATTTTGTGTTTTCAAGTCAAAATTTTCGAAAATAACTTTTCCAACAGTCGATGTAGAGCGCATTGAGAGCTACATTTTGTTAAAAAAACAGAGCCCTAGCTACCACCGTTTTCGAGATACAGTGACCCAACATGTGCCAATTTTGACCCGCGTAGCCCCCGTAGGGTCAATATTTAGCGAGATAATTGCAATTTTGTGTTTTCAAGTCAAAATTTTCGAAAATAACTTTCCAAAAGTCGATGTACAGTGCACTGAGAGCATCGTTTTGCTGAAAGAACTAGAGCCCTAGCTATCACCGTTTTTGACATACAGCCGCCCAAAGGTGACCCAACATGTGCCAACTTTGACCCCCGTAGGGTCAATATTTAGCGAGATAATTGCAAATTTGTGTTTTCAAGTCAAAATTTTTGAAAATAACTTTTCCAAAAGTCGATATAGGGCACATTGAGAGCTACATTTTGTTAAAAAAACAGAGCCCTAGCTACCACCGTTTTCGAGATACAGTGACCCAACATGTGCCAACTTTGACCCCCGTAGGGTCAATATTTAGCGAGATAATTGCAATTTTGTGTTTTCAAGTCAAAATTTTCGAAAATAACTTTTCCAACAGTCGATGTAGAGCGCATTGAGAGCTACATTTTGTTAAAAAAACAGAGCCCTAGCTACCACCGTTTTCGAGATACAGTGACCCAACATGTGCCAATTTTGACCCGCGTAGCCCCCGTAGGGTCAATATTTAGCGAGATAATTGCAATTTTGTGTTTTCGAGTCTAAATTTTCGAAAATAACTTTTCCAAAAGTCGATGTAGAGCGCATTGAGAGCTATATTTTGTTAAAAAAAACAGAGCCCTAGCTACCACCGTTTTCGAGATACAGTGACCCAACATGTGCCAACTTTGACCCCCGTAGGGTCAATATTTAGCGAGATAATTGCAATTTTGTGTTTTCAAGTCAAAATTTTCGAAAATAAATTTTTCAAAAGTCGATGTTGAGCGCATTGAAAGCTACATTTTGCTAAAAAAACAGAGCCCTAGCTATTGCCGTTTTCGAGATACAGCCGCTCAAAGGTGACCCAACATGGGCCAACTTTGACCCCGGTGGGGTGAATAGTTAGCGAGATAATTGCAATTTTGTGTTTTCAAGTCAAAATTTTCGAAAATAACTTTTCCAAAAGTCGATGTAGAGCGCATTGAGAGCGACATTTTGTTAAAAAAAACAGAGCCCTAGCTACCACCGTTTTCGAGATACAGTGACCCAACATGTGCCAACTTTGACCCCCGTAGGGTCAATATTTAGCGAGATAATTGCAATTTTGTGTTTTCAAGTCAAAATTTTCGAAAATAACTTTTCCAACAGTCGATGTAGAGCGCATTGAGAGCTACATTTTGTTAAAAAAAAACAGAGCCCTAGCTACCACCGTTTTCGAGATACAGTGACCCAACATGTGCCAATTTTGACCCGCGTAGCCCCCGTAGGGTCAATATTTAGCGAGATAATTGCAATTTTGTGTTTTCGAGTCTAAATTTTCGAAAATAACTTTTCCAAAAGTCGATGTAGAGCGCATTGAGAGCTATATTTTGTTAAAAAAAACAGAGCCCTAGCTACCACCGTTTTCGAGATACAGTGACCCAACATGTGCCAACTTTGACCCCCGTAGGGTCAATATTTAGCGAGATAATTGCAATTTTGTGTTTTCAAGTCAAAATTTTCGAAAATAACTTTTCCAACACTCGATGTAGAGCGCATTGAGAGCTACATTTTGTTAAAAAAACAGAGCCCTAGCTACCACCGTTTTCGAGATACAGTGACCCAACATGTGCCAATTTTGACCCGCGTAGCCCCCGTAGGGTCAATATTTAGCGAGATAATTGCAATTTTGTGTTTTCAAGTCAAAATTTTCGAAAATAACTTTTCCAAAAGTCGATGTAGAGCGCATTGAGAGCTATATTTTGTTAAAAAAAACAGAGCCCTAGCTACCACCGTTTTCGAGATACAGTGACCCAACATGTGCCAACTTTGACCCCCGTAGGGTCAATATTTAGCGAGATAATTGCAATTTTGTGTTTTCAAGTCAAAATTTTCGAAAATAAATTTTTCAAAAGTCGATGTTGAGCGCATTGAAAGCTACATTTTGCTAAAAAAACAGAGCCCTAGCTATTGCCGTTTTCGAGATACAGCCGCTCAAAGGTGACCCAACATGGGCCAACTTTGACCCCGGTGGGGTGAATAGTTAGCGAGATAATTGCAATTTTGTGTTTTCAAGTCAAAATTTTCGAAAATAACTTTTCCAAAAGTCGATGTAGAGCGCATTGAGAGCGACATTTTGTTAAAAAAAACAGAGCCCTAGCTACCACCGTTTTCGAGATACAGTGACCCAACATGTGCCAACTTTGACCCCCGTAGGGTCAATATTTAGCGAGATAATTGCAATTTTGTGTTTTCAAGTCAAAATTTTCGAAAATAACTTTTCCAACAGTCGATGTAGAGCGCATTGAGAGCTACATTTTGTTAAAAAAAACAGAGCCCTAGCTACCACCGTTTTCGAGATACAGTGACCCAACATGTGCCAATTTTGACCCGCGTAGCCCCCGTAGGGTCAATATTTAGCGAGATAATTGCAATTTTGTGTTTTCGAGTCTAAATTTTCGAAAATAACTTTTCCAAAAGTCGATGTAGAGCGCATTGAGAGCTATATTTTGTTAAAAAAAACAGAGCCCTAGCTACCACCGTTTTCGAGATACAGTGACCCAACATGTGCCAACTTTGACCCCCGTAGGGTCAATATTTAGCGAGATAATTGCAATTTTGTGTTTTCAAGTCAAAATTTTCGAAAATAACTTTTCCAACACTCGATGTAGAGCGCATTGAGAGCTACATTTTGTTAAAAAAACAGAGCCCTAGCTACCACCGTTTTCGAGATACAGTGACCCAACATGTGCCAATTTTGACCCGCGTAGCCCCCGTAGGGTCAATATTTAGCGAGATAATTGCAATTTTGTGTTTTCAAGTCAAAATTTTCGAAAATAACTTTTCCAAAAGTCGATGTAGAGCGCATTGAGAGCGACATTTTGTTAAAAAAAACAGAGCCCTAGCTACCACCGTTTTCGAGATACAGTGACCCAACATGTGCCAACTTTGACCCCCGTAGGGTCAATATTTAGCGAGATAATTGCAATTTTGTGTTTTCAAGTCAAAATTTTCGAAAATAAATTTTTCAAAAGTCGATGTTGAGCGCATTGAAAGCTACATTTTGCGAAAAAAAAACAGAGCCCTAGCTATTGCCGTTTACGAGATACAGCCGCCCAAAGGTGACCCAACATGTGCCAACTTTGACCCCCGTAGGGTCAATATTTAGCGAGATAATTGCAAATTTGTGTGTTTCAAGTCAAAATTTTTGAAAATAACTTTTCCAAAAGTCGATATAGGGCACATTGAGAGCTACATTTTGCTCAAAAAAACAGAGCCCTAGCAACCACCGTATTCGAGATACAGTGACCCAACATGTGCCAATTTTGATCCCAGTAGGGTCAATATTTAGCGAGATAATTGCAATTTTGTGTTTTCAAGTCAACATTTTCGAAAATACCTTTTCCAAAAGTCGATGTAGTCCGCATTGAGAGCGACATTTTGTTAAAAAAACAGAGCCCTAGCTACCACCGTTTTCGAGATACAGTGACCCAACATGTTCCAACTTTGACCCCCGTAGGGTCAATATTTAGCGAGATAATTGCAATTTTGTGTTTTCAAGTCAAAATTTTCGAAAATAAATTTTTCAAAAGTCGATGTTGAGCGCATTGAAAGCTACATTTTGCTAAAAAAACAGAGCCCTAGCTATTGCCGTTTTCGAGATACAGCCGCTCAAAGGTGACCCAACATGGGCCAACTTTGACCCCGGTGGGGTGAATAGTTAGCGAGATAATTGCAATTTTGTGTTTTCAAGTCAAAATTTTTGAAAATAACTTTTCCAAATGTCGATATAGGGCACATTGAGAGCTACATTTTACTGAAAAAAACATAGCCCTAGCTATCACCGTTTTCGAGATACAGCCGCCCAAAGGTGGCCCCCGTAGGGTCAATATTTAGCGAGATAATTGCAATTTTGTGTTTTCAAGTCAAAATTTTCGAAAATAACTTTTCCAAAACTCGATGTAGAGCGCATTGAGAGCTACATTTTGTTAAAAAAAACAGAGCCCTAGCTACCACCGTTTTCGAGATACAGTGACCCAACATGTGCCAATTTTGACCCGCGTAGCCCCCGTAGGGTCAATATTTAGCGAGATAATTGCAATTTTGTGTTTTCAAGTCAAAATTTTCGAAAATAACTTTTCCAAAAGTCGATGTAGAGCGCATTGAGAGCGACATTTTGTTAAAAAAAACAGAGCCCTAGCTACCACCGTTTTCGAGATACAGTGACCCAACATGTGCCAACTTTGACCCCCGTAGGGTCAATATTTAGCGAGATAATTGCAATTTTGTGTTTTCAAGTCAAAATTTTCGAAAATAACTTTTCCAACAGTCGATGTAGAGCGCATTGAGAGCTACATTTTGTTAAAAAAACAGAGCCCTAGCTACCACCGTTTTCGAGATACAGTGACCCAACATGTGCCAATTTTGACCCGCGTAGCCCCCGTAGGGTCAATATTTAGCGAGATAATTGCAATTTTGTGTTTTCGAGTCTAAATTTTCGAAAATAACTTTTCCAAAAGTCGATGTAGAGCGCATTGAGAGCTATATTTTGTTAAAAAAAACAGAGCCCTAGCTACCACCGTTTTCGAGATACAGTGACCCAACATGTGCCAACTTTGACCCCCGTAGGGTCAATATTTAGCGAGATAATTGCAATTTTGTGTTTTCAAGTCAAAATTTTCGAAAATAAATTTTTCAAAAGTCGATGTTGAGCGCATTGAAAGCTACATTTTGCTAAAAAAACAGAGCCCTAGCTATTGCCGTTTTCGAGATACAGCCGCTCAAAGGTGACCCACCATGGGCCAACTTTGACCCCGGTGGGGTGAATAGTTAGCGAGATAATTGCAATTTTGTGTTTTCAAGTCAAAATTTTTGAAAATAACTTTTCCAAATGTCGATATAGGGCACATTGAGAGCTACATTTTACTGAAAAAAACATAGCCCTAGCTATCACCGTTTTCGAGATACAGCCGCCCAAAGGTGGCCCCCGTAGGGTCAATATTTAGCGAGATAATTGCAATTTTGTGTTTTCAAGTCAAAATTTTCGAAAATAACTTTTCCAAAAGTCGATATAGGGCACATTGAGAGCTACATTTTGCTCAAAAAAACAGAGCCCTAGCAACCACCGTATTCGAGATACAGTGACCCAACATGTGCCAATTTTGATCCCAGTAGGGTCAATATTTAGCGAGATAATTGCAATTTTGTGTTTTCAAGTCAACATTTTCGAAAATACCTTTTCCAAAAGTCGATGTAGTCCGCATTGAGAGCGACATTTTGTTAAAAAAACAGAGCCCTAGCTACCACCGTTTTCGAGATACAGTGACCCAACATGTTCCAACTTTGACCCCCGTAGGGTCAATATTTAGCGAGATAATTGGAATTTTGTGTTTTCAAGTCAAAATTTTCGAAAATAACTTTTCCAAAAGTCGATGTAGAGCGCATTGAGAGCTACATTTTGTTAAAAAAAAACAGAGCCCTAGCTACCACCGTTTTCGAGATACAGTGACCCAACATGTGCCAATTTTGACCCCCGTAGCCCCCGTAGGGTCAATATTTAGCGAGATAATTGCAATTTTGTGTTTTCAAGTCAAAATTTTCGAAAATAACTTTTCCAAAAGTCGATGTACAGTGCACTGAGAGCATCGTTTTGCTGAAAAAAAACCAGAGCCCTAGCTATCACCGTTTTCGAGATACAGCCGCCCAAAGGTGGCCCCCGTAGGGTCAATATTTAGCGAGATAATTGCAATTTTGTGTTTTCAAGTCAAAATTTTCGAAAATAACTTTTCCAAAAGTCGATGTAGAGCGCATTGAGAGCTACAATTTGCTGAAAAAAAACAGAGCCCTGGCTATTACCGTTTTCGAAATACAGCTGCCCAAAGGTGACTTAACAATGTTCCAAATTCGGTAATGCTCACTCTTCTAATTTTTATCGAAAATGTTAATGTCTTCGTGGCGCCTCATACCAAGAAAATTTACAGACAACTGTACACACCTCTTCTGGTATTTTGGCATGAAAATATCATTCCATCATCATCACTATAATTTTATGTTCACTATACCCACACATCATCACATCAACATCAAACACAAAGTTTGTTGCATTTCACGTGTAACTTAATAATTTCGAAGCTCTCCTAACTCCTAACATAAACACAAGGAATATTACGTGAAACTTTCACAGACATTTCCTAGCATATTTAGACAGTGGTTATTAGTTCTCATAAAATGTGCACTCATTAAGTTTATGGGTCAGCTTATGACTCGTATAAGTGCAAGTACATAATGTACATTGAAATGTGTTCGGCATATGTGAGTATAATGCATTAAAGAATTTTTTTTTCTTATTTTATTATTCGATAACATCATTGGGTACATGGTTGAATTCAGCAGGTAATACAAAATTATTTCATTATTTTAAAATTCTGATTAAAATTTACACCTGTAGTACATCTGTAGTACAGAATAAAAACAGAATAAAATTACAAACGTTGGGACATTATCATACTAAGCAAAAACTAGAAAGACCGTTGGTGTACATATTATCTTGTGAATTCAGGACATCATCTTCAAAGCATGTATTTATCATCTCCAAATATAATCATAATAATTACCGTTATCATAAAATGCCTGAAAATAATATGTATTTTGATAATATTCTGATATATCTGCTTAGCAACGGGGATGTTGTAGGTAGGACTCCTATAACTCCTATGCAACGGAACAAGTACTACAAAAACAATCGATATTAACCTTCAGGCTATTGATTGATTTATTCATATTTCTATTTCGTAATAATGTACATAGTAGATCCACAGACATTATTTCGCCCACACTTTCCCGTCTTCCGTCGATATATAAAGAATCCGAATTTTACGATCAAAAATCACAAAATCCCAAACGACGTGCTCCCTTTTCTATATCCTTGGAATTTCAATAACAAAAAATCTATAAAAAAAAAGGAAAATTCACATCAAAATTTTCTCCTTTTCGCTTAATAATAATTTCATATTCCGCTTGAATCATCTAAAGACAAAGTTGAAAAATATATTCAGCAGACCGAAAATGGCACGCGCCATTATAGTAGTCGTATGCTTCGACAACATTCACGGCGCACGGATTCTATCAATACGCGATGCCAGGTCCATTGCCATTGCATCACGCTGAAGATGAGAATAGGATAATGTATAGAAATCGAAAAGTTTCCATACAAAATCTCTTTCACGCGAACGTCTTTGAAATAATGGTATTGAATACGAGTCGAGTATTATCTCTGCCAGACTTTTCTGATTTTTTACTACAGAATAAAAAAAGACGAACGTTCACTGTCTTATCCTTATGATGACAATGATAATATGAAGATGGCAGAATATTCTTATCGAAAAGTTCTAAAATCTATTACGCGATAATATTCTCTTTGAATTTTAATGATCCATGAATATAGAGTAGAAGAGTGAATATGACGATGGCGGAACTTTGTTGTTCATGCAGATTTGTTAGAACCGTGTGGAGTCCTTTGATATCCAGTTGTGTTCAGAGAATGAATATTTGAGAATAAAGGAATTAAGGATACGGTTAAGCCTTAAATAGGAAAATAGCAAAAAATGTGATCCCTGATATAGTCGATTTAGTTTATCCAATTTATAGAAAAGAGCTTGATCAAAGGATCATAAATAAATTGTACGATTATAATAAATTGTTCATGAAAATCTTTGAAGTGCACGTTTCTTTTCTCTTTCGGCTGTCAATATTCTTCAAAATCTTAATTCGGCCTATTGAATCGTGATTTTTCCAGAAATCAATAAAATTTGAAATCCTAGCTTAGGAATTCTCGGTCATTTGAAATATGCTGAAGAATAAAAATTCGAACTTCACGATACAATTTTCCTGGAATTTTATTCTTCGGCTTTTAGGTGTTGATCTCTAATACATATAATGTACGTCATTGTGTCATACAACCTACCAAGTTAAACAGTACCTACGTTCTCAACATTTCATAAAATATTCTTTTTCGTAGACAACCTTGAGAAAAATTTCCCCCGTAGCTTAGCTACTGACCTACCATAGTACTGTGTTCTGTACATAGGAAATATTTACATTCACTCTACACATTTTTACGCTTTCTGGGAATTTCTTTCTGTATTTTCAGGATTGTTTATCTTATGGCTGGCTGTTGATGTTGTCTAAACCTAAAGTAATGCGGCAGGACGCGAGTCAGGTGTGGCATAAAATAAGGAAAGAGTGGCACTACGGAATTCGCAATACGAAATTCTGGATTCCGACTGAAATTGGATCAGACATGTGGAGCAGGTAATTGATTGTAAATAATTTTAGAACTAGCCTGTCAGTTACTCTTGTGAAAGTTTAAATTTCAAGCAAAGCAATTTATTACGATAAGATCATAAAATGGATGAAAAATGCAAAATAGTAATGAAGGAGGCCATTCTTAATTTCCTAAAAAAAATGTTCCTTTCCTTGAAAATTGCCATTTTGAGGCCTTTCCGGGCGTTTTTCGAGGGGCAAACTGCTTGTTTATTGGCCCAGCTTTAACCGGCTGTATCTTTGAAACGGTGATAGCTAGGACCCTGGAAGTTTCAGCAAAATGTAGGTCTGGATGCCCTCTTCATCGACTTTTTCAACCCCCGGTTTCGAAAATTTTCATATGAAAACAGAAAATTGCCATTTTGAGGCCTTTCCGGGCGTTTTTCGAGGGGCAAACTGCTTGTTTATTGGCCCAGCTTTAACCGGCTGTATCTTTGAAACGGTGATAGCTAGGACCCTGAAAGTTTCAGCAAAATGTAGGTCTGGATGCCCTCTTCATCGACTTTTTCAACCCCCGGTTTCGAAAATTTTCATATGAAAACAGAAAATTGCCATTTTGAGGCCTTTCCGGGCGTTTTTCGAGGGGCAAACCGCTTGTTTATTGGCCCAGCTTTAACCGGCTGTATCTTGGAAACGGTGATAGCTAGGACCCTGGAAGTTTCAGCAAAATGTAGGTCTGGATGCCCTCTTCATCGACTTTTTCAACCCCCGGTTTCGAAAATTTTCATATGAAAACAGAAAATTGCCATTTTGAGGCCTTTCCGGGCGTTTTTCGAAGGGCAAACTGCTTGTTTATTGGCCCAGCTTTAACCGGCTGTATCTTTGAAACGGTGATAGCTAGGACCCTGAAAGTTTCAGCAAAATGTAGGTCTGGATGCCCTCTTCATCGCCTTTTTAACCCCGGTTTCGAAAATTTTCATATGAAAACAGAAAATTGCCATTTTGAGGCCTTTCCGGGCGTTTTTCGAGGGGCAAACTGCTTGTTTATTGGCCCAGCTTTAACCGGCTGTATCTTCGAAACGGTGATAGCTAGGACCCTGGAAGTTTCAGCAAAATGTAGGTCTGGATGCCCTCTTCATCGACTTTTTCAACCCCTGGTTTCGAAAATTTTCATATGGAAACAGAAAATTGCCATTTTGAGGCCTTTGCGGGCGTTTTTCGAGGGGCAAACTGCTTGTTTATTGGCCCAGCTTTAACCGGCTGTATCTTTGAAACGGTGATAGCTAGGACCCTGGAAGTTTCAGCAAAATGTAGGTCTGGATGCCCTCTTCATCGACTTTTTCAACCCCCGGTTTCGAAAATTTTCATATGAAAACAGAAAATTGCCATTTTGAGGCCTTTCCGGGCGTTTTTCGAGGGGCAAACTGCTTGTTTATTGGCCCAGCTTTAACCGGCTGTATCTTTGAAACGGTGATAGCTAGGACCCTGGAAGTTTCAGCAAAATGTAGGTCTGGATGCCCTCTTCATCGACTTTTTCAACCCCCGGTTTCGGAAATTTTCATATGAAAACAGAAAATTCCCATTTTGAGGCATTTCCGGGCGTTTTCGAGGGGCAAACTGCTTGATTATTGGCCCAGCTTTAACCGGCTGTATATTTGAAACGGTGATAGCTAGGACCCTGGAAGTTTGAGCAAAATGTAGGTCTGGATGCCCTCTTCATCGACTTTTTCAACCCCCGGTTTCGAAAATTTTCATATGAAAACAGAAAATTGCCATTTTGAGGCCTTTCCGGGCGTTTTTCGAGGGGCAAACTGCTTGTTTATTGGCCCAGCTTTAACCGGCTGTATCTTTGAAATGGTGATAGCTAGGACCCTTTAAGTTTCAGCAAAATGTAGATCTGGATGCCCTCTTCATCGACTTTTTCAACCCCCGGTTTCGAAAATGTTCATATGATAACAGAAAATTGCCATTTTGAGGCCTTTCCGGGCGTTTTTCGAGGGGCAAACTGCTTGTTTATTGGCCCAGCTTTAACCGGCTGTATCTTTGAAACGGTGATAGCTAGGACCCTGGAAGTTTCAGCAAAATGTTGGTCTGGATGCCCTCTTTCATCGACTTTTTCAACCCCCGGTTTCGAAAATGTTCATAAGATAACAGAAAATTGCCATTTTGAGGCATTTCCGGGCGTTTTTCGAGGGGCAAACTGCTTGTTTATTGGCCCAGCTTTAACCGGCTGTATCTTTGAAACGGTGATAGCTAGGACCCTGGAAGTTTCAGCAAAATGTAGGTCTGGATGCCCTCTTCATCGACTTTTTCAACCCCCGGTTTCGGAAATTTTCATATGAAAACAGAAAATTCCCATTTTGAGGCATTTCCGGGCGTTTTTCGAGGGGCAAACTGCTTGTTTATTGGCCCAGCTTTAACCGGCTGTATCTTTGAAACGGTGATAGCTAGGACCCTGGAAGTTTCAGCAAAATGTAGGTCTGGATGCCCTCTTCATCGACTTTTTCAACCCCCGGTTTCGGAAATTTTCATATGAAAACAGAAAATTCCCATTTTGAGGCATTTCCGGGCGTTTTTCGAGGGGCAAACTGCTTGTTTATTGGCCCAGCTTTAACCGGCTGTATCTTCGAAACGGTGATAGCTAGGACCCTGGAAGTTTCAGCAAAATGTTGGTCTGGATGCCCTCTTTCATCGACTTTTTCAACCCCCGGTTTCGAAAATGTTCATAAGATAACAGAAAATTGCCATTTTGAGGCCTTTCCGGGCGTTTTTCGAGGGGCAAACTGCTTGTTTATTGGCCCAGCTTTAACCGGCTGTATCTTTGAAACGGTGATAGCTAGGACCCTGGAAGTTTCAGCAAAATGTAGGTCTGGATGCCCTCTTCATCGACTTTTTCAACCCCCGGTTTCGGAAATTTTCATATGAAAACAGAAAATTCCCATTTTGAGGCATTTCCGGGCGTTTTTCGAGGGGCAAACTGCTTGTTTATTGGCCCAGCTTTAACCGGCTGTATCTTTGAAACGGTGATAGCTAGGACCCTGGAAGTTTCAGCAAAATGTAGGTCTGGATGCCCTCTTCATCGACTTTTTCAACCCCCGGTTTCGAAAATTTTCATATGAAAACAGAAAATTGCCATTTTGAGGCCTTTCCGGGCGTTTTTCGAGGGGCAAACTGCTTGTTTATTGGCCCAGCTTTAACCGGCTGTATCTTCGAAACGGTGATAGCTAGGACCCTGGAAGTTTCAGCAAAATGTTGGTCTGGATGCCCTCTTTCATCGACTTTTTCAACCCCCGGTTTCGAAAATGTTCATAAGATAACAGAAAATTGCCATTTTGAGGCCTTTCCGGGCGTTTTTCGAGGGGCAAACTGCTTGTTTATTGGCCCAGCTTTAACCGGCTGTATCTTTGAAACGGTGATAGCTAGGACCCTGGAAGTTTCAGCAAAATGTAGGTCTGGATGCCCTCTTCATCGACTTTTTCAACCCCCGGTTTCGGAAATTTTCATATGAAAACAGAAAATTCCCATTTTGAGGCATTTCCGGGCGTTTTTCGAGGGGCAAACTGCTTGTTTATTGGCCCAGCTTTAACCGGCTGTATCTTTGAAACGGTGATAGCTAGGACCCTGGAAGTTTCAGCAAAATGTTGGTCTGGATGCCCTCTTTCATCGACTTTTTCAACCCCCGGTTTCGAAAATGTTCATAAGATAACAGAAAATTGCCATTTTGAGGCCTTTCCGGGCGTTTTTCGAGGGGCAAA
Source organism: Microchrysa polita (assembly GCA_949715475.1). Taxonomy (NCBI): domain Eukaryota; kingdom Metazoa; phylum Arthropoda; class Insecta; order Diptera; family Stratiomyidae; genus Microchrysa; species Microchrysa polita. The sequence continues at coordinate 6,118,192 of OX454419.1, read as the reverse complement.
CTGCTTGTTTATTGGCCCAGCTTTAACCGGCTGTATCTTTGAAACGGTGATAGCTAGGACCCTGGAAGTTTCAGCAAAATGTAGGTCTGGATGCCCTCTTCATCGACTTTTTCAACCCCCGGTTTCGAAAATTTTCAAATGAAAACAGAAAATTGCCATTTTGAGGCCTTTCCGGGCGTTTTTCGAGGGGCAAACTGCTTGTTTATTGGCCCAGCTTTAACCGGCTGTATCTTTGAAACGGTGATAGCTAGGACCCTGGAAGTTTCAGCAAAATGTAGGTCTGGATGCCCTCTTCATCGACTTTTTCAACCCCCGGTTTCGAAAATTTTCATATGAAAACAGAAAATTGCCATTTTGAGGCCTTTCCGGGCGTTTTTCGAGGGGCAAACTGCTTGTTTATTGGCCCAGCTTTAACCGGCTGTATCTTCGAAACGGTGATAGCTAGGACCCTGAAAGTTTCAGCAAAATGTAGGTCTGGATGCCCTCTTCATCGACTTTTTCAACCCCCGGTTTCGAAAATTTTCATATGAAAACAGAAAATTGCCATTTTGAGGCCTTTCCGGGCGTTTTTCGAGGGGCAAACTGCTTGTTTATTGGCCCAGCTTTAACCGGATGTATCTTTGAAACGGTGATAGCTAGAACCCTGGAAGTTTCAGCAAAATGTAGGTCTGGATGCCCTCTTCATCGACTTTTTCAACCCCCGGTTTCGAAAATTTTCATATGAAAACAGAAAATTGCCATTTTGAGGCCTTTCCGGGCGTTTTTCGAGGGGCAAACTGCTTGTTTATTGGCCCAGCTTTAACCGGCTGTATCTTTGAAACGGTGATAGCTAGGACCCTGGAAGTTTCAGCAAAATGGTCTGGATGCCCTCTTCATCGAATTTCCAACCCTCGTTTTCGAAAATTTTCATATGAAAACAGAAAATTGCCATTTTGAGGCCTTTCCGGGCGTTTTTCGAGGGGCAAACTGCTTGTTTATTGGCCCAGCTTTAACCGGCTGTATCTTTGAAACGGTGATAGCTAGGACCCTGGAAATTTCAGCAAAATGTAGGTCTGGATGCCCTCTTCATCGACTTTTTCAACCCCCGGTTTCGAAAATTTTCATATGAAAACAGAAAATTGCCATTTTGAGGCCTTTCCGGGCGTTTTTCGAGGGGCAAACTGCTTGTTTATTGGCCCAGCTTTAACCGGCTGTATCTTCGAAATGGTGATAGCTAGGACCCTGGAAGTTTCAGCAAAATGTAGGTCTGGATGCCCTCTTCATCGACTTTTTCAACCCCCGGTTTCGAAAATTTTCAAATGAAAACAGAAAATTGCCATTTTGAGGCCTTTCCGGGCGTTTTTCGAGGGGCAAACTGCTTGTTTATTGGCCCAGCTTTAACCGGCTGTATCTTTGAAACGGTGATAGCTAGAACCCTGGAAGTTTCAGCAAAATGTAGGTCTGGATGCCCTCTTCATCGACTTTTTCAACCCCCGGTTTCGAAAATTTTCATATGAAAACAGAAAATTGCCATTTTGAGGCCTTTCCGGGCGTTTTTCGAGGGGCAAACTGCTTGTTTATTGGCCCAGCTTTAACCGGCTGTATCTTTGAAACGGTGATAGCTAGGACCCTGGAAGTTTCAGCAAAATGTAGGTCTGGATGCCCTCTTCATCGACTTTTTCAACCCCCGGTTTCGAAAATTTTCAAATGAAAACAGAAAATTGCCATTTTGAGGCCTTTCCGGGCGTTTTTCGAGGGGCAAACTGCTTGTTTATTGGCCCAGCTTTAACCGGCTGTATCTTTGAAACGGTGATAGCTAGGACCCTGGAAGTTTCAGCAAAATGTAGGTCTGGATGCCCTCTTCATCGACTTTTTCAACCCCCGGTTTCGAAAATTTTCATATGAAAACAGAAAATTGCCATTTTGAGGCCTTTCCGGGCGTTTTTCGAGGGGCAAACTGCTTGTTTATTGGCCCAGCTTTAACCGGCTGTATCTTTGAAACGGTGATAGCTAGGACCCTGGAAGTTTCAGCAAAATGTAGGTCTGGATGCCCTCTTCATCGACTTTTTCAACCCCCGGTTTCGAAAATTTTCAAATGAAAACAGAAAATTGCCATTTTGAGGCCTTTCCGGGCGTTTTTCGAGGGGCAAACTGCTTGTTTATTGGCCCAGCTTTAACCGGCTGTATCTTTGAAACGGTGATAGCTAGGACCCTGGAAGTTTCAGCAAAATGTAGGTCTGGATGCCCTCTTCATCGACTTTTTCAACCCCCGGTTTCGAAAATTTTCATATGAAAACAGAAAATTGCCATTTTGAGGCCTTTCCGGGCGTTTTTCGAGGGGCAAACTGCTTGTTTATTGGCCCAGCTTTAACCGGCTGTATCTTCGAAACGGTGATAGCTAGGACCCTGAAAGTTTCAGCAAAATGTAGGTCTGGATGCCCTCTTCATCGACTTTTTCAACCCCCGGTTTCGAAAATTTTCATATGAAAACAGAAAATTGCCATTTTGAGGCCTTTCCGGGCGTTTTTCGAGGGGCAAACTGCTTGTTTATTGGCCCAGCTTTAACCGGCTGTATCTTTGAAACGGTGATAGCTAGAACCCTGGAAGTTTCAGCAAAATGTAGGTCTGGATGCCCTCTTCATCGACTTTTTCAACCCCTGGTTTCGAAAATTTTCATATGAAAACAGAAAATTGCCATTTTGAGGCCTTTCCGGGCGTTTTTCGAGGGGCAAACTGCTTGTTTATTGGCCCAGCTTTAACCGGCTGTATCTTTGAAACGGTGATAGCTAGGACCCTGAAAGTTTCAGCAAAATGTTGGTCTGGATGCCCTCTTCATCGACTTTTTCAACCCCCGGTTTCGAAAATTTTCATATGGAAACAGAAAATTGCCATTTTGAGGCCTTTCCGGGCGTTTTTCGAGGGGCAAACTGCTTGTTTATTGGCCCAGCTTTAACCGGCTGTATCTTTGAAACGGTGATAGGTAGGACCCTGGAAGTTTCAGCAAAATGTAGGTCTGGATGCCCTCTTCATCGACTTTTTCAACCCCCGGTTTCGAAAATTTTCATATGAAAACAGAAAATTGCCATTTTGAGGCCTTTCCGGGAGTTTTTTGCTATTACATAGCAAAAGTTTAACCTTTAAAATAGGCCAAATCGTATCCGGTAATCGGTGAACGGTGAATTAATTTAGTATTACAGCCTGATCGAGTCCATAATTTTTTTAATTTTAGAAATTCTCGTTTTTGGGTGGGTTAAATCCTATTCGTTTGAAGTGTGCTAGATCGTCATTTACATACTACATGCACGTCCAGATATGTCGCCTATATTTGGAACGTTTTTTTTTTTGCTCGTTTGCCCCAATTTGTGTTGTTGTATTTTGGGATTTCAACCAAAAATTAATATTTTGCAAAATTATCACTATGAATGGAATAAGCGGTTCACAAAGCGTCAGCTGACATATGAATCAATTGCCAATCAGCAGCCAGTGTAAATGCGATTATAACTGCCAGTTGGGTCAGATCTTCTTCCTAATTTCCAGTTGTGGATGCTTCGATGCCAAGACTAGAATGATGAATGCTGTCGACTAGTTGTAGTCTGGCTGGTCTAGCGGTTAGTGCGCGCACCTTCGGTGCACAGGCTCATGAGTTCGAATCTCACCGTGTTCCATGGTGTTTTTCGAACTCACGAGCTTGTGACGGACTATGATCTCACTCAGATGTTAAACGAGTACCCATTTATGGGGATAAATAACACTGCTGAGCATGATGCTGATCTCATTACCTCAATAATAAAGCAGATAAGATCTTGGAAATAGGATGTCACTAACACATCCTGCGGCCTTAGTCCAATGCTGGATTGTCGCGCCTGTTATTTTTTAGTTGACTGGCTCGCCTTTTTATACTGTGCGTGCGAGTCAGATGAGTGAGGGGATGTCGCATGCTGTTGATCGTTGTACTTATAAGGTGCGTGGGACGCTATTTACGTGTACGTTGCGTGCGGGGTAGTGATGCTGTGTAATCGGAGTTCGGTAGTCAGCTGGTTTAGTGAAAATTTATAGTGTGTGTTAGGATAGGAGGCTTGTTACATGGCCCCAAAAACATTGTTAGAAAAGGAAAACCGAGAATGATCTTGTCAGCTTTTACCGATAAATGGAACCTGCACGTGCTTAGCCTTTTACTCATCTTGATTATGCTTTTTATGCCGTAGCTCGTCTACACTCAGTGCTGTTTATATCCCCTTGTCTTCATATTTCTCTTTTGATTTGACAGAAGTATACCATTTTGAATGTGCCCTTTTTTGTTTTTCCTTAACATTGGCTGACCCGTTTTCATGGATATTACCACCACGTCTCCCTTTCGAAAAATTTTCATTCTTCCTTTGTTTTATGAGTTATAAAACGTGTGACGTGAACACGAAGGAACGCTATGTACACATATATGACTCATTGACAGTGAACGTTTTAACAAGGTAGTATCGTCAATTACCAATCATTGAGCGTATTCAGCGAACAAAATTCACTGGAAAAAGACTAGAAATGCTACAAGAATTACCGCTTAATAGTCCACATACGAAATGAGACCCTAATTGGAGTAAAAAATTTTCTGCTACATTTTTCGTTCGCTGAATGCAGCCATTGTGGTCAACCAAAAAGGTATAAAAGATGCATTAACCCAGAAGTCAGCAAATAGTGAAACAATGAACAGATAATGGCCTTATGAAAACTATTAGAATTGGAATTTTCAAAACGAATAGTCTCAGAATATCTGAGATCCCGCGAATGAAATTTTTAAAATTGAGTCTGGGCACAAACTGATAACCTGATCACATGCAGTTCCTTTTTTGCCGTACCAATATTTTCCAGCTATGGTAAGAGTCAAACCAGCATTTTTACGCTCTCAAACATTCTGACAGCGAGTATTACTGTAATAAGAACAAAATACCGTGATATCGGCCAGTCCCTGCCCACAAAGGTATTCAAATTCCATAGTATCATCTAAGGAGATTGAGTACCTATGTTCCAGCGAATTGCCCAGATCCATGAGATTACCCGTAAATTGATCTCTATATTCTCAGCTTTGATTCTTTTGGAAGATTTCTTCCAGATAGCTAAAAATCTGCTCATGTAATTGTGATGGCAACAGACATTTGACATCGCGAATTGCCAATTAGCTGTCTTGGTAGATGTAGCTTTATAGCTGCAGCCCAATTGTTCCGGCCTCATTGCCAGCTCTAGCACGAGCAGAAGGACAATAAATTTGCCGCCCCTTTGGCACTATACCAGGCAAACTGATAGTCAATAGGATGTACTATATCGTTCTTGTTGTAGAAGCGATTCAAACGATATTTTTCCCCTGAATCGAGTAAATTTGGAAGTTCGTGGTCGCTGTAACTGTGAGTAGCTTCGAAACGATTTACATCGCGGAACCTGCTGCCGTGAGAATCAAACGTAATTCAAAATGCGAAACGACAATTTAGAATAAAACACGGAACACATTCTAGAAACTCTACTCAGGAAAATTACTATTTTTTGAAGTATGTACCTAGTTTTCAGTAACTTCCTTAGACCGCACACACATGGATTCATCGTGTGTGTGCGGCCTTACACACCGCGCAAAAGACAAAATTAAATTCGGCGAATTTCTTCGTGCAAAGATTTTTTTCGGCGGGTTCAAGGTATGGGTTTTTTTTTCGTGAATGCATCCAATTTTCAAGAATCTTTAGAGAATAAAGTGAGAGCTAATTAAATCGGGAAAACCTAGCCTAATCCGGATATTAGTATGTCAGAAAATGAATAAGGGAGGACTACTATTGCGGTTCTGGAAGTGTGAACGTATTGTGGCTCCATCATGCTAGAAATGTATCCTCTCAATTCAATTGGAACTAACTGAAGGAATCCATCCGCCAAGTAATTGGGCGAATTGCTGCGGAAGGATGGAAGTTATCGAAAGCGATCCCAGAAAATTAATGATGAAATTTGTGGCTTTGGGCATGAGTTTTTTTTTTTTAAATGATTTTATGTGTATTTCCCCGGAAGTTATTTAATATATTTATTAATTGGACGTACTCTCTTATAATTCAACAAACCAAAAAAAGGAAAACATAAACTACAGTCAGATGCTACTAGTTACTAGCTGCTAGTGCAGCGAGTAAGCCGCATGCGGGAAATCTCCACGGTGACGACCACATCAACAACGAAACAGTGTCATATAAATGGGTGACTACGCGTTGTAACGACGTTCGTCACCGAGAGTGTGTGCAACTAGACGCGTGAATAGTCATCCTATTTACCTAGGAATTAGTTGCATGCGTGAAATTAGCACGGTGACGACCCGACGTCGTGAAAAATCAAAAAAGTGTTATGCAATTTTACTAGTAGCTAGTAAAATGTATGTACTAGTGGAATAGGGCATGTTTGATTCGACTAGCAACCAACCAGCGGGTGAATATACGCTACAATTAATTCGTGGATTTCGAATTAACGGCTCAACGGATCGACACGAAATTCAGTGTGAATGTGTAGAATGGTAGGGCATTTGCTACAAATACCTTTGAGATTGGGAATTGTAACAGGGTTACCTAAACGAGGTGCAAAAGTAGATAATAATCGCCAATAAATTTAGTAAGAATTTGATACAAATACCTTTGTAGGAGGAAAATGTTATCAGGGTCTCTCAAACGAGGTGCAAAAGTCGTTGTCATAATCGGCCTACCCAACAAACAATAGCTAACAACACAATACAAAAATTCGAAAAAACTGCGGTTACAGAAAACATTAGTGACTGTTTGCTGTGAATTGTCGTCAAAAGGTGGCGCTTTTTTTTCAAAAATCACTTTGGCGTCGCTGTTATCGTCAATTATCAATTGCATAACTTCGGAATTTGGCGATGTCGCGTGGTCAACGAGATTATGCGATTTGACGCCTTAAGACTTTTTGGGACTAAAAAGACTATGTGATCAATTCTCTGAAGCATATACGGAACAGCATTCGACAAGTTATGGATGGCCGAACTAAGACCCAAATTATGTGAAAAAGCAATCGATAATTACATTAAAAGGGTCGAAATCCTGCAAAAAATCCTGTGGAGGACAGTTAAATGTATTCTGAATTTAGTATAAGGAGGTTTTCACACTAACGGTCAGATTACGTAATCTGTGCAAATTACTTAATTTGACCTTTCAAATTCCATACATTTTTAAGCTCACCACACTGCAGACTACGTAATCTCGACAGAATAAAAACAAGTGTGAAAACCTTCTAGTATAGGATTCGATCTAGCAGGTAGGTTTCGACTGGATTAAATTATATCTAATACAGGATTTTTCTATAGTAGCCTGGCACTATCTTTTCTATTTGAAATGCTAAAATGGGACTAGTCGCAGATACAGACTATTGTGGCACTCCTAACGCGACACTAATCCACCTGGCGTTGAGTACAGTGAAGATTCGAAGATTCTACCAACTCTAAAAAGATAAAATATAATAACGAACGAGCGAGATCATTCTCGACTCAGCAAAATTCGACGATACATCGTTTAATCGTAATAAAATGTTTTATAAATTTTGTTAGTAGTAAATAAAATATTCACGTGTTAATTCTTTAAATGTGTGTGTTTGATAATTTAAACCCCACACTATAGAAAAAATAGCGCCACCCCTTGACGAAAATTCACAGCAAACAGTCACTTTTTGTGAATGTTCCTGTAACCGCAGTTTTTTCGACTTTTTGTATTGTGTTGTTAGATATTGTTTGTTGAGTAGGCCGATTATAACAACCACTTTTGCACCTCGTTTGAGAGACCCTGACAACATTTCCCTACTTCAAAGGTATTCCTGGCAAATACGTGCTACCATTCTACACATTCATACTAAATTTAATGCCAATTATAATCTACTTTTGTGCCTCCTTTAGGACACCCTGTCAAATGCTCGTACCCTACCATTCTACATATTTACACTGAATTACATGTCGATATATGTACGTGCCGATACACCCTTTTTCCGATGACAAACCAAATTATCTACTTTTGCACCTCGTTTGGGATACCCTGTTAACATTCTTAACAATCTCAAAGGTATTCGTAGAAAATACCCTACCATTTTGAACATTCACACTAAATTGATTGCCGATTACAATTTACTTTTGCACCTCGTTTAGGACACCGTGTTAACATTTCCTAATCTCAAAGATATTTGGTTCAAATACCCTACCATTCTACATATTTACACTGTCGATATACACCCTTTTCCGAAAACAAATAAAATAATCTAATTTTGCACCTCGTTCGGGACACCCTGGTAACATTTCCCTACTTGAAAGGTATTCGTAGGAAATACCCTACCATTTTACATATTCACACTGAATTTCGTGTCGATCGGTTGAGCAGTTAATTCGAAATTCACCGAGAAATAATTGTAGCGTATATTAACTTGCTGGTTGGTTGCTATAGTCGAATTGAACATGTCCTATTCCACTAGTAGCTAGTAAATGTATCTATTTACTAGTAGCTAGTAAAATGTATCTATTTACTAGCTACTACTAAAATTGCACAACAGTTTGTTGGTTGTTTACGATGTATTCACCGTAGTAATTTCTCATGTGCAACTAACTCCGGTAGATAGGGTGACTAGTTACGCGTCTAGTTGCATCACACTTTCGGTGACGACGTCGCGGTCGTAACAACGCATAGTCACCAATTTACATGACACTGTTTTCGTTGTTTATTACGTGTCGTCGCCTATGGTGATTTCTCGAATGCAACTTTACTAGCGCTAGTAACTCGCCAAATGTGACTTTAGCTTTAGGATTGAACTTCAAATCAGTGTGTACATATACCGCATAAATGCAATAGCAGGTTATAATTGCGTCCTCTTTTTAAAAATTAGGTGGTCTTTCTCTTTAGCAAGAATTAGGGATCATGCAAGCAGGGCCGTGTAGAGAAAATCCGGTCCCGGGGGGACATTGATTCCAGGCCCACCCCATGCGTACGATAAAAATATGAATCGAAGAACATTTTTTGCTTAGTTTTCCATTTACTGCTGTTTCGTAGTCCTGCTTATCCATAACCACGATGTTGTTGCCTTTGTCTGCTTTAAGGAAGTACACTGGTTTTTGTTTTAACAATTTTAGGGTTGTCATGTCTTGCCCAGGGGCGGCGCATAAGGGCTTGCGCGGCGAGGGGGGCCACGAGATTTAGGGGGTCAAAAGGCAAATGAACTATTTCTTGAAGTATAAAACGTCGGCGAAAAACAAAAATTCGATGTAGATATTTTTCTAGACAAGAAGAGATCTACACTTTTCGAAGCCAAAACGAATGCCAAATTTATTGTTCCTCGTTCACTCACTAGGTCCCTTAGATAAACCTCTAAGCTCAAAAGATTTCACATTGTCCTAAAAAAAATGTTCAGTTTTTTTTCAGATTCAGTTCATCATACTATCTTCATCCTCAAAAAACTTCCAGTTGTGTCGATGTTTTCCTCGCCTGTAATATATGTAGATTGAAAAAGAAGGAGTGGTATTTCCTAAGACGGGATTAATATTTTATTTTGTAAATGATCATTTCGGGCACCAGTTGTGCCCTTCAATCTGCATCCTCAAATTTTTACCAAAAAAAAATCCTCAATGGTTGAAAAAAGTTTCTCTATACCTAATTGTGACTTATCGTTCCATTCTATACACCAACTGCGGTGCATGTCTGTAGTATTTATGGCATGGCAACTTACCAGCTCTATGGGAACTACGCGGGACTTTTGTCTGTTTGGAGGGGAAGAGCCCCAGCGGGAGAAACATCGAGTTATTCAATTTTCTCTATTTTTAAAATCTTTCATAGTGCAGGAAAGCTTTCGCCATAATTAACTTGAAAATAGCCCGAAATCAGTACATTTTCCATAAATAAATATATTCAATGAAAACACATCATTTGTGTTGTTGTTTTTGTGAAAAGATAAAGTAAAATTTAAAAATTGTTCTGCTTAATTTATACTATGAACACCTTAAAAGCCTTCATCATGGAATAAATTTGATCCTGGCATGCCTGTGGTATTTGCTGTAACTGTAGCTGCGGTTTGTAATCCGACCCACCCTCTTCCTTTCAAATACCATATGGCCAAAACGATCCTTTAGGCCCCTTTGCAAATTGACTATCTTAAAGCATTTTTGAAGATAGTACCTTCTATATTGGCTGCTAAACCCACATTTGGTTTGAATGGCGCATAACATCTGGAATGAGACCCACTACTATCGTGGAGAAATTACCGAACTGGCTGGGTCCACGAACGTGATGTGGTGTACAAAAATTGTACGAAACTGAGGTCTGCAACGAAATAGAGGACCATGTCAATTTTGCGATACTTAATACAGCATTGCATATTTAGCAATCCTATGTCAGTGCATAGTAACAGACACTTTTCTGAAATCGCGGAAAAACTACGACTAAGTTGTTCCGCCACTGGTCTTACCGCGATATATTACTCTCCTTATGTGTAACTTTCGATATAATCCTTTTTTTCTAATTTCTTCCATTTTAAAGCTACTTCCATGTTAACGGCTGTCTTTTCGTAATGGGAACGCAAATTGTAGTCCTTTATTGAGCATCAGTAGTTCTTTTTCGTTTAGTAGGGATGTAGACGTTTTGACCACAAAGTTGGGCAATAGGGCTGTATGGGTTTCCGCTACGAAGTTACAAAGTGTCTTTTTTCCTATTTTACTTATTTCGTAAGCTATTCGCGGTCTTCTCTAATACAGGATAAATTAAAATTAAGCTTTAATAATTTAAGTGAACAACGGTGTTAGTACCTTGAAAAAATTTCATTAGCAGCAGCAGTACGTCACAAAATGATCGCCCGAAAAAGTATGTTCTAGAAAAACAGTCGCTGTGCACGCCTCCTATTTTTGCTTCAAACACAAATTTTTTGAAAGGAAACCATTACGCTACTGGATTAAGAAGTCGAAATTTCGTAATTATTTATGCATAGATAAAATCATGCCTGCACTTTCGATAGGCGAGGGCAGATTGAATTTAGAACTTTAGGAACGAAACGATCATGCTAATTAGTTGATTAATATGATTATTCGGCCCCTAGTCCTAAAAATTCAATATGTAATAGACAAGGGGCCCCAAGCCTAGTGCAGAGTATGTAATGTATTGTTGTTAAAACGCTAGAAACAATAGGTACTTATACGGTTTCTTAGTTCGGGACCTGAAAATAGCAATTTGTATGTAAAAAAACACTGAAGCGCAACTTTTGTGTCAAAGTCCGGGCCCCCTTTGAAATCCCGGGCCCGGGGGGAATCACCCCGTTCTCCCCACCCTCTCTACAGGCCTGCATGCAAGTACAGGCCCAATCAGAATCCTTAATGCTTGAGAAAATAAATTTTTCTTTTTTAGGATGAAAAAAAAAGGAAAAAATGCTACAATGAGTCTCTCTTTTTTTTAAGAAGAACATAAATGGCACATAACTTAGCGAATTGTCTTACTTTGCTTGTCCAAAATGGAGCGGATGTTAACTCCTAGCATCACAGAAATAAAATTTTCCAACTTTTACAGAGCATTTTAGAATTCTAAATGCAGCACCTCAATACTGCAAAGCCTCACAAGAACTTTGCATCTTTAGAACGCAATTTCCAAAAGAGAAACTGATAAAAAATATTTCACTCGTTTTTAACAAAATAATTTATTGACGTGTTTCTTTACCTAAAAACAAACTTTATTCGTCGTTCCCAACAAAAGTGTATACAGTAGGACCCCGATAATCCGGACCCCGAAATTCCGGAAGTGCGATAATCCGGATTGGGGTTGTGCCAAATTTTGTTCGACAATTCCATAAAGTTCGTTCAAGCTTACTTCTATATAAACTTAAGTAAAGGCAAATTTCTTTTTTATGATTTGAGTATCAATATTGTCCACCAAGGTGCAAATTAGTGCATTTCGAAAATTCGGACAATTCGATAATCCGGATAGGGTCCGGTCCCAATCAATCCGGGATATCGGGGCTCTATACTGTACAACGGTTGTAACATGTTTTTTTAGATATCAGTTTGTTTGTTTTTGTAAAAGCTTGATCGTATGGCCGTTTCCTATAGTCTAAATTGGTCGTTACAGTTTAATTACGTTCTAAGCAGTTAAATTCTTTGCGCATTTGCTTCAGCACCAATCGAATTTTAATCCACATATTCCAAATACATATGTTGTAACCTTAATTTCATAGAAATTGACTTGTCAGTCGATAACAAACTCACCACCCTCACCACCCTATTACAACTCTCAACTTTCTACGATATGTCATACAATTAAGGAAACCTATTAAGGTTTCAGCAAGTTTCACCTATGAATGAGTGATGCTAATGACCCTCATCAACTCCCAATTCTAATGATTAACAACTAACATAAGTAACAAGTCGTTTCTATTCATCCCCCCTTCGCAACAGTCGCTCTCAAAGAGACCATGTTGACATTCCGGTAATTACACAGGAAGAAAAATCCCTGGAAAATGAAATGCATTTTCCAATCAAACACCACCCGGAAGACCGACCACCCACCACCCCTAACTATATTTCTTCCTGATGGAAATCTTGTAAACACACTTTCCCGTCTCAATTTGGCGCCAAACACCATTCGAGCGAGGTGCACACGATTTTTTGTTTGGGAAATTTGTTTCCCGAAGCACATGTTCTGTGGGCTTCCAGTGAGAAATGCTTTTCCTTCTATCCGTACACCCCGCGTGTATACCGTTTTGCATGGAAAATTTCAAAAGCTTGAAATACGTTATGTTGTCCGTGGGCATGGCATGGTGATGAAGTTGAGTGCGCGCAAAGTTTCTTATGCTCCGAAACATACACTTTTACTAGATACTAAAACATTTTCCCAAGTAGCCGATGAAAATCAGTTGGCATTTTCCCTCGCAGTTGATGAAATCGTTGTCTAGAGCAAAGCGTGTGAGTACAACATAATAACGGGAACGTCGTCGTGTCGAATAGAATGTGAGTGTGGTGCTTTACGGTTTCTTTTTATTTAAAACGGACCGCGAAAAACGGAAATGTACGCGTGACTATGTATGTATAAATCCCTGAAAAGTTCGTAACGGATTTTTTTTCTTTATTCGTTTATTACGTTTAAACGTCGCAACCGTTCAGCTTTCAGCATCCCTTCGTGTAATGTTATTTTATTTTTTATTTTTGTCCATTTCTTTTTTTGCTGATGAATGACGATCGTTAAATGAAATCGCGGAAATTTTTGCGGAAATCTCTGAATGTAATGGTCAATTAGCCGCCAGTTTGGCTTATGTGCGAGTTGTGAATTCTTGGCATTGGGTGCAATGATGAGGAAGAAAAAATTGTTTATTGAACATTTGAGCCGACTGTAGAGGATAAAATCTCTTTGATTCTATTTTGCCGGAAATTCGGTCGACAGGTGGAAAAATTGATGAGGATTAATTGGAGTGATGTATGTGTGTGTTGCCGACAGAGGCGAGACGTGTATGGTATGGTTTATGCGCGGTTGGAATAAGGATCAGTGCGGATTAGTAGAAAAATGTTTTTGGTAATTGAATAGAGCGAGATATGGATTTTTGTGGGTCTTTCAAGTCGGATGGGTGATGAATTGTGTAAACTGGATGATCCGATAGTGAATGAGATGCAAAAGGCTAAGGTAGGGATCTTGCCGACCAGCTGAAAATTGGCTCGAATATAATTAAATTGATTTTATTAAAAAAAGATATGACTGGAAAAATAACAACAGAAAAATCCTTTTTGAAAACTGAAGAAACAAACTGTTTGAGTGATTCGCAGTTTTTGTATTATTCTAAATTTTCGTGTTTGAAAATTCCCCAAAAAAGTTAACCGTTATGTTTTTCGTCATAAAGTGTCCTCGTTTACCATTCCCAATGTGTTTCTTAAATATTGTGCAGTGAACGACATCAAAAGTGAATGATAATGCGATTTATAGTGAAATCAGAAGTGAAATCTACTCATTACGAATACAAATCACCTTGTTGGCATTTTATATGCTTTTAATTTGATATTCTCTTCGCTTCATTCGAATCCGGTTTTCTATCAAAAATAACAAAAAGGCAAGTCAAGGCAAAGTGGATTACCTACGAGCTATGGCAGCGAGGACGACAACGGCGAGTTTCTGTCGAATCATCTGTTTTGTCCTTTCCGTTTTCTTCGTATGCCTTGGGGTGAAGACGGAAAATTTGGAATTTTGTTGAAGACGGATTGGTGAAGACACACCGGCAGCAAAAGCAGGTTGGTGGTTGTTGTGTAAGTTTCCATTAGATAAATAAAATAAGGTAAATTTGAGGAGCGAGATATATATGTATGTATATACAATACTGAAAAGAATAATTTAAGAAAAGACTTTCTAAGAATGGAATTGTTGGGTGATTGCGTTAATTTGGGTACATATGGAACTGTTTTCGAAAATTATTGATAATTGGATTATAAGTGTCTTATTATAGGTACTCGTACATACGCATAGATGGTGTATTCAGCTTTAAACAGATAGTGTTGGGTTCAGCAAGATCTTCTTTTTCAGGAAAAAGTCCTTCATCTTGTTTGAAGCATTGCAACGTCACCATAGGCTTCGAACTTCCATTCCGGTCGGCACGATTCTGATAATGTAGGGGTCGTCCCAGACTGTGGATAAAAGTGTAAATAGATTATTTGGTACTCGCAAATTGAACGAGATTTGTGTATGTATTTCAAATGAAAACATCAATTAAAAACGCGTTAAACTGTCATTTTCAGACCGACACCCAAGCAACAATTCGTTTGCTTTAAAGAAGCACTCCATACTGTAGCAATCATATAGTACCACGAAATTCATTTATCGTGTGACATCGCGTAAAGTAATATTTTGATCCGATAAAACAACCTTAAAGTATTTTCCGGAAAGCTTATATCATCATTATGGAATAAATTTAAAGATGGTGGTATAAAACTTCGATAAAACTGTCTCTAAACGTTAACCTAAAAACGTACTCCTTTAAATACTCCACTCTTGTGTTGATTGGATGATACAGCACACACACAATGGTCTCTCTAAAGTTAACTCACACACATGCATTATATTCTTCTATAGCACAGTCGGTGTCATTTTTACAGTGTGACATTCGTATGGTCATCCAATAAATTGTTCACCGTAGTTTTATAGAAGGATGGACTTTGTGATTTAATGAATTGACACTTATGAAGTGCTCTGGAATACCACGTTTCTTGAATTGAATTCATTGAAATATTGCTTGAAACCAACATTTCCTCACTCCTTGTTAGCTTATGAATCAATTAAGATAATCTCAGCGCAGAAAATGTCTGTATTTTATTGAAGAATGTGTGAGTTTAATTAGCTTCAACTGATTGAATATAAAGACGAAGGTGCATAGGAGAAGGGTCGATAAAGAAGTGTCGAGCACTTGTAGTGTTTACGAGCAATGTTATCTATATGTGAGGTTGGCCGAGTGGTAAGGGCGTCGGACTGGCGTACGACAGTCGCTGGTTCGACGCTGGCTGCGGGAATAATTTTTTTCTCTTTTTTTTTTTGCAATTGCGAGAAAATGATGACATGATGTATGTCTTTCTCGAAGCGTAATTCAGTGCTACAATGAGGTTCTATTGGATAAAAAAACGGCGCCAGATGCCATTATTGGACTATTATTCAGTGTTTATACCCTGTAAAGTGCCCCTATTATCGTTAGAAGAGAATATTTTACGAAGTATTATAGGGATGAAATTGTTACTTGGGCATTGATATAGCACTACTAAAATCGAGGTACACACGCGATTACCTTTGAGAAGATACACCGATTATGTATTTGCGTTGTTCACTGGACCACCCGACAACAAAGCACTTCAAGTTCGAAAAAACAACATGTGTAGCATTTTTTAAAAATTAAAACACTTTCGCGAGATTACGGCCTACACTGTTTTGGTGAATTTATCACAAATCACATCGAAAAACTCGATATTTCACTCGCGCAAACTATTTCGTGCACTCACGTTCACTTGCCGCCAATTGATTTCCAGCTGGATTGGTTGACAGCGACGCGACCGAGCCGGCCATCTTGCGGGTTGCTCGAGAGGTGTAGGAGAGGTGGCGCTGAAGATGAGGAGAAAACTTTTCTAGTCCCACACGTAAAATAAAACTAACCACACTAAAATCGGATAAGAGGTTTCGTTTTTACAGAGCTTCAAAGTCAAATTTGCGTGATTTGACCCAAAAACAATCTTTTTTTTTGCATCTCAATTTTCTCCAACTTCTGCCAAGGTGAGGTGCTTGTACGATTCTTTTAAAACTTGGCGCATAGTCTTACGATCATATCTTTCTTACAACATTTTATTCTAGCTCCATTATTTCTAACAGTTTTAATACCTTAAGTGCAGAAAACTACGGTTAAGTTTGGCTCGATTTCGACATACTTTGAATAGATTTTACCAATTGCAGATCATTAAGGGCAGCGTGAATTTAATTGTATTGAATTCGAGCTAAAATTAACCCTAGTTTTCTACACTTAACGTATAAAAACTGTTAGAAGTAATGGAGCTAGATCAAAATGATGTAAGAAAGATATGATCGTAAGACTATGCGCCAATTTTTAAAAGAATCGTACAAGCACCTCACCTTGGCAGAAGTTGGAGAAAATTGAGATGGAAGAAAAGATTGTTTTTGGGTCAAATCACGCAAATTTGACTTTGAAGCTTTGTAAAAACGAAACCTCTTATCCGATTTTAGTGTGGTTAGTTTTATTTTACAGGTAAATGTTGGCTGTAATAATCATTTTATTTCACTATTCTAGCTGGTCTAGCTTTGGAGATATTAGGCTTAAAGTCGTGCAAGAAAATGATTTTTTCAAAAATCTTTTAATGCCTGTGGCAGCTAAAGGGTTAAGCTGAGGGGGTATGTTCAGTACAACTTTTTTGCTGAAAATCAACTGAGGAATCATAATCCGGTGCGTTTATGCGGCAGTTTCCGGACACCCTGTATACTAAAATGCAGAGGAGGCTATGAGTTATTGGTATACAATGCGTTTTTGTGAATTTGAAATTGGCATGATTTTTTATATTTTCTCCATATTCTTGGCGCTATAACTCTGTTAATTTTGATTGTAGAGTACAACATCTTAGATTAAATTTGTAGGAAATTTTGTCCTCTACAAAATTGTCTTGGCTGATTGTGTACTCAAATGGAAGGTAAAGAAGTTACAGGCCAAAAACTGATGAAAGGGCCGATTTTAGATGGTTTTTTGAAGATAGCGGCGGGAGCACAGGGGGGAAAGTGACGCAAACTTGGATTTTAACTTGCCCCACCTGTCTTTATAACATATCAAAAATTTGAGAAGTCCCCAGTTTTTGCACGCTAACCCCTATTATTTCGTCTCTATTGATTGGAGTAAATTAAGCCTTGAGGAAAACAAACTTTGCCAGTGTAGAAGGCGACACGCAGGGGTAGTGGCTCACTGTGCAAACAAAGAATCGTCGCAAAATACAAATATGTACATATATGAAAATATACATATACTTATCTGATATTTTGATCACCAACTCGGAATTGTATAAACCAAATACCACCGAAACATCACATATGGCGCCGAAAATGTCAAATCCCGCTGAATCCAGACCGGCAACTGTGCACACGGGCGGCGCATAAGGGCCCGCGTGGCGGGGGGCACACCAGATTTGGGGGCCCAAAAGCCACATGAAAGATTTGTCGAACCATAAAAACAACACTCCGACGTAGAAATTTTTTGTAGACAAGAAGAGATATACACTTTTCGAAGTCAAAACAAATGCTAAATATATTGTTCCTCTTTCACCAGCTCTCTTTGATAAACAAATTCAATATTGTCCTAAAATCTTTGAAAGTTCATGAGACAATCCGGATCCTCAAATGGCATGACTACGCTATTTGCTGTAACTGTAGCCGCGGTTGTAATCCGACCCACCCTTTTCCTTGCCAAGTACCATATGGGCGAAAAGATTCTTTAGGTCTCTCTGAAACTAAACTATCTTGGAACATTTTTGGTGATAGTACCTTTCCCAAATTTTCGAACCAAATTCTAATCCACTTCGTCATATACAACTGTCAAGCACAAAAAAAAAGTGGTGGTACTAAACTTAGTTCAAACTAGTTAGTACGGCCTGTATATGTCGTTGAAGACTAAAATATTTTTTCTTGCTTGCGATATACACTCTCTTAAAAAAAATTCATGTAAATTTACCCTGATTATAAATGGCACATGAAAACCATCAATCTACACAGGGGTTCCCAACCTTTTTCAGTGCATGCCCCCCTTGCAACGTTTGCAGAATCTGGCGCCTCCCGAAGAAAATTTTACTCAAAAACGGCAGAAGGCGTTTTTTTTAGCTCATTCATTTCTTTTGTTAAGAATTCGCCTTATTGACAAATAATGAGAGAAAATTTGCCATCGTTTGGAACAATCTCACAGAGATCTTGGATTAATCAGTTCAGCTTGAATTCTATTTTCGCAATTTTATTTCGCAATTTAAATTTTTGAGCAACTTCAATGCTTACATTTAGCTCATTTGAATATTGAATTGATTCCACACTTAAATTATAAGACATGTCTTCAGTGAATTCGTCTCGCCATGGCAATGTTTGAATTTGACTGATAGATACGAACGAAGTGAAGAAAACGTAGCAGCCGTAGTGGCTAGTATACAACTGAATTTTGAATCTATATTATGTACTATACTGTAAAATGAATTATTTTTTATTTTTTTGCAATAAATAAATATTATTATTATTATTAAGGTAAAAGAATTAGGCATTGCCGGAGGGCTAGATTTGGCCGTATATCCCTACTACATTGGGTTATGGCGCATTGAAAATGTTGAATAAGGATCCGATTTTAGACCAAGGTCTCATTTTCCCAGGCGAGTTCCATTTTCTGGCTCAGCGGTACGTCAACAAGCAACATTGAAGTCATTGGAGTGGCTACATGTAAGTATTTTATGAAACATCATTTCAAGTTTAAGGTGTACTCCTGGTTTTTCCCTCGGTCTCTATTTCTGAAAACATTTCAGCGAACATCATCAAACAAACTTTGAACACAGGCTCCCCACTAATATACTTTATAGTGGTTGCAGCATTTTGTTCATGAATCGAAGAATTTTAACACCTCATAGCCTTTGTAATATAATCGATCACATCAAGACTTGTGTTTAGCCCGCGCCCCCCTTTGTCGACCGTCACGCCCCACCGGTTGGGAAATACTGATCTACAGGGTAAAATTACAACGAAGTGTATTTTAAAAATTTACATAGCTAATGTTGTAATATACTACATCTAAAGTGGTGTAATTTTGCGCATTTGTGGAAGTATTTATATTTTAAATCTGACTCAGAATCGCGCTGTTTTGTGTAATTATTACAAACAAGAAGTGTAAAATCACACTTTTTGGGGGCTTTTTTACATCATTATGTAGTAATTCTCCACACTTGAAGAAGTATTCTGATTGGAAATACTGTTTTTTATTGTATATTTTTGCACAGAATAACGCGAAATTACAATATTTTCGGTACTTCATTTAGTTGATCGATTGCACACAATCGAACTCACGCCCGTACAGCCAACACATTATGCAATTTCTCGCGCAATCTGCAATGAGTCTCACGGTCCACACAACACAACACGACACAGCGAAAATTATCACAACCATACACTCTAAAAAGTGAATTTAAATTTCCGCTGAAAATGCAGTAATTTTACACTTTTTCCCGCTTATAATCACATACAGAGTGCATTTTTCAACAATTTCTGTGTAAAATAAGAAAATTACACCAAAATCGGTGTGAAATGTATTTTTACGCTACACTTCTGTATAATTCAGATTTTCTGGTGCATTTTTACAACGTTTATGTGTATAATTCGGATTTGTAGTGTATTTTTACAACGTGCAGTTGAAGTTTTACTCATTTTTTGTAGCGTGCTCTCCAGTTGTCATACTTCAATCGGCTGTACTTAGCACAGTGTACCACATTTTTCCAAAAATTCTCTGCATTTAGAACTCATGTGTACACGCTCTGTGGCTCACTTGGTTGAGTCGCACTCTACGATGCTAGTAATCTAGAGGTCTCGAGATCGAATCTCGGCGTGGTCCAAAATTTCCGTACATGTGTGGATAAGAAATATTTAGCGCTTGCAACATTACACTCCGAAATGATATGCAATGCAACGTTGACTGGAAATTACCCATAAACGGCTGAGTTACGGTACTGAGAAGAAGGAGAAGTGTACAGACGAAAAACTGATCAGCAAAACTCGACCGATACTTGTTTATATTTTATATAGCCTTAAATAGTTTTATTGATAACTATGTTATTTATAAAGGTTCGCCACTTAAATCTTTACAACGAAAAAAGAGTGAAACCGCATTATATTCCTATTATTACGGAGTGTTTTTACACATAGCGCGGTGTTAATTTGCTAATATATTGGAGTACTTTTTTAAACATTTTTTTATGTAAAATTACACTTGATTTGCAAATTTAGATTGCAGAGTAATTTCACTATTATAATAGAAGAAAACAAAGTTTCCTTCTATTATAAGAGTAAAAATTTCATAGAGTGTACAGCATGAAGAATAACCACCGGATTATGTTAAAAAATTCTGCAATTGAAAACACTCATGATTGTCATGACAGATTGCACGAGAAATTGCATGGCACAACGTTCCACACGTCCCACAGTGCGTCGTTCCATAGGCAAAAATAAAAAAATTGACTATTTTTCCCCGGAATCAAAGTTAGCCAATATCAAAGAAAACATGTTGGAGTATCCGAATATGTAAAAAAAAAATTTTATTTTTTCGTTTTTTAAGTAATTTTATGGACTAAAGTTGAAAAATATAAAAAATTAAAAAAAATAGGTTGTACTTTAACTTCGATTTCCGATCTTTTCGCAAGTTTTTGGCAACCATAATGATATTTTTTAGAATAAGTATGTTCCACTAAAACTCTTCAGATAATTTTTTTTTCTAAAAATCTTTTAATTGAATAAAAAATGTAAAAAAAACATTAAAATATGCAAAAAAAAACTTTAAATTGAGATTTAAAAAAAAAACGTCACAAAACGTTTTGGGTGGTTGATATTTTCCGAAAGATACAAGTGTCTACTTTAATTTAAACTAGTATTGGTTTGCCTTTTTTGCCTTTTTTTACGCAATTGCCATTTTTACTGAACTAGTTCCTTGAAAAATGGCAACTGTGCTATTTCTAAAGTCACTAAAAGTGATAATTTTACCATAATATTAAGCTTTTACACACTTTTGCGATAGAGGAGATAATAAGTTTCAAGCACGAACAAAAAAAATATTATAAATAATTTTAATTAATTAATTAAATCAAAAATTCAATGAATTCAAAAATACCTAAAAAATATAAATACAAATACATAATGCATATGGTTTTCTATGGAATTTGATTTCTAAAGTCCAGTGTAAACCATATCATGTAAAAAATATTTATAATAATGTAATAATAAATTGTTATTAGTTGTAAAAATCGTTAAAAATATGTAAAATACGAACAAACTTTCAAAGTGAGATTTAAAAAATACGCATCGAAAGATTTAGAGTAGCTACAATTATTTTTGCTTTTTTAATGTAATTTGTATTTTTATTCAGCCGAATTTATTAAAATTTTTCGATAATTTTAAGGGTACGGGCGAGTGGTCAAAGCATCAATAAAGAAAAAATTGGGGACCTTCTAGGTCACACCAAAGGGTTATATTTAGAATTATCCCGTGTTCAATAGTTTGCTCAAGATTCTAGTGCACGGAGTTGAGGTAATTGATTCTTTCCATTTGCCAATTGGAAATTTATCTGAGGATAAATTTAACCTCGGACCCTTTCCTTAGCGTCCCTGCGGACTCCGAAAATTAAGAAACAACATCATATAGACGCAGAAGTCAATTCATATATAAACCAATTAGATTATACTTCCCATTGCCAATTTTGATGGAAGTTTGCTGGATTTGGAAAGCAACGATAAGTCAGAATAAATTATGAGCATGTATTTTGTTAATATAATTGTTATTCTATAAAAAAAAAAAAAACCAAAAAAAGTGTTTTATCGAAACACAACTTCGGGGGATGCGTATCACTGAATTATTTAATTTTTTGAACCACTATATCTCCAAATCGCAAAACTCCGTTTCTTTGAAATTTATATATTTTAAATAGTGACACTTGAGCAATGTCAGAGTGACAAAATATTAAGTTTAAATTTGGGTTCTTGAAAGATATTAGGCATTTTATAAAGCCCCCAAAAATGGGTAAAATTCATAGATTTCTCTCTTAAATATCTCAGAGCTCAGTTGTTCCCGGATAATAATTTTTTTACCAACTAATGTTTATTCTTTACTTTAAATAATAGCCAAGTTTCAAGAAAGTTGGTTAACCGGTTGCCAAGTTACGATTTTTTATATTATAGCCTATCTTTATACCATTTATCTTCCTCACATTTTTATCAATATCTCGAAAATCCATCATTTATTCATCTTGAATTTTATACAGAATTGAGAACCTAGCTAGCTAAACACATCCACCAAATTTCATAAAAATCGGTAAACGCGTTCTCAAGATATTGATTTTTGACCACCCACTCCATACATTCGACGCACTGTGGGGTCCGATGAAAAAATTGAATTGGATGGTCACATACACCTTCCAGCTTATCTCGCAATCCAAAAATCTAAACTAAACTATACGGAAAACTTATTCATGTTTTCCAATTATTTTGGTGTAAGCTTCAAAAGAACATCATAATTGGTGAAAAATTCAAAAATCATATTCAATTGATGGAAAAGTATATAAACACTCATATTTGTGTAAGTTTACTTTAAAATATGTAATAATGCTCAAAAATATTGCGATACACAAAGAATGTGTAATTTTTGCACTGTTGTCTAATTTTACAATGCTTTTACACACATTTTACACAGAATCTGCTAGAAATTTACAATCATTTTTTAGAGTGTACACAGGGTCATTAGGGCTGTGGTGCAGAGGCCACATTTGTTTTGAAAGGAGTCTTGACAAGATTGCTGTATTTAATTTAATATTAAGTACAAGCGTTCTTAAAATTGGAGGATTCAAATTAAAGCACACATCAATTTAAAGCTGAAACAAGGAATAGAGTTGAATTAATAACGTGTCGCTTTTTTCTAAGGCCGCCCACACACGAAGCATCGGAATCCATTTTTTGGATTCTTCGTTCTGGTAAATTCAAAATTTTTCTTCTATTTAGACAGAACGAAAATAAAAAAAGGATTCAGATTGACCGTGTGTGTGCGGCATTAGGGTAGATAAGGCGCAGTTTTCAAATCATAGGTTCGCGGGATCGAATTTCATTGTAGGCGCAGGTAATTCACTATGCTTAACCCTCGGATGGTTCAGGAAAATTTTACATACGTAAATGGTTCAGTGGGGTCTGACAGACCCCAAGGCAAAAATCGCTCTTAAACTTAAATTTTTGCTTTTTTGGCTCATTTGTTTGCACTAGATGTAACTGTGAAGCCTTTTGATTAAGTGGTATATAAAAAAAGTGCAATTCGGACAGTAGCTTTTAGTATGTGGATGAAAAAATTAGGTGGTGTCAAATTTGAGGGTAATTTGAACTTATCACAAATAAATCAATATAAAAATTAAAATTTTAACAAAATTTTATTTTTATTAGTCAAAACGTATTTAATACTAATTAACAAAGATAAGTGCATCAACATTTCTTAGCTAAGGTTAATATTTTTTCTTAAATTGGGATTCAAAGTTAGTCAATATTTAGAGCATTCTTCTTCACAGCTTTTTCCTCGATAGTCTTCGCAGATTGGCTTTTTGCACTCGTTGCAATTGCATTTTGTCTTCCGATCATTTGCTCGTGGGCATATAAAAAATTTTTCTCTCTTTGGGGGACTATCTGACCACATTGGGGACCTGGGGCATCAGCCCCAAAGGGGGAGGGGGAGCAAGCTGAAAAATGCACAAAATGTCTTCAATATTTTGCACTGTACTTCGGCGAATATTGCCCGTTGATTTCCTCCTTCTTAGAAGAGGTTCGACAAGTGGATAGCCAAGTTCGCTGAGGGAGCTTTATGTATTATGTAAAATACCCACCTAATTATTACGCTAATAACAGTCATTAATTTATGTCCTGACTTAAAAAACATAAGGTAATGACACAATAGTGAAAGGAGATCCTCATAAATGAAAACCAGGTAGAAAACGGCATAATTTTGAATGAATTGAGTAAAAATTTTAAAAACCCTTAATTCAAAACACCCTAAATTTTCCATTTCCTTCAAAATTAACATATCTAATTTCCCAAATGTACTCTAATTACAAAGTTTCAACCGTTCCCGACTATTATTATTACATTTTATCGTTTTCCAAATAACATACTTTGAAAATTTCCGACAAAACGAAAAATGTACTTTTGTAAAAAAGACATACGTAAATGGTTCGTGGGGTCTGACAGACCCCAGAGCACTTTCAAAGTGCTATAACTTATTAACAAAATCACGAATTCAAACAAATTCATGTTTAAATGAACGTATGTGACACATACTTAAATTACATATGCATCAAATTACCATTCAACAAGCTTTTCTATGAAAATTTTAAGATTTAAATTTCTCTGGGGTCTGTCAGACCCCACTGAACCATCCGAGGGTTAAATGTCGCCAACACCTATAGAGGTTGCGCTGCGTGAGCGTTTTTATTTTAAAATAAAAAAAAAACGATTGATGAAATTATTAATTTAATAAACGTTACAACAAGGACGCCATTCTCAATAAAAGAATGCAAAGAGTGAAAGTTGCTCTTAGCAAATTTATTTTAGGTATGAAAATGTTAATTTTAGCAGAAACACTGTAACGTCAAAATCAAGTTTCAAAACAGTTGGTTAAAGGTCGATCCACAGTTTTTAGACATCAGTCAGAGTCATTTCCCACACAAATTTACAGAGTCAGTCGATCTGTCTGACAATCTGTCAACTTGTATGGAAAATTACTCTGACTGATGACTAAAAAGCAGGGGCGAACCCAGGAATTTATTTCGGGGGGAGATATGTTTATGCTAGTGACCTTAACCTTAAAATAATCCTTTTTATATATTCTAATTTCACAAAAATTTAATTCAAAATATTTAAAGTTGATTTTCATCAAATAAATTTAAGTTCTTTTTTTGAAATACTCCCTTTAGGAAAGAACTGGTTTTGGTAACCGATTGTTACGAAATTTTTTAGACGGAATTACCTTATTGCGTTTCTTGCAAATTAATTTAGTTTTTTTTTTACATCCATTTATGTCCTACAAAATGAAGACATGTTTAACCCATTTTTCAACGGTCACTATGTATCATATTCTTTTCAATTACTTTATTTCGCATTAATTAAAACTTTAAAAAATAATAATATCAAAACTAATAAAATTAATTAATTATTTTTGTTATTACACTTAAACTTAATTTTCAATGTCATATTTTTTATTAGTAGAGTAGTAACTAGGTGATAAACCTAGTACATGAGATTGCAAAATGTGGTGGAGAGTTTTTTTTTTGTTTCTTATGTTTTTTTTTGGGTGCTGAGCACGAATCCGCAGCTTCCCAACAAAACTTCGATGCGGAACAGGGTCCAACCAAATCGCGAAAAACCCAAAATATTCGCTGTTTTTCGGTTTTTTGGCTCCTAACTCTGAAACTATTCATGTCTGCGAAATGTTAGAGAGAACATGATTACGCGTCTAAAGAGACATAAATATTATAAATCCCTTGGGCGGTATTACTACAATTAATAATTTAAGTTTGCCCTTTTTAACATGGTTCCATATTATGAATAAAATTTTGAGATTGAACGGTTTTTCATTTTTGGTCGCAAAAGTTGCATTTCGTTCCGAAACAGGGTCAAAATCACAAAAAAACGAAAATAAATTACTATCAATTGTAGCGATACCGCATAACGCATTTTAAAGATTAATATCGCGTAGGACCCGCAATCATGTTTTCTCTTTTTACTCTAACATGTTTATGAACAGGTTTTCGGAGAAATGTACAGTTTTGAAGTTTTAAGCCAAAAAACCGAAAACTCCGAAAATTTTCAGGTTTTTGCGGTTTTGGCCCTGTTTTGCAACGAAATTTTGGTGGGAAGCTCCAAATTCAAGCTCAGCACCCTAAAAAACAGAAAAACCAAAAAAAAATGTTCTCCACCACATTTTGCAATCTGAAATCACCTAGTGACTACACTATTGATCCTCAGTTTGAAAATCATCACTTTTTTGTTATGTCAATATTAGTTATGGTGTGTCAATTTTGTTTAAACTAATACTTTTGAAAAATCGGTTTCATAATTTTGGGGGGTGTTTCATCCCCCTAATCCCCCCTTGGGTTCGCCCCTGCTAAAGAGTATGGAGGTTTTCGATTGATTTCACTCTTCTTTTTTCTCAGTGTAGGGGGCCCACTCAAGAAGCTGGCAGGAGGGCACCGAGTGAAGTTGTTCCGCCACTGACTGTGCAGATAAAAAAATGTAATGTCAAATATTCACTACGAAGATTGCATTATCTACTTCGGCAGCGAGATTATTTAAGCCTGAGTAGTGTTAAAACGCGTCTCTTTTAAGCACGTTGACTCTGGTGCTATCAACTGGGGCACAATCAGCTTTGGGACGCTTGGAGGCGGTACGATCTGACTTTAGTGCTGCGATCTGGATCAGATGGCAACGATCAGTTTTGCAACGCTGTTGAATTTTATACGATCAAGCTTGTGCGATCAGTTATAAACCGTTATGAACGAACGGACAGTTTAGAGTAAAGTTAGGTAGAGTTGCCACCCAGGTAGGGTAATTTAAGTTACCCTAAGTATATTTAAGATGTGTAATACGGGGCTATTGGTGCCTGTAACAAGTCGATCCTTGAATCAGATAAATTTCCGATTCCTTTACTGCCGCAATGCCTTCCCTTTAATTCGAGTAATCGCAACTTGAACCTACATAGGTGATTGTCAAATTATTTTAAGGTAATTTTCAGCGTTTAGTACTTTTTGTAGAAACGATTGCCTGCCTATTTTGATGGACTTTTATAAAAAGAGGCAGGCAGGCAGGTTTATACCATATGCACTATGGTATAAACATCGCATCCAGAACAATTCAGCAGCCATAACGCTGACATATTTCTATCAAACGCTCCAACTGATCGGCCATAGAAAGCATACCCATAACCCATAACCTATCCTATCCTTTTTTGAATCTGGCTTTACTTTATATGTATGTATTGTACAATCTATGAAACAATTCCGCATTCTGTTCGAAACGGTCAAACCGTTTTCCAAACAAATTTATTATCAGCATTTTAGGATCCCATTAACCATCCAGCAACAAAAACAACCAACTTACTGATTTCGCACCCCCAAAGGCGTCCCCTGAATAAATAAGCTCAATTTCAAAGAATTCAAAGAAATAAAAGATGTTTTTCATCCTCGACCACCTCGCACATACAATACGGGGGGCCTAAATAAATTTTCTCGCTCTGTGCAAACACAAAACTGAAACTATGAGCGACCAAAAGCGAAAAGATATACATTTATACAAAACGACAGGACAACAACCATTGAAATTATCGTCCTTAATTAAAGTCAAGCGCGACAAACGAGCCTCCTCAAGAATGATTATTCGCGGACAATGAAAAAAAAATCGTTACTCTTATTTTTCCGCCCAATTCAATTTCATCATCAGCACCGTTATCTCTCGCTTCATCCCTGAAATTTCACAGGACATTCATTCATTCAAGCGTTATTCTATGAATGGAATAATTATTGTTTGAATGTACTATCAATGCTCTTGTGTATATCTCGCGGCTATGGTTGTTTTCCGCCATTTTGTGGGTAGGACGAAATTGCTGAATTTATTTTTCGTTAATACGGAGAATGATTTAAATTACACTTTGCATATTTATGAGAAGGAGGCAGGCGAGAAAGAAAGAGAGAGAGAGAGAGAAAGTCAGTGAAGCGCATCAAGGATGTCGGTTATTCTAATTAGTCTTGTTAAAGATATGTTGAGAGAAAATGTTTTTCAGTAATGACGCGATAATTCTCGTTTTTGTCTGATGGGGAGGGGGCGCGGTGTGTTTATGTGTGACGGATGGACGAATGGTTTTTAAGTATCCCAGGAATTATTCATGACGAAAACAACATCCTGAAATTGAAGCCACTCTTGGGAGAGAGTGTTTTGCAGTTTTTATTTTGGTTTTTCGTTTTTCACCACATTCAACTGACATACCATCCGTCTTCATTATACATACGACAATATTTACAGCTGAATTTGGTTTCGTTCCGTGTCGGGACGAGAATAAATTGAGTACTGTTCAGCAGGATTTTTTTTTTTGTTACTTTATGAGTTTTTTTGCCTTTTGTATAAATGCGCCGGGCTTCTCATGAATGTGTATCTGTCTGTCAGTTTGTCTTTCGGTTTCTTCATCTATTCAAAAAGTCCTCAATCAGTAGTAGAACAAGAGCTGAAAGCCGCTAAACATTTTTTATTTAATTAAAGATTGTGACGTGATATTTTGCTCTACCAAATACGCAAACAATAGTCGCTTGTACAAGACGATATGAAAAGAGCTTTTATGGGACTCACATTAGAACAACACGGATGCTTTTTACTAGAGTTGATATTTAAGAAAGTTCGAACCTCAAAGTCGCAGCTTTACTCATTTTTCAGGTATTTCTCGAAATTCAATCGAAAATTTGATTCCTGAAATCTGCACGGTTTGTCTCAAAGGAACTTAATCGCTGTGCAAATAAATTCCGTAAAGCAAAAACTCCCCTATACTGCCCGACGAAACGAACACACCCAAAAAATCACATTTCCATATACTACTACAGATTTCTTAAAATTCATCAACCCCAAGTCCTGTGCAGTCGTTGTGAGACGTCTTAAGCATATTTTTCGCTAAATCTGTTCGCAATTCACTTGTAAAAATGCTGAAAGCTTCATGAGAGCTCTTCTCCGGAACCCGAGCCCTCCTCCGGGAATTATCATTTTATCCGGATAAATTATCCTCCGAATGCATATTACCGAGAATATAAACGTATATGCGCTGCTTTCCAGACGTTCCTTCGACCACGCTTGAGAACAATAAATCCATGAAATGGTTAATCCTTAAAATTGCACTGGACGATACGTACGTATTTTCAAGTGACTGATTAAGCTATACCCTTGGCTTACTGTAGTAAGCTCGGCAATTAAATAAGGACTTTATGCCCTCCGGAATGATGGAATAGCTGTTCTTAAATGCAGACTTTGGCGAAGGAAAAAAAAAGTCCATTGGAATGTGTTTATTAATATTCCAGATCTGAAGACGTTAGTCCATAACCGCGACGTAGTCACGTCCATTTGCTTCGGATCCAATTAATCACTTGCTTGACTAACTTACTGATTTCGTGCCAATGTCATCGTTGTCGGCATGATACCGTTTTTTTCTTTGATTCATCGTTAATGGGTTTTTATGTGTTCGCGCGATGCGGGAAAGAGGACTCGATGGAGATTTTATGTTCCTTGTCAATGTGATAAGAGGATTGTCATCAAAATGTGCTTGAGATAATGTCGGGACAATTTGTCGGTAATTAGATATAGGGCTCGATTGAATGGGCTGATACTTCCGCGCTATCCATATCGATCATTCAAAGCTCTTATTTAATTGAAACCAAGGCAAATTAATTCGGAATAATTGAGCTTTTTATGTCTTTCATTCATCTCTAGGGTGGAATGGCATAGGATAATTTTATTGTAATTAGAAAAATTGATTTAAGACAATCGTTACTAATCCAGCTCTTGACATGTAGGAATATCGCAGTAAATGGCACAAAGTGTCTGGTATTCAAGTTGAAAAGCTTTTATGTCGATTACGAAAAAAATCGGACGAATCAGTTTGTACGATTTTACAGTACGCTCTAGCTTATTACGACCCTTGGCTACAAAAACGACGAATGAGTTCTCTATACGTATTGCACATAAAGATTATGAGATGACTTGATAAAAAATAAAGTTTCGTTAGTGGAGTGAATTCGGTGTTCCTGTTTCTTTAATTTGAAAATAAAATAATATTTAAAGAGCTTGAATGCCCCATAAGAATAAACTGAGTGTTCGAGTTTATTGCTGTTCAAAATGAGTCTCCGAACGCAGGCTTTCAGAAGCCTCAAATTTATTATCATTCAGGCCTCAAGGAAAGGGTTTATTTGAGCGGACATTCGACATAACTGTATTTTCTTAAATGGAAAGCATCGCAAAAATATGACAGTGTTTTGATAGGCGAGCCATAAAAATGAGAATCCCATCCTCTATCCACTATCGATAGACGGACAACAATTACCTGTTTATCCTTTCAGTACGATAATCCTATAAGTCAAAAGACAATGTCACTTCATCCCATAGAGTCCCCATAATACCCAGCACTTACCATAATCGTATTACGAAAATCCGTCATCGTTGAAAATATTATATGTATCTAACGACAATTGCTAGAAGTGACAAGTCTCTGGAAAAGACACTGAGTGCTGATGTAACGTTATATAAGTACCAATACTTCCGTCCAGCTTGAACGCAATCATCTCCTTTTTGACATTCTTCCTGTGCCATAAAGGATCTACAAGAATTCCACAGTGTGTAGATTTTAAGTTATATTATAAACGTTAGCACACAATCTATGTACTGATGATACGATGAAGAACATATCCATTCCGTTTCGACGACCTGTCATATCTCTCTCTGTATGGATTGTCATTATGCAAATATGAGCCAATTTAGATAACGTGAACGATGTATCTGACTACTGTTGTTGTAGA
The DNA here is from genome assembly GCA_949715475.1 of Microchrysa polita. NCBI lineage: Eukaryota > Metazoa > Arthropoda > Insecta > Diptera > Stratiomyidae > Microchrysa > Microchrysa polita. The sequence goes on along the minus strand of OX454419.1, from coordinate 6,087,376 downwards.
TATGTTGTATCCTTTTGCAACATACATCACATAGCTACATAAGTATTTATGTTGTGTGCAAAATTGAGATAAATGTTCAGTCACGTGGCATCGCTTTGACGCACCAATCGTCTTATATGGTTGAGTACATATACATACAAAAGTGTTTCGTCTTGGCCCTGTTTGAGATAAATCTCTGCAGAATCAGAAGTGTCATTATTCTATATAGCGGATCACATTCACTCGACAAACGTTCACCCACCACGGTGTCTTATACTTATTGCACCGTTTCGTCGTCTTCCTCGTCATAATGTCATTTTGAATGAATCAATTTATCTTAAGCTGACCAGACGTACAGCATTTTGCTGTACAGTACAGCATTGGCAAATGTACAGCAAAATGTACAGCATTCTCCATGCCACACAATGAAACCTAATTCACTACATAAGTTCCTCCATGAGGCATGTGATCAGTCATATCTACTTTTAACGTGTAGTGTTTAATCGCACTTTTACACTTGACAATCGTCCAATTTCACCCTTCCCGATCTCATAGAAATTTGGACACTTGTAGAGCTACTTGGCGCTTATATTTTCTGCAAAGTTCACGGTCCACCTATCCGGAAATCCCCTGCCCAAATCGAACTTCTGTGGTCTCTAGTCAAAAATTGTCCATAATTGGGCGAAATTTGGCAAACTTGAAGGGCACCCCACTGCCCCTATTTAGTGAACATTTCAAGGCTCTAGCTGCCAAGGTTCAGAGGTTACAGCCGTCAAAAGATGCGATTTTAATATGGAAAAATCAGCCATTGTACTCCATCCTTTACGAGTATCAACCTCTATAGGAAAATACTATTAAAGAAAAGACTCAGCATGGTTTTTAGATTTCGCAAATTTTCTTAGAATCGATTTAAAACGGCGTCAATAGCCGAGGGGAACGGCATGGCATCACTAATGTAACCATGGAGAAATTCATAGGTACTCTCCTCGAGAAATATTGCAACCATGTTTAGATAAGATGTAGGCCTCTGGCTCGTCCTTTCGTTTACTTTAATTAGGTGGCTTACCCTTCGCTCTGCTCAGATCTCGAACTGTCAGTCGCGCATTAGAGAATTTACTATCATTTTTGTTACGCAGGCTGTTGGTAAATAGGATAAGGCGAAGTGCAAGCACAGCGAGCGGTAAGCTAATGGAAGGCAATTCGTTGGATTTAGATCTCTGGCTCGTCCATACATTTACTCAGATCCTGGGGGTCACCCTTGACTTCGCTTAAAACTCACTTTGTCTGTCACGCTTTTCAACATCCTTGCGACCAGCGCTGGTAGGAAGTGGATAAGGCGAGGTGCAATCGCAGCGAGTGGTGGGCCAATATAAGGCAATTGGAAAAATATAGACCTGTGGCTCGTTCTTAGGATTACTCAGATCCTACAACTCGCTTCGCTCTGCTCAGATCTTGCTGTCTCTCGCCCGTTTCACAATTGCCCTTCGCTTCTTCCAGACTTCGCCATGTCAGTTGCGCTTTTCAAAATTCGCCTACATTTGTGACGCAGTGCTGGTGCTAAGAATGATGATCGGTAAGCCAATGGATGCCATTTTGTGAAATTTAATCCTATGAATCGTCCGTATGATAGATTCTGTAGCTCGCAATTCTCTGCGCTCAGACCTCTCTCTGTCTGTCGTGCATACAAAAATCAGCCAAAATGTTTGCGACATAGACCTCGGACCTGGAACCTGGATGTATGACTCTGGATTTGTTTGAGAACCGAATTCCGCAAGTATGTGTACAGCATTGGGCTTTTGGGAGTCTGGTCACCTTAATTTATCTGCCAATGACATTCTTTTAAACATTAATCATTTTTTATATGTCAATTCGATTTTAGCGGTGTGCTAGTGTATTATGTATATCAAAGTCAACTTCATCCAACAGCTGGAAGAAAACGATATACAAAAATGCCATCCCTTGTGCACACGGAGGGAAAAAAAATCTCGCGGCAAAGGGATACATATTATTCTTAGAGGTGGAATTTCGTTCGCAATAGCGACACTTCCATGTCCTGACGTGCTATAGTGATGCCTGAAGCCTGAATAAAAAAAAAAAAAAAAACAAAATAAGAAAAATGTCGAAAATCCAAGAAATGGCAAAATAATGACACGTAAACGTATGGTGCATGAAAAATCTGGGAACGATATAGATGTTGGGGACATGAGAAGGTTTCGCGGCAATTAATCAAGTCCGAGAGAATTTTTTCTCTTGGTATCAAGCTAACTATGCAATAGAATTTACGCTTAAAAAAAGGTAGCAATTGGCGTTGTTGAATTGATTGTTATTTAAATTTTTGCAAGTCTTATACATCGCAGTTTGTCTTGGGTCGCATTCAATTTTGGTCAAAAAAATAACAATTCGTGACAAATAAAAAAAAACCGTATCTCCAATTTCTCCAGGAAAGAAAGAGAAATGGGAGTGAAGAAAATGCATTTTCTAAGAAATCTCTTTATATGCGTCTAACATATTTGTTTTTTACGCTGAACTGTCACTTCCAGTGGCGCAACCACGGGAGGGGCTAAGGGGGCTAAAGCCCCTCCCAGACCCAGAAATTCCGAAAGGAAAAATTTCAAAATGAGATTTGAAACAATGCATTTAGTTGGAAATTTTTAAAAAAATATGAAACATGGGCTGTTCAGGTTGCAACATCCATACCAGATACTTTCTGCAAATTAGAAGACACACTGGTCTGAAGTAGTATATGCAAAAAGGGAAAAATGTCTCCAAAATTAATGCTTTCGCAAAAAAAAACTCTGCCTAAAAATTAAAATTTTTCATTGCAATTGAAGAAGAAAAATTATACATAAAATGGCCGAGGAAAATTATGAAACCGTTTTCGGATTGTAGCTTATGGAATTCCCCTGCATTTGCAACATATTCTACGACAGTAAGTATACATTTTCATTGAGAAAATCGCAGCGGATAAACATTTCATTCTCATTCCGTCCGAGGTCTATCCAGACGTTAACATGGCAAAGTGTTATTGCTTTAACATGTGACGCTACGAAAATTTTTAGATAGAAAAAAATTCAACTGCACTTTGAAACACTACTGTGCAGCGCTCTGACAACTAGCACCATTCCCCTTGCGGCAGCAACGTCAAATATCTAGTATAATATGGATGAGCTTAGCCCCCTCCAGGACCAAATCCTGGTTGCGCCACTGGTCACTTCCGTTTTGGGCTTCAATAAATTCCACTCCTGTAACCTTGATCCTAACAGCTCCGCCTGCCTTACGGACAAATTCAAGTCCCGTGCCAAATCATTCAATTCCTCTTGGCGAATTAGGTGTGGTTTTCGTTGATCGCTTGATGAAGGAGAGGGGAAAAACTGTGTATCCTGAGGGTCGTTACTTTCATCACTGTGAGGAGAGCGAACAGTGCTGTTTACACTGTGAGGCATAGGTTTCGTGACAGAACTCACTATAGGGTACTCCACCTTATATTTATGCTTTTTCGTAGCACCCCGCAAATCGAACACACAAAAATAGCAATGGTCGTGATGATTGCTAGGCTCGCTCCAAAGTGCTGGAACTGCGAAAGGCATTTCTTGTTTTCCAGTTTTTTGAGAGTGCAGTGACATACAACACGATATGCAAAAAAAAAATCGGGTATCCAAGGCTTATCCTGACACACAACGCGGCCAAAAATTTCGAAATACGCATCCCTTATTTTTTGTGTTACTTTTCTGTCTAGCCACACACGTAGCAAAATTTATTTGGTGAATTTTTGCACAGGTTGCGAAAACTTCTTTCAGAATCCATATTGTAAACCAATTAAAGTAAAACTATTACAACACGTGCTATTTATACCATAACAATATCTTTTTTAAGTTTTTTTTTTTTTAATTTTTGTACCTGATAATAAAAATAGAATATGCCAGGTAAAAACAAAACGGATAGTATAAGGATACTAAAAAACGAGTATATCAGGTAAAAATATAATAAATATAAAAGTTACGTAAAGATATATAGCCCCGAAAAGATAAAAAAATGTTTTTTCGTGGTTTTAAGTCACAATAAAAGGGGAAAAAAATAAAATCACCGAGCAAATTATATTTATTTTCGTCGATTTTTATTGCCAAGAGTCCTTTTAACGATACTGATAAGAAATTTACTTATTTTATTGCAAATTGCAGTAATTGAGTAGCAGATAATATATGAGGACCATTAAAAAAGACTTCGGCGTGTAACCCGAAAACCTGAGGATCAGGAAAAAAATTAATTGCACTTTTGTCATATGGGAACCAATAGCTAACCAAAATAGCATTCAGTTTTTTGACGGTTTTTTGGTGTCACGCAGTGTAATTTAACAAATTTTGGAAAATATGACCCCGTTTTCCCTTACTCCCCCTGTGCATTGCAGCTTGGCTTGGGTCGCATCTTAGAACGGCTGTATCTTCTGAACGGAGGCGGCTGGGACTGTGAAATTTTCAGCAAAATGTCATCCGTAACGTAATCTACCACCCCCATTTTGATCAAAAAAATAATTTTAAAAATTTAGGAAAATATGACCCCGTTTGCCCTTACTCCCCCCCCCCTGTGCATTGCAGTTTGTCTTGGGTCGCATCTTAGAACGGCTGTATCTTAGGCAATTACGAACAACTCAAAAACAAATTAAGCATCCGTTCTAAGAATATAATAAAATGATGTAAGAAACATATGATCGGGAGACCTTGGCAGAAATTGGAGAAAATTGAGATAGAACAAAAAATGTTTTTGGGCCAAAAAAAAAACAATTATTTTGTGGCACAGTTCCTCTTTTTTCATCTCGGAGTTGAGAGTCATAAAAAAATCGGTTGAGTCGCTGTATCACTGCTTTTTCCAAAGCCAAACATTTGAAATACCTTGCGTCAGATGAATGTTTGACAAGGGAAAAGCCGTGATACATCGAATCGACCAATTTTTTTACGACTTTCAACTCTGTTCCTGTGTTTTTTGTATCTGTGGGTGTGCTATGCTCATGATCGATAGACATATCGGAGTGTGCTTATAGGCAACATAACCGTTAAAATTTTAAGACTTAGATCAATTTTTGAAAATATTTCCTCATGTGCATTACTTGAATTTCTCAATCAAAACAAATTTCTAAATGTTTTTCTGAAATTGTTCCACGGCTGAAAATCTGGCTAGTTTGCAGCTAGAAAAACTGACAAAACCCGGCTAAAAACATACAACACAATAAAATTGCAATAAAAACTGATATAGATTTGTTTCTCTTTGAATACTGGAATGTGCTTTATGCAGGAATGATTGCTTAGTCTTATTACATAATGCTGTATAATGCATATATGTACGTTACAGTCAACATTTTCACATGAATCGTTGCGTTCGAAAAACGTCCTAAAATTAATTCGCTCACGGTGAAACTCCAAAGCACGACCCGAAAGTGAACGCACCAATCATTTTCGTATTATTTTTTTTAAATTTGTTGCTACGAACTCAACAATGTTTCATACATCTATACTAAAATCATCTAATCCAATTTACAACTTAAAAATGATGAAATTTTAGAATATTAGAATTGAAACTCCTGGATATTTGGGACAATCTACTGCACTATAGGAATTTTTAGAGAGTTTTAGTAGTGTGCACGAACGCTAAAAACGTTAAATATGGTTTAAAATATTTCTTTACTGGCGTATCGTAGGATCCAGCGAATGGTGTGTTTTTCTTGATTTAAGTCCGAAAAAATCGATGCACCTATATTTTAAGACGTACAGTGCCTTAACGTACACCACAACGGATTGTACGACTTGCTAAAACTATATACATATTAGACAACTTTTAAGCTTCATGAAATCGGTAAGTTTTGGAGTTCAACCATCTTCTACGAAAAACACCCATTCCACAGGACAAATCCAGCAAACAATTTTTTTTTACGAAGCCGTTCTTCATATTCACCAGACTGATGGCAGTAGCTGGGTGCCAGGGCACCGAGGTGTTGAGGAAAACGAAGGAGCAGATGAACTGGCAAGACAGGGCTCATCCATCTTAATTGAACCAAAACTCTACGGTGGTCTGAACTAGGCCTCTTCCAGATAAATAGCTAAGGAATGGTCTAAGAACCAACAGTGGAACAACCTTAAAAGGATATGTCAAATGAAGGAGTTGATGAGACCATATGACTATGGTACTAAAACCAACTTGAGTAGAGCCGACTTGAGAATGCTTGTAGGATATTATTACTTAAACAAGATGGTTTACCTCACGAAACCGTCTTTCACCTTTGTTTGGAGGACATATAATCCACAAGCCACTTATTGTATATGTGCACGGGTCAGGCACGTTGACCTAGAGCAGTACCGAGTACCTTCATGCTGAAGCAGCCTAGATAGTGAAAACCATTTCACGTTGAATTAAATGTTTCAACTTCAATTTTAAACCAATAGATTTGACCGTTCCGCCTATACTACAGTAACGAGTACCGAACTTTTAAAGCGCTTATACACGAAAATAAGTTTGCCGAAAAATTTCACGTTCGTGTGCTTTTTTTTTATTGTACATATTAAAAACTGAGGTGTACATTTTATTATATTTTCAAAATAAATTCAATTTGAAAGTTCCATAAAACAGTTTTAGTCTGAAAAACGGCCAAGGAAAATCAAATCCGGCCGGCTGAATTTAGTAATTTCTTCCGGCTAAACAGTCTAGTTTCCGGCTAAACTGGCGACACTGGTTCGGACATTTAAAAGCTTTAAAACATCAAGCGTGTTTTTTCAACCTCATTTTTATTTGACAACGTCGCCCAGCTATTCCATTGATTTTGCATCAGCTAGGTTTTGTTTATTTTGTTGTGTGAAGGGCCGTAGAGAGTGATGCACTTTCTGAGTGGTGGCCCCCCGAAATGTAAAGGTTCAATGGCGTGGTCGCCCCTTGAAAGTGGTCATGGGCGTAGCCAGGATTTCGGTCAGGGGGGGGCAAGCCCGAAATTTTTTCAATATCAAGATTTTCTTAGGATTTGAAATCGTTGGTCGCGAAAATATCGTTAGGCAAAATTTAGAGTGTTTTAGCTGGTGTAATGGTTAGTGGCCGCACCTTCTTTGCACACGGGTTCGAGACTCACCGTGAACGAATTCAGTTAATTTGTTTTTCGAACTCACGCCCCTTGTGACGAACTATGAACTCACTCAAGATGTTAAACGAGTACCCATTCATGATTGTTTTTTTTTTTTAATTTTAGGAAAGGACAGTCGAGAATGATTTTCAAGACCATTTAAAGAAAAATTGCCCCTGAAAGTGTTTAGACTTTTACTGGTTATTCTGATTACATTCAACTGGCCTTCGTTTCTGCTTTTTAAAACGTAACTCGTTTATATTCAGTGCTATTTTTGGCTTTTGGGCAGCATATTCCACTTGTGACATCAATGTCCGTTTTGAAATCTGGCTTTGCTTGGTTCTACAGGATCGCATCTCCTGCTGAAACATACCGAGAAGCCTCTTATCTCACATCCACAGCATCCATAGAAAAAAACATTATCCGACAGTCAGCTGGAGACATTTAGGGGTACATGCTTTTCCACTTCCTTAAAATCGGAGCCCAATGGAGCTCTTAAGCTGTTTTCCTTTTCCAAATAGGAGCCCAAGCGCTCAGTTATTCCACTGAGAGCCCTCTTTAGCTGCTCAACTCAGCTGCTCCTCTACACTTCTACAATAACATCGGGAGTCCTAGCTAACCCTCCCCAGAACGGAATCCCACAGTAAAGTTTAAGCCGAAGTTGGGCAGGATTCCATTCTGATGGTAGTTTTTTGCTCATTCGACTTAAGTTGCCGGGACGCCGTATAGCTTGCATGATGAAGTTTTGACAATTAAGTACTCTCGCACAAAATCAACGATCTGATCGTTATAGCTCTGGATCTCGAGAAGAAGTCAAATGCAGTTGACTTAAAGAAAAAATTAAACAAGACCAAAGTGCTAAATTTGAGTCCAGCTTACGTACGTTGTCCTCGACGCGGCCGCACGACAGCGACTCGCTCATTCCATAAAACTCGTTTCTCTCTCATTTTAAAAACGAGTTTTCATATGGAATGAGCGAGTCGCTGTCGTGCGGCCGCGTCGAAGACAACGTACCTTTAGTCTGAAAGGGAATTTAACTCCCCCATAAATATTAATTCATCTATTTAGACAATATCGTTGCCGCGGATGGCGGTATCAAGAGCATTCCACAGTCAAGTTCTTGTCCAAAATTTTGCAAACCAAATTGTGAAAACCAAAGCTGTTGAAAGGGAGCAGTACTTGGAGAGCCTAAGTTACCGGTCGATGCAAACAGGCCGACAAAATTTCACGCTAGTTTTCTGAATGCATAGAGTTCGACTGAAAAACTGTGGTCAAATTAGGAGGCATTGCGAGAAACCGTATACGTTATGGGACGTAAGTGCAGTCGATTCTCTATTTTCCACAAGTGGTTTACAGCCCTTATACACCTGCAACTTGGTTGCCAACCTAAGTTGGTAATACGCAAAAAAAAAACGGAAAATAAGTGATTTGTAGGCATGGTGCAGGTTGCAGTACCAGGTTGCAAGAACGTGAATGGCGTGGTTGCCGGAATGTTGCAAGTGTGTAGTTAGGTACCTGCAACCTAGGTTGGCAACGAAGTTGCAGATGTAGAAGGCCTGTAAGGCACAAGAAAGTCGTCCACTGCACTTTTAAAGCTAACAAAATTTTCTTTAGTTTGAGTGCAACGCCAGCTTTGTAGGTACAAAGGATCCCAAGATACAGCATTTCGAAATTTTTTACAAAAAAAAAAACAATGTTTAAAGTGCTGTACGAGTATTTTGAGATCCTTTGCACCTACAAAGCTGGACTCAAATTAAAGAAGGTTTTATTAGCTTTGAGAATCAAGCAGACGACTTTTGGAAATCACAAACCAAAATATGAAAAACCTTCGAAATTTTTTAGGTTTTTTGAGGGTCACGGGGTTAGGATAGGTTTTCGAAGTTGCAAAATTGGTGGTACACTTCTGGTATCTACCCTAACAGTATCCCAAAAAAACAGAGCCGAGCTATTTTTTGCGACCTAAAATCATAAATTGACTGACCTATAAGGGAATCCTTATAAATTTTACAGTTCATAGTCGCTCGTATTTGAAAAATAAATTTAAATTTTGCAGATACTAGATACTTCTTTATATTTTATTTGTCAGTTACTTTAATTAGGCTTCCGAATTAAATTATTTTATTGAATGAGGTAATGCATTTAAAAGTGACGCTTTGTCCCAATAAGCATTCCTTTATAATTATTCCTTAAGGGAATCCGTATTCCTTAAGTGAGGACTATGAATTTCTCCCTTAATGTTCATGTTTTAGGGCTTTCAAGACGTGTTCACGTTTCAGAGTAGTAGCTCACATAAAATTGTTCACCTTCACGTTTAGCGAAGTACACGTTTACCCGAGTCTACTGTATAGACATGAAAAGAGCTATCCATAGCGCTCAGGATTGCTGTAAATAGAATAGAATTAGGTATGTCCATATGTATCTATGTAGATGACTATGTAAGGAAGAAGAACGGCTTGTAATAAATTGATATGGAAATGTTTGTGTTGTTTTCGGAATATGGAAACTGCAAACTAAAATGCGAAAAAGTGAATCTGAAAAAAAATTATCCCTGAAATATTTTGTTTCTTTCAGTATTATTAATATTCAATTCAATAAAAAAAGTTTCACCGGCCAGGGAGGGGCGGTCGCCCCCCCCCCCCCCTGCCCCCCTGCCCCCCCTGGCTACGCCCATGAAAGTGGTGGCCCTGGGCGACCGCCCACCCTTAGTGCCGGCACTGATTTTACGAATACCCTAGCTGGAAATAATTTCTCTCAAACACTTCGTTTCAAACTCTGGCGAAAATATATATAAAGTTAAATATTTCCCAACCATTCTAAGATATGTATATGTGCATAAGTATAATATTTCTAGTTTACTTTCAACGAAATGCACAATTAATAAAATAAATCTAGGGACGCGGGAGCATCCTGCCCGCCAAAGAAAAACGAAGAAATTTGAACAAATCAAAAGTGAGAAGCGACTAAGACTATGTTTACACGACGGAACAAGTACGGGGTTTAGGACCTCTGTAGCTCGGACCCTGGTTGGTCTAGTGTTCAAATTTGATAGAGGTTGTCGCTCGCGCTGTCTTACGAAGTGTAGCAAATTTCAAGAAGATACCATCAAAAACACCGGAGATATAAGAGTTTGAAAATCGCATTTTTTTTAAATCTTGTTCTCGTTGTTCTTGTTGCTTATTGACTAAGCTACAGCCTCGTAGAGAGCATCACGGGATTCGCTCTCTTTTCCCTTTGATAGAGTCTTTCATGAAGGTGTGCATAGGCTATCATTTGCTCCGATCCGTGGAGTAGAAAAAAAGATACAACGAAAAATGTGAAAAAATGCGTAGAGTTTCTCGCTTAAGTCTTTTTAATGTGTTTTAAAGGAAGCATTTTGTAAAAGTCAGGGATAGACCCGAAAAATGCCTAGAAAAGAATCGTATAGTTTTGTGATTTGGCAGTACTGTTTAGAACAATCATTTGTATATGTGCTCCAAAATTTTCAGTTTTAAGGTACGTTGTCCTCGACGCGGCCGCACGACAGCGACTCGATCATTTCATATAAAAACTCGTTTCTCTCTCATTTTAAAATTAAGTTTAACAAAATTTGGCATGTAGGATTATTCTTGTAACTCCACTCGGTTTGATCCTGTTGTGGTAGGCAGTTGACTGAAACAGAGACTGGTCCTGATACCTATAGCTATCTCTGATTCCTGGTCATGAAACCACTTTATTATTGTAAAAGCAATGCTTGGTTAGTCAGGACTCAAACAATTTTCGGGACCTTCGATAAAGGATAAATGGATTTTTCACATGTATATGTCTTTTCTCTATGGGTCTAATATACATTTTATAATGTAACTAACGAACGTAACGCTCTGTGGCTGAGTGAAGGCACCATGCCAAGGGGTTACGGCACAGAGAAGAAGAAGAAGAGAAGAACGAGCGTAACCTAACGCAACGACGATGAAGATCAAAAGGCCAAAAGTAGTAGATAGGAGTATTTTAAAAGGGAGAATGATGGAAACTGGATATAAGGAAAGTCTTGGGTCTGTAGTAACGGGAATCGTGTCTTAACCGTTTGGTGTTGATATGCCCAATTTGGAACTTATGGATGTAATTTGAATCACATATTGAGTACACAGTGAGGGAGGCTTAATTAATTAATTAAATTAATTAATTAAATTAGATTTAAGATTAGGATATGTAAGGATAGGGTTTGCGTTAAGGTTAAGTTTGACGTTTAGGCTTAGGCCAAGGTTATGGTCAAAGTTAGGGTTAACATTAAGTTTAATGTGATGTACAAAGATACTAAGGTTTGCGAGGTTACAGAGACTACCAAGGCCATCAAGGTTACCAAGATTACTAAGGACTTCCAAGATCAATCCTTTTTGCGGCTAACGACTTTTTCTTCGGCGGAAACCTTTTACAACACAGTTGTTTTTGTGAGATAAATTCTACTACAGCTAAATCATGACTTATGCCATCAACTATATACCCTATACCAGCACCTAATTCATTAGCCAGTGGATGATTAAAATTAATTCACATTGAGATAATCTTTAGAAAACCATGTGTGTATACCTACAGAATGTATGATTCAGTAGGTATACGCAGCAGTAGAGGGAATATGGATAGTTAAAATGTTTAATCCCTACGTAACATTCATACGGCAATATAGCACTCATTCGTTAAAGTGTTGCAAATACACTATAGTGAATGAATAGACGACTGACAGAGAGAAATGATTCTCAAATCCTGAATATCCTGGTTAGCGTCAAATACAAGTAAAAATAATATATTATTCCGTTGAATGAAAATTCAACAAATTATGAAAATTGAATGGCTGTTTTGAATTTTGTATGATTGCGATGAATGATGATGATGATGATGAACTTTTCCGTCGATTTTACTTTTATGAATAACATAAATTAAAGCAATCCTATATCGTTTAAATGGATGAATGAAAGGATGTTGAACCGTGCTGGTTGGATAGGCTTAAATAGGATGCTTCCCGTATATAAATTCTGTATGTGGACTTATAATTCAGTGTGGGAGCATACGGAGAAATTAAGTATTAAAGTTTCGAAAAATTCTTAAAGACGAATTTGAGTATTTAAGTTTTACTTAAAAAAATGAGGTTTGAGATCTATTTATTAGGTTTCTCATTGCAGGCACAAGTATTCAAATACGTACAAATATGAGGGAAACTACTGACGTAGTTCTTTTTTGAATTTTTTTTTCGGCGCCTGTATTCTTTATATCTAAAGCCTACTCTCGTGAAACTGCTTTCGTGAAACCTTTCATAGAACCGTGAAAAATATTCCTTTCTACAAAAAAAATATCGAATTGACTACAAATCCTTTGAAAAATTCTTTTTGAAATCCTACATTGAAGCAACTTTCTCCATGTTGTTTTATTACCTGAACCTACGTACACATATGGCCAAAAAAGTACACCCCTAATGTACTATTTTATGCCAAATTTGCATCCCCTTTTTAAAATTGAATTACTCCAAATAGATAGCCATTACAACAATTAGGATACAACAATGCCAACGGAACCTTAAAACTAAATGGCAACTCCCTATTATTTTAGTCTCTCCCGATATTAGCTTTGAAGTGGGCTTTCAGCTTGGTCAAAATGATAAGTACACTATCGGTTTTTTAATTTTTTTGACAACAACTTACTATTTTCCGTAAGGATTTGTTTTTTTATTCATTGGTGTATGCAACAAGCGTTAAATTAAAAACAAACAAAAATTCTTAAGGGGCGAAAAACGCATGGTAGGTACGAAAGAAGACGTTTTGAGTCCGAAAATTTGAAATAGCGGAAAAATTATTCTCTCATTAACGAAATAAACCAGCTAAACGTTGTATTTACTGTGTAATTCATTAAACTAAATAAAAGCAGTCTCAAATGCGTCAAATAGGTCCATGTAAGGGCCTTAAGGATAACTGTCGATCTCATTATAACTATGGCGAGAGAAGTTCCCTTGGCTTGACTGATGATTTTCGCAGTAAATATTGAAAATAGAGAATCCCTTTGAAAAGTTAATTGGAGAATACAAGAAGTAAAGCAGTTTTCGTAAAAAGTTTAGAACTTTCCATGGCGATGTCAAAATGTGTTGACAGTACAAGAAAATTTTGTATGGATAGTTCTTCTTGTTTCAGACCGAACAATGAAAACCCACAGAATATTTTGTTTTGTTTATGAGATCGTAATAAATTTGATTGGAAACTACTCTTATCGTAATATTCTTCATTCAGGAAAAGAATAATATGATATACGTTACATCAACTGGCTATATCCAATGGAGTCGGAAAAAACTTAGTCTGTGGCTTAATTTTTATAGTTTGGTTTCGTTCAAATGTACCTAATAACCGTTACTATAAGGCAATTTCCATATAAGAAATGTTAGTTGATAGTCCCAGAATATTTTACTGATGAGCCCATACACTTTAAATGGGGATTTCAGCAGGATATTAACCCTAACCATACCTCACAAACTGGTCAAGGATCCGCTTCAACCAAATCGAGTGGCTTTTCACGTTGTTACTAATCAAGTCAAATTGAATCCAGAATGTTTAGGGAGAGTTGAATCAATGAACTAGAAACAAAGTTTTCACAAAACGGACCAAATACGGAATTTCCTGGAAGTAACTGGATATATGGATGTATGGGAACATAAGAGTAATTCTTCACCAGAGGGCCAACAAAAACCTTTTTTTTTTCAAAACAATGGATCATTTACTTTTAAATAATAAAATAAATCAAATTCTTGTCGAATCAGAACATAATATTTTAATTAAAACCAGTTTTAATCAAATTAACTGACATGTACTTATTATTTTGTCCAGCCTATTTTAGTCAGTTCGTACTTTTTCAAGGTAGATAAAAGCTGTTATTTATTAAAATATACTAATTTACATATTATTTGATTCCTCACCAATTAAGTATTTAAATCTTTCCATATGATTTTATTTACTCAAATAACTACTTGGCTACAGGGTGATAAGAAAAATTCGTATGGGTGTACTTATTTGTTTGGCCATATGTGTAAATACAAAGACACCTGCCTCCGCCAATAAACAAAAAAGCAAAAAACAAAATTCCGATCAGATTTTATATTGGCCTCGATAAAGTGTTTTTCACCGCATGATGGCAGCTTCGATTCTGCACGACTTGTTGGCCATATACAATTCACATAAGCCATGCAAGAATGAACAATTTGAATTTTTACCCCCCATATGGATTTTTGCTCTCGTCCTGAATTTGTATGGCTAGTCCTAGTATGTGTCATGTCGTGTTGAGTAAGGCCAATATTCTGTCAATACAGACGAAAAATGCGGGAACCATACGAAATCCCCAATCACAAAATCCCCAAACGTAGAAAAATCCCCAAAATCAAAATCCCCATATTCAAAATCCCCATAATCATAATACCCATTTTCAAAATCCCCATAATCATAATACCCATATGCAAAATCCCCAATCATAAAATCCCCAAGCACCCGAAATATGCTGGTAAATGGTAGATGAATGGTAGTAAAAAATGGTAGACGGCTGGTAGATGGTAAATGGTTGAAAGACTGTAAATTGTCGATGGTAGATGGAAGGTGTTAAATGGTAGATGGTAAATGGCACTAGGAGGGTCGTAAATCGATACTAACTTTTTTTTTGATTAGCACAAACAAAATGTTCGAGTACATTATATTGAATAAACGTTCGCATATATCGTTCTAAACATATTAGGTTTTCTTTAACATCGTCGAGACATGTCCTCATCCGAACGAATATTCGCGGAAAACTTGGTTGGCTTATTGTTGGAACCGATTCGCCTGCACATTATCTGATTTTGTTCTGTGCCACTTCAAAGAGTTTGCCGTTGATTAGCATATACATATATCAGTCCACGACGGTGATTTTTTTATTGCATAGTAGGACTATTACAATTACAATAGTCTAAATCACCTATACCATTTACCATCTACTATTTGCTATTTACGATCCACCATTTGCAATTTACAATCTACTATTTACCATCTGCCATCAACCATTTACAAGCTACCATCTGTCTACCATTAACCACCTACCATCTACCATTTATCATCTGCCATTTAACATCTATCATTTACCATCTACAATAGCCTGAAGAAATTCCCCATTTCCCATTTGAGGTGTGATCTTAGAACGCGCGCGCGTTCTTAGATCACACCTCAAATGGGGAATGGGGAATTTCGTTTGGGGAATTTGGTTTTGGGTATTTTGATTTCGGGGATTTTGATTTCGGGGATTTTGATTTCGGGGATTTTAATTTCGGGGATTTTGATTACGGGGATTTTGATTTGCGGATTTTGGTTTGGGGATTTTGTGACTGGGGATATCGTATCCAACCCGAAAAATGCATGCCAAAAATTGCCGACAACTCACCGTGTTGGTCTATGTCGATGAATAACCCGAGATTGAATAACAATGTCCTATAGAGGGAGAGCTTGCACCGGTTTGTCAGGATTGTCGATGAATTTGAAGATTGGATTTTTTGTGGTGTGATTTTTGATTTCGTTTATCAATTGACATCTGAATAGCAAGGTTTTTGGGATTTTCTTTTGTGACTTTCAGTTTTTGTATTATATGCTATATTTCATACAAAGTTCATCAAGAGTCGCGTTAGCGTCTCGCCCGCCAAAAAAAAAAAAAACGAGACGCGGACATGTCAGATAACTATGGACGAAACATGGTGATTGACAAAATCGAATCATTTTTTTCACCAAAATATTCAGCTCATCAATATCTAGTGCATAGGTTTACAAACTCTTCAATCGGTGCAATAACGGGCAAGACTGCACTAAACATTGAAAATTAAGAATTGAAAATTGACAATTGACAATTAACAATTGACAATTGAAAATTGAAAATTGAAAATTGAAAATTGAAAATTGAAAATTGAAAATTGAAAATTGAAAATTGAAAATTGAAAATTGAAAATTGAAAATTGAAAATTGAAAATTGAAAATTAAAATTCAAAATTCAAAATTCAAAATTCAAAATTCAAAATTCAAAATTCAAAATTCAAAATTCAAAATTCAAAATTCAAAATTCAAAATTCAAAATTCAAAATTCAAAATTCAAAATTCAAAATTCAAAATTCAAAATTCAAAATTCAAAATTCAAAATTCAAAATTCAAAATTCAAAATTCAAAATTCAAAATTCAAAATTCAAAATTCAAAATTCAAAATTCAAAATTCAAAATTCAAAATTCAAAATTCAAAATTCAAAATTCAAAATTCAAAATTCAAAATTCAAAATTCAAAATTCAAAATTCAAAATTCAAAATTCAAAATTCAAAATTCAAAATTCAAAATTCAAAATTCAAAATTCAAAATTCAAAATTCAAAATTCAAAATTCAAAATTCAAAATTCAAAATTCAAAATTCAAAATTCAAAATTCAAAATTCAAAATTCAAAATTCAAAATTCAAAATTCAAAATTCAAAATTCAAAATTCAAAATTCAAAATTCAAAATTCAAAATTCAAAATTCAAAATTCAAAATTCAAAATTCAAAATTCAAAATTCAAAATTCAAAATTCAAAATTCAAAATTCAAAATTCAAAATTCAAAATTCAAAATTCAAAATTCAAAATTCAAAATTCAAAATTCAAAATTCAAAATTCAAAATTCAAAATTCAAAATTCAAAATTCAAAATTCAAAATTCAAAATTCAAAATTCAAAATTCAAAATTCAAAATTCAAAATTCAAAATTCAAAATTCAAAATTCAAAATTCAAAATTCAAAATTCAAAATTCAAAATTCAAAATTCAAAATTCAAAATTCAAAATTCAAAATTCAAAATTCAAAATTCAAAATTCAAAATTCAAAATTCAAAATTCAAAATTCAAAATTCAAAATTCAAAATTCAAAATTCAAAATTCAAAATTCAAAATTCAAAATTCAAAATTCAAAATTCAAAATTCAAAATTCAAAATTCAAAATTCAAAATTCAAAATTCAAAATTCAAAATTCAAAATTCAAAATTCAAAATTCAAAATTCAAAATTCAAAATTCAAAATTCAAAATTCAAAATTCAAAATTCAAAATTCAAAATTCAAAATTCAAAATTCAAAATTCAAAATTCAAAATTCAAAATTCAAAATTCAAAATTCAAAATTCAAAATTCAAAATTCAAAATTCAAAATTCAAAATTCAAAATTCAAAATTCATAATTGACAATTGATATTAAAAATAGAAAATTTGAAATTAAAAATTGAAAAGTAAAAATTGGAAATTAAATTGAAAATTGAAAGTTGAAAATTAAAAATTGAAAATTGTAATTTGAACATTATCCTATACCTACATTCAGGCTTTTTATTCACAGTATACACTCAAAATGCGAAACTGAATATGATGGCGGATTGAAGTGATAACAGTTCTTTTTTATCATAGTTGTTTAATTTTTCTTCTTTTTTGTGATATGAAAAGGCGTTTCTTTTCAATCTGCATACAATATCCCAACATACTATGCATATGAGCACAATCATCGATAAATGAAAATTTGAACATGAATTCCAAATAAAATTTTCCTATAACGATGACGCACATATGTTATACCTATTCTAAACCAATTGCGATTGCATGGATTTTCAATTGGAACGATTACCGTCTCGCGTGTATACTCGGGGGAGGAGATTGAACAATTGCAATCGAAAACGTTTTCAATATTTTCCAATAAAGGTGAATTGTCATTTGGCAAATTTATTGTTTCGGGGTCGGGGATGGTGTAATAATATTTGCTCCCTTCTCTGTCGGTAAAGGATTATTTTGTTTGGGATTATCTGGTGACAAATTGAATGAATGAAAGACGCCGAGGACATTGTGTTGCCTTGAGCTGTGCTCATGACATGAACTGAATTGTATGGTTTCAATTAATTAATTTAAATGTTGTGAATTTTATATAGTGAATACAAACAAGAGCTTTGCTGCGCGGAAAGGCAATGTTACATTGTTCCCTTGCTTTCTCCGTTAGTTTTCATATCATGGATATAAAGCGTGTTTTATAAAGCATGGCACAGAAACTAAAATTAGCAATTTTCAATTTTGAACAGGAGTTATGAATGACTGAGCATATACAACTACAGTTCATGTTACATGCTCAAAGCGGGTCTGCATCTACCACTTCAATAATAAAGATATTGGCATTCTATTCGACTGAAATATAGGCACAGAGAATAATTTCCGCGCGACCAGCGATCATCGCTTAGCTACGATCGCTCAACATACGATCATCGCGTAGAGGTCGCTACGCTACTAACAAAGAAATATCTAGACAGGTCCCGCATGTTTCTTTGTGTTCTGTAAACATAAATTCCTACCATATGGGGTATGAAATGTTTCGTCATCCTTTTTTTCACGCACAAAGTTCCTCCTAACCATCGCCTTGAAATAATACAAAGTGGCTGACAGTTCATTTGTAACAAAAACTTCACCGAGCGGAAGCAATATTTATTATGATGACATAATGTGCATATACAGTGTAGTTTAGTTTTGAAAAAAGAAATCCTTTTGAATAATTTTTCGAAAGTAATTTGCATGCGTTCGTTGTGTAATTTCAAAAAGACAGTGTGTTGAAAAGAAAAGCGGCATGATAAGCTCATGTCTATATGGGGGAGCTTATGACTCGCATGATATGCAAAAGATTGTTCCGCATGTATGCTGGATATGCTGTAAGCAAGGACAATATATGCGTAGTCTCTTGTATAGAATATGAACGCTTCGTTGAACGCAGGTGTAACATTTTATGGGAAAAATAAAGTTTTCTTCACAAAACATGACACGAGATTGTGGTGTTACGGATGAATGTTGCGGGAACTCGTGTCACCAATATGTATAAAGAAGGATGACATGAATATGGCACGTGATGGTGCCCCCTTTTTTTCATAATATCATAATCGTTGATATCGGGAGGATTTTGTGTTGATGTTTTCATTAAAAGTTTGTATTTATTGGTATTTTCACACAGTTGGATGTGAGTGATTTTTTTTACACGAAAGCAATCGCTTATGAAAATGATTTTTTCTCGAAGCTTTGCAATTTTAATTTTTCCTTCAAACATTATCGACGATTAAAGCCCACCGTGGTAGGCTTAGTATCCCGTCCTTCTCTTCAATGTGTTAGTTTTATTTTAATTATTGTAATAAAATGGTTGATAATACGATTGCGGAACACATCCGGTTTGACATAGACCTATGGTAGATTTTAGAATTTGTTACTGGAAAATCAGAAATTTTATCTTTAACTTTTACCGTTACGTTTATTTTTAGTGAGTGTTGTCAAAAACCATGATTACCTCTAGAAATCTTTGATTTTCTAGCTTCTTACTCACTCAACCCAAAACCTTTCTTCCTACTTTAAAACTATGTCCTTAACATTTCAAAAAAAAAATGAAGGCTTCGAATCTCTGCTCTGTTCATGCTTTTGGACAAGAACTGCAAAAAAAATGGAATCACTCCGTAACGGTTAAATTTAGAGAAATAATTTGGGCGACGTTTTTCCGAGAAAACACTGTATTCAATATGCTGCACTGTCCGAATGGGCCATTTATTGTGTATATAAGTGTATAACACTTTAATTTTATTGCAATATAATAACTTTTTTTCACAACGCTAGTAGTTAATTTTACTCCAAATGCGATGCGGTAAAAATTTATTGCATTTCTGTAAAATTTACTACTGATTTTGTAATATTTCACTATTTTTTTTTCTCTGCGTTTAGCCTGTCCCTCACATACTATGTCAGCGTCTTCAATCATTAACAAACTGAAAATTGATGTACATCCGCTAGACTCCTTTGAAGCTTACAACCGAACACCATCACCTCAATCCTGATGGAGCGATTGACAATAGCAGCTCACGTGCAAAAGTGTAGGTACGACATTTTCCTCCATCCATCCATCACAAAAGACATCCGAGATGTGTGCCATTCTATCAGATAATAAATTAATGACAAGTGACAAGTGTAGTCAAAGTCCACTAACTAAACGAACTCTCTATGAAAATTGCCATGTTGAGCTGAATGACTCCTGTGCTTGTGCTGTCATCGTTAGACCCTATGTCGCCAACGAACGAGTTATGAAACAATATAAATCTGGTTCGTGATGACAGGCTGGCCGCTAGAGACCTTGTTAGAAGTTAAATGTTTAAGTTTGACATAGGGACATCCTATCCTATCGTAGGTAGCTTTTGTGATGGAAAATTTGCAGTCATGTCCCGTGAAAATAAGTTATAGAAAAAAGTTCCAAGGACAAGTTTCAGGTTACAATTAAAAACAGTCTCAGAAAAATGAGACAAGTTTAGTAATTGGATTGAAAGAATTAAATAGGATAGGCTCCATAGTGAGAAATAATTATGCTAAAAAAAATCAAACCTAAAAGATTGCTTCAATTTTTCGCTCCACGAAAGAATATTCTCTTCTCTGTGCCGTAACCCCTTGTGGGGCATCGTGCGTTCACTTAGTCGTTTATAGGCTACTTCGAGTCAATATAGTTGCATATAGTTTTGGAGTGTATATAATGTTGCAAGCCCCATATATTTCCTGGACCACGCCGAGATTCGATCTCCGGACCTCTTGATTACTAGCATCGTAGAGTGCGACTCAACCAAGTGAGCCACAGAGCGTGAATATACTTGACCATTAAATTTATCGGTTACAATAATTTATTTAAAAATGTACGTGATTATTACCAACCGAACTAAATTTTCACCCGCGTAAATTCGAATAACACACCACAAAAAAAATTCAATAAATATTTACAACATTTTTGGATAATCATCTTCAATAAATTTCCCATTTTCGACCAGATTTAAGACGTGTGGTAACGTGCGGGAGAACCCTTAGAGCCAAAGGATATTGCTATGATCCCACACATAACAATATCCTTTGGCTAAAATTCATAATTTTTTTCAACAATACCTGATGGGCATTTTCTCAAGGGACTTGTGAGTTTTTCTTTCTTTGTTATCCCTTTTCACATATCACTCGCCACTTGGGAGCGTCGACATGAGGCAGAGCATATATTCCTATCGCTGCTACACCATATCCATATTCGTGTCGTATTTGCATTTTTGTATTCAGCCGGAAGGGATCCTGCTATATCTTTTCGTGCGATGATTACAATGAAAATAATCCCCAAAGCTACAAAACACTGAAAATAACACAAAAAATAATAAGAATGGGTTTTCAGGATCGCTTCCCAATGAGTTTTGGTTCTCACAGCTTTCTGTGTATGTGCGGGTGCTGTTCAACCGTATTTTTGAAGTGTCGACGTCCCTATTGAAAATAATATGCAAAAGTTGAGCGTGTTCATTTAAAAGTCAGATTTTTCAAGAGTATACTTGAGTGGGGAATTTCAGGGATTTTTTTCTCTTTCGTCACACCGCGCCATGCCAGCCGGTTCGGACGCTCATATAGAAGTGTAATGTAAGTGTGACAGAAAAGTTTTCGTGCTGATTAAAAGCGAGCAAGTGTCCTGTAGGTTGATAAAAAAAACCGTGGGATGAGTTTCAACTGAGAGATGGAATGTAATTATGGATTTTTGATGGATCTTGTAATCCATCAAATGTGAAGAAGTTAAGGACGATTTTAATTTGATTTTATATGATAGTGACGAATTAGATATAAAAATTAAAATCAAAATTTGATAAATTTTTTAAATTAATGAAATTAAATAAAATTGTCGAATTACGCGTGCGGCCATACATTCAATTCTAATCAAAATGCTGCGATAATTATAATTTGAAATTTGCTGGAATTAAAAACGAAAATTTCCTTCAAATATTGACAGTATTAATAAGACTGTACTTTGCCTAGTGCTTGGCTGAAAATGTAATTTTTTGGAAATTGATCAAGTTACTCAAGCATGAAGCATAGAATATAAATTTATTTAAAAGGCATAATTTTTACAATCAGCTGCCTACAATAAAAAGTAGGAAATAGATTCCAACCCACAAAAAAAAACGATTTTCTCTCTGTTTCTACTTTATCTCGTGTGTCAAGCTTTCCCGTCTTTAAAATTTCATTTTTCGGTAATTGGGTATTTCTTATCAAAAATTGCCATCATGCGAGTACAGTTTGAACTTGAAGGACTGTATTTCACCTTTTCGATCAGCACTGTTTGCTCCTTTACTCTCTCTCTCTCTCTCTCTCTCTCTCTCTTCAAATATGGCAATTTATCACCCGAAATTCTCTACATTATCAACAATAAGGTCACAAGCGCCTACCTAGGCTAAATAGGTGACAGCTGTCACCATGTTAACGCAAAAGACCATCTCGAACAGATTGAACTTTAAGCCGATGAAATGTTTCATTTCTGTTCAGTTTTTGTTGTTGTCACGAATAAATTGGTGAATCCTTTTCTTTCTTTATTGTGCTCATTCACCAGCTATGGCATGCTCTACTCTTTCACAAAGTGATACAGCCAATATTGCCTTATAGTGCGCTGATTACGCGGTAATATACTTTCGGGCAAAAGGACTAAGAGAAATGTTCAGGATACACAGAATATATGAACGGAAGGGCTATCAACGAAATTGTGGCAATGGATGACGGCATGCGATAGCCATCAAGGGCTAATGATGAATTGAACCCGCCATCATCGATGGGATTGAACTGATATCAAAAATGATTCAGCGAAAGGACCAAATTTATAGACGCTTAATATATGGAAAGATATTCAGCAGATCAGTGTGAGAGTGAAAATCCGCAAAATTGTTGATGAGAATTATGGTTATTTTCTGCAAGAACGGTTCCTTATGAGATTGCCGTTACTACGATTGCTTTATTCGGGATGCTGAAAGGGTTTCGATTTAATACTTTTGGTTAAGGTGTTAACGTGAATATGTAGGCCTGAAAAGTATACTGATTAAGGGGAATTTCAGGCGGACAAGGCCCGAATGAGAATTTTGATTTTTGAAAAAGGTTGCTGGTTGGTTGCTCTCTAGGTAAATTGTGCCTATGAGCAATCTGGAAAGTGTCGATTTTCGTGGTTTTCGTTTCTCGTGGTTTATCCTATAATACGCGCCTAATGGCACATATGAGTGTCCTCGTGTAAGGCAAACGTTAGACTGGGAGAGGCAGCATTGTATACGAAAGCTAATCAAATATCACCCGCTTTAGCAGCAAGGGCTGCATAGTCAAGAGCGAAATAAGAAATATCGACCTCCAGTTTTATACATTTTATAAGTATGCGAAGGAAGCTCTGGAATACGGATCAAAACTTACGGTGTATGGACTTGGAACGCCATGCCATATTGCGGGCGGACGCGTGAGTGAGCAAGCCGGGCTTCCGTCGCCGTTAATCCTGCACAGCAGAGGCGCAACCAGCTGCAGGCCGTAGCAAAAAGTCAAGGCATAAAGGCACTCCGTCAGGTGCAAGCCCCATTAAAATTCTAAATTCTAAACCCTCTAAACGCCAGAGCTTTCTTCAACAGCTACCTCTAGCCTTTGTTTTAAAAAGCCTTGCAACGGTAGAGACACGCTAGTGCAATCGAAAGAGCCATGTTCGCCAACTTGTATCATCAACGCGATGGTTTGACGCTTATATGTATACATGACGCCGTGAAAGAGAACCTCAGAAAAGCACGTGACATGTACAACGGAGTGTAGGAGCAGCGAGAAAGATTAAAAAAAAAAACAGACTTTAGGTATACGTATTCGTAGAGACAACTCATGTGAAGATCGCTTAGTGATCGAAGTTCTGCATCCAATTTCGAGCCATATACTCATATTTTTTTTTGAATGAGGTTACTTTCCATGTATTGCCTATGACCTAAAGAAAATTTACACATAATCTATAGTACTCCGAACAGGTGGTTTAACTGCGATCGCTGAGCGATCATCTCATAAGTCGCCTCTTCGAAAACGTACCTTTAGACTTTCACGAAGATAACCAAAGCTCTGGGAAGAGGGTCGAGTCAAAACCGGGGGAAAATTTTAAATTGAAAAAAATAAAATGAGGGCAAAATCTGATCCTTTAGTCATATCTCAGTCCAAAGTATGCAGATAACCATCTACTGAGACTACTGAGAGTAGTCTGGCTGGTCTAGCGGTTAGTGCGCGCACCTTCGGTGCACAGGGTCATGAGTTCGAATCTCACCGTGGATCATGGTGTTTTTTGAACTCACGAGCTTGTGACGGACTATGATCTCACTCAGATTATAAACGAGTACCTATTTATGGTGATAAATAACACTGCTGAGCGTGATGCTGATCTCATGACCTCAACCAAAAGCAGATAAGATCTTGGAAATAGGATGTCACTAACAAATCCTGTGGCCTTAGTCCAATGTTGGATTGTCGCGCCTGTTATTTTATCTATTGAGACCATACCGTCAGGAGAGTGCCTAAGCTTGACACTCTCACCGCCCGGTTCATTGAACTGTTTGCGCCGTCGACATTGGCAGGATCTAGATGTCAAATAGGGTTTTCATCGGCCAGAAAACCCGCTAACAAACCGACTAGTAGCGCTGCTTTCCACATGCGAATGGAGGTCAATAGTTAACTTGGGCCGGATAGACATTAATCCACAAAGTGAAGCATTGACCATTCTCCCTACCTAGCCCCTTCATGGCTCAAGTAATACAAGACGCCAGTTTCGAGGCTTTATAGCGTATGCGCTCACTTATGGAGGATTTTCTCCCACCAGGGTTTTATAACGACTGAATTCGGGGGGGGGGGGGGGGGGAGGATCAGTCAGTCATGCGGTAGTCACCTTGCATGAGTCAAGTGCAGTGAGAACGTAAATTCCGTATGGTCTTTATACAGATCCACACCATTGCGGATCAACCATTCAAGAAGCCCTTTGTCCTGCTCGGGTACGTGCACACGCTGCTCACCAAAAACGCACACACCGAATGGCGCAACTTCCTCTGCGCGTATCCCAGTCTGAAATACTAACTCCTCACAGAAATACTAAAGAAGATTAAGTCTGAGCCTAAAGAGATTGGTGAGAGCGTCACTGGCATTGGCCGAACGAAAAAAAAAATTGGAATAACATTTCCGAATAAAAAGCCTCAGTGGTGATTGGGTGCGGATGAATACAAGTCAAAAGGGACGAAAAGCTGGTTCAGCCTGAGTCCAACCAATGTAAGAACATTACATCAACGAAGTTGAATGTAAATGTCTTGTATCTCGACGAAATTTCAACTCCTAGAGCGATTGAAAGCGAACCTTCAACTATCGACTTCACAGCTGAGGAAATCTAACTCAACTAGCAGTCATAGGTGTGTCTATGGACGTAGCCACCAAAGTGTTGAAAATTGGCATTAGGACGGACGGTCCGTTTCGAAATTCTCACCGAAGAGATTTTTTCAAGTGTATTGAACTTGCGGAACCGCAGTAGTCAACAAAGTAGATCAAATAATGTGCTTGAAGTGCGTGAAATTTGTACGGTTAAATTTGAATAACTGATAGAGAAGGGAATCGTCGTTGCAATTGTCGGCGATTAATATGCAAACCGACGTAGCTGGATCGCTGTAATCATTCATGTAAATGAAGTTATTACAGCGATCGTAGCAACTATACACGTGTCCAGCTGCTACGCTCTGCCACCAGGGAATGAGACCGTGTTTGAGGGTTTTCAAGACGCACTTGTATACGACATGATAATTACGGTAGATTTCGAGTCGTAGGCTGGAGAACGGGGCAGCTGTGAAACAAGTAAGCGTTAACACCATCAATGTCCTTCCATTCATTAGTAGCTAGTGAGCATTTTTATAGAAAAGAGCTATGTGAAGAGGCGACCACAAACCCTGGGGAACGGAGTGCAGAAGAGTTATGAAAAGATTTGATAGAGAGGACCCCAACTCAAAAATCTTCAATTTGTTTCCTCAACTTGAATTAAAACCTGCGAATCGAAGCCTTAACCTGATTAGAGGTAACACGCCTGCGATTATAACGAGCGAACTTTTAACGGCATCATCTTGGCTGGAGAATGATAAAGCGCCTTGTCTGGTTGGGGTATCGAGGGCGGCAAGCTTGACAATTCTCGGGATGTTGAATAGAATAATCGACGTTTTCGGACCTCAGGGAAAATTCGATATTATTATTATTCAAAATACACTCCTTGAAAGTCAGAACAATAAGGTGTTGTAACAACGCTCCCAATATACACTAAAAATTTTCACCAATCCAGCTGACTACCGGCTTTTCGATATCACAACAGACGGGCTTGCAACGTTCCGCTAGAACGCACCGTCCAGCACAATGATCAAGAGCATGCGGCGTCACCACTCAACAGGCTCGAACATTATAAGAGGCAAACCAGGCAACAATTCAGCAGCATTCTAGCCTTGGCATCGAAGCATCCACACACAACTGGAACTCAATCATGGAAAAGACAAAAATTTGTGGTAAGGTAAGCCATTAAACGCGGTCTATCGTCTAGGTATGCTTTGAGAGGGTGCAGTGCCTATCCGGAATGATGCTTTTTTTAGATCCTCATGTATGGGGTCGGAAAACTGTCAGCGGCCGCCATGGCACATTTGAGAAAGCGGAAGGTCTGATGGGATGAAGCCACATACTCTTATCCGATACATAGTCATTTGAGTAGCTAAAAAAAACGCAGGAATTAATTTTTTTAAATATATGACACAGTTCTTCTTGGGCCACGGGTGCCGGCAATATTTGCATCGGCTTAATCAGGACGACTTACCAGAATGCTCCAGTTGTAAGGGAGCTTCGGAGGATTCGAAACATGTCCTGTTTGAGTGTCCCGCGGATTTGGAGCTATCCGAAGTCAATTGGAGGTGTAACTGGGAGAAGACATAGGCCCCGATAACCGCAACCAGAAGAAGGGGGCGTTCAAAAGGACAGTTTTCTACAGATCACATGGAGCTATAAAGGAAGGAGCGAATAGGTAAATCTGATACCTGCGCTGATAATTAATTAGCTGAAACTGGCCATGCGAAGTAATATTAGTACGGCAAACGTACTAGAAAACTGTTAAATGGGCATGCAGTAGCTTTTGAAAATTTCGTATCTCTACGAAGGGAAAATGTGCTACTTTGATTGACTTATACATGAATTCATATAATCATAAAATAACAAAGCTCATCCTGTAATCTAATTCTATTCAATGGCCCTTGAAGCAATGCCGTCATGTTGCAGAGTCGACACTCCGTCGCTGCGAAGTTAAGTCTCCCGTATGCAAAACATCCTAGAAGCTGCAATCTGCACCCTGAAGATGCTTCTCCCATTAATCTTAAAAGCTCCAGTAATTTCCATTCACATCCACACCGACACGACGCACGACATGACATTAAACTAATGAAATAAATTACCCGAGATATTTACGTGACATCTTTTCCTATCCTGTCCCTGTCGCAAATATTCACAAAAATTACTAGGTGAAATGCTTTGCAAGAACAGCATTTCTCAGGATTCATATAGTATTTTCCATATGTGATAGTGGCTGTCACATAGGTATACGTACTCTGGCGCACTATGTACATTTCCGTCAACGACGACAGGGTCATCTGTCTTTCAGAAATGCTCTACATTCTTTCTTTTCTATATCTTTAGAGAAAATAAAAACACTCCTGGGCGACGACATTCTTTGAGCGTTTCTCTGTATGCTTACCCTCTGGTTATCACCTGAGTCGCCTTTCTGCTTCTGCATTGCAGCGAAACAGCCTTCTTCCAATTAGTTCATTCGTTCGTGCGGTTGCATTTGCTATTTAGCGGTAAAAAGGATGCAAAAAAAAATGTTTCATATTTTGCATAACTATAAAAGAAAGGACGACACGGCAACTATTATAAAGTGGTTGTTTTTTCTATATTTACTATATAAACCCGTTGACGCCACTCCGTCGTCGGCTACAAATTTTTTTTGCGTCCTTGCCACGTTGCACTGCTGATGTTGAGTCGTGTGTCCTTATAGAGCACAACAAGTTTTCATCTCTTCTCTGAGGAGTGGCTGGAGGCGATCACACAGTCTTTATGTCCTGCTTGACTATAAAAACATCAAGGAAAAGAAAAGTAAGGTGACACAGAGACACCCGAAGATAGACTATTCCACTATTTTATATATACGCTAAGAGCACCTTGAAATTAAGGTTAAGAAAAAATAAAAAACCGTGTCTATTGTCGTAGGCTTAAACCAGCTCGGTGTAGCGCGTTGAGTGGAAAAACAAAAAGAAAAAGGATTTATTTTTAAAACTTTCGCCCCCATCTAGTTAAAAGTCGTATAGTACTAAAGTATGGTATCGTCACGGTGAAATAATAGGATTTTCTTCAAAAGTTTACCGCCGTCTTTCATTTCTACCACGCGGAGCGGCGTTGTCTGATTTAGGCCCTCAAGCGTGCTAGTTTGCGGAGACGCTTATTTTCTTTGTTAGTTTCTTTTTTTTTAAGTGCGACAACAAGAAGGACGAACAATAAATTTTCTATGTGTAGTTTTGGATGTCGTTGATTATAGTAAAGAAGGTAGAAGATTTCAGTAGAAACAAAGGATCTCTTGTTCCATTATGATTATTTTTGAACAAGAAAAGTGGAGTCGTTGATAAGACCTTTGGCGGTAAAAAAAACTTAAGAAAGGGAATTAAAATTTAACAACAACTTTAGTAAAAAATATTACTCAAGCTAAGCCCGTAATTGTATCAGTTTGCGATTATATTCAAAATGTTGCTAATCAGAATGCCAATACTTTTTCACCTTTCATTTTTTGGAGACAATAGATTCTGCTTATAATACCCTCGTTTTAATTACCACATGGTAACGCCGAACACAACGCCAATATGGGAAATGGGTGAAACCCCTACATGGGTTACCAATTGCGCGTTGCCGAATTGATTAACATCTAGTTTGCATCAACACACGGCAAAATTACGTCATAAAGCTTTCAGTTTTGAGGTTTTCTAAAGGGGGATTCAGACTATTGACAAGCTTTACTAAATCCTAGATATAGTTAACAGTTCAGCCAAGAGGCATCGTGTGCTGACAATTGGCAGCCTTTTCTTAACTTATAAGTGATACAATTTATTTATTGATGTTTCATCCAAAATCGAGTTTATAAATGAAATATGATACCGTTATGTGAACTTTGAGAAATTACTTGCCGCAATGTCCTGATACATTTGATGTCAATAGATAATTTTGTTGCCGTTAAAAAATACGGTCCGTAAAAATTACAACAGTAAGACATTGAAACAGCGCTCCTAACACACACCACCATTTTTCACCAAACAAACTGCCAATTGGTCTCCCGATATCACAACAAAACGTCTGGCTAGCACGCACAGTTCCGCACAAGTAGAACGTACAATAACATGCGGCACCTCCACTCAGCAGGCTCGTGCAGTATAAAAGGCGAATAATGCAACGAGTCAGCAGCATTCTAGTCTTGGCATCGAAGCATCCACGATTGGGAATTCAGTGACAACAAGACTTCACTTGACCTTTAAACCTGCCGGTTACAGTGTAGAATTTTTCTTCTTTTCATTGATTGTATATAACTGTAAAAATACGTCATTTATTTTTCTATTATAAACCCTGTAAAAATATTTGTAATGTTACGAGAAAAAGAAAAAAAAAACAAAAATTAAAATAAATATTTTCCAATCAACAGTTCGATTCTTTCTCAATAGTTCAAAAAGATAATAACTGTCAGGCATCAACATAACGCCGTGTCTATACACGGTAGTCATCAACGCACCATGCTCCACTGGGAGTTACGGTAATCGAGAGAGATCAACATAACGCAGTTATACATGTGCTTTCTTCCTCCTTTTTCGTATCGTACGTATAACGATAAACATTACATTCGATCGATTGTTCGATTTATTCATTGAACGATTGCGAACATAAAAATTGCAAAATCCATTTATATACGAGTATAGAACATTCCCATTTTTCCATTATCCTTTCTTGTGTACAAACAAAGTTCTACTGCATTGTATGATAACACAAAGGAAGAGGAGGATAGGATAGCTGTTTTTTTTTTCGTATAAAATTGAAAATCCCATTCAAGAAACCAATCTTACTACACAAATTTTCACATTTTCCATCCCGCATCGTGCCCGTACAGAGATATTATTTTAAGAAATCCCATCATCCTGTCAGCTGGTTGATGGTTATGTTATGCTTGTCCTAAGGATATTGACCACATAAACTAAAAACCAGGACGGGATAAACACTATGCGTCCCGTTTCCTAGATGTTCTTCCTTGTGTGCATATACAGCAAGGAATTACATACTGTAGAAAATACGAGGACATTTATATTGCTATCATCGTATGCATGAAAGTACATAGAGTAATCAAAACTAATGTTCAAATAACATTTCGTCCTTTTTCAACCCCCTGAAGAGAAAAAAAGATCTCGTCCAGTTCACTTGGCTGACATCGCATGTTATCTGATGTGATGTACGGACGTACGTATTTCGCCGAAAATAGAGAATTGCGAAATTAAATCCACGATAGTAGAGGAACGGTCAAGAAGCAAGGATAATGGTTGATGTGAGATAGAGCCATTTGGTGAAACCTGAAACCATCGTATGAACAAAGTCAGTAAGGTGAACGTTCCAACTAACGTGTAATGTGTCATGTGGTGATTGAAACCGAAACGGATAGGATTGCATGTTCATAGTTCATGACACGGAGGGCTTGACTGTGGGGCTGTGATTTGGACAGACGAAATAATAAAGGACGAGAGAAGTCACATATGAGTGGGACAATGCGAGAATCCTGACGTGATTCGGATGAATTTGACTTTAATAAACTACCTGTAGCAAGACCTGTGGCACGGGTTAAGAATAGTGCTACCGTCTTTCCCGACGTGTCGTAAGAGGCGACTTAAGGGACAGGAGAGAATAAAACTCTCCTGAGTTTCGAACATATCTCCACAATTGTGCGCGCAGCAAATCTGTTGTGCGCTCAAGGGTTTAGATATGTACGAAACTTAACAAAAAATTGACCCCTGTGGTTTTGGGGTTAGAATTATACCACAGCGATCCCGGCTTGTCGTAAAAGGCGACTTGAGGGATAGGGTATGTAGGCTTGTATCCTGCGTACCTGAAATTTACTTTACACTCGAAACATCAAACGAGCCTCGGATACCTCGGACTGATTCAACGGCAACGACTTTTGGCTATAAACAACGGACTACGATCGGTTTTTGGAACGTTCGGACGATGTGGGGTGAGTGTAATAACACAAGGCTCACAGAAGTCGAGCAGGAAATGACCGCATACAACATCGCTATACTAGGACTGAGCGAAACAAGATGGCTCGGATCGGGGGCGACTTTATCACCAAGCTCTCGCACTGTATTGCTCTACTCTGGAAGTGAAGACGATAATTCACCTCGGCAAGCGGGCGTCGGAATCCTGTTGACTAGGAATGCACGCCGATCCCTTATCGACTGGAAACCTATCTCCGACCGTATCATCACAGCCAGATTCAAATCCAGAGTACGAAACATCACAATTATTCAGTGCTACGCACCGACTGAACCTGCAGACCAATCCGCAAAGGACGTTTTTTATCAGCGACTAGGCGACACCTTTGATATGGCTCCCAGGGGTGACATCAAAATTATAATGGGGGATCTCAACGCCAAAGTCGGTACTGATAATTTAGGCTTGGAACATCTTATGGGCAATCACGGGCTTGGCGACAGGAACAACAATGGCGAAATGTTCGTGGAGTTTTGTAACTCTCGGCAACTAGTCATTGGCGGAACGTTGTTCAAGCATAAACCCTGCCACCTAACAACTTGGATTTCTCCTGATGGCAGAACAGAGAACCAAATTGACCATATTGCTGTTTCTAACACATGGAGAAACTGCCTCTTAGACGTCAGGTCGAAGCGTGGGGCTGATGTTGGCAGCGACCACCACCTTGTTATCGCGAAATTTCGCTTACGAACGGCAGCGATTCAACGATCTCACAACACGCGAGTCTTGCCACGATTTAATGTGCAAAAGCTAAAAAATTCCTCAACTAGACGTGCATATTCGACCGCCTTGCACGAGAAAGCTTGTGCAGCAACATCTCTTCAGAATCCTACAATTGAAGATAGATGGAATTTTGCAAAGGATTCTTTTATTTCATGTGGCGAAGCGACTGTGGGAAGATTGGATCGTGGTAGGAGACCATTTATCAGTGATGCTACTTGGTCTCTTATCTCAGCACGCAAAAGAGTTAAGGAACAGATTAACTCTGCTGCTGATCATTCAGCTAAAAATCAACTTCGTGCTGAATACCGTTCACTACAAAAAGGCGTGCAGAGAAGTGTGAGGCGTGATAAGCGTACTTACATCAACGCTTTAGCGAAGGAGGCAAATGATGCGGCTTACCGTGGTGAAAGCGGTACCCTATTTAAGCTAATTAAACCACTAATTGGCAAGTCGTTCACAACGGACCATCCTGTGAAAGATAAAGAAGGGTTACTGCTTGTTACTGAAGAACAGCAGCTTCAGAGATGGAAAGAGCACTTTTTTGAGGTCCTTAACAACCGTTTCGGGCCTGCAAGTGCATCTTCATCGGCAGAAGAAGACGTCCCTCCAGTAGCCAGTATTAATTCCAGACCACCATCTAAGACGGAATTAAAGCGGGTTATCGAATCTATGGACGCCGGTAAGGCCCCGGGGATAGATGGAATTCCGGTCGAACTATTTAAAGCGGATTCGAATGCTACAGCGGATATTCTGCTTCCCCTCATCAGAGAGTGTTGGGAAACCGAAACTCTTCCAGCAGAATGGAAAAAGGGCGTAATTATTAAAATTCCCAAGAAGGGTAACCTTAAGGATTGTAATAATTGGCGCGGTATTTGCCTACTTCCAGCTGTATCCAAGCTGATGGCTAAAATTATTTTGAACCGGATCAAGGATGAAGTTGATCGCACTTTAAGCAATGAACAGGCTGGCTTTCGTGAGGGTTTATCATGTAGCGACCATATAAACACTCTCCGAATTATTATTGAGCAATCCGCCGAATGGAGATCCCCATTACACCTCATGTTCATTGATTTCGAGAAGGCGTTCGATAGTGTTGATCGGGAGTATATTTGGAGAGCTCTTCGTAGGAGGGGCATACCAGATAAAATAATTTCCATCATCAAGGAATCTTATCAGGGAGCCCAATGTCACGTTTTGCACAAGGGTAAGCTTTCAGATCCTTTTGAGGTGCACAGTGGAGTGAGACAAGGTTGCATTTTATCACCTATTCTTTTCCTCATAGCCATTAACGATGTACTAGTGAGCGCGCTTCAAAACCAGAGGAAAGGTATCAGATGGAAAATGTTTGATTACCTGCAACACCTGGACTATGCTGACGATATTTGTCTGCTTTCAAATAAAAAGGAGGATGTAGCTCAAATGGCCGATGCTCTGCATTGCGAAAGCCGTAATGCCGGGCTCAAGATAAACGCTGCCAAGACCAAGTACTTGAGCTCCCATCCTGGTGGACAAAGCGGAATTTGTGTTTCGGGCCAGGCAGTCGAAAAAGTTGACGAGTTCTGCTACCTCGGAAGCATAGTCACAGCAGATGGCGGCGCGGACGCTGATGTACAATCGCGTATCAATAAGGCTAGGGCAGCC
This sequence comes from Microchrysa polita, assembly GCA_949715475.1. Classification (NCBI taxonomy): domain Eukaryota; kingdom Metazoa; phylum Arthropoda; class Insecta; order Diptera; family Stratiomyidae; genus Microchrysa; species Microchrysa polita. The sequence continues at coordinate 6,053,733 of OX454419.1, read as the reverse complement.
TTCTTCACTTTGACTCCTTTCTGGCAAAATAACAACATTTCCAGGCGCACCAAAATCCGAATCTTCAATTCTATTGTAATATCTGTGCTTCTTTATGGCTGTTCAACTTGGAAGGTGACCAACGAGATCACAACTAAGCTGCAAACTTTCGTAAACCAGTGCCTACGGCGCATCCTACAAATCCGCTGGCCGGAGATTATTTCCAATGATGATCTCCTGAGTATCACAGGCCTGGATTGGATAGGCACTTCTGTCAAAAGGCGAAAGTGGCAATGGATAGGTCATACTCTCCGAAGAGGGCCAACAAATATTGCAAAGCAGGCCCTAGATTGGAACCCTCAGGGAGCCAATGCTAGACGCCGTGTTGGACGGCCAAGAAACACGTGGAGAAGATCGGTTAATAGCGAGGCTGCTTCATTAAACAAACAGTGGTCAGACCTAAAGACGATGGCACAGAACAGAACGAGGTGGAAAGTAGGCGTAGTTGATGCCCTATGCCCCACAAGGGGTTAACAGGAACCAGAGAGAGAGAGCAAGACCGGAGGAGATAATAATTGTGAAGTGGTCTGTTATAAATTAGTGTTGCCGCATTTGAGTGGTTGTTGCTATATAATGCTTCCTCTTTTTCTCTCTCTTTCTGATTAAATGGTATGAAGCGAAAACGACGACGCTTCGAAACACTCTCGATTTGGATTGAATTTGGTGTGTAGACTCCTTGATTATATGCAAGTATGGTATGTGATGTAGGTCATAATGCTGCCATAGAAACACAACTTCCAAAACTAGGTTCTTTTGAGAAAGACTTTTTTTTATTTATGGACAATTTTTGATTAAAAATCTCAGATAAATGCGTTTCTATTGAGCAGACAAAATGGATGTAAATCTCCTGAATTCGGATCATGAAGTCATGGGGCTGACATAGAAACCACACCTCCAAAACTTGTTTCTTTATGGACAAATAATAAGCAAATCTTACATATGAGTACTTATAGATGCCAGATACCATAAATATAAAAAGAGACGAAATTTAATTAGATCATGGGGTTGCCATAGAAACCTCATCCAAAAAAGTAAGTTTTTTTGTGTATAGACCACAAAATCTATTCAAAGTCACAAAACCTGTGAAGAAGCTGCGCAAATCAGACTATGGAGCCAGGAGGCTACCATAGAAACCCCACCTCCAACAGTATGTTCTTCTATGAAAACTTTTTTTTAGGTATTAATCTTAATCCAATTTCAAGTCCTTATCAAATTAAAATTTGTTGACTGTTGAAATGGGTAAGAGCAAAACCTTGTGGATCTCTAAAATTTTGCGCGTTATAATGTGGTGGTATGACTTTAAGGACCGATTAACAATTTTCAGTCAAAGTCACATTCATTTTCCATTCAAGTTCACAACTTATATGGGGAATGACTGTGACTGAAAATTGTGACTCGACCTTAATCCAGTTTAAATATATATTTTTTTACGTAACACGCATAATGCTTAGTTCAAAGAATTTTACAGAACCCTATTCCATCAAAATCATCTCATTAATATTGGCATTGTAAAGTTTCCAACTCAACAATTTTCACAAATGATTTATCAATAATTATTTATTATTGAAATTTATAGACGTACGATTGGCAAATCATGATACGCATGGGAAAATGAACGTTATTTGCAAACTATGCACCAATAGACTTTCGATTTCGCTGGCAGTAAAAGGGATGATTCAAACGGTATATGTTTCGGTGCTGCTCATTAGAGAGAATATTTCTGATATACGCTGAATAAACGGAAAATTATTGTGAAATAAGCTGAATGAGATGAGATGTAATGCCAATTAGCGAAAATACTATAAAATGATAATAATGCTTTGAAGCGTATATGAATAAAGAGAAAGAATCTGGATTTTGGATAAGTTGATTGATAGATATTATTTAGGGGATGACATTCCCATACAATGCCAATGTCAAACAATTCTGAATGTTATAGCCAAAGACACTCCTGCAATAATACAACTTAAGAAAAACTGGTGTTTCCTTAGACGCAATTGGTTTTTTAATTGTAATCATTTCTGGCACCAGTTGTGCCCTTCTTCAGTGTAATTCAGAAAATTTTACTAACACTTGGTAGTATACTTCAAAAAGTCGATGTAGAGCGCATCGACGCCTACATTCAAAGTTCAGAGTCCTAGCTATCACCGATTCAAAGATACAGCCTTCTGAAGATGCCCCAAAATATGTCAAGTTTGACAAGTCTATCTGCTCGAGTTAGCGAGATAATCGCACTTTTGTGTTTTCATATGAACATTTTCGAAAATAAGGGTGTTCTAAAAGTCAGTTATTAAATAAATAAAATTCTGTAATGCTATGCAAATTAGCCTTTTAATAATAAAATTTTAGCAGATAATTTCCATCCTAAAATGTAAATTTCCGTGTAAACATTTCAACCTACTAATTGTTTGAATGAGAACATTAACCCTTCACCGCCCAATGTTCCCAATTTGGAACATAATTTCATGTTTTTTTTAAACCCACTTACAATTTTTTTTTGTTCTTTCCCATTTTTTTTAGTTTGTATACAAGTTGGTAAAAAGGAAAAAAATTAATAAATAATAAAAAATTGCCATTTTTGATGATTTTTTGAAAAAGAGGATTTTTTTTTCAAATTTTGGGGAACAAAATTTAAATTTTTTTTAACCAACAAACTTTTAAAATTTAAATGTATTTCTATTTGTTACTATTAATAAATACATACGAAATAATAGTAGTGACCTTAATTTTATAAAAAATAATACCGTTATCGGCTATACATGTTCAAATTGACGTGTTCCCAATTGGGAACATTGGCTCACTTCAGTGTCTTGTAGAAAAATTATTTTGTTTACAATTTTTCAATATGACTGGACTTACATTGCAATTGCATGTAATTTTCGCATGTTCTATGTCAGTCTCTATTCGGTGTACATAAGTGAGAGTTCAAGTTCGTAAATTTGGTAATTAATTTATAAAACAACTACAAAAATGGATAGAAAGTTTCTAACCTTAGAACAAGCAGTGGAATATTTACAGAGCTGACATGATTGCGACGTAGATTCATTGAATAAATTTTAGATATCTGCCAATTACCTCCTGAAGAAAACGACAAAGTTACTGACGAGGAAGACATTGAGAGGTCCTACTGGCAACCATTGTTTATTGCATTATCTTGCAGTTGCAATACGCCTCTTCGGGGCGGACCACACCCGTTTGCTACAACAAACGGCCAAGAGTTGCCAAAACGCCTCCCTGGCAAGAGCCTCGAAGGTCTCGATGCAGGAAGGTTGTGTATGTCTGTGTATATGTATGGACTCGTTATATATGTTTTTTCGTCATATTGGGAGTATCACATCTCGGCGCGGCTGCTCTCAATTCTCCTCTTACGCGCCGGCATTGAAGCAAATCCAGGCCCTGTCTTGGTATGGATGTGTAGTGTCTGCAACCGACGTATCTGTTCGAATGCCAGGTCACTTCAGTGTAGTTGCTGTTCGGAGTGGGTGCATTTCAGATGCTCCGGTTTGAGAAGGATGGGTCATTACATAGAAGGTACATTTGTTGCTCCAGGCTGTAGGAATACTGGGCAGCCTCTGGTAATACCAGGCCCCTCCCCTCCACCAACGCCCCTTACTCCCCCCAATAATGTTGCCTTGAACGTAAGACACAGCTTAACTCCCGCCCCTCCGCCAGCAATTTTTACACCGGTGTCCATATTGCAGTTCAACTGTAATGGCATCCTAGGGAAATTTCCTGAAATCACAAGCTTCTTGAGAAAGTACAGAATCCTGATTGCAGCCATCCAAGAGACGAAACTCCGCGCGAATTCACCATTCAACGCTGAAGGTGAATATATCATCATACGCAAGGACAGAGAAGGCGCCACGAATGATTCTCACCCTGGAGGTGGACTTGCCTTCCTAATACACAGGTCCGTACATTACCGTGTATTAGATGCAGTTTCAGACGGTACGGCGGAATTGCAAGCCACCTCAGTTTCATCAGGGAGCACCAATATTGAAATTTTTAATATCTACATACCACCACATTCTAGCTGTACAAACTACCATTTCGATATTGGTCCTCTTCTTAATGGAGAGCACAGGATCATTCTTGGTGACTTCAATGCCCATCATGAACTCTGGCATTCCGCGCTTCACAACGATGCCAGGGGTCAAGCTATCGCCGAATCTCTGGATGCAGTGGCGCAACCACGGGAGGGGCTAAGGGGGCTAAAGCCCCTCCCAGACCTAGAAATTGGGAATGGAAAAATTGCAAGCTGAAATGTGAATCAATGCGTTTCGTTGAATATTTAAAAAAAAATTTGAATTTTTGTTCTTGGATCATGAATAACCTTATAAAAAATTTTGAAATATCACTGAGCAAAAATCCAGCATATAAGCTAGCAGATCTCAGGTGATTTTTTCAAAAAATATGTCTTCAAAATATGTATATGTTCCGGAAAAAACTGGTTTCTTCTAATAATTTTTACATCGAGCTATAAATATTCTAGGGCTGAGACAAGTGTTTCTCACACATCGACTACCGTCTAGAATTTTAAATTTCAATTGCGATTGGAGTTATGAAAGATTTTCTTCTGTCTCAAGTTGGCGGGCTAGTAAAAAAATAAATCAAATGGGAACAAGGGTTGTATCCGTAGATGTTAAATCATAACATAATGAGCCGCCAACGCAGCAACTCACATCCGTCATCAATTAGCTTTTTGCGAAATACACTGTCTGTCATAACTATAGCCGCACCATAAAACAGACTGATCCTTTAAAATTGAAAGAGAGCACAGTAGTTATTCCATGTACTATAAACATAAGGAATATTGAAAAGACAAATAAATTAACAAGAAGTTTCCTTATATTTCAAACCGTTATTCCTCTGTAAAGGAAAATGTAAATTTCGCGTCAGTCGTAACTATAGCCGCACTTGGAACTAGTATGGGAAAAACTGATCAAATAGCGGAAATTGAGGAAATTAATAACGGGAATATTTTTTTAAAATAAAATTGACTCCAAGGGACTATTTTGTTTATTTCTCAATAAATATTAATAAAGGTTTTTAGGTTTTTGACCTCTCAGTATCGACAACCTTTTCTTTTACATAGAAAACTCTGTGAAATATTATTTTTTTTACGTAATAACGTTTCTTAAAGATTTTCTGTCTAATCTTGATGAAGTAGGGGCTAACTGCGTCTTGAAGTGCAATTATCAGTGGGAGATGCTACAAAATCCATTATGTGTCATGTTTTTTGCATTAAAAAGAAAACAGTTTATGGTCAGGATATTCCAGAGAAATTTCCACCGTATTAGAGGTGGTTACAACAACTTTTAAAAACAAATCCCACCCTGATTAACACTATTAAGGAGCTCTGACCGAAATTTGTATTGAGATCTATGGAAATCTGGCAAGTGCTAATTAAAAGTATTAACCAGGATAGTCTACCTACAAAAACAGTTGATTTCGTCACTTTCAGCATAGAAAAAATTTCAGGTGATTGTCCTGTCGATAAACAGCTTCCATTTTATACAGAGGATAGATAGATCAGATCAACTTCAATTGGGTACTGACACATAACGGGCTTTGAAGCAAGAGATTGCTAAAGTTACTTAAAGTTAGTTCCAATGGTGCAAATGTTAGGACGAGGGCCTCCCATCTATCCAAATTAGACAGCAAACCTTGGAAAAACATTATCACGAACAATTTATAAAGAAAACACGATTTGGAAGAGTTTTTTATGTAAAAGAAAAGGTTATCGATGCTTAGGGGTAAATAAGCAAAAAACTCGAAAAATTGTTAAAATGGTTTCCTTGATTTCCGCTTTTTAGTTTTTCCCATACTTGCTCCAAGACTCTAAGCTATATGAACAAATATCCATAAAACATAGGCACGGCTGTGATAGGAGCAAAATACCAGTGTAAAGAGTCATTTCGGGAAAATATACAACCTTAATCCAACTTGCGGAGGGAAACTCAAATTTCCACTAATATGGATGCCCATAGCCCCCTCCAGGATAATATCCTGGTTGCGCCACTGTCTGGATGCATCAGGTTTCTGTACCCTCAATGAAAACTCTCCAACCCGTGATGCAAACAATTGTATTAGCTCACCAGACATTACAATTGTCAGCGCTAGCCTAATTAGTGAGACCTCCTGGGATACACTTACTGGTCTTCCCTCTGATCACCTCCCAATCATAGTCAGAATTGACAAACCAGCTGACCTGACCAAGTCAGAGAAGCGAACTTTTGTCAATCACAAAAAAGCTGATAGGGAATGTTTCAAAACATTCACGTCATCGAAGTTCTTCGCGCTTCCCCCTCCCACCAATATACACAAGGCCGAACGGAACATTAGGAGCGTCATTGCCAAAGCTGCGGCACGGTTCATCCCTGCAGGGCGCATTCCAAAGGTTCGTCCAAACTTTCCAACAAGTGCCGCAAGGTTAGCTGATGAACGTGACAACATTAGGCGCGCTAGCCCTGGTGACCCCAGAATTCGGGAGCTCAATATCCAAATACAGCGACAAGTTAAAGACTACAAGAAGGCCAAATGGAACGAGCACCTCAATGACTGTAACCTTAATGAAGGTGCCAGTAGGTTATGGTCCACTGTCCGTGCCCTTTCGAACCCCACAAAAGATAAGGGCAATATAGCCATAACCTTCGGCAAAAAAGAAACAAGCAATCCTCTTCAGTGTGCGAGCCAGTTCAATAAACAATTTATTGAACATCCCAAGTCCGATGGCCTCAAGCTCAAAATTAGAAGACGGATTCGCAGCCGAATTGTTGACGCCGTACCAATTTATACTCCGGACCAGGTTAAAACAGTCATTGAGAATGCAAAAAATTCTAAGGCCCTTGGACCAGATGGCATTTCAATGGCCATGCTCAAACATCTTGGTCTTCCTGCCATTGAGTATCTCACGGCAGTCTTTAACTTGTCAATGTCTACGCTCGCCATCCCCGACATCTGGAAACAAGGTCGTATAGTCCCATGCCTTAAACCAGGGAAAAGTGCCAAACTAGGAACTTCCTACAGACCGATTACGATCCTGTCACCTGTAGCAAAGACGCTGGAAGCCCACATCCACCCCACACTCGTTTCACATGCAAAGCTAGATCCCCATCAGCACGGATTCAGACGCATGCATAGTACAATCACCGCTCTGGACGCGATCACTACACGTGTAAGAGACGGACTAAACCACAGTACACCTTGCCATAGAACCATCATGGTGGCAATTGACCTATCAAATGCGTTTGATAAGGGTAATCACTCCATGCTTCTGGCAAACCTCCTCAATATGCATGTTCCGACTCAAGAGATAAGATGGATTGCCAACTATCTAGCTGGTAGGCAATCCTTCACCGAGTTTCGAGGCAGTCATTCCAAACTTAGAAAGATCAAATTAGGTGTTCCTCAAGGTGGGGTTCTCTCTCCCACCTTGTTTAACATCTACATGGCCGGTCTCCCAACACCTCCGGAAGGCATTGAAGTTATTTCTTATGCCGATGACTGCACTGTACTCGCCACGGGAGCGGATAGGGATGTCATGCGTGAAGATATCAATAGATATTTAGTGCGACTAGAAGCCTTTTTCCATAGCAGAAACCTAACCATCTCAGCGTCCAAATCGTCTGCGACCTTCCTTACCACCTGGTCAGGTGATTGTAAGTGGCCGGTTGGGGTACGTATTGGCAACAAACCAGTTCCTGCTGTTGCAAATCCAAAAATTCTCGGGCTTCACTTTGAGAAAATGATGACTTCAGCTCATCACGCGGAAGCGGTATGTGAAAAGATGCGCAGTAGGAACAAAATTCTTAAAGCGCTGGCTGGTAGCACCTGGGGCAAAGATAAAGAGACAATGCTAGCCACTTACAAAGCGGTGGGTCGAGCAGCGGCTGATTTTGCGGCGCCAGTTTGGTCGCAAGGTCTCTGTAACACAAGCTGGAACAAAATCCAAGTCTGCCAAAATGCTGCTCTACGCACAGCTACAGGATGCCTTCTGATGTCTGCCCAGGACCACCTACATCAGGAGACACATTTGATGCCAATACGTGACCACAATCGACTACTTACAAAACAATATTTAGTAGGTTGTTATCGAGAGGATCATCCTAACCGTAACCTTATGGACAAAAATCCCCCTCCACGCAACATCAAACGTGGCCTTCGTGACCTTGAGAGAGAGGTCCAGGGTTACAAAAGAAATCCTTTCGATGAAGATTCATACCGGGCTGCCATTGCAATGATTCACACTGAGGAAGTGAGTAGGTCTATTGCGAGTTTAGGTACGAACAGAGTCCTCTCAGCGCTCCCACCACCTATTTCGCCTGAGGAGATTCGGCTCCCGAGAGCCACCAGAGTGACTTTAGCCCAACTTCGGTCAGGCTTCTGCTCACGCCTCAATTCGTATCTATCTCGCATAGACCCAAATATACTAAACGTATGCCCTAACTGCGCTGGCACGCCACACGATGTAGCCCATTTGTTTCAATACCCAGCTGCACCCACTAATCTCACCCCCTCTCACTATGGGAAAACCCCATTGCAGCTGCCACGTTTTTGTCCCTGGAGATTGCGGACGAAAACGATGACGAACTATAAAACGAGTCCATATAGATACACAGCGGTTCACACCTTTCTGTACCGCTAAAAGAAGAAGAAAAAGGAAGACATTGAGGAAGAAATTTTAGACCAAGCTATGTTTGCGGTGAAGTTTCCGATATAATAAAAAGATCGGAAGATAGTGAGGCATAGGGCAAAAAAATAAACGTGTCCAGAAAAGAACAGCTACAAATGGTGACCATCAACGGTTGACCACAAGTGGATCAAAGCGCAAACCAAGGCAAACAAAATCCCCGACATTGCACCTCTAAATTGGCTTCCCAGCCTTAATATTCAAAACTCAATACAAAATGAGCCGGTAAAAAACATAAGTAGAAACTAACTTTCCACATTTGAAAACTTTAAGTCCGGTAGAAATACATATATTATTAATTTATGCCACAAAGCTAAGCTGTCTGCAGCATTTAGCAGAAATAACAAAAATATACGCCGTTCAGCATGTTGATCAGATCGGTGTTGAATGGACGTCGCGTCGTTTTGGGGCATACTGCTTTTCAGTAAGTACCATCAGTTGCCTTCTGAGAATCACTATTGGTCTACTGCGGAAGACATTTACTCTCTAATCGCAATAGGCATACAACAACCACATCTAATTCACAAATATAACCACGGAATGGGTGGGGTTGATATTTTAGATGGACTTCTATCTTCGTATCGCCCATGCCTACGATGTAAAAAGTGGTGGTGGAATCTATTCGCTAATGATCTCAACATGGCAGTAGTAGCAGCCTGGTTTGTGCATAAGGAAATGCATGGGAAATCTGCAATGACTTAGGCTTCAGGCGGAAAGCAACAATGTTCCTGGTAAGGGTTTCACTAAAAAAAAGGACCACAGCCAGGTCCTAAAGCAAGACGCAAATTGGATGGCCACAATTTGATAAAATCATCGCAAGGAAGATGTGCTCTTTGTAAGTCAAATGCACAGTTGGAGTGTAAGGACTAAGGAGTGCAACAAACATCTTCATCTTCAATGAATTTTGTTCCAAAATAGGATTTATATTTTTCCATAAATTACATTGAAGAACCAATAAAGTCCAACATATCTCGAAAAAAAATCGACCTTGTTTTTTTATATCCCATGAATGGCCATTGTTCCCAATTGGGAACAGCATAGAAAGGGGGAAGGGGGTGAGGTACACATTTTTTTTATATTCTTAAAAGAATCATATTTAGAGTTAATATTCAGGAACAAAAAAAAAAAGGAAATTCAAGCGATTAAGAGTTCGGACTTTAAAGGGTTAAATGTGTGTCAAACCTCATCAGTCATCACTATAAACGTATAAACGTGCTCCCAGCCTAATCTGCACTTTATATCATTCTAAAAACGACGACATAAACTCGGCGAATTATGACATTGTCGAATTACATGTTGAGTCATTAAATAAATTATTATTATTAGTATTTTACGGATGATTGCAGTAGATAATAATAATCAGGATTAAATAAGTATGCCGCGTGTCGAGTGAATGAATAAATTTTGTAGAGTTCAGTTAACAAATGAATAGAAAAAAAGTTAAATGCGGAAAATGTAGTTCCTTCAATGAAAATTTATTGATTTCGGTAATACACACGTAAATGTTGTGAAGAATGGTAAAGAAAACAGAATTCGTGTATGTACTTTCTTAAGGATCACATTCCGAGTTCAGTATATCAAATCATACGCATTACACACATTATGTATATATTTAATGGAAATTTTATATGTACATAATTTACTACAGAAGAAGAATAAGACCCACGACCCCTATCAGTTGAAAAGCAATGCAAATTTAAATTTTCAGGCGTTAAAAAAAAAACAAACCTTTCGAAGTCATTAAAAAATATGCAAAATATCTTAAATGAAATTGTAGCACACCCAATTTAATTTCAGATCCTTCGCAAAAAAAAAATTAACGAAGTACATAATTAGTATTCACTCACATAGCGACGATGAAGTTAACCCAAATGTTTAATCGCCAACGTTTAAGATTGGGGCATGCCCTTTTTCAGCCGTTTTTTCCTCTTTTTCTTTTCATTGAGTTTTAGCAACGGCATTTTCACTTTATGATTCCGAGAAAGGCGTTAAGCTTTTAAATTAATTATACCATACTTACTCCCACTGCCAATTTGCCATGGTAGTTATACATACCTACATACTCGGGCTATTCGAGCATGTATGTGTTGGCGTTTCAGTATCAGACGTCGTGTCTTTGACTCACGCGGCTCTTTCCCTTAATACCCACCTATCCGAAGTGAAAGTAAGTACATACACGCCCATGATGTGTTTCTTTGCGTTTTGACTTTATATATGATGTTTTTATTTTAATTAAAACTTCGAATGGCATACATCCATATTATGCATAATAATTTTCAAGATTCGAACAAAATTTGCATAAGTCTGCACGAATCCAGAGCGAATATGGCGTTGGAAATACCCGAAGGACTTTCTGCGAATATATTTTGGATTGGTTTAGTCTTGAACTACATCATTTAGTTTACTTTTGCTGAAATTACAAGCTTGACACATATCCAAAACATTATGACGATAATCCGTCATAATGATGAAACTTCGAAATTGCGGTGACACATATGTTTTCTTCATTAGAATTCGTCATTTACCTTTGACGTTTTGGTAAATGATGAAAATGTCCCTAACAACAGCGCGATATTTTGATGAATATTCTGTTCAATAATTTAAAGACACACTTTTCTTGAAGAATTTGAATAGAAACGTGTAAAGATTGATAACAAATTTAATATTTTTGCAAAAATTATTGTTCTTCATTTTTGCAACAGATGGTGTCCCCTGTCATTATTGAGCAAATGATGGTCCAAATGTGTAATTTGGAATTCGTGCTAGTTATGGTAAATTTTCGTCATAATGACGTATTTGCGTCATTCGAAGATATGTGTGTCAATGTTATTATTCTATAATTTACTATAGAAGCCAGGTGCCATAAATGTGCATACAAGTGGAAAGTAGTTTTTCCTTTTTGATGCAAATTCTAATAACGATGTGAGGACTTAGCTAAAGGAGCAAGTAGATGTTCAGACTTGTGGAATATTTCTTTTTTATTCGTATGGCTCAGGACTTTGTAATGTCTTCAAAACGCCTGATGGTTTCTGTCAACCATTTTTCTATCTCTTATATCAAATACGAATTTACGAAATATAACCAGAAAAAAAAACATACAAAAATTATTAAAAGTGAAACCACATTATTACGTTCAAATCTAATTCGAATTCTAGCTGGAATATATTATTTCTGAAATTGAAGAACGCTAAAAGCGATCATCGAATATTATTATCTTGGGATAGCGAAAATTGTCCCAAGTAAAACGAAAACGATTTAACGTCCCTGCAAAAACACTCCTGGTTAAACAGCCGTTTAATACCTGGTTAGACTTTTGGTTAGAATCACCAGTTAGTGCACATACAGCATCGGGAAAAAAATAACCTACATACACAGTACTCATACGTGTGACTTCCCCTCACAATCTAATTTGGTCAAATTCACAAGACTTTCACTGGTTATTCGACACATAATACCTGGTATTATTTGGGTAAAATGCATGGTGAATATCCTATACAAACCGGTTAGACTAATAAATTCATTACCTATTTGTATTTCGATAAAGTTCCTGGTAAATACCCTCCAAAAACCGGATAGTTTTTCCACTTCAATAGCCGATAATATGTGGGTAAAATGCATGCAGAATACCCTCTAAATACCGAGTATGTAGTCTAACCACTCCATTACCCTGCAAGAAACGTACTGGTTACATTACTACTTGTTACCCAGTAAGACTTTAAGGTAAACCACTAGTTAGCGTGCAAAGGCCATAGGGAAAAAACTCACCTATTTACTTCACACCGCATCCATACATGTGACTTCTCCTAAACGGTTTTGTGTGGACGGTCCAGATGGGTTCTCTTACTATTATCATGATAGTAGGAAGGAGCCTATGTACCTGTCACGCCATCACTCCCGAATAGGTTCCGTTATGGTATGGGGAGCCATATCATATCATGGAACTATCGCGATAGTTACAGTAGTGATAAACAGCAAAACCCTAAAGAAGAGTTATTTGATGGAATTAAGACAGCTCGGTCTAAAATACCGCTATTCGTGCTGCATTCTTTACACAATTTCCTACCTTGAAGGCTTGTATAAAATTATAAATAAAAATGGCGGAAATACACACTATTAAATAACAAAAAATTCTCTTGTTTTTTTGTATTTCTCCTGCTTGACACTTTTCTGAAATATTTTTCAGCGAAAACATTAAGTATAACGGTAAAATCGTCCCTGCACCTAAGCAATTGTCGCAGTGGAAAAGACTATTTGAATGAAATCAATTACTGTAATTTAATGAGGATGTCCTGTAGGGCCTCAGTCCATCCATTTTATTTGTGATATTTAATAGTTTCGAAAATAACATTTCTTGAACCGGTAAACTTTTTTATTGTTATCGTTTCCTGCAAGGAAATATGTGTGAACCTAAGCATTTGTCGCGCAGTGTATCTAGGAACCGATGAAATCGGAACACTACGTCATAGGGCTCTCATACAAACCAACCGCTGGAAATTAGGTTCTTGCATGAACAACTATTTTCTTTATGAATCAATCTTAACCAAACTTCACCTCAATGCGTGGCTAGTATATGCTGACCAGACGTACAACATTTTGCTGTAGAGTACAGCATTTTGACCTGTCGTACAGCATTAGTAAATGTACGGCATTCCCAACGAAGTTAAGGACTCCTGGACCCTCCCCTGGCTACGTCCCTGGAACCTTGCTTTCCCAAGGTTCACCACACATTTCCCAGAATAAAGGCTACTATTTTTGTTTTGATAACATTAAGCGAATGATAACAAATAATAAAATAGTACGATTGAGGGTTTGCCTGAAAACCGAATTCCGGAATGTGTACTGCATTGGGCCTTCGGGAATCTGGTCACCTTAGGCTAATAAAGCCTTAAAAGATATTTAGGAATGGATGGATGGATGGAACATTACATCATAGGGATGGAACATTACATCATAGGGCTGTCATACAAACCAACTCCCAAATATTAGGTTCTTGTAAGAACAACTTTTTTTCTTTTTGAATCTTAACCAAATACATCCAAGCGTGTTCCTGGATTAACCCCAACGTATCCAGGAACAGATGGAATCGGAACACGTCATAGGGCTGCGGTAGAAATTTTTAACACAAAAGGAGCTTAAGTTTCATGCAAATGTGACGGGTATTCAAATTTCGAACGCGCCCGAAATTAGCCTCGGTCTCGTTTTTTTTGTATTCGCGAAAACTAGCAGGAGATATTGAATCTCCCTTTTTTCTCACTTTTCCAGGGAGATGTTCGTTTTTTTTAGGCTCTTGCTTTTACAACTGGATTTCAGATTGCATTGAGTTTATTGTGATGCCCTATGTCCTATGAGGGCGGGTTCATTATAGTGTTTGTTTAAAAAATTCGATGACAAAAATTATTGAAAATGGTACTGACTAATGCAAATTACATTTTCGAAAAGAAAATTTGGTTGCAGCTTTTACGGTTCAGAAATTTGTATTGTGAAACCCTTCGGCTTCCTCATTTCACCTTGTTCCAAAGCAAGCTTTTTGCCGAAGCCTCCTGATTAAGGCTGCGCCTCTAAAAAAAACACATACGAAAAAAAAAATTCCACCAACGAAACATTCAAAGATTAATTTTTGCCCTAAAATTAAGAGCCTTCATATTTTTGTACAAATTTAACCTAATATAAGCATGACATAGTACATGTAGGTCAAAAGTAATATTTCACCTTTCTTTTCAGGTAAGTTGCGGCACAGCCGATTGTTTCTTTGTTTACAAAATAGAATGTACACCGTGTCGTACTATGCCATACCCTAAAGGTAATTTTAAATAGAATTTATTTTTTTACATTTCTAGGTTTTAGCCGATCTCGTAACCGGGAAATCAATAACTGAAATTTTGATTTCTTTCGTATTGCATCAACCACTATCCCTCAATGAATGGATCTAAAGAAAATCAATCGATATTCTTAGGTAGCCGATTTGATTGGCATATTTATGTTGATGGCGTATTTACGCTGATCGACAAGTCAATCACTAATGTTTTCGAAAGTTCGCTTAATGGTAAGTGAAAAGTCGTTGCTGGAATAGGGCCCAGCTTGACAAGTAACATTAATTGGGAAGGCAAACCATTTTTAACAAGACCGAGTTCTAATCGTGCGAATAGCATGATGAGTGTATACCCTATACCCATGTACAGACCTAGAAGGCACGCAAAACCCAAAATATTAAATTTCATATTTTTTGTGGGGGAGGGAGGGGTAGATGGGTCGGATCTGACACATCATTATAACCTTGTCAAGGGATCCAACGGCTACCATTTGATACTAATTTGAAGTTTTTCGTGACATTCTATCAAAAGATATGGCTGAATATAAAATTGAAGGGGAAGTAGGAGTACGGGTGGTCGGACATACTCCACTTTCCATCAACTCAAAGTATATGTCAGAATGAGGCATTGATCAAAATTTCAAGTCGATAGCGATATTCTACTGATAGTTATGGCCGAATTAAAATATCAAGGAGGGGTAGTTTATATGGGAGGTAGAGGAACCCGTGGTCCGATTTGGCCCATTTTCAATACCGCCCAAGATTTTAGCAAAACAAACATTTGACCAAAATTTCAAACCGCTAGCTTCATTATTTCGGGAGTTATCGTGCTAACAGACATCAGACACACGGACAGACAGACAGACAGACATGGCTTATTCGATTTAGGGACCGACCCTGATCATTTATATACATATATACTTTGCCATACCTCCGTTGGCTCCTTTGAGGTGTTACATAATATCGGCGTAACAAAAACAAAATACCCTATACCATCTTATGGGTATAGGGTATAAATATTACAAATTTCGTATACATATAATTTATTTACGTCTCTAAATCAGCTGAATCTTAACATTTTGAAATTTTTATTACCTAATTTGTAAAGGACATTTTTTGTACTAACTATTTACTATCGTTTTCACGTCTCCGTCGCTTCACATACTGCACCACTCCTGTTAGAGCGTAAATCACGGAAAGTGCCAGAAAGTATCCTCCAAACGCATAAAATTGTCCTCTCGGTGAAAGTGCAAAGCCATCGTCCGAAACAATGGCAATCGTCAGTATGGTCTGAGCAATGAGCGCTACGACCGTATTTATGCCAAAAATCAGTGCAAAACTGTCTTCGTGGATTTTTTTCGCAACCGTTGCACTGAAATCATAAAGAAAAAGAGAGGTAAAGGTAGATTTCTTATATTTGTGAAATTGGGACGTTTAGCAAAACGTAGATACCGTTATGATTTCGTACATGCCACAGGCTAGACTGCCAAGCTCAGTGGTTCACTTGGTTGAGTCGCACTCTACGATGCTAGTAATCTGGAGGTCCGGAGATCGAATCTCGGCGTGGTTAAGGAAATATTTAGTGCTTGCAACATTATATACACTCCTCTATATGCAATGCAACGTTGACTCGAAGTAGCCTATAAACGAGTGAACGCACCATGCCCCACAAGGGGTTACGGTACAGAGAAGAAGAAGGCAGGCTAGACAACAAAAAATAGCAGTGCGGATACACTCCGCCTGTAATATAAAGTAGAATCGATTTAGCCAGACATGTGGCTGAGTCAACGTACCATACCCCACAAAAAGTTACGGTATACAAATAGCTACACCGTTATGTGGACATTAAGCCAATCACGCCATTGACGCTTCCTGAAATACCCCTAAGTGACAATATTTCGTTCAAAAATCTACGTCTTGCTGAAACCCACACTAGTCCTGTAATAACATACCTTGCTACCGTTACCATGAAATTATAGAGGACGCCAAACAGAACGTACGCTACATATGCAACCCAAACGGAAGTCGTTGCGGCCGAGACCACAATCAGCACGCCCTCAATCACGGAACACACCGTCAGAATGACAAGATCCCATTTTCGATACTGTTGACTGTCCAGAAAGCCTGCCATAAAAGCTCCCAACGCACTGAACAGGGTCATTGCCGCTTCCACGCCACCGTTATAGAAATTCTCATTGTTTGGATCGATTTCTTTATAGAGCAGCTGCACGTAGGAGACAATCTGTAAATAAGAGAAGAACACGACTATGGAATACAAAAGTGATACACTTAAGACACCTTACTTGTGTGTCTTCCCGTACATTATGTAATTATGCAACACCCTTGAAGCGTGTTGCATTTAATATTTAAACTGTAATTAAGCCTCAAGAATGTATGCGCTTAATGTGTACATTAACAATAATTGGATTGACGCCCGCATCGCCATTTCCATAAGGATTCGCAATCAAGCTCGGCACTATTCTCTCTCGTCGTATATCTCCATAAATCCTAGAGAGCTCGCTCACCTGTAGATATCCGCCCATTGCCAATGCCCACCATAAGCTCCACTGTAGCACCACCGAGCTGGTGTAGGCTTGCACGAAATGTTGCCAGAGCAGCTGATAGGCACGTCGCCATGAGAATTGGGGCTGTAAATTACTATCAAATTGTCCACCACCACTACCGAGAGTTGACCCTTCTCCTTGTCTTTCTCCTCCTTCTCTTCTTCCACCATCTACGTGTGTCTGCAAAATAAATTCATCAAAACTAACGTAATATGTTGCTGCTAATTAAATTTAACTGTTAATGGAAAAGCGGCCGTTTTATTGGCAAAATTGTATAAAAAAAATTTAATTGCTTAAACTGATTATACCATTTCGTCGTGGTGGTGGTGATGATGCAATGTTGGTTTTGCGTCCGTTAAACGACTGGGATCCACCAGTTGAGGTGAGTTTGCTGGCGATTGACCTTTTTTCGTCATTTTCGATTCGTTGCTTGTATCGGAATTATCCATCACGGCGCTGTTTAGCGATGAGGTGTGCGATCGATGCAATTGAATTGTGCTGGGATTTTTGTGGTCCGCGGAGGATAACGGAGATGGGGGCGAATCGTTTGTTGTGGGCAGCGTGTAGAAATAGAGGCTCGCGTTGACGGATGGTAGCATAAGGGCGAAAACTAGTGATGCTATCTGAGCTGTGGAATTAAATAGGAATAATTAAAGATTTTTGCAAAGATATGTTTGTTGAGGGGGTGGTTTAGCTATTACATCCTATTCCTGTTTAATTAAACAGACTACAAACATTTTAACCTATCCCTCTGCATTACTGAAATTAAAACCCACTAAAATACCTTCTAATTGAATGACATCCCCATATTAACTTACCACCGCTTCGCCACAATATTTGTTGGGTTTTCTTTGATAAAGTTAAAGCTGTCGAACACTTGACTTGACTTCTCTCTTCCTAAGTGGTTTTCAACCCCATTACAAACTAACTTGCCACATTGACGCGACCGACATAGCTTAACGGGTTAAACCCCGCCTTTTCATCCGTATCCGTTGTCAGATAACTGACTGAACTAACAAACATGGTACTTAACAAAGTTTTCGCATCGCATAGTAAAGTTCATATCCTCGCGGGCACTTTGGATTCTTTAATCTGGCATTCCGGAAATTTGTCTTTCAGACGCGCGTAGTGTACAAACAAACTAGAGTAGAGTATTTCGCAATGGTATGCATTGATGTCCCCCATCTCTCTCTCACTCTATTGAGTCATATATACTCTCGTTAAATATTGGCTCAGTCGGGTGTTCCGTTTCATAAGTTATTTGTCGCCCACACTTTCTTCACTCTCACTTTTGTTCGCAGCTCGGCAAACTCAAATTACAAACAGCATAAATTCCTTTGAAGTCCCTTTTTTGCTATTTAACCGGAAAACTTTGTATAGAAGAAAATTTAGTGAAAAAAGCTCGACAAAGTCAATAAACCATACTCATGGCTTTTATGCGACGATTTAGTGTCGAAATGAAAGACGCAAAGACTAAGCAAATCCGAAAAGACTTTTTTTCTGGCGTAGCCATATACCAGCTTAATCCCCAGGAAAAAAGAGTTAAAAGGAAGTCCTTGAAATTCGAAAAATCTTGCCGTACTTCGAACATGTACCAATTGACTGCAATTCTGAAGAGAGGAAGAGATTTGTGCACCTCTTGTCACGTTATTGATTTGTTTGCAGGAACTCGTCAACCCACCTTCCTTGCAAGGGTTTTGCTCTCCTGGATTTATACGGTCGTGTCGAAAAGATTAAGTTTTGTGGCGGCAACAGCCATTCGAGAGAGAGAGCTGGCTGGCTCGGTGGCGAAGAGATTGGAAAATGGTGTGAAAATCCTTTTTCAATACGCTGCAAGAGGAATTGACGACAACGACGCAGCTTATCGTAACTATGTGAGCTGGTGTGACAGTATGCCGAAAAGAATAAGCCGTTGGAACGGAAACTCCTGAGTAAGTTTTTGGTTTTATTTTTCTTTTTCATCATACTCTCAAGTCGTGTGCTGAACGCTGAAGTACATTTTTCAAGACGACAACGATGCCGGGCGACTGAGTGAGTGAGTTGAGTATAGCATAAGTGGATAGAAATGCTCAGCTGAAGATGTTTGTCTTATAAATATCGAATAAGAGGCAAATGCTTATAGGATATCAGTTTTGGCGTTCGGCGTTTACACGAGAGAGACGCAAAGTGACAAGATAATGGCGCTTTCCAAGTAGAAGTGTTTGCTCTGACATGTTGAATAGAAAGACGAGGAGAGAGAAAAGCAAACACTTGCATCGCATAGGAAGGATTATCAGCAGTTCCAATGTTGAAAGAGTTGATTCCCAAGAAAATTATTGTTAGTAGTAACGAATGGTGTAAACGGAAAATTGAAAGCTTGATAAGAGGAGATGGTTGAGAATGCGAAAACAATGCAAATGGTATTTGGAAGAACGTCATTGAAATGCACGCCCTTGTAGTAGTTTTTTCCAATCGTTTGTTTCATCGTCGCTATGGTTATCGCAATCGTTCAGGCAAACATAGGCAATAGAGAATATTCAAATTTTTTTACTATCGGAAATTTTCGAAAAATATACCCCGATATCGCTTGGTCCGCCTTTGTTATTTTTTTGGGCTTGGGTCACATGAAAACCAACTGGACATTTTTTTTGTCGTACTGTAACAACTCTCCCAACACACACAATCAATTGTCACTGCGTAGCATAACGCCACCACATGCAACGTAGACGAAAGCAACGTCCCGCTAGCACGCACCGTACAGGTACAACACGAGCACAATGATCAACTGCGCATGCGGCGTATGAGTATCCCCACTAAGCAGGCTCGTACAGTGGTACAGTATAAAAAGCGACACACACAACGAGCCAGCAGCATTCATCATTCTAGTCTTGGCATCGAAGCATCGACAACTGGACCTCAGGAATTAGGCTCGAATCGCCACCCACGACAGAATCGAATGCGTAGAAGTCTGACCCATTCGGACAGCGTGTGTTGAACATTCTAATTTTTGTAGCACTGAATTGAAATATTTAAGAATAAAGATAAAATCTAGCACTCAATGAAAGAATACACTTGACCATTAAATTTATCGGTTCCATTACGGATTTAGTTTATTTCGACGACCATCTGAATTTAATCCCCATTATGGTATCTTGTCTGTCTTATAATAAGGCTGCCAAGTTTTCTTATAAATATTTAATTCTGATACCAACTTACACTCATATTTAACTGACAAAACCTTCCAAAAAATATTTTAGAAGTTTATCACAATTTTCTCCACCACCTTATCCATGTTTTAAATTTTCTTTGATAAAATCCAAATTAAATCTTACAGATACATTTTTCTTTTACTCATTCCCCATCACTATGAAACTTTATTTTACACTTTGGATCAATTTTTCGCATATCCCCCAAATTTATGTAAATGATACATAACTGCGGTTTAAAAGACCCTCTTATTCATCTTCGTTGTCTCCTGGTACAGAACTCGTATAACACCCTATACCACCCACCCCTATACTTGATGCGACAACGAAGAGTAACAAATTTCACTTTGTCGTTGACAATTATGCAAAATACTTGAGAAAATTTTTGTCAATTTACCAGAAAAACCAATTGACCTAATCTGATGCCATCGTCCTCTTTGGCAAAACACTTTAATTTCATTGTGGACAAATGAAGAAATTTGTTTCTCATGTTTTTTTCGTTTTGGCTCATAGCGGTTGCGGTTGATGGCTCCTATGGAGATGACACTGTATAATGGGTTTGGAACGCAGAGATTATAATAGGGTGACCAGTTGAGAGCTATGGGTACATTCAACGTTTTGTCAGAACAACTGAAACTAGGGACTACAGGGATCGTTCTTTCCATATGCCACGATAGTCCGATGTCGGGCCTTGGCCGTCTGTATAGTTGACCTCCAATTGTTCAGTTCCGGAAGACCAACATTTCGTGGGCGCCCTCACCTACCGATGGTTTCTTTCGAGCTATCGGTCGTCCATGCAATCTGGCTTAGTCCACTCGTTGCACGGCCATCGCACCTTTTTGGGCATGTGATCATCGACAGTTGATAAAAAACATTAAATATGAAAACGAGTTGCTACTTCTCTATAAAAATGGATCCCGGTCCACAATTTAAAAAAATGCCTGAATTATGAAGTTCATATGCAGTTTTCCCACAATTCTTATTCTTCTTCCTTGCCTCGTTCTTTATACCGCTCCATGGCTTCGCGTTGCTCGACCCGCGGTGTAGGCACATCGTCCGTTTTGGCGATAATATCTCAGTTTTCCGACAATATCACATATTTTTTCCAGAATTCATTAAAACCTTAAAAATCAATAAGATATCACCCTTTAACCATCAGATCCCAGTAAATTCTATTCATCCCAAAAATAAACAAAGGACGAATATCGCCAAATTGACAACACTATTAAATTGTCATTTCTCGCCAGAGCCGAGAAAAATGAAACAACCCTCTACTAGCCACTTCTCCTTCCATATATAAATCCTTCCAAATACTGACATCAAACCAAACCAAAGACGAAAATCCATCCAGCTACCAAGCCCAACAAAAGAGAGACGAAAAAAAACGTTCTCGGGTATCCTTGACAGATCCCATTCATACTACCCGGTCATCAATTGGAAGGACTGACGACTAAATACGCTATAAACAACATTCACAGCTCGAGTATACGACTAGAAGAAAAAACTAACTCGTGAGAAATAGGGAGATTGTCCCCGTCTTTCCTATGGAAGCAAACACCACACAACACCCCAAGATTACCCAAAAAGGATACCACGTACCAAGAAAAGGACACTCGGTTTTCTCGATTTTTTTTTTCGGTTTTTGGTGTCGTTGTTTTTTTTTCTGGAGGACAAAAGGCGACATTCGGACTGTTCTCGCCAATATTTTTAATGATAAAATCAGGCACGAGCCTGATGATGACTATACGTCGACGGCAACAAGAAGAAACGATACACTTCAAGTAAACTGACCGTCGGTCGTCTACGAACGAAAAGACTCTATGGATACTCGGTCGCCTTACAGAAAAACCATTTCGGGAAAATTAGCCGTTTAGAAAGGCGAAAATGAAATGAGAGAAGTGTATCGGTATGTATTATAAGCGGAATTGGATACAAAAAAAAACTGTATAGAGAAAATGAGTCGTCGGAGGAGCCGTCTGGAGAGAGAAGCACTTCAATTAGTGCCTACAACATACACAGACAGGACGTGCTTCTTGAAATTCAGTTTAGGCTACATCGTGGTGTGTCCTTTCGTCTTATTGCACCCTCGCTCGTTCCTAATGGAATGAGTAATGACTTTTGTTTGGCTATTAAGAAGCCTATGAGTGAAAAAAAATTCCTAGATACGGTAATATGATGCGACACGAGTGATGAAGCAAACATCCTGGTTCAGGACGATTCTTCTTCTTCATCTGGACACTTTTGGTTGGAGAAAAGTGAAAGCCAAATATACAGAAATAGAGTTGTAGGTATGTCGGTGACGTTTGGAGTGGAGATGTGTTCTTGTAACAAAGCGGGCCGACAGTTGGGTGTTGGGGTAATGTAATCATCAATATTCCGGGCCCGGAGTAGTAAACAAGCGATACACTTAATTGTTGGGAATTTTCGTAATTAATTGGCTGCTTGTTAGACGCTGTGAACTAGAAATGGGCGTTGAATGGAATGATTTAGTGGCATTGCAGTAGAATAATGTTAAGATCCGAAACATTAAAAACAATTGTGAGAACGTAATTTAATTTTTTTTTTTCAAAACTTTCGTAATAAATGTCGACAGAAAGAATCTTCCCCAATTTCGCAGTGTAAAACACACTAGCCCCGCAATGAGTGCCAGAATTTATGCGCATGGTTTGAATGAGTCAAAAAGTAGATAGCCTATGATAACGCGGCAAGTTTGAGTGATTGAAATGTGAATTCGTTATGGTAAGAGTCCTTTGTACCCTTATCCACAAGAATGTCTTGGATTTTACCTATGACGGACACAGTCGCACAGTATAGTGTCCGCTTGTATTGAGGGGGTTTTACTGATCTGGGAATTTCGATTGAATCAGAGGTCGTTGTGACATTATGAATCGGCCACTGCAAGAAGGAAGACGTACCAACTTTACAGTATACATTTTAAGATACAATTGTGTGGGTGGTTGTTTTTTATCTATACAATGATCACCGAAGAGTTTTTAACGAAATTCTATCGAGACGTTCGGTTCGTTCGATTTTTCTGACACATTAAATATTTCTGGATTCCTTCGATAACTTGCAAAAATTAGTAACCTATCTATGTAGACCTATGGATACGAAAGATTACGTTAGGTTAACCTTATCTTGACATTTCTTTAATAATTTAATAATTTTATTTAGTAGCAATCGAAGCAACAGCAATCATTCTGTTCAAAAAGAAAATGTAACACAGTAAAAAGAAAGTCTTTGCCATACCGCTATACTCCCCCACGGTTGACAAGTTGGCAAATGGCAAATACAGCCCAGTCAGCATTTAACACATTTGTAATCACTATTTCATGCAACACGCGTAAGCATATATTACTTATTCATTCATCACGTTTTCATACAAGCAGTATATGACGATGTCCCCCTATTTCATGTATATATGCATTTGTGCCTTATTACGGATAAACATTATAAAATCAATATTCGTAAACATTATGTAATAGTTAAGTATCATATATATTCAATGCATAAATGCATAATTAAAAAAAAAACACACGTGCGACGGTGAGTCTCGAACTCATAACCCTATCCACGGAAGATGCGCGCCGTAACCACTACTCTAGCCAGACTATACGAATGATCATGTTTTATTCGTGATTCTAATCACCCCAGCAACAAAAATCACACTTGAGGAGAAAACCATTATATTTCCTATATGCATGATCCGTCGACATTCCTTCAGCTAACCATCATGTATCTAACTTTCAATGCGTCCTATCGATACATAATGGCGATTCGTGATTCATGAAGTAAAGCTTATTTGTGGCTATGTTCACGGTACATGGCGCCGATGCTGGCTGGGAGGTAGACAAGCAGAGCAGGTGTGTCGTTGTACTGTATCGAGTTAAATTTTTCCCAAGTCGATAACGGGGAAAAATGCCACCCTGGTAATTAAAGTTATTTTGATAATTTATCAATATATGTAAATCATCCCGACTGACCGAGAAATAACTTCGGTGGTACTACGACGCCACTTTCAAAAATCGAAGTCAGACATCACATAATTATCTGTTTATTTCGCCCAACTTTAAAAAACAAATGTGCGTCTTCGCCTCCTCCATGGAGGAGATATTAGATTTAAATTTGGGAGGGGCTCTCATCACAGCATGATACCACCGATCGTATCGAAATGTGGTGAATTTCATAATAATGTGCGCTTCGAATACCCCATAAACGAATTTTGTGCTCCTCCTCCCTCGTCCAGAATCAATTATTTGGGTATGCTGACATCATCCAGCTATGGTGACACCGATGTAAAGCAAATTGTATCGTCTCGAAATCAAACAAAAACAGTATGGTTGGGTATGAAGAACAAGTAACGGATATAAACGACTTTCCACTTTTTTTTACCAATATATATATAATATATATGCTAACCCGCATAAACACCTTGGAGGATATAAACGATACATTATTACTGAAATTAGGCTCTGGTAAGTTTCCTACCAATTCCCGAAAGTCAAAGATAATTATGAAATTACTTTCCATAACCGTTGCATAACTTAGTAAAAAAATATCTTTTACATTAACACTAAACTAAGGTGACCAGACAGCTAGAGCTTTGAAGGTTACACTGTAGTGAGTATTCAGTGAAACACTGGTGTGTTGAGTAGAGCCGACTTTTATTTGATGTTTCCACTTTGACGACCGGAGCCAGACTGATCGATAATGTTGAGAGAGAGCATTACACCTTCCCCCTTTTAGAAAATGATTGAAATTATTCGTTAATTGGTAATATAATGTTTCGATCAAGCTGGCGACGGCCTTCATTTACAAAAATATACATATATATAATTTTTATTGTTTTTGTTTTACGTAAGTAATTACATGGTAGCATCATTTCGTTTTAAATTTTGTCAATTAAGTTTAGATCGATCTCTGCATATATACATATGTATATGTTTTCTTTATTATTATTAGTTGTGTTTACTTTTGCTAAATTTTCATTTTTTTTTTCTTTACAGGCTTTGGTTCATCTACGGTTAGATATAATATTTTTTTTTTTTTTTAATATTAAATGTTAATTGAAAAATAATGATGTATTTAGCGTTGATATTAATTTGTGATATATATACTCGTATATTTATATAATGTGATTTCATATTAATTCAATTCAAATGGAATGTAATTATGTTATTAATTTTACTAAATAATAATCCAACGTACTTAAACACTGATTTTTGTAATTTTTTTATTCTAAATATAAAATCTAAAGTAAAACAAATGGTTAAGTTTTTTAATTCTATCTTTATGAACGCTAAATTCTTTGTCGTTCTTATCAATAAGAGTACAATTTGATTTATCTATTGATTTTATTTTGTAGGGTCCTTTGAACAAAGGGTCCAGCTTATGCCTAGGTTCTTTAGTAACTAATACTAGATCATTAACATTTATTTTTAATTTTATTGACCTTTTGTCGTAACAGTGTTTGTTTGTTTCTTTAGCTGACTCTACCATTTTTTTAGCTCGCTTGTGAGCGGTTTGTAGCCTGAATTTGATTTCTTTATGGTATAACTCTATATTGTATACTGGATCTATATCGCCATGGATAAAATCAAATGGCAATGGATTTTTCGCGAAAATTAGCTCAAAAGGACAGTAGTTGTGTACGGATGACGGAGTGGTATTATAGCAAAACGTGAAATATTTTATTTGTGTATCCCAATCATTTCGAGCATTATTAATATAAACTCGTAAGTATTGGTTCAGAGTTCGATGGTTACGCTCTACAAGACCCAACGTTTGATGATGATAGGGAGTAGCGGTTGAATGCTCTATATTTAGTAATTTAAAAACTTCTTTTAAAATCTCATTTTTGTATTCCGATCCGCAATCCGTCAGCACGCGACGCATGGGTCCATAAATTAGGACAAATTGATCGAAAATGGCCTTAGCTATTGTTGTTGCTTTTTTATCCGGGACCGGTATTGTTACTAGGTATTTGGTTAATTCGCAAACGATAGTTACGGCATATTCATTACCATACTCCGATTTTGGGAGTGGTCCAATGGTATCGATTGCCACTATATCGAATGCTTTTTGGGGTGTGGGTGTTATGGCTAATTTTTCTTTATTTCTGATTATGGCTTTTGTTGTTTGGCATTGGGTGCAGTTTTTTACATATCTTATAACATCTTTACTCATGTTTCTCCATAAGTATTTTGACTTGAGCTTCTCTAGCATTCTTTTGTATCCAGCATGCCCACCGAATATTGGATCATCATGATGCCTTTTTAACAAAGAATTTTTTTCGATACCGCAATACACGCGTTTTCTTTGTGGCGTTAATGCGATAACTATGTTTTTTAGAACTTCTGTCGCAATTTCTTTAAATTTTTCTACTTTTACCCTTTTAAATATCTCGTCATTGAGAGAAATTTGCATTTTTTTGTACCGAATTTTTACTGATTTCTTTGCGAAGATCAGACATAACCCGACTAATGTCGAGTTCGCCATTAGTAAAGTGTTCAGCCAGATTTATTACGAATAGTATTTTGGATTTTATCTTACATATACACCTAGGGTTGGGTCTTGCCAGTTCAAAATGTAACTCAGGAAAACTTTTTACTTCGGTCCGTATCAACGTTTCATAAATGTTAACATTGGAATTAATCGGTTTACTATTGGACTTTTGGGTTATAGGATTAATATTTTCTGCGTCTGTTATCTGTTTTTTAGTAGTGGATCTGGTTTGCACAACAAAAATTTGTTTTGAATTGTTAGCTATTTCCTTTATTTCTTTAAAGTCTATTCGTGATAAGGCGTCCGCACCAGTATTTTCGGTACCTTTTACGTATTCTATAGTAAAGTCGTACTCCTCTAAATCCAAACGCACCCTCGTTAATTTCGAGGATGGGTTTCTCATTGAAAACAGAAAAACTAGTGGTCTATGGTCACTTTGGACAACGAATTTTTTTCCATATATATATGGTCGAAAGTGTTGCAGTGCCCAATGAATTGCGAGAAGCTCCTGCTCTATTACAGACTTATTCTGTTCTCCCTTGGTAAAAGCTTTTGAAGCGAAAGCCACTGGCATCTGTTTTCCATTATGTTCTTGTGAAAGAATAGCTCCACAGGATATTTTACTAGCATCCGTTGTTATATAAAATGTTTTTTTAAAGTCCGGATATTTCAGAATGTTTGGCGATAATAGTGACTGCTTGAGATAATCAAAGGATTGCTGACATATATCAGTCCATTCAAAAGGTACATTTTTTCTTGTCAATCTTGTTAAGTGATATGAATATTCAGCGAAGTTTTTAATAAACCGCCGATAATAATTTATGAAGGCCACAAACCTTTTGACGGAATTAGCATCGGTGGGGACCGGATAATTCAGTATAATTTTATACTTTTCGTCATCTGGTTTGATTCCATCCGATGTGCATTTATGTCCCAGAAACGTAACCTCATGCTTAAAGAAGAAACATTTTTCAGGATTTAATTTTAGTTTCTTATCGTCGCATATCTTAAAAACTTTCTCTATTTGCCTAATCATGTCTTTTTCAGATGTTCCGAAAACAACAAGATCATCCATGTATATAAAAGCATGATCAGGAGTGAGTCCTGCGAAGGCAAGTGACATCATTCTTTGAAATGAGTTTGGGGCAACTTTAAGGCCAAATGGAAGCCTTGTAAATCGAAAGGAGCCCTCATCTGTTGAGAAGGATGTTATGTCTCTAGAACCTTCGTCCAGTTCAATTTGGTGGAAACCACAATACAGGTCTAAACAACAAAAATATTTAGCGCGGCCTAATCCGTCCAAAATTTCATCAATTCTAGGTAATGGATAAGTATCTGACAAAAGTTTTTCGTTTACTTTTCTGTAGTCTATTACCAATCGCCATCGCTTTTCGTTCGAACCGGGTGGACCTTTTTTTGGGACTAAAAGAATTGGACTGTTATATTCTGATGCGGATGGCTCTATAATATTATTTTTATTCATATTTTTTATTTGTATGTTAACTTCCTCTTTATGGGAGTGCGGAATCCTATAGTTTTTAACGTATACCGGTGTTTCATCTTTCACACGGAGTTTCTGTCTATAGAAATTGTTAACAGTTAATTTATCGTCTGGCAAAGCAAATATTTTTGAATACCTTTTACAAAGTTCGGTTAATTCGGGTGTAATAAAATCCGGGAAATTAGGGGTCAATGCTTCAATTACTCGATTGGTTCTGGTGGTACCGATATTATTATTAACAGTATTATTAGTAAGAGTATATATGTCATAGTTTATTAGGGATTCACACATTATTGAATTATTAGGTATTTCTACTATTTTATCTTGTGTGTTTAGGATCCGAACATAGGGTTTGCCCTTGGATATTACACAACGAGCCACGAAAACTCCAGGCGAGACCTCTTGCTCGGGGATTAATATTTCGTCTTCAGTGGAATCTATTTTGATCTTCCGAAAGACTTCGCAACGAGATGGTATTGTCAACGTATTTGACGAATTAGTGTACGAAATTGGCACTTCTATCAGGCTATCATTTAATTGAACAATCATTTTAGATTGTTTACCCATATCCAAAAGGCAGTTATACCTTTGAAAAAAATCTAATCCTAAAATACCGTCGCATGGTATCGGAAAATCATTAGGTACAACATGAAATGTATGCTCGCAGACCTTCTGCTCAAGATATATTTTAGATTTCACAGTGCCGATAGTAAGCATTGGGCTACTCCCTATGCCCTTAATATGACATTTATTGTTAAGATTGACGAAGGAATGATTATTCAAGACATTGTTTTTTATGATTGATATGGCCGCTCCAGTATCTAGTAGAAGCTGTGTCTTGTCTTTGTTGGTAATATTTAAATATAAACAGATGAATGAACATAAATTTAGATTAACAGAATAGATTTGCGAAGAGTTCAGTATGAGGCCTAGCCCAGGTGGACCGCCTGGAGGCCTCTTTAGTTTTCCGACTCATGAGCTACTTCGAGATTACGGATATTGTTATCTGATATTGCTTGCTTACTTCTGTATGCGTATCCACCAGCAGGTCTTACCCAAGAATTTTGTCTAACATATCGTTGATTGTTACCCCGATAGTTGTTGGAGGTACGGTAGTTGTTGTTACCGCGATAATTGTTGCCTCCACGATAGTTGCTGGTACCACGATAGTTATAGTTTGGGCGAGAGTTACCACGGTATGCTCTATAATGCGATATAGAGGCGGAACTTTCTTCCTCAGCTGTTGTTTGGATATATTTTGTGATCACTGCATTCACAGAATCAAATGTGCCCGCTCGCATCACTGTTTTAGTTTCTGGATTTGTCGCATTTGCTTTCAGGGCTGCGACTGTATTTTGGGTAGTATACTTTTCAGCAAGGGTCGCTGGCACACCTTCTGAAATATAGGCACGTTTAAGTGAAAACGAGAGATCCTCGATTTCTTTAATGTAATCGGAGCTGGATTTGTTGATTGCTTTATTATTCATCAACTTGCCAACCACCAATTCTGATGGCTCCGTTCTTATGTTGTTTTTTAATGTACCTATGATTAACGGGATACTGTTTTCATTGCTAATAAGGGAGCGAGCATTTCCTTTTAGCTTTGTTTTAATTACACGTATTGCCATTTCAGTATGCGAAACCAAATTGTCACTTCCGAGATTTTCATTTAACAGCTCTAAAGCATCGATAAATCTAGTTAACTCAGTGCATTTCCCATCAAATTCCGGAATAATCCGGCTAGCAAAACTAGTGAATTCCATAAGGGTTACCATTTTAAAATTTTCAGGCTTAGGATTACAATTGGAATTTAAAGAAATTGAAATGTTTGTATCTATCAAAATTTGAGGGTTTGAAGAAATAAGTCTTTCTAATTTTTGTTGTGAAAAAATTCGACTAACAAGGGAATATGCTTGAGTATGAACCGATAATACGTGAGCCTTTTGCGCTTGATTAAGTTCCGAAGAGTATAAATTATAAACTGATTTTATACCATTAAAATTTTCTGCTAACTTTATTAAGTGTGTAGTTACTGTTTCTTGTGATGGTAGCGATGATTTATTGAGGCATTTGTATCGTCTTTTAATTTCGCTTAAGTGACTATGTATGATTCTTACCAAACTTTCCCATTTCATGGTACCCAATAATATCCATCGATCATGGATTAGATAGTAACTGGAATTACGTGTTCCGTTTAACGATGGGTAGTGTGTACAGTGCACAAGCCGTCCTCCTAGATTATGAAAATTTTGTCAAGAACTGTTTCAGCTGTGCTGGGCTGCTGTTGCTTGTCGTTATTGCTTCCTCCGTTGAAAAGTCACAACAGAATAACACTGGAACTCGAAGAACGCATTGCTGCTGCGGCTCGCTTTTAAATTCTACCAATATCACGAGATCTTATGAAAATACGAATGTCGTCGTCTTCCTCGTCATGAATAACGGACAGAGCAAAAATTACCGTTTGATGGAATGCATGTTACAAGACCGTCCGATTGATTGACTGAGGTTGTGTGTGTGTATTATATCGTTTCTATTGCAGCGTGTAACGACTGTGGTCTCGCTGGCGAGGGACGAGGTGGACAAAGGGGTGGCAACCTCGCTCCACACGCAAGTTTTCAGCGACAAAAAAAACTGTTCAACTTTTCGGACACCACACACTCCTACACGGATTCGACAAAACTGCTCTGCTCTGGCCCGGTCTGGAGCATGACGAACTGAAATTAGGGTAGAGGCGAAAACGACAACTTTCCTGGAACTCGGGGACGTACAAATATTTCCACGGCTCATCGATAACGGCCAACGAGGTCTACTATAACGGCGGCGGTCCCTGGACGAGTATGCGAGCGAACAAACGGAAAATTACCATTCCAGTGTTGAATATGTTGAAAAGTCTGCTCGGCAACATCTAATTTAACAAACGGGAAATTATCGTCTCGATGGGCACGCACGTGGACGGGCAATCCTTGCGCCTCTTTTCTGTTCCAGCTACGTCTTCGATGCCTCTGCGTACTGAACGTCGAGAGATGTCCTTGGATGGAAATTATCGTCAATTCAAACTCAGCGCGTAACGCGACACACACGACTACGACCACTATAATTCAACTGCATGAGCGCGCGGTTGTTTGTTCCTGGATGGAACCACCATGTAGTGAGTATTCAGTGAAACACTGGTGTGTTGAGTAGAGCCGACTTTTATTTGATGTTTCCACTTTGACGACCGGAGCCAGACTGATCGATAATGTTGAGAGAGAGCATTACAACACCACATATGGGCCGTACGGTGCCTAACATGTTTCCCAAATTTCAAAATTCCGCTCAAGAATTGCCAAGTGACGGACAATTTTCGATTAGAAAGCCCACAAGTGCGTTTTGAGCAGCTGTAACTTCCGAACGCGGATAGGTGGGTCCTGCAATATGGAGAAAATATGAGCGCCAAGTAGCTTTACAAGTGTGTGCAAAATTTCAGAGAGATTGGGAAGGGTTTACGTATCAGAAATGAACGGTGCGTTTATCTCGCTAAATACCGATCGTAAGGTAAGCTGACCAGAGGTACAGCATTTTGCTGTACAGTACAGAATTTTGACCTGTCGTACAGCATTTGGAAATGTACAGCAAAATGTACAGCATTGCCCATGACACACAATGAACTAAATAATAAGCTCCTCGGTGAGGGTTTTGATTAGTCTTTTCTGCTTTTAATGTGTAAAGTTTGACTCCTGTACCCTGTACGATTAGTACCGAAGCCAGGTACCCAACTACCTTCCTCATAAGGTTACCGGCTGAAAATGTGTAAAGGTGGTAGTTCATCACCGCTTCTGTGCAAAACTGCTGGTCAGCCCAAAATTTAGCGGTTCCTTGCTAGGGAAATTACGCAATATGTGTGCTATTTTTGAGGTTCAATCTTCCTCATAAGGTAACCGGCTGAATTTAAGTGCATGTGTTAGATCTCGACTTCCAGATGCCGAAAGTGCCGGTCAGCCCAATTTTTAGCGGTTTCTTCACCTATGCTGACCGCCTCAAAGCTGCAAAAAAATGACCCCTACCTTCCTCATAAGGTAACCGGCTGAATTTATGTTCAAACGATCGATCTCGCTTAACCGTATCGAAACATAGTGGGCTGACCGCTCTGAACCGGTTCCTTGACCGGTTTTAACAGGTTTAAAGTATTGAAAATACCCTCGTAAAAAATGGATTTTTGATCATACCTGATTAGGTAACCAGGCTGGATTTGTATTCAAATGGTAGATCTCAATTCGCCCCTGTCGAAAGTACTGGTCAGCCCAGACCAAACCGGTTCCTTGATAAATTTTTACCGATTCAAAATAAGCAAAAATACACCAAGTACACAATATAAACTACTTAATTTTGGGGGGATATGAAGTAATCACCCAATTAAATTTATGTTCGTATGCCAGATCCTAATGCGCCAGTCTCGAAAGTGCCGGTCAGCCCAGACTAAACCAGTTCCTTAACGCACATGTTGGGTGACCTTTGGGCGGCTGTATCTTTTGAACGGTGATAGCTACGGCTCTGGTTATTTCAGCAAAATGTAGCTCTCAATGCCCTCTACATCGACTTTTGGAAAAGTTATTTTCGAGAATTTTGACTTGAAAACACAAAATTGCAATTATCTCGCTAAATATTGACCCTACGGGGGTCAAAGTTGGCACATGTTGGGTGACCTTTGGGCGGCTGTATCTTTTGAACGGTGATAGCTAGGGCTCTGGTTGTTTCAGCAAAATGTAGCTCTCAATGCGCTCTACATCGACTTTTGGAAAAGTTATTTTCGAGAATTTTGACTTGAAAACACAAAATTGCAATTATCTCGCTAAATATTGGCCCTACGGGGGTCAAAGTTGGCACATGTTGGGTGACCTTTGGGCGGCTGTATCTTTTGAACGGTGATAGCTAGGGCTCTGGTTGTTTCAGCAAAATGTAGCTCTCAATGCGCTCTACATCGACTTTTGGAAAAGTTATTTTCGAGAATTTTGACTTGAAAACACAAAATTGCAATTATCTCGCTAAATATTGACCCTACGGGGGTCAAAGTTGGCACATGTTGGGTGACCTTTGGGCGGCTGTATCTTTTGAATGGTGATAGCTAGGGCTCTGGTTGTTTCAGCAAAATGTAGCTCTCAATGCGCTCTACATCGACTTTTGGAAAAGTTATTTTCGAGAATTTTGACTTGAAAACACAAAATTGCAATTATCTCGCTAAATATTGACCCTACGGGGGTCAAAGTTGGCACATGTTGGGTGACCTTTGGGCGGCTGTATCTTTTGAACGGTGATAGCTAGGGCTCTGGTTGTTTCAGAGCGAGACAGATCCTAATGCGCCAGTCTCGAAAGTGCCGGTCAGCCCAGACTAAACCAGTTCCTTAACGCACATGTTGGGTGACCTTTGGGCGGCTGTATCTTTTGAACGGTGATAGCTACGGCTCTGGTTGTTTCAGCAAAATGTAGCTCTCAATGCGCTCTACATCGACTTTTGGAAAAGTTATTTTTGAGAATTTTGACTTGAAAACACAAAATTGCAATTATCTCGCTAAATATTGACCCTACGGGGGTCAAAGTTGGCACATGTTGGGTGACCTTTGGGCGGCTGTATCTTTTGAATGGTGATAGCTAGGGCTCTGGTTGTTTCAGCAAAATGTAGCTCTCAATGCGCTCTACATCGACTTTTGGAAAAGTTATTTTCGAGAATTTTGACTTGAAAACACAAAATTGCAATTATCTCGCTAAATATTGACCCTACGGGGGTCAAAGTTGGCACATGTTGGGTGACCTTTGGGCGGCTGTATCTTTTGAACGG
The DNA here is from genome assembly GCA_949715475.1 of Microchrysa polita. Classification (NCBI taxonomy): domain Eukaryota; kingdom Metazoa; phylum Arthropoda; class Insecta; order Diptera; family Stratiomyidae; genus Microchrysa; species Microchrysa polita. Next base: position 6,019,627 of record OX454419.1, on the reverse strand, counting down.
TGATAGCTAGGGCTCTGGTTGTTTCAGCAAAATGTAGCTCTCAATGCGCTCTACATCGACTTTTGGAAAAGTTATTTTCGAGAATTTTGACTTGAAAACACAAAATTGCAATTATCTCGCTAAATATTGACCCTACGGGGGTCAAAGTTGGCACATGTTGGGTGACCTTTGGGCGGCTGTATCTTTTGAATGGTGATAGCTAGGGCTCTGGTTGTTTCAGCAAAATGTAGCTCTCAATGCGCTCTACATCGACTTTTGGAAAAGTTATTTTCGAGAATTTTGACTTGAAAACACAAAATTGCAATTATCTCGCTAAATATTGACCCTACGGGGGTCAAAGTTGGCACATGTTGGGTGACCTTTGGGCGGCTGTATCTTTTGAACGGTGATAGCTAGGGCTCTGGTTGTTTCAGAGCGAGACAGATCCTAATGCGCCAGTCTCGAAAGTGCCGGTCAGCCCAGACTAAACCAGTTCCTTAACGCACATGTTGGGTGACCTTTGGGCGGCTGTATCTTTTGAACGGTGATAGCTACGGCTCTGGTTGTTTCAGCAAAATGTAGCTCTCAATGCGCTCTACATCGACTTTTGGAAAAGTTATTTTTGAGAATTTTGACTTGAAAACACAAAATTGCAATTATCTCGCTAAATATTGACCCTACGGGGGTCAAAGTTGGCACATGTTGGGTGACCTTTGGGCGGCTGTATCTTTTGAACGGTGATAGCTACGGCTCTGGTTGTTTCAGCAAAATGTAGTTCTCAATGCGCTCTACATCGACTTTTGGAAAAGTTATTTTTGAGAATTTTGACTTGAAAACACAAAATTGCAATTATCTCGCTAAATATTGACCCTACGGGGGTCAAAGTTGGCACATGTTGGGTGACCTTTGGGCGGCTGTATCTTTTGAACGGTGATAGCTAGGGCTCTGGTTGTTTCAGCAAAATGTAGCTCTCAATGCGCTCTACATCGACTTTTGGAAAAGTTATTTTCGAGAATTTTGACTTGAAAACACAAAATTGCAATTATCTCGCTAAATATTGACCCTACGGGGGTCAAAGTTGGCACATGTTGGGTGACCTTTAGGCGGCTGTATCTTTTGAACGGTGATAGCTACGGCTCTGGTTGTTTCAGCAAAATGTAGCTCTCAATGCGCTCTACATCGACTTTTGGAAAAGTTATTTTTGAGAATTTTGACTTGAAAACACAAAATTGCAATTATCTCGCTAAATATTGACCCCACGGGGGTCAAAGTTGGCACATGTTGGGTGACCTTTGGGCGGCTGTATCTTTTGAACGGTGATAGCTACGGCTCTGGTTGTTTCAGCAAAATGTAGCTCTCAATGCGCTCTACATCGACTTTTGGAAAAGTTATTTTCGAGAATTTTGACTTGAAAACACAAAATTGCAATTATCTCGTTAAATATTGACCCTACGGGGGTCAAAGTTGGCACATGTTGGGTGACCTTTGGGCGGCTGTATCTTTTGAACGGTGATAGCTAGGGCTCTGGTTGTTTCAGCAAAATGTAGCTCTCAATGCGCTCTACGGCGGCTTTTGGAAAAGTTATTTTCGAGAATTTTGACTTGAAAACACAAAATTGCAATTATCTCGCTAAACATTGACCCTACGGGGGTCAAAGTTGGCACATGTTGGGTGACCTTTGGGCGGCTGTATCTTTTGAACGGTGATAGCTACGGCTCTGGTTGTTTCAGCAAAATGTAGCTCTCAATGCGCTCTACATCGACGTTTGGAAAAGTTATTTTCGAGAATTTTGACTTGAAAACACAAAATTGCAATTATCTCGCTAAATATTGGCCCTACGGGGGTCAAAGTTGGCACATGTTGGGTGACCTTTGGGCGGCTGTATCTTTTGAACGGTGATAGCTAGGGCTCTGGTTGTTTCAGCAAAATGTAGCTCTCCATGCGCTCTACGTCGACTTTTGGTGAAGTTATTTTCGAGAATTTTGACTTGAAAACACAAAATTGCAATTATCTCGCTAAATATTGGCCCTACGGGGGTCAAAGTTGGCACATGTTGGGTGACCTTTGGGCGGCTGTATCTTTTGAACGGTGATAGCTACGGCTCTGGTTGTTTCAGCAAAATGTAGCTCTCAATGCGCTCTACATCGACGTTTGGAAAAGTTATTTTCGAGAATTTTGACTTGAAAACACAAAATTGCAATTATTTCGCTAAATATTGACCCTACGGGGGTCAAAGTTGGCACATGTTGGGTGACTTTTGGGCGGCTGTATCTTTTGAACGGTGATAACTAGGGCTCTGGTTGTTTCAGCAAAATGTAGCTCTCCATGCGCTCTACATCGACTTTTGGAAAAGTTATTTTCGAGAATTTTGACTTGAAAACACAAAATTGCAATTATCTCGCTAAATATTGGCCCTACGGGGGTCAAAGTTGGCACATGTTGGGTGACCTTTGGGCGGATGTATCTTTTGAATGGTGATATCTGGTTGTTTCAGCAAAATGTAGCTCTCAATGCGCTCTACATCGACTTTTGGAAAAGTTATTTTCGAGAATTTTGACTTGAAAACACAAAATTGCAATTATCTCGCTAAATATTGACCCTACGGGGGTCAAAGTTGGCACATGTTGGGTGACCTTTGGGCGGCTGTATCTTTTGAACGGGGATAGCTAGGGCTCTGGTTGTTTCAGCAAAATGTAGCTCTCAATGCGCGAATTTTGACTTGAAAACACAAAATCGATAATAATATCTTTTTCCGTAATTTCGTTGCTTGATGCACGTGATTTTAAAAGAAAGAAATTGACCCACATCGTCTAAAGATGTTCTGTGCAAAATATTGAAATATTTACATAAAACTGAACAGAATCCTTCAACGCAGAAGACGGATCAATCGCTATGATTTTCACCTAAAACGTGAAAATAATAAAGCGGAGGTCATTGCGCGGAGGAGCCCCGGTGAGGAACAATTTTTGAATTTGAACGTGTATTTTGCAAATGTCAATGGTTTGAAATTATTTTAATAAAATATGAAGGACAAAGAATTCAAAAATTGACACCTATGCATTTAAATTGTTCGTTTAATAAAAATGTTTGGACTGCCATCGTTTTCCAAACCAACAATGTGGCCCGTGAAAAAAATATGTTGGACATCCTTGCTTTACACAAATGTTCAACTAAAGCGGAACGCTTGTCATAAAACCTACTACCAATTTATTTCTAATTAGTAAATCATTTTTCTTGTTTTCATACTTACATCCAAACGAAATAAAGTTCAATTCTCGCAAATCCAACAGATCAAACGAAACCAAGATTTGTGCTAAAACACCAGCTAAAAATTTCCCAATCAAAATCGCTGATCTCGTATGTCCCGTCACGATTTGATATTTCTCACGATCCACCTTGGCATAGATGTACGTATAGTAGGCAACTTCAGCTGCCATAAATATACCAAAAAAGAATTGAGCTACCTAAAGCAAGGAATAAAAGAAATCTGAAAAACTGATAATTTGTTTTTTTTTTTGTTCCAAAACAGGACAGGATTTTTTTTTATTCAAATCTGACAGGAGTTGTCCGTAATAAATTTTTTCCTCGCAAGATTACAATAAAGTCTGGTTGGTGCATAGTGGTTAGGGCACTCGCTTTCGACGCACAGGGTCGCTGGTTTGAATTTAGAACTAACGGTAACGGACAACATATATCCGCGGTCTAGGTTCACTGTTGAACTACCGCGCTAATCAATTATTTTATGGTTTGCGTTTCCCATGGAAAGTTAGGTTAGGATATCCTCTGTCCTGTTCTGAACCCACTGAAAAAACAGCTTATACAAAAATGTTTGGATCACCTACTATCAGCTCCGGCAACGTTTTTGTCCATAATAGAAGACCCCACAACACGATCCCGGCCAAAGCAGAAAATACAATAATCGGCTTGTACCTTAAGTATTTTACAAAAAAAAAAAAAATATAAAAATTCGCACAATAAAAGAGTCCTTCAAACCTTACCTCAAAATATCCGTCACCAAAAACACAATAACCAATTGTGCCAAATAGAAATACGTCCCGGCCGGATAAATGTCACGATTCACTTGCTCCAATGTAATATTACGCCATTCGCCCGAAAGAAATTCAAATACAAACGGCTCGGACGGTCGCATTTCCCGGAAAAATCCAAATGTGCATAGCAGAATGGATATCCGTAGCCATTCTTTAATGGACGACATTGTCAAAAAGAAAGACGTAGTCGTCGTCTGCTATTCAGGTGAACAATGGGGAATGTATGCATATAAATATATTATTAGGTGTACACAGGAGACCGCAGCAGGCAGGTACGAAATCTTCGAAAACTTTTCCAAAAAGTTCTCTCTTTTATGTTATCCTTCTGAAATAGTCCCCAACAAACTCGGTCAGTTGTCCAGTGTAGATTCTTTTTGCGTTTATATTTTGTATTTCTGTATATACAATCCTTACACGTTGTAAAAGGAAATTGTAGTTTTGTCCTTCAATCGTAGGCTAGGCTACTCCCAAGCTACTGTACACATGCGATGACTTCTAAGATGAAAATAGGTCAGATCGGATGCGACGGTCGGACGCCTCGTGTCGCGGAGAACTCCCACATGAGCTGAAAGGATATATAGAGAAAAAAGGACATAAAGAAATTTTCAAAAAAAGGATAAAGTAACAAAGATTTCTTCATACACAAAAAAGGGTCACAACATTGTGTATAAGTTTATGGATGCGGGAATTGTGATCCCGATTTACATATACTACACAAGTTTTTTGCTTCGATTTGTATCTACATATTGCTTTGACACATTTTATGGCAATTGTTTGTCTGTCTTTCTATGGGCAACAAATAAATGTCTCCCGGGACGATTAATGAGACCAATTTGAATATGAATGGGCAAGTTGGTGATTTCGGACGTTTGTCCTTGGGATAATATTTATTTGAAGAAAATTGAAATAAATTTGCTTGATATTTTGATGAAATGGGGTGTCAAATTTATGAATTCGTTTCAATAAGAAATGATTTAGGGCTTTCAACTGTAAATCTTCCTCTTTCACTTTTAATTGTATGGGGGGTAAGTATGTCGTCTTATCTTGGGAACAGAAAAGAACTCCAAATTTTCTGAAACTTTTCAAACTCAAAACATTTTACATGATAGCCATTAGGAATCCCCACGTGCAACATTAAATTCCCAAAAACAGAATCAAGTTGCAAAATCTCCAAAATATTCTATTTAAAAAAGTATAATCTCTGGTTAGATTTCTGGTGGGTATTTTCGATCTGAGGACAGGGACGTAGCCAGAATTTTGTTTTACGCTAAGATCCAGTTATCGTCTAATTTCCTCTAGGACTTGCTGTAAAACTTAAAAAAAAATCCTGCAACTAATAAAAAACAAATTACAATTTGTTGCTGCATTTCCGACCATTTCAATCAACTCTTCATACTATCCGTCAGTCAAAAGCCGAACTCCAACTGACCCCAATTTAGTGCAGAGTTTACACTTGATTCGCACTGCTCCTTTGCTTAATTTGTTTATGGATGCCATGGCTTCTTCTGAGCAGGGGCGTACACGCACAATTATTCGGGGAGGGGGTTTTCTGAAAAGAGGTTCGCACTTCCGGTGAATCCAGCGCGGGTGAATATTCTACAGCCGCTGAGTGCTATACTAAATCTCTGGGATTACCAAAGCACACTTAGAAAGAATCTTCATACAATTTATTGTTTCTGGTTTAACTCTGCGCGGGTTCTTAAGATATCTGCACTCCCCTCTGCACCCTTAAAAACTACTCCTGAATGCGTTTATGGCCCCACATAGAGTTTATAGCGTAAAAACTCAAGATTTAAGTATCATCATAAAACAAAATGTATTTAGTTGAATCCTTTAAGGGTAACTTAAGATATCTGCACCTTAAAAAAAAAAATGCCGCGCCCCTCCTTCCCTTAAAAACAACCCCTGTAAAGTTAGCATTACCACCCTAGTAGCGACGAAGTTAAAGAGTTTCCTTAAAACCAAATATATCCAGAAATTTGCCACAGGGCGCAACCAGAACTTTCAACAAATTTGCCGCGCTTTCTACACCCTTTAAAATTACCCCAAAGTGCGTTTTGACCCCATGCAGAGTATATAGCGTAAAAAGAATCCTGTCAAAAAATTTATTGTCTCTGGTTGAATTCTGTGGGGGTTACTTAAAATGTGCACTTTCAAAAAATGTACCACGCCTCTCTACACCAGCTGAAATAATGTTCAGGTGTCACAAGTGACCCCTACGGCAAATTCCTGGACACATTTGATTTAAATTAAATTATTAAATTCGCCGCTACTAGAGTGGTAATGCTAACTTGACAGGGGTTGTTTTTAAGAGAAGGAAGGGCGCGTCAAATTTTCCGAAGAGGAAGATATCTTAAGTGACCCCTATAGCATTTAACTGAATAAATTTTGTTTTATGACGATACTTAAAACTTGAGTTCTTACGCAATAAACAGTGTATGGGCCCAAAAGCGCACATAGGGGTAGTTTTTGAGGGTGTAAAGTTGGCGGCAAATTTTGTAAAATAGCAGATATCTAGCTAACCCATGCAGGTTGCAAGTGGAATACAATCTGTTTCATTGCGATGCTTAACCCTCATCCAGCGGGATAGGTACAGGTGTACCTTTTTCGTTTTTAAAACACCGTAACTTTTTTGTTATGGGTCCGATCGGTCTGAAATTTTCTGACATCTCTACGATTTTAGTTTAAAATATGTATTCCAAATTTCAGAAATGTGTGACCACCCATCCCCAAGTTAGGGAGCAAAATTAATCTTACACCCTTTAACGGCGGCAAAGGTACATTTGTACCTTCATATATTTTGTATTAAAAGAAAATTTACAAAAGACGAAAATAAAATATTTTTGGTGAATGCTCATGCTTAGAGAGACTTATTATAGCATCAATAAGTTGAGAATCGAGTGATGTACAGAAGTATTTGATTTACGATTTTTATTTGTAATGATCAACGTCCTTGGAGATATCGATCTATAAGGACTAGGCTAACTCATACAGCGGTTTTTGGTTATTTGACATCAATCTGAAGACTTTTACTGGCATACCAAACTGTTTGAAGTATGTAATGGCTTGGGGCAACCAATACAATGTATTACGCCTTCTTTCCCCTCATAACATCTAGTGAAAATTAGGTTTGTAACAAATGCTGAAATTATGGATGCCAAAATTTTGGATTTTAGCGGTTGATTTTCTATTCCACAAATTCCCAAAATTTGTATTCCATCACCTAATATTTATGATTTGTGTAATTCGGGACGTCCACCCGAGTTCCTTTTGAAGTTTCAGCTGAAAACCAGCAGAAACCTCCAACCAAATTTCTAAATGGATGTTTGGGTGGTACATAAACTTGGTTGAATTGTACGTCGGTACCATTTATAGATACCGATAACTGCTACATGTAGAATATGCCACATGTCTTCGGTTTCTTGCTTTAATTTTTCAATCGATCCTTGGATTTAATTACATATACGAGAAAATATATTACAATTAACCAACAACAATCACAATTAAAATTTTAGATATTTTTCTACTACAGGAATTGGCCTGAGTTTAGATTAACAAAGATTAGAGGCTGAAAATTATATTAGCCTCTACTTGCTTGTTGCTTGACAGGACCTTTCTTTCGTATAATAACACATTTACTCATTTCTCCAATACATATATTTATTGTTTCAAATATTGTTGTTTTATGGAAAATAACGAGAATGTGATAATTATTGAGGTTTTTTATCGTTAGCGATAACGGGTTCTAGTAACAGAATAATATATTGGGGGCAGGGGGGTAAATTTTAACCAAAGACTTCACAATTCGCAAATCTACCATACCAAATTCTTCTAAAATCATTAATGACTGAATTTGAACCGTTTTCTACTTTTCATTTGTAAATCAATTTTAGATTTCGTCAAATTGAAATTCCAAGCAACCCATTTTTCCAATTTTCTTTTTAAAATTTTACCTATTTTCTAAATTTACCCACTCCAAAAATTAAATCCACATAAACCCAACTTCTTAAAACTTTCACTTCGGCAAAAACAGTTACTAATTTGTGACTAGTAAACATAATATAACGGTTTTACGGTCAATATTCATACAAATAGTGAAGATTTTCATACAAAATGTACTAAGGTACAGGTGTACCTTTGCCGCCGGCAAGCGTTGTAAAAATCTGCCGCTGGATGAGGGTTAAAGCTTATGTTTCAAGGCCATAAACGATGGTTTCATTTTAAGGGAAAAACGAGCGCGGCAAATTTTTTGCTTTTGCAAATACGCGACATTTAATGCACTATAGTGATCATTGAAATTTGACAGTGGAAATCCTAGCTTGACAGACATGACATAATTAACGACTTTGAAATTTTTTCTGGAGCTGACCTTCGTAATAGTTGAAAACATTAACATTTGTAGTATTGTTGAGTTTCTTGCTCGTTGGCCATTTGTTTCTTTCATATACTCCTCCTAACGGAAGATCTATCATCTGCCGTTTTTGATTTGTAAGGCTGAAATCCTCGGCGGGATTTGAACTTGAAAGCGGTGATGTTCCAGGCATTTGCGCATAAAGAGCGACGTGTGGTAACCCTGTCCAATGTATATTTTTATACGATTTAAAATCGGTAGCCTTTCCACTATGGAAAAGTGTATATTTTGGATATGGAATAATTCGTTGCATTTCGCAATTTTCTACCAACACTCAGCACTCCTGCAGCGGAAAGTTCAAAGCACAAACTCCAAGGAAAAATATGGGGAAAATATTTCGAATCAATTATGAATTGAAGTCTGTTCTGAATGAGTATACATTTTCCATTTTACACAAAATATTGATAGTTTCCTATCTAATGAAAATTGCTGAATTAATATGAGGTGAATTTTTCAAATTCCCTCATGATGGAGATTTTGATTCTTAAAAACTTTTCGACCGGGGTTCAGTCTCCATGGACCGTAGCTTCCCCACACTACTGAAGAGTCACGGCCGAACTTGCCCAGTTTGTGACATATATGACAATCAAATCAAATCTATTGACTATTTCTAGTCACAATTATTATTACGTCCGCGTCTTGAAAATCCCTTGTTTTTTTCATGAGACATATGTGACTCATACACGGACGGAGAGAAAATAATGACAATGATTGACAGTATAGTGTTTCGTCCTATCTAGATTGCATACACTGCAACATTTTTGGAAATTATACTATTCGTCGAAATAGGACTACTTAACCCTAAATCGTCATCTTTACATTTTTTAATTTAACTCATTAAACTGGATAGAAAGCGTTTTCAAAAAGGTTCAGAAAAACAATTTTCTACTGCACCACAATTTATAAAAACTTTAAAACCCAAATCGCTGATGGTTTTTATGTTTTTCCCAAAATAAACAAACAAACCAAGATTACTGCATTCTTTTTTTATTATAAATATTTACAAATTAATTTATAAAAAATATACCATTGAATAACGGGTTACTGTTCGCATTTGTGAACACGGGTTCAAACTGTCATGTTTTCGTGTACCACTCTGTATAATAGTGCAACACATTTAAATGCCCAATACGCTATCCGAATGGTTCAGGCTTGTGCGCGTTCGGTGCTTATGTTCCTGAGTTTCAGTTGTGTATGTTTCGATGTCAAGACTAGAATGCTGCTGGCTAGTTGCGTGACTCGCCTTTTATATCTGCTGGAGCCTGATGAGTGAGAATCCCGCATGTGTTGATTGTTGTGTTTATGCTGTACGGTGTGTGTGTTGCCCGCTGTTTGAGGAAAATTTATGATATCTGTTGGGAGCATTGTTACATCCTGAAATTGTCGCTATCCGATATGCTCTCTAACAACATAACTTTATGGTAGTATCGATTCCGTTTCTCCCTAATCATCGATTGGTTGACAAAAATTTAATATTACAGCAAAACAACCCGAAATTTCGTCCTTATTTTCCCTATACCTATAAAAAGCGTACACAAAACACCTCGTTGACGGCTAATTAAGTTGCACAACTCCACCTCCGACTGTATGCGGTAATGCCATCAATCCATCAAACAATTTCTAATTTAACATAAGAATAAACAGATCCATCACTAAATTTTCTTATGTTCGTCTTAATCCCAACGTACAGCAGCTACCTTGCTTGTTTTGTCTGCGAAAGAAACTGATAAAATCCGCCGGGAGACGAGAGCACTCTCAAACGAACTGTATTATGACCATACCGTGTCGTTTGGATATAATACAGGCATTCATGCATAAGATCAACCTCCTTTTTAGTGTACTATTTCCAAGATACTTTATGGGCAAAAAGTTGCCATCAATCGATGTCGATCTGCTTAATTCGACCCCTTCTCCGTCTGCAAATCTACTTGCTTCTTTTGCCCATTCTTTTCTGGTTGGCTGAAACAGACAAACTTCGATTCTAGGTATTTAATCTTGACACACAAAAGTGTTGTCCTGAAGCGAATGAAGTTTTGTCTTTCGTTTGGTCTGTGTTCCTAAAGCAGGAAGCACGAGGAGTTTTATAGCGGTGAAGAAGCGAATGTCTATCACATTCTGTCGTCCCATATATAGTCAGTCAGTCTACACTCTACGGTTCGAAGGTAGGCAAAGGAGAGCAGGGAACACGCAGAAAGCTCTTTGTGAATTATATCGACAAGGATAATCGCTTAGGCAGAAAAGACCTACAAATACGACAAATAGGAAAGAATACGAAGAAGAAGAAAGGAAACGGAAATGAAAATGAGATTGGTGGGGATTTGTTTTTATTTTTTAATGTTTGTGCTTGTGCCGAATGATTTTACCGAAGGGAATAGGTATGCCGCGTAAAGGATCCATTTGTTGATTTAATGATAATCCTGTTTGGCACAAAACGAGGAGTGTAATTTGCGTTTTATTGTGCCGACACGTGTGTAATAAAGATATAAATTTTTCCTGATCATCTTAATTTAATGAACGTTTGTTCTTAGTTGGATATAGTCGCGAGGTTTCGACACAGTCGAGTATAAAGCTACTTGTGGCCTTGGCTTTGGTTTTGTATTGACAATTTAGTAAATGTAGAATGCGTCTCTCGCCCAGCAAACTTCTAGAACTTAGACTTAGAATGCGCATACACTAAGAAAAGGAATTCAAAAGTAGATCCCGACATTGCTGTTAACTTTTCACATATTTTAGAAAAACAATTTAAAAGCTTGCGTACAAGTCCGCAACTCAGTGGGACATTTTCATGTTTTCAACAAATGCTAATGTACAGTACTGATGCAACCTCGAATTGATTTATACATTATTTCGTGACGATTTGCTTTTCGAATTTGACTCTTTTTGGGTCGTTCAACAAAAGTTGAACGAAAGTTGAAAATAAGTTGAACCTAAGTTGAAAGTTACAGTTTTTGGGTCATTTAACAAAAGTTGAACGAAAGTTGAACGTGAGGTGAACCTAAGTTGAAAGTTACACTTTTTGGGTCGTTCAACAAAAGTTGAACGAAAGTTGAACGTGAGTTGAACCTAAGTTGAAAGTAACACTTTTTGGGTCGTTCAACAAAAGTTGAACGTGAGTTGAACCTAAGTTGAAAGTTACACTTTTTGGGTCGTTCAACAAAAGGTAAACGAAAGTTGAACGTGAGTTGAACCTAAATTGAAAGTAACACTTTTTGGGTCGTTCATCAAAAGTTGAACGAAAGTTGAACGTGAGTTGAACCTAAGTTGAAAGTTACACTTTTTGGGTCGTTCAACAAAAGTTGAACGAAAGTTGAACGTGGGTTGAACCTAAGTTGAAAGTTACACTTTTTGGGTCGTTCGACAAAAGTTGAACGAAAGTTGAACGTGAGTTGAACCTAAGTTGAAAGTAACACTTTTTGGGTCATTCAACAAAAGTTGAACGAGAGTTGAACCTAAGTTGAAAGTATCACTTTTTGGGTCGTTCAACAAAGGTTGAACGAAAGTTGAACATGAGTTGAACCTAAGTTAAAAGTTACACTTTTTGGGTCGTTCAACTTTTGTGAACGTGAGTTGAACCTAAGTTGAAAGTTGAATTTGAGTTGAATTCTAGTTGAATTCAAGTTGAACTCAGTTGAACCCAAGTTGAACGAAAGTGGAACGTGAGTTGAACCTAAGTTGAAAGTTGAATTTGAGTTGAATTCGAGTTGAATTCAAGTTGAACCCAAGTTGAACCCAAGTTGAACCCAAGCTGAACCCAAGTTGAACGTAAATTGAACCCAAGCCCAACCTCTGTTGAACCTTGAATGGCACCCAACACTCACAGGGTAGCACCTATCCCAACTTCCATTGAACCTTGAATTGCACCCAAAACTCACAGGGTACTGTAATGCCAAAAACGTAACGCTTTTTCGTTGCAATTTTCGTGACGATTTTCGATTTATGTGCCAGAGTCAAGACATAAAAATGTCAAAAAAAAATTAAAATTGAAGTAGGCTAATTTTTTTTCTGCAACTTTTTGACATTTCTCATGTCTTTATTCAAAATTTGGCAAACATTACTGTCAGATTTGACAAATCGAAACGTCATCATACAGATTTGACAATTCTAAACGTCAATAATTGAAAATTCAATGAATATAACTGTCCAATTTGACGTGTCGGTCGAATAGCACAAGGTATGTTTCATGTGTTCAACAGATGGCATTCGGTGGCTCAGCGGTAGAGATGTCACTCTATCTCTGAGTTATTGGGGCGTGAGTTCGAATCCCACTGTGACCATGGATGCTTGTAGTTATTGTCCGCCTCTCGATCCCTTGTCCTAATTTTCCCTTCCGACAAGGATATGCTTGAATTAAAGGGTTATCCCCTAAAGCCTTGACATCGAATAAAAAAAAAGATAAGGGGCTTTTCAAATTGAAAACGAACAGAATTTTTTATTTAATAGATCATAAGCGTTACCCAAGATTGCTAAAAGTGTATCTGGATATCAGTTATTTTTTAGGATGTTAGTCACTGAGCAGACACAAAGCGTTTAATATTTTTCGATTGAAGCACTTTCAGTTTGTCTAAAAAAAATAGAAACGTGTCCCAAAAAAGAAAGCACTTTGTATCGGTTCAGCGCTCGCTAGGCTCGCACCTTGCTTTTATCTGTAGCAGCGTTTCCGTCAAAATGTGAGGTGTTTAAAACTCTTCGGTTGGAGCCTTTCGAATTTGTTTTACAAAACAGAAGCGTGGCACCAAAATGGAAAACACTTTGTATCGGCTCACTGCTCGCTACGCTCGCATCTTGCTTTTATCTGTAGCAGCATTTCCGTAAAATTGCGAGGTGCGAGCGCAGCGAGCGCTGAGCTGACACAAGGCGTTAAAACTATTCGATTGGAGCCTTTTGAACTTGTATGACAAAACAAGAGCGTGTGACAAAAAGAGAAAACACTTTACACTGGCTTACCGCTCGCACCTCGCCTTCATTTATAGCTGCAGGTCCGCCAAAATGCGAGGTGAGAGTGTAGCGAGGTGCGAGTGTAGCGAACGCTGAGCTGACATAAGGCTTTTAAAACTCTTCAATTGGAGCGTTTTGAATTTGTCTCACAAAACAGAAGCGTGTCACAAAAACGGATAACAATTTGCATCGTAGCCTCACCGCTCGCTTCGCTCTCCTTTATGTCTCACGAAAACCCTTTGTGTGGGCTCACTACTCGCTACGCTCACACCTCGCCTTAAGTTGTAGTTGCAGGTCCGTTAAAATGCGATTTGCGAGCATAGCGAGCGCTGAGCTTACATAATGCGTTTAAAACGAATTTGTCTGACAAAACAGAAGCGCGGGACAAAAAGTGAAAACACTTTGTACAGGCTCATCGCTCGCTTCGCTCGCACTTGCGTAAAAATGCGAGGTGCGAGCGTAGCGAGCGCTGAGCTTACAGAAGGTGTTTAGAACGTTTCGGTTGGAGCCTTTCAAATTTGTCTGACAAAACAGAAGCATGGCACCAAATGGAAATCATTTTGTATCGGCTCACTGCTCGCCTCACATCTCGGTTTTATCTGTAGGAGCACTTCCGTAAAAATGCGAAGTGCGAGCGTTGCGAGCGCTGAGCTGACACAACGCGTTTAAAACTATTCAGTTGGAGCCTTTTGAATTTGTCTGACTAAACAGAATGCTGGCACAAAAAAGGAAAACACTTTGTATAGGTGGTAAGCCAGTATAAAGTGTTTTCTTTTTTTGTGACACGCTTCTGTTTTGTCAGAAACATTCAAAAGGCTTCAACGGGATAGTTCGATGATTCTTACTAATGACATACAAAAAATACAGCAGTTCTGAATTTAAACCATTAAACATTTTCTAAACTGCTACATTCCATTCCTGAATTTTTTCGCACTAACTCAAAACAACTCACCGGCGATGATCATTATTTCGTTGTGCAAGCTGTTTCCTTAGTTCACTGCAATTTTCAATGAAATTTTAAACTCGCACATCCAATTGAAAGACGAAACTCTCTCTTCCTTTTTTTATTGTTCAACCATACACACACACAGGCACATTTCACGTATTCTATCCTTACGCGACCCGTGCGCCGTCTTTAGGGGTTTGCTATCGAATTTCACCTCAATAAAATTTCATTTTACGACTAAGGAGTGGATTTTTTTTCTTATTCCTTAATTCCGAAATACAAGTACATACTATGTATGTCCGTGAGAAAAAAATCTAATGGTGAGAAATAAAAGCAATTTGTGCAATTCAGCAACATTCCTGGTCAACAATTTCCAACGACTTTCTCACTTATAGTAGTATGTATGTAGTGAACACATAAAACTTTCGTCATTCCAAACCAACGGCACCGGGTCAGTATTATCCTGGTAGTGTACTTCACATACAACAATTGACTTTCACATGCGACTTCAAGTGTTTGCAGGAGCACTAAAAATGGAACATGACCCACTGCTGGTTCAAGCGATATTTGAACTTAAGATTACATACTCACATACAATAGAATGGATCGACTAACTTACTCAGATGGCAAATAAAAAACGGACGAGATCCATGCCAGAGATGTGGTGGGAAATGAAAGCCAGGTCAGGACCTGAACCAGAATTTTCCTTTCAACTTCATCTTACGACTCTCGTTCTCTCTGTCTAAGTCACCGGAGAGTTATATTTCCGAACAGACGTATATAGGTACCTACCCTAAAGGTACTTTAGGTACTTCATCTAACTTGTTGAAATTTATTCCCGGCGAGGATTCTTTCTCTTTTTCCTTCTTTATCCACGTGGAATGATTTTAAACTTTATCCTATCTTCTCCCCATTGAGCTTAATTATTTATGTATTCCAACCACAGAACAAAATGAGAGACCGATTAAGTGATTCAATTGCGTGACAATTAGCATCACATTTAATTTTCTAAATACGATGAACTGTTGAGAAACGGACTTTGCATTAATATTCCGCCAGCATTTCTTGCAATAGAATCAGAACAGATTTGTCTGATGTCAATTAGCATGAATGGCTTTTTTCGGTGAACCCACACACACACACACTGTGTGAAACCTACTTTACTTGATGGAATTTGTAAAACTTTAACTGTTTGAAATTAGTTTAATTTCGTTTTATTTCGAATTTCAAGTTCTCCCCTCCCCCCCCCCCCCCCAATTAAGGACAAAAAGTACGCGACGACGGCTCTATGGAAAGTTTACACACGAATCGCACAGTCGTCATCGTCAGTCAGTTGTCGTCATTGGAAGGACATTCACATTTGTCGTTATAGAGACTGTGATGGGTCTATGGGCTATAGGGGATTCTAGACATCTAAATGAAACGGCCGGCATCTGTGGATAGTCACCACGCTTAATTTATACAAGGTCTAAAAAAGGACACTAAAAAAGATCGGTTTCCACTTTGAGCAGTCTATTTTGCATAGAGAAAGAAGGATACACACATTTCAATTAGATTTCCGCTCGGTGATTTCATGAAATTGGTTTTACGAGCCTACGTTCTTTATATGTAGTGTCCATGACAATTTAAGGTTGTGCCAACTGTTTACCATTTATTTGTACTTTGGAAATACGGATAGGTGAAGAGAGACAGAGAGAAGAGAGTGGGTACCTACTTCTGAGTCCTTATGAGTTGATTTTTATCATTGTCCTTATTATAAAATTCAAAATTCAAAATTCCAAATTCCAAATTCCAAATTCCAAATTCAAAATTCCAAATTCCAAATTCCAAATTCCAAATTCCAAATTCCAAATTCCAAATTCAAAATTCAAAATTCAAAATTCAAAATTCAAAATTCAAAATTCAAAATTCCAAATTCAAAATTCAAAATTCGAAATTCAAAATTCAAAATTCAAAATTCAAAATTCAAAATTCAAAATTCAAAATTCAAAATTCAAAATTCAAAATTCAAAATTCAAAATTCAAAATTCAAAATTCAAAATTCAAAATTCAAAATTCAAAATTCAAAATTCAAAATTCAAAATTCAAAATTCAAAATTCAAAATTCAAAATTCAAAATTCAAAATTCAAAATTCAAAATTCAAAATTCAAAATTCAAAATTCAAAATTCAAAATTCAAAATTCAAAATTCAAAATTCAAAATTCAAAATTCAAAATTCAAAATTCAAAATTCAAAATTCAAAATTCAAAATTCAAAATTCAAAATTCAAAATTCAAAATTCAAAATTCAAAATTCAAAATTCAAAATTCAAAATTCAAAATTCAAAATTCAAAATTCAAAATTCAAAATTCAAAATTCAAAATTCAAAATTCAAAATTCAAAATTCAAAATTCAAAATTCAAAATTCAAAATTCAAAATTCAAAATTCAAAATTCAAAATTCAAAATTCAAAATTCAAAATTCAAAATTCAAAATTCAAAATTCAAAATTCAAAATTCAAAATTCAAAATTCAAAATTCAAAATTCAAAATTCAAAATTCAAAATTCAAAATTCAAAATTCAAAATTCAAAATTCAAAATTCAAAATTCAAAATTCAAAATTCAAAATTCAAAATTCAAAATTCAAAATTCAAAATTCAAAATTCAAAATTCAAAATTCAAAATTCAAAATTCAAAATTCAAAATTCAAAATTCAAAATTCAAAATTCAAAATTCAAAATTCAAAATTCAAAATTCAAAATTCAAAATTCAAAATTCAAAATTCAAAATTCAAAATTCAAAATTCAAAATTCAAAATTCAAAATTCAAAATTCAAAATTCAAAATTCAAAATTCAAAATTCAAAATTCAAAATTCAAAATTCAAAATTCAAAATTCAAAATTCAAAATTCAAAATTCAAAATTCAAAATTCAAAATTCAAAATTCAAAATTCAAAATTCAAAATTCAAAATTCAAAATTCAAAACTCCAAATTCAAAACTCCAAATTCAAAATTCAAAATTCAAAATTCAAAATTCAAAATTCAAAATTCAAAATTCAAAATTCAAAATTCAAAATTCAAAATTCAAAATTCAAAATTCAAAATTCAAAATTCAAAATTCAAAATTCAAAATTCAAAATTCAAAATTCAAAATTCAAAATTCAAAATTCAAAATTCAAAATTCAAAATTCAAAATTCAAAATTCAAAATTCAAAATTCAAAATTCAAAATTCAAAATTCAAAATTCAAAATTCAAAATTCAAAATTCAAAATTCAAAATTCAAAATTCAAAATTCAAAATTCAAAATTCAAAATTCAAAATTCAAAATTCAAAATTCAAAATTCAAAATTCAAAATTCAAAATTCAAAATTCAAAATTCAAAATTCAAAATTCAAAATTCAAAATTCAAAATTCAAAATTCAAAATTCAAAATTCAAAATTCAAAATTCAAAATTCAAAATTCAAAATTCAAAATTCAAAATTCAAAATTCAAAATTCAAAATTCAAAATTCAAAATTCAAAATTCAAAATTCAAAATTCAAAATTCAAAATTCAAAATTCAAAATTCAAAATTCAAAATTCAAAATTCAAAATTCAAAATTCAAAATTCAAAATTCAAAATTCAAAATTCAAAATTCAAAATTCAAAATTCAAAATTCAAAATTCAAAATTCAAAATTCAAAATTCAAAATTCAAAATTCAAAATTCAAAATTCAAAATTCAAAATTCAAAATTCAAAATTCAAAATTCAAAATTCAAAATTCAAAATTCAAAATTCAAAATTCAAAATTCAAAATTCAAAATTCAAAATTCAAAATTCAAAATTCAAAATTCAAAATTCAAAATTCAAAATTCAAAATTCAAAATTCAAAATTCAAAATTCAAAATTCAAAATTCAAAATTCAAAATTCAAAATTCAAAATTCAAAATTCAAAATTCAAAATTCAAAATTCAAAATTCAAAATTCAAAATTCAAAATTCAAAATTCAAAATTCAAAATTCAAAATTCAAAATTCAAAATTCAAAATTCAAAATTCAAAATTCAAAATTCAAAATTCAAAATTCAAAATTCAAAATTCAAAATTCAAAATTCAAAATTCAAAATTCAAAATTCAAAATTCAAAATTCAAAATTCAAAATTCAAAATTCAAAATTCAAAATTCAAAATTCAAAATTCAAAATTCAAAATTCAAAATTCAAAATTCAAAATTCAAAATTCAAAATTCAAAATTCAAAATTCAAAATTCAAAATTCAAAATTCAAAATTCAAAATTCAAAATTCAAAATTCAAAATTCAAAATTCAAAATTCAAAATTCAAAATTCAAAATTCAAAATTCAAAATTCAAAATTCAAAATTCAAAATTCAAAATTCAAAATTCAAAATTCAAAATTCAAAATTCAAAGTTCAAAATTCCATTGTGTAGTTGAGTATGAACAATTTTAGTTGTGTTGCAAATGAATCCCTAATTAATCCCTTAACAAAACCGAAAACTTGTCACTGTGTCGCAACAAAATTCTTCCCTATATCAATAGCTCTATTTATCGTTGTTGTCCTTTAAGCTTTAACATTGTCCCCACTATACCAGAGTCACTTCACCACACTTACATCTGATCTAGAGGCAGAAGACCTGGGGTGTGGCATTGGCGTTAGAAATTGTCACAAACATTTGTCCGCTCTTCTTCATCGGAAACAAAATGTTCCTCATACGAGCAATATAATGACAAAATGAAATGACTTGAAAGAAAATTTCCATTTTCAACGGAAATGGCACTCTGTCGGAATGTATTCTAGATAAATTTATACATCAACCCCACATAGAACGTGACTATATCGTGAGTGTAACGTACTATGATACTATACGATCGTATCAGTACGAGTGTTATACAACTCAACGTAACGTATGCAAAGAACTATTCCAATATTACGTTAATTCCACCCGAGACTCACTCATTTCATTTTTGTGTTTCGGGTCAATTTAATTTTTCGCATAATAATACAAAACCATCCCGATCCGAGATGAGGCATAAATCAATCGTTCATATACGACTTGCTAGTCTGCCTCGGGCAGCCTAAGCCTTAGAAATGCGTACGCTTACTACATGGACATCATATCAAAATAAGGATGCGAAGAGAAAAGGAAATTTCATATATAGGATTATATATGCTTAGAGGAGAAATGTGAAATATATTTCATATGGACGAGAGTTTTCGTTCGACATTATGTTGGCGCCATATGAAATGAAAATGTGATACATGCTACATTAGATGATTTGTAACTGAAAGCAAAAAGGACGACAGACGACGACCGACAACGACGTTGGGGTCAAATGAAAGGAAGAAGTTCTTCGTCTGTGTAATACGCTACATATAATATAGTAATGGGTTGAATTAGTAAATAAGAGAAGAAGGGCAAGACGTTTCAAAGCCGATTAGATTAAGCTCCGGAATAAATATATTGTGCCGAAACGATGACCTAAATTTGTAAACAGATATAGCTAAAGGCGTGTTAAACTCTCTTTTCTATACTAATTTCCCTACAGAGTAATGCATGGCCGATTTTTTTACTACTTAATCTGTACATACATTATTACATACGAGTACTACCTGTTCTTCATTTTCCACACATAATCTCATCAACATCACAGGAAAACTTTTCGTACCCTAACACAAATCACTTAAGGACAAAATTCTCTATTTTCTCACACCTTTCTATGAAAACAAATTTACATTCACCCAACCTACCTCACGGCACTCTCAATTGACACCCATAAAAGTATACCCGCATGTCGCATACCACTTTATATGTTCAACAAAAGCACACTCAACTTATTCAACTTTATCCTGATCGAGTCCTGACCACCATCACTATACATACCGACATTCTACGAAGCGTACCTAGAAAATATCAGAGAAGCTCGCGCGTCATGCATGCGAAAAACCACATTCTTAATGATCTCAAATTAATCTTAATTAGTTGCAGATTATGCTAGTATACCGTAAAGCTGAAGCAAAGAAGAAGTATTTTAGTTGATTCATTGCTTGCAATTTTTCCGTACATTAGTCTCGGGAAATTCCCGGTTGAATGATAAAAAGGAAAGAGAGAGAGATAGGGAGAAATTATTATTAGGCGAAAAGGAGCAATCGAGATTCAAAATTAGATCCTTATTGAAAATATGTATTCTTTTTATCATTTATGTTTTAATGTTGCATAGAATACTAATGATTCAGATTTGAGGAAGTTTTCACGTCAAATAAGGCATAGCGGAAAAAATTGAACGAAATCAGTCATAATTGTCAGAAAAAAAAACGAAAATGGTGATTATTGTCTATTCACTTTTTTCTTTAAAGCTGTATTAAATTGGAAGTAACTTTGAACTGTGATTATGTTTGTTAATTAGAAAAGTTCCATCTACTTCGTTGTAAAAAAAATGCAATTTGCTAACAAATTGGCTCAAAGTCCCTAAAAAAAACCCAAAAATAAATTAAGAAAATTTCATTTTGAAATGGATCCTTCGAATAATGTCTCACAATTCCATCTGTTCCCATTTCTCCATAAAAAAAAAACAATTATTTTAATTCGAAATTACGTATGTAATTAAAACAACTTTATCTTAAATTTCACTTCAAAACAAAAGTTGAATGCAACCGAATAAAATAAATTCGGAAATGAATTTATTTCACGAGAAAGAAAATCTGTTATTCAAAACTTCACTATCATAATAAACAGTTTTCTCCGTACAGAATAAATTGTAAACAAAAGTGCCATCATTTCGTACATACAGCAGATAAAAGTTGTTCTTCATTTTTCCGGGACAAAGAGGACATTCGTGGAAATTTTGTACAAAGAAATATGTGTGTACATGGTATTGGAACGTACGTAAGCTTTTCGGATACTATCAACATTTTTCATGAATGAAAAGCTCATTTACTCCGAAAATTAAGTATGTATGTATGACATCGTTTGAAGGGAGGGGGAGATGTAATAGACAGATGCATTCGTGAGCTTTTTCGTACTTGGTTGTGGTAGAGATGCCAACCAAAGTTTAGCCAAGACACAGTGCATCAAAAAAAATCGTTAAGTTTATCTGAGACTCTCAAACTATGTACAGAAGTAAAAGCTTTCAAGTTAATTATGCTATACAAAAAGGATATACAAACTTGACTCGATAATCCGGATCAATTGTTTCAAAGGTTAATTCGGGATTAGCGCAATCATATTTCCTGAGGAAAAGTGTCCAAATAAATAACAAAAATGTTGATAAATATATTTTTTATTCGAAATTATTCAGCATCATATCAATTGCAAAACCGTCCCGAAAGTAAGTACGAGACCAAATCTATCATTACTAGAGGTACGGAAATTTCGTTTTTACGAAAAAGAAGCGAATTTCGCCGAAAATGGTTCATTTTGAATATTGTATTTTTTCCCCCCGAAAAAAGTTTTCTTCAAAAATAGCAACTAAGGAAGACAATTTTCAATCTCGAACTATTGTCCAAAAGTCGGAATTTTAATGAGAATAGAGCCAGTTCTAAAGGAGTTCACAGAATCACGAGCATGATGGCTTGTCAAACACCGAGCAAGCTTTTTAGCAGGAGGTCCTATGAGTGAACATTGCTTTCTTCTATGCGATTTTTCTAGTGTTTGTTTTTTTCTCCTATACCGCTCTATGCAGCGCCCACTGTAGCACTTAGGCCGTCCCGGGCCAGACTTCAAATTTGTTTTGAAAGGGGTCATGGGATGCATTGACTTCAATTAATTTGCCAGACTTTAAATTTGAATCTCAGAAATATGTATTCCGTTCCTAAGATTCGAGGTAGACTCGAAGACTAAATTTATGGTCGTACTTTTCAGGCCCAAACCGATTTCCAGGTATCCTTTGATATCAGATCATGATACTGCGTTTGGCCTAATATTTAGAATTTGAAATCTTTCTCTTAGTGAGATACTAAAATGTTGTTTTCGCGAGGGTTTTAAAGCCAAAAGTAATAAGTATAGATTTGAATGTAATCAGGACTAAAGCGTGCAGTTACAATTTATGGTTGAATGTGAAAAAGCTCATTATCCATTGTCCTTTTTAAATTTCGCTTTAAAATGTTTAACACTTTTTCTGTCAATATTTTTAGGAGTGGCAATTTAAACCTGAATTCGTGTTGTCGATTTAAATAACATTTTCCAACCTCCTAAAAAACCTTGGGTCATTCTCGCAAAACTCTTATAGAATGGTTAGCCTTATCGCATAGAGATAAGAAAGCTTTTCCATTATATTTAATTGAATTTTTGTAATTTGGATAGTTATGTTATCTTTTGCTTATTTACGCTGTTGGATGAAAGTGTGCAATGATTTTTTCAATCTAAGATGATGGCGTAAGCAAGCAAAATATGGCGTAGCTATGCAAAATAAACAAAAATTCTATTCAATACAATGGAAAAGCTTTCTGAAATTGTGTGTGTCTTCTCTATGCTCTATAAGGCTTCATGCACACGACGCGAAAACGGCTCGCAAGCTCGACACATGGAAATGCATTGGCTCTTATGGGAAGCTCACGACAGCGAGAGCCGTGCCGCTGTCAACTCACAACTAGCGAGACGTGTTTTCACAATCACGTGTTTTGACTGTGCACGGCTCTCGCTTGCTGTCGCTCGTCATGAGCTTCCCATAAGAGCCAATGCATTTCGATGTGTCGAGCTTGCGAGCCGTTTTCGCGTCGTGTGCATGAAGCCTAAGACTAACCAGGTTCTTAATAAGAGCTATCAGAAACCCGGCCCTTGACTACGATCATGAAGTTAAAAAAATGTGGGCTCTGCCCCATCTAAACAGAATCTTGGCTACGCCAATAAGCGGAAGTCCAAAGCACAGGGACTCTTTCTTAATGCTTACTGTTGCTCATTGGTACCTTGAGATTACTTTTTCTATAAAAGGGTCATTATTTTCCAGTATGTCGCAATCGCACAACGTCAGTTTTGGCTGAAATTCTGCAAGAAATTATAGATAACTTGAATTTCTCGATAACTCCAACTCAGAGATTTGTTAGCACTACAGTAAAGATTTGATAATTTGAAGTAATTTCATATCAATTCGCGTTTCAAGCTGTTCAAATATAATTTCTAAATACAATTGTAGTTTTGTATTTTTGCAGGATGAGAGTAAAAAGAAGGAAATTAATCCTCATTTGTTTGTCCAAATTCTGAAGAATATCAAAATAGAATCGTTATTTGCCCCAAGACGAAATATAGCCAAAGGGTTCCGTTTCGGGCGATTCAGCCAATTTGTTAAGGAAATCTGGACATTCTTAATGTTTCATTCGTTTGGGCGCAGCTTCTAAATGCCTGAGCTTTGGTGATTTTCTGTATTCCTATTGTTCTCTCAATCGCTGCTCAATCTTTGTGTAATCTATAGACCGGCCGGCACATCGCTCGGAGGTGCAAATTCGGCAAAGCAAAGTGTGGGTACTCACAAAATCACAGCGCTCGCAAACAATACCATATTTAACCAAAAAATATTTTAAAATTATCTGCGAATATCTCGGAGGGCAAGAGTGTGTATCCCCAACTTTTTGGAGAGGGATGGGATTAATGTCAATTTTTCAGCGTAAATCTTTCTTGAATTTCTTGAATGTAACTTTCGTTTTTGTTAAAAATACATTCTTTTCTTTCGAACGCACTCTACAGTATGAACAACTTAACGTACATCATTTATAACTGTCATATCTTAATTATCATATTTTCGATGTTCAATAAAACCTGACTACGGAGATGGACGTCTTTTTCTCTATCCCAGTCAATCCCATTCCATCATAACAGGTTATGGGCCCAGAAGTGCGCGAATTAATTCGATACGTTTACCTTCAATAACTACCAGTATAATCTTTAGCGTCTGTCGCGAAAATACGGAGTTTAATTGGATTTTGAAAATACTACGTGTGTCGTATTAAACAATGGCGCGAATTAGTGAGCAGATCGAAAAGTTAAAAGGGGCCAAGAATTATCACACATGGCAGTATGCTATGAAAAATGTAATGGCATTTAATGGTCCTGAAGGCTGTATCATGGATCCAGTGACGGAAAAGGACGATTCTAAGCTCCGTAAAGCAAAGGCGCGAATTTCCCTGTCGGTTTCGGAATCGATTTATGTCCACATCGAAAACAAATCTTCTGCCGTGGAAATGTGGGCTGCTCTGAAGGAGCTGTATGATGATCGTGGTTTATCGCGGCGTATCAGTTTACTACGCAAGCTGATTACCATTCGTCTGGAAAATTGCGATACTATGTCCGAGTAAATAAACCAAATTTCGTCAACCGCGAACAAATTAACAGGGATCGGGTTCCCAATAAGTAGCCAATGGCTAGGCGCAATACTTCTTGCAGGTTTGGGGGACGAGTTTAAGCCCTTCATTATGGGGATAGAAAGCAGCAGCATCGAAATTACCGGGGAAACAATTCGGGCGAAGTTACTCGATATGGACTATCAAAAAGGCGGTGAAAGTGCTTTCTTTGTAAAATCAAATCACAAAAAGAAAACTCTACTGAAGTGCTACAATTGCGGCAAGAGAGGACATAAATCTGCAAATTGTTTCCTTAAAAATAATAGTGATCGTTCGTCGTCGCGTAACACTAATCAAAAGGCGGTGAAAAATGCATTCAGTGCAGTGTACTCGTCGCAGGCTTTCGAGACTAACCTCAATTATTGGCTTATCGATAGTGGTGCCTCACATCATATGAGTCCCAACAAATCAGTTTTGTCTAATATCGAAAGTACGCCGATAGGTGAAATAGTTCCTGCTAATAACGAAAAATTATCTGTTGTAGGTTCAGGTAAATTATTATTAAAAGCAGAGAAAACTGAAATTCAGGTAAATGATATTCTCTATGTACCGGGCCTAAAAATGAACTTGTTATCAGTTGCAAAGATAACGTCGATGGGAAACGCGGTGAAATTCAACAATAAAACTTGCGCTGTTTATAATCAAGCACGGGATTTATTATTAACTGCGACGTGCGAAAACGGGGTTTATAAAATCCAAAATGCTACAGTGTCGTGTTTAGCTGCAAATTCGATTTCGGAAGACATATTGACTTGGCACAGACGTTTAGGTCATATGAGCTATGTGGATATGTGCAAAAAGAAGAACCATGCCGCCGAAGGAATCGAGTTTACTGGTGATGCAGATTTACTTAAAAATTGCGAAGTTTGCCTGAAAGGGAAGCAACGAAGATCGCCCTTTAAAGTTAGCGGGAATCGCGCGGAAAATAAGTTAGACCTCATCCATTCCGACTTATGCGGGCCCATGGAGAACAAATCAATCGGAGGTGCTCGCTACTTCTTAACCTTTATTGATGATAATTCGCGGAAAGTGTTCGTCTATTTTTTGAATGCGAAGTCAGATGTCTTGAAAAGTTTTAAGGAATTTTATAAAATGGTCGAAACGCAAACAGGCCGCAAGATAAAGTTTTTACGTACGGACAATGGGTTGAAATTCTGTGGCAGAGAGTTCGAAAATTTTGGCAAAAGTTGTGGTATAGTACATCAAAAGACGAATATTTACACTCCTCAACAAAATGGCGTCGCCGAAAGATACAACCGAACAATCGTAGAGCGGGCTCGATGTTTGTTAACCGATGCAAATCTCGATAAGTCATATTGGGCAGAGGCAGTCCATCATGCGGTGTATTTAATTAATCGTTCCGTGAATACTGTACTTAAAAATCAAACACCACAAGAAATTTGGACGGGCGCTAAAGGTAACTTGAGGCATCTAAAAATTTTTGGATCTGAAATTATTCCGAAGCAGCATCGTAGAAAGTTTGATCCTAAATCAAGGAAAATGATTTTCGCTGGATATTCAGAAACAACAAAGGGAGTTCGCTGTATTGATCAAAACACTAAGAAGCTTACGCTTAGCAGAGATGTGCACTTCATGGAAAGTAATAAACAGGTGAGTCACACCAAATTTATTCCTATCGATGAAACTGATTCAGTGGGGGCCGCATCAGATGAAGTTAACTACGTCGATGAGGAAGATTGTAATGAGTCAGAATTTAATGAAACTTTATCTTCGCGGGATGATGATGCAGACAACACATATGTTCCAGACGAGGACATAGTAATCGACGAGTTAAAAATTAATGATCGGGTCCTTAGAACGCGGCACATATCCCCACCATTATGCTCGATGGCCATTAACTCATCTAACTCCGAACCATTCACGTATGCAGAGGCGATGTCCAGATATGATGCTGAAAAATGGAAAGATGCTGTCAAATCCGAGCTGGAATCTCTCAATGCTAATGGGACTTGGAATTTGGTTCATCCCCCAGCTGGCAAAAAAGGTCATTAAATGTAAATGGATATTTAAGCAGAAACATCTTTATGATGAGAAGATTCGATACAAAGCCCGCATTTTGGCTAAGGGATGTTCACAGACCTATGGCATCGACTACACGGAAACCTTCGCTCCCGTTGTACGCTATACGTCAATTCGATTTCTTGTGGCATTTGCTGTTCAAAGGAGTATGAAAATCGAAAATGGATGCTGTAACAGCTTTCCTGCAAGTTGATCTTGCGGAGGATATCTACATGGAACAACCTGACGGATACGATGACAAATCGGGCCGAGTTTGCAAATTGAACAAGTCCATATACGGCTTAACACAAAGTGGCCGCCAATGGAATAAGAAATTAAACGAAACCCTTAAATCTTTTGGATTACAAAAATCTCGTGTTGACCCCTGTGTGTACTTTAATAACGACGTGACTCTAATAATCGCTATATATGTGGACGATTTTCTGATTTTTTTTGAAAGACTCTAAAGTGCGTAAAAGCTTAAAATTCGCGTTGTGTAAATCTTTCAAAATGAAGGACATGGGAACTGCAAAGAATTGTCTTGGTATAAACATTGCATATGACTCTACTGGTGTTTCTTTGGATCAATCGAAGTATATCGAAGAACTTTTATCCAAGTTCGGTATGAAGGATTCTAAGCCGGTTTCAACTCCTTCAGATCATAACCAGCAGCTTTCGAAGAAATTTTGTGGCGATGTAATTTCGGATGCGAGGAGTATACCCTACGAGGAAACCGTTGGATCGCTGTTATATCTAGCCCAAGCTACGAGGCCAGATATAGCTTATTCGGTTCATGAAGTAAGTCGATACAACAACAATTTCGGCGAAGTACATTGGCGTGCGGTAAAACGTTTTTCAGACGCAGATTGGGCTTCTGATCTAGATGAACGGCGGTCTTGTACAGGATATGTTTTTACTCTCAGCGGAGGTGCGATATCATGGGGAAGCAGACGTCAGCCAACCTTTGCATTGTCAAGCACTGAGGCTGAATATATGGCGCTTTCTTCAGCTGTACAAGAGGTGGCTTGACTTAAACAGTTTGGACAAGAATTTGACAAGGCGCTGCAATCTCAACCGACAACCATGTTTTGTGATAATCTCCGCGTGATTAATTTGGCGAATACGGACAACTACCGAGCGAGATTGAAGCATATAGATGTCAGGCACCATCATATCCGTGATCGAATTATGAGTGGGATAGTGAAAGTTATTCACGTTCCTACGGAAAACAATGCAGCAGATAATTTAAAAAAAGCGGTTCCTACTCATAAACATTTGTTTTGCTCAAGAAATAAATTAAAGTAGCTTACATACATGTTTGAATTGATAATATTGAATTACTATGTATATTTTGAATTTGTGAACTTTAATATTTTAATAAGTGGGGGTGTTAAAAATACATTCTTTTCTTTCGAACGCACTCTACAGTATGAACAACTTAACGTACATCATTTATAACTGTCATATCTTAATTATCATATTTTCGCTGTTCAATAAAACCTGACTATGGAGATGGACGTATTTTTCTCTATCCGAGTCAATCCCATTCCATCATACCAGTTTTTTTTACGAATTTTCCACCCAGTGTAACAGTTCTCATATAGATTCTGGTGCCTATTTCTTTCTAAATGAAATCGCAAAAAAAAAGAAAACAAGAAAATCAATAAAATATTCTCAATTAGTTCATAACCAGAATATTATATCGATATTGGGTTTTGGCATCTAAATTTACAGTCTCTGAAATTGTATCACCTGGACTGAGGTGGACTGAACCGTGAATAACAAATTCAAAGAGATAAACCAAAACACTTTCAACTTGTGCGAAAATGAATAGTAATTAGAGCTGATATCCGTTATTTACCTCTAACAATTTTTAGATTATTGCCCATCGCATATTAAAAAGTACGAATGAACTTTAAGCTTTCTGCTTCTGTAGTCCTGAGAGTTCTTCAGAGCGACATGTAATGTAATGCAAGAAGTATCTTTTTTTCGATTTGTTCATATAAAAATATGTAATTAAAAACAAAGAGGCTAACGACTTGATTGTTAATGTGATGTAAATGCAGCTTTTATACAGGGTGTCCCGGATTGGTTGAGAAATACGGGTAGGGTCGATAATAGTAGTATAATCAAAAACGCAATAAATAGAATTGGTATCACGTCTGCATTAAAGGCGCACATTTAATTTAACAAGAGGCCAAGTTTTCCAAACATATCTTTCAGGATAGAGATAAATGCATACTTTTCCATCATTTCTAACGATTGACATGAAAAAGAATTACATAGAGCCCGTTAACCGCAATGTTCACATTAAAAAAAAGCATTTATTTTCAATGACATCGAATTTCGAAATATAATGTTGAAGTTAATTTGTGTCAGAATAATTTTGAATAAAGAAATGCAGTGCCGGCAAATAAATATTGGTCACTTTGTCGGTCATGCTTTTATGTTAAAACTATTATATGTTATGAAATTGGGGAATGGGAATATGGATATGGACGCTTTCTCTGAATAGTGAAATTAGGTACTTTGATAATTAATTGCGGAGTATAAATTGGTTAAAATTGGAAAAAGTGGAGATTTGCGAAATCAAGTCGAAATTCAGTGCTTAAACAAGGACCCATTATCTAAGTTTCGGCCTGAAGAAATGAATCAATTATAAAATAATGCAAAGAATATAAGTTCGTCATAGCATTTACGTATGGAATTGAAACATGTTTGAAATATGAAAATTGTCACCGGTAGAAATTGTCGGCGGTTCAAACCAAAGAAAACTGCCCAGAGTTGTCGTTCTCTTGCTTATTTTGTTTATCGCAATTGAGTTTGGAAATTTAGCAGGCAAACTATCTAGGTAAAACATTTTTAATGTCATTTTTTTTTTAGATTGATAACATAAGCGCTGTTTTAAGTCTGTTATTAGCTAGTTTCTACATAAAATTCAAGCCTTGATCCGTATAAGGAAAAAAGGAAGCTTTTTAGAATCAACGGATGCTTATTCCAACCCGAAAATGTAAAACTCAAATCAGATTTAGCAATCAGGGTATGGAAAGGACCCTCAAGTTAAGTCAATCGCAAAACGTACTTACCTCGCAAAATACTCATAAATCTGATGGGTCTGCCGCTTGGAATGATTTTAATTAATTATAGAGTGTTAAAACAATTCTAAATATGTATTCGAAATTTGAAACTTTAGGAGAGATATGAGGGAGATTTGTAAAATTACGCTCCTTGTCGGTTTGTGGCAACACATTCTACACAATTCAGCTTTCACAATTATTAATTCTTGCAGCTACGTGGGCAATTTCCCAAAAAAAAACTGGGAAATTTTTTCGAGGTCAGTAAAATCAGGCCATTGGGCCATGAGGTGGCACTAGATGTGGTCCAAACTGCTTTGTCCGTAGCAACTAACTAAAATTTAAATAAAACTCGAAAAACGTAGGATTTGTATTTGGTCTCAAAACCCAAATCGTCAAAAATTTCAATTTCGGTTTGAAGGCATAACAAATTTAAATTTTCGAAAATATCATTTTGAAATTTTCGAAAAATTCGATTTGAAAACATAAAAATGTGGTCAAAACTTTCATTTTTTGTCGGACTGTATTTTTCAAAGGGTGCTAGCTCTAAGACTCTCAAATTTGTAGAGAAATCTGCACGTGCTCTACATCGGGTCTAAAAAAAATAAATGACGTCACAATATGCAATTGGTAGTTTTTAGTCTGCGATGAAACAAAATGTGATTCTTACTCGTAAATCGATTTTCATTGTCCTGAAAGCGCAGTGCTAATCTTCACCTACCTAAACAACTTCTAATCGTGTTCAAACAAAATACTTACTATTCCGCATAATAGTATCTGCAATACACACAGTCTCCTGTTTTGCGACACATATAAACACGAATCCCCAAACCAAACGCCACTGCGACACGAAAAAAAGTTGCTGTTGTCTTCCAAGTCGCGACCTTCATTCATCGTCAAGACATGAAACGAAACCCACAAAAATACTGACCCGTTTGACGGCGCGACAAAATAAACGAAACTTAATAGGAAATCGTTAAAAGTTATAATTTTCACTATATCAAACGGAAAAGGTCAGTACAGTGGAAAACACTAGCGCAGTACTGCAGAATACAGAATAGAGGTGAAAATTATTTCACGACTACCTAACCTTGCACAATTCTGTCAAATCAATTTTTTTAGGGACATTAGTGTTCTTGTGTTTGAAGGAGAATTTTACCCAAACATGTATTGAAATGCTAGGTTATGTGCGTGCTTGTAAAGGTTATGGTCATTTATAGGTGACGAACATTTTGAAGGACATTTGAGTGAAGGGTATTTTTTCGTCGCGACGAAATGATATAATACATTATAGAATTGGGTTTTTCTAAAAAAAGGAAGATATTTTTTATCATTAGAAATCGTTATTGAAAAAAAATAATATTTAAAATAGAAAAAGCCATGAGCCAGTGGCGTTTCCATTATCTTTTTGTTTTGCTGCAGTGACGGTGGCTCGTCATTGAAACTGTGGTTCCCAACACCCTTAAGAGCACGAAATGAATTTTCTAAAGGGCGTTTCCTTTTTTACCAGAAATTGCAAAAACACAGTTGTAATTGAAAATTGACGTTCCTGACCGATCAATTTTCTATATTCTCTCTGGGAGCTAATAAAAACGTTCTATCGAATCGACCCAATTTTCTGGATTACGATGCATGCAAGGAAGAAAAGAGCCTAAGCATTCCTTTTAACAAAATAAAACATATTTATATCATATGGATGAAAATGATTCCTTGATTTCACTCTTTAACAACTTTAGCACAATTTTATTCTCCGAAATAACTCCTAAAGAGTCTAAGAAAACTCATTAAAACGTGACCTACTACTCGTATATGAAAAGAATGTCAATTTACTGAATAACATGTCTCCAATATACACAATTAGGTTACGTTATTGTGTGTATATTTCCATTTACTACGAGGGTTTCTCTTTTTATACCCTTCGCTTATTAAGCGTAAAGGGTATATTAACTTTGTCATGAAGTTTGTAACGCATTGAAGGAAGCATCTCCGACCATATAAAATATGTATATATATGATCAGCGTGACGAGCTGAGTCGATTGGACGATGTCCGTCTGTCCGTCTGTCCGTCTGTCCGTCTGTCTGTCTGTCTGTCTGTTGCGACGCGTTTTGCTCGGACAGTTTAAAAGCTATGGAGCTGAAATTTTGCACACATGCTTCTTTTTATTGCAGGCAGTTTGTATGTTTGAATCGCTACAATCCGACAAGGGGGTCGTGGGGCTGCCATACAAACCTACCCCCCAAATTTAGGTTCTTCTTAGGAAAACTTTTTTATTTATGCACCAATTTCAATCAAATTTCACACAAATGTGTTTTGATTGGGAACACACAATATATGTAATAATCGACCAAATCGGACAATGGGGTCGTGGGGCTGCCATACACGCCTAGTCCCCCAAATTATGTTCTTCTTAGAAAAACTTTTTTATTTTCTCATCGATTTCAATCAAATTTCGCACAAATGTGTTTCTAGTAATACGACAAAATATATGTAAAAATGGATCAAATCGGATAATGGGGTCATGGGGCTGTCATAGAAACCTTGCTCCCCAAATTAAGTTCTTCTAAGAATTTTTTTTTTATTTATACACCAATTTCAACCAAACTTCACACAAATGTGTTTTTATTGTTGACACAAAACATATGTATAAATAGATGGAGTCGAACCATGTGGTCATGGGGCTACCATACAAACCTAGCCCCCTAAATCAAATTTTTCTAAGAAAACCGTTTTTATTTGCACACCAATTTCAATGAAACCTCAGAAAATTATATTTTCATTGATGCCACATAACAAACGTGAAATCGGACTATGGGGTTGTGGGACTGCCATACAAACTCCCAAAATTAGGTTCTTCTAAAAAATACTTTTTTATTTGGACACAAATTTCAACTAAACCTCATAGAAATGTATTTTTAGTGATAGTACAAGACATATGCAAAAATGAATTATATCGGACCATGGGGTCATGGGGCTGGCATATAAACCCAACCCCCAAATTAGGTTCTTCGAAGAAAACCTTTTTGATTTGTCCACCAATCTGAACCAAATATGTTTTAATTTATGCCACAAACATACGTAAAAATTGATGGGAAGGCCATAGGGCTGCCCTACAACCCCCTTTCCCCTCTTTTTGGTACTTATAAGAAACCCACGTCCCGCTTTGCCCAATAAATCTTCGCCACGGCACTTATGAGAAAATTCAAAAGCATGGAAGCGGGGAGGACTGAACACTAGTCATAGGTAAGCCCGAAAAAAAATTTTAGACCGAGGGGAGCGAAGGGTATCCAAATTTCGGCCGCGCCCGAAATTAGCCTCGGTCTCGTTTTTATTTATGCCGAATTCCCATTTAAAAGACCGACGACGGTCTTAGTATTTTTATAACAGCTCAAAAAACTATTAAAGTTACTCCGGGGTAAAACCTTTGACGAACGTGTGAGCCTAAATGAAAGGGAAAACGACAAAACGTTAATTTTCGTCCAGTTATAGCATATAAGCACGCAATCCTTTTTTCGTTTATGGATTTCCTGGATTCTGTTTTTCTCTGGGCGACATGTTTTATTTTATTTTTATTTTTTTGCAAAGGAATAAAGTGGAACTATATCGACAAAAATCTTTGGCAGGTTTTTATCATTTGTTCGCACGAAAACTTTGGAGATCCTTTTTTTTGTTATTTTGAGACTTCAGAGGGTGTTTATTGATATAGTTTGTTTCATTGTATTTTTGCTGAAATAGGGATTTTGAGAGCGGCAGCAATTTTTACGCGCGGAAATCTTTTCATTTGTTGAAAGAAACAAAAAGTTTCTATATACATATGAAGTCAATGTAGATTAAAGTAGCTTTTGATATCTGGATAGAAGATTTCAAATCTACGAAAAATTCTTCAGAATTGTAGATAGCATTTGGCTCGAGTAGGTATCAAAGGTTTTCAATTTATCTGCTAGAGCTCTTTTCCTTTAAAAATCAATAAATTAACAAATTTAAATATTAAATTATTTTACTTGAGATTATTAAAAAAAAACAGGAGAAATAATCTTTTTGATATTAATTTTAGCTCCTACTTCTTTATCACATATTTCCTGGCTTCAGTTAATGTCATGCCTACAAATTACATCAATCGAATCTTTTTCTAAGATATGTCAAAAGGTTATTAAATGTCACTCGCTTCAATATCCACATAGAAGCAAATTTTAATCAAATACTCTTATCCTATCTGAGTCCTGATTCTGAATGTACATATATACGAAATATGACATTTACTTCAAGAACGTATAAATCATAAATGACTTTATTCGGAATTATTGCAGGAAGCAATTTATTTTTCAGCGCACATTCATGTCAATTTAACTAAAACCTTGTGTGAAGGGTGGGATTTCTCTGGAAAATGAAATTGATATAATGATATAGGTATAGGATATCGATACAAGGGCAGAATGTCATATAGACTTGAGCTTATTTTATTTTTTTTATGTAATTTAGATTTTCTCCTAAATGGTATATGTATATGGAGCACATTTCAACAGATAGATTTGAAAAATTATGTCCTTAACAAATGAACACAACGCAAGCAGCATTATTTTTGAGTAACCCAAGATGTGAAGAACAAAAAATTATATCTAAGCTGAAGTTAAAAATTTCCGAAACAGTTTCACAGAACTTCCATTAATCATAAAATTCCCAAAAAGCACATTACACTGTCTGGTCTTTTATAGTCATAAAAAATCTGATCCTCTGGCTATTCGCATTTGGAATTCCTTCTACTTTCCAGAGCGAATACAATATATTAATCATACACACACAATGTATAACCGTATTAACCATATATCTTCAATTTTATTATCCTTTCAGATGCACACACGTATCCCTAGACATTCTACCCACACATTTCGTGAGAAAGTCAATTGAAACATTTCTACGGACAAAAGACGCCGCGTTGCGTCCGTCGCGTCCCGAGCAACCGCGTTAACATTATGACAATTTAAATGGCTCCATCATGGCTAGCGGCAATGTTGTCGTCGTCGGTGGTTCTTCAACAGCAGCAGCAGCAGCAACGCCGCCAGCATCCTCCTCCGCCTCATCATCAGCAGGACGAAATAATCGTAGGCTATCGACTACGGTTTCATCCATTGCCATGACCTTGCTCGGGTCAGGACGATCATCGGATGTGGTCACAGAAAATCCCAACGTTTCAATAATCGGATCAAATACTGACTGTGACGGTGGAGGTGGTGGAATTATCGGTGTTCGTAAAGGAAGTGGTAGTGGCGGAAGTTGTATAGTGAAAAGTGGTCAAGAGAATAATAGAAAACGTAGTACAGGACGTAAAGACGTGGTGCGTTTTGAAACAACTGAAACACATTATTTTGGCGAAAACGAGGAAATGAAGGCAAAAATCTCGGAAGAAATACGCAAGTAAGTCAAAGAAAATGTCTGATTTATATATAGGGTGTCCCGCATTGGGTGGGCAATAATGAACGAGTTGGGGCAATTCTTTTAAGCAAAACACCACAAATAGAATTGGTTAGAAATCAACCGTTATTGTGCTATCGAGTTGAGTGTGGCAGTCATCAAAAATGTTAACTTAAAATTTGCACACCCCAAATTAATTTCAGTTATTTGTTTAGAGGTTTTAGATAATAACGTGTCTTCCAAGATACAGGTATCTAAACTTAAGAGAAATGTAAAGTTTTGTTTTTCATTGAAAATTTTAGCAACAATTTCATAACGGTACTTTCAGATTTGTAAAGTTGACAAAAGTTGATTTAACGTCTTGGCTTTTCAACGGTTTCTTAATTTTGAAATTTGTATCTTAAATATTTGAAAAAACACACTTTGAAGCTACTCGATACCATAAAGCACAAAAGTGCTAAATCCATTTTTTTCGATTTTTCGATTTTTGCGTTGTATTATTCCTTGTTAACTTCTCCATCGACTAGTCAATCTTGAAACAAGATTGGCACATTTAACTTCAAGGTAATTAACATTTACAAGAAGTGCTATGTCCTAGGTTGATCCGAAGAAAAATGCACAAAAGTGCTAAGTCCAGTTATAGTGCTATTTTGTGGTAAATCGATACTAGGAACAATTAGGCAGTTAAATTTGTGGTAATAACGGTCTTAAAACGAATTAATACCATTAGGAGACATAAAAAGGAATGGCCAGGGTGGCTTCCTGATTCGAATAACATGGGTTTGTCCGCTACATCGCACGATAACTTTAGACGGGATAATTTTTTGTAAAGTGCTTGCTTTGGTAAAAGCCGACTGAAGGATCATCTACTTCCGATATAAAGGATCAAACGACGACTGGCTGCCAAAACCAATAAATCTTTATCACCATAAAGACAATCCAATTGTTCACCTTGTTTCATCCACCTACAAGCCTACTCTACAGGAGCTACTGTTAATCAGTCGGTGAAAAACCTTCTGATGTTCCGTACGTTTTTAATTCGTATCCATGTAGGTTTATTCCAATTGGCAGATTGGCCAGATAGCTTGTTCATTGACACCTGAACATACACTTCATTGTAGAGCTACCTCATGGACTGGTTAATAATAGCTCCTGAAGAGAAGGCCAATCGGTGAACGAAATAAGGTAAGCAATTGAATGGCCTTTTATGGTTATAAATTTCTAGTGTCGTTTCCAAAAAAGATAAATTAAAAGATGCGAGGGAAAAGATGTGTTTTTTTTGTTTCTTTGTTCTCTTGTTTTAATTTTTCCATGAACAATGTTCTGATGTTAACAAAAATATTTAAACTACTGCAGCCATTGTAGCTACCAACCAGAAATTTTTATTTATTGTTAAGCTTCTTTAGGGAGTTCCGTACTTTACAAAAGATTGTACCGTACTCGTATTTATGGTGTAGAAAACACGACGTGTTTTTCAGGAATCGATGCAAAATGGAATATTTCCATCAAATTTTCCTAAAAAAAAAATTTTAAGACAAAACTTTTCATTGGTTTTCAATTCTGGGAAATTTTTTATATTACCACTCTTGATTTTCCGCACTTTAAATTGGCTGGGAGGAGCAACAAGGACGTAGTCAGGATTTGGTTTCGAGAGAGGTCTAATTCTCAATACATATTAGTATACAGTAAGTCCCCGATTTACGTATGATCTGACTTACGTAAATGTCATCAAATTTAATTCAAAATGCTTAACTGCCAATATTAACTCAAACGAATACGAAACAAATAATTTTCATTGTACATTCATAATGTATCATCACAGTTAAATGATTGCAGTCTGCCCGTGTTTGTCTAGTTCTTCCGTTGAACTTTAGTATTTTTCCTAAAGTGTGTTAAACGCGTGCTTAAAACATGTCGGGTGCCCCACGGAAAAATCGGAGGGTTATAGATATGGAAGAGAAAAGATCCATTATAAATATGCACGAGGGAGGAAAAGTTTATCAGAGATTGCACGACTTCGTTCTATGACAGTCTCTACGATAAATACCATCGTCAAAGATAAAAATAGAATTAAAAATAGTGTAACAGAATCTTCATCGATGAAATCCACCATAATTTCAAAGGTAAGGTCCGGTCTTATTTGTGAAACCAAAAATTGCTTGTTTTGTGAATGGAAGACCACATTCAAAACCGATGTCCTCTAAGTGTAAATGTGATAAAGACCAAGGCAAGGAACATTTTTGAGGACTTAAAAAAAAAATAACGATACAATCAGTACATTGTAGTCAGCCATGCATGGTTTAACAGGTTCAAAATAGGAGCGAATTTCATAAGGTTCTTTTATCGGAAGAGACGGCAAGGCCGAACATTGACGCTGCAAACAAATTTACGGAAGATAGTAAAAGATGGTCAATACTTGCTGGAGCAAATATTCAAAGCCGACGAGACCGCACTCTTCTGGAGAAAAATGTCTGATAGAACCTATATTTCTACAGCGATGAAATCGATACCTGGCTTTGAAATTGTAAAGGATCGGTTGACACTGCTTCTTGGTGGCAATCTTGCAGGATATAAATTAAAACCTCTGCATTTAAGGGTATTAAAAAAAACTCTTCCAGTGCTTTTTCGATCACACCGTATTTGTTTCAAGATTGGTTCGCTAACTGCTTTATTCCAGAATTTGAGAAATACTGCAAGGGAAAGAACATACCATTCAAAAACTTACTTTTGGTAAATATAATACCCCTGGTCACCCCTCTCATCTAGACCTAATACTGTCTGTCAACACATGAAAGTTATTTTCGGATTCCACCCATGGATCAGGGAGTTATAAGAGCTTTTAAAACCTATTTATTACCTTCGTAACACTTTTTCTAAGGCTATCACAGAAACTGATGATGGAAAAATGACAATGATAGATTTTTGGAAATCGTTCGATATTCTCAAGCAATTCGTTTAATATCTAAAGAATGGACGGAGGTGATGGAGTCCTGCATGGTTGGAGTATGGAAGAAGATTTTGACGAAATCTGAAATTTTTGTGGATAACAGCACTATTGAGGCAGACGCAGACCTACGGGAAGTAACTAATGACATTTTGGTATCGGCAAATAATTTTAATTTAGAATTAGAGGAAGAAGACATTGAGCAGTTGCAGGACGTGGAGGAGGAGGAACTGTCTACAGAAAATCTGATGGAATTAGAAGCAGGAAAGAGCAATAATCTTTCAGAGGATTCAGATAGCGATGATGTTGCTAGTAACTGGATTTAAATTGGCGAAAAGAAATCAGCTATGTCACTTTTTTAAGAAATGAACCCAGTTATCTAAAAATAGAACGGGACATTCGACATGCTATATCTCAATGTAAACAAATCTTGAACGAAAAACAAACAAAAAACGCAATAACCAACATTGTATTCAATTTTCGCAAAAGAAACACAAAATACGAACATTTCACAAGAACAACCATCCACTAGCAGTCAGTAATTTTGTCTTTGCGAAGTAAGTTCATCAGCTTGATCCTTAACAACTCGGTTTTTCTTACGTACACGTACTGCTTGTTGTTGTTGTTTAGGGAAGGCGTTATCCTTTTCGGATAAGTACCACAATATAACATAAATTCATTTGCCGTTAGACATTTTTATTATTTGCGCAGTAAGTTCATCATCTCTATCCTTAACAAGTTTGTTTTAAATAATATGGGCATTTTATTATATTGACAGCTCTATCCTTTTCTGAGGAAATTATTTTCTAACCTTAGTTGTACATTATTTTTGAAGTGAATAATTTATATAATATTCTGTGATCGACATATTTTTCTTCGAAACATAAACTCTTCTTGTATTCGAAGTTTTTATAATTATTTTACGCTTAAAGGCATGTTGCTATGTATGGATTTTTAACAGACCTCTATGAATCCAAATTACGTAAGAATCCGATGTACGTAAACTCATTTGGAACGAAATACTTCCGTATGTCGGGGACTGTGTACAAATTTTCGCTTTAATTGTCGAATTTGTATTATTGTTTTTTTTTTTGTTCATAAAGCAAAGAAAACGAGACCGAGGCTAATTTCGGGCGCGGCCGAAATTTGGATACCCTTCACTCCCCACGGGCTTCAAGTTTTTTCGGGCGTGGCTTGTGTTTAATCCTCCCCCTGCGTTCTTTTCCTTCCGTTTTTACATAAGTTCCGTGGCGCCGATAAAACAATATTTGTGTGGGGTTTGGTTGGAATAAGTGGGCAAATAAATATATTTAATCAGAAAATTTTATTGGGCGATGCGGGAGCATAGTACGATTCCATTTACTTTACCTTTTTTGTTGCTTTGATAAATACACATTAATTCAAGGTTTTGTGAAATTGGTACAAAAAATGTTTCTTAGAAGAAACAAAAAAGGGGGCAGGCGAGTTGCATGGTAGTCCCATGACCCCATGGTCCGATTGATTCATTCTTACATATGTTTTGAGTCGTCAATAGAAACAAATTTGTGTGGAATTTGGTTGAAATTGGCGCACAAATAAAAAAGGTTTTCTTAGAAGAACCTAATTTGGGGAGTTAGGTTTGTATGGCAGCCCCATGATTCCATGGTCCAATTGATCCATTCTTACATGGGTTTTGTGTTGTCAATAAAGACACATTTGTGTGAAATTTGGTTGAAATAGGTGCACAAATCAAAAAGTTTTTCATAGAAGAACTTAATTTGGGAGGTTAGGTTTGTATGGCAGCCCCATGACTCCATGGTCCGATTTGATCCATTCTTACATATCCTTTGTGCTATCAACAGAAACACATTTGTGTGCAATTTCGTTGAAATTTGTGCACAATTAAAAAAGTTTTGCTTAGAAGAAGTTAATTTGGGGGATTAGGTTTGTATGGCACCCCCATGACCCCATGGTCCGATTTGATCCATTCTTACATATCTTTTGTGTTATCAATAGGAACGCATTTGTGTAAAATTTGGTTGAAATTGGTGCACAAATAAAAAAGTTTTTCTTAGAAGAACCTGATTTGGGTTGTTAGGTTTGTATGGCAGCCCCATGACCCCATGGTCCGATTTTAGCGATTCAAACATACAAACTGCCTGCAACCAAAAGAAGCATGTGTGCAAAATTTCAGCTCGATAGCTTTTAAACTGGCCGAGTAAAACGCGTAGCAACAGACGGACAGACGGACAGACGGACATCGCCCAATCGACTCAGCTCGTCATGCTGATCATATATATACATATTTTATATGGTCGGAGATGCTTCCTTCTATGCGTTACAAACTTCATGACAAAGTTAATATACCCTTTACTCTACGAGTGAAGGGTATAAAAATGTCATTGCCAAAAAATAATTTAATTGAAAACGAAAAATCCACAAAATGTCACACTTTTTAGGGGCCGGATAATTTTTGCTTCATTTTCGATTTTTTTAATGTTATCTCTTTCACCGACAATGGGAACTGCAAAAATTACTGAATTTCTGACAAAAAAAAAAACAGGCTACTAAGTTCGGCCCCGGTGACACATAATGTCAATTATTTTCGGAACTTGTATACCTACATACACAGATGTAGGTATATATTTGAAGGGGTTACTATATATCTGATAACGATATTGATAATATAAATTATGAAACAAATTTTTCCCGCTGCTCTTAAAATAACAACTCACTAAAATAACATGCATATCTATGCTAATGCAATTATTAATTCATAAATTTCAGTGAAACGCCAATTAAGCCTTTAGCACAGCATATGCGCTATTCTATTCACTCCCACGTGGGAATGATACAGCTAAAATAGCAAAATTATTCTGTACAATCAAATCCTGTAGTAGGTAAACCAGAGAAAAAATAACAATTCCACCATTTTTCTATGTATGTACATATATCAAATATAGACTAATTTCCATATTTATTCAACTCTAGGCGAATAGCGAATTTGACTCTTTTCGTTTACCCCTTTTTTTAGGCACACACAATAGATGCCTCGAAGGTAATC
Source organism: Microchrysa polita (assembly GCA_949715475.1). NCBI lineage: Eukaryota > Metazoa > Arthropoda > Insecta > Diptera > Stratiomyidae > Microchrysa > Microchrysa polita. The sequence goes on along the minus strand of OX454419.1, from coordinate 5,978,513 downwards.
AACTAAAAATCTCGCTATTACCACAAGGGTTTATTAGGTAACATTCACCCGCGTTTTAGTTCCTATCACGCGTGGAGTTGAATTTGTCATGACCTATAGTCGATTTTGAATATGACACCTATTTTCACAGACTATTATTTACTATAAGTGCATAGTATGAATCCCATCATTATTTTATGTGATATGGAAAAGGATGTAATAGTACAGTATAGAAAATGAAAATGACAATATGTAGAAAAAGGAAAAGTAAAATGACACGCTCTCACAAAGCAACCCCAAGCCAGGAACCATAGCTATATAACTAAGCACAAGGTGAACACAAAATATTGATTATGTATGTCGTGAGTTGCCTTTTGTATGATTCAATTTCGCATTGCATTACTAATACGCCAGGAAATTTGAACAAAAATTTGGCCAAACTTCGGAAAAATTAGGGGAAAGCTGGATTTTTGCATGAGCCTTCCTTTCGAGGTCCTCAATAAGACCCTAAAAGTCCCCGTCTCTACGAGTGCCACTAGCGGTGCTATAGAGGGTCAAAGACCCTCGAAAACAGGTTTTTCTGAATATCTCGATAACGGTAGCATATACAAAAATGTGGTGTATGACAAATTTGAAGCTCTTGTCCTTTTTCATTAAACGATGGAAATACCGAATACGTTCGGGCACTCGTAACGGCGCCATGAGGTCTAACGGTATTTTTAACAATGTTGCAGGAAAATCTCTATAACGGTAACTCGTACTAAAAACTTTTGTAAAGAAAATATGTAGCCTATGGAGGTTTGAAAAAAAAGCGGCCGAATTTCATGTCAATACATGCAGCCTTATGGGCGCTATGGTTGCTCAAACCTTAAAAAAAATGTGTTTTTTTTTTTGGGGTTTTTCGTGAATGGCGCTAAGACGGGGAGTGTGCTCTACATACTACATGCTACACATACCTTCCTTAAAAATTAGTTAGTTTAAACGTTATAATGCACGTATGGTTGCCTCAGGTGCATTCAAATCGGTGAAGCATTTTATTTGGAACCATATAGAAACAACAAATTTGTACAGACTGCCTCCGGTATACGTTACCGTTACAAAGATTTTCAGGAAAATAACAAAAAATACCGAGATTGTATGGTTCGGACCCTCATAACGCCCTTAGCATTGTGCGCATCAATCTGAAATTCAGATATTTAATTAAGCGTTGTATAAGCTACAAATTCGCCATATAATAATTTTCGGTACACATTACCGTTATAGAGATATTCCAAAAAAAATTGCTTCTTTGGATGTTCGGGCCGTCATAAATTCTCTAGGGGGGTTCCCATTGTTAGGGACTTTTGACGTCATACTAAAAGCTACACGAACTACAAATTTGCCTCAGATGGGTTCCCTCTAAAGGTTCCCATTATTAAAAAATTCCGCGAAACGGTTTTTTTGTTACTTTTGACCCCTCATAGCTTCCTTGGGGGTGGCCGCATATATGAGTTGTTTTGCCACTTTAAGTTGAGGTTACAGAAACAACATATTGTTACAGGCTTCCCATCCCGAATGCGTTCCCGTTATAAAGAAATTAACGAAAATAACGAAAAATACCGTTATTGTGCGGTTCAGACCATCATATCGCCCTTAGTATTGCAGGCATCAATCTGAAATTCGGGGATTTAATTAAGCGTTGTATAAGCTACAAATTCTCAATACAGTAGAAACTCGAAAATTAGAATCCGCTAAAATTAGAATTGCTTGGAAATTAGTACACCTTGTTTTCTATTAGCATAACTCTGGAATTGAAATTGGAAACTTCTAATTTACGAGGTTACTCTGAAATTGGAATTTATATTTCTAATTTAAGAGGTAACTCCGAAATTGGAATTCCTATTTCTAATTCACCAGATACCTCTGAAATTGGAATTGTTATTTATATTTTCTACTGAAAAAAGAAGAAGGAAGAATTGCTTCTCAGAAACCTTTGTAAAATTTTCCGTTACAGTACAGTTGTTTTGAACAAAAAGTTGTGCTTATATCGCACCCCCAGAAGAATAGTGTCGTAACATCAAAATCAACATTTTGAGTAATACCACAAAGAAGCTTTGAAGTATTTTTCCGAGGCCATATAGTGAACTTAATCGTATCGTAACTACTTAGAAACATAAAACAACTTTCCTTTTATAAATATAAATTATCCCGACTTGATGAGTTTGATCAAAACTTGAAAAAAGTAATACTTTTTCTAGACAATATGAAGTTACGATAGTATTCTCTTAAGTTGAAGTTGTATTGTGTTATGCTTCTAATTCAACAATCGCAGTAACTTTCCGAAGTTCGCTTAGCTTTCATAAAATAAAAGTCATTTAGTTTTTTTTTTATTTTATTGGAAACTTATTTTATTACTAAAAGAATTTTTTTTTAGAATTCACACAAAATTAGAAAAAAAAGCAAATTCAGCTTAACAAATGTTTTTTTTTTTCATTTTTCATTCACTCTCGTCCTCAAAATATTCCCTATGACTCGTAGCTGGAAGAGACTTATAAAAATCATGGTAAATATTTGGAATGGCGTTATTTTCACACAACCATAGTAAATCATTTTTCTTTTCTAATGAAATGGAAAGTTGCTGCGGATAAGCCATCTCCAGCTTTACGACTGCTGAACCTCGGCGGCTTCGATTTCTTATACCTTGTTTTTTTATTTCTACCTTACGAAATTCCTCTTCCTCCCAATTTGTTTTATAAAAAAATGTGTCTTTGATTTCTTTTTCTACTTTAATTATACGTATATTATTCCACGGCACTTTATCTCCATCGGTATTTTTAGTGTAATTATGTCCCAATTGTTTACAAAGTTTTTTTACATCATAAAATTCATTGTAATTCATTTCTTTTACAGTATATGGTTTTCCATTTTTTTTAGCACACTGAACTATTGTTGTCCATTGGGAAGGAACGAAAATAGGACCACTTCGCAGTACTCTTTTCTTTTGTTTTTCTATTACTGAATGCATGGAGTCTCCGGCATTTTGAGTATGACCAACTGTCAAGTATTTATGAGTAATTCTCTCTAGACCGTCTATTTGTTGCACGGCATAGAGATACAGAGCTATCAAGAACCGATTTTTATTTTAGGCACTGCAGTTGTCACTGTAAAAAATTATGTCTCTACTGTTGCATTTTTTTAGGTACTCATAAACACATGAAGCAATTTCTACTGCTCCCTTTTTACCAGTGCACTCGTTCCAAAGGTAACAGTATCCTTCTTTTAGGACATTGTCGAAGATTGTGAAATTGTACACATTTAAGTGCCGTCTGTAATAGAAAACTGAAATATCACCGCATGGGGTGTTTAAAATAGATTGGAGATCATAGTCACAAACTTGTATACTTGTATCTAATCCCGCTCTTTCGACGTCATCTTTTTTTTCTTTTCTTGATAGTTCTATGCTTTTTAGGTGATTACTGTAATCGTTTTCCATTGCTGTTTTTTCTGCATCGCTGGAGTTGCTATATTGTGTGCAAAACAAACATTGATCCTTCTTAGGAGTAAAAAAACCAATGTTAAACTCATAATTAAAAATTTTTGAATAACTGTGAAGTTTTCCAAAAGGTTTTTTCTCCGATTTGCATTTTAATACGTACATTCTGTACATTTCAGCAATTGTGAGTGATCCATCAATATATTTTCGTTGTGTTTGAGCTCTTAAGTAGTGCGACTCGACCGTTGAAAATGATTTGATATGATCTCGGATCCCTTCTTTTATTTCATCTGATAATTTTCTATGATTAGTATGTTTTCCTCGAAAATCATCTGTGACAATATCAAGAGAATCCTTTTTTTTACAAGCCGTCTACACGTATCTCTCACTTATTCCCAACGTATTTAAATAAAAGGTTTTGCAGACCTGGATATTTTCTTTCTCGTTATTAACATCACAGGACAAAAAGTGGTAAGCTAAATTATTACCTCTTTTACCTTGACTGTGATGAGATTTGGGTATTTTTTGTATACTTTGCGTAATGAATGATCGCTGCTTTTGAAGTTCTCCTAGGCTCCAAAAACTTTTATGGATGTTCAAACGAGCTTCCTCATTAAACTTGTTGTAGCATTTGAATCTGCAGTTTATTTTGCAAGCCTCCTTAATTGCTCTACACGGAACAGTTTTATTTTTTTTTGAGACATATTCCATTCCTTTGTTTCTTCTCGCTTTCCGCTCATTATCTTTCCACATTGAAGAATTTCGGTGTCTTTTGCGAGATCCGTTAACTAAAAACAAAAAAATGAATAAACCTTAATTACTATTATGCCCGGTTTCTCGAAACTTATTAAATAATATTAAATGAGACATTTAAGTTATAAAGTCAGGGAGCTAGTGAACATTACATGGACTGTCGATGAAAAATATTTACTGGCTCCCGGATTTTATAACTGAAATCTCTTATTTTATTTAATAAGCTTCGAAAAACCGGGCATTAGAGTGTAGGTATTACTTTTTCCAAAACATTTTTATTTTGTGCTATCTTGCCTACCTTCATTATTTTCAATAGCAAATTCTTGAAGTGCGATAGACTGATTTTGGTTATAACTTGTTGACGCAATCATGGGTTCATATAATATCTCAGTATTGTCTTCAATTAATGCGTTGGTCACCACATTACTATTTTCTTGTATAATACCCTCTTGGTTTGATATCTATACACAATTTAATAATATTATAAATTTAAGTTCAGGACGTTATTGAACACATTTGATTTCCTTGCTAGAACTTACTACGTTTAAAATGGCATCATTCATTTCACTGAAACTCGACACATTTTCCTTCACAACTGTGTCTGTGCTCAAAAATTCATTTTCGGCGACAACTACACTATCAAAGTTCATTTCATTTCCAATAAAATCGTTCGAAACCTTAAAATCAAAGATAAAAAATGTCGAATGCTCTGGAAAATAAAAGTTGGAATATTTTTTTTCGTCTACTTACAACTAACGTTATGATGTTACTCGTATTTGTTGGCCCTTTGTCCAGAGGCTCCAACGCAAAGTCAAAATCAACTGGAGTTTGTTCAGTAATTTTACAGTATTCAGTTCTCTTCTTTTCGTTGCAATTTGTTAAATGCAACAGTAATTGACATCGATTTATAAACGTTTCCTTACAATAATCACAAATCATGATTATGTTATTTCGTTTCTTTTGTAAAACAAATCAAAACCGTGAAAACCAAAAAAGAACTTGCACGTGTTCGCAGTGTTTGATGGACGGATTCAAATTTACTTGACCGCGAGTATGACAGAACGCTACTATACTATACTAATAAGATCACGCAGTTGCTGCACCGCTATTCAATTTTATAAACAGAGGAAAATTGAATAGCTGTGCTGAATATGATGGAATACTGTCGTATCTTCCAATATTTCGGAAGATACGACCGTAGCTGTTGTTGCTTTCGTACTGAAATACTGTTGTATGTTACATGCAACAGTATTCTACGTAGTTAAGCACATCCAATCACATCGTAATGTTTTTTTTAAGGAAATGTGTTGTAGGAGCAGTTACGACAATATTCTAGTTGCAAAGATAATAAAAAAACAATGAAAACCCATGTAAAATCTCAAAACGCTATTTTTGGAAGTTACGACACTATTCTTCTGGGGGTGCGATATGTACATATTACATAATACATAGTGTGTGCGGAGAAGCGCGTGACTCGCTCGAATATTTCAGTAGATATGGTTCAAAAGTAAAAACAGTGTTGTGCCACTGTTGTATCAGTGCAAGAAGTTCAGCAATAAAACTCGGATCAGGTTTCTATTGAATTGGAAGCCAGCGAAAGCAGTGGAAATGATTCGGACAATGAAAACGCACAGGGAATCATTCCGCATAGGGATGTAATTAAATTTTCGAAAGGACTACTTGCATGGGCGAAGCGGAACAGCCTATCAACATCAGAAATTTTGAATCTTCAAAGTGTACGCGATAAAGCAGTAACATATCTAGCTAACACTCGGCTTTCACGTGCGAAATGTACTTGTACTTGGAAATTGGAAATCCTTGAAAATTTGAATTGGCAGGAACTTTTATCTTCTAATTTTCGAGGTTCTACTGTATAACAGTTTTCGGTGCACGTTACCGTTATAGAGATATTTCACGAAAACTGCGTAATAGAATGTTTCGGCCCTCATAAGTTTGTTAGGGGGGCTCCCATCTTTGGGGACTTTTGGCATCTCTTTAACAGCCACAGAAGCTAAAAATTTCTCCTAGAAGACCATAGAGCACACTCCCCCGTCTTAGCGCCATTCACGAAAAAAACCTTTTTTTAAAGTTTGAACAACCATAGCGCCCTTAAGGCTGCACGTATTGAAAGGAAATCGGGCCGCTTTTTTTAAAACTCAATAGGCTACAAATTTTCCATACAAAAGTTTTTAGTACCGTTAGAGAGTTACCGTTATAGAGATTTTCGTGAAACATTGTTAAAAATACCGTTAGAGCTCCTGGCACCGTTAGGAGTGCCCGAACGTATTCGGTATTTCCATCGAAAGCACAAGAGCTTCAAATTTGCCATACATCACCACCTTTTTTTATATTAGCGAGATATTCAGAAAAACTTATTTTCGAGGGTCTTTGACCACTCGTAGAGACGGGGACTTTTAGAGTCTTGTTTAGGACCTCGAAAGGAAGGCTCATGCAAAAATCCAGCTTTCCCCTAATTTTTCCGAAGTGAAATGCCAATTTTCCTGCGGTATAAGTGATTGATAGGTGCAAATGACTTGCAAATGCGGATTATTGAAGGAAGAGAAAGGTATTTTATTTAAACCGTTATTCTGAAAATTATTTTCATTCAATTTTGTTTTAGAAATCGATTAAACAAATTTTGAGCAAGATAATTGTATCTAAATATAATTTTAAGGATTTTATTGATGATTGGTAAATCTGTGGTAATACCATTTTCAATTTTACAAACAAATCAAAATATTTAAACTATGTAAATAAAAACGAGACCGAGGCTAATTTCGGGCGCGGCCGAAATTTGGATACCCTTCGCTCCCCTCGGGCTAAAAGTTTTTTGGGGCGTATATATGACGTGTGTTTAGTCCTCCCCGCTTCCATGCTTTTCCTTGAATTTTCACATAAGTGCCGTGGCGAAGATTTAATGGGGGAAGCGGGAGATGTGAGTTTCTTAGAAGAACCAAAGGGGGGGGGAGGGTTGTACGAAAGCCCTATGAGCGCATGGCCTTTCCATCAATTTTTACGTATGTTTGTGGCATCAATTAAAACAAATTTCTATGAGATTTGGTCGAAATTTGTGGATATATAAAAAAGTTTTTCTTCGAAGAACCTAATTTTGGGGTTGGGTTTATATGCCAGCCCCACGACCCCATAGTCCGATCTCATTTATTTCCACGTTTGTTATGTGGCATCAATAGAAATATAATTTTCTGAGGTTTGATTGAAATTTGTGTGCAAATAAAAACGTTTTTTTTTTTTTGGGGGGGCTAGGTTTGTATGGTAGCCCCATGACCACATGGTCCGACTCCATCTATTCATACATATGTTTTGTGTCATCAATAGAAACACATTTTTGTGACATTTTGTTGAAATTGGTGTATAAATAAAAAAAATATCTTAGAACTTAATTTGGGGAGCTAGGTTTGTATGACAGCCCCATGACCCCATGGTCCGATTTGGTCAATTTTTACATACGTTTTTTGATATAACTAGAAATACATTTGTGCGAAATTTGATTGAAATGGATGAGAAAATAAAAAAGTTTTTCTTAGAAGAACCTAATTTGGGGGTCTAGGTTTGTATGGCAGCCCCACGACCCCATTGTCCGATTTGATCGATTTTTACGTATATTATGTGTCAGCAATGAAAACACATTTGTGTGAAATTTTATTGAAATTGATGCCTAAATAAAAAAGTTTTTCTAAGAAGAACCTAATTTTGGGGGGTAGGTTTGTATGGCAACCCCACGACCCCCTTGTCGGATTTCAGCGATTCAAACATACAAACTGCCTGCAACAAAAACAAGCATGTCTGCAAAGTTTCAGCTCCATAGCTTTTAAACTGGCCGAACAAAACGCGTCGCAACAGACAGACAGACGGACAGACGGACATCGTCCAATCGACTCAGCTCGTCACGCTGATAATATATATACATATTTTATATGGTCGGAGATGCTTCCTTCAGTGCGTTACAAACTTCATGACAAAGTTAATATACCCTTTCACTCTATGAGCGAAGGGTATAAAAATGTATTAAATTATGTACTTACCTATTAAAAGCAATTCACTTGTAACAGCTAGTTCCAATTAATTTATCACTCACCATAATATCAAACACCAGCAACAATCGATTGGCGAATAGTATTCTGTTATGCGTACACGAACCACAACTGTATGTACATATATCAAAACTTATCATCACTTAATTAATAGCGTCCATAAAACTTGAATTGACTTCAATTACGACACCATACAATTAGCTAGATGAAAAAACATAGTCCATTCCATTTCTGAACAAAATTGTACTATAAGTTGACCATCAAAAACGAAATGGATAAATCAGATACTACAATACATATATTCTGTAGTAGTACTCATACATTATTCTGTGTGGTACTCAATGTGTAGCCGAACGATAGTAATCTGAATCATCCGTTCATTGAATTTTCATTTAGATCAGTGTCCATTCATTTCGATTCGACCATTGAATTAATTATGATGTCCAGTTAAAAGTTTTATATCAATTTCAATTTTTATTAATATTATCAATCGAACCGGTAATGCAGGAAAATTATGCATAATTTTTTTAAATAGGTAAAAAATTGTTATCTGGTCAATAAATTCAATTTGAATTGAATTCAATGGAAATCACTGGACGTATAGATAGAATTTGGATATAATTAATTACAATTGACTCGAAAATTTATCAAGATATACAACATAGTAGGCCGGCAATGAATATATTATAATTAAATCACTATCACATTAAATTATTTCACAACAATTTACACCTTATCATATGGCTCAAACACACGATAAAAGATGACACCTAATTATACAGCATGTGAATCACGGTCTCCGTTGCGTTTTATGCAAAAATTCGACAATTCGCGGAACTTATCCCACAAGAAAACCTTCATTACGGACGCGACGACGACGCCACGCAACAGTTCAACAAGCGAATGTACTCGACTCGGTGTTTAGATTTAAAAATAGTACAATCATCAGAAAAAAAATAAGACAAAATAAAAACACAAACCAAGCATGTGCTCGTTGAAAATAGCACTAAATGAACAACACAAAACACATGATTTTGAAATAATTTAAGAGATATTGGATACAATTTTAAGAGAACATTTTTATAAACCGGTATGCGCGATATTGCGAAAAAGAAAGCGTCCAATAGTCATCAGAACTTGAGAGATCATCGCGTCATTGATCGTCAATGAAATTTTGATTAATGATGATTTAAAATGGAATAGAGTTTTTAAATTGGTTTGGAGGCACAAAAAAAAGATATTGAATCAAATAAATTTCAAAATTAGGTCCAAATAGCTAAAGATGTTTTTTTTTCTTCAACTGTTACATGACTAATGGACAAACTACTCGTCGTAGTATAGGCAGGTACTATTAGAGTTACAAACTTTTGATATACTGACTCTTTTATGAGTTATTGTCGTGGGAGATTTGCAAGATTAGAGTACCTATCAGTTCATCACAATCTACCTCCTCACAGCAGATAAGCCGATAATGCTACACTCTCGATTGAGATCAGAGATTAAAAATTAATTATTCTCTCAAATTGATGTTGAACAATAATTAAATGAACAGGTGTGTAAATAGTGTTTTTGCCAGTGGCGGAGTTTATGGTGAGGACTCCTAGTGCGGAACATCAGATATGTTGAAGTTTATGATAAAACAATATCCCAGAAGGGGGGTTCCACGGTAATTGACACAAAACTGCACCTTTTTCGGCCAAAATTAATTTTGAAGACAAAACTGTAAAAAAAATAATTTTCTGTGATAAAAAAATGTTTAAAAGTCAGAAAGCCATAGAACCCCCATTTTTCTGTGGATTTTAAGTTTTTACTTGACATGGTAATGATAACAAGACCACGGGAATGACAAAATGATTCACTTTTTGCAATAATTCCATGGGCCCATGAGTGTGGTAGATGAGGAAGATGGGCATCGTGTTTAAGACAAGGATTACAATTAGTTATGAGTAGGGATGTCAAAAACCGGACGGTTAGTCCGAAAACCGGTGCTATCAGAACTGTTAACCGGGTTTTTCTTCCTCGGGTTTTAACCCGGACGGTTGTTTGCCTATCCGGTTAAAACCGAAAAATTTTTTTTTTCAAAATTCATACAATTTTTTCATATTTTCTTGATTTTTCAGTCTGCAAATCTATTACTTGTACCCTATGAAAAATTTTGTTATCAAATTTCAGTTCTTAAATATATTTTCGAACACTCCCTTTTGCCATTACATCTTGGGCTATAGTTAAAGACCACTAGAACCATGCCGGGACTAAACCGGCCATTTTATGTATTATTTTTCGATTCCCCGGTCATTTCACCGTCGAAAATATCTAATGACGGGGGAATCGAAAAATAATACATAAAATGGCCGAGAAAAATGTTGGAACCATATTCGGATTGTAACTTATGGAATTACCGACATGTTCCACGACAGTAAGCATGCATTTTCATTGAGAAAATCGCAGCGGACAAAAATTTCATTTTCATTCCGCCCGAGGTCTATTCAGGCCTTTAGTGGGGATGGAGAAAGTTGGGGTAAATTGCCTACTTAGATGCGCTATATCAAGTTGTATAAATGTGTGTTCTTGCTGATTGAATTATTATCTCTTAAACGAGACGAAAATCAAGCTAGGCCGATTAGCGCAGTCGCAGGGATCGTTCCAAAAAAAAATTAATTTCTTCACATAGTCACTGGAGTTTTATTGATGCAACAACAGAAATATATGACTTGACTACCTCAATTTTGGTTTCTTAGATTGATTTTCTTCCTCTCTTCCGGATTCATTAATGCTTGCGCAACAATTGTGACCATCTTCGTATCCTTCTGGGTTCGATAAAAAAAGCCCATCGTTATGAAGGAAGTCGTCGTTTTCCGTAAGAGTAGAAAAGTCAGTTATATTGCTACACGCGTTTCCACAACAAACCATTCAAATTGGAGAGCACTTTAATCCTGCTTTCCGACACCCCCATACTTTTCCACAACCAGTTTTACATGCAAACGAAATAACTCTTCTCAAGCAAAAAAGCAAATTTAGCCTATAAGTAGGCAATTTACTATAACTACCCCCCTGATATATACGCAACTTCAGATATATATTTATAACGCATCCCTTAACGACTCCACCGAATTTCAGCCATTACATGTTTTATTTATGCAAAATATTCCCATTATTGGTACTATTTTGACCTTTAACTGGTCACTAAAACGGAACTATTTCACCGATGAAATTAATGTAGGTACATACCGTAGGATAGATAATTTGATTAGAAACAAAACTACTATGCATCACTTTACTGTAGGGTCAACGGTAAGTTTATATATATATATATAAACGAAAAATGAAAAATTCGCCTATAAGTAGGCAATATACTCCAACTTCCCCCACCCCCACGAATACGAAAACTCAGTTTTAGATAAAAGACATGTCATGTATCTTTAAATACTGTACTAAATGCCGAATTTGACAAATTAGCTGACCTACTAGCAAAATTAGAGAGTAACCATATGCTTATAATGGGAGACGTAAACGCGAGAGTTGGTGAAGTGATGCCAATAGCCAGCAGCATAGTAAACTCTATCAGGAAGAGCAAGAATACCACGATTAACACATGCGGGAAAAAACTTCTGGAGCTAATAGACGGATTTGGTCTAAAGCTTTACAATGGATGTTCTACTAGCGACGCTGAGGGCGAATTTACTTTTATTGGTCAACAAGGCCAATCTGTCATCGATTTTTGCCTGGCCGGAGGGGACTGGATGCCCCTCATAACGGACTTCACGGCAGGAAACCGATCGTTCTCCGATCATCTCCCAATTATTACAACGATTGGGCGAGATTGGATCGGTAGAACAAACACAAGGAAAATGAAACTGCTCCCGAAAATTCATTGGCGAAAAGACTTGGTTACTCAATGCAAGGCAAACCTGATTACGAATACAGCGCATAATACTGATATCAACGTAACGCAACTGCCAGAAATTATTAAAAAGAGCTCTCATACAACATTCACCTCCAAAAAAACTTACAAGAAACCATGGTTTGATGAGCAATGTGAAAAAAAACAGGAATCGTTTTTTTCACATGGCTAAAACTATTTAGAGAGAATAATAACACCTATGCAAGGAAAATGTACTATCAGGCAAACCGGCAGTTCAAACTTATATGCAAGCAAAAGAAACAACGCTTTTTCCAGGATCTGGCAGAACAACTAAGTAAGTGCAAATCGTCCAAAGAATTCTGGAAAACCGCGAAACGCTTAAATGGTGAGGATGTGTATACAATTGGCCAGGGAATTGATGTAAACAGGCTACAGCAACACTTCAAGCACATCCTAATGAGGACTGAATCTAATAACAGAATTCAATTTGCTAGACCTAAATGGAGTAACCAAATACTGGATGCACCAATCTCGGAAGAAGACTTACGCGCAGCTCTCGAATTATGCAAAGACAACAAAGCTCCTGGAAGTAACCGAATTCCAGTTGAGTATTACAAGTACGGTGCAGAAATCCTCCAGGGAATTCTTACGAAAGAGTTCAATCGGATATTTGATAGTGGACATATGTTCCTGATGAGTTCCGCGAGTCGATAATTTTTCCGGTCTATAAAAAGGGAAATGTGAATGACCCGACGTGCTATCGAGCTATTTCCTTTCTTAATGATTCCGGGAAAGTCTTCACCACGCTCATGCAACAAAGGTTTACTAAATGGCTGGATACTGAAAAAATATTAAAAGAGAATCAAGCAGGATTCCGGACAGGATACTCCACAAATGATAATATTTTTGTTCTACATAGTTTCGCTCAACACTTTATAAGCACAAGCAGAAAACTCTATGCATTTTATGTGGACTTCAAAGCAGCCTTTGACACCGTTGACCGCCTTGCGCTAATGTATAAGCTATATAATAATGGAATGTCCGCGAAATTCGGAAATGTGCTAGAAAAACTGTATGAGAATACAACCGCTATGATCTGGAATGGGGAACAGCTGTCTGACCCGTTTACTACGAATGTCGGAGTACGCCAAGGATGCAAGCTGAGTCCAGAGGCTTTCGCCGTATTTGTTAATGATATTTTGGATGACATCCCGGGGGGTGCCGAAGCTTTTGGTTTCGTCTTGAAAGGGTTGCTATACGCAGACGACATGATATTCCTTGCACAATCACCTGATGAACTACAACAAATGATACGCCATATTGAATCTTACTGTAAACAATGGGCGCTAACCATTAACTTAGAAAAGTCAAAAATTATGATATTTAAGAAACGATACAGCATAGCAAAGGATGAAAAATTGACGTTTAATGGACAAGAAATTGTACTGGTGAAAGAGTACAAGTACCTTGGAATCACAATATCTAGTAATCTTTCGATGGGGCCGCATTTGAAACAAAAGACTAAAGAGGCGAAGTGGGCTATGAGCACGGTCTGGGGAAACTGCTTCAATAATCGTGACCTATCCCATAGTGCGAAATACAAAATATTTCAAGCAGTATCAAAATCAGTGCTGGTTGAAAAACTGTTGCGCTATTATCTAAAGCGGATGTTTTATCTCCCAAGAGCAACGCCGAATTACATGCTGCTGCAAGAAACGGGACTCAGACAACTGTTTATGGACACGCTGCGAACACACATCAACTATATTATAAAGGTTGCCCAATACTTCGAGAGACTAGGAGAGCGTGTTTTGGAAAGGACTCGATGAGCCACATGGAGGTGGAAGCAGTCTTAAATGGTCGAGATTGGGACAAATTATATGAATTCTGCGGTATAGCCCTAAATTATAGACAACGAATCATTGATGAAAGTTTCTAAACAATGTAACAATGATAACATACCTAAATAAAAAAGAAAAATTCTAAAGAATAAAATATTTATAATATTAATAACAAAAATACTATAATACATAGCAGATCACTATATTTAATTGTAATATGTAGTATGAAATTCAATCAAGTTAGACAGACGGCCACTAGGCCATGCCGCTTCTCACTAGTTTTATGTAAACTACATTGTAATTTAAGTTGAAATGAAATAAAACGTTATCTATCTATCTATCATAATTTTGTCAAAATTCCATTATAAATTTATTTATTTATTTATTTCCGAATTTCCATCATCTTCATTTCATCATAAATGTCAAGTTATCAAATTTCCAAATCATGTTGGCTAATATCCACTTCTAATTGATGAATATCAATTTCTTACTGGTGAATTTCCATATCAAATTTTCGAGTTTCCAAATTATTTTGATGCTTCCGAATAACAGTATGCAAATTTCCAAAGACCCCTAAAGTGGAGTCGCGAGCTACCCAATTTTTGCATTTTCGAGAAGAGAAGATCGCGGCACCAAAAATATTAGGAGCCGATAATTCTATAGGCAAGAGCAGTTCATGATAGCTAAAATTCACTTGAAAATTTTTAAAATTTTAATGACGATTTTTGTACGTTTTTTCCTTATTTTAGACGTTTTTTAGATAAGTGTAGTGATGAGTAGGTATTTCCCCGTTTTCCATAAATTTTGACACAAAAATGCTGTATAACCCAGCCAGCATCGGCACGTGATTTTTTTTAATTATTCATTGATGCATTGAATATATATGATACTTAACTATTACATAATGTTGACGAATAACGATTTTATAATGTTTATCCGTAATAAGGCGCAAATGCGTATATACATGAAATAGGGGGACATCGTCATATAGGTACTGCTTGTATGAAAACGTGATGAATGAATAAGGTATATGTGATTACGCGTGTTGCATGAAATAATGATTACAAATGTGTTAAATGCTGACTGGGAAGTTTCTTCAAAGCGCAGCACAATGTCTGTTGTTTCTTCGTTACATATACATACACCGAACCGCGCCCCGCCGGCGGACGCCTCGGACAATGCATACTTATTTTCAGACACGATCACCCCGTTTTCGATACCATCAAGAAATCCCAAAATTAGATTGATGACGTCCTCATTATACGGTAATAGATGTTGGTGGTTCGAGGAATCCGGCGAAAGAATCCGCTTATATTGAACTAGCTGCTAATAAGATGAATACGTATCGTGCGTAGACATTTCGTTTTTCTTTCGTGGGATTTTTCTCGCTTTTTTTATTTTTTTTGGCCATATGAGCTATAATTAATTTATATTTATTGTATGGCGTGAAACGGGGAAACGTGTCTATGTGAAAAAACGTTGTTTTTACCGGTACATTTACATACTATACGGTATACACGGAAATTGAAGGTAAGGTTGATGATTTCAATTGGAAAATACATACACACATGTGATGCTAATAAGAACTCGTGGTTCAATTGCAGCATTAGTTCAATATTGAAATTACTTGGAAGTGTTGATTGATTTCAACGGGGGTGGCAATGGTGGCTGATGGCCATGAATTTAAGAGAAAAGTACTTTGATAACGAGATGAATTTATTCGATGGTATAGGATAATTTTGTCTGTTTCATTGAAAGCGCGTGATTTAAAATAAAAACTTTAATTTGGATAAATTGAATTTCAAGAAAAAAAAAGACAATTGGATTTGCTTATATTAAAAAAAATGTTGTAGCCAATGTGCGCCCCAACGTGTTTTACATCGACCTTTTCATCCTCATTCTATGAAAAAATTTCAAAAAATTGATCCTCATTATCCTTTGTACTCTCTGTGTGGAATTTTATTGGTCTTCTGTCGATTCTTTGAACGGCTGTAACTTTCGAACGAAGACAGCTGGGACTGAGCTAGGATTATCCAATCGGAATGAAGTTAATTTTGCTTTCGCTGTTTGTGAGTTCCAATTTGATTTAGCGACTTTTTCGATTCGTTATTGTTTGATTAAAAACTGAAATAACAATTCTGCTTTGATCTCCTGGATACGATGTCAAGTGTTTGGTCCTAAAAGACTATATCTTTATCTAAAAGTTTCACAATGGACTTTGGATAGGATTGTTTTCTTCGGTCCACGATTTTCGATTTTAGAAAGGAATGGATGAAACAAACTCCAATTGGTTGGTTATTTTGATTCCCCATTGCCCAGTGGCGATCCTACGTAGGGGTTTTGGGGGTTCAACCCTCTCCGAAATTTTGTGATGATGTTTAAATGAGAAATTACAGAGAAATACAGACCGCAGTTTTTAACAGACGAAAAGTTAGGTAATTTCGAACCCGCATTCAAGGATTCTGAAGCAATCGAACTGACAGTGAGGATGAGCAAAGGATTCAGTATTACATGGATGATAGCAAGACGTTTTCTACTCTGCCAAAGGTGCTTCTTCTTCTTTCACAAAAAAATCTGAGGTAATCAAGCTGACCATTTTACTATGACCGAGGTCTGATCACTGGAGAAAGATTAAGTGTAGTGTTCGTTCCTTAGAAGTATAGGATAACTGAAACTGTTCCCTGGCGACTGACTTTGAATTAATTTTGAATAAAGTCTTTCAGTAATTTCATATAATTGTTGGAAGGATTTGTGTCTTTACGGTTCAGATATCGGCAAAGTACTTTTAATTAAATTTAAAGGAAATCAAATTTCATGAATTGGAATACGAAACACTTGGTTGTGATCTCGAAATTATGCAAATTTTGCAAAAAGGTTCGCTCAGACCGGTCAAGAAATCAACCTCATTGCAAGCCCCCTAGTTTTAACAAGCGGTCGAAGCAATATCTAAAAAGTAAATGAAAAAAAAAAACCTTGGCCTCGAGGAATTACAGCCCATTCACACTCCGGGCGACGCGATGCGATAAGATAAGCTTCTCATCGCAAGAAAAAAAATTCTTAGCATTTAAATAGGAACCAGCACGAACCTGCTTGTACCATTCAGACTGCTTACGATGCGACGTCGGGTTGTACGATGGAGAACTTTTCCATATCGAATCATCGTGCTTTCAACAGCTGCTGCAAGGTGCCTCGTCGCCGATGGGAGCGACATGGACGATGATATTTATGTTTGGATCGGTTTCGTAGTGGCATGGTGTATTGTATGTATGTAGTCGGACATAGAGAGGCTGGTTTCGTGCTTTTTTGATGCTGATAGGGAAATATCGACATGAGAGGCAAGCTTCGTGCAGATCGGGTTGCATTACCATTGGGAATATTTGTATATATGTACATACATACGTGTCGTGTTGTATAGTGTTATAGATTTGTAGATATTAAATGAAGGGATAGCCGTGTGTAGGTGATGTAATAATGGATTGGTCTACTAAATAGCCTTTGTGGAAATTTACAGTGCTGTCCAACCCAGATCGTAGCGTACCCGTACCCCCAAAAAAGGGCGGTATTCGGATTTGACAGTTGTGGTTGTATCTATGAATGGGTCAAAGAAGTAAGATTTGTGGTAATATGCAGTGCAGCGAAGTGCAGCACAACCCGGTTTGTGGCGTACGCTTGCGTATAAGAAAATGTCGTACAGCGCATGTCTTCGTCATTACCGTAACTCCTAGTGGAGCATGGTGCGTTGATGACTACCGTGTGTAGTCATCAACGTTACAGAGACAGCTGAATTCGGAGTGTGATACGGTTGTCAGCCATACCACTTCCTAGTCGCATTGTTAGTTTATTATTCTACGATAAGAATATTTCTTATCAACTTCTTCTGAATAATAAACTTGCGACGAGTCGTGCCGAGTTTGGAAACTCGTTTCTCTATGAGTGTCTATTTCACAGAGTGCCGACCGAACGATCACGGCCACAGAGCACGACAGCGCATGTATTTGCAATGAATTATTGAAGGTAGCGGTAGATAGGTCAGTTGTGGAAACCTACGATGATGAGAAAACCGGGGTACCATTTTGAGGCGGGCAACCCCGAAATTTTTTTTCTTGTTTTTGACATCGAATTCGGAATCAGCGACCCAAATTTACCTTAGTGTTTCTGCAACGCCGATTGGACGTGTATTTCCCCGAGAAAACACAATCTTGGGGGCGGGCAACCCCAAAAAATATTTTTTTGTTTTTGACCTCAAATTCGGAATCAGCGACCCAAATTTAGCTTAGTGTTTCTGCCACGCCGATTGGACGAGTATTTCCCCGAGAAAACAGGGGAACAATTTTGGGGGCGGGCAACCCCAAAAAAAATTTCTTGTTTTTGACCTCGAATTCTGAATCAGCGACCCAAATTTACCTTAGTGTTTCTGCCACGCCGATTGGACGAGTATTTTCCCGAGAAAACAGGGGTACAATTTTGGGGGCGGGCAACCCCAAAAAAAATTCCTTGTTTTTTACCTCAAATCCGGAATCAGCGACCCAAATTTACCTTAGTGTTTCTGCAACGCCGATTGGACGTGTATTTCCCCGAGAAACGGGGATGCCATTTTTTGGCCGGCAGGCTCATAAAAGTGTGCGTACGCTAGAAACTGCATGTTTCCAAAAATTACCTATTTCACCCATTCATACATATTTGAACAACAATTAACACCGAATCCAAATGCGGCCCGAAAATTGTTTTGAAACGCGTAAGCTAACACTGCAAATTTCCAGAAAGGTTACCTACCTCTTTCAGTCATTCATCATTAAATGACCTACCTACAATTTATCTACAACACTACATAGCCATACCGACAAGTACGTATGTACATATATAGAAAATACCAATGGTACTACATTACATTATTATTACCTACGACAATCCATTCATTAATACCCACAATTATCTACAACACTACATAAATATACCGACACGTTTTGTATGTACATTGAAAATATCAATGGTAGAACACTCGAAGCCCTATGTCACGAAGTCGATCTGAAATCATAACCATATCAGCCAGCAGCAAATTGTGCGAACCAGCGCCGTTTGAAATCCCCTTGAAAAATCCAGTTTTCTTGCCATAGAAAGAAATCGCGTCGACTCGCAACAAATCGCATCGCATCGCTCGGCCCGGAAAAGCTCGGCTTCGCTCTGTATGTGTACGCGGCCTTACGGAAAATCTGCCCCCTTTTCAAAATTTTCCAATTCTTCTTTTATTAAATTACAGTGCCCACACAATGCAGGAGTTTCTTTGTAATTTCCGCCAAAATTCAATTGGCACTATGGATCAGAAACTTTCCACCAAAAATTTACATCTGCAAACCGAAGAATAAAATCAATTACTGATCTTGTTGTTGTTGTAGTGATGATTTTGTCAGCTGTTGGACGTTGTAACAACGAATAGTTTACATCAAAGAACCGAGCTACCATAGGAACATTTTTAAAAAGACAACACCATGGTGCCAGTTGGATTCGAACCCACGATGCGGAAAATTCATATGTTGAGTGTCTTATCCATTCACTGATCTACCGAAGGCCCCAATAGCTGCTCGTCTGAGGTGATTCTAAACGTAAAGAATTTACCGAAACGGCCTTCGAACAAATGTCCTGTAGCCCGTTTTAAAAATTAAGTTAAACGTACAATACATCCGAAAGTAGCGCGTGGCGTCCAAATAAAGCACATTTAGGAAGTCTAAAGATGAATTCCTCTCTCTTACGCTAGTAAAACTTTAAAAAAAAAAGACCTAACCTCGGAATAAATGGAATATTACCGTTCTTTCCCATATCTGTTTTAAAGTATTACAAGCTATATAAATCCAGATTTGCAACCCTGGGCAGGGCCGGCCCTAGGTGTGGGCGAACTGGGCGGTCGCCTAGGGCCACCACATTTAAGGGGCCATCACTCTCAAGGGGCCAATACTCGGAAAGAGGTCGCTCAGTAGGGGGCCTCCACTCGACACCCGTTTGAAATATGTACTCGAACTAAATTAAAGTTAATAAAAAGCGAAATAACGATGATGTGATTTTATTGATAAGAAATCTGTTGTTGTTGTTGTTGTTGTAGCGATTCAAGAGATTTTTTTATCTTGAATCGAAGGGGGTCTTGGCAGCTCTTGGCCGTTTTAACAACGGGTAGCTCCGGGACGATTTACATCGAAGAACCGGCTGCCGTAGGAGCATTTTATGGACAACACAAACATCCATGGGTCACAGTGGGATTCGAACCCACGCACCGGTAACTCAGAGATAGAGTGACATCTCTGCCACTAAGCCACCGAATGCCCCAAAATCTGTCATAAGATGCATAGGGATAAGACATCCATTCCCCTCTCTATTTTTTGAAACAAATTGCAATATCTGCTCTCCAACGTCACCATTACTCTTTGATGTTTGGTAAAAATACCAGCGACGGTAGCATGGTATGAAAGAAGCTTCATTCTTAGAACTTATCGAACAAAATTACCAATATCCAAGGTCGAGGAAGTACAGGATAAACCTGAGATTGTACTATGAAAATAGGCGCCAGGCGGTAGTGATGACACCGAAGGCCACTACTCAATATTATTATATACTTTGGTATTATAAGGGAATAAAGAAGGACGAGACCGAGGCTAATTTCGGGCGCGGCCGAAATTTGGATACCCTTCGCTTTCCTCGGTCTTAAAGTTTTTTCGAGCGTACCTACGACTTGTATTTAATTCCCCCCCTTCTTTTCGTTCCGTCTTCACAAAAGTTCAGTTGCGTCGACAAAACAATATTTGTGTGGGGTTTGGTTGGAATTAGTGGGCAAATAAAAATATTTACTCGGAACATTTTATTGGGGGATGCGGGAGCATGGCCCCATAGTACGATTCCATTTGTTTTAACCCTTTTAGTTGCTTTGATGAAGGCTCATTAATTCAAGGTTTTGTGAAATTGGTTAACAAATTATTAATAGAACAACCTACATAATTTGGGGAGTTGGGTTTGTATGGCAGCCCCTTCACTCTATGAGCGAAGGGTATAAAAATTAACCCAGATAAAAATTTTCAAATTACAGTATTCGGATCCTTGAAAGCTGAGCATTGCTGCCATACAAAAATCTTAAAATCGACATAATAATTTTCCTTTACAAGACATGACACCTTCATGTCACAAGAAGTTTGAATTGGTGTTTATTATGAATAACTTAACACACTCACGTTACCGAAGTCAGACCCATAAATGAGAATAGGAGTTTCCCGCAAAGAAAACCGGCGGAAGCATTATTTATAGAAACACGATGCACCGCGTGCACAAAATTATCGTCTAACGCAGTGCTTCGCAAACGGGGTTCTGTAGAACACTAGGGTTCCGTGACATTAAGATTCGAAGGTTGAGGCTGCCAACTGAGCACTCCGATGGCTACGATATCCCGCCCAGCATATTCCCGTTTCTCAAAATCCCGACATTCATTATCTCGCCAATTCAATATCCCGCCAGTTTAAAATCCCGCTCAATTGAAATCCCGTCTAATCAAAATCCCACCAATTTAAAATCCCGCCATTTCAATATCCCGCTAATTCAAAATACCGCTTTTCAATATCCCGTCATAGAAGGTATTCTTCCAAAAATCGCGCGCGCGATTTATGAAAGAATACTTACCTTCTATGACGGGACACTAAAAAGCGCCACCACATTTACCCTTAAAATAAATGGTCCCCTCGCATTGGGATACTTAATTCTCGGAGACCCACGAATCGTATGACTTAATTTAAAAAATAGCTGGTCTGGTCTTTCGGTAGTCGAGAGTTAAGTATTCCCTGTATGAGCGTATTGTTCTGTAGGGGCTAAATTGTCATCTTTATCAAATATCCCGACGGATTTATGTTAACCCTAGTCCTACCAACAGGGGTACAGGTGTACCTTTTTCACTTTAAATTGAAATATTTCCGACTTGCCATAACCAAATATGTTGAATCACTCTGACATCTTAAAGTAAAGAGTTTTTGGTTATTTTAACTACTTTTTAGATTTTTGGTTCGATACACTTAAGAGAAAAAAAGAAAAAAATTGTGATATGACATATTTACCGGCAAGGGTACACCTGTACCCACTTAACTTTTTCAATGAATTGAGTGAAATACAATACAGGATTTCCGGAGGTACTCGTTTGTATCTCTGGACGTCTCTCTCCAGATCCTCTCGTTAGCAACCGACCAGATATTGTAAAGGCAGAAAGAGATTGTGATCGCGCACTGGTAACATGTTGGTTTCTTGATGAAGATGATATTGGGACGACATAAGGTGACAGCGATACGTCGACCAGCGTTCTGAAATGCCCGGATCTTAATTGTGTCACAAACGGTTTGAGACCACACCGGTGCTGCATAGCTAGGAATTACTCTACTTATCGCTTTGAAGGTGACCAATATAGTTTCCTTGTCCTTGCCCCAGGAGGTCCCGGCCAGTGTCCTTAGGACGTTGTTTCTACTGTGCATTTTGTGGACTACGTCTTTGACGTGGTCCTCCTGGCGACCATTCCCGATGGCAGCCCCGCTGCCACACGGGAGTTACCAGCATCTTCGGGCGGGCCACACTCGTTTCCAACAAGAAACGGCCCAAATTTGCCAAAAAACCCTCCCTGGCAAGAGCCATGAAGGCTCGATGCAGCAGGTTTGTGTATAAATAACGATCATTCCGCTTGTTTGTGCTGCTGGTCTTTGAGGAGTGGCGAGCCATTGCATTTGCAATTCGAATATCCTCGTCTTCTTCGCAATCACTTTCAGAAATATCACTTGTTTCTATTTCGAAACATTCTTGCTCAGTATCAGACGCAATATACTTATTCCTCATCATAAGTTGGAAAGAATGGTTCACCGTCATCGTCTGACAACATACCTATGTAATTTATTTTGTTTCAATCTGTAAAAAAAAATAAATCAATAAAAACGTACAAATGGCGGCAATAAGCAAAATTACGACATTTGTACTTTTCATTGTGGATTTCCCCTTTTCGGTTCCATGCTGGAGTTCAGCGGCGATCTACATTGAAATATATTAAATAAAAATATTAAAAAAAACTGATTCATACAATCGATTGGATAGTCCTCGCGTTTGCTCGTATTGCATCATGCCTGGTTCTAATGCAGATGTTTATGCACTCACATTCAGTGTTTTTATACTTTGCACTTCCACTTTTTTTTTCCACTACTAGACATATTTTCACCTCGAAATTATTACATATCACCAGGCACTTTGCCTAAAAATTCAAGAATGTTGCAAAAATATGCGTGCATTCATTCAATATATCGAATCTAGCGATAAATCGAAGTTGGGTACAGGTGTACCCATGTCGGTAAAAATAAGAATAAACTTTTGTCGGTAGGACTAGGGTTAAGAGGAAGTATCGCATTAACTGCTGCGAATCACATTACATACTTAACTATTTATTTTTTGGTTAGCAATGAAAATAATTTTTGGCGTCATTTTGGCGGGATTATTTGACTACCCACTGGCGGGATTCTAAGACGGCGGGGTTTTTAGCTTTTAGGATTTTATAATGGCGGGATTTTAAAGTGGCGGGATTTAGGAATGTCGGGATTATGTTAAACGGGATTTTTTGTAAAAATCGGGATTATAAACGGGCGGGATTTTGTTTTTCGGGATTATGTAGGTATCCCGTGAAAAGCAGCACAGCTGACAAAAATTTGGAAAATGTCAGTTTTGTTTAAAATTGAAAGAAATGTTTGGAAACATTTTCATTGAGATATAAAAAAAAAATAAATAACAGCCGCGACAATCCAACATTGGACTAAGGCCGCAGGATGTGTTAATGACATCCTATTTCCAAGATCTTATCTGCTTTTTGATGAGGTAATGAGATCAGCATCACGCTCAGCAGTGTTATTTATCCCCATAAATGGGTACTCGTTTAACATCTGAGTGAGATCATAGTCCGTCACAAGCTCGTGAGTTCGAAAAACACCATGGAACACGGTGAGATTCGAACTCATGACCCTGAGATATGCGTAACCCAAAAATAAATAAATAAAAATTTTCCTGAGATTTTTTAATGAATGCTAGAAATATGATCCTGAGAGAAGATTAGAGTTCCGCAGGCTCTGAGATGATCAAGAAACAATTAACTGCTAGTGACAGCAGCTCGCAATATTTGCGTAAAACGCTTAAAAGTTTTTGTGAAGCACTCATCATTCGCAAAATTTTAACGCATTAAAACCACTGATCTAACGTAAGATCAAGATCAGATAGTTTTTGTTTGCGTATTAGCAAGGGGGTAGGGGGCCACCATCTTCGATTTGGCCCAGGGCTACCAGAGTGCTAAGGCCGGCCCTGACCCTGGGGACCCTGTGCTAATTTTTTGGCGAGCGGAAAAAAGCCATTTTTTTTTACATTTTCAACAATATTTTTTAAAATAATTGTCTTGGATAAAAACTGTGTTTGGCATTTTGAAAGATGACAGAATTTCCAATCCAATGATATCCTCACCGATTTTATAGGTCAAATATTGACGGAATTACAGGTTTTTAAAAATAGAGTATTTTTTTCACCAAAAAATTGCGAATTTTAAGTAAATGTCGTTTTGGCAAACAACATAAGCTTAGAATTCGCCTTTTTTGTGGAAAATGCCTTATTTTTGAAAACCTGTATCTCCGTCAATATTTGACCTACAAAAGTGGTTAGGATATCATTGGACTAGAAATTTTGTCTACTTTCAACATAGTCCAGTACAATTGGTTCAAAATAGCCCCAAACCTAAACATCCAAAAATAAAAGGAATTTTTGATGCCAAATTGTTGAATACACTGCCTAATATACGCAGTAAAAAGTTACACTAATTTTCGCCATGGGTTAACGGGGGAGGGGGTGGCAAAGGGGTGAAAACTCAGTTTCTTGCAAATATCTGGAAAACTATGAGTCTGACCTTAAAATGTGCTGAGGACAAAACAAACTACATAAAATTATCTTTGTAATGATATGTAACTCTTTAGACGTTTTCCCAGAAAATTATACCCTCGACCCAAAAGTATTATAGTGAATTAACATTTTTTGAGTTTTACATTTCGCAATGTAACTCTTGACAGAATATACCTACCGTCATATGATCTTGTCCATATATTTATAACAGAATTTGTTTGATTTGTACCAAAAACTGGAGTGCTCCGACCATTGACGCCCCCCTCACTCCTAACATTTTTCAAAAAAGCATGCCTGTAGCTTCTCTTCAAATTGAGCCAGTCGGATCAAATTTGGTGGGCTGCCTAGTCTAAGCTCCATTATGCTCCCCACCAAAAATTATCACCATGTGATCAAAACTAAGGGTACCCCCCATACAAAGTGACCCAAATTTCTAACAAATTTTACATTTTTTCACTTCTAAATTCTATCTAAAATAGAAAAAATAAATTTATCTCTTAGAACGTCCCTATAACAGTTAACTGTAGTCTTCTGAATGTACATATATCCAAAAGTGTGTACCAGAGCGTGCCTTACAAGTACGAAAAACCGGGTTTGAATGTTGCTAGTACACGTTACTTGAAATATTCGCAAATAGCCTTAGAGCTGGTATCACTGACCTTCTAACCCAATTTTTTGATACTTTTAGCGTACGCCTTGGTACAACCTTTTGAACATACATTCAAAAGACTACAATTAACTGTCATAATGACGTTCTAAGAGATAAATTTTTTGTTTTCTATTTTACATAGAATTTAGAAGTAAAAATATGTGGAATTTGTTAGAATTTTCGTACACTTTGTATGGGGGGTACCCTAAGTTTTGATCGGATGGTAATAATTTTGGTGGGGAGCAAAATGGAGCATAGACTAGGCACCCCACCAAATTTGATCTGCCTGGCTCAATTTAAAAAGAAGCTACAGGCATGCCTTTTTGAAAAATTTTAGGAGGAGTGAGGGGGGCGTCAATAGTCGGAGCACTCCAATTTTTGACATAAATCAAACAAAGTTTGTTATCAATATATGGACAAGATCTTATAACGGTAGGTCTATTCTATCAAGAGTTACAGTGCGAAATGTAAAACTCCAAAAATTTAAATTCACTATAATACATTTAGGTCTGGGGTATAATTTTCTGAGAAAATGTCTAAAGTGTTATACACCATTACAAAGGTAATTTTATGTAGTTTGTTTCGTCCTCAGGACATTTCAAGCTCAGACTCATAGTTTTCCAGATATTTACAAAAAAATGAATTTTCACCCCTTTGCCACCCCCTCCCCCCTTAACCCATGGCGCAAATTGGTGTAACTTTTTACTGCGTATATTAGGCAGTGTATTCAACAATTTGGCATCAGAAATTCCTTTTATTTTTGGATGTTTGGGTTTTGAGCTATCTGTACTAGACTAACAGGCCGATCATCGTTTTTTTCCAAGATAATTTTTTTTTAAATATTGTTGGAAATGTAAAAAAGAGCAAAAAAAATGGCTCTTTTTCGCTCGCCAAAAAATTAGCACAGGGTCCCCAGGGTTGCAAGTCTGGATTTATATAGCCAGTAATACTCTAAAACAGATAAGCGAAAGAACGGTAGTATTCCATTTATTCCGAGCTTAATGTCGATTTTGACTGGCCTATCTATTCATATTTTGTATAATAGCTTTCCCTTAAACAAAATCGAAATACACACAATCCTGCAAAATGTGTGCTGCTGGCAATGCTGACATTCAATTGTACTCTAATCCAAACAATCTGTTTTTTTTATTTACAAAGCTCCACCACGTGCTCTGAGCTCCAACATACTCGACATCATCATCTGTTTCCGATGCATTCTACAAGTCGTTCAGTAGTTCGCTGCGCGTCTTCCCTTATCACAAAAAACCAACACACATACAGCAGCCACATCTTGCGTATCTACACATCTGTCACAGAACAAAAATCTAAAGCCCGCAGCTTTCAGCTGCTGACAAACAAACCACGGAGGTGCTCTTTTTCCGCACTAAGCAAACCCACTTAAATGCCTATTTCTGTTCTATAATAAGGTCTACTGAGTGTGGCTAGGCGATAGTTTCCCAGCTAGACAGTGTGGTACTCGAGTATCTAATATCTCTGTAATTCTCGCTATTTACATTCACTGAGCATTTTGTGTGGAAACCTATGCTTGTCCAAGCTGCATGTGTGTGCTCGGGGTGGCATAGTGGCATGAAAAAGCTTATTGCAAACTCCAGCAGGTGACGGGATGAAGAAATCTTTTCACCTGACTCGGTTGGATGAAATTCTGCTTGTTAAAGCTGCTGAATACATACAGTCTCCCCCATGTTTAGGGGGTGGTGTATGCCAAACTTTTCAGTAGCTGAATTCGATGAAAACATTCTATTGCAAAAGTCTCGAAACTAGGTAACCGGCTGTTGGACGACGCATGCGAATTTTCTTTCGCACGAAATGTGCCTTGTGCCTTTCAGCAAAAACCCCGAGAGAGTCAAAAAGAGCATAAAAGTGAGTGAAAATCTTTCGCAAACTTTCGGCGTGCTTTAGAACATCTTTCACCACCACGATATGCGATGGAAAAGCGGAACGAAAACTCGAAGCAGAAAAAGCGGATGTTTCGAAACGTTTCAGCAGTAGATAGTCAACAATCGTTCGGATACAACAAAAATTTATTTCCTCGCGACTTGTGTATGTAAACGTGGATTTCCCGTATACCGTGCGTGCTGTATTCGATTCGATTTGTTTCTTTGGGTCGCGTTTCGAGCTAAGGGATACACGCACAGTGAATACAGAAGAAGAAGATTACATGCATTGGAAGTTTTGTTGTGTCTTTCCGGGAGAAATAAAGCAAAAACAAAAGAAAATTTCAGCAAGGTGTAGCGAAATAAGGGATACTCGGCAAAGTGTATGGATTTTGAGTATAAGTAGGATTCGCGGAAGATGTTCGCAGGAAATTAGTTGAGTGCTTCGCGACCTACGGGGGGTTTGGATTTTCTTTTCGTGTCGAATAAAAATTGAAGAAAAACAGATTGTTCGGTCAAGGGCTTTTCGCAGTTGGAGGTTTTGTTTGTTTTTTCTTCGGTGGTGGATGACGACGCGACCCAATATGATTTCAGGTGTATTTGCGGTTGTTTACTCATGAATCGCGAGATAGTGCGATTACAACCACTCCAAGCATTGTGTCCGGCTGTTTTATACACAAACATCTGCCTCGTAAGCTTGTAAAATCTCCCGAGTACGGTCACATAGGTTGTCGATAGTGGGCATTTCTGATTGATATGAGTCAATCAGATGTACCTACACACTTCAGCACTTAGGAATCAATTATTGAGGTGTACGCGGGGCTTCCACGGAAGTTGCTGCTAATTTAATTGGATAATAATATTGTGAAATGACCATCAATTGTTGAAGTGATGATTGATGCTAATGTGCGATATTTTGTGAGCTGAGAATATTCGCGATAACCTTCAATAGGTTCAGTCTATTAATTAAGTGGGTTATTCGTGAGCTGCTTTTTCAAATTTTCAAATTATCGTGCTTCGGAGCTGTGCGCGTTTTATCCTGTAGTGAATGTCCTTTGGCCTCCTGCCTTGCTTCTCTGTAACCGGACAACTTAGTGTCACATTCTAATATACATTGTCACGATTAATCGCCCCCTTGACCGCTTGCGCGAAAATTTTCGCGGTTTACCAAAAATTTTTACTGTGAGAACGAAATATTTATGGATCTTTGACATGCAAATATGATGATGGGGACGATGACGGTCAAAACGACCACGACGAAGACGCGACGATAACCGCGCAACGATGTCGTGATCTTGCCTCGTATACAAGCATATACAACAAGTGGGCGTCATCCGTTCCGTACATCACTTTCGTGCAAAATACACTCGTCTCCGCCGTACTTAAGTATATATGAAAAGCGGCGGAGAGCCCGCTTAAGTGCTCGACCGCGACAGCGATAAAGAATACAGAATATTTATAAAAAAAAAAAACACAAAATACAGCAACTTTCACACACAAAAAAAAAGAAAAAAAAAGAAAATCATGTTCTGCTAAGAAAAAAATGTTTTAAAATTTTTTACGCATTTTTATGCATCTTTTGCACAGACCATAAGCTCACGATTGTGCGCAATTTCAGCGCAAAATCTCGTGTCGGTTAATTTGAAGTGGAAAATAAGTGTGTTCGGAAAATTTCTGGTGGCCAGATGTAATACTCAATTTAATATTTCCGGGAGCGTTGTTGCATTAAAATTTCTTTCGAGTGAAAACACAAATTGCCGAAATACGTATGCATATCGATTGACGGTTAATTTGTCGAGTGTTTTACATCTGTAAGTTCACTCAAGTGGTACATCTCTTCCACATCTTTCGATTTAACAAATTTCTATTTTTTTCAACAACTTCTGTGCTAAAAAAAAATAACAAAAAAAAAATCCTACAAATTGTGAGTAAAAACACGCACAAATTGACCGAAAAAAATTCCAAACATCCTTCTCGTCCCGCCCCCTCATATTAAACCCAATAAATAATTAACAAAATGATAAATTATTGTCGGTCGTCGTAATAATAAAAATTTTACTTTTACGGTTTTTATGCATCCGGAGATTGAATTATTAATTCTTCAATTAATCGCTCGCAATTTTTTCCCCCAGAGGCGCACGTTCCTGGTCTGCGGTTTTACTAAATAAATTTTCCGAAACAAACAGATTTTCCTCGCATCTTTCCCATTTTTTGTTTTGTATGTGTATGTGATCTGTGATTAAACCAAAAAAAAAAGTGCGTTAATATAATAATTAATTATGTATGTAGAAAGTGCCCCCTCGTTATTATAATTATATTGGCCAGCCCCAGCCAGCGTATAGATCAAATTAAATTGAATTCAGGTGATTTTTGGGTGTGTATATTTATGTGGATTATTGCGGTCATGTAGTACTACATACACACCAATTTTTGGTTGGCGTTTTTTTGTGTGGTTCTTATCATCTCATCATAAAACGCAACTATCATCCTCCAGAACGCATCACCACATCATGCAGAAATTTTGAATGTCGACAAATGTTGTTGCAGTATTTCGCATCATCTCGCGGCAGCATCGATGCCAGGACCATCAGGATAGCTGTTTGAAAAAACCATCGTGTCATCTAACTTTTACGAATCGAGTTGCGACGCGACGACTGGAACTGCATCAAATCCGTCAATAAGTTCCTACATTCGTTAAAAAAGCGGACGGCCGGACAGAATTGCGCGTCTGGACGTCTGTTTTTGATTTAGTTTTATTATTTGAAAAGGTAAGTGGCTTTGAGCATCATTTATAGCATACTTGCCTCGCGGGACGTTGCTCCCCGGGGGAATAATGTAAATTTAAGCGAAACGTTTTTGAAGTATTCGTATATTTGCCGCACTCCTGCTGGGGGTGGTGTGACGGCAAATATCGCGCGCGCAAAAAGTGACAGAGATTTTGAACAAAATTTCAGAATGTTTAGACTCATTTGTGAAATGGAGAAATAATTGCGTAAAATTTGTTTTAAGTGGCAGTTAATTATTATTATTTATTTATTGGTGTTATTTCGTGACATTGACATTATGTGCGATTGAAGTCATTTTCGCTTGAACCATTAGGTATGGTATGAGGTATGAGTAATGGTCGTATCCGTCCTGTTTCTGGCAGGACAGTTCTGCTTTTTCGACCTCAACCCTTGTCGTTCTATCAACACACTGAATTTAGAATTCTTCTTTAAGAGAACTACATACCTGCACATAATACAACACAACAACGATAGGCAACAGGAGACAGTTACTTTGATTGCTTTGGTACTTTCGAATGCTAAGTGTTGCGTCTCACGTGTTCCACACGTTTGTTTTGTTGCCAAAATTTGCGTTAGAAAAAAATGGAAGTGATTGCTACCTATCGCTTATCCAAATGAACTCAGTCACGTCCCTGCAGTTGCTCTTCTTTATTACAAACGATTCAAAACGGATAAGTGCACTTATTTATTGCAAAAATGTAAGCTGGAACAATCCAATTTTTATTAATTCAAATTAAGAATTAGGAGAAGTGAAATGAAGTTTGACTGACCGACCTTTTTGGTGATAACACCATGGCTGTCTCAATAAGAGAGTCTTCTGACAGTCGTCATCTTGTAAGAAGAAAAATTTCGGTTTTTCCTTTTTAGGGTTTTTTAGAAAATATTTTTTCAAAAAACCCTTATGAAATCGATTTTGTCCGTCCGTCTGTCCGTCTGTTCACTAAATAACTCGCGAACGGCTCAACCGATTGTCATGAAGTTTGGTAGGAATATGTAGAATGGTTACATTGTTTGGCACAAATACCTTAGAAGTTGGTAGGAAGAGGATAACAGGGTGTCCCGAACGTTTGCAAAAAATCGACTTTTTTAGTTTTTATTGGAGATTAACATATGGGTACTTAAATCAAAGATCTAAACGAGTACATCTCATATCAGTTAAAATTTTCCACTTTGGAGTAACGGTAAAAAAGTTATTGGCGTTTAAAGTTTTTAACTTCCTTTTCGACCTCCGTTTTTCTAAACCGTTATAGGGATCGATATGAACCTTTGCACAAATATTGGTCAATATGGCCTTATATACGTTAAATATTAAGACTGTTGACTTTTGCTAAGGAAAAGTAAATAACAGTAAATTTGTAAAATTTCAATTTGTTCGTGTGTAGCCCGTCTTAGGTTTCAAATATGAAAATTCTGCTAAGGGTTTTTAGAAAATTACATAGGGAATATGTCTATGAATTTTCATTCAAATAACTGTATCCAAACCGGAAATATAGCCAAGTAAGTATTTAGTAAGGGCCTTTCACAATGCAAGGGAAGCCTCTTAAGCATTTCTTCAATGCATATCTTTTAACTTGATGAAACAATGAACATGCAATTTGGTGGAAATGCATAGAATGGTAATAGTGTTTGCCACAAATAGTTTTGAAGTTTGTAGGACCAGGATAACAGGGTGTCCCTGAATAGCTGCAAAAGTATACTTGTTCAATAGTCATTGGAAAGCTTGCGTGCTTTTCCTTGATTAAAAAGACACTAACAGTAGATTTACAGCTAATAATTCAATTCATATAAAGCCAAGCCATCCTTACGTTTGCCTGAGTTTCTTTTTGCTCAAAGGCCATCAGAAATCTTAAATCGAAAAATGCCTGTAGATTTGCCTTGGAGTACTTCTATACAAACTGGGTAAATAGTAAATCTATTTCTGGATTGGTCTAATTAAAGGTGGAACAGAATGAAAGGCGTTAGCCTTTCATTCTGGAACGCGTTTATTTAGACCAATCCAAAAATAGATTTACAGGAAGCATTTCATTAATGCTGTGCACAATTCTTATCTATTGCTTATAAAATATATGTACAAAAAATATTCACTATGCATCAAAATTCTAAAAAACCCTCGTATTGCGGGCGCAGCCCTCTGTACGCCGGTATTTTTTAACAGCATCTTTTGGATGTCCTATTTCTCCAGAGCGGGAGTTGTGCAAGCGCAGCGATAGTTTTGATATTCATAAATTGTTATTTATAAAGTTTAAAAAATGCTTCGTTTAAATCTTTTTTAAATCCTGATAACAAAATTTAAATACAGTATAACCTCGATAATTGCAACTAATTAATGCACAGAGCAGTTGCAATTTCCGAAATTTTGCAATTTTCGAGTCGGTTTTTTGTACAGAAAAACAACAATAAAAATAGGCAAGGTGCGAGCGTAGCGAGCGGTGAGCCGACACAATGTGTTTTCAAATATTCCAAGGATCAGAATCGTCTTCAAAGGACGATCTTAAAAATTCGAAAAGCTCTATTTCGGTCAGTCACTGTTTAGATTTTTTTTTGCAAATAAAGTGCATATATAAAAAATGCAGACGAAGCCAAATTGAAAGTAAAAGGTGCCGCTATGCAAACTTGTTTCTTTCAGTTCATATTTAAAACGGTTTTCTATTTCCGGGTAAAGACCATGAACATATTAAAATTAAAGAATGACTCTAAAATCGCAACAGTCGTTGCATATTTAGAGTCTACAATGAGAAACATTTTCTTTGCAAATATATCGACTCTAAAATTGCAATTAGGCTTGCATATTTAGAGTCTGCAATGAGAATAAATTTATAGTTGCAAATATCGAGTATTGCAATTACCGAAGGTTGTAATTATAGGGGTTACACTGTACGTCGGCTTCATATCTCAAAATACGAAAAATCGAAACAATTTGCAGTTTAGGGCAACACATTAAGAGTGTTGATGCCTCAAAACGAACAAAATTGACCATGTTTTGGAAACATCGATGTCCCATGCTCATCCTTATTCGAAACCCTTAATGACACCTTATTTGGCAATATTTCTTGACGGAGGGTCGTCGGCATATGGCACTGTCGAATTTAATTGCGCAAAGGTTTCCACTACAGTTATTTTTTGCCTAACCTTGTTAAAATATGTTTTTATTGATTTTTCCGCATTTATAAAAATAAGCCACGAACGTTGAAACGTTTCGAAATTCGACCGCGAAGAGAGGATTATCTGCTATGCAGTGTGTAAGGAAGTTATTGAAAACTAGTCCAAAATGTTGGTAATGAAAACGAGCACCATTGTTTCGCACACAACGTTCCAGAGCGGTTTTCGAAAATGTTGAGTGTTTTGGTAGTGTGTATGTTCGCAATAATTTTCGGTGTCTTACGTCGGTTTTAAAACCGCCAGATTCCCGTGTGCTATTTACATATTTATTTTTGATTATGGTCTTAATAGCGCAACAGGTTTCTACTTTATATACTGGACCTTCCGTTTTTCAGTGGAATTGGATTACTTGAGCGTTGGTTTGAGTTCCCCAGTGACCAGGAATTTTTGTGTTGTCTTTCTAAAATTGTTAAATGGAAATAGTTTCGGAGGTATTCTATGTTACAGCGACCAAGTTCGGAAAAAATATCTTAAATCGCATCTACGATCTACAAAAATAACGACCTCTTGCCCAGCGCGGCAAACTTTCCTCTTGCCCAGCGCGGCTTAAGCGGTAGAGCGGGCGCTGACCGTCCTGAACGGTGCGTCCCAATGAAGGGTGTGCGTATAATTGGAAATCAGTAGAGAACCGTAACATTTTGGCCCGAGGGTATCCTAATAAAGGAATTCACTAAGCGAAATTTTCGTCGTCAACAACCAAACAAGATCCTAAAATAATGAATCTTTCTCTGTACTATCAAAATGTACGAGGGTTAAGGTCTAAACTCCATAACACAAGAATATTATCTTTGGCTTCCAATTTTCATTTTATATGCTTTACCGAAACGTGGTTATGTGATTCTATAAACAGCGCGGAGATTTTGGAGGACTACAATGTTTTTCGTTGTGACCGTAACTTTGATCTGATGGGTAAATCTCGCGGTGGCGGTTCACTAATTGCTGTTCGTTGTATCTTTAACTGCCAACTTGTAGCCACCACTAACGCTTTTTCTTTTGATTGTGTAACTGTTAAAGTTCAATCGAAGAGTTCTTCGCTTCTACTATCCTGTGTTTACGTACCTTCTACTTCTGTTCTGACTGATTATGAAAAACCTATTTTCTCATCTTTCAGTCATTGTTAATGTGTTCCACCCTAACTGCAGTGTAATCATTTGCGGGGACTTTAACTTGCCTAATTTAAGTTGGCCTGATTTTCCAGGGCTACCTTTGTCTTCATCTTCTCCTATGTTTTTGTCAGTTTCTTCTTTCATGGAGTTTTGTAGTTTACTCCAATTCAGTACTACTAAGAATTTCATGGATCGTAATCTTGACCTTGTTTTTAGCAATCTTCCGCCATCATGCTTGACCTCGTCCAAGGCTTCTGAAGTGATTGTTTCATGTGACCCTTACCATCCAGCACTCTTACAGGATATAAGAATTCATTTTCCTTGCGCTCCCAAATTTAATCCTACTACAAGGTTCAATTTTCATAAAGCCGACTATGAAGGAATTATTGCCAGGTTGTCTGACGTGGATTGGTCGCTAGTACTGGGGAGTTTGAGCTGTGACTCTGCACTGTCTGTATTTTATGATATTCTTTTCAATGTATTATCGGAATGTGTTCCAATGTACACTAAAAAACCTCGCAAGGCTCCTGTTTGGATAACAAGATCAATCCAAAGATTGCTACAGAGGAAGAACCGAGTGCGTAGTTGTTATAAACGGTTCAAACGCTCATCCGATCTTCTCCTTTTTAGGAGACTTCGGTCTGAAACAAAAAAAGCTGTTGAAACTTCCAGGACTGCATACATTGACAGCGTTGAAAATAGTATCGAGAACAATAATTGCACACTTTTCTGGTCGTATGTTAAAAATATGCGATCATCTTCTTCGATACCCTCCACTATATCTTTAAATAATCCGGCTGCTAGCTCCACTGAGGAGATTTGTGAACTGTTTTCAACGTATTTTGCTAGTACTTTCCACCGATCTTCTAGTACATTAGCAAACTTTTCCAATCGAGCAAACCGATTCATAGCACTTCCTTCTCTACAACTAATTACTCCTGATTCGGTCAGTCAATTAATTATGTCCTTGGGCAATTAATTGTCCTGTGGACCTGATGGTCTTTCGAACACTTTTTTGGAGAAGGTTAGGATTGGGATTTCTAGTCCGCTTTCAATAATATTCAATAAAAGTATTCGAGAGTGTATCTTCCCAAGTCAATGGTACCAATTCCAAAAACTGGGGACCTTAATCTTGCTCAAAACTGTTAGAACCACAATACGTTCTAACAATTATATTGATGACAATTTAGGTCAACTAATATGCTCTTGTCAACATGGTTTCCGTAAGAAAAAATCCACGGCCACAAATCTGACTGAATTTGTCGATTTCGCCGCAAACACTTTTGACAAGCGTCTAGAGGTCCATACAATATATACGGATTTTTCTAAGGCCTAGCTTTCCACCTTGGCTTATTTCCTGGGTGTCATCATACGTCGTCAACAGAACCTCTAAAGTAATTTTTAATAACGTTACTTCTTCTGAATTTTCAGCAACATCGGGAGTACCTCAAGGGTCTATCCTGGGACCTCTCCTTTTTTCATTTTTTTGTGAATGACCTACCGGCTGTTCTTAGAAACTGATGTCTTTTGTACGCAGATGACTGCAAAATTTTCACCACTGTTTCACGCCTAGAAGACTGCCTTTCGTTGCAGGCCGATCTGGATTTAATATCTTCCTGGTGTACCTCCAATGATATTTTTCTTAATGCATCAAAGTGTTCGGTAATGGTCTACTCATTGAAGATTTCTCCAACATCGTCTTCATTTTCAGTCAACAATCTGGCTTTAAAAAATGTTGACTCGATCACATAGGAGTTGCCTTTAATTCTAAGCTTCATTTCAACGGTCACTATGAAAATATAATAAAAAGGGGCTCGAAGCTCTCAGGCTTTGCTCTTCGTTGTACTAGTGAGTTTCGTTCTGTAAACAGTGCTGTAAGATTATTTGTTTGCCTTGTTCGTAGCGTTTTAGAATACGCTTCAATTGTTTGGTCCCCGACTGCTGGTGGGTCCACTGACACCTTAGAACGGGTTCAACGAAGATTTACAAAATCATTATTTTTTAAGTTTAATCTTCCTTACCTTCCTTACCCAGAAAGACTTAATTACCTTAAGATTCTTTCCCTAGAGAAGCGAAGAACTTTTCTTGAACAATGTTTTTTATACAAGATTTGAATTTTTTCTTGTAGTCTTATGTTAATCTCTATAACTTACTGTTGTAATTGGATATTTTATCTGTTCAGTATTTTCGAAATAAATAAATAAATCTCTGTATAGTGGGGAAACTGTTTTGTCTATTTAGCGAAGTTGACCCTCAAAGCTGCTGAAGGCCGCACTATTCTGTTCATTTTCAACCGTCTTATTTATAGAGATTTTGAGGAGTATCTTGGCAGTACCATTAATTTTGTTTCCAAATATATAATATTTTCAAGATGTTTACACAACCAATCAGTAATGTACATTTTCCAAAAGGAGATCATTTATGATTTGGAAAATGTTTCCTCAATTAAAATTACCATTTACAATACGCATAATTTCTTAATTGAATGATAGTTGTTTGCATTTCTAATTTATCACTATTATTTGACAAAACACTTGTGTCGATTTTGTCATACTTTGCAAAGTATTATTTAGTAAATATTTAATTGTGTCTACTGTTTTCGAGTGGAATATTCAAGAAGATAGAAACAGTTATAATAGATAACAAGTCGAAACAATCTGAATATTTTTTTATTTTTTTTTTAAAGCAAACATTTCACATCCTGTCAATTTACCACATAAAGATAATATTTATTTACTGCAATTATGTTGTGAGTGCAATTAGTCAAATTTTACTACAAGTTTTTGGTACGTAAAGCTTTTTTATTTTATTTTCTGTTATCAAATATGTAAAACCATATTTGAAGTTCGCTTTAGTTATAGTATTGGTCAATGTAAAACCCGAAAGTGTTAATATAATTTGATATTCTGCATTGAAGTTTTTGTTTAATTTACTATGAATTTAGGTGTATATACATACATATATCAAATATTAATTAATTAAATCTTATTATTACTTACGCTTACATAATTCCCTATACGTAATAGCTCCCAAAAAACAAATCCTTTCCAATAACATGAATCCTTTCATCCACGGACGTATAGGTGCACCATAAATCTTTTCAACAAATATTCGATTCTCAAACAGATCTCTGTTTCATCGTCATCCATTCACAACACTTGACAGAAAATCCATTTAATCGAAAAGGTTGTGCGTCGATTTACTTCTGAAGAGATTTGATTGATATGTGTGTGCGCTGTGCGTCCAGTCCAGTTCAGTTCAGCTTTTCCATCCTTGAGAACTGAATAGAGTACGAGTATCTCGTTTTCCTCCGTTTACGATCGAACAAACATCCAAATTATCCCAAATCAATAGAACATGACCGAAAGGTCAATTCTATACTACATATGTATGTATTATTTGAAGTATTCGGTTCGGTTCATTCGGAGTTCTTTTATATGGACGAATCCTTTTTCTCTTTATTTTTGTGTATGGTTTTTTTTTTGTTATTCATTTGAAGTGTTATTGATGCTATATTGTAGAATGGACGACGGAGCGAATTCTTGTTAATTGGAGTAGTTTCAGTATTTTTTTAAGGACTTGATCATGTATTTTGTATAGCTTATCAACCTAAAAGGATTTAAAGGTATACATATTTGTAAAATAAAGATTTGATGATGTCGCAATCTTTTTATTATAAAATTTTTGGTGATTTTTATCAAATTCTTCCAAATACTCTTTTGTACCTATGTAAGTCTTTGCCTCAGAAAAAAAAACTCATTTCCTCTCCTTTCATTCCCAAATTTAATAAAAATTGATACACACCCCACCTATATTTAGGTGTATCCATCCAATTGTCATGAATAACTTAAAACTGTACCTAAGCTAGAAAACAAAATTTATTATTCAATCCTATTTGTTAATTAAAATTTCGCTAGAAAATTCATACTCGCGTACATTCATTTCGTTTAGTCACATTGGTGTACACTGTACACACACAGGACACTGTACGTATACACAAGGAGATTGACTGACTGAACTGACTCATTTTTGGTATAGGTAGGTATACTCTGCCTGATGGTCCCCACGACTGACACGCGGTGCATAGTAGAGTAGATTCCCAACAGATTTTATTATTATTAAATCATCATTGCCGCGGAAACCCCGAAGTTGATTTGATTCGCCACCATCACCAACAATTACGACCCTACAGCATATTTAGTAGCTCGCTCCAGTGCCCTGCTTGGTTGGTACTATATAGGTTGGGTACTAGACTAGCAGCTAGCACTATGATGGAGGCAAACTGCAACTTTGATTCAAAACGCTCTACACAACGTTTTCAAGATTTTATTAACCGTTTAAAATGAATTATGTGATGGGATAAAAGGATTTGTGGTTAAAACTTGAGTATAACAAACTTCGACAGAGGGTCAATGTATGTGTGTAGGATTAGCTGCGTATATGTTTGCGCTGGGTAAAGGATAGTGGGAGTGTGAGTAGTCGTTTTACACACTTATGGAAGCTCATTTCGGTAGTAATTTGATATTTATGTTGGTTGCTGATGTTGTAATTAATCAAGTCTTATATGGTATGTAGTAAAAGGAAATTGGTGACTTTTGAAATTGTCGCGAATTAGAACAGTGCAGGATTAGAATTAGGTTCACTAAAGTTTAATAACATTTTCATTACCTCATTTTAGTAAATAAATATGACTGATATTAAGGACATGTCATCCTTTATAGATTGGACTCCCAAAAATCTTTAAAAATCACATTAAGTCTATTATTCTGTTTCTTATAGAAATTTCAATAAAATTTTTCTGGCAATATGGGAACTAAAATGTGTGCACATGTGGTAACTAATGATTTTAGACACTGCACATCGTTTTTTTAATTTTAAACGGAAAAATACAGAGTGATTGTTGAAATCTAAAAACGTTAACTCAGCGGCCTCTTTTCGGATGAAATCATGCGTCGAAAATGCGTCATTGGTTCGTGTTCTTATTTCGCCCCACAAGTCTTTTACGACACGATAAGCGAAACGGATAAATTTCAAGATAAAACGGGCAATTCTAATTAGGGTTTTTCTAACGTCTCAAACGACAAAAACAAAATATTTTAAAGGAAAGTTTGTGTCGCTCCTTAGAAGAACCCTTGCCACTATTACCTAACCACCACCTCATTCAATAATTGAATCGTTCTTTTCAAAACTACGTTAGTCCCATTTTTTTCAGAATTATTACCATGAAAATACTTAGCTTGATAATCTACACTTCTTATTTATCGGAAGCTGAGTATCGGTAGTTATGTTTAGGCTCTCCGCACACTAGAATATTTTGGTTTCCGTGACCCACGTATCATTGGTCGTGTGCCGATAAGAGTCTGAAGGTTTTTAGTCGTCGCGGGGTCATTTTGTCGCAGAGGCGAAAGTATTCCGTGTGTGGAAAACCTTACGCTACCTATATAAGTTTCGGGCTCAAATAATCTTTACTGGCGGCTTATCTTGTAACATGTATAACCTAGCCAGAACTAGACCTATTGTATCGTTTAAAGCCAGTCAACCAAATGGTTACAATAGCGTTTATTATGAATACACGAAATTATTCTTCTCCAATGCAACAGTTTTTGTACTCTGCTTAAAAATTCACTTTTTACACCTGGTGTATTTTATTAGGCCTTCGACAGGTAGCAAAATCATTATATGTAACTAAAATCCGTCATGATGATGAAAGTTCATTGAAATTCGTCATTTACTTTTTATATTTGTGTGAATGGTAAAAATGTCCTTGACAATAGCGATATTTTAACGAATATTTCGGTCTATAATTTGATGACACTTAAAGGATTTGAATAGATATGTCTAAAGGTTGATAACAAATAAAATTATTGTGCATGATGATCGAAATGCGTAATATAGAACTTCTGCTAAAGATGGTAAATTTGTGTAATTATGATGCATTTTCGTCATTCGGAAATCAGTGTTTCAAGCACATTATATTCAGTAGTACGATTTTATATTATTACAACAGGATGTATCAATGTGGTTGATACGTCTGACAAAATTTAATTTTCCGGTATTTCCGGGCATATGATTTTTTTTCATTATATTTCCAGAAATCCACACAATCAAATCTATTTGTGAAATAGATAGTTAATAGGGGATTCACACTAACACCACTCAAATCGTATATCAATTGAAAATGCATCGTAGAATGTACTTGCATTATTAAAACTGCAGTACAATATGGTACAACTGTTAATTAAATCTAGGATTAAATCTTGTCGATAGTCTGAGTCCCCTTTAAGGGTTAATTGTTGCAATGCCGAAGATTTCTCTACAACGAAATCTCTAGAGTAGGCAAAACCGTTTTTGTTGCTAATATTCGTCGCAAGTTACGAATCTGTTTATTATAAGCTCCACATGAAATTCGGACACGAGTGGGTTTTACTAAATATAAATATGAAACTATCAAAATTGGTTTGATTTTGAATTAACTTCAAACTAAACACCTTAAACACATTTTTGGAACTATTTAAACAAAACTTAAACATATAAACATAGAGTGATTCTACGACGATCAGACAAAGTGATGGCTTGAACAAAAAAAAACATAATCCTATCCCCTAACAAAACTATTTGTTTATTTATTGAAATTTCGGGGGGGGGGGGGGGGGGGGGGTAGCTTTAAGGCAATGCACCCTGGTCGCCCACTCTGGTTTTATATCTTGTTTCACTGAAATTCTCAGTGAAAACATTTTACAATAAAAATATTTAGTGCTTTTATGTAAAAGTTATAAACAACGGGTATACGCTCTACACAGGGGCGGCGAGTGGGCTCACGGGATTTAGGGGCGAAAATTCCACAAGAAAGATTTATTTAACCGTAAAATAAAACTTTACAATAAAAAAAAACTTGCTGCGCTACCGAGTGTGATGTAGTGGCTGATAAAAAATGTCACTTTCTCTCAATTATTACAGCCTAATTCCTGATACTAAAAGCTTAGCATAGACAGTGTTTTCCAGCAGCTAACCTAGTATTCCATTCAGTTTTGTTAAGTTGCTCGAAATTTCGCTTAAATGTACATATATGTATACAACCCCAATCACGCTCAGAAATGAAATGAAAAAGTAATGTTTCTAAAGTATAGCTTCCATCTTGCGTGGAAATGTCCAAATGTTTACAAAACGAGACCGAGGCTAATTTCGGGCGCGGCCGAAATTTGGATACCCTTCGCTCTCCTCGGGCTAAAAGTTTTTTGGGGCGTATCTATGACTTGTGTTTAGTCCTCCCCGCTTCCATGCTTTTCCTTGAATTTTCACAGAAGTTCCGTGGCGAAGATTTAATGGGGGAAGCGGGGGATGTGAGTTTCTTAGAAGAATCAAAGGGGGGGAGGGTTGTACGGCAACCCTATGAACGCATGGCATTTCCATCAATTTTTACGTATGTTTGTGGCATCAATTAAAACAAATTTCTATGAGATTTGGTCGAAATTGGTGGATATATAAAAAAGCTTTTCTTCGAAGAACCTAATTTTGGGGTTGGGTTTATATGCCAGCCCCACGACCCCATAGTCCGATCTCATTTATTTCCACGTTTGCTATGTGGCATCAATAGAAATATAATTTTCTGAGGTTTGATTGAAATTTGTGTGCAAATAAAAAGGTTTTTTTTTTTAATTTGATTTGGGGGGCTAGGTTTGTATGGTAGCCCCATGACCACATGGTCCGACTCCATCTATTCATACATATGTTTTGTGTCATCAATAGAAACACATTTGTGTGAAGTTTTGCTGAAATTGGTGTATAAATAAAAAAAAATATCTTAGAACTTAATTTGGGGAGCTAGGTTTGTATGACAGCCCCATGACCTCATGGTCCGATTTGGTCAATTTTTACATACGTTTTTTGATATAACTAGAAACACATTTGTGCGAAATTTGATTGAAATCGATGAGAAAATAAAAAAGTTTTTCTTAGAAGAACCTAATTTGGGGATCTAGGTTTGTATGGCAGCCCCACGACCCCATTGTCCGATTTGATCGATTTTTACATATATTATGTGTCAGCAATGAAAACACATTTGTGTGAAATTTTATTGAAATTGATGCCTAAATAAAAAAGTTTTTCTAAGAAGAACCTAATTTTGGGGGGTAGGTTTGTATGGCAGCCCCACGACCCCCTTGTCGGATTTCAGCGATTCAAACATACAAACTGGCTGCAACAAAAAGAAGCATGTGTGCAAAGTTTCAGCTCCATAGCTTTTAAACTGGCCGAGAAAAACGCGTCTCTCTATGAGCGAAGGGTATAAAAATATTTTTATACCCTTCACTCGTAGAGTAAAGGGTATATTAACTTTGTCATGAAGTTTGTAACGCATTGAAGGAAGCATCTCCGACCATATAAAATATGTATATATTTGATCAGCATGACGAGCTGAGTCGATTGGGCGATGTCCGTCTGTCTGTCTGTCCGTCTGTCCGTCTGTCCGTCTGTCCGTCTGTTGCTACGCGTTTTACTCGGCCAGTTTAAAAGCTATCGAGCTGAAATTTTGCACACATGTTTCTTTTTATTGCAGGCAGTTTGTATGTTTGAATCGCTAAAATCGGACCGTGGGGTCATGGGGCTGCCATACAAACCTAACCCCGCCAATTTGGTTTTTCTAAGAAAAACTTTTTCATGTGTTTACTAATTTCAACGAAATTTCCCACAAATGTGTTTCTATTGATAACACAAAGCATATGTAAGAATGGATCAAATCGGACCATGGAGTCATGGGGCTGCCATACAAACCTAACCCCCCAAATTAGGTTCTTCTAAGAAAAACTTTTTCATTTGTGCACCAATTTAAACCAAATTTCACACAAATGTGCTTCTATTGATGCCACAAAATATATGTAAGAATAAATGGAATCAGACTGTGGGGTCATGGGGCTGTCATACAAACCCAGCCCCCAAATTGAGTTTTTCTAAGAAAAACTTTTTTATTTGTCCACCAATTTCAATCAAACCTCATAAAAGTGCATTTCATTTGATGTCACAAAACATGTGTAAAAATGAATGGAATCGGACGATGGGGTCATGGGGCTATCATACAAAGCCAACGCCCTAAATTGAGTTCTTCTACGAACAACTTTTTTATTTGTGCACCACTTTCAACCAAAACTCGTAAAAGTGCACTTCAATTGATGCCATAAATAATCGGACTATGGAGTCATGGGGCTACCATACAAGCCCAACCTCCCCATTTTGGATCTTCTAAGAAACATTTTTTCTACACCAATTTAGAAAAACCTCAATGCGTCTTTATCAAAACAAAAAAAAGTAAAACAAATGGAATCGTACTATGGGGCCATGCTCCCGCATCCCCCCAATAAAGTTTTCTGAGATATTTTTTTTTATTTTACCACATATTCCAACCAAACCTCACACAAATATTGTTTTATCGGCGCCACAGAATTTGTCAATATCAAATATTATGCGAAAACAGAAGGAAAAGAATGGGGAAGGATTAAATACAAGTCATAGGTTTGCCCCAAAAAACTTTTAGCCCGAGGAGAGTGAAGGGTATTCAAATTTCGGCCGCGCCCGAAATTAGCCTCGGTCTCGTTTGTTTTAAAGTCCATCCTAAAAATGTCGTAGCAGTCTGGCTGGTCTAGCGGTTAGTGCGCGCACCTTCGGTGCACAGGCTCATGAGTTCGAATCTCACCGTGGATCATGGTGTTTTTCGAACTCACGAGCTTGTGATGGACTATGATCTCACTCAAATATTAAACGAGTACCCATTTATGGGGATAAATAACACTGCTGAGCGTGATGCTGATCTCATTACCTCAACAAAAAGCAGATAAGATCTTGGAAATAGGATGTCACTAACACATCCTGCGGCCTTAGTCCAATGCTGGATTGTCGCGCCTGTTATTTATTTAAAAATGTCGTATGTCGAATTTTTTTGCGTTTGGAAAGTGCAA
Organism: Microchrysa polita; assembly: GCA_949715475.1. NCBI lineage: Eukaryota > Metazoa > Arthropoda > Insecta > Diptera > Stratiomyidae > Microchrysa > Microchrysa polita. The sequence continues at coordinate 5,934,086 of OX454419.1, read as the reverse complement.
ACATGACTCTAATTTGGTTAACACGCCCATTGTCTTTGTCGACGTCTTTGTCGTTCACGTCTTTGGGTCACATGTGACTCATATATGTGTTGATTTTCAGATGCCAGACATGGTGGTATTGTCGGTGAAAACCGGTCAGTCAGTCAACGTGGTAATGTGAAAAAATATTTAATTGTAAAAAAAATTAATAAATTTCAATCCGGCTCAGCAAACCTGCCCCCGACTTAGAAAAAAAAACTAGACCGAGGCTAATTGCGTGCACGGCCGAAATTTGGATACCCTTCACTCTACTCCGGGCTAAATTTTTTTTCGGGCGTACCTACGACTTGTCTTAAATTAAAAATTTACGTAAAAGTTGTAAATATGTGTTTACTTACACGGCTAAATTAAATGAAAATCCAGTAAAAATGGCACGACATGAAACTGATTTCTTCCATACAAAAAAAAATATTATTTTTGACATTTGTTTTCTCAAAATTTGTCAGAAACTAGAATTCAGTGAAAATCTATTGTGTTTATAATAAAATTTTACCGAAATAGAATGTAATATCTTTTTTTACTGCAATGTATTGAAAAATGTATTAGCAACCGATGTGTCAAGTTCACAACATTTTGTAGTAAACCGATAAACATTTATTAAGTATATATTGAATATTATATATTAAATTATTAGTGAGTTTTATTACTCGTTTTAATAAAAATATACTACATAAATTTTTCTCCGTGTATGTACTTTCACTCAACAAGTTGGTGGGAGTTGTGCCGCCACTGGCTTTACAATTTGAAAGTTCAGTGATGGAAGACTGACTTTTGCTGTACCTAATATATATTATTTATTTAACTCGATCGCAAATGTTGAGAAAATCGCTCTAACACTTATCATCAAAAACTAAACTTCTTCTGACGATTGAGAAATTTTGTCGTTGATTACGGGTGAATTCAAAATGAAAGTAATACCAAACGTAAAGACTGAGATTCGTGTACTAGGTTATGAATCAGGTGGGGCGAAAGTCCCACATAACTAAATACTGGGTATGAAATAATGCAATTAAAATCCAAATAATCAGGACTACAACGAGAGAAAAAATAGAGTCAGTCTAAATTTTATTGTTTTGAAATCAGTAAGTTGTTAGGAATTACAAAAAAAAAAAAACAGTTTGGTAAAAATAATTTAATCGGAAAAGCCCCAAAAAGGTGAAAAGAGGAAGGACACTAATTAATCCTTGATCGGAGATTGTCATGCGGCGATTCGTATCAGAGAGAATGAGTACATTACATTTCCCGCTGTTTTTCTTTGATTCAGCTAATCAAACGATTTACTCTGTAGTAAATCGCAGATAAAAAAATTATTAAAGACGTTTAAATTTGATTTTTATCTTCTTCTAACTGATCGTCCCTTAATCACTCCAATGGGAAGTGAGCGTGTAAAGCCTCTAGAGTGGGTGACTCCGCATAGAAAGAGAGAATCCCTAATGCGCCTATATCTAAACAATTTGTCGTTTGGTGTCCAGATGACGTGAGTCGCATTGCTAACTTGTAAAAAACTGCAGGAGCTGTCCGGAAGTAAAAGGCAGCCCAACTCGTCGGTTTAGGCCGGTGGGTAATCCCAAGTCACAAGAGCATGTGGCTAGTGGCAAGATCAGACTTGCTATCCACATAAATCAAATTTCCAAAAATCCGATATCTTTCATGGATGCGGATGATAAAAATTCAAGGTTAGCATTAGTAACATTGAGCGAAGAATATTTAAATATTTATTATAACCGCCTCTTGTTGTTAGATACACATAGGGACGTGTAGGTTATACTGGAAATCTGCCGATAAGAATTTTTTTAGACTCTGCAATGTTAGTGTATTAAATTTCACTCCACTTTGTTTTCCTCATCACTTTTTTTCGGTGTCATTTCCGTATCCTATGCGCGGATCATGGCTTCTTAAAGGTCACAATCGTGTCGTGTCGTCTCGATTCATCGCACTATCCTGTTCGTTTCACTAAATTTATTTCAGGGGTACGTTTCAGAAAAATCACGTTCCAACTCCTCACGGTTCGGCTGCTAAGTCAACAAGGACGAAACGAGAAACTTAACCCCACTTTGCATCGCTCTGTTCTCGTTCTCTACGATGGTGATAAAAATCGTGGTGAAGATGATAATTTCATTTAAGGTGGTTGGCTTCACACTTGACTGCGCTTCGGTATCGAATTTTATAGTATGCTACACTGGTATAAGAAACGTGTATCCATATGCATATTTTGTGCTGTGATAATATTATGATAGCGACTCGCGATATGATGATGGATCTTTTTTGACGTGACTTGTTACACGAGTGACGTGGCAGCGCGTTGTGTAATCGAATTCCTTGTGCCCGTTGGTGGGGAAAAATTTTCCGCAGATTTTGTTAGTTTATCATGCCGAAAGGCGTTTCGAGTGGAGTGAATATATTTTAAATATTACAGGCGTGTGCGAGATATTGACATTGGATCCTTTAAGGTGACATATGACACTTGGAAGGGCTTGACTTTTGGTAAATGTGCTAAATTTTTCTGATGGAATTTTGAGATAGGACGCGCCGTAGACACTGGTTTACGAAAGTTTGCACCCTAGTTGTTATCTCATTGGTCACCTTTCTTGCTGAATAGCCATAAAGAAGCACAGATTTTACAATTCCGTTGAAGATTCGGATTTTGGTGCTCCTCTAAATGTTGATATTTTGCCACAATGGAGTCCAAGTGGCAAAATTCGTCAACTGTTTCGATTGGATACTTTTTGTTTTAAGGAAATTCATGAATTCGCCGCTACTAGGGTGTTAGTGCTAACTTGACAGGGGTACTTTTAAGGGAAGGAGGGGTGTGGCAAATTTTTTGAATGTGCCTGATATCTTAGGTTAGCATTTAACTGAATAAATATTGTTTCATGTTGATTTCTAAAATATGTGTTTTTGCGCCAAAAACTGTGTATGGGGCCATAAACGCACTTAGGGGTACTTTTTGAGGGTTGGAAGGGCGCAGCAAGTTTGTTGAAAGTGCAGATATCTTAAGTAAACCCTGCAGAATTCAAGTAGAAACAATATATTTCATGACGATTCTTAAACCTTGAGTTATTACGCAATATACTCTGCATGGAGTCAAAAACACACTTAGGGGTCATTTTTAAGGGTGTAAAGGGGCACGGCAAAGCTTTTGAGAGTGCACATATTTTAAGTTACCCTTGAAGTATTCAACTGAATAAATTTTGTTTTATGACGATACTTGAAACTTCAGTTTTTACTCCATAAACTCTTTATGGGGCCGAAACTGCACTTAGGGGCAGTTTTTGAGGGTGGAGAGGGGCGCGGCAATTTTTTTGAGAAGGTCTTTCGTTCCCCTGAAGCATTTTGTTTGACGATGATACTCAAAATTTGAGTTTTTGCGCTATAACGATAAAAGCATTTAGGGGTAGTTTTTTTGGGGTGTAGAGGGGCGCGGCAAATTTTTTTAAAGTTCAGGTGTTATAAGTGACCCTTGCGGCAAATTCAGGGACACATTTGGTTTTATGTAAATTTTTAGTTTCGGCGTTACAAGGGTGGTAGTGCTAACTTGACAGGGGTTGTTTTAAGAGGAAGGAGGGGCGCGGCAAATTTTTTGAAGGGTAGATATCTTCAGTTACACCTAAAAGATCCAACTAATTACAGTTTGTGTGATGACGATGTTTAAAACTTGAGGTTTTGCGCTATAACCATAAAAGCAATTAGTGGTAGTTTGTAGGGGTGTAGAGGGGCGCGGCAAATTTTTTTAAAGTTCAGGTGTTATAAGTGACCCTTGCGGCAAACTCAGGGACACATTTGGTTTTATGTAAACTCTTAGTTTCGGCGTTACATGGGTGGTAGTGCTAACTTGACAGGGGTTGTTTTAAGGGGAAGGAAGGGCGCGGCAAATGTTTAAAGGGTCCAGATATCATCATTGACACCTTAGCATTTGACTGAATAAATTTTGTATTATGACTATACGTATAACTGGAGTTTTTTCGCCTTAAACTTTGTATGCGGCTAAACCGGACTTAGGGGTAGTTTTTGAAGGTGTAGAGGGGTGCGGAAAACTTTATGTGAGTGCAGATATTATAAGTAAGCTCTTGGGCATGCTTGTGCGTACAATCTGTTATATTGCGATGCCTTAAACTTGCGTTTTAAGGCTTCATACGCTCTATGGAGCTTGAAAAACACTTAGGGGTTGTTTTAAGAGCAGGAGGGGCGCGGCAATTTTTTTGATTTTGCCATTGAATCACGGCAAATTTGCGACATTTAATGCACTATAGCGTTTATCGAAATTTAAAAGTGGTAGTGCTAACTTGACAGACATGGAATTTTTGCGATTATTTCAAAAACGGCAAGAGATACACAAAACTTGTCTCAGGACGAAAAAAAACTACATAAAATTATCTTTGCAATGATATATAACACATTCGATTTTAATTGAATATTTCGACGTTAGACTAGAACATGAATTATAATATTTTCATTTTAGACCTTTTTTAAAAGCTCCGTAACTTTTGAAGGAATACTAGTTCAGCCGTAAAATTTTTTTTAAAACCTTGAGTCGCTCCGGTCAAGGACCCCCATTATCCCCCATTTATATTTTTAAAAACTGCATATCCATAACTCCCCCCAAAATTGGAGCAGACTGCTCATAATGACCCCACCCACTAAAAATCAGCTCATTCGGATAAAAAGTAAGGGTATCTCCCATACAAAGATTGATGAAACTTTAAAAAAAATGGGGAAAGAAACACTTCAAGATAATTCGAAGAATTCGTACATTCAGATGTGTTAACGACTGACTATACTCTCTATTCTAGAGTCATGAAAGAAAATACAAACTCTAGTTCAAGTTTTAATACAAAACCCTACACGAGAAACGTCATTTTAATCACTGCGGGAAAAAAACTACTAAAAACTCGCCTGAAGAACTGCATCCATCTAACGTTGTACTCTATTACACCGAACTATAAAAATTCGCCATTAAAAGCGAAAAGTATAGCTCTCCGAAAACGATTACAATAAACATTGTGTACAAAAGTCGGATTTTCTATTTTCTCGTGTATACCCTCAGGTGAAAAGCCATATCCTACCGTAGTCCTTGTAGTTCGAGTCCTGCTGTTGTCCTATATGGACTGGACTGTGATCCAATCTACGCGATACCCTTTTTTGTTTGGATCGTTTTTGGTTGGCTGGTAGGAGCCTTACTGCTGCGACGCCATTAATCCAAAAGAGAGTACCTCGAGTCGTGTAGAAAGTTTATCAGACAGACACTAGGGAAGGAAAATTCTATGAAAACCAACAGTGATTCTACGATATATGGTAATCTATGGGGGTACAAATTGTACTGAATCCTATATACAGGGTGTCCCATTCATGGTGGAGAATATTTTAATGGTAGGTAGTGTGGCTCATTTGGAGAAAATTAATGTACAACGGGACCCCTCTATTTTTAACCTTTACAATGTAATATGATTTTTTGTCAAAATGCACGACTTGCTGAACTACTTAAATCAAAATTTGCCACACCACCAAACATTCCATCCGAGATATGACTTCACTTTCTGAAACTACATAAAATTTCCAATAAAACGACTCCTCGCCCGTTAGGAAGTTACTCGTATCTTCCGAGATACACCCGTTCAAACTTTAAAGAAATTGTAAAATTGGTTTTTCATTAAAAATTCAAATAATAAAATCGTATGCAATTTTAAAATTTCTTTAAAGTTTGAACGGGTGAATCTCGGAAGATACGAGCAACTTCGTAACGGGCATGGTGTCATTTTATTGCAAATTTTATGTAGTTTCAGAAAATGAAATCATATATCGGATGAAATGTTTGTTGGTGTGGCAAATTTTGATTTAGTTCAGCAAGTCGGGCATTTTGACAAAAAATGCTATTACATTGTAACGGTGAAAAACATAGGGATTCCGTTGTACATTAATTTTCCCCAAATGAGCAACATTACCCACCATTAAGATATCCTCCACCATGAATGGGACACCCTGTATAGTAGTAGACATTTAAGTAAATCTAGATAAGCACCTGATGTACAGATTATTTTTTATATAACAGTAAAATAAGATTTCTATGCAAATTTGCATCTTATACGAAAACTAGCTCACGTGCCTACTATACAAATTATGAAATTGGAAAATCATTCTCCCCTATGACGACCATCGATTAGTGTTCAAATAAACTAGTCTCTCGAACAACTACTGTAAAATAGGATTAACCTGCTTCTTTTTTTTTTGCTATTTTTCCACCTGATATGGATCGTTTTCCCGTCGTGGTTGTTAAATAAATTACTCCCAATGGGAGCGAAAAAAGGCGACCTAAAACTATACATTTCTCCGATACATAGGTGAAGTGCAACGCTATACCTTGTTATAGTATTTTTACCTTTAAAAATGTATAGCTGCGTTGCACTCGACGACGGTTAAGCCTAGTACTGACATCGAGAGTGAAGTTTTTGTCCGCTGCGATTTTTTCAATGAAAATGTATTCTTACCATCGTGGAATATGTCACAATCGGTGGGGAATTCCATAAGCTACAATCCGAGACCGGTTCCATAATCCTCCTCGGCCATTTTATGTATTATTTTTCGATTTACCGGTCATTTGACATTTCACGATGAAATAACCGGGTAATCGGGAAAAATACATGAAATGGCCGATAAAAATTGTGAAACTGTTTTCGGATTGTAGGTTAGGTTAGGTTAGGTTCAGGGGCCGCTAGGTTCGCACTTAGACCAGAATTCGGTCCATTGTGATACCACCGAGAGAAATCTACTAACCGCTTACGACAGGGAACCAGCCCGTGCTAACAATATATCTATTGAGCAGCATTGGGCTCACATCACGAAGGTCGTCGGTATCGTAAAAATACCTTGAGCCCAGGAAACGCCTCCGTTTCTCGGACAGGGCGGGACAGTGACAAAGTAAGTGGTGCACACTCTCTTCCTCTTCTTCGTCAGCACAACTTCTGCAAAAGTCGTTGTGAGAAATTCGCAGTCTTCTTGCGTGCTCCCCAATAGGGCAATGCCCCGTTATTATCCCTACAACATTGCGAATATGCTTTCTGTCCAAGGACAGTAGCATGTTAGAACGGACATTGTCTAGTTTAGGCCAGATCATTCTTGTCGTGTCGCAAGTCCAGTCATTAGTCCATCTTGCGTTGGTTCTGTGCTCTGCAGCATCTTCTATCATCCCTGCACAGGTGACAATAGGCATTTTCAAGTCGATGCGGCTGTCTTCAGCGCTACCTGCTGACGCATATCGGGCCAATTCATCTGCGTAGCGATTGCCTACAAACCCACTATGACCCGGTATCCAGCATAGAGTAATGTTGAAGAAGCGACCCATCTCTCTAAGTAATGCGCGACAATTCTCAATAGTTCTTGATGTGGTTAGCACTGAATTTAGAGATCGAATTGCAGGCTGACTATCGGTAAATACAACGACGTCTTTAACAATCACGACGTGGCAGCCCAACCAGGCTAGGGCTTCGAATATCGCTGTAACCTCCGCTTGGAGGACGCTACAGAAATTAGGAAGGCGGTAAGACAAATTGATATCCAATTCATCCGAGTGAATTCCCATACCAACTCCCGCATCTGTCTTGGAGGCATCAGTATAGATTGCAATGGATCCACTGAACAGCTGCCTGTTAGTATCCCAAGATTCCCTTGACGGGATCAAGCTCCAATGGTTCCTACCAAAAAAAGTGATTGGGAACAATGCAGTCCGTCGATGGGGGCAGGTTAAAGTTCCGAAGTATCGACGAGTGCCCATAATCCAGTGCTCGCCATAGGCCAGTTTCACGTAGGCGTAAGTCTGTTTACGTTGACTAAAAACGTCCAATGGGAGCAGTCCGAGCACCATATCTAATCCGAATGAAGGTGTCGTTCGAAAAGCTCCTGTTATGAGAAGAGGAGCCAACCTTTGAACCTTGGCCATCAAATTATAATAGGTAGTGGTGCTCAGTGCCATCCACCACACACTAACTCCGTAAAGCAATAAAGGTGCGGCCTATAACGGTATGCATCCAATATACGACTTTTGGCTCTAAGTCTTCCCGATAGCTCTCCTGCATGAGTACAGTGTTTTAGTAGCTTTATTCACCCTTTCTTCGATGTAGTGCTTCCATTTTAATTTCTTATCTAAAATCAGACCCAGAAACTTCGTCGTTTCAGAAAACTCAAGTTGAACACCTCCCAGTCTAGGGTGGTTAATAGAAGAAATCGTCCGTCTTCTCGTAAAGAGGACTAATTCCGTTTAGGATGGATTAATTCCGATGCCACTGAGATTTGCCCAATCCGTAAGGATAGTCAGGGCGTTCTCTAATAGCCCACTAAAGATGTCAGGCAACTTCCCCCTAACAGCAATAGCAACGTCATCATCGGATTGTAGCTTATGGAATTCTACAGCATTCCCCACATATACCACGACAGTAAGAATGCATTTTCATTGAAAAAATCGCAGCGGACAAAAATTTCACTCGCGCTGTCAGTACTAGGCTTTAGCATGAGTGCCTTTGTACGTATGCTTGACGGTACAGAGGGCGTTCTTCTAAATCCTTTAATGTGAAGCAACATGTGTAGCTTAATATTTACCATATTTTGCACTGCACACAAACCCATATATGTACCTATGTATTCTGAACCGCCGGAGACACATTAAGCTCTGTATTGTTCGGTCAGTGGGACACCTTCTAGAATGGAAAGCTGCTGTGAATATGTTGAAGGTGCATTACAGTATTATTAGTGGTTCTAGTGGTAATTGGGGTGCAATTTCCATGTTATGTGTTTTGTTTCCTCAGACTTTAAAGGATTAGCCGCAACTAAGCCGTTTTGGGCTGTGTACCAATTAGATCAGGATAATCAATTAATGTTTTTTTTCAGGTCTTCTTCTTCTCAGTACCGTATAGCCCCATGTGGGGCCATGGTGCGTTAACTCAGCCGTTTATAGGCAATTTCGAGTCAACGTTACATTGCAATCATTTCGGAGTGTATACTCGTATAATGTTGCAAGCACTATATATTTCCTATCCGCACATGTACGGAAATTTTGGACCACGCCGAGGGTCGATCTAGGGACCTCTAGATTACTACCCTACTAGCCATGGCGTAAGGAAAGCATCGATGCATCTCTGGATGAACCGAATCATTCCATTTGTTCCAGCCGCGGGACTAAACTCCCTTATATATTTTTCAAAGATATGGTGAACAACTGTATGAAGACCACGTGAACCCAAACATGACTTTCCCTCATGATTTTATTAGAGAGGTACTGATGATAAATGCGGTGCGGATCATCAATGAATTCATCTGAAAGGAACTGATGAAAAGTATGATGAGTTCCACTGTCGAATTCATCATGCTGGAACTGATGACAAATTTAATGAATTTCCCCGAAAAGTTCATCAAGTTCGCTCTAATGAGATAAACGATGAATTTCATTCATACGTTCTTAGATGAACAACGTATGAAATAGTCGATTTGTTTCATTAATTATTTCATCAGTAATTTATTCATTTAGCACGCTCTGTGGCTCACTAGCTTGAGTCGCACTCTACGACGCTAGTAATTCAGACGTCCGGAGATCGAATCTCGGCGTGTTCCAAAATTTCCCTACATGTGCGGATAGGAAATATATAGTGCTTGCAACGAGCACTCCGAAGCTATGTGCAATGTAACGTTGACTCGAAATAGCCTATAAACGGCTGAGTGAACTGCTGAGTGAAAGTGGAGCATGTTCCACAAGGGATTACGGTACAGAGAAGAAGAATTTATTAATATTACTCGATGCAGAGGCACACACTACGAAGGTCAATATTAGCCATCGGCGCAAAATGACGACAAGGAAGCGAAACTGACCGAAATTTCAAGAAAATGTCTCTCGATGAATTAACACCGATTCTTCATCGAGACAGTCTTCGGGTGATGTAGATTCAGTCGAAATACATATAAGCCAACGCGTGTGGATGAGAGAGTGTTCACGAATACTACGACAATTTTTGCATTCCCCCGTCTCTTTGGATTTATCGTTCACCGATTGTGGCTAGCAGGGTAGCGTTGTAGAGTGCGACTCAACCAAGTGAGCCACAGAGTTGGTACTTTGTATTTCATCTATTGTATGCCAATAACAGAGTAATATTGACCTATTTTTCTTATTCAACGATATTTTGTGACATGGAGTTGTATACCTTAGGTATGCTAGACGACACGTAGGTACCTACTTACATAATTTTTTAAGGTACATAGAACATTATTTCAGCAATTATGATAAAAAAAATTTTGTTTTGAATTCAGCATAAGTAATTACTAAGAACCATAACAATTTAAAGCGGATTAAATATTTAAAATTAAAATTACTACGATAACTGCACACATAAATACATAAATCTAAAATAATGTTTTTCAAGATTTTCTCACCGCAACAAAAAAAGACTCCACTGTCAAAAACAGGCAGCTAAAAACTTATTTCACTCTACCTCCTGTAATGAAAGGACGGAGCCAATGCCTCTAGATAACCGTAAAGGTTAGGCAACGAAGATAGAGCTCTTCAATTGGCCTCAGGGACGTAGCCAGGATTTTGTTTCGGGAGGGGTCCAAATATTGCCCCCGTACTATTTTTTGTTTTCTATAAATTTGATGAAAACGATTTTAACCTTTAAATTTAAATTATGGTCTGTGTTATTAGGTTAATTTTAACAGGGTAGTACACCATGAATTACTACAAGATTCCATGTGTCCCGAAAGAAATTAAGGGGAAGTCCTTTTCGAAATGAACAGTGTGATTTTGTAAAATATGTGTTACTGGAGTTCTTTTGCTTGAACGGTACAGTATTTAATAGCAAAGATTCTAAATTAAAAAGAAGGGAGGGTTTGTTAGGAGCACCGAAAGGAAGATTTATATTTATGGTTATTTCACTAGGGTCCATCGTTAGAAAAAAAAATATATTAGAGCTCCAACCAGTGGTGCAACTTGGATCTTATCCTGGAAATGGCTAAGGCCACCCATGTTACTGGCTACAATGGATGTTTTTCTATCTGCGGTTGTTTTTTTATTAAGGAATCGTAGGAAGAAATCTGGGACTCGAACTTAAGTTCGTGGCATTTGGGCTGGAATGGGGAGCACAGAGAGCAAAAGCAGGACATATCCACCTCATGCACATTTTCAAATTACTAATATATTAATTTAGCCATAGGTGTAAGAAGCTGAACATCTCGACTATGTTGCATTCTGGATTTTCAGCAATGCTCAGGCTAAACTATTGTTCATCGCGTTCTGAAATTATTTCTTAGCAACATTTAGGACCTCAGCAGCGGAAAGTTCAAAACACCAAACTCTTAGGCAAATTAGGATAAATAATAACGAAAATTCTGTACAGAATGCGAATAGTAATTTTCTACACATAATTAGTAGTGTTCAGCCGCATCACTGCTTGCGGCACTTTCAACTAAGCTAACAGTTTGAAAATATTGATTAAATTCTGAAATCGACTGCTAAGTGAATGAGTAATGATGTCTGAAAAAATAGCGGAGCTAAGAAGACGTCAATCTTATTCAAAATTATGCTATCAAAACGCTGACTCCGATTATTTCTGCAAACATATCGGGAGGGGTCCGGACCCCCTGGACCCCTCCCCTGGCTACGTGCCTGATTGGCCTTGTACAATTGAAAGGGATATCGCATACCTGCGGTCCACAACACGAACACACGGGTTAAAATTGGGAGAAACCCGTTTAAATTTTACCCGACCCGCACATGTTTCAACTTACTGCTACGAAGAACCGAATGGCGTTGGATCTCTGCCGTACTAAACCCACGCAATTCCAAAATTAGGCCCGTCCTGAGGTGCCCGAGGCCGAACAAAGTAATGTAGGGCGCCTTTCTTTAACAAATCGAAATTCGGGGGTAAGCTGCGCAACGTTTAAGTCAGTAAGAACCAATGAAGAAGAAAAATAAGGAAACGAAAATAAAAGGGGCAATTTGATTTTTATTCCAGCTAGCAGTGGCGTAGGAAATTTAGAGTTTGGGGCTGGTATCGTTTAATACTTTTTGGCTTTTTCATTGGTTGGAGTATTCAACCGCAATGCACTGGAATACACAATATTTAAAATTTTGTATTTAAACGAATTTATACCACGCAACGCTTTCCAATTCCATTTAAATGTACTTTTCGCGATAGTGTAAATTTTGATGCTGTTGGTATACAGTTATGTAACAGGAACGTTGCTGATTAATTAATTTGAAGCATCTAATAATTTTGAAATTTCGTATTCATTGCCCCCATTTTTCCGACGCCCCTACTACGAACTTACAGCATTAAGCTGCGCATGTGCATGATTTTGTTTACAATTAATTTTCCATATAAAATTCGTATGAGAAATGTCATCGAAGCAACAAAATCAAGTTACCATAGAAAATATTTTGGTCCCGAAAAAAGTCGTACTTTGCGGTTATTTGCATTTCCTTTTTAGATTTTATTATTCATTGGTAAGAACAAGGAAATGTATAAGCACGTTGTACAATAATCAGGTAATTTTCAATCCAAGTAAATTTGTAAACTTTGTTTGCTTATCGCTGGTCATCGATTTGTTCAGAATATCGACATCGGGATATGCTCTAACCTGATGCGTTTGGAGGATTGGCGGATGAACGTCCATTTTAAGTCGACATACTTTGTATTCCTGGATGGCGAGTTGTTCGAAGCGCAACTTTTTTGTCGCAATAGATAGGTCTTGAATTCAGTATGATGGCCAAAACTTCAAAGACCTCAAACCCCTTCATTCAAATCTCTTCCTTTATCGCCGTGATGAATTGAGTGAATTGCGCCTAGATTGTTAACAATTCTATAGCTGTTTTGCCTGGTGAACCCCATGCTACAGCACCACTTTGCATCATAAAGGTGAAGCCGGACGTGGAACGACGTGTGTTGACATTACCAGCGAGTTAATTGTGCGACATTTAAAAGACCTCCGATTGCCCCTTTATATGGTACACCTCTCTTCTCATCAGTTTCGTATTGGCTTGTGGGTCCCATGTCCTTTGTCAACTTCTAGTTGGGATCTAGTGGAGTTGAGACGGGATTGCAGCCACTCATGTTGAATCGCTCGAGCAGTTTCCTTGTAATCCGTTGTTGGTCAATAGAAATGAAATATCGTACAGAGGTGCCCAATACAGATGGCGCACCACCTAAGTCCTTCATTCTAAAATGTCCCTTCAATTGCTCAACCACCTGATTTTCTGATTCTAGATTCTTACTAAAGCGTAGAATATCATCTACTTATACGGCTAATTACCATCCATTCTTTATCGGCAAGATAATATACGCAGGGATCAGCATCACTTGACTTTTTCAATTGAAACCTGCTTCAATCCGTGAAGCGATTTTTGGAGTTTACAAACAACCTTTTCGAACCCCTCTGCCTGAACCATGCTAATTCCCCGTTCAAAAACGCTGTTACGGCATCTACACTCGACTTCACAAAAATCGGGCCACTCGCCAGTTTCAAACTCAAATTCAATTTTCTCAAAAAGTATGAAACTTACAACTATGAAAGTTATATCTACAGAAAGTGCAGTTAATGGCAATTGAAATGACTATGATTTTTATCTGAAGTACCGTTAACTCACGCAACAAACACAATGCCTGTTTTGATTAGAGTTCGCGCTTACCGTGTGGCCCGGTTTCATTGAAGCTCAGTGTAGTTGACGAAAGCGTCAATAGTCTTTTTTGCAGCAATCGCCATCAGAAATCGTATGGATGGATATTTCAAAACGTGAGGATGTTTCCTGATAATCCAGTCCCTTCTGCTGCGAAAAACCTCTAAAAACCACTCTCGCTCTCTTGGGTGACCTCGTTGGAGTTCGAGTAACGTTTTGTTAGCCGATGGAGAGCGTCCTATTGACTGCAAATGGGTTTTAAATTTGCAGTCAATAGGGCGCTCTTTCAAGCGGGTCGTATTCACGTTGCATTGCCTGCTTCCATTTTGATGCGTCGTAACGTTCCAATGCATCTCATACAAAATCAAGAACGCTTGAAGCAGCATTTGCATGTATGTATTTCACGTATCAAATTTTCGGCCACTCGCATTGACAGCTCTTGAATTTTGCTATCGGAGTCTGTGTCACTTCCGCCAGCTGCACCATCCTGATCAAGGCAAATGAAGCCTCAATCGATTGAATAGATGGGAAATATTTCTTTTTCCTCACTAGTTGGGTGGAATGCAATAACGCCAATGTGGTCGGTGTATGTGGTAAGATCATTCGACTCTGCTTGCCTTTGTGACAGATATACCATGCCTTTTCACCCGAATTTTCAATCGTCTTAACTAGCGGCCTGTATTCTACAGGCAGACCCCCGGGCATTAGTCAACCGACTATTTCATCGTTAAGAAACACGACTTTTCTTTACTTTCGACCATAGTAGGGTCATTTGGTTCACATAATTTTTAACATATCTTCACAATTACCCAATTTTAAAGACACTATAGTCGCTGGAGTACCTAAACTTAGTGCGTGATGCCAATGCTTTCGAACACAGACTCCAAGTTCGACCGTACTTGTTTCGCCGGTAACCTTCCACGTGTTCAAATTTTTGCTACCTTGTAATGTTTCTACGCAAATAATATTATTGTCACGCATTATGGAAAAAAAGTCGGAAGCAATTACGAAGCTTTACGAACAAATCTTTTCGATAGAATGCTTCGAATTGAAACTTGAATTTAACCGTTAATCTTTGGATAATTTTGGTAAAAAGACATTTTAACGAGACCGAGGCTAATTTCGGGCGCGGCCGAAATTTGTCTTTGAAGTCTTTGTTTGTCTTTGTATAACAGCCCATGACCTCATTGTCCAATTTCATCGCTTCAAACATACAAATTGCCTGCAACAAAAAGAAGCAAATGTGAAAATTTTCAGCTTCATAGCGTCGTAACAGACGGACATCGCCCAATCGACTCATGTCGTCATGCTGTTCATATATTTTCTTTTGTAGGAGATGCTTCCTTCAGTGCGTTACAAACTTCATGACAAAGTTAATATACCCTCTCACTCTCTGAGCGAAGGGTATAATGAATTAAAAATATGAAATTTTCCTCCAATTCGATACCATTTTCATAATATGTACAATGACAGGCTGCACATCATCACCCAAAAATTACAATCAACAAATTACCGTAAATATTCTATTATCTTGATCGTTATCTAAGGATTCCGATAAAGTCATGTGTTAACCGGCAAAATTTGTTCCATAGGCCCTGAACGAATGGAATTTACCACCCCCTAAAACACATGTTTCTGCTTCCATGCATATGCATAGAACATTTATCAACGCCTAGCATATTGTCCATAGTAAATCTTTTCCCCCAAAAACATACATATATGAATACGGAAATTCCGGCGACATTTTTATTAGGGGGGATATTGTGTAAAATACAATCGGGGACAGCGAAAATAAATGGTCCTAACATGGCATATGGTTTGAATTATAAATTTGCATAGACTGACGTCGTGCTGTGACCCTGTGACTATGCATGTGTTTCATCTGTTCACACTCGGGCTTGTATCTTTTTTTATCAGTAGAGATGGATTTAGGTATTTTTTTGTTCGTTTAGGAAGAAGTGTGGTAAGGATATCTAGGAAGGTTCGGGTTGACATAGGTCGTGAGTCGAGAATTTTCCTTGATCTTCTAACTTTAAAAATTTAATACAGTCTGAAAAATATCTGGACCGGTCAGAAGAAAAACGACAGCATTGACTATGAAATGATAGATAACTTTAGTAAATTAAATTAAAAGCAGTTGAGTTTTTTCGTATATGAGATCTTTATTATTCTTGAATACAATTGTTTTGGGAGTCACAATCTCCCTTTCCTCAGTTCATGACTCAGACTCTGAAGCCTGAGTCATTAACTGAGGAAGGGAGCTTGCGACTCCCGAAACAATTGTATTCAAGAATAATAGAAGATCTTATAGAAGGAAAAACTCAACTGTTTTTAGTTAAAACGAACGAGAAAACATACCCAAAATGAACACCATAGTGAATTCGTTTCAAAAATGTGTTTACGTTGGCCATCTGACTCTCAATTACTCGAGTCAAGTGCCAGGACACCTATGTAACCAATAGGTCAAGAAGACTCATTAACTCGAACAGGTGTTGATTCTATTTTCAGAAACAAAGGAACATTAAATTTTAATTTATTCCACTTTTATTATTGTTGTCTGGTTGGTGTAGCGGTTAGTGCGCTTATCTTCAAAGCACGCAATCAAGAGTTCGAATGTTACAGTGAGTATATTATGATGATGATTTTCTGATGATTTTCGAATGCACGACTCATGTGACGAAGGAATGATTTCACTCAGATAATAAATGAGTCCGAAACAACGCTCCCAACAAACACCATCAATTTTCACTAAATCAGCTAAATGCTGGCCTCCCGATAGCATGCATAACAACATCGGCACCGCATGCAACGTACACGTAAACAACGTACCGTACAGCACGAGCACAATGAACAACAGCATCCGGCATCCCCTCTCAGCAAGCTCGTGCAATATAAAAGGCGAGCCAGACGACGAGTAAGCAGCATTCATCATTCTAGTCTTGGCATCGAAGCATTCACAACTCGAACTGAGGAACAAGACTCGTATCGCTCTTCACGTCAGCATCGAATGCGTACAATCCTGGATCATTCGAAAAGCGTGTGTTAAACATTATAATTTTTGTATCATTGATTTAAATTGAAATCTAGGGACGCGGGAGCGTCCCGCACGCCAAAGAAAAACGAAGAAATTTGAACAAATAAAAAGTGAGAAGCGACTAAGACTATGTTTACACGACGGAACAAGTACGGGTTTTCGGACCTCTGTAGCTCGGACCCTGGTTGGTCCTGAGTCTTCAAATTCGGTAAGCGTTGTCGCTCGCGCCGTCTTACGAAATTTGCAAGATCATACGATAAGAAACACCGGAGATATAAGAGTTTGAAAATCGCATTTTTTCAAAAATCTTGTTCTCGTTGTTCTCGTTGTTCTTGTCGTTCATTGACAGGGCTACAGCCTTCCAGAGGGCATCTCGGGATGTGGTCTCTTTTCCCATTGATAGAGTCTGTCGTGAAGGTGTGCATAGGCTATCGTTTGCTCCGATCCGTGAAGTAGAAAAAAAGATACAGCGGAAAATGTGAAAAAATACATAGAGTTTCTCGCTTAAATCTTTTTATATGTTTTAAAGGAAGCATTTTGCAAAAGTCGGGGATAGGTCCGAAAAAAGCCTAGAAAAGAATCGTATAGTATAGTATAGTATAATTGGTAGGACCGAACAATCTTTTGTATCCAAAATTTTCAGTTTTAGATCGTCTGCAAGAGCGGGGGCGGGTCAAAGTTCCTGTTTTGGTTCGTCTCATATATACGAGTACGTACATATTAGTTTAATATTGGATAAGCATACGCACTGTTTCATTCATCCCGATGATCCTAAAGCTTCCACCAAATCAACACGGTAGCGGTACGCGGTACACACAACACACACACCACAAGAATTGACAAGTACTCCGTGGTGTACCGCGGCGGAAACTATTTCATACATTCTGACACGTACCGCTACCGTTCTGCGCTGGTTTGGTGGAAGCTTAACCCTTCTGTCGGCACCTACTACAATATGCATATTCTATACCCAATAGGTCTGGCTGGACCTACTGAGAAAAAAATTTTATTTTTTAGAAAAGGTGAAATTTTTATCGGTAGAATCATTCTATCGAATCTTTACTGCCATTTTTAAACTATAAAAAGATTAAAATCATTTTTGTAGATACACTAGTAACGTTTTTAAGTGGACATATTTTGGGGTGGTATTATGGTAAACATGTTTTTCCCATATTTTCATCTCTTTTTGGTTCTCAATTTTCATGGCGTATATCTAGTAGAAAGTTTGTTCGCATTTTTCAATACCAATATCTTTGGGCAATAATTTGGCGCTTTGTTAGTAGATTTTTCTTCGATATTAGCCTGCAGATTTAGGAAAGCAGATGGAAAGAAATAGGGAATTTTCAAGCGCGAAAACCATTTCATGCTAAATTTTTCGTAAATTTCTTGATCAAATCTATTTAGAGAGACGTTCGTTAGTCTCTCATACTTAGTCCTAACTATTATAAAGGAAATAAAACTGGTTTGAATTTCATTGAATCAAATCTCAGTTGATTAGGTGATGTTATGAAACGTGATGAAATTAGGCATATTTATTTCCCAAACTTCACGGTTTTTCAAAGAAAAATCTGAGATATTTTTATCGTTTATTGTACAAATTGAATTTTGATGACATTTTTACATCATAAATAGGAAAATTTGAAGAGAATTTCATATTTGCACTTTTTACCTCAAGAAAAGAATGGGGGAAAAAAATATAGGTCTGGCCAGACCTATTGGGTATCAAAAAGCACAATAAATTGAAAATCATCAAAAACATACTCAAAACTTCAACCGATTTTTTTTCAAATTTTTGCAAAATGCTTTTAAACATATTATTCTAGGATATCATTAAATATGAATTCACTGCGATTTTATCTTGTATACTTTTCTGACCAAAATATAGTGCCAAAGGTCTGGCCAGACCTTTGTGCCGACAGAAGGGTTAAATATGGCGATGGGACACCAAATCGGTTTTGTCAAGACGGTGTATTCTGTTGTGTTCAAACCAGAGTTACGTGATGATGGCATATGGAAAATCGATTTTCAAGAAATTCTGATGAGTTAATTTGAACAAAATTTGGCATATAGATTTATTCTTGTAATTCCACCCGGTTTGATCCTGTTGTGGTAGGCAAAAAGGTACTATTAGTTATATAGTGAATTTCATAGCTATCCCTAATTCTTGGTCATGAAACCACTTTATTGTTGTAAAAGCAATGCTCGTCAGGACTCAACAGGTTTTCGGGACCATTGGAAATGGATATTTTCACATGTACATGTCTTTCTCTATGTGTCTTAGGCGCAATGTGGAACTTAGGAAATATGGATGTCATTTGAATCACATATTGAGTACCCAGTGAGGCTTAATGGTTACATTACAAATTAAGATTTAAGATTAGGATGAATGTGATAGAGATGAAGTAAAGGTTTAGACTCAATTTAGGGCTAAGGTGTTAAAGTCAAAATCAAGTTTAGGGTAACGGATAGGGTTAAAGTTATTGTTACATCGCAGTTAACGTTATTATTAGGGTTAAATGTAAGGATAGGGTTTGGGTTAAGGTTGAGTCTGTGTTTGAGGTTTAGGTATAGGCCAGGGTTATGGTCAAAGTTATGGTTATCATTAAGTTTAATGTTATGTATAAAGATACCAAGGTTAGCGAGGTTACTAGGGCTACCAAGGCCATCGGGGTTACTAAGGGTTTGCAAGATCACCAAAGTAGTCAAGTGTACTATGGTTACTAAGATTACCAAGGCGAGCAAGGTTACCAAGGAGACCAAGGAGACGAAGGTTAGCAAAGGGTTTATCATTCTTATAATTATTGTTCTCAAACAAATTCGTGACAATAGGGCAATGAATATCGTCTTCATAATATATTTACGAATTTTGTAAATCGAAAACTGCAAAAAGGTTTGATATCTCACAAAAACAACTGTGTTGTAAAAAGTGTCCGCCAAAGAAAAAGTCATCAGCCGCAAAAAGGATTGATATAAATACATTCCCGCCAAAATACTCGCATCTTGTCTCAATGATGGTGGTGGAGCAATTTTTTTTCAACGCTATTTGGCGGGGAGCTTGAATAAGGTTAATAACAAAATAAAATCAATGTTAAGATATTTATGAAAGAACTTTTATCGTATAGAAAAAAAACGAGTTCCATACGAAGGAAAGCTAAATAAGGTTCTAAAACGCATTTTTATTTTCTATAAGACTGGAAGCTTCAAAATTATCAAGAAAAGAACATAGCAGCAAATAGTACCCATGCTCAGCTCCCCGCCAATAAGCGTTGAAAAAAAATTGCTCCACCACCATCATTGAGACAAGATGCGAGTATTTTGGCGGGAATGTATTTATATCAATCCTTTTTGCGGCTGATGACTTTTTCTTTGGCGGACACTTTTTACAACACAGTTGTTTTTGTGAGATATTTAGAATACACTCGACCATTATCTAGCGATTAGAGTATACCCACTTATTGGAACGCTGCAGAGCGTGTTAATGATTTCAACATGTCCAGAAAAAAGTTAAAATCTTGGCTATTATGGATGTCACTATTAGATATGCGGCCTTGGTAAAAAAATTTCACAATATTGAACCCGCCAAATATTTATCTATTTTATTTAAACTTTCTTCATTGTCTGGTGGAGTCCGAAATTCTTTTTATCACTGATTTACTAAAATAGATAAAGACTAGGCACTAAAGAAATTTCTTTCAAATATTCCGATATATTCGAGAAAATACCACTCCCACCTTCGAGAACTTCTTAATTAAAATAACAAAACCTAACAAAAAAGTTACCGCATAAAACGATGACAGCTCGAATTACATGCCATCCATTATAGCACGCCATCCACGAAAGCTGTCTTCCCATATTCCTTTGCTTCTTGTTTTCTACTAGTTTTCTTTATGGGTAAACTATCCCGAGGAAATCCTTCTCTCTATGCATTATGATGACACAACATCCAACTTATAGAACCATAAAAACGAAACAACAGCGAAAAATCATGACCAAGTCTCTAGAAAAACATGAAAATCCAGTCTACCTCACACCCAGTTATTATCATCATAAAAATAAAATGATATGAAGATATAGGACTACGTCATCGGTGGTGTCCCACGACTAGTTTTGTCCTTGTTCGCCGCTTCTCGGATATCCTTTGTGAGCCGAGTCCGGTTGCCAATTGAAAATAGCGTCAATGGGATCGAGGATTTTTTTCCTTAGTTTTTTTTTCGAGCATATAGCCACTGGGGAGTTCTGAGTCATGTTCATGGTGTATCCTTAAAGTCGTCGCCGACAACTTAAGTTTGGGCAGGAAGGATTTTTATATTGTTTTATGCCTCTATGCGAAGAAAAGTGCGTCTCTGTGTCCTTTCGTCTTTATTCTTTCGCTCGCTATTATCGTTGTAAAAAATTTTATTGACGAATTCGACAAGTTTTACTACGTCGACCTGAACTGTGGGGTGCTGTGGTTGCCGGGTGGGAAGACGGCGAGATATCCTAAACACATCTGAAAAGTCGGTTGAAAAGGATCCGCCACTTATAAGGAGGTGAGGTAATGAGCTTGTCGACCGTCATAAGTTATAAGCGAAATCAGGCTAAGAGGATTTTTGGGAGAGAACAAAAACAAGTGATTTTCGGGTGAGAAATGGATGACTTAGGTGTGGGATTATAGAAGACGGGCGGGGGTAGTTGAACGTGCGGGCGCGAAAAGGTCAACGTATCATGTGTGGGAAATGAGTGATGTTGTCGTCAGAAAATGTCATAAAGAAAAATTTGGATACATAATTTAAGGATCAAAATTACGAGAAAACCCTGCAATCCCAAAATTACTTTTCTGATAAATTTAAACACTTCTATGAACTTTCTTGGAAATTCACATCCAGCAGGCAACAACGAACTTCTCAATTATTTCGCCTTGCGTTCTTACCGGTGAATTTTCCAAATTTTCAAATTGTCATATACATTCCTCGATCCATACGACCATAAAATTTAAGTGGAACCTGTCGAATCCTTTGAGTGCAATTCTTAACTTGCTCGGGTACTTTTCCAGCCCCCGCATAAGTACACACAACCAATATATGGTGCACACGCTGAATTCAGTACGGCCGGGCCTCGGCAAACATATTATAATGTCGAAAACTTTACTTGAAAACTTTCTTCAAAAATCCAAACAAATGAGAGCACACGAAAATTTTCTCTCTTTCGTGAAATTCGACATTTCAACCCCATATGAATTTTCAAGAAAACTTAAAATTACCCACATGGTAAAGGTATATTATGGCTCAGGCTCATTATTATGAAAATCATTGACAAAACAACTCTTGGAAAAACTTCGACGTTACCAACAATATATGAGTGAGTGACATTTTCAAGAGAATTTTCTTTGGATAAGCTTTAGCCGGAATTTCTATTCGAAGAAAAATAAATTGATAGTAGGAAGCAAAAAGATATCGGATGCCAATAATAATTTTACCATGGCCGAGGCCTCTGCATGTTCTCCATTCACAGAAATTATTGTGTGCCCCGAATTTGAGAAGAGTTGTCAGTTGGTTGGCTGCCTAGACATTTAGTTGAGCCTTTTGATGAAGAGATACTGTTCCAATAGGCTTTCAGCAGACTTTCGTTTGACAATACCTCACACAGCGTGTAGTTATAAAGAAAAGACGACAAAATGTCCAAATCCAATTAGTAGATGGAATACTTTGTAAAGATAGACGAGAAGAGAGGAGAACCGAATATTTGTTGCCTTTGATCGTTCAAAAGCCTGTCGCCAGCGAAGCCTGCAAATGGAATTTGAGAAAAAAAATCTTCTCTCGGATGAAAATGTTTGGTCACACAATCGCCGAAGCAATCGATTGAAATAAATATTGTGAATGAACCTCTCCCTCGCCTAAACTCAAAGTGGAAAATCTTCCCAGGACCGTAGAAACTTAATCGAAAAGCACGGGAGAGGCAGTTTGTCTATGTGCGCTCAAGATATGTCTCAGAGTCGAGACGGACAATCACAAGACTATACGAGCATCATCAACGTGTGATGTCGTTCAGAGAAATTTCCTGATGACAGCACAAGACAAACATACGAATTGGAGACAAACAAAAAGAAAGTAGAAAAGATGAAAAGATTCATTATGTCGCCATCGGTATATACATATATGTATATCTCCTCTGTGCGGTCGTCCCTATCGTTCTCTGTACTTCCGGTAATACTAAACGGTTTGTTGAGCCTTGCCGATCCAATCATACTGGATATTTTTTGATTTCCCGGAGTTTTTGCTTTTATTTTTACCACTTTGTCTTCATCTCCTTTGGGGGAGGGTTGGGAAATCTTAAAAGAATTTCTCTCTCTCTCTCTCGGAAGAATATGATGTTGATAAACGGATGATTTTGATTTTAAGAATAAAAAACGTATTATTCGAAATATACAGAGTATTGTGTCTTTGACTTTCAAGAAGCATATTGCGTGTCAGCAAATAGGATAGAACTAAAGAAATTGTATTTGTTGACGTATTGTGTGTATAAAGGGAATGTTGAATATTCTTCTTTACAAGACTACCGAACGGGTTCCTGAATCATCCAAAGTATCTCTCTAGAAACCGTTTCTAGAGTGGTCACAGTTGACAGTTGAATTCAAAATTCAAAATTCAAAATTCAAAATTCAAAATTCAAAATTCAAAATTCAAAATTCAAAATTCAAAATTCAAAATTCAAAATTCAAAATTCAAAATTCAAAATTCAAAATTCAAAATTCAAAATTCAAAATTCAAAATTCAAAATTCAAAATTCAAAATTCAAAATTCAAAATTCAAAATTCAAAATTCAAAATTCAAAATTCAAAATTCAAAATTCAAAATTCAAAATTCAAAATTCAAAATTCAAAATTCAAAATTCAAAATTCAAAATTCAAAATTCAAAATTCAAAATTCAAAATTCAAAATTCAAAATTCAAAATTCAAAATTCAAAATTCAAAATTCAAAATTCAAAATTCAAAATTCAAAATTCAAAATTCAAAATTCAAAATTCAAAATTCAAAATTCAAAATTCAAAATTCAAAATTCAAAATTCAAAATTCAAAATTCAAAATTCAAAATTCAAAATTCAAAATTCAAAATTCAAAATTCAAAATTCAAAATTCAAAATTCAAAATTCAAAATTCAAAATTCAAAATTCAAAATTCAAAATTCAAAATTCAAAATTCAAAATTCAAAATTCAAAATTCAAAATTCAAAATTCAAAATTCAAAATTCAAAATTCAAAATTCAAAATTCAAAATTCAAAATTCAAAATTCAAAATTCAAAATTCAAAATTCAAAATTCAAAATTCAAAATTCAAAATTCAAAATTCAAAATTCAAAATTCAAAATTCAAAATTCAAAATTCAAAATTCAAAATTCTCAACGGAGAGAATACATACCTAACAGATTTCAGGTTTGTTCCCGGGATATACAAATTTCGGCCACGCCCTCTGCCCGGTGATTATTTTTGAGACAAACCAAACAATCTGAAATTAATTACATTTACATAAAATAAATATGTCATCGAAAATGAATCAACTGTTGAAGTACCATCTGTATGAAATATAAATTTTTCGTATATTGGCAATGATACAGAGCCAACATGTGTTTCGATTTTTGTAATTTTCACCATAAAATACGAGTTTTCGGAGATAATAATAAAAGATCGAAAATACATGTTATTTCAAAAGGAATAAATTCCAATACATTGGTGATGCTGTACGATGAATTGTATACACCAGGATGAAATTTCTGCGAAAACCACAAATTTTCAGGAAATAATATGACTTTAGTTACACTGAATATTTTTATTAAGGTCAAAGTTTATTTTACTTTAATTTAAACTATATTTAAATTAAAATATTATGGTAGGAGTAGATTTTTATGAACTTATCATTTGAATTTACTATTTTTACATTTCTCGCTTTTAATTGGCATATTAGCCAATTTATTCAGTTAATTCCTATGAAGGTCCTTGCTTCGTTTTAGATGTATGTTTCTCTGTCTCTCATAATGTCTTAGCGTGTGGTCCAGAAATCAGTGGTCCAGAAATCAGAAATTCCTGGGCAAAAATTGAAAATACGAATTTTTTAAATTTGTTTCTTATTTCGTAGAATATTAGAGCACTTGAGCACGGACCTCTAGCATCGTAGAGTGCGACTCAACCAAGTCAGCAACAGAGCGTGGCTGAATATGGTCCGTGAGAATATTTTCGTTGCCTTGTCTGTGGTTTGCATACGTTTACAGTTTTGCATCGTTGCGGCGGATTTTCGTGAAGCAGTACATTTATTCTTGCATAATTTAATGCTGTTGTGTTAGCTGCCTAATGCGTAATCGGTGTCGTAGGATATCATAGTACTCCAGTCAAATGGTTAAAACTTAAACACCACTAATAGTATAGTGATTTTAGCTGAAAAAATGATGAAACCCAAACATCCAAAAAAAGAGCTGACTTTTGATGCCAAATTGTTCTATGGCCTGACCGCATTACGCAGTAAAAAGTTAGACTTTTTTGCGCGTCACATTTGGGGGGGAGGGGGTGGCAAAGGGGTGAAATTATGATTTTTCTCCTATATTTTGTTAACTGTAATATTTACAGCAAAATGTTCTGAGGACGATTTAAACTACACAGAATTTCCTTTCTAATGATATATCATATCATATACCTTCTCTTCGCAGATTATATACTAGACCTTAAAACATTTGGTGTAATTTAGATTTTTTGATAGTTACATTTGGCGCTCTAGCTCCTGAAGTAAATTAATTGGAGCCATGGTTAATTGGGATAACTATTCCTCACAATATGTAGCTGTCCCACACGGAGACTCAGGCTGCCCCGACAAAGCATTCCCCTATACTCCCTATTAACATTTAAAAAAAAGACATGCCTGTAACTTTTCGCCGAATCACAGCAGGCGGAAAAAATTTTGGTAAACGTTAAGACTAAGTCCCATTAGACCCTCCACCAAATATAACTTCGATCGGATTAAAACAAAGGGTACCTCCCATACAAAATGAACGGAAAATTGCCTACGAGCAAAACTTTAATTTTGATTGACTTGTTCCCTTATTTCTTAATAAACTAGTGGCATTGAATTTGAATAATTTGTATGGGAGGTACCCTTTGTTTTAATCCGATCGAAGTAATATTTGGTGGAGGGTCTAATGGGACTTAGCCTTAACGTTTACCAAAATTTTTTCCGCCTGCTGTGATTCGGCGAAAAGTTACAGGCATGTCTTTTTTTTAAACGTTAATAGGGAGTATAGGGGAATGCTTTGTCGGGGCAGCCTGAGTCTCCGTGTGGGACAGCTATATATTGTTAGGAATAGTTATCCCAATTACCATGGCTTTAATTTAATTACTTCAGGAGCTAGAGCGCCAAATGTAATTATCAAAAAATCTAAATTACACCAAATGTATTAAGGTCTAGTATATAATCTGGCAAGAGAAGGTATATGATATGATATATCATTAGAAAGGAAATTCTGTTTAGTTTAAATCGTCCTCAGAACATTTTGCTGTAAATATTACAGTTAACAAAATATAGGCGAAAAATCATAATTTCACCCCTTTGCCACCCCCTTCCCTCCAAATGTGACGCGCAAAAAAGTCCAACTTTTTACTGCGTAATGCGGTCAGGCCATAGAACAATTTGGCATCAAAAGTCAGCTCTTTTTTTGGATGTTTGGGTCTAGAGCTAAAGTCACTATACTATAAGTAGGTGAATTCATTTTAATTTTTTACACTACTGCTCCAATGTGCGCTGCACCGTATCGCGGATATGCAGGTGAATTTTCTCATGATTTGCGTGTTTCGGTGAACTCAATCCGCTGAAGGTTAGTTGATCTTTTGAATGAGGTTCCAAAAAACTGGGGAGCATGGATTAAGGTTGTTTCAATAACATACAGGTACAGAGGAGGAATGTGTTTCCTTCCGATGTTTCCAAATATTTTTGTCGTATCGATTTTAAACTGTTTTGTCGGAAAAAGCTAAATGCAAAGTTCATTAAAAAATGTGGAGTCAATAACTTAGATAGAGATACTGAAACTGAAATCAGGATAAATTTTTATTTTTTTGTTTCAGCTTTAAACCGCATTTGTCTGATTTCGTCTTTAAAGTATGTAGGTACTAACATAGTCAGTTCACGTGAAATACATGCAAATACTGTCAAAATTTTGATGATCGTGAAATCGAATTCGCTTGGATGTACTCACTTCACATGAAAGTCTCCACACCGGTTTTTGACGTTTCGCCAGCGAAAAGAATGCAGTTGCACTTTATTTCACAATGAAAAGCTGTCATCGACAATCAATCAGAACGCGGGTGAACATTTATCTTACATTGAGCGAATAAAAAGCAAGTCTGCACGGCCCTGTTTTCACGGGAGACATTTTTAAAGGCATGTACTGAGTTCACCGAGCGAAAAACTTGCATATATGTCTCCCGTGAAAAGGGTGCCGTGGAGACTTGCTTTTTATTCACTCAATTTAGGACAAATGTTCACTCGCGTTCTGACTGATTGTCGATGACGTCTTTTCACTGTGAAATAAAATGCAACTGCATTTATTTTCGCTGGCGAAATGTCAAAAACCTGTGTGGAGACTTTCATGTGAAGTGAGTACCACCAAGCGAATTCGATTTCACGATCATCAAAATCTTGACAGTATTTGCATGGATTTCACGTGAACTGACGATGTTACCTACTGTTACATGAAAAAATTCTAATACTGAGGTTAGACTTCCGAAAATCCAATGCTGTACATACTTGCGGAATTCGGTTTTCAGACAAATTATCAGCCATTCTACCCCACACCTCTCCCTATTGCGTCGATTTGGAGAAAGAATAATATCTCGAAAGGCTACCACCATGGTTCATCTTTTCATAAGTGTTTTCTTCGTGAAGAGAACTGATTTATTTTTGATTAGCGTACTCTGCGCACTCGTAATCTCTTTTACTCCACTGATGCGTCGTTGCCGAACGGAATTAAACTCCCACGTATCATTCAGGAGTCGCTAGTCTAGTCCAACCTCGATTAAGTACGTACACCAACATTGAGGTGAGGATTAGGAAAACTCTACATCTACATCTCTACATCTGCCACGTTGTTCGACGTGCAATATTTGCTTGACTTGACCAAACTTATGCCTCCGGAATCTCAGCCTTCAAACGACAGCCCATTGTTTGATATCCTGCGAAAAGCTATCTATGCCACTGGTTCTCCTTGACAAAAAATCATCATTAGGCGAAGCGCAAACCTATGTTTTAACACGAAAAGCTAACAAGGAAGAGTACTCAAAATAAGATTAAACGCATAAAACAAAAGATAGATTTCAGAAATTTAAGATTTCGGTAAGTTGGACAGTTGTATGATCCATGGGATCTGGCTTATTTCGTATATTCTTCAAGTATTTCTAAAAGCGTGCATAATTTCAGAAATTTCGGTCGGTTCCGAGTTATGGAAAATGGTTGTTCAGCAGATAGTGGAAATGAAAGACCGACACGTCTGTGCTCGCTGGCGGTTAAGATGAAAGAGAAATTATTTTATTGAATTCACATTACCGGTACAGTCCGTACTACTACTAAGTAATTTACGCTGTAAGCCCTTCAACCAAGTCGCTTCCTTCGAGGCTGCTACCATGGCTACAAACTCAGACTCTGTTGTCGATAATGTTATTGTTTTCTGAAGTTTTGATGCCCAAGATATAGCGGCTCCTTGAAATAAGAAGACATATCCGGTTGTGGTTTGCATTGTGTCTAAATTACCTGCGTAGTCCGCATCACAGTAGCATTCAATCTCTGTCTCATCTGGTCTATACACTAGTTTCTTGTCCAAAGTCCCTTTAACCTAACGCATTACACGCTTCACGGCAGCCCAGTGCTCTTTTCCAGGGTTGGTTCCAAAACGATTTAGCATATTAATAGCGTACGCAATGTCGGGTCGTGTCAATTGCGCGGCAAACAATACACTTCCAATGGCCTGCATGTAAGGTTTTTTTGACATCTCTTCAATATCAGCTGGTTTTGTTGGACATTGACCCATTGAGAACTTGTGGTTTGGATCAAGTGGTGTTGAGATGGGATGGCAATCAAACATATTGAATCGCTTTAAAACATCCTCCATATAATGCTTTTGGTCGATTGCAATAGTACCATGGTCGTTATTGCGCGTATTTCGAATTCCCAATACTGAGCTAGCATCGCCCAAGTTTTTCATTTGAAAGTTGTTAGATATCGTAACTTTCAGTTTATTTTCCATCACGATGTCGTTCGCGAAAATTAGTACGTCGTCGACGTAAACGGTAACGATAAAAATAGTCGGACTATTCGTAAGATAGTAAACACATTGATCAATTTCGCTGCGTGTAAGACCAAAACTAAGAAGAGTTTTGTTCAGCTGACCGTTCCATACTCGGCTCGATTGCTTTAGTCCATACAATGACTTTTTAAGTTTACAGACGCGATCCGTACCATCATCGTATCCCTCTGGTTGCTTTATATAGATATCTTCAAGCAGATCACCGTTGAGAAAGGCGGTAACTGCGTCCATTTGCCAAATCCTTAATCTGTATTTCCTAGCAATAGGAATTAGGAGGCGTATCGATGTGTAGCGCACAACTGGAGCAAAAGTCTCCGTGTAATCGACCCCCTCAACTTGAGTAAAACCTTTCGCTATGACGCGACGCGCGCCTTGTATTTGGAAACTTTTCCATCTGGGCCACGCTTGGTCTTGAAAACCCACTTCGTACTTATAGGTTTCTTACCAATCCATTTAACTTCAATGCATCAAGCTCACTTTCCATAGCTTGTTTCCAATGTATTGACTCGGCACTGGCAAGAGCTTCCTTCAAAGTCAATGGATCGTTTAGGTCCTTGACCAGAAAACTGTATTTTGGAGGCTTGTAATTCGGCTTTGGCGCAGCCTCCTGACGAATTGAATGACGTATTTCGTCTAATACCAATGTGTCTTCTTCCGGCGAGAAGGTTGGATCGTGTAACGAGTCTTCATAGAGTTGAGAGGAATCTGAACTATCTAGAGCTAAAACACCTTCTGCTTCAGTGATTGTTGCCGCTGAAACATCAACTAACCAGTTGGTCGTTGGATCCTCAGCTATCCTTTGTAGAGCTTTGATGGTGGTTGCAGCCGGTACATCAACTGCTCGATTACCAGTTGGATCGTCGGCCATCCTATGTGGAACTTCGATGGCGGTTGCAGCCGGTACATCAACTACTGGATTTGCAGTTGGATCCTCGGCTGACACAGCAAACGCATCCGAAGCCTGATCGTTATCAAGCTTCTCAGCTATTGCAGCACTCGGCAACTCGGTGGCAATTTCGATTACTTCCCCTCCGGAATTGACATCTGGTTGCTTTCGCAATTCCGAACTTTCGAGGGATAAGTCTATCGGTGCGAAAAAATCATTACAGTAAGTTGAGTTTCTTTTAATTACCTCAGCTTTTCGATTTTCCATGAACATAACGTCCCTGCTTACGATAATTTTTCCGCTTTCCTTGTCATAAAGTCGATAGGCCTTCGCGTTGTGGCAGTAGCCCATTAGCAAACACTCTGCCGACTTGATATCCAATTTGCGACGTTTTTGTTTTGGAATGTGGACGAATCCCACACAACCAAACACATTCAAATGTTGCAAATTTTGCCTCCTTCCAGTCCAAATTTCTTCGGGTGGAACTTCTTTGTTTCTACATGGCACTAAATTCAAGAGGTACGCCCGCGGTGACCACTGCTTCAGCCCAAAAACGTTTGTTTAATTCTGCATCTGCTAACATGCAACGTACTTTTTCGATGATGCTTCTGTTGATTCGCTCAGCCACGCGCGCCGCCTTGTCCAGGGGTGTACGGCGCTGTTGTTTGATGATTGATACCGTATTTGGTCAAAAAACTTTCAAATTGTCCGCCACAGTACTCGGTGCCATTGTCAGTGCGTAGGGTCTTAATTTTTTTGGAGCACTGATTCTCGACAGCTGCCTTAAATTTAACAAACTCCGCGAAAAACATCAGATTTTTTCTTGATAGGCACGGCGAATACTTTTCGACTAAAGTCGTCAAGAAATGTAACGAAATACCGAGAACCCGAATATGACGTTGTTTCAAAAGGCCCGCAAACGTCGGAATGGATCAGTTCCAGCAACTCAGTTGCTCTATTTCCGATATCCTTAAAAGGCAAACCCTTGCAACAAACGACGCACTTGTCAAACTTTTTGGATGAAAGTTCAATTCCGTCAGACGATTTTCGCACTTTTAATAAATTTTCGTGACAGATGTGCCCCAATCTACGATGCCAAAGTTCGTAGTCGCACGCAATCAAAACTTTTTTAGAATAGTCTTGAACTGCCACTGGTTTACAATTTAACTTGTAAAGACCGTCCACTAACGTTGCTGTTCCAATTAAATCGCGGTTTTTGTTGTGTATCTCACAAACCGAATTTTCGAACACTATTGTGTTGCCTTTCGAAGCCATTTGGCTAACAGAAAGCAAGTTGGTGCACAACTCGGGCACACAAGTGACGGCTGTGAACACTGCACTATTCTGAGAGGCACCAGTATCCAAAATCATGTTCACATCAACTGCGCATTCAGCGATAATTGTTGAATTATCCGCAACCACAACTTTTTTGTCCGAAATAGAACGCTTGTTTATAGAATGGAATTGTCCATTGTCATGTGCGAAGTCGCACCGCTGTCAACGTACCAATCCGATAAGTTAGCTTTGCACGTAAACAAAGAGGCGAACAATACATTTCCATTTTTAGGCTTATTTTTGAATTTTTTTTTCTTTTTGGACAATTTTTGGCGAAATGCCCAATTTGTTGACAAGAGTGACACGCGAATTTTTTATTTTTTGCAAATAAGGCATTATTATTTTTGCACTTAGAGTCCAATCTGGACTCTTGTAGCAATGTACTTTTAACATACTCTAGTGAGTTTTTTCTGTGCGTTTTCGATAGTCATCACGAAGGTATCAAATTCCGACGGTAAACCGGCCGACATAACCGACGTGATTATTCCATCGTTTAGCGGCAAACCGGCACTTTTCACACGCGACGCCAACGATAGCATTTCTGTCACGTAACGCTCTATACTATCAAAGTCTGGTAAAACAGTATGAGTGAACTGCTTCAATAGAGCCACTCTGTGACTTAGCCCGGTTTCGCTTAAGCTAACCTGTAAAGCGTCCCATGCTTCTTTCGCTGTCTCTTCACCGTCTATATACGAAAAAATGCTGGGTCGAGAAGCAATGCAATTTCGGATAGACACTTAAGGACCCTGGTGACAACTTCGAGCTTCGCATCAGTTCCTAAAGCTTTTTGTGTACAGGACCACACATCCTTGATCACTAAATAGGACTTCACATTTCGTTTCCAAATGGAATAGTTATCACGACCGCGAAGTTTTGGAAATGTTATTGAATGCGACGGTTTTCTCAAAACTATTTTACTCCGTCACCGATTTATTTCACACGGGCACCGATTAAATTTCCCACGATCACCGATTTTTTCACACGGTACGGAGTAATATTTTGCTCTTTCAACCGATTTTTAAGTGAAAAACGATACACGTTAGCCCATAACCTGTTGTTCATCAGATAGCGGAAATGAAAGACCGACATGTCTGTGCTCGCTGGCGGTTAAGATTAAAGAGAAATTATTTTATTGAATTCACATTACCGGTACAGTCCGCAGTGCTACTACTACATACAGGATTTAGCTCGTTCACACTACAACAAAACTTTATTAATGATTGGAAAACGCTTGACAGCCTTGAAATTTTTATCAAATATGGACTGTACGGCGCTCTATCAGTTAATTTCAAAGCTTTTTCCTTACGAATCTCCGAGTTATGCACAATTTTGAATGACAAAACTCAAACTTGCGATTTGAGCAGCCGTAACTTTTGAACGAGGATAGGGGAGAAAATGTGTTCGCCAACCAGCTCTTCAATTGTGCCAAATTCCAGAAAGATCGGGAAGGGTTCCCAGTTAGCGAAAATTAAGGATCGCCAAAGATAAAAGTGCGATTATCTCGCGTATTACTATTGAATTAGGCTTAATTGTGTGGCATGGAGAATGCTGTACAGATCGCACTGCTGTATACGACATGTCACAATGCTGTACTGTACAGCAAAATGCTGTACGTCTGGTCAGCTTATCCTATACTCCTACTTCCGAAGCACAGTATCCAAAAATCCATTTTACTTCACGCCCTACGTTATTCCTACCCACCAACAAGCTGACACTAATAGGGTGAAAATATTCCAAACTTGTGACAGATTCTTCTGCGGTGTGTCCAAACATAAATGCCTCCATGTACACCATACACAATGCACTTCGTTAAAATGGGGGGTGGGGTAGTCATAAAACATCAAGATGCCGCCGGCCGTCAGTTTCGGCTTTGGCACTGATCTCTGCTGGAAGCAACAAGCATGCAAGATGCTGTCCTGGTAATACCGAGTTCATATCGTTTTTGTGCGGTTTCCATGAATTAAATTCCTCTCGTTTTTCATCCTGCTCCCGGAACTGCCGGGAAAAGTATTTTGTTCGCAAACACGAGAAACTGAGAAATGTACCAGTTGAATGTTTGCTACCTTCAGACATTTCAGACGTTTCAGATGAATTTGTTATGGATTAGGAGTAGAGTTCGTTTGGACGGACTGCAAGTACACAATAAAGATGTAAGTTTGTGGAATGGAGCATTTCCGATGTAACAGTTGTTTGGCATAGGAAGTTCAGAGAAGTTTTAAAGTATTTTTCAAGAGATTTTGAATTGAATTTATGTACATTGAAATGTATTGGAAGGACGGTTATTCAAATTGTTGGAGAGTTTGGAGAATTTCCAAAAAGAATTTAATTGAAGCAATTTAACTTGAGTGCTCGTAACAAATTGGTCAGTAGTATAATTTACTATGGAGAATATACCGATTGCAAATCATTCTAGCAAAACGATGAACCTTGAATTTTTTCGTCGAGCGAAGGGCTTACGTACATACATAAGTCGCTGATTTGTTTTAAATTTTTGTCTGTTAAATTTGATCAATGTCAGGAATTCAAGTTGGATTGCTTCAATTAATTTTTGCGTGAATTATTTAAACTATATCCAAAAATTCGCATAAAATCTCACGGTGCACCGTTTTGATAGAGTGATTTGTGGAAATCGAAACTTTCGGCTCGGTGTCGTCGGCTTTTTCATAATCCTCCCGATTTTCGTGTCACATTTCAATTAAATTAAAAATTACGAGTATTATTAACTTATTAAATTTATGCTGAAAAGTGCCTACTAATTATAATCATTCATTCACTGAAAAAACTTTTCAGAGTTTTCATGCACAAAATTAGAGAATTCTACAAGTCTCGTTTCCAAAAAAAATTGTCATTTTCACCACGTTCACGTTCAAATCTTTCTTTTCTGATAGGAAAATAATTTTCTACGTGCCCGAAAGAAAATTCCCATCTACACCAATTCTATACTGTAGGGCTCGTCGAAATTCGTCTATACGATACGATAACAAGTAGGAAAAAATATTCGCCAAATGCATTTCAAGAGGCGAATACCGTAAAAACGAAAAAAGATTTTATTTGGGATTTACGCATAATATTTCAGAGCCTTAACGTAAGGATCAAGGACTCGGCGACTTTGGTTTCTGTGAAAGGTTGGAACTGTCCCAATAAATTTATGCTAACATTTCTATACAGGCATACAGCAATGGTTGCAGGGTTGACGATTATATGCGTGATGATGATGTTTATTTGGGTACGCTCCTCGGGAAAGAAAGGAAAAAAATAAATAAAGAAAAAGCAAGCGACATATTTTCGATCCATTTTAGCTGGGGTGCACGAAATAAAAAGAATAAGACCAGGCCGAATATGGTTTGAATTTGATGCAGGTTGTTTGGGATGATTTCTGTTCATTTAAAAACAGCATTTAAGAATTTAAGTTTAAGTTTAATGGGAAAGTGTATTCGTTCGTGCATTTCTCTTAGCGAAAACATGGGAGTGTTTTTTTAGCTTTGTATTTTGTTCCCCAAAAAATGAATGTTCTAATTAAATTCAATGATTCAAAAATTAAATCTTTACATTATATGTTCAACACAAGCTATCCAGATGGTCCAGGTTTGTACGCATTCGACAATGACATATAGACCAATTCGAGTCTTGTTCCTGAGTTCCAGTTGTGGATGCTTCGATGCCAAGGCTAGAATGATGAATGCTGCTGGCTCGTTGTCTGGCTCGCATTTTATACTGAATGAGCCTGCTGAGTGGGAATGCCGCATGCTGCTGATGGGTACACTCGTACTGTATTGTGCGTACTAGCTGAACGTTGCATACGGTGGCGGTGTTTTTGTGTTATCGGCGTGCCGGTAGCCAGCTAATACGGTGAAAATTGTTGTGCTGGGAGCGTTGTTACAGTTTTATTTTTATTCAGCAAAACAAATCACATTTTCACTTAGTTACACAGAGTTATAGTGTAGAAAGCATGATATTAGGCTTCTACTAAAGGGCGAGGCATAATGTTAGCATATCTGATTGACATAATACAAATTCTTAGGACTCAAAATCAATTTTTTTCCAAGTTCACTAATTTTTCAGTTGTTTTACAAACAACGATGAATATTGGAAATATTTTTTGAAAATACCTAAGCAGGTAATTTTCATGGAAATAAAATGTCCTTTTTACGGTTATATTAGTAAGCGCATTGTGGGAAACTTTTTTCTTCAATCTGTACCTACCTACTGTACCTGAAATCAGAAAAGTTTGTCACATTTATGTATTATTAATTCAATAAAAGTTAATCGCTTAAGTCTTTTCAAAAGTAACATGTTGGTGGTCAAATTACGACGGCAACAGTCAAATCAGCCAGCAATGCTCGTAGACTGGTACGGTGAAACAGTAAAAAGAAAATATTATTTCCCTTATTTGTATTTACAGGGTTTTGACCCTGTAAAGGGCGTGTCGTGGCGGTTATGGATAAAAAAATATTTCACAAAAATTTCAGTGTGGTTTTTTGCAGTTACATACTCGCAATTAAATAAAAGTCGAAAAACCCGCAGCTAAATAATTGCAACAATCATAATGTAACCAGATACTAGCATTTTTTAAAAACGTTTTCCCCCCTTTTTTATTTACGTTAGGTAATGAGACATCCTGTATATAGATACAGTCAAACTTCTCCATAACAAACTTCTCTTTGTAAACTCTGCATTTTCGCAAAGTTTCCTGAAGAATTTATTCTCCATATAACGAATTTCTTTATAATGAATTTTTCTCTATAACGAATGTTTTCTCAGTTCCAACTTGCTATTTTCAGGTATTTTCAACTTCTACATAACGAGTTTTTTTTCTAATTACACAATTCCCCCGATGATTTTGTAATTAAGGGGAACCTTACAGAGTGGAATAAAACTAAAGACACTTTAGGGATTCCCCGACTATGCATGTCAATTGTCGGTCAATTTTACGTTGTAGCAACGCAATTTTGAATGGGAATGGACGGTATTTGACTCATTCTGAACTTTTAAGGTCTTTTGAGTGTTGCATTTTCTGGGTGAAAAATGTCATGGTTTCAGGTTTTTGAAAAAATATTCTGACTCCAATCGGGAATAATGAAGCAAACGTCACACCGTTATGTAAACTAGAGACTATGCGCCAACTTTTAAAATTACTTGCCGGAAAGTCCCGGTGCAATTTTTTTTACAGTACAGTTATTTGAACTTAGACGAAACGATGAATTTGATCTCTCGATTTTTGGAGTCACGTTTCTCTCAAAACAAAACAGTTATTTTTTCGTCTTGTGGTGTAGGTAATAGAGCATTTTGTTGTGGTTGCATTGCCAAAATTTGCAGTTACAGTGGATGAAAAATGACAACAAGGTCTGCGTTTTTATTTTTTATTTTTATTTAATTACACATAACTGTAAAAAACGCAACTGACTTTTTTTTAATGTGTTTCCTTAACGGACACTAAATGCGCTATTATCGGTTACCGGGTTATCTCTGGGGCTCCGGAGACCCTGTATACAAACGAACAAAAAAAAAATAGTTTTTCTCTATTACGGATTTGCTCTATAACGAAGAAATTGATCGGTCCCTTGCTGATTCGTTATAGAGAAATTTGATTGTTGCATATGAAAACTGTTAAACTCACTTTCATCAAAATAGAATCGTAACAGACGCTTATTGCCAATTGTGATTCAATTATTATCGATTTCCCCGGCCATGTCAATTAATCTACTCTACTCAATTCGTATTTTAAAATTCAAATAACCTCCCCACTCATTCCGTTCCCCCCTCTTTAATACCAACCCTAACTAGGTACCTATCGCGAATTCTTAATTCCTTGCAATTTTTCAACGCGGTCGTACTCAACTAGCATATACCTCCTGCCACTTCTGGCATCATACAAATCACTTTCATTATTAAAATAGTCAGCAATTAGGTGAAATTAGTTTCCAGTCTCAAGTGTCCACTTTTCGTTTCGTTGCCATAACCGTGGAGTGAGGAAAGTCATTCTTTCCACAATTCAACCACTCTTACAGCCCAGGTCACGTTCATCGAGCACAAACGAGCTGCGGAAACTTCATTATTATGACCAGCCATTTGTTTAGTCGGTCATTGGAATAGAATCCTTTTCTGTTCGTCCTGCTATTTTTTGTTGTTGTAGTGACGAGTTTGGATGCCGGCTATATAGCTATAAATAGGTATCAGGTTCATTTTTGGAGTTGAGTGTACCTACTTTATACACGAAAGCATTCGTCGCGAGGCCAATCTTTTTCAATATTGAAGGATTACTACGACCGTAAGGATAGCAAGGATACTACTATTCATAATTACATGGTTTTTCTACAGGTTTCCTTCGTCATCGGCTATGTAGTAGTCTCGTCTTGATTATTTATTCTATTAAAAATTGTGAAACATTTTTGCCTCGAATGTTGATTATAAATGTAAAATGGTACGAATTTCAGGTGGATGTAATGAGTGATCTGAATGAACGATGACGGCAACAACATAATATGCCCCCCCCCCCCCCGGTTGCCGTGAAGGTGGTTTTGGGTCCCATTTTTTTGGCATGTTTGTAATTGATGCATTTTTAATTTTAATTATAGCTATCAATTTTTGTGAACCGGGAGTTTGTTAGTAGAGTTAGCAAGTCAGCTGAGATACGACGGAAAGATCATCATTTTCAGTTGTATTGATAATTTGGATTCATTAATTTAAAACATTCTTAAAGGTACAATTGATTGTAGGGTGTGTTCACAGCGAATTAAGTTTCCTCTGATTTGATGGATTTGGTCTGCGAAATTGGTCATTAATTTTGATTACCCATTAGTGCATGAAGCTTCCTAACAACATTTTTTGACTTTTTTCAATTATTATGAATTGAAGTAGCTACGAGGAAGTACTTTTTGAAAGATTTTTTCGAACAAAAATAAGTAATAGTAGATTTACAAACCGTCCCCTATAAGGGACACTATGCACAGCGGTCAGTTGACGAATGAAAAAAGCGACACGAATAACTTGTATTGTATCCTTCGAAAATACCCACACCGGATAAATAGTGAAGTAATTTGACGGATATGGAATAGAAATCAATGAATCTTATAAGTGTCATGTAAAATATTTACAAATTATCAAATTACTCGGTTTGAATCCTTTATTTAGTGAGCAGATCGATGACCTTATCCTCCCCAACTCCAAAACTTTTGGAAACGACATCAGCATATTTTCCCATATATGTATATGAAATAAGTTTAGTTCTGCACGGATAAATTTATTGTTAGCTGGCTGCTTTCACGGTAATATGGAATCACCACATAGTTCCAAGTGCATTCCGTTGGACTCTCAGGCCCGGTTGAAAACGCAGCTTTCCCGCTTTATGGCGGTTCACAACAGGTATTAATACCCAAGGGATGACTCCAAGCAGCTAGGAACTAGCACTTTTTTGTTTCAACAGCTGGCCCTTTTGAGGCCCAGAGCCGGTGTGGAAGGGCAGTCAGCCATAGCCAACCTGCATCGGAAAGGGCTATGTCTCCCTCCTCTGTGGAGCTTATGTTGATGCTGATGGTGAAGCCACTCACAAAATTTCTCTATCTCATGACATAGACACAGACCCCACTGAGGGGTCTTTGACCAATACAAACGTTTACTTGGTAATTTCGAAAGCAATCGTTAGATCGTCTAGTCTGAAAATGCAACTCACATCAGCAGTAAAAGTCCCCTTTTAAGATCCCTTGTTTCATTGCCATCAATAGGGGTATAGCAGAAATGTTGATATCTTCAAAAAGACGACCCACCGTTTCTAAAAAACATGCTAAATTACACAAAATCTATGACATCACGACGCTTTTTCTTTGATTAGAATAATAGCCTATACACATTTTAACGATTATTCAATCGAAGCAGTAAACTAGCACTTCAAAATATTAGCAATTTTTAATTTTTTCACACCAGCCCTGAATCTGTCGATTTTTAAAAACTCCGCCACTCATTCTTTTCAATAAATAAGCTACACCAGGCAATAAAAACTAAATAAAAAGTGATTTAAATAAATTTTTCAACTTTTAAGGAGTAAACCAGAAAATAGGGCTGACCGAAAAAGTGGAGCCCATAGAGGGGAAAAGGGGTATTTTTTCAGTTTTTAATTTAACTGTTAACTTTTTTAAACATATTTTTAAGACCACAAGAAAATAGTCTACGAAAGTAATAAATGAAAAAAATAATGCTTTGCGGTGATATAAAAAACACAAAACCCTTTTTGGACAAATAATTATATGGTAGGGTAGGGCGGGGCTAGTTGAGCAATTTTTCACTTGAGCGTTTATGGCTCCTCAACGGTAAGTCATAATGGCTTCTTACGCATACTAATAGATTGGTGGTATATCCCTTTGCAAATGTGCCCAACGAAATTATTTCTAAAAAGTCAAATTAAGGAGCTGTATCTGTTTAAATGTAGAAAATCAAATATGCTCAACCTACCCCATACCAACCTACCGACATAGAGGGGGCTTTCAACAATGTCCGCATAGAATCTATTCACGAAGCCCTCGCGGATTCGGGAGTGGAGGTGGGACTCAGCAAATGGATAGTGAGTCTGCTGAAGACCAGGGTAATTCATGCGGACTTAGGAAACAGCCAGATGACAAAATTCGTCTGTAGAGGGACACCTCAAGGTGGTGTCATCTCTCCGCTACTGTGGCTAGTAGTGATCAATAAAATCTTAACTAAACTCGACGAGGAAGGTATAAAAGTAGTGGCGTATGCGGATGATGTAGCGATCATAGTATCAGGAATGTGTCTCTCCGTGATCAGTCAGATCATGGGAAGAGCGCTCGGGTTAGTCAGCAAGCGGGCTACAAGCTGTGGCCTTGGTGTAAACCCAAGCAAGACAAAGCTGATGCTGTTCACTACAAAAACCAAGATACCATCTTTTTCCCTTCCAAAACTTAACGGACAGCAACTCACACTATCGACTAGTTCGAAGTATTTGGGAGTCATTTTAGACCCGAAGCTCAGCTGGAAGTTGAACATTGAAGAGCGTGTTAAGAAAGCCTGCGTAGCCTGTAAGACAGCCCTCCAGTGTTGCCAGGTAGGCTGCGTGACTTCCCCCTAAATGAAGCGTGATTTCCCCCTAAAATGATAATCTTCCCCCTAAATTTGAAAAATGGTGGAAAATTAAAAAGGGCCCCACCCTCGGCACCAAATGTGATCTGCTGACGAGGGTATCAGGCCTAATGATACCCCGAAGATTATAGTGACACAGCTATCGAGACGACTTTTCTACAGGTGTAGCGAAGACATCGATTTAGTCGGGTTAATCGGAACAGGAATTTACCGCCCATAGCCCATTTTAAAAAGGAAAAACCAGTTTGATGTTAGCTCATGCTCATCCTCTTATTGCCCCTATAATATGTTGGGGGAAAAGAGCTTTGATCCGGTGAACATGAAATCAGAACTAGTAGAACCTCGATTATCCGAACTAATTGGTCCCGGGTGTGGTTCGGATAATCGAAAAGTTCGGTTAATCGAGGTTGTTGAAAACATGTATAAAAAACCTAGAAAAATTGAAAAAAAAAATCCATTATGAATGTATTACTTTAATAGTAGGTACATATTGTGTATATACATACAAGGAAATTAAGAAAGCATATTGCAATTTCGTCGATTTTTGTCTGAACCAGTTTGAAGGCGAATTCCGGAAAATACCGACCGACATTCTTTATAGCCACTTGCAATGGCACATTTGAATACACCATATGAACTTCCTAGCATTAAAGTAACTATCGGCGAATGTATAATCGCTCTCCGAACATGTATGGATGTATTATAAGGTACGTGTTCGTAGAGACGACTCATGTGATGATCGCTCAGCGATCGTAGTTTTGCATCCAATTCCGAGCCATATTTGCATTTTTTTCGAATGGTGCTACTTTCCTTGTGTCGACTATGACCTAAAGGAACATGTGTGTATAGAAACATACGCATCTAGTGCTCAGAACAGTTGTTTAACTGCGATTGCAGAGCGATCATCACGTGAGTCATCTCTACGAATACAAACCTTTAGGATGGCAGTGCTGCGACGCGCAAGCTTATGAGGCGAACGAGTGTTGAGATTGATTGATTACATACTTAAGGTACGTTGTGCTCGACACGACTGCATCGGCTCTAGCGACAGCGACTCGTTCATTTCATATAAAAACTCGTTTTTAGAATGAGAGAAAAATGAGTTTTTATATGAAATGAGCGAGTCGCTGTCACTAGAGCCGATGCAGTCGTGTCGAGCACAACGTACCTTTAGGAAAAAATTTCCAAGTCTGAGAGTTCGGATAATAGAGGGTTCGGATGATGGAGGTTCGGATAATCGAGGTTCTACTGTACATCAAGTTAACTATACCCGTCAAGTGGCAATCTATAGATGTGTTTTGTTTATAATACAGATGACGCTTAAGACATACAATTTGGGGGCATAGGGTTTTGAATATTTATTTATTTACACGTAGGCGATAACCTCCAGGCAGTGCCCCTCTTATATTATCTTAATCCACGTAACGTCTTCATTTCACTTGATTTTTCTTTAACGTGTACCTAAAAGCCCCATAAGAAAAGATGTTGGACTCTCCCAAAATATATCTGTACTATATCTCTCACCGATCCCTGTCCCAATAGATTCAGGAGGTATT
Source organism: Microchrysa polita (assembly GCA_949715475.1). Lineage (NCBI taxonomy): Eukaryota > Metazoa > Arthropoda > Insecta > Diptera > Stratiomyidae > Microchrysa > Microchrysa polita. The sequence goes on along the minus strand of OX454419.1, from coordinate 5,892,189 downwards.
TAAATAGAAGCTGTCACAGACACAAATTTTCATGGAATTTGCCGATTTATGTTAAAAAAAACAAATCCCCAAAATTCCCCTAAGGTGTTTTAGGTTCCCCCTAAAATTTTCCCTAAAGAAATTCTCTCCCTAAAATTCTCCCTAGGAGGTTCAAAAAACCCTAAATTTAGGGAACTTTCCCCTAAATTAGTAACACTGCAGCCCTCAATAAAAGGTGGGACGTTAAACCAAATGTAGTACTCTGGCTTTATACAGCAGTGGTACGTCCCATGCTGACGTATGGAGCACTTGTGTGGTGGCCAGCGCTGAGCAGAGAGTACAATATAACGAAACTGGGTAGGGTGCAAAGAACGGCATGTCTTGGCATCACAGGGGGTATGCGAACATTCCCGAGGGATGCGTTGAATGTAATCCTGCATCTTCTACCAATCAACCTTTTTATTAATAAACTGGCGGCATGTAGCGCGGTAAGGCTTAAAGAGTCCGGTGGCTGGACCTCCAAGCCATATGACCACGCTGATATCCTCAACCAGCTGCCACTAGAAGAGATCAAAGCTACAACAGACTTTGCAGTGACTACACTGAGTCTTGGGAAAAACTTTGCTGTCAAAATTCCGACTAGGTGCAAATGGGGTACGGGTGAGGCAGTAGGGGATTACGAAATCTCTATTTTCACAGATGGATCTAAAATGAGCTGCGGTGTAGGTTCAGGAGTCTTCTGCGATACACTTAACATCTCTGAATCCTACCGTGTTCCTGATCATGCTAGCATTTTCCAGGCGGAATTGTTTGCAATCATGAAGGCCTGCCTCGCACTCGGAAATATTCAAGACAGCCAAAACATAGCCATCTGCTCAGATAGTCAGGCGGCTATTAAGGCACTTAACTCTGCGAAGATATCCTCTAAGCTTGTCAAATGCTGTGAGGAGACGCTAAACAATCTTGGTAGAAAGCACTCAATCACACTAATTTGGGTGCCTGGACATACGAATATAGATGGCAATGAGCTGGCAGGTGAGTTGGCCAGAAAAGGGGCCTCTATGGACACCTCCTATGAGGAGCGCGTACACGTTCCGATGTCAACTGTCAAGGGACAGATTTCCTTGCATTATCTTACGATTGCAGGCGGTTACTGGCGAAACATAAGAACTTGTGCCATATCACGGAAGTTATGGCCATCACATGACTGGAAAAGGACGTCCGAGATTCTAACAAGACCGCGGAAGGATATCGCCAGACTTGCAGCAGTTATTACGGGCCATTGGCCAATAGGGGACCATGCGGCCAGGCTGGGTATACCTCACAACTCGCATTGTCGTAGTTGCGATAACGCAATTGAGAGAGAAACTCTAACTCACTTTCTCTGCAAATGCCCAGGTCTCGCTAGATCCCGCTATCGAACGCTCGGTCGTGCGTTTTTTGATAGTCTAGAGGATGCGTCGGAGGCGAAAATAGGGAGCTGCTTCAGTTCCTCAATTGTACTGCGTGGCTCTAAACGCCTCTCCACTCATGACATCTAACCTTCTGTAACCTCCTTCTTTATTAGTTTAACGGAATATGTGGTTTCAAAACGGCGCCTTCTGCGCTAATTGGGCTTCTGGTCTGCTTTACCTAAGCCACCACTTTTACCTACCTACCCTACCCCATAGGTGAGGTAAGTTGAGCAAGGGTATGGGGCAAATTGAGCACATAGAAATTTAGCCGAACCATGTGTTTAATGTTAGCTAGGCATGAAATAAAATTTCTGTTTAATAATAAATTTTTTATTTATAGACTTTAAATTACAAAACCACAAAGCTTAAATCAATTTTGTTTCAAAATTTAGGGTTGGGGTTAGTTGAGCAACTATAGCTCAACTAACCCCAACCTAAAATTTTGAAATAAAATTGAGGTTATAAAAATACGGTTAGTATTATAAGAAACTCTATACATATCAAAAGTACAATCAATTTATGAACTTTTAACATTTACCTCATTAAAGAAGGATAATATTTGACTATTACAGACGAAATATTGCGGTTTGCGATTATTTTACTTTTTGGTCAAAAAATAAACAATGCGCTCGTGTACTTCAGTTGATCCACGAGTCGCACTGACGTTCGTGCAATGAATTCTACTCCCGCGACTCTTTATTTCCGCCATGTGATGATTTTGCGTGCGGTGAATAGTTTCCGAGATATCTCGATTGCCCAGCTTGCCCCTATGCTCAACTAGCCCCGCCCTACCCTACACCAAACAATAAAAAAAAAATATCCTTATTTTTCGACAATTCGAATTTTTACCAAAATAAAAAAAAATACTGTAGGTAAGGTATTCCATATTTAAAAAATAAAGATTTAGTGAATCTACGTTGAACTGATTCTAAGTCTGTTCTGTTTTGTTCTGCAGATGGTGACCAAATAACAGACGCATATTCCAGTAAACTGCGTACAAGCGAAAGGAATAGTCTTACAGCAGTTCCAATGTTACGAAAATCACTGGAACATCTTAATACGAAACCAGAAAGTTTAGATGTTTTAAGAACCAAATTTTCAATATGGACGTTGAACTTCAGCTTAGTTTCAAAGGTTACGCCTAGGTCGTCAACTGTTGAAACTCATTTAAGAGGAAGGGAATTAATTTGATAACGATAGGAAAATGGAAAAGGTTTAAGGGAATATATCATCTGAGCACATTTAGAAACATTTAGGTGCAGACTGTTCCTAAGGCACCATTCAGATAAGGGGTCGGCTTGCAACGAGATAGCGTCATCCAGCCTTGAAACCGACGTGAATAGCTTGCAATCATCAGCATATAATAAAGAATGGTTTTTCAGAAGTGGAGGCAGGTCCTTAATAAAGAACAAAAAAAGTAATGGGCCTAATATTGACCCTTGAGGTACCCCAGAGCACGGGTAAAACGGCAAAGAAACCAAATCTTTAAAAGCGACTGATGAGCTTCTATCCATAAGGTACGAAGCTAACCAACCTAAACGAATGGGAGGGAAACCAGAAATGCCAAGTTTATGAAGAAGGATACCATGATCCACTGCATCAAACGCTTTAGAAAAGTCGGTGTAAATCACATGTACATCGCAATGTTTATTGAAGGACTTTCCTACATACTCGACAAACTCAACTAAATTTGTGACCGTTGATTTGCCTGCACAGAAACCATGTTGGTTCGAGACTATAAGATGGCTAAAACAATCCCAAATGAGGTTGAATATGACACGCTCAAGAATTTTGGAGCAGGAAGACAGCAATGAAATGGGCCGATAATTTGAAGCAATGCTTGAATCACCGTTTTTCGGAATGGGAACGGTATAGGATAGCTTCCAAAGGGAAGGGAAAACCCCTTGTCTAATACTCTTGTTGAAAATTATCGCAAGAGGTAAGCATAAAGACAGCCTGCACTTCTTTAGGAAGTAATTGGAGATTCCATCGGGACCAGAAGAAGAATTGTTTTTAAATTATGCAATAATTGTGCCCACATAAGCTTCTTGAATATTAGGGAAAAAAGGAAGGTGATTCATGAAAAGTAGTATAAGCAGAAGAGTTAGAGGTTTGACTAAAATGGCTAGCAAAGTACCGGGCAAACAATTCACATATCCATGTAAGACTTCAATTAAAAGATTTTTAATCTGTCTATTTATCTAATTTAGAAATCAAAAATTAATATTTAAAATATGTTTCCAATTCAAATTCAAGTGGCAATTTGTACTATTATTGACTTTGGTTTTTGAACCCTACAGTTTACACCACACACATACGTAACAATAGAACAATAACCATTATCTGAATACACCTCCTAACCATCAAATCAATTAATTAATAATCCTGCTGTTTGTTTATTCGTTCTTTTGCAACATCACCATACAATTGACACACCACACATCGTTGTGTAGTCGTTTGGTTTTTGTATGTATTTAAATGTCTATCGCCGTGTCCGGCAATATCATTGATTATTGCCAATCAATGAATGACGCGGATGTGCATATACAGGGTGTCCCGCAAATTACGTTCAACATGCAGGTAATAATCACTAAAAGAACGTTTGAAAAAAATCGATCAGCTATCGGCTCTCGAAAGAAGAATTTTCTTTTTTTTTTCTCATCGACTCAAACGCCACTTTCTGTATCATCGGCCATATAGAGGAAAATATCGTAAATACAAAAGTTATCATTAACAAAACTCAATTGAAAAAAATGCGCACTCTGTCAAAGTTATTTTTTAAGGATTGGCAACTTTTTGAACGCTTAAATAATCTCGGTAAAGTGCGTCTTTTCAATTCTCGTTTGTATTAAAATTTTCTTTGAACGTTTATTTTATGGAACCGTTTTCATAAGCGGTACAATTTGTTAATTTGTTTAATTTTCTTTGTTTCCTAACAACCCTGACTGAATGCATCAGAATCGTTATCATCTGCTACCGACTTGATGTCGACTTTTGGGATACCCTCTACAGTAGCGGCTACGGCTACTTTACGCTTTCAGGGCTTTCACCATTTTGAAACTTTGCAAGAATTTGCAATTAAATAAATCGAATATGTGCGATTCTGTGTATTTGTTTATAGAAAAACAAATCAAATGATTGTTGAGTATATACGAGCGCTATGTGTTTTCTTTCAGCTTAAATATTGCTCGTTGATTGCAGACGTATTTTATTTGTAAATAAAACAGAACATGTGTGATTTTTCGGTGATTACTGAGAAGTATTAGCCGATCCTGGGACGTGATTTTCAAACAACAGCTAGTGATTTGAGTTTCTAGTGTGGTGAATTTGGTTTTGTACTTTTCTGTTCCGTTTACTCTACCAAATGGTATAGGAAAATGCAGCAGATACAAGAACAATACAATATGTATTGGCAAATTTTTTATTTAATTTAGATGGGTAGGTCTGTGTCACGCTAATCTGGATAATATCATGCACATCGGATATGGCACAGAATAAATGGAAAAAAAAAGTTGAAAATTTTTTTTTTTCCTAGACTGATTTTGCAAGGGACTTAACAGTGGAGTTTTGCAATAGAATGATTACCACACGTAAATATATGAATTACGTCTTATATAATATAATAGAGCTCGCGGTTGCACGAATATGATTGCAATACTTTCTTCCTATGGCACCACCTACACGCGAAATGCCCAGGAAAAAATGCATTGAAATTGCATTTGTGGTGGGATGTTTGTAGTATTTATTACATACAAACGTATTTGAATGTATTTTATTTGCTTTCATTTTTTTTCTGTTTCTATTTTTACAAACAAAAAAAAAGAACCATCAAATGCAATTACGCCAAAATATACTTTTATGAAACATTTTCATATGAAATATCTAAATATCGGCGAAAAATCAGCTCGTCGAGAGTGTATAGGTTGCGGATTTATGGACTACGTGTAATATCTACCAATTGCAATTATTTCATTTGGAATTTGAATGTGCGGTTTATACCGCGACAAACATTGTAAAATTATAGTTGAGTGATTTTACGGTCGAATGATTTCAACAGTGGTTAGTTCTGTTGGATTAAGTTGAAAGGGTAGTTATTAAACATTCATTAAAAACTGCTGGAACCTGTGAAAGTGTGTAAATTTGTGCGATGAAAGCATAATCAAGTGGAAAGTGATTAATTTTACAAACAAAAAAACATTATTGGATTTCCAACCAAAGAAAATATTGAAAACCCAGGTATGTTTGTTGTTACCTACACTGAGAGAAAAACAGAGTGATAGATAGATAGATAATTGTTTTATTCATACAAATATATATTAATTATAATTCTGTAATAGATTTCATTCAAAACAGTAAAGCGTGGCATGTAGCCGTCTACCTGATTAGTTTGACTATTTTTGTTATAAATACAATTTAATTTACATTTCTTTACTTAACTATATTTTTTTTTAAGTGTTTTATTATTAATTTGATAAAAAATATATTTATGTATTTCTTTTATATATTTTTTAGTTGAATTATTTCATTTAATTTATTAGTGCTTTAACTTTAAGTAGTATTATTTTTCGTTGTCGTTTTTAAAGATTTTTTTTTTTAAACGTTTTGGTAGCTCAGGGTGATAAAGTTCACGCAACTCCAGATTCTGCATGTTTAGCTACCCTGAGCGCCCATTACGTATTTGATGTTAGAAACTTTCGTTGATTATTCGTTTCCGATATTTCAGAGCAATGTCGCAAAATTTATAGAGACCTTCCCAATTACTCCCATTCAGTAACACGTTGACTTCGGCTGCCATTAATGCGTCTTTCCCAAAGCAAGACCTTCTAACCTCCTTCAACACCGGACAAATGCCTATAAAGTGTCTAATATCCTCCCTTGTTCTAAGGTTACACAGATTGCAAAGTATCGGTAGATCGGTTCTATGTGGTATACAATTTAAGGGAAGTAACTCGCCCCTGGCTCTGAATATAGTTGAAATTTTCTCGATAGGGAATTCGTTTCGAAAATAAGAGTTCTCCGTGAGATTATGATTCAATTCAACGTAACTTTGTCGGTGCTGAGATGACTTAGCCCTATCAGTTGTTAGTTCCGCTTCAGATCGTCGTACATCAGTTAGCAATCTTTGCAAAATATAGCTGCTCGCTGAAGTTCCATTCCAGTTAAACTCAATTCCGGCTTCTTCTCCAAGCTCCCTTAGATCCGCATACAGAAATGTTGCTGTTCCAACTGCAAATCGTAGGATTCTCTTCGGCAATCTTTCATTCTCCATGTTCGCTACTTTCGTTAAGCAATTTATACGTGTGCTCAACGTATCAATGAATATGGAATGAATGCCGGTCTCTTGCAGCAATATATAATTAGGTGTTGTCGTCGGCAGATGAAATATCCGTTTAAGATAATACCTTAAGAGCTTTTCAACTTGATCATATCTTCTAATACCCCATATTTGGGCACCATATAGCATAATCGACTTAGATACCGCTTTAAATATTTCATATTTCGCATTATGAGTTATGTCCGGATTATTAAACGTGTTTTTCCAGATTGCGCTTATCGCCCACTTTGCTTCTTTCAATTTTTGTTCAAGGTGTTGTTCCATGTTTAAATTGCATGTAATTAAGATGCCTAGATACTTATATGCCTGAACAACCTCAATTTCGGTTCCATTCAATGTCCATTTTTCACTTCGTGCCAATACAAAACGCTGTGCCAATACAAAACGCTTTTTGAAAATCATTATCTTAGATTTTTCAAGGTTGACTGTTAGTTTCCATTGCAAGCAGTACCTTTCAATGTTGTCTATCATTTTTTGCAAACGTTCTTCAGAGTCGGCGAAAAAGACCATATCGTCTGCATAAAGCAAACCTTTCAGCAATACTCCAAAGGCCGCCGCTCCGCCAGGCATGTCCTCTAAAATATCGTTTACATAGATAGCAAAAGCTTCCGGACTGAGCTTACAGCCTTGGCGCACTCCGACTGTTGTTTTGAACGAATCCGACAGTGCTGTTCCGCTCCATATCGCTGCCTTTGTACCGCCGTAGAGTCTTTCAAATGCCATCCCAAACTTTGCTGACATCCCACTATTGTAAAGTTTATAAAACAGCGACTGTCGATCTACGGTTTCAAATGCCGCCTTAAAGTCAACGAAGAAAACATACAGCTTGCGATCCTTTGCCATATATTGACGCGCCCTGTTGTGTAACACGAAAATATTGTCATACGTCGAATATCCTTTCCGGAATCCCGCTTGGTTTTCACATATAACGTGCCCTGTACTCAGCCAACTGGCAAATCTAGTTTGCAACAACGTTGTGAAAATCTTTCCCGACGCATTTAGAAACGATATTCCTCGATAGCATGCTGGATCATTTGAGTCGCCTTTCTTGAACAATGGGAAGATAATAGCATCTCGGAATTCTTCTGGAATTTCCCCTGTATCAAATATACGATTAAACTCATGGCATAAGCTTCCGACTAGCTGCTCAGTTCCGTATTTATAAAACTCTACGGGGACTCTGTCGATTCCAGGCGCTTTATTATCTTTACATTTGTTGATTGCAGCCTGCACCTCTTCGAAGGTAATGGGCGCATCAAGGATGTTATTATGCCAATTTGGTCGTGCGAACTGGACGGAGTTCTCTGTAGTCCTGCTCGTGAGTATTTCGCTAAAGTGTTTCGGCAATGAGCTTACATTAAGACCTCTACCGATACTATAATTGTCACTTTCATTTATCCGCTTTGTCGTTTTCCAAAAATCTTTTGCATTTGTACAATCGCTTTAATTGAGCTTGTTGCTGAAGCAAATTTCGTCTTTTTTCTTTGCATAATGTTTTGTATTGTTGGTTTGCTTTACAGTACATGCGTCTCGTGAAATCGTTGTTATGTTTTCTGAACAGCCTCAACCATGCAAACGACTGACTTCTCCCTTTCTCACACTCATTATCACACCAGGGTTTTTTGGCAACTTTTTTCTTTGACGGTGCCGTGGGTAGTTTCCGATAGAATCCGGTTAAGATTTAAAATATATTTCGGTTTCAATTCCTCTCGCCAAGCCATTTTTGGAATTAGAGTGTTTTCAATTTAAGCAAATATTTGTTGTGTCTTGGCTCGTTTCTTTGAACGGCCGTTCGACGGAAACAGCTAGGAATCTGAAATTTGCCTTTCAATGTGCTCTCCTTTGATCCTTTCATCCCAACTCTATAACAAAATTCGCGAAATTGACCCCGATTGCTAGTTTCCCCTTTTAAATTTTTTTTTTTTGGTCTTGGGCTGCCTGAAAAATTAACCCCGATTACGGATGTCCCTTAGTACCTATAAAACCACATCAATTATTTTATTTGTCTCCTAATAATTGAATCCTTACGAGAGTCCATGTATGTCTAACAAAAAGTTCAAAAAATCATAACTTGACCAGCATTAAAATAAACCCTTCAAGGAAGACCAACAGACGACGACAGGATGTATCCAACATCACTTTAAAAACTTTATTGTCTCGTCTATTCGGTGCACTATGTATTTCACGACGACATTTTTGTTCCAGACCATTTACATCTCTGCTCTCTGGTGCTATAGTAGCAACACGCAAGTGATTAAAAAACTTTTAGCACACAACAAAAAGGCCGGGCTGAGAGCCTATTTATACTGAATCCGATTTGAATCAGGCATTTTGCCTGGTTGCCAATAGCATGTACATTCAAATGTGCAAAATTATACACAATCAGGCACCTGATTACTCGTCAGGTCGCAAGTGCAACAACAACAAACACACAATCAGGAAACTGAACACTTTTTCAGGCAAAATCGCCGGATGAAGCAACAACATGTGCTGGCAAATGGGCAAAATTAAACTAGTGTTCAGGTTTCAATCAGGTTTCTAGAAAACATGTATTAAGCGCCGTTCGCACGATTCAACTTATTGTCGAACTTTTGTCTTCAAATTTGTTTGAATATTGGACAACCAGTTGAATCGTACGAACGGCGATTAGTACATATTTTCTAAAAACCTGATTGAAACCTGAACACTAGTATAATTTTGCCCATTTGCCAGCACATGTTGTTGCTTCATCCGGCGATTTTGCCTGAAAAAGTGTTCAGGTTCCTGATTGTGTGTTCGTTGTCGTTGCACTTGCAACCTGACGAGCAATCAGGTGCCTGATTGTGTATAATTTTGCACATTTGAATGTACATGCTGTTGGCAATCAGGGAAAATGCCTGATACCAAACGGATTCAGTATAAATAGGCTCTGAGGTTGGTCTATCCTGTATGTGTATGGCTATGTGTTTGCTGGGCCCAGTAGGAAAATGAGCGTTTCGAGAGACTTCCCAAGCTTCATCAATTGTAGTGTGTCCATCTTCATTCGGAGTCATTTGCTTTTTAACATTTCAGATGTTGTGCAAAGCGATTCTTACACTGAACCAAAAAATTCGTAAATTCGACGAATTTACATTTAATATGAAGAATATTTCATCAAAATACGGTCAATGAAGCTGTTATTTGGATTGAAGAATACCATAGTCATATTGAATAATTACGAAATTATTGTAAATTGATGAATAATTTGTCAATATGAAGAAATTTTCATTTTTTTTTTAAATATAAAAATTAACATGGCGTCTTGTCTTATTCGTATTGAAACTAATTTCATTTATTATTATATGTCTTCAAGACTCTCACAATCTTTATTAAACACTTTTTTATATACAAATAACCATATTACCCATTGTGTTAGAATCAGGATTCGAACTCGGTCCGCTTGCGTGCCAGTCCACTCACACTGCCATTGCGCCAGAAAGGAAATATACTTCCAATGTTCTCAAGACAAGCACTACTTGATACACACTGCATGGCGGACGCCTTATTGAGACTCGGCCAGGACACTTTTTATTTTTTTTCTTTCTGACAAATTGTATGAAAAAATTTCTTTTTGGAATTGAGATTTCCATTAAAATTTAAAGGCAAAAATTACTCAGAAAATCGAAAATAAACAGAAAATGCGTTACTATAAATTCATCAGTGTGAAGAATTTTCGTAAAAGAGAAGAATTGAAGAATTGATTTTATCAATATGACTAAATTATTCACTGTGATAAAATATAATATATATAAAATATAAGAATGATGCTATTCTTCCATTTGATTAAGTTTTATCCTTTTGACGAATCTGACAAATTGTGAATTTGTTATTTTGACGAACTTTTGTCAATCTTACAATTGCTTTCAATAATTTAGCGCAAACAAATCGTCAGTTTGAATAATTTCTTCTATACGAAGAAGAACTTTTACAAAGTGCGATTTCTTCAAATTGATTAAAAATTGTAAGCGAATAGTAATAAAACTGATGAAAATTTAGTTAATTTGATAAAACGAAAAACCAAATTTTCATATTGAATAATATGCAATTTTTTTTCCAAAAATCTACCCGGACTTTTTCAATGGAACAAATTATTATTCAAATCAAATAAAAATTTTATTCAAAAGTTCACGAAGAAAAATTCGTTTATATGAAGAAATATTTGGTTCAGTGTACCGTTCATTAAATACGACGTGTTGGCGAATGAAAAAAAAATCAAAAATTATAATTTCGATCATAGGCCTACAGGAGGAAATTGACCGAAATTCTCCAAGTTCTGGGTTACATTTTCAACTATCAGCACCAGGAGAAGTCGAGGGAGGGAGACCGTAGGGGAATTCAATCGAATGTTATTTGTTCGTTGAATTCCTCGATCACCTCTGTCACTCCCAGGCGTGCGTTGTCCACCACTTTGATATTTTGTACCGAATAGATGTTTAAACACTGTTGCCAATAGAAAATTTAATTTCCGGATATATTTAGCCGGAAACCGGCGAATTTTTTTGGCTAAAAACATCCAAAACAATGTCATTGCGAAATAAAAAAAAACTTTTTTCTTGGCAATACTACCCGTAAGCTCCGATCCATGCTTTATTCAGACCTCATCCCTTAGCAGTAGTGGAACAACTTTACTCGGGGCGCTCCCGCATGTTTCTTAAGTGGGCGCTGTAAGTCGTATTCTAAAATTAAGGATGCCAGGAAGCATACGTTACTTGAAAACGCAAGAAGCTCAATCAGGAACACCAAATGAAAGGATTAAATGATCGACTACCCCACGATTGTTCAAACAATAAGAAAATTGGTCAAATAGGGGTTCACATTCAAAGTCTTCAAGCTCAGCACATCGATGGACAATATTTTTTGTTCGCGCCACAGTAGTATCGCTATATCAACGCAAATGCACTTGGGTCATACCGCTTGGTGTTGGTGGTTATGGTGATATTGACTGGTCAATTCAATTTAACTGAATTTTTCTCGACTTTTTCAAAATTTGGGCACAAAGGGTATATGTAAAAACCTGCAGCTTTCTGAAACAAGTTGGCTACTTTCTGGCAAGAAATTTGTTCGGGAGTAATTTGGGCGTCCGGCGACTTGTCTGATGGATTTTCAAAAAATTTTGTATTTTCCATGGTTTCGAGACATATTTCTTGTTTTCTTTGGGCCCCTATATCTCGCGGGCCAGAACCGACGTATCGTGTAGGCACTCATGCAACGCTCCTGTCTATAAGTGTCATCATCGTACATTCCGAAAAGAACGACGTAAGTGCGAAAATTGACAAACACGTAATGAATTTTTAAATCGTAATTTCTAAAAAATCAACAAATTTGCACTTGAGTTGTTTTTCTTCGGGATGTACGATATGATGTAATCGCTGACATTTTATCCAACAAAAAAAAACCTTTGTAGTAATGTTCGTGTATTTCGATTGTAGAAATGTTCGGGTATTTCAATTTTAACTTCTAGGAGTTTGTGACGATGTAGGAATTGTTTCATTTACAATTTTAAATTTTTTTTCAATCTCTTCTAAGCAATACAAAACAGTTAAATTGTATCACTATCATCAAAAATAATTAAAAATTGCAAATCGATAAGCTTTGGGGTTGAAAGTACTTCTACAAAAACTTCTATCCCGCAGACTTATTCAGAAAAAAAAACCAAAATATTTAAATAACTCTCCTTCATATCCTCCAGATTGTTAATTACATGCCACACTGTGAGAGCCTAGTGAGTGGAAAAAAATCATTTTGAATTAAATGATTTAACCTTTGAAATTTACCATTCCGCCTACTTTATCGTAATCGAAATGCACCAATCAAATAATAAAAAATTTTAGCCAGAAAAACGCGTGAAAAAAGTCAAATCCGGCAAAGAATCCGCCCGACCGGCTAAATTGACAAAACGGGTTTGACTACTCTTCACTTGCAACAGCAGAATAACTCTTAAAACATTTCAATTATTCACAATGAGAAAAAATATGAAAACGGTTAATTTCCAGATACTTTTGTCTATATCTCTTAAACAGATTTAATAACTTTAGTTAATATGAGCCCCCCGAATAGATCTTCACTCCGGAATCATCGATCATCATCACTATCACGGATGTACGCCAATCCGGAATGCATAACAATTAATAAAACAAGCAGAAAATTCACAATGAGCCAAATTATGAAGGCAGTCTATTTTTAATCTCCTGAACAGATTTTAAGGAAATTTGTCCCAGGTCGTATTGGCTGCCATACTGAAATGCTGTACAGTAATTGAAATATGTGGAAAATCGACAATGGTTGCCACCAAGAAGTGACAGAACAACTAATGAAACATACTCATGATTCACAATGAGAAAAATAGGAATATTGGCCGTATTTCTTTCTGATGCTATATATATAGATAATATATCTCATGTGAGGATAAGCTAATTTTAGCAAATTTCCCCCACTGGATTGACCTCCTCTCCGAAATGCAGAACAACTATATGAACTTGCAAATTATGAAAACGGTACAGTTCCTCATGTTTTTGTCTATATCTCATGAATGGATTGTCGGATTTCAGTAAAGCTGCCCTACAGCATAGTTACGGTATTCATTGAACCATTCAGAAAAATATAAATTGAAAAAAAAAAACACAATAAGCAAAAATATGAAGAAATTCCATTTCCACACAAATCGTGAACAGATTTGCGGATTTCAGTATAAGTTTTACTCACTGAATTTGTCTTTTCCCGAATTCCACAAACAATGAATTGAATTTATTTAATAATTTGATTCGAATTTAAGCGTTGCGAAGTTCGCCGGGCGATATTGTTTCGAATAAAAGTATATTAGGAGAAGCGCTGATTATGTGGTTTATTACGCCTTTTTCCTATTCGACACCTTGCATTCTGTAGCTACCGTAGTAGTTTTGGATTGAGGCTCTCGGGGCGGGACTAATTGACCGGCACGTCTCAGCGAAACGGGCGTGGGCGCCACACGTTTCAAGCGACCCTGTTTCGACGGACTCGAAACGCCAAGTGGTCCGGCGATTCGCCGAAGCCCCAATCCATCACTCCTAACTTCCACGAACTCACCGAAGCACAGCAACCAGTCGAGTGAGTGACACTTCGCATCAACCCACCGCACTTCACAACAATTGTAATGACACAATCAATTCAGAAACATAATAATTTTATTACTCATTATTTACCGGTCGGCGCATCCACCATTCTGTTGCCCCCGACGACGACTCCTTCCGGCGGCACTGTAAACTCGGCCCTGGCTTGGCCTGATATGAACAACGATGACGACGACCACGACTCGCTCATGCGCGGGCTGGCTGCCACCTGCAACGGCACTAACTGTACCACGACGACGATGACAACGACTCGCCCTTGCGCGGGCTGGCTACCGCTTGGCCACAACTCTTACCCTTCGTGCGGTCACTCGCAACGGTGCTAACTGAACAACGACAAAGATGACGACGACTCGCCCTTGCGCGGGCTGGCTACGACCTGCAGTGGCACTAAAGGTTTGTGTTCATAGAGATGACTCATGGGATCATCGCTCAGCGATCGAAGTGAAACCACCGGTTTTGAGCACTATATGGGTATACTTTCTATACAGACATGTTCCTTTAGTCCATAGTCGATACTAGGAAAGTAAAACCATCCAAAAAATATTTAAATACGGCTCGAAATTGGATGTAAAACTACGATCGCTGAGCGATAATCCCATGAGTCGTCTCTACGAACACAAATCTTAACTGTATAACGACAAGATGACGACGACTCGCCCTTGCGCGGGCTGGCTACCACTTACAACAACACTAATTGTACCACGATGACGATGACGACGACTCCGCTTTGCTAGGTTGACACACGTGACTCCGTAAGCTCCACTGGACCTTCCAGATCCGCTGCGACGAAACTTACCGCTACCACCACTCAGAAGAAGAAAAAGACCCGGCTTGCGTTGACATTCGCATTTATAGTGATGTCGGACGCCATCATACAGCCTATCAGCAAGTATCAAAACTATACAGTGATTGCTGTCACTTGTTGAGTGGTTGGTGTCTTTGCTATGTTGATGGTGTCGACATATTTGAGGCAGCAAGTGGATGCGCGGTATTAACCTTACTTTTTTAATTACAATTAATAGAAGTAAAAAAATACCTATAGCCTATAATAGCCTAGTAGGTTGGGTAACAAGTAGAAACCGTGTATGTATGTATAACTCAGACTTTTATATTCTCAGGACTAAGGACACACTGTAAATGTGTTTAAGGTCGACTCACACTTTTCACTCATCAGTCACAGTTATTTTCCACTCACGGTAACAGATTGTCAGTTAATTGATTGACAATCTGTCAAATTGTATGGAAAATGACTGTATTTTATAATGTGCCTGAATTGTGGTTTTGAGAATTTCATGCCAATATTTGCTCAATAATTGCGAATGAAAACAAATGCACTGCAAAATTACATCAAGTAGAAGCGTTTCCACACATTCACTGTCTTTGAGTCACATTTGCACACAGCGTTTCCCCCGTTTACGTCTATGAGTCACATGTGATTCATAAAATATATATTTTCGGATGCCAGACGTGGTGGTAATGCTGTATACGAAAACCGGTCACACAGCAAACTGTTCCTTGGTCCTATAAAACGTTTCAGTTCTCTGTGTTTTCTCTTTTTTTTTTGTGAGAGTGGTTCATGATAGTACCTTATCCAACACTTGCTGTTGAATTTATGCATCTCTTGTCTGTTCTTTTGCATTTATTGTGTGCAGTTTGTAAAACGTTCGATGCACTTGGTGGCATTTTCAAGAGAAAATTTTATGTTTGAGCAAAATACCAGCAAAAGTCCGCTGTAATGGTTGGCGATGTAGTAATTTAAAAATGTATACTATAGGCAGCCAAGCGGTCTCGCGCAATTTCTTTGCTTTTGAATACGCTATTTCGAAAATTAATTTTAATTAGAGGAAGACGAGTCTGTGTATATAGTCCAATAGTGGTTTTGTGGGAAGTTTTGCTGTTTAGTGGAGATTTTAAGATATGTTGCAGCTCCTCTATAATTGCAGCATTTCTCCTGATAATTTCCGGGGAAAATTAATTGAAATTAAATAGTTTTGTCGGAAGTAAAAAATAGTTATGGTATAGGGTAGGGGGTTTCGAGCCATAAGGATTGAGACATTTATGTATTAGGAAGATACACTGCTAACTGTGCAGGAGAACAACTGCGTCAATTGTCAACCTTCAATTTTCAATTATCAACTTTTAATTTTCAATTTATAATCTTCAATTTTTGATTGTCAATTTCCAATATCCAATTTTTAATTTTCAATTTTCAACTTTCAATTCTCAATTTTCAATTTTTAATTTTCAATTGTCAATTTCAATTTTCAATTTTCAATTATCAACTTGCAATTTTAATTGAAATTGCAATTCTCAATTTAGAATTTTCAATTTTCAACTCTTAATTTCCAACTTTCAATTTGTAATTTTTAATTTTCTATTTTCAATTTTTAATTTTCAATTTTCAATTGTTAATTTTTAATTTTCTTTTTTAATTTTAGTTTTTCATTTTCAATTATCAAATTTCAATTATCTATTTTCAATTTCTAATTTTCAATTTTCAATTTTCAATTTTCAATTTTCAATTTTCAATTTTCAATTTACAATTGTCAATTTTCAATTTTTAATTTCCAATCCTCAATTTTCAATTTTCAACTTTCAATTTTCAATTTTCAATTTTCAATTTTCAATTTTCAATTTTCAATTTTCAATTTTTAATTTTCAATTTTCAATTGTCAATTTTCAATTGTTGTGTTTTTGTGTACGTATTTTACATTGAGGAAGTTATTTTTCAACTTTTCCTAAAGTCAAACCGCGAATAGAGTCTGCGGTTTTTGTGGCTTCATACATACATATATGCATACTCGTCGAGGTTTCCTTTAAAACCACAAGTACAAACATATTTCATTAACCGCACATGCATAATTATATGGTCGACGCGCTTAAACTCATAGCCTTGAATAACAGCCAGGACACTGACATCCTGTCTAATGTGTTGCCACACAATTTTCCATCCGGTCGTTTGAAATTAAATCAAATGGCGACAAGAAAAACAGTTTATTCAACGGGGGCGACACCATTTCTATACACATTGTTCGCATATACGCAGTGGAGTTCCATGTATGTATTTATTGTGGAATGCTATTCAGATACTAAATGTGGTAACACACTATCGGTTATACTCGTAGGATATCCCGCCACCAGTCAGTAACTCTGTGGCCTCCTTCTAATATACACCACTTGCTGATTTTGTTTATCCTCGGGCATATAGACATATAAAGACAACCACACAAAATGTCACATTTCGTCATGGTGATCCCCCGGGATACTTATGTATGTCATTTTCTCATTGTATGACGTCTATAGTGATAAAGAGAGGTCGAACGAAAAATCAAGAGACTGTACAAGGACATATGATAATGTCAATATTCACTTACCCGGAGCTATATGCAGAGACTTCAGGCTTAAAGCAATTTTATACCTCGTAAAAAATGTGTATGAGTACATACATTGTAGGAGTTCTTTTTCTTTTTTTACACATTTGCCTTCCTCGCGGAAAAGAAAACAAAAAAAAAAACTTTTGAGCAAAAACCATGCTTGATTGACGTCCACATGTCATTACATCGCGCACAGTGAACATTTTCGGCTGCTAATGGCATGGTCAACACAATTCCATACTACGCGTATATATGACAAGAAACAAGTCCTTTTTCGTTTCCTTATGCTCAACCATTGTCAATGTCTGCTGACCGCTTGCTTTCGATCCTTGAATATATTTTTAGCTACTCTTTTTGGCTTTTTTTCTGCAGGACGTAAGTTGGCATAGCTGTGATGGATAGGATAGACTCTATAAAGCATGCGATACTATACACGTGGACCTCAAATATTAATCATTATTATCGAGCAGATCCAATGACAAGCACACACAATCTCGGAGATGATATCGACCGATACACAACACACACAATTGGATTGATAGTGTGAACTTTAGTCTGACAGTCGCTGAGATACTTTCTACTAACCACGTTAGATACTTTTTCATCCCTCTATAAGGAGAATGTATGACAAAAAAAAAAAAAGACCATTGTCCTTGAAGTCAGCTTGGTGTTTACGCTCTTTGATTGAGTATGCGAAAATAGATTTTGGCAAATTGGCGAGGGTAGAAGTTAAATGTACGTAATCCAAATAAAGTGAATTATGATTTATTATAGGAACACACTTTTTGGAGAGAAGTTGAATTAAGGGTGCCCTTCATTTACCTGAATTTCAGACGTACAAACGATGGGATGTTTCTTGGGACACGCTTGCAACTTTAATTCTTGATGCAAAGTTTATTTTTTTCTCTCGAAAAAAAAATAGAGTTTGTGAAACGCGCACAATTTTCCATTTCTGCACATGATTTGAAATTGTGTACGCGCGTATCGTACACAAAACATTTACGAGAATATTTTAAACTGACAATTGCGACCCGACCCGACTATTTAACGTACGTCAAATACACCTACGCCTGATTGGGACATGCAAAATTGTGATTATACTCTTTCGTGAACGGTAGCCAAGCAAATGTTTCCTTTTTTTAGAATTTTAAAAACAGTAAACAGACGTTTTTGTACGACTTGCTTAAGCTATCCAATAACTCAGAAGCACTATAACAAATCACATTTGTTAAGATATCCGTGACAATAATTGCGACAATAGTCTCTCTGACATTGCATGTTGACCTTTCCCATTTATGAACAACTTGTTGCTATCAGCTCATCCTTTTACTCTTTCCACCTCATTCCATTTCTCTTTTACTTTACTTCAATTTATATACGTTTCAAAATCATTCCACAAATTCCCTTAAGTGGTCACGAATAAAGACGCAACGGCAGCACCAGAAAAAAAAAACAGATTCACTTTAAGAGTTCAACTTCTCCCGAAGGAAATTAGTCCCCGGATAGTTGCGCTTCATGTGTGAGCCGTATCCTTGCTGCCCGGGAGCTCAGCATATCAACACCACATTTCCGTGCCCGGGGGAAGACTCACTACACGGATCCTAGTACTCAAGTCAAGTTCGCATGCGATGCGCTTTACAATTATCCTTTAGAAATCCCCGAACACGAAAACGTTTTGTACGTGACATGCGATCCGATATAGAAACTTTTCTATTGGGATTCGTTACGGTGCGCTGCTCCTGGAAGCTCGTTGACTAAAGTGTAGTTTTCAATAAATTTTAAAGTTTAAGTCTATATGAAATTCAGGAGGAGGAAAATCTTTTTTGGGATAGAGTATAGAGGTACGGCGCAGGGCGGATATATTGAGACATATGGATCCGAGAGTTTTGTTTGGAGAGCAATTTAAAACTATCAGTCGCGTAGATTGGCGACTTGGTATACGGCTCTCGATAGCGATGAAGTTTTCCAATAAAATACATACTCTGGAAGAATGACAAAAAGTGCGTTGAAGTAATTATTGTTTTGAAATTAAAGGAAGGATAAACAAACTGAAATGACATTTTTGTTAAAATGGCTTAATAACTAATTTGTTAAAATACAAAATACCAAAAGCATTTTATTTTTCAAAAATGTTTACAAATGTAAAAATTTATGCCAAAAATATGTTTAAGAATAATTTAAGGAAGCTCATTATGTGAAGAAAAAATTCGTGAAATTGTGTTGCTTTTCAAGAATTTATTCACTTTTAGCGTCGTTGACGACCTCTTTATTTGTCTCAATTCGACCTGTTTACCGACGTATTTCCAGTACCTGTTGAAGGGGCATGATTATTTTTCTTAAATTTCTGGTTTAATTTAATATCCATCTTACTAAAAATTTAAGTGATGCACTAATGTTGGTATGTATTCGATAATAAAGTATTTCTTGTATGTCAAACTGGAATTCGCAAAAATATACAAAATGACTAGTAACTCGACGTATGTTCTTATCACACTGTTACCGACTATGAGTAAAATATTGCAAAAAGCGCCTTAACAAGTTTCCTAGAGTCATTTCATTCAAAAAAATTTAGTTGCTGCCGTAGCACTCGATATACAGAAGGCTCTCGAATTTCTAAACGAACACATTATTACTAATTTTCTATTTACATATTTATTAGCAATTTAAGAAAGGCGTACCAGTTGCATAATTTTATTTGTTGGTCCAACCGGCAAATTTTAAAAGTTCAAGCGACTGTCGCTGACACCAATTTTGATGGAATTTGCTAATTTGTGTTAGGGAAAAAACCCATAAATTCTTCCTAAGATTCTTTAGGTTCCCCCTAAAATTTCCCCTAAAAATTTTATCACCCTAAAATTCCCCCTAAGGGGTTGAAAAATCCCTAAATTTAGGGGATATTCCCCTAACCTGGTAACACTGTACCACAGGACTTGTCGTGCCCTGTGGCCGTGATCGTTCAGTCGCCACTCTGTGAAATAGAGACTCATAGAGAAACGAGTTTCCAAACTCGGCATGACTCGCCGCAAGTTTACTTCAGAAGAACATGATAAGAAATATTCTTATCGTAGAATAATAAGCTAACAATGTGACTAGGAAGTGGTATGGCTGACAACCGTATATCACACTCCGAATTCAGTTGTCTTTGTAACTTTGATGACTACACACGGTAGTCGTCAACGCACCACGCTCCATTAGGAGTTACGGTAATCAAGAGAGAGACCACAGGAAAAACATGTCATGCTTTAGGAAAAGCTACAAACGTTGATACAAGTCCTTTTAATAATAACTAAAACAGATTGCATGAATGTTATGAAAGGAACATTATTTGATTTACACCAGAACTAAATAATTTAGATTTTTTCAAAAGGTCCAATGCGGAGAGATAGTTTGTTTTTTGTTTTAAGTTGGTTCAGTTTGAGTACTAGCATAGGTTTTTTGATAAAATAAAATTAAGGATGTACCTAGTAGTCAAATGGATTAAAGTAGTGTGTAGTGTCGCCGGGGTGTCGAGGCTCGCACTAAATGACTAATCCCAATTTTTCACCCATGTTTCGGCTGGCAAAGAAAACGTGTAAGAATGAAAAAGAGCCTTCATTTAGTCAAAATACAAAAATTTACCCAGAACACTTTTTCCGCTCACAAAATGGGAGCCCAAAATGGAATAATTGAAAAATATTAGCCTCATTAGTTGGTGATGAAGTGTACTTTATTTTGCGTTGATAATATGTACCGTTATTTGCTTCATTGAATCGCAATCAACGCCGATACTCAAGAGTAAATTTTGGCCAAATATATACGCCAACGACTTTATTTGTTCGAATAAAAGCTGTTAAATTCGTATCTGTGCTTTTCGATAATGAAACTTTGTTTTGGCTAGTTGATACGGTACTGAGAACAGAAATAGTAGATCTACTAAGTTAAGCTGACCAGACGTACAGCATTTTGCTGTACAATACACCATTTTGAACTGACGTACAGCATAAGTAAATGTACAGCATTCCCAATGCCACACAAAGAAACCTGAATCACTACTCAATAACCTCGATCGATCGAAATCTAACACACTTTTAGAGCTACTTTGTGCTCACATTACCTCCATATTTTAAGATTTTACCTATCCGCGTTCGACAGTTACAGCTGCCTAAATCGCACTTTTGTCTTTACTAATCGAAAATTGTCCATAAAATTTGTCCAATAAATTGGGAATTGGCCAGACTTGTGGAGCACCGCTGCGCCCATGCCCATGTTTGATGAATTTCAAGGCACTAGCTGTCAAGATTCAGAAATTCAACCGTCAAAAGATGCGATTTATGGTGTAAAGTTTGATTTCTGTGCGGTCGATATTTGGCGAGATAGTCGCACTTTTATGTTTGGAAATGGTTTATTTTCGATAATTCGGGAGCACTTTGACCGATCTTTCTGAATTGGCACACTTGTAGATGTACTTGACCGTCACACTTCCTGCAAATTTCAAGCTCCAGCCTATCCACGTTCGGGAGTTATTTTTCTTTCGTGTTTTTTAATCGAACATTTTGAAATGTTGCAGACTTATATAGAGCTCCGCACTTTCCATATTAAGGCGTTGAAAGATCTCGGCCGGAATGAGAATGGAATTTTTGTCCGCTGTGATTTTCTCAATGGAAATGCATACTTTCTTTCGTGGAATATGTGGCAAATGCTGCAATCCGAAAACGGTTCCATATTTTTTCTCGGCCGTTTCGTCTATTATTTTTCGATTCCCCGGTCATTTCACCGTGGGAAATATCTAATGAACGGAGAATCGAAAAATAGTACATAAAATGTCTGGGAAAAGTATTGGAACCATTTTCGGATTGTAGTTAGTGGAACTCCTCAGCGTTTCCGACATGCTCCACGACAGCAAGCATTGTCAGTGAGAAAATCGCAACGGACAAAAATATTTCACTCTCACTCTGCCCGCGGTCTAGCCTTTAGGTAAAAGTTTTGAGGAACTATAACTGCCAAGGTTCCGACATTCCAGTTGTGGAAAGATGCGATTTAATATTTCACAAAACTATAGAATACTAAAGGACTCTGCAATGGTTTCCAAATATTTTTTTTCCCACAATATGTCCCTCAAATTAAATAATAGCCAATACCAACCAGGATAAGCCACAATCCCAACGCTCTGGAGGTTCTCCTCGGACTCCACTGATGTAACAGGAACGCGGCCTATCGCTTAAAAACCATTGCCCAAAGAGGTATGCCCCCCTGGCCGATTATCACGGCATTTTTTACTGCTGTACCATCTATGAAAAAATTTCTGCACTATAATATGTACTAGAGAACGTGAAAAGTAGGGTTCGACTTCTACCACGACACAAAAATGTCCTTACTTCAAATAACCAACTACAGGGTCTCGAATAGTCAGAGACCGGGAAAGAGTCATGATCATCCGCACGATGCAGCTGAGACTGTCAGTCTTGAACTCTGAAATTCAAAAGTTGAAAAGCACTGAGTATCGACTGTCCAAAAAGTGAAAATCGTACGCGCATTGCATATAATCATGAGATAACAGCTAAACACGTCCAAAGGGTCATTTATTCCCAAAAATGTAACAAATGTCAATTGTCTAACAAATGGGAACTGCCAATTTAAAATGACGGAAAATCTTAATTTTTGTCCTAGATTTGAATTACATACCTACCCCTACACATTCCGGGCTCATGGGGTGGAAAATCTTTGTGCTTGCCCTTCTAAACGAGATTCTGGCTACGCTACGCGCTTCCTTGTTATAGTTTTGCATGTTACCACAAACATTTGTACTTCACATGCTGATGAAAATGAGAACATTAAGAGCTTTCGGGCTCCTTCATGGGTCCTGTTTAGTATCAACAGAAATTCCCTTTCCCAAGGTTCACCAATATTTCCAGGAATATCGGCAACTATTCTTTCCGAATTCTGTTTACGAAGATATCACTTATATGAAGGAAGGAAGATTATGCGGTCGTTTTATGGCATGCGTCATGGTGGTAACATGGTGACATATTATGCTTTCTCCAAATCGGCGTGAAAGAGGGAGAGAAATAGTATGATTGGTTTCCTGAGTTCCGCAATGTGTACAGCATTAGGCCTTCGGGAGTCTGCTCACCTTATACTAAGTGATAAAGTCTAAACACTGGTTCCGATTTCACCAATTTATTCTTATAAAAGTTATGTGTTGCTTGACAGAATCTTTGAAATTTCAGATTCGTGGTAAATTGAATATTCAAGCTAACTGTAGAGAACTGTGAAGCAATTTAGGGGACTGCTTTTGGATGCTAGTTCTCAAAATCAAATTGCTCAATTTATTTGATGCGTTGGAGAGAAGAAGTTGCCAACCGAGGCATCAAGTGAATTAAAGTTGCGATACCGGATACACAAAACGCTGTGGTTGATCTGGTACATATAATCCATTTAACCATCACTATCAACATATAGCCTATATTTTTTGAATGCCTAAGAAATTTGTTGAAGGTAGGCAATGAGTATAGAATTAGAGTTGATAACTCCTCCTGATGTTGATTGGTATCTGCTTTCCAATTTTAAATTGGAGCCTTTTGTACATTCAACCGTTCGAAAATTTATACTGCCAAAAATATAACAGATTGCTAAGATTTTACTAAAATTTATAGAAATTGGTTTGTTTCCCGATAAAAAACATTAAACTAATGAACAAAACGGTTGGTTGCATAGGTTTCCGCTATTAAATATTATGCTTTGGAGGGACCTCCATTTCAATTTCAAGAACACGATATTTTAGAAACGTTACCCCACTGCTGGTTTGTATTGATTTGCATGGAAATAAAACCAGTAGTATCACACTTTAAACATTTTTGGAATAGTTTTGGTTTATGATGCTCTTCTTAATTTTTCTTTTACACTCAAACTAAGATACAGGGACACATTTGATGCCGTCTATTTGGGTTTTTAATTTAAAAAAATATATGAATATATGTATTTAACTAAATATATTTTCCTTTCTTTCTGTTTCAGGTAAGTCGCACTGAACATTTTTCACCAAATTTAATTTCAATAAGGACTGTAAGTAAGGACAAATCTATTAAATTCAGCCACTCTTGAGTTTTTTTTTAGTTTGTATACAAATATGTGTATGATTTCTTCTTCAAAACAACTTAAGCTCCTCAAAAAAAGAAAAAAAAAATAACGATGTAAGTAGCTACTTGCCCTTACAACAAATGATTACAAGATATCATAATGCGTAAATATGTTTTTAAGAAATCGACAAAAACTCTTGAAGCCGCTCTCCTGATTCTACAATTGCATATACATAAATATCGCCTGATGCCTACGGACTGTGAGCCAGGATTATTGAAGTAATTGGGTACTTGAGACTCGATTCGCATATAGTATTACGAGTATTAATAACATTGTTAGCATGGAAAAGGCTCGTTATTACATACATATTACATATTTATCTGTTTTTGATTGACTTCAAGTGGGCAGTGAATGACGATATCAAATATATCCAAGGAATTGTAAATCGTAATTGTAAATAGGTTCGTTTCTATGGACCCTTATTCATGTATGTGTTATTTTAAACTATAGTTTATTAAAAAAAATACTGGCGTACAGAGGGCTGCGCCCGCAATACTAGGGTTTTTTAGATTTTGGATACACACATAATGAATAATTTTGCACGTATATTTTATAGGTCTCTCTCTAGTTCCTGTCAACCCCTTCTTGGGGCATAGGGCATTAACTACGCCTACTCTCCACCCCGTTCTGTTTTGCGCCAACGGCGCTAGCTGCGACCATGTAAGATTTAGCGTTTTCGCTTCGCTAGTTACCGATCTTCTCCATGTGTTCCTTGGCCGCCCAACACGGCATCTTGCTCCGAAGTCCTGTGGATTCCAGTTTAGAGCCTTTTTTGCAATGGGGATCTCCACTCCGCGGATTGCTCGATGATAATACGGAGGGTGTTAATGTGGTCGCTACAGGAAAACCCTTGGCGAAAGCCAGCTTGTTCATCATTCAATGTGTCATCGATTTTGTCCTTGATTCGTCCTAAAACAATCTTAGCCATCAGCTTGGAAACAGCAGGAAGTAGATCCCACGCCAATTATTGCAATTCTTCAGGTCACCTTTCTTCGGAATCTTAATAATTACGCCCTTTTTCCACTCACTGGGAAGAGTTTCATTTTACCAACATTCTTGGATTAAGGGAAGGAGAATATCCGCTGATTCTACAATATCCGCTTTCAAGAATTCAGACAGAACTCCATCAATCCATCAATTAGTTCCTTTTTGGATGGTGGACCGGAACTAATGCCGTCTATTTGAGGGACGTCTTCTGCTGGCAATGAAGATGCACTTGCAGGCTCGTAGGGTGTTTTTAAGGACTTCTAAAAAGTGTTCTCTCCGTCTTTGCAGCTGTTGTTCTTCGGTAACGAGCAGAACACCTTCCTTATCTTTCACAGGATGTTCCGTTAGTAGAGATCTGCTAGTTAATGGCTTGATAAGCTTGAAGAGTATTCCACTGTCACCGCGGAGAGCCGCATCCTCTGCCTCCTTCGCAAGCGCGTTGATATTATTGCGCTTATCACGCCTTACACTCCTTTGAACGCCTTTTTGGAGCGAACGGTATTCAGCTCTGTATCGTTCCTTAGCTGAATCGTCAGCAGCTGAGTTAATCTGCTCCTTAACTCTTTTGCGTGCTAAGATAAGAGATCAAGTATGGAGTCGCGATCCAATCGTCCTAAAATTTCTTCGCCACACGAAATAAATGAGTCCTTAGCGACTTTCCATCTATCGTCAATTGTCGGATTCTCATTTAGCTTTTCCGCGCAAAGCGGTGGAGAACGCACGCTTGGTTAATGGATGTTTGAGCTTCTGCGCATTATATCTAGGGCAAATATTTGCACGGTTATGACGCTGGATTGCTGCCGTTCGTTAGCGAATTTTTGCGATGACAAGATGGTGGTCACTGCCAATATCAGCACCACGTTTCGCCCTAACGTCTAGGACACAGTTTCTCCACGTTTTGGAAACAGCATTATGGTCAATCTGTTTCTCAGTTCAGCCATTCGGAGAGGTCCAGGTTGATAAGTGGCAATCTTTGTGTTTAAACAGAGTTTCACCAACGACGAGCTGACGAGAGTTACAAAACTCTATAAACATCTCGCCATTCTGGTTTCTGTCGCCTAGCCCATGATTTTCCATAAGGTGCTCCAAACCTTGGTTATTTGTCGCGACTTTAGCATTGAGATGATATATTATGATTTTAATGTCACCTCTGGGAGCCCTATCAAAGGTGTCGCCAAGTCTTTGGTAGAAAACGTCTTTGTCAGCTTGATCAGCTGGTTCGGTCGGTGCGTAACACTGAATTATCGTGATATTTCGTACTCTGGATTTGAATCGGGCGGTGATAATAAGGTCGGAAACTGGTTTCCGATCGATAAGGGACGACGTGCATCCCTAGTCAAGAGGATTCCGACTCCTGCCTGCCAAACAGCATTTTGGTCATCATTTTCAGAGTACAATAAAACAGTATTAGAGCTTGGTGATAAGGTCGCTCCTTATCCGAGCCATCTTGTTTCGCTCAGTCGTAATATAGCCATGTTATACGCGGTCATTTCCTGTTCGACTTCAGTGAGCCTTATGTTGTTGCACTCGCCCCACATCGTTCGAACATTCCAAAACCCAATCGTGGTCCGTTGTTTAAAGAAAGTTTCAAGTACGCAGGTTACAAGCCTACGTACCCTATCCCTCAAGTCGCCTTTTACGACAAACCGGGAACGCTGTAGCAAAATTCTTACCCCAAAATCCACAGGGGTAAAGTTTTTGTTAAGTTTCGTACATATCTGAACCCTTGAGCGTACAAAACAGTCGCTGCGCGCACAATTGTAGGGATATGTTCGAAAGTCAGGAGAGTTTCATTCTCTCCTGTCCCTTTAGTCGCCTCTTACGACACGTCGGGAAAGACGGAGGCACTATTCTTGACCCGCGCCACAAAGCGTATTTTGTAGGTAATAAATAAGAATTATGCACAATATTAATGAAATGCTGCTTGTAAATCTATTTTTGAATTGGTCTAAATAAACGCGTTCCTCGCGTAACACTTTTAAAAATCCAAATCCAAAAATAGATTTACTATGTATCGTGGCTACACATATTAACTGAATTTATTAGCTGTTGCTCCGTTACCATTACTCCTAACTGGAAAAAAGCAACTTATACGAAATGTACCCATCGAGTTCTTTGATTTGAGTATCCATACATCCATGTCCGATTAAAACTAAACAAGTCGACTTTTTCAAATCTCCGGGACACCCTATAAGCTTTGTCCTACCAACGTCTAAATATTTCGTGCTGAAAACTGTTACGATTCTTCAAATTCCTACCAAATTTCATTACGATCAGTTAAGCCGTTCGCGAGTTATCTATTGAATAAATTTTTAAATCTCCGGGACGCCCTGTTATCTTTGCCCTACTAACTTCTAAGTATTTCGTGCCAAAGACTGTTACTATTCTACACATTCCTACCAAAATACAGGACAATCGGTTAAGCCGTTTGCGAGTTATTTAGTCAACAAATGCCCGGGACACCCTGTTATCTTTGTCATACATACCAACTTTTCATTATTTCGTGCTAAAGACTGTTGCCATTCTACACATTCCGACCAAATTTCAGAACGATCGGTTAAGCCATTCGCGATTTATTTAGTGAACAAATTTTCAAATGTCAGGGACACCCTGTTATTTTTGCCCTACCAACTTTTAAGTATTTCGTGCTAAATACTGTTACCATTCTACACATTCCTACCAAATTGCATCACGATCGGTTAAGCCGTTCGCGTGTGCGAGAGTGAACAGACGGACGGACGGACAAAATCGATTTCATAAGGGTTTTTTGACAAATCTAAAAACCCTAAAAAGGCAAATTAAACTACGTTATTGCTTACAAAATAATCTACATTGCATCAGCCGTTATCTTGTCACTCCAGAAGCCGAAGAATCCTTTCAAACCGATTAGATACAGTACCCCAAATGTCGACTTTCGAACGACAACCATAATACCCATTCTCAGTTTCCTTTGAGAAGTGTCCTTTTTGGTGGTACATATGTACATAATATCCTTTGAAAACCCAAAATGAGCTTGTGATAATTTTAAAGGGCTCGACTCACCGAATACTGACGCGTATCGACTATAATGCATTCCCAAAGAAAAAGGGACCTTTTTTGTCCAAGGACGTTTTTCTGATAACAAGTGCCGACACCAAAATAATAAGGATCGCACCACTTAACTTCCATATCTGAATTTCATCCAAATCGCTCCACAGGGGGAGAGAGAGAACCAATTGAAAGATAACATTTCATTCGCTTCAACGGCGAATTTACCGCTATTTCCGCAACTCATCAGTGATTGTCGATTCTTTGTAAGGGCGATCAAAGGAAAATGTATACCAAATTTAGCAAGGATCAAACCAACCAAACCAAACCACTTAACAGTGCCTCAAATATCACCTTTCGAACGACACCCATAATGCCCATACTCTGTTACATTTACATATGCTAGAAAAATGTCCTTTTTGGTGGTAATATCCTTTAACAAAACTCAAAATCAACTTTTCGTGATTTGACAAGACGCGTCGCAACGGATTCTGTATTTTGATATCCATATATCTTTATACATAGCGTCTATAATGCATTCGCACAGAAAAAAGGACATTTTGTGTCCAAGGACATCTTCCTCATAAGAAATGCTGGCAGTAAAACATGAAGGATCGCACGACTTAACTTCAATCCGAGTTTTGTCGACATCGGCCCACGGGGAGAGCCAGGAGAACCAATTGAAGGATGAATTTTCGTTCGCTTCATTGGCGAATTTACCGCTCTTCCCGCAACTTATCAAAATCGTGATTGTCGATTCTGAGTCAGTGCGATCAAAGGATAATGTATACCAAATTTGGTGAAGATCGAACTACCGGAAGGTCGATTTTAAGCGTTAAACGTTTTGATTACAGTTTTTCGTGACGCTTTTTCACAGAACGACACCCAGTATTTCTCAGGTAGCCTCCGCAAAGACATCTACATGTCAAAAAAAAGTAAAGTGAAAACTCGATAAGTCGAAACACCTTAACTGGAAATAGAAGACGTTAAGTCGAGAAGAAACCAATTCCCTATTTAGTTTGAATTCAAAACACAAACAAAAACTCACGAAACTAAATTCTCGGTTCCACATTCGGTGAGACTCTTTAATTCAAAGTGTACGTACGAGAGACTCTATAAGGCTAAGTTGGTCATAATGTCTTCTAAGAATATATTTAACTCGCTAAAATCATTGGACGACGATTCCTGGAATGCATATCAAAAAAAAAACACAAAAAAGCAAAAAAAAAAACAAAAATACTGGGAACTTACAAACAAAACGTATTGTTCAGTTTTTCTTCAGAAATTTTCTTATCGTTTGGGAAGAAGTGTCATTGAATGCGTAAGTACGAAAAGTAAATATCAAACTCAATTCAATTTCAATTCAATTTATTGTTCAATATTGTACATTTTCTTAACAATTCGAGCGGAGGTAATTCAGAGAACAGATTATAATATCTTCACAACTGTATTATATATTATATTGGATTAACAATTCTGGTACCATGTACATGTTAAGGAAAACAAGGATGTATTAACTAGCTCAAGGAAAATTGTATGAAAAACCTTGCGTATTCTATTTAATTTTATATGCTTTTAACTTATGTCTAATTTTAACTTATTAACTAATAAAAAAAAAATACGTTTAAACTGCATTTAAGTTACAGACTATAATTTGTTAATGTAAACTAAGTATTGACGAAAATAAAATTAGGTAAACAGTGCAGTAATTAGTGGATTAGCACTAGAGATACATCTTGCTTCGAAACTAAAAAATCTTCTGCTAGCTAGTTCCGCGATTGTGTTATTGTATCCGTCAAGCGGTGTAGCTCACACGTGGAGAACGAACGGGGTTTCTTAGTGATCATTTTTAAAATTCGATTTTGTTATATTTGCACTTTATTTTTGTGGTGCATTGCACACTGACCCCAAATCGGTACACTCAGAAAAATTTCAATGGAAAATCCCATTAAACTAATCATTTTGTCCCATTATTTTTAGTCAATAGGAAAAATCAGATTACTTTATTAATATAGAAACTATTACATTCACTGGATAAATATCCGTTTGTTCTAATAGTTGACTCATTTAAAAATAAACACATGGTCTGGTTATATTCCAATAGGATATATCTTGTTGAATTAATAGGATCAATCCTATAAAAAAAAAAAATAAATTCGTTTCACTCGTAATCGGATTGAACTATTTTTTCTCATATTATTTTACCATCCAAGCTACGTCATTGTGGATTTGTTTTTAAGAATCACGATATTTGGCCAGGCTAAGTATTGAACATCCGATTTGCTAGTACTCTTTAAAACTTACCAAGTCA
The DNA here is from genome assembly GCA_949715475.1 of Microchrysa polita. Taxonomy (NCBI): domain Eukaryota; kingdom Metazoa; phylum Arthropoda; class Insecta; order Diptera; family Stratiomyidae; genus Microchrysa; species Microchrysa polita. Next base: position 5,861,482 of record OX454419.1, on the reverse strand, counting down.
CGGGGAGACAACCGAACGATCCCGGCTACGGAGCGTGATGTTGGTTATCTTGCAAAATACATCTATATGCTTGAAATTCAATTAAAAGGCCTATCCCATTAATGCAATAGGACGCTTTATAGAACAAAGCAGCTGGTCTATTTTCGGAAGTAGTCTTGTCTTTTGCCGCCCTGTTAAATTTATAAGACAGAAATTATTAACTTTACGGGATGCATTTTTCTGAGCGATATACAGTAAAACACGGATAAGTGCACATCGATAATGCACAATTTTTTCGTGCACTTAAGCGTGTTGTGCACTTATCAGTGCTCCATACAAACTATATAATTTACGTAGCATAAATGGAAACTAGTGGTAACAATCGATATTGTGCGGCTATACTTTGTAACGCTATAGTCAGGGCCGGTCCTATGGGTGGGCAGTCGCCCAGGGTCACCACTTTCAAGGGGAAAACACACCATGGAACCTTTTATTTTCGGGGCCACCACTCAGAAAGTGCTCCATTCTCACGCAACAAGATAATCAAAGCATACTTGATGCAAAATCTGCCTGGCTACTACAAGCACTCCGATATGTCTACCGATAATGTGCATAAAATGCTTAAAGAATGAAAACCGCAGAAATGGAGTTCGAATTTCGTAAAAACAATCGGTCAACTTGTATCCATCTGACGGATGGCATTTCAAATGCTTGGCGAGGGAAAAGCATTGATACACCTTGACCGATTTTTTTATGAGCCAAACACATAAAACAGATCAGGAATTAGGTATTTATTTTGAAGGGCAAATAGTCCGACAATCAAATTTTTTTTTCAGCGAAAGCTTGATTATTATTATTTTGATTATTTATAATAATCAAAATGCTGTGATTTAACTAATGATGATGACAAAAGATTAAAAATTTTACCGGGTAAATAAATACGCACTTCTTAGAAAGAGCTAGCTGACAGTGGCAGCAATTCCTATTTTTATCCTTAAAGGGCAGAATTAAGATCGAGAGTGAAATTTTATGTATTATTTTTCGATTCCCCGGTCATTTGACATTTCACGAGGAAATAACCGGGGAATCGGAAAAAATACATAAAATGGCCGAGAAAAATTATGGTACTGTTTTCATATTGTAGCGTATGGAATTCCCCAGCATTCCCCGCACATATTCCACACCAGTAGGAATAGATTTTCATTGAAAAAATCGCAGCGGAACAAAATTTCACTCTCGATGTCAGTACTATAGGCTTAAACGTGAAAGGGGTTTTATGAAACATTTACAACTCACCAGTCGCAGAATTTTAAAGCATTGCTATTTTGGTCTATACGTCCAAAGCAAAGTCTTAATTTTTTTATTTTTTTGTCAAGCTCAAATTGACGAAATAAAAAATATAGCCTTTCACTCTATGAGCGAAGGGTATAACGAGTCAGTAAAAATGTTTAAGAAAACCGTTTTGTGGCTTGTCTTTGTAAAATGAGGAAGGGAATAATTTGGATTTGCCATTCCCAGCTCTCTTGCTTGCAGTTTCGCCTTACTGGAATATATATAACGGTGAGTAACTATCAAAATTCTATTTTGAAAAAAAAAAAACCTTGGCAAAGCGAAGACTTCCGCGACATCAAATAGATTGCGATTCACTGATATAACGTGTGGAAAAACATTCAGGCCAACAAGGTGAGACATTGGGGTGTCGTGCTATATCAACACAATAAAACAAAACAAAAAATATTGACAATAAAAAATTGAAAAACAAAAATTTAAGCCAACATTTTGGTTGGAAATTGATAGGGGTCACAATCATCGACTTTCCCAGGGCCGTCAAAATACTAAGGCCGGCCCTGGCTATAGTTTTCAACAATTAAATTTGACAGAGCCATGTACAAGCGACTTTGTAAAGCTTTCGAACTTTGGCAACACATATTAACAAATGGGCACTATACCCATCTTTTTAATTTTTCTAATGTAGAGGTTCCATTATCAAACGAACAGCTGATTTCAACAATCCCGTCAAGAGCGCTTGCTTTAAGGGGAAAATAGAGGGAAGAACATCGAACAGCTTTTGGGACGTCAAAAATTGTGTAGGCTAAAATATTTTTTTTGTACATTTTCACTACAATTTATGGATGTCAAAATTATCACTTGTTTGCAGAAATGGGAAAGCAACATACAAAAAAAATTGTTCGCAATAAAAGAAAAACCAAAATTTGCTAACAACCTAACGACTATCTTAGTGGTATCATGCGATCTAAAGAAGAAGACTGACTGAGACTGCTAACATAAACGCTGGCATGACAAAGAGACTGCCACTTTTGCTAAATATTTTTTTATCAAGACAATGTTTGATCTTCTCCTTAAGCTGCTCCCAAAAAGAGCAATTTTAACCTCTCATATTTACCTAAAGACAAAAATTATCCAGTAGACCTGATTTTCCTTTCTTTTACATCTTCATAAATCAATAAATATTAGATAACTCGGGCTAGGATCGCTTAAGTTCGTAAAATTGCCTGGTTCAAAACGTCTGCACTAATAAATTTTTCAAATGCACATGTGCACTTATCCGTCTTGAAACGTGTCCAAATGTTGTTAACCCTACCAAAAAATTGCGTGCACTTAAGCGTGTTGTGCACTTATCCGTGTTGCCCTTATCCGTTTTGAAATGTATTGAAAATCGCATTGAATGGATGGTGCATGAAAATTGGGTGCACTTATCCGAGTTTTGCACTTAAGCGTGATGCACTTAACCGTGTTTTACTGTAGTTGATTTTATTAGTTTTATATTTGTTTTAATGGGATCCATCCTATTATTAGTTAATCATATCAGATCTTGTTAATTTATTGGGACAAACTGATTAAAATGTAATCTAATGTCCCATTGGATTTATGGGATAGATTTCATTCCAAACAAAATGTCTCAATAGGATTCATTCAGTTATATTAATTATTTCATCTTTTTTACTTTTGTGAAGAAATCTGGTAAATGGCCGTCCAATTAAAATAATGGTACAAAAACGTTTAAGTTTACTGGGTCCATTTTTCTGAGTGTATACAATAAGAGAAAATTGGTTGAATAGCCATTTTAAAAACTAGTACCCTATTCGATGTGGAGAGCTTAGAGCGAACATTTAGTAGTTGATTTTGCGCAAAACTTGCCTTTGAAACTTTTGAGAGGACATAGTCTACATGGTTCGGAAAGATCATCAAACTCGTTATGTGGAAATTTCTTGAAAAAGTGAGCTAGATAAATCGAAAGCTCGATACCTCGAAATGTCTACTACTTTAAGTGAATCACACGTCCGTTCAGCTTCGAGTTATCGAGTTTTCACTGTAGTAACTGTACGTCTCAGGATTTAACCAACATCCATTTTATATCCAGAAAATCCTTTGACCGGTTAAATTTTTTCTGGTAACGAATTAAGTATCTAATTCTGTTAGGTGATGTCGGATATTAATTTAATTTGACTTATCCGAATGCGAATTATCTGCGTTTTTTTGTGTGGTCCAATGGTTGGTTGTCAAAACCAATTTTAACATCAATCAATTCACTTAACGCCAATACAAAAAAAAACTTTCTTCAATATTAGTATGTAATTTCATTTTATTTCTGCGCATACAATATTATTTGTAGTGTCATAAAATCTCGTCACTGCATAATGTATAGTTATGTACATAATATTTTCTGTCAACAATACGAGTTATATACGAAATAATTCATGGAAAAAAAATTCACAATCAGCGAAAAAGTCAAAAGCCACAGATAAAAGGCAAACCGCATAATTATGATAGTTGGTATATTTACACACCCATTAACAGCTTTATTTGTGGCATTTATCGTATTTTCTACAGATATGGAATCTGCAGAATTTCCCATGGATTTATCTCTTTTCAGCCGAAAAGTCAATGCAGATTGATGAGAAATGTTTTTTTTTTGGCAATTCTTTAGTATATATAGTTCTTCGTGTGTTAATTGGTTAGCCAAATGTATTAAATTTCAAGAGATAATTAATTGATCGTAAATTAAACATTTATGTGTGTTAGATAAAATAGGATAGACAATAATTTATTTTTCATTGATTTGAAATTGTTTTGATATTTTCTTTATCTTTGGACTGGTCTTCTTAAGCGTTTTGATTTTTATTTTTTTTTGTAATGACCAAAGACAATATTATCAACATTTTTTGGAATTATGATAATGCTTCTAGTGAATAAGCTTTTTCAAACAGTAGCGCAGTTGATAATCAAAATTTATATTTTGCCTTTTTTTTATTATTTTCATAGTTTTGGTGAATACAAGCTATTTTGCTCAGATTGTTCGTTAAGTTTGTTCGCCCAGGTTTGCAAGTTAACTGTATGGAATAGAATGTATACATTTATTCACATATAGACAAATACCAGTTATAACTTAGCAATTGGCTGCTAAATCTTTTAGTTTGAATGGTCAAACTTCTTATGAAAAAATATCATTGTTCAGTATATTTCCGTTAATAGGAATATCAAGACGTTGGTTGATGTGTTGTGCATGTTCACGTGAAATTTCGAGTGACCTCTGTCTCCTTCCTTGTGAATTAGTTTTCTCGAGATAACAAAAACTACGAATAAAATTTATTTTTGTGAAAAGTGCATTCAGTTTTAGAGTAGTTAGTGTTATCCATCCCTGTGCTGTGTGTATGAATTTTCGAAAGCCAAAAGGAGATAGTGGGAGACATTTGACGACCAGTTTAATTTTATGGAGTGAGTACTTGCTCGTCATCAGAAATATTAAAAAATATATAAATATATCAACTCTTAATTTTTGAAGTCGTTTTCGGAATGATCCTTCTATTCTCCTGATTACGCCGCGAATTTCTTCCGTTTTGTTTAAGGGGATCTAGCTTAAGGTGACCAGACTCCAAAAAGCCCAATGCTGTACACATACTTCCGGAATTCGGTTCTCAAGCAAATCCAGAGCCATACATCCAGGTTCCAGGTTCGAGGTCTATGTCGCAAATATTTTGGATGATTGTCTAATGCACGACAGACAGAGAGAGCTACAGGATCTGTCATACGGACGAGTCATAGGATTAAATTTCATGAAATGACATCCATTGGCTTACCGATCGCTTCGCTCGCACCTCGCCTTATCATTCTTAGCACCAGCACTGCGTCGCAAATGTAGGCGAATTCTGAAAAGCGCAACAGACACGGCGAGGTCTGGAGAAAGCGAAGGACAAGGCACAGGATTTAAGTAAAGTTAAGGACGAACCAGAGGTCTAAATTTCGCGACTTGCCATCCATTGGCTCACCGCCCGCTGGACTCTTACCTCGGCTTATCTTGTTCTGCAACAGCAGTAAGTCACAAACTCGTTGGCGAATACTGAATAGCGCGACAGACAAATTGAGGTCTGAGCGGAGTGAAGTTTGAGGTACACAGGGTCTGATTATACGTATGGACGAGTCAGAGATCTAAATCCTACGAATTGCCTTACATTAACTCACCGCTCGCTGCGCCCGACTCATCCTATTTCACAGCAGCGCTGCGTATCAACTTTTTGGCGAATTGTGAAAAGGATGACAGACAGCGAAATCTGACCGCAGCAAAGGGCGAGCTATAGAATCTGAGTAATCATAAGGACAAGCCACAAGTCTATATTTTACCAATTGCCTTTTATTGGCTCACCACATGCTGTGATTGTACCTCACCTTATCCAGTTCCTACTAGCGCTGGTCGCAGGAATGTTGGCGAATTATGAAAAGAGTGACAGACAGAGTGAGTTCTGAGCGAAGCCAAGGGCGACCTCGAAGATCTGAGTAAATGTATGGACTAGCCAGAGATCTAAATCCAACGAATTGCCATTAGCTCACCGCTCGCTGCGCTTAAACTTCCTATTTCGCAACAGCACAACGTCGCAAAAATGTTAGCGAATTCTTTAATCCCCGACTGACGATACGAGATCTAAGCAGAGCAAAGGGTGAGCCACCGAATTAAAGTAAACAAAAGGACGAGCCAGAAGTCTAAATCTTATCTTAACCTATTTCCAGTATTTCTCGAGGAGAGTACCCATGCATTTCTCCATGGTTACGTTAGTGATACCATGCCGTTCCCCTGGGCTTTTAACGTTGTTTTAAATGGATTCTAAGGAAATTTGGTAAAAACGTTATATAAAAACCATGCTGAGTATCTTCTTTAGTATGCATTTTCCTATAGAAGTTGATAAAGGAATCGGATGGACTACAATGGCTGATTTTTCCATCTTAAAATCTCATCTTTTGACAACTGTAAACTCTGAACCTTGGCAGCTAGAGCCTTGAAATGTTCACCAAATATGGGCACTGCCTGATGCCAGATTTCAAAATTCCTCCCATTTTTATGGACAATTTTTTATTAAAAAATACAGAAGTGCAATTTGGGTAGCTAAATCATCCGAATGCGGACTGTGAACTTTTGAGAAAATATAAGCGCCAAGTAGCTCTATAAGTGTCCAAATTTCAGTGAGATCCGGAAGTGTTCTCAAGTTATCGAAAATGGACGATTTTCATACGTAAAAGTGCTATTAAACACTACACCTTAAAAGCAGATATGACTGATCTCATGGAGATCATCGAGGAGCTTATGTAGTGAATTAGGTTTCATTGTGTGGCATGGGGAATGCTGTACATTTCCCAATGCTGTACGACAGGTCAAAATGCTGTACTGTACAGCAAAATGCTGTACGTCTGGTCAGCTTAATCTAGCTTACTTTTAGAGCCGCGAAGATGGCAAAACTCCGTCGAAAAAAAAACTTGTACCACCGAGAAATCTCTCAAAACCTGGATATGAACCTGTCTGGTTGTAAAAGTCTTGTGTTGAAGCTCTGACAGTGTGAGTGCTAACACTAACACCATCTCCCAGCCGTGGAATATAATGCTGCCTTTTTCTGTATATAAGTTGCTCTAGAATCCTTTATTTTAACAATTCTTTCGGTGGTTGAAAAAAAGTTAATCATAAATTTAAGATTTTTGACGATTTAGGAAAAAAATTTTGGTTGCCCTAATCACCTATTCAGAAAACAAACTTCACACAATCTCGCACCAGTGCGGTGAAATTTAAATACTGAAAATTGAAAATTCTGGAAAATTAAACATTTTGAAAATTGTAAATTCTCCAAATGATAAATCCTAAAATTCAAAATTCTGCAATTCCAAAATTCTCAAAAATTCAAAATTCTGATAAATATTAAATGCTGGAAAATTTAAAATTCTGGAAATTCAAAATTCTGAAAGTTCAAAATTGTAGAAATTCACATTTCTAAAAATGCAAAACTCTCAAAATTATGAATCCTGGAAATTCCAAATTCTAAAAAATCAGAATTAAAATTTCTAGAATTCCAAATTCTGGAATTCTGGAAAATTCAGAATTCTGGAAAAGTACAAATTCTAAAAAATTCTAAATTCAAAAAATTCCAAATTCTAAAAATTGAATAATATGAAACTTCAAAATTATGAAAATTAAAAATTCTGTAAAATTCAAATTTCAGGAAAATTCTAAATTCTAAGAATCGGAAACTTTAAAATTCTGAAAGTTCAAAATCCTGGGAAATACAAAATTCAGGAAAATTAAAAATTTTGAAAATTCCAAATTCTGAAAATTTAATATCCTTGGAAATTCACAATTCTGAAAAATTCTAAATTCTGAAAATCAAAACTATGTAAATTCAAATTCCAAATTCTGAAAAATCCAAATCGTGGAAATTCTAAATTCTGAAAATTGCAAATTCTAAAAGTTAAAAAATCGGAAACTTCTAAATCCTGGAATATGCAAAATTCTGGAAAATTCCAAATTCTGGATAATTCAAAATTTTTTTAAATTCGGCTGATTACGCCGCGAATTTCTTCCGTTTTGTTTAAGGGGATCTAGATTACTTTTACAGCCGCAAAAGTGGCAAAACTCCCTCGAAAAAAAACTTGTACAACTGAGAAATCTCTCAAAACGTGGATATGAACCTGTCTGGTTGTAAAAGTCTTGTGTTGAAACTCTGACAGTGTGAGTGCTAACACTAACACCATCTCGCAGCCGTGGAATATAGTGCTGACTTTTTCTGTATAGAAGTTGTTCTAGAATCCTTTATTTTAACAATTCTTTCGGTGCTTGAAAAAAAGTTAATCATAAATTTAAGATTTTTGACGATTTAGGAAAAAATGTTGGTTCCCTAATCACCTATTCAGAAAACACACTTCACACAATCTCACTATTTTAAACAAGTCACTCCAATCAATTTCGTTATTCTTTCAAAGAACTTAACACATTTTCACTGATTCACAGCCCCAATAAAGCGCTAAATGTTGTCGCTGAATAATTAAATAAATCGCACCAGTGCGGTGGTAGTGCGCGCACAAAGACGCGACTTTCACATGAACTAATTCTCAAGCTCGTAAATAGGTTTCACTTTAAATACACGTTAATGAGTGTCAACGACGACGACGACGGATACCCTTGAAAGGATAACAGAGTGAGCGACATAATCAAACAAAAACCATTAAAGCATGTAACCAGTGCGGAAATGATATCCCGTCCTCTCCCCACCCAAACGACGTTTAGCTCTGATTTACGACAAAAGGAAACCGTTGGACGTTCATACTACTTTGCTGCTGTATGACCGAATTTTATATGAATTTTCATCGTCCATATACGCTCGCGTTGTACCCATGTTGTACTCACAGTTGGCCCTCATTTTGACGATTTGCATAAACCGACAAAAACAGCCAACACAAATCTAGAGAACTATGTGGAGAGCAGAACGTCGGTCGTCTGGCCAATGTTGTCGAGCTCATTTGCATTCATATAGGCCATGCTTGTGTTGTATATACCAGTGGCCCACATAGAGTCCTGTCGCGACTACTATTATGGTACGCGACTAACTCAGTTTTAGCTGTGCCGGAATGCAGTGGTAATAAGTTTTAGCCGCTGTTGCTCCTTTCGTGTACACGACGAGGTTAAGTGATCCTTTTAACCCGAATTGTGTATGCTACTCCGACATGGAGTGCGGCTTATGCATCTAGCGCACAATAAATGCATTTTTTTCATATAATATTCGTTGACATGCCAAACACCTTTTTCATGTCCTTTCCATGGCCACCTGAAGATGGTACCCTACTCTAGGTACTCTAGAGAAACTGTTCAGAATTTGTTCTTTCTCAAAGGACGCGCACTGCTATAAAGAAAGCATTCTTGGTTGCCTCTCTTATACAGAGCGCAGCAAAAGAAATTATCCTTTTCCTTTTTAAGCAATTTGAACTCTTGCCAAGATGTAATGCATCGTTGCATCGGCTAGTAAGAAGTAAAGTAGAGGTACAGTAGAGCGTCGATTGACCCAACAAATGTCCAATCAATTCAATTCAAAATTATTAAAGTTACAAATTGTGGAAATTCAAAAGTTTGTAAAATTCAATAGGAAAATTCGGAAAATTTAAAATTCTGTATATTCCAAATTCTGGAAAATTCACAATTCTTCAAATTTAAAATTCTGGACAAATTCAAAATTTTGAAAATTCCAAATTCTGCAATTCCGAATATTACGAAAATTCAAAATTCTGATAATTCAAAATTCTGGAAATTTAAGATTCAGGAAATTCAAAGTTCTGAAAGTTCAAAATAGTGGAAACTCAAAATTCTCAAAATTCAAAACTCAAAATTTTAAATCCTGGAAATTCTAAATTCTAAAAAATCAGAATTCAAATTTCTAGAATTCCAAAATTCTGGAAAATTCAGAATTCTGGAAAATTACAAATTCTGAAAAATTCTAAATTCAGAAAATTCCAAATTCTGAAAATTCTAAATTCTAAAAATGGAATAATCTGAAACTTCAAAGTAAAATTCAAATTTCAGGAAAATTCTAAATTCTAAGAATCGGAAACTTTAAAATTCTGAAAGTTCAAAATCCTGAAAAATACAAAATTCAGGAAAATTCAAAATTTTGAAAATTCCAAATTCTGAAAATTCAATATTCTTGGAAATTTACAGTTCTAAAAAGTTATAAATTCTAAAAATCAAAACTATGAAAATTTAAAATTACAAATTCTGAAAAAATTCAAATCCTGGAAATTCTAAATTCTGAAAATCGCAAATTCTGAAAGTTAAAAAATCGGAAACTTCTAAATCCTGGAATATGCAAAATTCTGGAAAATTCCAAATTCTTGATAATTCAAAATTTTGAAAATTCCATATTCTGAAAAGTCAGAAATCCGAAAAATTCAAAATTCTGAAAATTCCAAATTCTAAAAATTAAAAAATCTGAAATTTCAAAATTATGAAAATTCAAAATCTTGGAATATATGAAATTCAGGAAAATTATGAAAATTACAAATTCTGAAAAATTCTAAACTATGAAAATCAAAATTATGAAGATTCGAAATTTTTCAATTTCAAAATTCTGCGCGAATTAAAAAATTCTGTAAAATTCTAAGTTCTGTAAATTGTTAAAATTACAAATTGTAAAAATTAAAAAAAAATCTGAAACTTTCAAATACTGAAAATTAAAAATCCTGGAAAATTATGAAATTCTGAAAATACTAAATTCTGAAAATGTAAAATCCTGAAAAATTCAAATTTTCTAAAAATTGCGAGTTTGGAAAGCCAATATTTCTAAAAATTCAAAAATCTGAGAAAGTCCTGGAAAATGCGAAATTCTGGAAAATTCAAATTTCTGAAATTCCAAATGTTTGGATAAAGGTCAATCCACATTTTTCAGTCATAAGTCACAGTCACAATCGTTTTCTATACAAGTTGACAGATTGTCAGTCAACAACCTATCAACTTGTATGAAAAATGACTTTGACTGTGACTGAACAGCGCCCGCTCTAATTCACTTCAAAATTCTTAAAGTTAAAAATTGTGGAAATTCAAAACTGTGGAAAATTCAAAATTCAGGAAAATTCTGCAAATTCTAAATCTGTAAAATTCAAAATTCTGAAAATTGAAAATTCTGGAAAATTAAACATTTTGAAAATTCTAAATTCTCCAAATGATTAATCCTGAAAATTCGAAATTCTGCAATTCCGAAATTCTCAAAAATTCAGAATTCTGATAAATATAAAATTCTGGAAAATATAAAATTCTGGAAATTCAAAATTCAAAAGTTCAAAAGTTCAAATTTGTAGAAATTCAAATTTCTAAAAATGTACAACACTCAAAATTATAAATCCTGGAAATTCTAAATTCTAAAAAATCAGAATTCAAATTTCTAGAATTCCAAAATTCTGGAAAATTACAAATTCTGGAAAATTCCAAATTCTGAAAAATTTTAAATTCAGAAAATTCCAAATTCTGAAAATTCTAAATTGAAAAAATTCAATAATCTAAAACTTCAAAATTCTGAAAATTAAAAATCCTGTAAAATTCAAATTTCAGGAAAATTCCAAATTTTAAAAATCGAAAACCTTAAAATTCTGAAAATTCAAAATCCTAGAAAATACAAAATTCAGGAAAATTCTAAATTTTGAAAATTCCAAATTCTGAAAATTCAATATTCTTGGAAATTCACAATTCTGAAAAATTCTAAATTCTGAAAATCAAAACAATGAAAATTCAAATTACAAATTCTGAAAAAAATGTAAATTCTGGAAATTCTAAATTCTGAAAATTGCAAATTCTGAAAGTTAAAAAATCTGAAACTTCTAAATCCTGGAATATGCAAAGTTCTGGAAAATTCCAAATTCTGGATAACTGAAAATTTTGAAAATTCCATATTCTGAAAATTCAGAATTCTGAAAAATTCAAAGTCCTGTAAATTTCAAAATGTTGAAAATTCAAAATCGTGGAAAATGTAAAATTCAGGAAAATTACAAATTCTGAAAATTCAATATTCTTGGAAATTCCAAATTCTGAACAATTCTAAACTATCAAAATCAAAATTATGAAGATTCACAATTTTGCAAATTCAAAATTCTACGCTTAATAGGCGAAGGGTATAAAAAATGTGAAACTTCAAAATTCTAAAAATTCAAAATCATGGAAAATTCGAAATTCTGAAAATACTAAATTCTGAAAATGTAAAATCCTGAAAAATTTAAAATTCAAGTCAATTGAAAAGTCAATATTTCTAAAAATTCAAAAATCTGAGAAATGAAAATTCAAAATTACAAATTCTGAAAAAATGCAAATCCTGGAAAATGCGAAATTCGGGAAAATTCTAATTTTTGAAACTCCAAATGTTCGGATGAAGATCCATCCACATTTTTCAGTCATAAGTCACGGTCACAGTCGTTTTCTATACAAGTTGACAGATTGTCAGTCAACAACCTATCAATTTGTATGAAAAATGACTTTGACTGTGACTGAAAAGTGTGAATCGACCTTTAATCGGCGTTCAGAGAATCAACTCGCTACTGTATCCCAGAGGAAGTTCTTATGTTTCATACCTGAAATTCTGTCGAACAGCAGCGGTGTGCGTCCAACCTAAAGAAATGACACGAAAGGAATCTGTTGACGCACTGCCACCCTCTACCAAGCGAAAAAAAGACTTTCAACGAAGCTGAAAACAGAATCCCTAAAATGAGCGAAGAAGATATTCTTATTCTTCGGTATGTTATAAGAAATGAAGAAAATGTTAAAAATGGATTTTTTATTGTCCTGTAATATATCAGAATTTTGAATTTTTGAGAATTTTGAAAATTCCAAATTCTGAAAAGTCAATATTCTTGGAAATTTACAGTTCTAAAAAGTCCTAAATTCTGAAAATCAGAACTATGAAAATTTAAAATTACAAATTCAGAAAAAATGCAAATCCTGGAAATTCTAAATTCTGAAAATTGCAATTTCTGAATGTTTAAAAATCTGAAACTTCTAAATCCTCGAACATGCAAAATTCTTTAAAATTGCAAATTCTGGATAATTCGAAATTTTGAAAATTCCATATTCTGAAAATTCTGAATTCTGAAAAATTCAAAATTCTGAAAATTCCAAATTCTAAAAATTAAAAAATCTGAAATTTCAAAATTATGAAAATTCAAAATCTTGGAAAATATGAAATTCAGGAAAATAATGAAACTTACAAATTGGAAATTCCAAATTCTGAAAAACTCTAAACTATGAAAATCAAAATTACGAAGATTCAAAATTCTGCGCGAATTGTAAAAATTAACAAAATCTGAAACTTCCAAATTCTGAAAATTAAAAATCCTGGAAAATTCGAAATCCTGAAAATACTAAATTCTGAAAATGTAAAGTCCTGAAAAATTCAAAATTCCTAAAAATTGCGAGTTTGGAAAGTCAATATTTCTAAAAATTCAAAAATCTGAGAAAGTCCTGGAAAATGCGAAATTCTGGAAAATTCAAATTTCTGAAATTCCAAATGTTTGGATAAACATAAACAAAGTTGACAGATTGTCAGTCAACAACCTATCAATTTGTATGAAAAATGACTTTGACCTGTGACTGAAAAGTGTTAATCGACCTTTAATCGGCGTTCAGAGAATCAAGTCGCTACTGTATCCCAGAGGAAGTTCCTATGTTTCATACGTCATACCTGAAATTGTGCCGAACAGCAGCGGTGAGCGTCCAACCAAAAGAAATGACACGAAAGGAATCTGTTGCTGCACTGCTACCCTCAACCAAGCGAAAAAATAACTTTCAACGAAGCCAAAAAGAAAAAAAATCCCTAAAATGAGCTAAGAAAATTATTCTTCCGTACGTTATAAGAAATGAAGAAAATGTTAAAAATGGATTTTTTATTGTCCTGTAATAAAAGTACGTTATAGACGCTTGAGTGCAGCTGAAAAGACCGAAAGACGACGACGACAGCGAGGACGGCTATACGACACATCAGCGCACAGAATGGGAAGTGATGCGCAAAATTCGATATGGTTGAGTCAATCTGGTAACACGAACAAGTTCACTGGGGATGAAGGCTACATTACGGTTGAAAGGAACGATCACGTATAATATTCAGGTGCAGTATCATAGTAAGAAAGTCAAAAACTCCCGAGACAAGGATATATAGTGTTGGAAATGTCAATTTTAATTTGCGTACCTACGTAGGAGTTTAGTTAGAGTGAATATTTCACAGTGCAATCGGGTGGAAGGTGATTTCAGGTGAAATGTATGTGAGGGAAACAGTAACAGTAACAGAAAAGTATGAAGACAATTTAGGAGAATTATGGTCGATTTTCAAAAAGCCGGTTTTCGCATATTGGGCGACTTGAGCACTCAAAGCCTTCTTCACGGAGACAAGGAAAAATCTAAACACCCAAAAATTTAATTTCTTTGCACAAAATCCTAATATGTAATACAAAAAAAATCCTAAATCCCCAATAAGCAGAATTTTCAATCCGAATCCCCTAAAATGATGTATGCGATGCAGGCCTAGAGGTGGTTCCGAAAAAAAAATTCCCATGTCTGTTTTCGCTATTTTTTGGGTTTTGTATTTGCAGAATTTTTGTGTATTTGTTTTCCCACATTTTATTTAAGGGAGGTGACTTTGAGAATTGTGATTCCGATTATGGGGATTTGATTTTAAGTATTTCTTTTCGAGAAATCGATCAATGGGAGTTGACTTTGAGGATTGAGCTTCGATTGGGGATTTGTTGTTGAAGATTTGCTATTTGAGGATTTGGTTTAAAAGAGTCGATTTGGATAATTTGATTCCGCTTTTCTTTTGAGGGTTGGGTATTGATATTTTCGCTATTTTGTGGTTAAGTCGAAATATTCAGTTTTGGGATTCTATTTTTTATTTCGGGGTTTATTTGCTTATTAGAAACTTCACATTTTTGGGGATTTGATTTTCAAGATTTTCTCTAAGGGAGTTTGAATATATATTCTGATTTTGAGAATTTGTTTTTGGGGATTCGATCTAGAGGAGTCGATTTTGAGAATTGAATTCTACGATAATTTTTGGCATGTGATTTTGGAGATTTTCATTAGTTTGAAATTAATGTTAAAATCAACGCTTTTGTTTTATCGTGCTAGCTTAGTCCTTAGATCGAAGAATCAGATCACCATTTAGTTTTCTGTCCGTCTGGACGGAAATAGATTGCGCGGCCGACCGAGAGCTCGATGGGAGCAATCAGTATGTGAGGACGCCCACCAGATGCTGGGCTTCCGGAACTGGAGGACAAGGTTTTGTTTCGCTTATTTTACATTTTTAGGGATTGGATATTCAGGTTCATCTATGGAAGTTGACTTTGAGGATTGGATTCCGATTTTGGCGATTGGATTTTAGGAATTTCAATTGGTTTGAAATTCATGTTGATTTCAAGATTTTTGTATCCCCAAATAAGGATTCAAATTTTTGGAAATTTAATTTTCGGCATTTTATTTGAGGGATTTGAATCTGACGATTGAATTTTCATTTTGGGGATTCAATTTTTATGGTTCGTTTTTGGAGATTTGATCTAGGAAAGTCCTTTGTTTTTGAATATTGGTTTCCGATTTCGGAATGTGGTTTCAACTAGTTTGGAATTTACGTTAATTTCTTTAATTAAAAATGTTTTTTTTTCTGGCTTTTCATTTTAATGGTGAACATTATATAAATCACTCTTCCAGTATTGCAAGAAAAATTGTTGTTGTGCTACATGTTCAAAATAAAATCTTCTAAATGAAATTCCCAAATAAAGTTTCCCAATAAAATCCCCAAAAATTTAATCTCCAAATCGAACCTTCCAAATCGAATCTCCCAAATCGAATCCTCCAAACTGAATTCATAAAATTAAATCTCTTAAATCGAAACCCCCAAACTGAATCCCCCAAATAAAAAAAAGTCTTACAACTTGAAACCCCAGAAATAAAAAAAAAACTCCAAACACAAAATTCCCAAAAACTAAATCTGCAAATCGACTCCCCCAAAATCGAATTCCCAAAATCAAATCCCTTACATCAAATCCCCTAAACTGAATCACAGAAATTAAATAAAAACTTGAGACCCCAGAAATAAAAAAAACTCCTTCCAGAAAATCTCCAAACTGAATTTGTAAACAACCATTCCGAAATTTGACCATATCCTCGTGCGGTTTCGAAATTTCACTCGTTCCTTACTATTTCCTCTGAATCGTTAACAATAATTGATAAGATTTCTCTGCAATGCAATGTCAATCCAATTTCCCCCCACCAACGAATCATCATCAATTCCAATTTCCCCGAAACGTCAATCTTTTGAAATATTGATCCGGATCTTTGTTGCAAAATCAATCGAATCAATATTTGAATTTCAATTGCACAAACAAATTTTCTATAATGTATATCGGAATGACCGGAAAACATTATGTTCTTGCTACATACCTTCTCGGTCCATTCATCCGCATCTGACCAAATTTTCGTCCACCTATACGTACACGCATCCTGACAAGTATAGAGTATGTGGTACCCGCTCGACGATAGGCTGCAACATCATTAACATCAGAGGACGAGAGAGAGAGAGATCAATAAGTCCTTTTAACCATCATTGATAGTACGAGTGTAGAGTTGTTGTCCATTGACATGACAGCCGGACGGACATGCTCTTGGAATACAAAATTAGTCCTAACTCAACGGTATCAATGTCCTGTCTGGGTACTACTCAGAACTCAAGCTTTTGTGTATATGCTGACGGACAGGAAAAGAAAAGAAACCCCGATGGCTATTTATCTTGTATGTATTGGGAAAAAATGAAAAGGACGCTTTCTTTGCATAGAGAAGGAAGAGTCTGGAATGTATGTGGGGAAGGAAAAAATAAGACATGCTTCTTTTGTCAATCTGTATTGTAAGGTAAATTTATGTGCTCACCTTGACAGACTATTCGTCGTTTCGATTTGGGCTGAGTCAGGCTTTTATGTAAGAAGCATGCAATGTGCTACTGTATCATTCAATAAAGTCGATGATGTGCTAGAGATATATCAGGATATGGACACGGATGTGTTGGCAAATTGATGGTTAACGTCTGAATGTTATAGCTGATGGGGAGGAATGAAAGGTTGTGGTGGTCTTTTTGACTTCATGATTTGACATTTTTGGGATATACGTATACATATTACAGAATACGGAATAGAATACAAATTATCTAATAATTTTGGATTGTGAACTGGGTCTTCGGAGGATAGTTGCAATATGATATTCGAATTCGAACAAGTAAGATTAACCTTCCACGCAACTTTCCGCAAACAAAAAAAATATTTTTTTTTTATTATATTCGGGACATCAAAATCTAGGGCATGGCTTCTCAAACTCTTCGATCGGTTCTATAACGAGAAAGATACATGCAATAAACGGCATTTTTCTCTCTGACAGACTTAAGCGAGTAACCTGATTTTAGAATGCAGTATACATCAGTGATGTCAACTTTCGTTACATTTCAGTAATCGGTTATATTCGTTGCATTTGTTTCGAGTAATCGTTAGTTGGTAAACGTTACTTAGTAATCGATGCTTTTAAAGAAACAAATAAAAAAGCACAACGCCTACAACGACAACCTACTCGAGTGCGATAGTACTCTTATTCACGGTTCGTCGCCGACATAGTAGAGATGGTAGGAGGGCTTGTACTCATCTTTTGCACTGTTTTACACAATTAAATTGCGCGACAGGCGGAAACCCAATCGTGTCGCTCGGTCGCAAATTGTACAGATATCGACCATTTTCTAATGTGCATGGTACGAAGTTAATCGTCAATTGCTGTGGTCAGCATCTTGGCTGACGGTTATCTCTGACTGCACTAACGGGTAAAAGGCTTCGACAGCTCTAGGCAATTGTGTGGGGAATCCGCTGGCATATCGATCGTATCGCTCCACCAAAGCATTGCAGAGATATCGACGGATCTCCGAAGTAATACGAAGTTGACGGTGGAATCGCTGTTGCGAATATTCAGGTTGACGGCTATATCTTACCACCCTGTGCACTAATCGGGAAACAGGCTTCGACACCTTTTAGGCAATTTTGTGCCAAGTCAAGCAACACCTCAATCGTGTCGCTTCCCCAAAGGATTGCAGAAATATCGAGGTATTTCCGCACGATTACGAAGTCGATCTTAAAATTGCTGTGTCCAAATTCTAGGTTGACAAGAGCATACGTTTTGTGAATTATTGTACTGTGACGGTTATCCCTGACACCCCTGTGAGCTGCGCGGGAAAAATGCTCTCTTAGAGAATTTTGTTGCGAGTCCAGCGACACCTTGATCGTGCTCAAGGATTCCAAAGATATCGTCGGATTTCGGAAGTAGTACGAAGCTGATTGTGAAATTGCTGTGTGCCAGTATCCAGTTTGACAGTTATTTCTGACCCCCCTGTGCACTGACCGACAAAGAGGATCCATCGACCCATTAGACAATGTTGTAGGGAGTCTAACGACACCTCTATCGTGTCGCCACGTCAAAGGATTGCAGAGATATTGCTCGATTCTTGTGTTTGTGCCTGAGTACGAGATTGCTTTGTTTGTTTGTTGTTCGGTACATATGTAACGACTACTTTTTGTACTCGGTAGTCGTTACTTCCGATACTTATTAGTAACGACTACATACTTAAGTAACGGGTAGTTACTTTTTTGACATCTCTGGTATACAGTCGTAGAAAAACTGCCTATTCCCGTGTGTGAGTTTTTTTTTTAATTTTGTACACACGATCCTCTGATGGTTGTATCAAAGAATCCGAAACCGCCATTTAGACCAGTGACTGGAATAACGGTAAATTAATGTTCAAATTGTACGAAATGATGCCTTTCAATGGCGTGTTCCTCGTTAAGTGACGTACGTATATCCAAGATAAATGTCATTCGAAGGAAGAAAATTCGGATAATATTTGGCAGGACCTTCGACATTTTATTTGAAAGGAAAATAGTGGATGTGTGGATAATGCTTATTGAAAATTGAAAATTGCACCAGAGGGCCGACCGCGTTGAGCGAATCGGTAAGCAAGCCGATAATGATTTTTGGAAATTTAACCGAAAATCGTAAATTCAATTTTAGCAGGGCCGGATTTTCCATATGGGCAACCTGGGTAACTGCCCGGGGCGCCTAATTTATGAAACTTGCTATTGGTTTTAGATTCTGTGTAAGACGCATTTTTGAAAAATTAAGACGTTAGTTTTAATTAATCTAGTTACGTGCGTGTTTTCGCCTCAATCCAGGGCACGAGACCACAACCTCACCACAAACTATAATGCGACTGCGTTCAGACTTATCCTTCACGTACGGTTGCTGCGAAGCATTGATTCCAAAATGGCTTACTGGCGGCGGGTAATTTGGTAAACGCATTAGCTTCAGTTTCAACAAGGGCAGAAATATATCATTATGCTTCAGTGTTCATTTTTATAGGAGGTCTAGACTAACTCGTGAACCTACATTAAATGTTGGACATGTTTTTAATACACGAGTACTTCGCCGTGAGCTCGTGAATTTCCGGCTAAAAGCCACTTAAAATACCCTCAAGTTAGAAAAAAATATCTTTGTCATAACGATCCTTCGGAGAACGTTAGTTACCTTCAAGGAAATAACTCTTCTAAGCACGCACTCTCATTTAACATATACCAATTGAAAAAATTAGAAATCATTTTTGAAGGCAATTTACGTTCTCCGAAGGATCGTTATGTCAAAGATATTTTTCATTTTTTCTAACTTGAGGGTATTTTAGGTGAGAGGTTTTAGGTGGAGTTAAACAGCGACAAATTCCGCAGCCGAAGAAATCATTTAAAATGATAAATCAGCAAAAGCCCTTTTTTAATGTTATCTTTTTCACTGAAAACAAAAAATCTCTGAAAATCAGACCCAAGGTTCGTCTACAAATCATAAGGTCCCGGGATCGAATCCCACTGTAGGTAGGTAAATTTATTATGCATTTTAGAGCGTAAAGAGGTAAATGGATACCTATAGAGGGGTTGTACAAATCTCATTTATAAGTTACATGTTCCTTCCCTGTGAAAATTGTTTTTTTTTTTATTCCAAAAATATCGAGAATCACTCCTTTTGGTGTTAATGAAAGTATTCTTTTGAGTTCAAATTATTACACCAAAAGGATAAAATCATTACATTCGTTCGGAGTCTTTAGCAATACCTTGCTTCCAGTTTTATGCCAATATTATCCGATTCGGATGGACACTATTCGACACCGATTCGGAGTAAAAATCACTCCGATTTTTTTGCTGTTTACTTTTGTTTGTCTGTTTTCTAGAAAGACCGACAATGAGAAAACCGCCTTAGAAAGTGGAATGGTATTTGAATGAAATAAGTGTGCATCATTTCAGTTTTCAGGTCGTCGTAATTTTTGAACATAGATCGGTAGGAGTCTCTGAACCCTCCCCTGGCTACGTCGCTAAAGCCCTCAAACGAGTAGATATTTGGTAAAAACATATTGAAAGTTTTTTTTTAATAATCAGAATGTACATGCATTAACATTTTGCCTTCCATATGTATGCGATCTCCACCATCTTATAGCTTAACCAGTTGCAGAGAGCGGCACTTTGGCTACTGCCCAGGGGCGCCATAGAGGCTAAATCCGGCCATGAATTTTAGATAGGTACCTAAGCTTAAATCTAAATTTCATACAGAAGGGAGTAATTCATCGGGCTAAAGTAATTGTTTTCCCCATTTCGACATCGCAAAATCAGCTTTTCACAGTTCTGGCAAAACCAACCCAATTGCCTAAAATTTATTAAGCACTTATTCTTGCGCTCTCAGTTTGAACAGCCCTCCAGTGCGTGTTTAGCTCTCCTTCAAAATAGAAGTATTTTCATTTAATCAATTTATTTGATCGCGAAAAATTATGATTCTTTACGAGACGAAATTCTTGTTGACATAGTGAGTTTGCTCAAGGACATGCGATAAAATCCTCTGTCGACAAAGTCGAACTAGTCCTAAAATGCCGCCGCTTTTGCAGACATTTAATTTCATTACTTTAATATATGTACACAAAGTCGCATGTAAGTAGATCTGCCAAGCGTTTACGACAACCAAGAAAATGTGCGAATATCCTTTTTCTTTGAATCTCGAAAATATTCATCGAGTTTTCCCACCATCACACCAAATCACAAAAACCAAAGACTTACTCCGCGTTGTGTCATGCCATTCACTCTATTCATCATCAACAAAATTTTCTAGGGAATTCTTCAGTCATGCTCCCATTTTTTTTTCTGTCGTGTTCCCTCTTTTTTTCCTCTTTGTACACAGAGTTACAAGTTCCAGGCAATTTATTCCTAATTTATCCACCCATTATCGTTATTGGGCCATTTACGACTTCGCTTTTTTTTGTGCCGACATCGGGAGCTTGCTTATGGGAAGTGAAAGAAAAGATGAAAAAAAAAATTTCGGGAAAGTCTTAACAAAGCCGGGAATTTTGTCGTTATATGTTAAAATGTTGTTTTATTGAATATGCCGTCAATGCGTTTTATTTCCTTTGGTCGTTGGTCTAATGTAATTTAAAAGCGCTCTGAACGGTTCGGTTATTATGTATATGAGAGATGATTGGTCTATCACATAAATTTGATGGATAAAGAGGCGTTTAGATAGAAGATGATAGATATTTGAGGATACGTATTTAGTTTTGATGGAGGTCGACAGTTGTTCATTTTGAAGTTTGTGGTTTGAGTTATGATAGGTTGTAGAATAAGTTCATCATTAATACTAAATTTTAAAAGATTTTTATTTAATTTTTATTGTTGAAATTGAAATACAAAAAGTAGCAGGGACGTAGACAGGGGAGGGGTCCATGGTGTCCGGATCCCTCCCGAAATGTTTTCAATGGGGTTTGAAATTTCAGTGATGATAACATGAAAACTGTAATAATATGTACACACTTATTTAAATGTGCTAAACATTTTCTTACAGGTTCTCGGTCAGGACATTAGTACAAACATTCTCCGAATTGCACATGATTTAGACATTAAATCAGTTCTTGCGAAAACGGGGTAATTATTTATTTACGCCATAATTTGTTTCCTCTCCATGCGGCCCGGATTACTCTCTATCCATTGCGATTTTTTTTGGATACATTAATAAAGAAAAATAGAGGCTTTCATTTTCTAAATTGAAAGTGTGCACAGAAGCCGAATGTTTTTGCAGAAACTTGAAATTTTTTTTAAAATTTCGGATCTCATAAAAATACATACAAATACATACAACGGGGATGGATTAAATTTACCCGAGATGGTTTTCATTATTTATATTTTTCAGCTTGTATGAATCATTGCCAAAACGTTCGGTAGCTGGAAATACGGTTTATAAGGGATGTTGGCTATAACACACGTTAGAAGTGATAGCTCCAAAGAAGACAACATGAGTTAGAAATGAGGCATGGGTTTCTTTGAGTCACATCGTAGTTAACGTTAGATTTAGTTGTCCTAATTGGCTTTACCAATAAATGAACCCATTTTGGAAAGTAACCTCTTCTCTTCACAGTTAATTTTTTTAGATACATATGCTAAGGTTGCTCCTTTGTCGGTGATCAATTTTCATATTAATTTTCAAGAAAAGCTTTGTGTGTGCACTCAGGGTGTTTGATCGGCGGCTGCTCCTTCTTACCAACTAAAATGAAAACGTTCTGAACCTCAATTTTCCGCTGATATAATTTTCTTCAGGTTTAAAGTTTAATTTAAAAAAGACCACACTTATTAGATCCAATCCTTCTATTAGCGCTGATTATAAAAAATATATTTGAGGTTGAATATCGTTAATGTGGTGAATTATCTCATCCTTTAGCTCTTTAATTGTTTTTGGCTTATTGACGTACACTTTTTCTTTGAAATATCCCAGAGAAAGAAGTCCAACGGTGTCAAATCACATGATCGTGGCGGCCAATTAACATCGCCAAGACAAGAGAGCCATTGTTTCGTTGGCTGGGTGACAAGTGGCCCCATCCTGTTGAAACCACATATAGTCCAGGTCCATATCCTCGATTTCTAGCCACTTTGGGGACGCATTTGGTCGATTATGTTGACCAAAAAAATCACGAAGTGCACGAAAAGCATTTTGATTTGAACGTCCATTTTCGTAAAAGGCTTCAACGACGTTAACGCGCTGCTCAATTACTTTTCCATGGTTGAATTTGCCAAACACTGAAGCAAAGTTGGGCGAGAAACATACCGTTAAGGTGTGACACTCAATTAGCATCGTGCATTCTACATAGTTGGACCACCCGTTACAAGTGTGAAAACCTCCTAAGACAATATAAGCAAATGCACAAACTTTATTAGCTCACTTCACAAACTGAACGCTTCTCCACATCGACAGTTGAAGCTCTCGACTGTTGTTCCGTGTGCTCATAAAATTGAAAATTTTCATTTGAGACATGAGCTTTCAACCTGTACTTTTCCAGGCAGTTTAGTACTTAGAATGCATCTCAATATTAGAAATCGAATTGTTTTCGCACATAAATTTCAAATACCGGAACTATGTATATACGATCAGATGAATTGGAAAATATTTAACTGAATTTTCAGCTCTAAAATGGCAAAATTTATCTGAAACTTGGCGCCCTTTTCGGCGCCCCGGACGTTGGCGCTCCAGGCGCGTATGAAATCGATCGGTACATAGGGTGCATTTTATATTTCGGGGTGGGGCAACTAGTGTAGCAGATCTGGGAATATTTTGAAAAACAATACAGCGATTTTCGAAGATTCCCATTTGTCGAATAAAAAGGTATGCATCTCAACACATTTTTTAGCGGTGTTTTTTTTTTCTGTATCGCCAAAAAACACAGTCAAACAGTTCTCCACTAGCAACAAAAAATATTGATTTACAAAAAAAAATTCTAAAATCGAAATTTGGACCCCTCCCGAAACTAATTCCTGGCTACGTCCCTGGTTAGTTATTTCATTTATTTTGACAAACGTTTGACACAAGCTAACAAATTAATTATAGAGACTTCTCGTAAGTCGTATGCCATATACTTTTCGTCTTTCGAAATCACTACATAAATTCAGCTGCCCACCGTACTAAAAAAAATGGAATCGACAATTTTCAATTTCAATTGCGACACGACCACACAACGGCCTCGACCATTTAACGTACATACGTCAAATACACTTACGCCTACTTGGGACATGTAAAATTGTATATTATACTTGTTTTCCTCTAGAATTTCAAAGACGTATATGTAGTTTCTACGACTTGCCAAAGTTTGATTCACACCAGTCACGCAAGCAGTCATTTTCTCTACAAGTTGACTGATTGTCAGTTAATTGATTGACTGACAATCTGTTAACTTGTATGGAAAATGACCGCAGCTGTGACTGGTGACTGAAAAGTGTGGATCGACCTTTATTGTTTTTAAACTTAAAAAAAATAAAATAAGGTTTGCTAAAATCGATACTCTTGGCTTTAAAGCTCTTAAAACTTTGATCCTTTAATCTTTCCTTATATATTAAAAAACACTTTCGTCTAAAAATAAATTTGATATGCAAAATCCTTTACAAAAAACCATTTTTTTTCCAAATATCACTTTATAATCTTCTTCGAGTATTTTCTCTTTCTTTGTGTTTCCGTGTGAAAAGACGCTCAATTATTATTCCTTCTAAAATTAATGCATAAATAATGAATGTTTTGCATACAATTAAGAATCAATTTGTTTATGGTACGCGATAGGTCTACTTCGGTATATTTCCGCGATATTCTTCATTTTCACGTAGTCCTTGTATCAGATTATAGTAATGATAAAGCGATGCGGTAGCAGTCTTCTGCTTAGTTACATTATCATATCTTCCGGTCTACAAGGAAACAACGACAAAGTTGACGAACCAATGATTGATGGAGGCACGTTCCCATAAAAGGAAGATACCCAGCAACATCGGAATTATACTTTCGTAGTATAATAATAATTTAACTTTAATAAAGTTCCAATGAGTGTGGAAAATTACCAGGTGCGTGATTCAGATTTACCAGAGGACACTCTTTGGGGAAAATGACTTTAGTGAAAAATTAAATGGGAAAAATTTTCATTATTTCATGATGAATGGCGAGCGCAGAGAAAGTTGAAATTATTAATTGACTATTTTAGATAATGGTGAAAGTTAAAGTTGTTGAAGATGATGGAAAAGCTACTTTGTAGTTACGGGCAATCTAATTACGAGTCATGACAACGCAATCTTGAATTATTGAGGATGCTTGTCAACTAGTTTGTTTCTCAATTATAAAATTTCTTTTGATATTTCAAATTTGCTAAAAGTAAAAATTTGAAAACGTATTGACGTTTCAAGGGAGGTACCCTTAGTTTTGATCCGTTCGAAGCAAATTTTGATGTAGAGTATAACAGGGATCAACCTTGACACTCACTCCTTTAAATTGTTTTTAAAACGAAATGCCTGAAGTTTTTCTCCCAATTCTCGCCAGCCATACAAGTAGGGCTTAGCGTAATTTGGAGATAAACTTCAGGCATGCCTTTTGAAAAACAATCTAAAGGGGTAACATGGTGCCCTTACGAGTACTCGGAGCATGGCAACTTTCAATGTAAATTAAAAATATTTGAAACGTCAGCACAAAATCTTAACAAGTTGAGTGAATTCTGTCAAGATTTAAAATCGACATGAAAACCTAACAATTTTTGTTTTTTAAATTATCATATACAGTGGATATTGCTTATAACGACATCGGTTATAACGACGCATCGGCTATAACAACGGAAATTCCAAGTCCCGAGACATAGGAAGCTCGTGCGGTACAATTTTTGATGGATATAGCGGCCATCGCTATAACGACCGATCGGTTATAACGACTGAATATTTCCGAATCGAGAGACAAAATGAACGGATATAACGACGAACGCTCGACACAACTAAATTTTTGTATGTGTTCCGGCATGCAAAGATCAAGTTCGGGTTGGAAACTAAATTCAGTGCAGAAGTTCACTCATACTTAAAAAATAAGCTACAAAATGATATCGCATCGCCTTCGCACTCAACCTGAAAGTTTTTAAAACGTCGTAAAAAATTGTAAATTCATGTTACGAAATTTTGTTTGCAATAAAACAATCAAGATCTACACAGTAGAGGATTTGAGATAACTCACTCCCCTGTGAAAAATTGCACGCCAGAAAATCGTGCCCGTTTTCATCACTAAACATCGTTTTCAGAATCTACCCTAAACATCAATTCGGTACCAACGATCGTCCAAGATAGGGGAGCAGTTATTATTCCATATTATTAACGCCTCAAAATTAGTTTTCTGCAATTTGCTTTGGAGACATATCGTGATACAAGATTCTACGACGTCCCAGTCGGTTTCTTGATTTACCAGCTCTGACTTTATTCTTTTAAGCTCTTGACACAAAAATAAGCTACGCACGATGAGAAAAATTAGGGAGTCAAACGAAGAGTTTAAGTTTATCTGCTGTGGAAAGTGGACTGAAACTGCCGAAAATGACTCCAAAAGTTTAATGATAAAAAAGTGCAAAATTCTTAAGCATGCTTAAAACAACATTCTGAAACTTGAATTCGTTCAATTTTTACAACTTGTTAAGAACCGGCTGGTTTCTGTGTGCAACCCTGTAGAGACTACAACAAAACAGGTCCAGCTCCAGGTTTTAACGACGAGAAAAACAAATCCTATTTGAGAATTTGTTGATTTGTTTAAATGCTTAACGATTGGTCTAAGAAAAGTCCTCGCAATTGGGGTGGGGAAAAAAGACTACAGAATCACAATTTGGCAATTTGCTAACTTTTCGTTTGTACCTATGTGGGCATATATTTATAATGTTCTCCTGCATTTCTTATTTCCGAAAAATAATTAAAAACGAAATTCAGAAGCAGCTATTCCATTCATTTGTGTGTCACACAAGGACCTACCCTTGTCGGCAAACGTATACATTTAAAAAGTGGACCACCGTAAGTTCGTGATCTAAAACGGATTTTGACTTTACATTGATATGATCGCTTATTACGACGACAGGACGCTATAAATAATATGATCGTATATAACGACGGTGGTCGTTATAAACGATATGAGCGGATATAACGATGATCGGCTATAACGACATAAAATCGTCGGTCCCTTCGATGTCGTTATAAACGATATCGACTGTATACATATATATATATATTAAACAGAGTGTCCCAAACCTCAACGATAACCCGGTGATAGCGCATTTAGTGTCCGTTCACGGGAAAAATCAGTCGCGTTTTTTTTACAGTTATTTGTAATTAAAGAAAAATTCCGTGCGTACAGACTGCTGCGCCCGCATTACGATGGTTTTTTAGAATTGATATGTACGTAATACTTGTTGTACATTAACCTTTTTGAGTAATACGAGTAAATCAGAAATAAACTTAAAATAATTTTAATTATGTAAGTAAATCTATTTTTCGAATTGGTCTAAAAAATGCGTTATACAGTGAAAGGCTTCATTATTCCCGATTGGAGTTAGACTATTTTTTCAAAGGCCTGAAACCATGGCATTTTTTAACCAAAAATTGCAACACTCAAAATATGAAAAGTTCTCTAGAGGCCTGTAAAGTTAAATTTTGAATGGGAATAGATGGTATTTGACTCATTCTGACCACCGCAACTAACAATTTTATCCCTATAATACTTCATAGAATATTCTCCTCCAACAGTAATAGGGGCACTTTACAGGGTATGAACGCTGAATAATTGTCCAATAATGGCATTTGGCGCCGGTTTTTCATCCAATATAACCTGATTTTAGCACTAGATTATGCTCGCGTTTCCGAAAAACAAGAAAAAAAAATCCCCACAGCTAGCATCGAACCCATGATTATCGTATTGCCAGTTCTACGCGCTAACCACTCGGCCAACATCAGATATAGTCAGCATTGCTCGCAATTACTATACATGGTTAGTTGTTTTATAGAAATGGTTAACAATTCTTTATTGAATCTTCTGCTATGAACCTTCTACTTTATATATCAATCAGTTGACGTTAATTAAATCCACACATTAATCAATGAAATGCAGTCAGTGTCTGCGCAGAGATAATTTTAATTGGTTTATAACGACGGCACGGCCCACAATCAAATACAATGGTGGTTAAATTAAATAGTTTAACAAAAATATGAGTTATAACCAGCACCTCTTTTGCGTTTTTTTTTGTTTTTTAATTAAGTATAAAATAGACTATTTAATTTAAAGTCCCTATGGTCGATTTCACCATACTGGAAAATGTTGCCCAAATTTTTTCCATAACTTTCACCGTTACGGAGTATTTTTTTAGTGAGTATTGTGAAGAAATATGACTTCTTAAAAAATGTATTAGCTGTTTTGACTTACTAAAACTTAAAAATCATGCATAGTATGATGTATGATTTTTAAGTTGCAGGCGAATACAAATTAAATGAAATGAAACCTTGGACTTTTCGAAGATTTTCGAATCTTCTGTGATACAACCGTTTGAAATTTTGCGGAAATGTCGAAATCAATTGAAAATGTCAAAATTGAACTCATATTTTATGACGGCAAATTAAACTGAAAAATCTGCAGAACTGACAAAAGTTGACACCTTATTTTAGCACTCGAACGACTTATGAAAATTAGGCGCCTAGTCAGCCAATTTTAAAAATTAATATCAATTTATAAAAATTAAAAAGAAAATATTTCTCGAAATGGAAAATTGCCTTAGAAGGAAGTTGAATCGATAAATCACACTGACATGCATACAAAATGTCGTTTTGTTTAAACAGCAAACAATTGACCATCACATTAACAATTTAACAAATATTTCTCAGAAGCAGTATTTTAAATATTATGACTCTGCAGAATATAAGTATGCGAGAAAAATGAGAAATCAAACCCTAAGTTATCTTGTATATTTTAAATCGGCATATACTTCCGACAGAATTACTGCGTGATAGAAAAAATCCGTAAAACCAATAGAAATCAGACAACTGTAGGTACTTATTGGAAAGTTATTGACAAGACAAACCACTCACTGATGCCTATTTTTACTACATTCGTCTCCAGTGCGGGTACGATTCCTAACACTTGCGCTTGGTATTCCAGACAAACATGGGCGTAGCCAGGATTTCGGTCAGGGGGGGGCAAGTCCAAAATTTTTTCAACATCATGATTTTCTTAGGAGTTGAAATTTCCGGTCGCGGAAATATTGTCAGCATATTTCAGAGTAGCACAAGCCAGGATTGGATTGGTGCACAGGGTCATGGATTCCAGACTCACCATGAACGAATTCATTTTATGGTGTTTTCGAACTCACGACCTACGTGACGGACTACACTGAAAAAATCATTTGCTAACAAAAAAAAATCAATAAAAAACAGCCAAGTAAGAATTTTTCCTGATTTAAGATGTATTTTCTTGTTCCAAGAAAAGTCTTTGCTTAAAATAAATAAACAAGCATTATTTTAAGCAAAAACTTCTCTTGGAACAAGAAAATACATCTTAAATCAGAAAAAATTTTCGTGGAACAAGAAAATACATCTTAATTCAGGAAAAATTATTCCTTGGCTTTTTTTATTGTATTTTTTCTTGTTTTAAGCAAATGATATTTTTCAGTGTATGATGTCGCTCAGATTGTTAACAAGTATCCACTTATGGGGATAAATAACATTGCTGGGCGTGGGCGTGCTGTTGATCTCAACACCTCAACAAAACAGCAGTTTAGATATTGGAAATTGGATGTCACTCACACATCTGCTGCCCTAGCTTACTGGTGGACTGCCACGCATGTTATTTCTTTTTTATACCCTTCGCTCATAGAGTGAAAGGGTATATTAACTTTGTCATGAAGTTTGTAACGCATTGAAGGAAGCATCTCTGACCATATAAAAAGTAAACATAAATGATCAGCATTACTTGGGGAGTCGATTGGGCCATGTCAGTCTGTCTGTCTGTTGCGACGCGTTTTCCTCGGCCAATTTAAAAGATGTGAAGCTGAAATGTTGCACAAATGGTTCTTTTTGCTGCAGGCAGTTTTTATTTTTGAATCGGTAATATCGGACAATCGGGTCATGGGGCTGCCATACGAAGCCAACTCCCCAAATTAGGTTTATCTAAGAAAAACTTTTTATTTGTGCACCAATTTCAACCAAATTTCACACAAATGTGTTTCTATTGTTGACACAAAATATATGTACGAATGGATCAAAACGGACCATGGGGTCATAGTGCGGCCATACAAACCCAACCCCCATTTTGGTTCTTCTAAGAAACATTTTTTGAACAAAGTTCACAAAACCTCGATTTAATGTGTCTTTATCAAAGCAACAAAAAAGGTCAAAACAAATGGAATCGTACTATGGGGCCATAAATCCTTTATTGACTGAAATATGGTTAACGGTTTTAATAAGATTTCCTCTAAATTTATCAAAGTATTAACAGTGGCTAAGTTTTATTGCCGGTATGATTCAGCTAGAAAATAAATTTTGCTTAAATAACTTGAAAGACACTGAAATATAAGACCCGTTCTCTACAAGGTCCCTAACAAAGCAAAGGTGTATACCATTTGTCACCCTCTCAGATGAAAGTAAGTTGAATTCCACTAACTCCCCGAAGATACCTAACGGTTTAAATTGTGTGCCATGAAATGAAACAGGAAATATGCGATCCACGCAGCCACACTAGCACACTCACAAGTGAAAGGTGTGTGCTGGTACGCAGCCTCCGTCAGCTACGAGAGGTCACTCGCTGTCATCGATTTGTATGCGCCTCCTAAATGCAAACTGTCCCGATCATGGCTTCTCCGGTAGCACATGGAGCGATAAAAAAGGCATCCGCTGCGCCAGCACCAGAAAATTTTTGAATAATATGTTGTGTAGTGCAGCCATTTTTTTACTACATCGATAAGGATTTTTTTACCAACTTCATCGACCAGGGGGGGGGGGCGACCGCCCCTCCCTGCCCCCCTCTGGCTACGCCCATGCAGACATACCTTCAATTTGAAGTTCACTCCACAACTTTCTAGGATCGAACTTTCAAGCGTACTCTGCCTACTTAAAATTTTTAGGCGATTCTCCACGGTGGTTTTTCCTAAGATAAGTTTTCGTCTGACGGGATTAAGCTCCCGCGTATCATTCTATCACTCTAGTCCAACTTGGGTTAAGTAGGTTTACCTCAAGAAGGGGATTATGAAAACTCTACATATGATCTCTAGTGCCACGCTGTTTGACGTAGAATATTTGCCTCGCTGTGCTAAACCTATTCCTTCGGAATTTCAGCTAAACAAACAGAATTGAAAACATTTCAAAACGTTGCATCGGCAGCCTCTTTTTCGATCTCTTCAGAAGACTTCAAACAACCGAAAGAATTTTCAAATTGGTTGAAAAGCATAGAAACGATATGGTAGTTACTATTCCTTAAATTCGTTAGGGTTTCTAACCTCCATTTAATGCACCTCCTCTGTGCTGAAAAAAAAGTAATCCTGACCACTGATCCACTCCTCCTACCGAAAAGGTATCTATTTAAAAGCTTCGTTTCGTTTATTGCAATAGATAAACTAATACCTCATTGGGCCCAGAATTCTTAAGCTGGTGGTACCTTTCCAGGCATAGTTTCATTGGAGTGGAGTCTGAGGAAAAGTAGCTCTACAAGTTTGCCAAATTTCAGAAAGATCGAGAAGGGTTCCCAAGTTTGCCAAACATAAAAGTGCGATTATGTCGATAAATATCGATCATACAGGGTATTGGGGTTAAACTTTACACCTTGAAAGCAGACACGACTGATCGCAGGCTTCACCGAGGAACTTAGGTATCATGTTGTGAATTAGGTTTCATTGTGTGGTTCGGGGAATCCTGTACATTTTGCTGTACATTTCCCAATGCTGAACGGCATGTCAAAATGCTGTACTGTACAGCAAAATGCTGTACGTCTGGTCAGCTTAGTATAGGGTATACTGTTTTTGTTACGCCAATATTATGTAACACCTCAAAGAACCCTCCGGAGGTATGGCAAAGTATATATATAAATGATCAGCATCGGTCCCTGATTCGAATAAGCCACATGTGTCTGTCTGTCTGTTTGTCTGTCCGTGTGTCTGTCTATATTCCCGAAATAATGAAGCTAGCGGTTTGAACTTTTGGTCAGATGTTTCTTTTGTTAAAATCTTGGACGGTATTGAAAATGGGCCAAATCGGACCAAGGGTTCTCCTACCTCCTATACAAATCACCCCTCCTTGATATTTTAGTTCGGCCACAACTTTCTATACAATATCGCTATCGACTTGAAATTTTGATCAATGCCTAATTCGGACATATACTTTAAGTTGATGGAAAGTGGAGTATGTCCGGCTATCCCTACCCCTACCTCCGCTACATAGTTATATTCAGCCATATCTTTTGATAGAATGTCACGAAGAACTTCAAATTAGTATCATATGGTAGCTGTTGCCTTGTTAAAGATGTGCCAGGTCCGACCCTCCTCTACAAAAA
This sequence comes from Microchrysa polita, assembly GCA_949715475.1. Taxonomy (NCBI): domain Eukaryota; kingdom Metazoa; phylum Arthropoda; class Insecta; order Diptera; family Stratiomyidae; genus Microchrysa; species Microchrysa polita. Next base: position 5,829,267 of record OX454419.1, on the reverse strand, counting down.
ACATGAAAATGAAAATATTGGGTCTTGCATGTCTTCTAGGTCTGTACATGGGTATAGGGTATACACTCAACGTGCTATTCGAAAGATTAGAACTCGGTCTCGTTTAGATAGTATGTTTATGAAAATAATAGCATGTCCTTCAAGAAGAATCCTATAATTTCCAAATTTCTAAAACTGCAGATTTTCGCAATATTTTTTTCAATTAAATGTCAAAAAATTACTTCACGAATATTTTAAATTAATAGGAAAATTCATCGTGTATCATTCCGCAACATCCAAATCATGCCCAATGTCCACAGGGTGTCCAATTCTATAGGTGTCCTTTATATGTAGGTATAGGACTTTTTGCAAAAAAATTGTCTTAAGATATCTTTGATATTGGTATAATTTGTCGATTCCATAGGGTCCATACACAAGCAGAACCATATTTATTGCAATTTCATAATTTTTGATTGGACACAATTACCATTAGATAAAATGACTCGGTTAACCGGAAAACCGGTACATCCTTTCTGGTTTTAAATCGGACATATTAACCGTCTTGCAAATAACCAGAAAAACCCGGGTGCTAGGTCGCTTTTTGTCATCCCGACAACAAACTCCAATCATAACTTCATTCTTTTCATCCAAAAATACTTCTTTTGGTGGACATTGTAATTATGCAATAATTAATCCTCTTCTGTTTCGTTAACTTTATTCATTCATTTAACTTTTCGACTTGTCGCGTCGTCGTCGCCATTTTTCAGTAAACCGAACCTAAATACCTTCACCGGAGTGGATGCGGATATTATCAATTAACTATAAAATCAAACGTAGCCCAGCCGCCATGCTATCGTCTTGTCGAAAAGGAAAAATTTCAAAGCCCGCCTGTTCGTTCGTCCGTCAGGAACTTAAGAAATCGTTACGGAAATTTACTTTTTCCATGAAAGGAATTCATTAACCCACACAGGACAAGAAAGGAAGAAACAAAACTGTGAAACTTTCTTTCTATTTTTTCTTGAAAGGGTTTTATTACGTGCCGTCGGACGTGTTTTGTTGTGGCCTTTATATCTTAATTGTGCGCGGAATTTTTGTATTCATCATCCCATCATCATCAGTCGTATTGAAAAACGCCAAAGCAAGTCCTGTCTGAACTGAAATATAAGATGAATAAAGCCCGATTTGACTCCACAGACAGGTCATCAGATACTTAAAGAATGTTAGACTTTAATTATTTTTTTTTTTTTATTTACTTTTGATTGAATGACGCGCGGTGATGAAGTTTTGAACTTTGTGCGGACATTTTTCATTTCGTACTGAAAGTGGTGAATTTTTGATTGATGCGACAGAAATTAATTATGTTTGGGAAGTGGCAATTTAATATTTTCTATAAAAGAAGGGGTTGAATATTGTAGGTCAGTTCTTTGCCGATTTTTTTTATTGGAATTAATTGATTTTCCTACGGTAAGAACGAAAATATCGTCTAAGAATTAACGGTCCGACTTGCAAATATATTCATAATTCCACTATAAAAACCCTAATTTTCGAAAATTTTGACTAAAAACTGAAAAATTTAAATCTGTCAAAATTTTGATTTTAAAACGTGAAAATGTGAAATTTTCGAAAATTCCGATTTCGATTTTCTAAGACATAAAAATGGGGTGAAAAATTGCACGTTTTGTTGGATATTTGGGCGACTCTAACATGCAAACGATGATAGCTAGGACTCGTAACTTGTTAGACAATTGTGCGCCGGAATATTCTCTACATCAGGTCTGGAAACCCCAATTTCAGAAAATTTCGATTCAAAATCATCAAAATGCGATTATCTCGATTATCGCAGCTAAAGCGGGTCAAAGTTTGCATTTTTTGTGGGACCTATGAGCGATTGTATCTTCCAAACGGTGATAGGTATGGTTCTGAATTTTAAAGAAAAATGTGCGCTGGAGTACATCTCAAAACCTCAATTTTTTCCACTCCAAACAGTACCTTAATTTCGCCATTCGAATTCATTCAAATTCGAGGCATCCTAAGTGATTGCTCAAAACGCAATATTTCATCTATTTTAGGAATCTTTTTTCCAGCATATTTTAAGCCAATCCTTTCCATCTCGTATGTTACATTTTATATATTTACCGCACACACGCGTAGGTTGAACCTTTGAGTGGCTTCCTGAAATGGATTTGCCACTTCCTGCTGCTCCTTACATTACCTTGTAAGGTAATATTACCCTCATGTGCAATTAATCAATACCTACATGAGAGCAAGCTTGTCTCCGAGTGTGTTATGCTGGAAACAGTTTCGCGTCGGGACTCTTAGATTGGATTGACGCGATGTGAATTGTTAAGGATACACGCGTGAACTCCGGCGACAACGGCCAACGACCGACACGGAACCAGAGAGTGACTACCTTATACATATTGACATGAACCGCGTCATTTTACGTGCTACACATGAATAATTTTAAGCATAAGACCTTGCACGTCATTCGTGGGTCGTGGCAACCCAATTCTGTTACGTGTAAAGGTATGTATCGCTTTAGGTTCGGGCTGGAGAGTCCCTACCGCGGTTGAATTTCAAGCAAACATAAACGTTTTCTCCGGATTAATGAATTGCTCCCAGAATCATCCTCTCGCATCCTTCTGATGTAGACAATTTTGGAACATGATTCTGGTGGAGTATCAAGCAATTTGTATAGTAAGATAGGTGGTGCGGGAGTGAGATATGAATTACTGAAATATGAATGAACATCATGACGATGACATGACACGCCATTCCATCTGAAAATTTTCAATGCGGGTATGATGGGGGATGATGACGAAAGCCGAGCGAACGATTCATTTAAAAATGTCACTTGACACGGTTCTTTTTAATTAGATTTACGAGTACAGGTTGAGAGGATTATCCCACCGCCGCCCTAAGGAGTTTTGTATATGTAAAATGCATTTTGTTAGATATTTTAGATACTCTAGGGACATTAGGGCTTATTGCTATAAGCAGCGTATTCATGAAAATGGGAAAATTTTAACGAAGTGCTTTAAATTGAATTAAGATAGAAAAGGAAGTTTTTGAAAAATATGCACACAGTAACCGCCAAACGGTGATCTTCTGGTATCCTCGCTTGGAAAGGGGTGTATGGATGCTAAGAAGGGACTACTTTAGAGCTTCATTAAGATTCTCTGGATGCGAGTTCTATTCCATTTTGAAGATGCCTACAGTCAGGGAAAAAGAGAAAATGAAGGAATGAAGCCAACTCAATCCCTTGCAGTTTTTAGTCCTTCCACGGACAGTTTCACGATCATGCTGAAGCACCATTCTATTCTATTCGTCAAGATGGACGCCCTGCTTAGCGTATTGCATGTGAATTTTGGCATCCCATTGGTTAAAACACGCTAGTCGCGCTCTTCCGAATATGCGATCGACTTCACTTTTATGGTCACTGAACCCCATTATTGGACACTCATTAAATATCTGAGTGGAATGATAGTTACTCATATAGTATCGGATTTCGACTTCACATTACTTCGACTTCGATCATAAAATGTTCCTATAAGCGCGGCGCTATGATTCGAAGGCGCTTGTCTACGGATAAGCATAAAGGATTTCGTCCTTATTGGCTCAATATTTTTCTTAGGAAAATAAATTGTTGACTCCTGGAAGCCGGCTGGTTCAAAATCGAAAAAAAATGAAATTAGGTTAAGTTTTCCTTTAAAATGGCATCCTTGCTGAATTATTTCATATTTTTTGAAATATTATAATCCAAATTTTCTTCTTTAAGTAATATTTAATTTTACAAATTTATCCTTTTCTTCTTTTACAGGTGAGTATCTCGGACCGTTTAATTTATGGTTTCTCAAATTGTCCGCCAGTAAGTACATAGCTCCATACACATTTTCATTTATGGGAAAATTAAATAAAAGAAGTGGAATTGGATCTATGGGGTTCTAGGTTTTGAGTATTTCTCCTTAAAAAAATAACATAAATTAAATGAATTTCCAATCACCAGTTGCGAAACTACTTGACTCGGGGCCTTCCCACCAACTTCTTGATTGGGACCCTCTGAAAAAGGCGTAATGTGATTTTTTATAACTTACCGTGCTATATACTTACGTGCTATGCTGGGATATTATCGCCGAAACGGGCGATGTGCCTACACCGCGGGTCGAGCAACGCGAAGCCATGGAGCGGTATAAAGAACAAGGCAAGGAAGAAGAAGAAGACCGTGCTATATACTTTTAAGTATTCGAGATAAAATTTCAATTTTGTGATAGAAATTTACATTTTCTTTGATTCGTTTAAAACTAAAATTTTTGTACCAAACCAAGCACGCTCGGTGACCCAGTTAGGGTCACGATTTTTACGCATTAAAGTAGAGCGTCGGTTATCAGAAGGCTGATTATCCAAACATTCGATTAATCGGACCGAGGACTAATCTCTCATCGGTAAAACCCAAATGCTTCCATTTTTTTCAATTCCAGTCGTTTTTACGTTTTCAGTTTGTCGCCTAATTTTAGGGAGTTTTCTAATTTTTCAGTTGAAACTCGAAAATTGTTCAGGAGACAAATTGACCGTTTAGTGGTTAAATTTCAGTCGCTTTAGAACAAGTCATTTTTGTCACTATACCCTACTAGCCATGGCATAAGGAATGTATCGATGCCGGCATCATGAATCTCTGGATGAACCGAATCATTCCATTTGTTCTAGTCGCGGGACTAAATTCCCTTATATGTATATTTTTCAAAGATATGGTGAACGACTGCATGAAGTCCACGTGAACCCAAACATGACTTTCCCTCATGATTTCATTAGAGAAGTACTGATGATAGATGCGGTGCGGATCATCAATGAATTCATCAGAAAGGAACTGATGAAAAGTACGATGAGTTTCACTGGCGAATTCATCATGCTGGAACTGATGACAAATTTAATGAATTTCCCCGAAGAGTTCATCAAATTCGCCCTAATCAAATAATCGCTGAATTTCATTCATGCGTTCTTAGATGAACAACGTATGAAATAGTCGATTAGTTTCATTAATTGTTTCATCAGTAATTTATTCATTTAGCACGCTCTGTGGATCACTTGGTTGAGTAGCACTCTACGACTCTAGTAATTTAGACGTCCGGAGATCGAATGTCGGCGTGTTCCAAAATTTCCGTACATGAGCGAATAGGATATATGTATATGTATATTGCAAAAAGCACTCCGAAGCTATATGCAATGTAACGTTGACTCGAAATATCCTATAAACGGCTGAGTGAACGCACCATGCCCCACAAGGGGTTACGGTACAGAGAAGAAGAAGAAGAATTTATTAATTTAATCAAGTTACTCGATGCTCACACTACGAAGCTCAACTTTTAAGTGAAAAAGGTTCCGGGTTCCGTTGTGCAAAGAAAAATATTACCCATCGGCGCAAAATGACGACAACGAAGCGAAACTGACCGAAATTTCAAGAAAATGTCTCTCGATGAATTGGCACCGATTCTTCATCGAGACAGCAATGGCGCCGGAACAGGGGGGGCAGCGGGGGCAACTGCCCCCTCAATATTTTGGCTAAAGGGGCAGAATAATTAATATTTTCATACATATAATGATAAATTGAATATGTACATTGTAACATATTCAATTTATTATTCTAGTGTCGAACTCGCGGCCCGCGGGCCGCATGCGGCGCATCACGTAGTTTTGTGCGGCCTGCAACCAGGTCGAAGAGACACAATGTATCGGCACAAAAGCGCTAAAAATAAATATTGGTGTTGAACTAAAATCTAAGAAATCTTCTTCTCTTTTCTTCAAACAATTTTCTGACGGTTTTTGGAGCTGAATTGGTGCAGCTTATTCAGCCTTACCATTTGTCCCATCACATAACAATAAATGTTTGTCTGTTTTTATCCACCTTAATATCCGATATTTGTTTATGTTAGCGATCAATTTAGGCTCTCAAGGGTGTTTTGGGACTACCTACAGATATTTACCGTGCTATAGTGTTTTGATCAGCTGTCCGAAATAAATTCTCAAAGAGTGTTTACTGATTAATTTACAAAATCTTGTTGTTTTAACATTTTCTAAAGAGTGTAATATTGTTTGAAGAACATTTTCAAAAGATTTCCAGTTTCTCTATTTTAGGTAGCTCAATTTTTCCATGTCCCGAGGTTGTTCGTGACTGCCAGGCCAGGTTTTGAGTTTCACACCCCTGTTCTAGTGGATATTTTTTTTCCATGATGAAATATCTGGTTCGCAGAAAGCTGCATACGTGCATCTAGTGCATGGTACTAACATCGTCAGTTCACGTGAAATCGATGCAAATACTGTCAAAATTTTGATGATCGTCAAATCAAATTCGCTTGGTGGTACTCACTTCACATGAAAGTCTCCACACCGGTTTTTGACATTTCGCCAGCGAAAATAATGCAGTTGCACTTTATTTCACAATGAAAAGATGTCATCGACAATCAATCAGAACGTGAGTGAACATTTATCTTACATTGAGTGAATAAAAAGCAAGTCTCCACGGCACTGTTTTCACGGGAGACATATATGCAAGTTTTTCGCTCGGTGAACTCAGTACATACCTTTAACAAGAGTACCTCAAATTAACGACAAGGCCAACGATAGTGAAACTATTGACCGTTGATAAAAAACCAGGAAGTGTTTCATTCTCCTTGTCGCAGAAAACCGTGCCAAAGGTAGAGAATCTCACAGTAAGATTGGGCTCCTATTCTCGATTTCGATATTGTTGATTATGCCGGAAGCTTCACTTACATGTTGTGCCGAAAATGCTGATCACTTTCGAAGTATATCGACCACAGCAAGTTAATACGGCTAGTAACATTACTCCTGACAGTTCAACCCAAGTAACAATTTCATCCCTATAATACTTCGTAAAATATTCTCTTCTAACGACAATCGGGGCACTTTACAGGGTATAACCACTGAATAACAGTCCAATAATGGCATTTGGCGCCGTTTTTTGATCCAATTGAACCTTATTGTAGCACTGAATTACGCTTCGAGAAAGACATACATCATGTGTTATGTCATCATTTTCTGTAATTTTCTCGCGATTGCAAAAAAAGAGAAAACAAAATAATTCCCGCAGCCAGCGTCGAACCAGCGACTGTCGTACGCCAGTCCGACGCCCTAACCACTCGGCCAACCTCACATATAGATAACATTGCTCGTAAACACTACAAGTGCTCGACACTTCTTTATCGACCCTTCTCCTATGCACCATCTTCTTTATATGTCAATCAGTTGAAGCTAATTAAATTCACACATTCTTCAATAAAATACAGACATTTTCTGCGCTGAGATTATCTTAATTGATTCATAAGCTAACAAGGAGTGTGGAAATGTTGGTTTCAAACAATATTTCAATGAATTCTATTTAAGAAACGTGGTATTCCAGAGCACTTCATAAGTGTCAATTCATTAAATCACAAAGTCCATCCTTCTATAAAACTACGGTGAACAATTTATTGGATGACCATACGAATGTCACACTATAAAAATGACACCGATTGTGCTATAGAAGAATATAATGCATGTGTGTGAGTTAAGTTAGAGAGACCATTGCATGTGTATCATCTAATAAACACAAGATTGAGTATTTAAAGGAGTACGTTTTAATGTTAACGTTTAGAGACACTTTTATCGAAGTTTTATACCACCATATTTAAATTTATTCCATAATGATAATATAAGCTTTTCGGGAAATACTTTAAGGACATTTTATCGGATCAAAATATTACTTTAAGCGATGTCACACGATAAATGAATTTCGTGGTACTATATGATTGCTACAGTATGGAGTGCTTCTTTAAAGCAAACGAATTGTTGCTTGGGAAGCATCAGCAGCATCATCAGAAAGGTCGTTCAGTGCTTTACGACGTCTGTAAACATGGCTACATTCAACAGTGACACAAACACGTCTGACAAATCTTATCCTTCTCCATGTTCACAGAGATCGAACAGGGAATTTATATCCCTAAAAAATCATGAAAGAATTCGCTTCCGGCTATTTGTCTGATGAGTTTTCAAAGGTGTTAGCACAAACTGAAATTCTCTGAACATTCAAAAAAGACTTTTAGCTATAGGGAAGAGCTGGTCAGGGAGAGTGATTGAATTAATAATTTGTTTTTACTTCGGAAAGTGTGTCTACACAAATTACCTACGTTGGATGATTTTTATTTTCACAGTCGTTTTTTTTTTTAGCTCGAGAAATAATTGTTTTCTTGTTTTTGACTCGCTAAATCTCGTGGACCTCCCCGCCATGCGGGCCGTAGAGAAACTCATGCGCAGGGTCTTATTAGAGTAAATACGAGCGGCGCACAGCGTTTGAGAAACTTGAATCCCTGGTAAAAAATCGAAAACTCAAATTCTCTCTAATATCCGTATTGAACGGTTTATCACAATTTTGCACAATTTTTAGTTGAAATATTTGCCTTTATTTTCATTTATTTCTGTGATGTGTAGTGAACGATCTTAGAAATGGTATAAGTGTGCCACTGAGGAACTTCATTCTTTTATTACTGTTATCTGTAATCTGTATAGAGTAGAAAAAAAACATAGCCTAAAGAGTGTGTGTTTCACTGAAGTATAAGTAGTAGTAGTAAGATGTTTACACTTTAGCGTGATTTATCCGTGCTTGTCAGCGCTTCTACTTATACTAAAAAGTATTCGTTGATATCAATTCCTAAATTGAATCGCCTTCTGAACTGATGTTCACTAAAACAAGCCCAAATATGGTTATTTTGAACCCTACGCATATCAAACGGCGTGCAAAAGTTCGGTCGAATTAGCGGATTGAGTTTACCAAAGTTGAATGAAAAAAAAAAATAAAAAGAAAATCGAGAATCAAAAAAAAAAAAAATAAAAAAAAAACAAATAAATAATATTTCTCGTTTTTGTTTTTGAATAATTGTTGGAAAAAACATTGTCACATTGCCGCGGTTTATCCTGGTAAACCAACTTTATTGAACATTTTTTTTTTTCAGTATAAGACACGCCATCTAATTCTGCTAGTGGTTCGCCGAACATTTTGCCCTTGTGTTTGGCGAACCTGGCACTATGTGGGGGAAATTTACAAGCAAAAGAAGAGAAAAAATGGAAAATATGAAAAAATAGTAGATGAAGTAATATCACTATTGTATGAGGACATAGATATTGTATCACCTCCCTGTGTATTTTGGCGCCGTTTTGCTTGCTTGAAGATTCTTCTATTGAAAAATATATTATTTAAAGATTTTGTTGCCAGGAATCTGTTTTTTAAATACCTAAAAATAAAGTCTAGAGTTTCAAGGTTAAAAATTCATTGAAATCCCCACGCACTTGCATCGTCAGTGTCAAAAGTTTTTTATGATTAAGCATTGAGCCCTTTATCTATAACCAACGGCTTCATTCTCAACTATGGGTATTTCGATGCGCTGGCATACTTTCCACGCCGAAGATCTATTTGCTGTCACTTGCCATTTGTATACTTTTGTTCGTTTCTTTCTCGCCTGCAGGATTATTGATCTGCTCTATAAATTGTTTGCCAAATTTATTGACTTGACATTTTAGTCTATTGCCTTTCCTTGGGCCCTGGAGAGTATACCTATATCAATACATATAATATGATGACGAGGAGCCACAGAGGACTCTTTTCGGATGACACCAATGATGATGAGGTTGACATTCTTGGGCGAGGCTGTCGAAGTTACGAATGTAATAATTTACTTGCCTCTCATTTTCCAGACGATTCGTAGGATATTTCGTGAATGAAGATGCTAGAAAATGCCAGCAGTCATTTCATTTTTATTAGGTTGTGAATATTTCAGTGTTTCTGTGTGGGTTATTATTATGAAAGCTGGGACGATTTACAAAATTTGAAGTATGGCATATATCTGACAGTATGATATGTTTTGATGCGGTTTAATCTTTGATTTATTTTATTTGTCTTTTTATTTCTCTTTACTTGAAAATTATTTCTAAAAAACATATTTTTTGGATGTTCTTAATTAGGCACTTCGCATGGTGTTCACGACCTGTGGGAATCTCGCATTTTGATGTATAGGATGAACTGAATTGACCCCCATTTGACCACCAAAATTAAATTTCAGTGCAAAAGGGGTCATACATTTATTAAACGACATTTCTTAGCTCTATTTCTGCGTGTTTATTGTAATGCATGAGTTATTGGGTCCTTAAGGATGTTAGAGGAATTAATAGTATGTTTTAACGACACTTTTTGTCATAGTTTTAAAAAAATTTCAAATATCTTAATAAATTTCCAACTGCACTTCCTTTACGCCAAACAAGTGCTAATTATTTAATTTAATTTGGTCTTGGAAAAAGGTTGATATTTGTCGCAGGAGCCTGTATTAACCCTTTCCCGGACAGAACGCCTATAGACGTCCAATTTTGAGCATTTGACATACAAATCCTGTCAAATTTTGGCGTTGTGTTCGGCAATGAGTTAAACATAGGTGATACGTTCATGCAACGATCGGAGTTTCCCAGTACAGTAACAATGGGCCAAACGCAATAAAGGGCAACGCATTCTCTTGCTATGTAACTCAGATTTGGTATCAACAATATCTTAAAATAAGTTCTAAATGCCTATCTACGAGGTACATGTGACTCATGTTATTCATATCCAGTACCCTTCTGTGAGTCCCATGTGTCTCATTGGAGATAGGAGAACGCAAAAAGAAAGAAGTTTCGGGGCAATGACAGCTAGATACTTGTCAGTTGATCTAAAGCAACTTTCAAAATAGACATTTCATGGTGGTGTGGGGTTTCCCAGAAATGATTGGAGGATCTCTACAGTGGGCAAGTGATGCATTTGTAGTGAATGCATAGGTACTCTGAAAGGTCTATCAGATTTTGACATTTTTATGTCTTGACTCTGGTACATAAATTCGAAAAGCGTCACGAAAATCATAACGAAAAAGCGTTACGTTTTTGGCACTACAGGTTGTGAGTTTTGGGTGCCATTCAAGGTTCAACGGAAGTTGGGCTAGGTGGTACCCTGTGAGTGTTGGGTGCCATTCAAGGTTCAACAGAGGTTGGGCTTGGGTTCAATTTACGTTCAACTTGGGTTCAACTTGGGTTCAACTTGAATTCAACTCGAATTCAACTCGAATTCAACTTGAATTAAAGTTTCAACTTATTATTCAACTCACGTTCAACTTTCGTTCAACCTTTGTTGAACGACACAAAAAGTGTAACTTTTAACTTAGGTTCAACTCATGTTCAACCTTTGTTGAGCGACCCAAAAAGTGTTACTTTCAACTTAGGTTCAACTCACGTTCAACTTTTGTTGAACGACCCAAACAGTGTTACTTTCAACTTAGGTTCAACTCACGTTCAACTTTCGTTCAACTTTTGTTGAACGACCCAAAAAGTATAACTTTCAACTTAGGTTCAACTCACGTTCAACTTTCGTTCAACTTTTGTTGAACGACCCAAAAAGTGTAACTTTCAACTTAGGTTCAACTCACGTTCAACGTTCAACCCAAAAAGAGTCAAATTCGAAAAGCAAATCGTCACGAAAAACATGAAAATGTCCCACTGAGTTGCGGACTTGTACGCAAGCTGTTTTTTATTTGATACAGTCTTCACTCCACGGTATGGTCGGAAGTCAACAAGTATATGGGATCGGAAACCTTTTCCATTTGAGGGCAGGTTTGTTAGAACAAAGCTTCTAATTAAATGTTTGCTAAATTTTTCTGTTGCGCTGGACGCAAGAACATACTTATTTTAAGTCAAGTTATTATTTACCTTTGTTCACAAGGAATTGTGTATAAATCCGAAATCCCTAGAAGGCCGCAGGACAGACTTCCCGGCGAGAATTGTGGCTTGCAGGCTAGATGTTGGGCGGTCCTGCTCCATATTTTCCCTGTTAACTTAAGAGGGGTTTTACACTACGTGCAATATGTTGCGCGAATATACTAGGCAAGCAATAGGAGCAATATAAATTGTTGCTTGCAATGTATTTTTGCGCAGTTGCATGTTGCACACTGGTGTTGCGCAATATATTGCTGATGATGTCTTGCGTGTAGTGTAAAAGCATTTGTTGCAGAATTGCTAATTGCATATTGTTGCTTATTGCGTGTTGCGCATATCCAACCGATTGGATATGTGCAACACATTTGCGTGCAATATTGGTGTCTGATTAGAGTTGGGTCTAGTGTGTCGTCGTAGCTCGATGCCGGCATTTTCAGGACACTCAATAACCTGAATACATTCAGCCAAAACTTCATAAATTGCTATACAGGTTTCTGAAACAAGCTTTGAACTGGTTGAATGATGAATCCGAAAATAGTATGCCAAATATCTGTATGAGTTTTCAGTCGTTAGGATACGAAGTGTTACTGCAACGCTACGCTTATACTTTTCCGAAGATCTGTATCCTGCTTTTTGATCAACGGTGTTATGCGATCCACAATATAATTGAAACTGCAATATAAACACCTATTGCATCAGTTGCGAGAAAATATTTCTGCAACACTATTGTAAACTAGATTGCGTGCAAAATTTGCTTACTGTGTAAACACTTTGCTAAATCGAATGCAATTAGCAATATATTTCCTGCAATTGTTGCATGCAATTGTTGCTTGTAGTGTAACAAAAGTCTATAAATGTTTAATTTTTTAAAAATTAGCCAACATCATTTCATTTGCTAAACAGTCCCGTAAAAAATACGAGATCAAATCTTATGCCATTACACCCTGAAAATCTCAATTATCCGGATTCTAGAATCAAAATTACTGCCGAAATTCGGATTATAGAATACATAGTGGAAATATTTAGTGGTCCGGATTAGCGTGATATCCGGATTAAAGGATATCTGGATTACCGAATCAAGATTAATACAAAATCTAGCAAAATTGCCATCTATATCCTATTTTCAGGATTTTATCACTAAATTGTTTATTAGTCATATAAACCAACTATTTTTTGGCAACACGAAAGCATAGAATCTAAATTATCGTTTTAAAATTTGTTTATCGAAAAACTCCCAATGTTGCGTCAACACAACGTCACGTTGGGAGCCACTGTTAACACTGTCCGAATTTTTATACCCTATACCCATAAGATGGTATAGGGTATAGTTTTTGTTACGACGATTTATGTAACACCTCAAAGTCAAAGCCACCGGAGGTTGAGGTATGGCAAAGTATATATATAAATTATCGGTCCCTGATTCGAATAAGCCATGTCCGTCTATCTGTCTGTCTGTCCGTCCGTGTGTCTGTCAGTTCGCACGATAACTCCCGAAATAATGACGCTAGCGCTTTGAAATTTTGGTGAGAAAAAGCTTGGATGGTATTGAAAATGGGCCAAATCGGACCATGCGTTCCCCTACCTCCCATACAAATAACCCCTCCGTGATAGTGTAATTCGGCCATATTTTTCGACAGAATATCGCTAGGGACCTGAAATTTTCATCAATGTGACATATTTTTGAAGTTAGTGGAAAGTGGAGAAGGTCCAACTACCCCTACCCCTACATCCCCTACAAAGCAATATTCCGTCATATCTTTTGATAGAATATCCCCAAAAACTTGAAATTTATATCACATGATAGCTGCTGGATGCCGTAATAAGATATTAAAGATGTGCGAGATTCGACCCATCTACCCCTTCCCCCTTAAAAAAAATAAATTGAATATTTTCGGTTTTACGCGCATTCTAGGTCTGTACATGGGTATAGGGTATACACTCATCGTGCTATTCGCACGATTAGAACTCGGTCTCGTTTAAATTTATTTTCTTATTTGTAGTGTACTTAATTGGAATTTATCAAGTTTAAGTGTATTTTTATCCTTGGGAAGAAATGGGTTAAAATCTACTTGTAGAAAAAAAAAATATCAGCGTGAAAAATATATTTAAAATTATGTAGAATTGCGATTAGAAGAGCGTTTACCGTGCATTCTTTCTGTTACAAGACGACACGCACCACAATTATTACATCAAAGCCAACAATAAATCTATCATAACTGATGTATCACCTACAATCTCTGAAATCTGGCAATTCGACATTGTCAGTCGTTTTGAAAAGCCTATATCCTAAAATTTACCAAAATCCAAATAAAACTTACCCATCCATCTAATATCAATATTTCTGACTTGTCTATCTCAATCCTCGGAATGATACGGCTGATGGCTCCATATACGAGTACAGTGTAACTAGCATAGCGCTTAGCCTCTTCCATAATAAAATTCAATTTTGTTCGTTCTTCGATACCCGCGTCATATACGAATGAATGGATTCATTTATAAAGAGTGTGTCCTTAGAGTAGCCCCACGAGCGTGCTGTATATGAATGCGATAAGATTGATGGATAAATGATTACTACAGTTATACAGCAGATGAAAGATGTATTGATTTACAAAAGAGGCGAATTTTCCAATCCATTAAAAGTTAAGTGTCATAATGCGAAGAAGATTCGCTCTTTCTTTTTTTTTGTATGCTGCTAGGATACGTACCCGGAATTAAGTGGCACTTGTATGTATGGAAAGTTTCCTTTCTTTCGTTTCGTACAGATGCGGGAGATAAATCTTTATAAGGGAAAACAGTTTCATTTCGACCATCGATATGGATAGCGATCAAAAGCAGTTTCTCTTACAGTCGTATTGAATTGCAATTAAATGATAACCATTAGATACCTAGTCCTTAATTGCCTCTTCATGTGAACGATATTGGTGCTCGTCTCATATTCTCTTGACCGCCTAAATTGGTTGGGATACTGTGTATGGACTGGGAACACTTTTTACTATATACATTCGCCTCTGTCAACCGATTAAATTCAAAATGGTATAATGGAAATTTAATTAAAGTCTACCTAATGGTCGTTTTGTGTATATCTGTACACAACATTTACGTTTAAATGCGAAACGCACCGGGAGAAAGCTCCACAGGCTTTTTGACTATCATATACGATTTCAAAGGACCTCTATACACTTTGGTGGACACCGATTTAGAAAGTATTATTTGAGTGGAAATGGAATTACGAGTGGTCATTTGAAACGGATATGTATGTTTGTATATGTTGACCGCATAACGTACCGTATGTAATGTCATTTGGAAAAGTCTCCCCGGGAGCAATGTCAATGTAATCAGGATCTTCCCTCGACTATGAATGGGTAGGTACACAATACTGGTTGATGTAGCAGCTATGTGGAACTCTGGCCGCTGTTGTGATTCGTATAGGTTAGATACTATATCGGTTCAGTTTAACGCGTTTTTCAGGAGATGAATACATATTTGCAACATATTTCCTCCGATACTTGTGTTCAATAAAATCAATTATGGGTATGCTCAGCATGAATTCATTGGATTACTGGCAATAGGCTTAATTACAATATTGTGTCGTTTCGTAGAAATTATGGATAGGCTTTTTGCGAAGGGTTAGGAGAAGAATGACGTAGGAGTAGGGATGTCAAAATCCGGCCCGGTACTCGGTTTTCGGTTTTGTAGAAAGGGGAAGGGTTTGATCAAATCCACCGATTAAGAACGAACACGGGTTTATCCTTTATAACCGAACGCTTTATTGAATGATAATATTAATGACAAAATGGAATCAGAATAAATGTAAGAAAAGTATAAGAATTAGATTTTGATACGTAGCCGCACGTCCGACGACGACGAGAACTGGCGCGGAAGTGGGAAGTTTGAAGTGCCAGTTGACATTTGGCAAAAATTCGTCTACTTTCGCTCCAACACTCCCCCTCGAATTATGTTTGGCAAACATCGCTGGAGATTGTCTTAATACCTGACATCTCAAGACATCGTAGATGCTTTGGCCTCGGAACTGCTTTTGTAAGAAAATCCGCCGTCATGTCTCCAGTAGACAGGTGCTGTAGGTAAATATCTTCACGCTTGATGGCATCTCGAACGAAGTGGTGTCAAATATCGATATGTTTACTTCGAGAGTGAAATACTGGATTCTCCGCAAGCTTTATGGCTCCAAAGTTGTCGCAATAAACAGTTATCGGAATAAAGCCACCTACATCGAGTTCCGTAAGCATCTTCTTCAGAAATACAGCTTCCTTAGAAACTTCAGTGAGAGCCATATACTCCGCCTCGGTTGACGACAATGCCACAGTGCGCTGCTTTTTCGAATCCCATGAGATTGGGCTTCCACCAAGAAGGAAAATAAAGCCTGATTGAGACTTCCTGTCGGCCTCACAATTTCCTCAATCGGAATCGACATGTCCTGTTAACGGTTGAGACGCAGCATTGTAAGTGAGCCCCACGTCCATGGTGCCCTTCAGATACCTGAGGACTCGCTTTGCAGCCTTCCAGTATTCCTCAGAGTAGCAGCTGTTGAACTGTCCAAGGCGAGACACAGCAAAACAGATATCGGGCCTAGTCGTCACGGCCAGATATGTTAAGCAGCCAACAAGTTCACGATAAGGATGAGAGCAGCTCGCCTCCTCTGCTCTAATTAGCTTCGTATTAGCGTCCATAGGTGTGCCAATCGGGTTGCAGTCCTCCATTCCAAAACGTTTGAGGATTGTTTCGATGTAACACCTCTGCTTGAGACTTATTGAGTCTCCTCGCCTGAAAAACTCGACGCCCAGACAATAAGATACGTCACCTAGCGCCTTGACATCAAAGTTGTGAGATAACGCATCTCCGATGGATTTGATGATGTTTGAATCCTTACACGATACAAGAATGTCGTCCACGTAGACAGCGATTATTGTCATCTTTTCTCCTTGACCCATGTAGTAGAGGCATGGATCACCACTACACGCAACTGCCCCAATGCTCCTCAATACTTCGTCTAATCGGTTGTACCAGCAGCGACCAGCCTGTCTAAGACCATAGAGAGCCTTCCGCAATAAACTCACCTTTTCGCCGGACTTGAGGTCGTGAGCCATCGTTTTCGCTTTGCGTTTCGTCGCATTGTCGCAGTTCGATTGATAGATTAACTTCAGAAAATCCAATAGATCATTAGGGGGTTTTATGAAGACTTCCTCTTCTAATTTGCCATTCAAGTACGCCGTGGTTACGTCATACTGCTTGATGTTCATATTCTTTCGAGCTGATAAAGCCACCATAAGACGGATGGAACTCAAACGAGCAACGGGGGCAAATGTATCATAAAAGTGTATACCTGGTGTTTGAGCGAATACTTGCGCTACTAGCCGCGCTTTACGTCGATCCACGCTTCCGTCCACATTCAACTTATTTCGAAGAACTATTCGACTTCCAATTACTTTCGAATCTTTCGGACGATCCACCAGTTCCCAAGTATTATTGCGAAGTACCGATTTAATTTCCCCAGCCATTGCTAAACGCCATTCGTCTGCTTCCGGACTCGTCATGGCCAGCTTCATCGGTATTTCAGCCAGAGAAGTTTGCTCTCCATTACTTTCGCTTTCGACATCATTTGTGATAAGCCGATAGCACTTGCGTGGTCTACCCCGTTTGCCAGTTCGGTTAATCTTCGGCCTCCCTCGTCCACGACGCGGTACAGCATCTTGGCCTGATGGCCTCGAAACATCGGGAACCTCTTGGCCTGTTGTGTAAGTATTGACGGGTGTCAACTCAATTGTAACTGAATCATTCTCACTAGTGTTTTCGTGATTATCATTGGCTTCCTCCATCGCATTCGGCAAGAAAACCTCGAAATCGGATGACTGGTGATCGAGTTCTTCTTCGAATTTCACATCTCTTTATACCTACAATGACTTTTCTGCAATCGGGCAGCCAAATTCGAAAGCCTTTTGACTCGGTTGAATATCCTATGAATCTCCCAGTTTCGCAACGCGATTCGAACTTTCCCATCTTGGAGCCTCTCTTTAAGATTAGCGTTCTGCAACCAAATTCACCGAAATGACTCACGTCTGGAACGCTCCCGGTCCACGCTTCGAATGGGGTTTTACCGCACAACGACTTGGTTGGGCATCGATTACGGATATAGTTCGCTGTGTTAATAGCTTCAGCCCACATAAATCGCGGTAATCCGTTTTGCATTAATAAGCATCGAGCCATTTCTACGACGGTACGATTGCGACGCTCGACTACACCGTTTTGTTCTGGGTTGTGTGCCACAGTAAGTCGCCGAGTAATTCCACGTTCTCTTAAAAATTCGTCAATTGTATCGTTAACGAATTCCCGCCCGTTGTCAGATTGCACGCACTTCACCTTCTTTCCAGTTTGCGTCTCGAAAAGATTGATCACTTCCTTCATCGCCTTGAACACGTCAGATTTCGACTTCAAAAATCGAACTTCGCTCCATCTGGAACTGTCATCGATGAACTGAACGAAGTACCGTGCACCGCCTAAAGACATTTCGCGCATCGGGCCACACAAATCCATGTGGATTATATCGAAGACGTTGGATGTTCTTTGTGACAGTTTAGGGAAAGGAGCACGCGTCATTTTTCCCTTCACGCAAACATCGCAATTCGGGTCACTTTCAATGGAAACTTTCTCCAAGCCTCGCACGCGAATCATTCGTTTCGCAGCTTCCAGGTCTTTAAAGTTCAAGTGACCGAGTCGCCGATGTCACTGTCTCCACATGGTAGAACTGTTGTCGGATGCACAACACAATTCAGCTTTGCGAGAACTTTCTGGGATGTAATAGAGTGTTCTGAGTTGGGAGCCACTGATCTACACATTCAGTCAGAATTATTTACAACGCGAATGACAAAAGCAATAATGGCAGCATTTAACTGTGACCATATCCGCTTTTCCACAAATACACTACCGACGTGGTAATATTACTACAAATGATGATTCTCCATATTTTCAAACGTGTTGCGCTTTACAAAATGATGGGAGCCCAGCAAGTGCCAATAGCAACACAAAATCAATACCAGACGTCATCGAAATGCACAACGAGAGCAACACGGTGAAATGTTGACTGCGTGTGTATGTCCTCATAGCCTTTATTCGTATCCTTGTGCTGTTGATGCTTTCGTTGTAATGAATTGTCGTCTGGCATTCTGTAAAGCACATGTACATGATATTTGATTTTTGCTACTATATACACATACGAGTGACGTCCTTTTGAGTCTGCTGACATTTTTACTTTATAAGTTATAAATTATAACCATAGGTAATTATATAGAAATCATCAGTGGCGTAGATGTGTAAGAGCTTCTTAAGGGGTCACTTATTCTTTGATTACATTGTAGATGCTCATAAATCTGTACATTGAAAAAAAAAAAAATGAAATTACTATTACACCAAAGGACCTTATATGTGGACTATGGCTACAAACAGAGAACTGTGTGCTCTGTTTTACAACTTATTGTATGCAGTCTCTTGTCACTTTGCATATAAAGTTAAAGCTCATTAAAAACACTTATTTTGCTGAGCGCGGCAATTAATATCATGCTGCTAGCATACCTTTTTTCTGTTGTTCCTCTTTGTGAATTTCCTTATAAGTTTAAAATTGCATTTTCCGTACAAATGAAACGCGGAATTTACAGAAAAATGGCAATATTACTCCTTATTATTTTATAAGGATGGATATTATGAACGGTACGAATATTTCGAAAATGTTCATTTCTGCGAGTCTGATACAATTTCATACAATGCTACATTATTAAACTATTGCTTCCTGAACGGACGTCCGTCCGTTCCAAGTTTCGAGCAAAGGTTCTTTAAATTTGCACAAGAGGACATCCGGAAATTGAGCACTTAAATATTTTCCGCATGTTGGCATTATTGCCAATAGAGCGGATGTCATTTTGCCAACACAACAGCTTCACTTATGTAGGTAGGTTCATATTATATGAAAGTGTAATGCAACCCTTTTTATGACGATGAATATCCTGTCTCTGCTTTTGCTATTATTGTGTCGACGAATTTCAACGCGAAACTTGGTAATTGAATTGATTCGAGTCAATGGCGGAAAATGGGGCTTATTATACATATAAAAGGAGATTGTCAATTATTATTATTATCAGAGTCAGTGGAGTGAGGTGTAGATGGGTAGGTTGTGGGTTTAAATTGGGGTATCGAATCAGACTAATTGTGGGTATTGTCTCCTGTGCATCAATAATTACTGTCGATTGGGAATTTAATGATTGTGCTAAACGTGAACAGAGTAATACATATTCGTAACGGTATTTAAAATTACAGTATTTCCAAGGGAAAGCAAAAAAAAAAAATACATTGTCCTACAAACCATATTTCAGCTTAATCGGTTCAGTACTATTGAAGGAAAATCACTGCTAACATACGTACAGTAGAATTGAATAATAATAATTTAGAAAATATTCCACAAAAGTTTTTCATAAAATAACCTACTTTCGTAGGCTGCGTTTGTATCGCAGCCCCATTACCTTCAACATTTACTATATATATTTCTATAGCCTAAATCCATGACGCAACATTAAGGATCCTACACATCAAATTTCAGACAAATCGATCCAGTGGTATAGGAGGAAATGTATTACGAACACACGTACAGTCGTTCTTTGTGAATTTTTCGCATATTTCAACTGTTATTCTGGGTGTAAACCAGTCCGCTTGAATCAGTTGACTAAAATCTGTCAATTCGTTCAAGTAATACAGAAAGAAATATACGCAAAACAAATCTTTATAATTTTGCTCATTGTGAATTTTTTCGCGTGTTTCAATATTTTTCCGATATTCAGGGAAAGAACCAATGCGGCAGGAAAATCTTCCGAAAATCCGCTCAGACGTTCAAAAAAAAATATGCGCGAAAAACTCATTGTGATTTGTTGCGCATTGTGAATTTTCTGCTTATTTCAATGGTTATACTGCTATTCTGATCGGAGCCTTGTGTACACCCATCCGGTCAACTCACTGAAATCCTGTAATTTGTTCAAGAAAGACAGAGAGAAATATGTGGAAAAGAATTGTCTTCATAATTGTGCCCATTGTGAATTTTTCACTCGGAATGTTATTTGTCTGAAGCATAAATATATGCGAGAGTTGCATGGAATGTTGAATCTGCTGAATCTAATCGATTTCACAAACTATTTCCTGAAACATCAGATATAATTACCAACTGAGTAGATACGATTCAATATTCTGTTGGAATTGATGATGATCAAAAGTCAGTCGACAAAAGTACAAAACTTGAAAATGGTTAAAACAAAATGTCAAAATTATGGAAATTTAGCTCACAATAATTTTTCTTATGGTAGCAATTATCGAGGTTATGCTTATAGTAAAAAAAAAATACTGGGGCGGCAACTCCTCATTGATCGTAGCCCACAGATGTGTTAGTGACATCTTATTTACATAATTTTGAATGATACTTTAAAATTTAAGCCTACGACCCTGTGCTTCGAAGGCGAGCGCATCTAATCGATCCACTTAACATGAATTCAAGTGAGACAAAAAATGTAGTCACAAAGATTTGAAGAAAGCATAAAAAATCGAGATTTTATCGCGATTACAAGAATCCCTCGAAAATTGTCAAATTCACATAACTCTTATCCTTTGAGCTCAATCTCGAGACTTTATCCCTCATTTCCGCATCAAATGATTGTATCCTCGTCTAATCGTCTATTGAAATATAAATTGAATACGTACGCACGTTCAAGTACCTACATGTCAACACGACCTAGATAATACCAATCGTTTACAACACACTTACTATGCAAATAAATAGGGCTGTCAACGAAACAAAAAATAAATCCTCACGAAACTCTAGTTTGAGGTCCTTCCCCATTCCCTTGTCACCATCATATTAGTACCACACCCGCGCCACCAATAAAATAATGTCAAGACATTCCCAAAAGGAGTCAAAAGGCATTTTGAATATTGTCGTCGTAATTTGCCTTCCGCACTTCTGCAATTAGATTTAAGTGTGTAAGTGGTGAAATTCGCGCTTTTATCTTTTGACGCATTACAAAAGGGAAAATCCTAAAACAGGACGAGAGTAGTGTGATAGGTAAGACATCACAAAACATTTGGCATAAGGGTAGCGAAGCTCCGGGAATGTGTGTCGCGTAACAAAAGTGTTCAGTAGACGATTAACGAGGCGTGAGAATATTGTGTTCATACTAAAAAATATGTTTCCAAAGTGACGAGTGTCATGGATGATGTCAAGTACACACTTTTTAAGGATGCTTACTGACAGAATTTTTTTAAAAGAGTTATTGTCTGAGATTTTTAGAATCTCTATAAAGTGGAAAAGGTGCGGAACCTATAGGGAAAATTAAGAGGCAGACATCAATTTAAACATTTCTTTCCCATACAAAAATGTTTAGTTACCAGAACTCCTGTGCTTTCAGACAGTCATGGAACTTGAACTTTTTAAATATTCTGTATGAAATATTTTTTTTAGCATCATCGCTGAAATTGATATTCCAAAATTACAATAAACGTATTTTCGACCCTTATTAATAAATACGCGACTGTCATTTCCACTCACCGCCAATGACTGCTCTCCAAGCAAAAAATAAAAAGAAATTCAAACAATTAAGGATAACGATTTGGAACAAATACTACACTACGATAATGATTATGCAAATTTTCAATACTCAATGAGGATCCCTTTTTTTTGTGAAGAATCTGTCTCACCAACTCGCAGATGGGTCAGCGCGTTTAGTTTGCTCTAGAAAAGCCGACTCCAATTTGCCACTCTCAGGCACGCATCGACTGATTTCGATCTCACCGAAACCGCACACACAAACATAGACAATTGTTTCGGCTCAACAACATGGACGAAACCACCCCAATAATTATTATGCAAATTGAAATCATTTTGTTATTCAAAATTTTGGAATAAATAAATTTGTAATTTGTTAGATGTCTGACGGCTCGGCTGTGCAATAGAGGGTTGCTTTAATATCTAGTAACGGAACAGAGCGCGGTGCGAGTGACGATTAACGTTCAAGTTTTCACGTTTATCTAACACATGAATGGCTGCGGGGGTTTTGTTAGAAAATGTTGCGGGGATGCGGTTAATTTTTTTTTCAATTGAGTACGTTTAAGGCAGCATCATCCTATTGCGGTATTTTCGTAAATCTAATTCAAATTATTTCAATACATATTTTGGACCGGGAGGAATATTCTAATGCAAATGTAATATCTTAGCGAAATAGGTTTGCTATAGACATAGAGGAATGGGATTAGTTTTGCTGAATTTTAACGAGTCTGTTTTTGATTAGGAAGTAGATTAAACTAAAGTTTTCGGGACTACACGAAGATTTTACTTTTAATTCATTGCGCGGTCGTACGATTCGGATCACAAGGACGTAAAATATAATTATATTCTCATTCAGGAAATATTCAGAATCATCTTTTCGGTATACCACAACACATGTTATTTTGGCTCACCTAATAACGTACATGTTTGATACCGAGTCTCGTGCCTGAGTTTCTGTTACGGATGCTTCGATGCCAAAACTAGAATGCTATTGACTCGTTGTTGTGGCTTGCTTTTATACCTGCTTGGAGCGTTGAGCGAGGATGCTGCATGTTGCTGTGTGCTTTTGTGTTGTACTGTTTGTGTGGGCTAGCGGTATGATGCTTGTGTGTACATTGCATGCGATAAATATGTATTATGTTGTTGTGAGGCCGGTTGCAACTGGTTTATTAAATATTTGTTTATGGTGTGTGAAGAGTTGTAACAATTTTATACAAATTTGGAGTGCATATCGATTGATCCGTTGGCTTGTCGTGGCACTTTTTAAAAAAATTCTACATAACGAAGAAAATGAATCGTTAAGAAATTATTATCCATTAAATTGGCAACACTCTCATTCAATCCAGTATGGTATATAAAAATATTTATTTGACGTAGACCTACCTATATCTTAAATCCAAGAAATATTTATTTTCACCGAAAAATAATTGAAAGCTGTCAAATCTTAAGAAGACAAAACCATTTCATCGTATCTAATCCATTTCAAATCCTTTCTCAAATTATTCGTACGGATTCCCATCAGGAAGACGTAAATTTCTATGTAGGTTTATACTCTGACAACTAATCAAAAACTTTTGTTCATCATATCCGATGTCTTGTACATACACGACCCGAACAAGAGACACTCAGCCAAAATTGGCATTGTATACATCATACTCGTCTATACAAGTGTCCTTTTCAAGACCAAACCGAAGAACATTTTGTAAATTCTGTACAATTTCCGGATGCACACATCTCATAGTGAAGAGATGAATAGGATTTCTCAATTTTCTGAATGATGATGATTCGAGTTCATTTCAAAGGCAAATATTTAGAGACGACCTCGGCCAGAGCGTGGCGAGTGCTCTGGAGTATTGTTAGGAGTTGAAAGGATTGTGTTTGCATCCATATACCGTTAGGGTGTATCAATGTCTTTTGTCAATTGGATTGGAATATCAAATGTGTATTCGCGTGAAAATTTATAAATGAAATAGGATAGCGCGATGGAAGGTTTACGGCTGACATATATGAACAATTTGGCATATGTATAAGAACTCACCAAAATGTGTGTATGTGACGCGTAGTATTATAAATCCGTGACAAAATGAAAGGGACTTTGGTGGAATCCCATTTAAAACATAATGGCATATTGCAAATTTTTTGTTTTACCCTAAGTGGTGTAATATTGCAGAAAACAAATTTAATTTCGGCGATGTCACAATTAATCGATAGAGCTGCCAGCCGAAAATGGGTAAGGGGCAGACATCACTGCTGGAAAGGTTCGCTTTTAATTTAATTTTTTTAACTAATATTTTGGTATTTCTGTTACACGTTGTCCTGTCGCCGTCATGTTGCCTTCGTTTCTAACGCTGCAATTTTCATGATCCCTACTGTAACAGAAGTTATACGAGTACAACTTACACTGAAGTCGAAGTCTATAAAAAATGACTTTATTCTCTGGAATATTCTGCAGCACCTGTCGACATCGATGAAAGGTATAATAATGTCTTTAACTTGATTGAATTTTCCGAACTTTCAGAAATACCCCAAAATAAAATGCCAATCTCAGTTCCTATGTCCGTCACATAAATGTTAATGAAACCAATAAAAATTACATCGTATTAAAGTTTTGGTCAACTTTTCAGGGCGACAGGATATAGTGAACCCAAACAGTAGTAGACCCAAATATCAACATAAAACGGAAGTCCCTTCTATGATTAGTCATACGTGCTAATCGCAACAGAGGGGGAGCTGATTTTTATACGAAATCCCTGCAAGTGAAGGTAAAACAGTCCGAGAGGACTAAACTTATTTAGGATTATAATAGAATAGGACATCTAGTTGGTTCATTTTGGCAAACAAATGCCGGGACGTGATTTTCTTCTCGGTTGAGTTATTTTATGAGCATTTTCGTCCGGGTTTCTACTATAGGGACACGTGACTGATACCTTCTGGTTATAGTTTGATGTTATTAGGTATCCTTTGTCATTCAGCCGATTAATCTATGCACCTTTGACGTACGTGAATGACATTTTATTTCATAGTTAACCGTAAAAATTAGTTTTAATTCTTTTATGAGTATACTTAGCTTGTGAATTCAATTGACGGGCGAGACCCAAAAATTTGAATTTCTTTTTGTTGCATTAGGTTTTTCAAAACAAAATTTTTTTTGACGAAATAACCTGAATTATTATTTACGGCCTTAGTCCAATGTTGGATTGTCTGCTTGTCTGTTAATTTTTTTTTTATTAATTACGAAGCAAATTTCTTACCTTTAAGAAATCTCATGTTGAAAGAAGTATTTAGAAGACTCCGCGAGCTGGGTCTGAGAGTCTTCCGAGATAAATGCGAGTTCTGTCGACCTGAATTTAAGTGCTTAGGCTACGTAATCAACAGATATGTCGATCCCGCCAAGTGGTAAGTGTTGTAAATATTCCCAGACCTTCGAACGAAAGTGGAGATTCCTCTCGACGCCGTGAAGTCGTGGAGGCAGGCATACGGTGGCACGCAAAAAGCAACTATAAGCTTGCCTACAGATGGACAAGGAGCCCAAATGCATTTTCTGCAAAGAGGCAGCTAGGGCCAACTACAAGCACCAAACTGGATGCGTCAAATGTCCAGTATATCAGGAGGCCATCAAAATGATCCCTAAATGAGGTTCTTGCAGCTTAACTTGAATCACTGCCAGGCAGCTCAAGACCTGTTGTCACAGACGGTAAAAGAAAAGGAGGTAGACGTTGCAATTATCTGCGACCAATATAAAAATTTACGTAGCTCGGTCTGGATCGCAGACAAGGACAACGAGGTAGCAATCTGGACTTGTGGACGTTATGCGTTCCAGCAGGGTGTATCGGGAGAGTTAAATGGGGTGATCACAGCTAGGATCAACGGCGTTTACGCACAGCGAGCACCAGGCAATTCTATTCTCGATAGCGGATAGATCACACATGAGTACAACGACAGCTCCAACTGAGGGATGGTCTACCAGACGCTTCGATGAAGATTCGTTCATAGAAACCCTATCCAGTTTAGGTACAACTAACGGTTCAGCCGAAGAGAAGGCATTGCAATTGATCGACCAACTATCAACAGCATGCGATGCCTCCAAAGAAAAAGTTCGATCACTAATCGCCGAGAGAACTACTGGTGGACCGAGGAGATTGCCAATAAGAGACGTGAATGCTTAAAAGCTCGACGCCTTTGTCAACGCTCCATCAGATCAACGACGTACAATGTTCTACTCGAGGCTTAGAAAGCAGTCCGTAGATCACTCAAAAAGGCTATTAAAACTAGCAAACAAAATTGCTTCAGACAGCTTTGTGAGGACGCCGACGCAAATCCTTGGGGAACGGCGTATAAAGTGGCCATGAAGAAGATTAGACAGAGAGCTCCCCAACTCAAATCTCCGGTTCTGCTCGAAGATATTGTCTCCACTTTGTTTCCGCAACATGATTTGGAACCAGCGGCACAAGGACTTACATCGAATATCAATATAATTCCACCGATTACAGAGTTAGAACTTTTAAAAGCAGCATCAAGGCTTGAGGACGGTAAAGCACCAGGTCCTGATGGTGTCCCTAATAGGGCGTTGAAGGCGGCCATTATGACGACGCCAGCAAAGTTTATCGACGTCTTTGGAAAATGCCTAGAAGAACGGACTTTCCCACAACCATGGAAAAGACAAAAATTGGTGCTGATTCCAAAGCCCAATAAGCCTGCTGGTGAGCCTAACTCCTACCGCCCTATTTGTTTGCTACACTCAGAGAAATATTCACTAATATTGAACGAAATATATTTAATTCAAACGATTTGCGCTTTTGATTTGGCTCCACACGCAAATGCGTTTAATTCTAACGAGTGGCGTTTCTTTCAAAAGCATAATGAGTCGTAAAAAAGCGTTTGAATTAAAAGAATTGACATTTACCTGGAAAGAAGGAGCCAGTCGATTTAAACGTATTTTTCATTGAAATAAACACTTATTCTTTTATTGTAAACGGGTAAAACATTTTAAATAAATGAAAGGCAATTATATCAAACGTCTTCGTTTTTATATTGAAAATTTTTGTTATTTAAAATAAACGAAAGATTCTTTTTAATGAAACGGTATGTATTTCGAAATTAACGCATCCCGTTTTCATTTCATAAAAATTACCCCATTCAAAATAATTGAGTTTTACATGGAATTAAAAGGAAACTCTGCTGAAATAAAATAATAAATTCCGTTTGATTGTCCATTATCCATTCGATTAGATACTTACTGTTACCTGGGTTGAAAACTTCAGAAAAACATTAAACTGCACATGTGAAAGCGGCCATTCCTCCAGATGAATGCAAAAATACATTCTCGAAAACACTCTTAACATCGACGAAGATTCTAATACGCGTTTGTTGGTAGACACTACACATTGAGAGACTCTTCGGACCGGCCAGAAGTATTAACTACCTGTTGTGCTACGTTGAAACAAATGATATTTTGGCATCGCGTCCTTTAGGTATGTGTATTGTTACGTAAAGGAATGTATACACATTACTATGTAATGCGGAATCTTTTGATTTAAACGACCGCCGTTTGGGGATTAGTTGCTCTTTTGTTTTAAAAGAAATTCTCTTAGCGTAAATGAGAACTCGTTCAAATCAAACGATATTTTCCAAACGAATACTGCGTTCAATTTAAATGTGGAGCTTTTAATATGAATGTGCGTTTTTTTCTCTTAGTGTAGACACAACGGGAAAAGTGCTCGAGCGAATCATATAACCGATTATCGGATGTAGTGGAAGCACAGGGGCGTTTATCGGACCGCCAATACGGTTTCCGATTACCATGGTAACTGCTATTGCAAGGGAGTCATTACGTAACAGCACTTGTTGCGCTGTTGTAACTCTAGACATTAAAAATGCATTCAATTCTGCGAGCTGGGTTTGTATCCATGCAGCTCTACAAAGAATGTTTGTTCCCGACTATTTAGCTATTATAATTAGGAGCTACCTCTCGCAACGCGTCTTAAGCTATGACACTAGTGCGGGTCGCAAGGAATACGTGGTCACAGCAGGGGTGCCACAGGGATCCGTTCTTGGTCCACTTCTGTGGAACATCATGTATAATGCTATTTTTGAGCTTGCTATGCCAAAAGGTGTGACAGTGGTAGGCTTTGCTGACGACATAGCTGTAGTTTCGGTCGCAAAAGACCCGGAGTTGGTCGATATATACACGGGCGAGGCGATTACAACTATCAAGCTGTGACTTCAAACCGTTGGATTAGAGCTCGCTGATCAGAAAACGGAAGCAGTTCTAATTAGCAAGCGGAGAAAAAAGTGTTCCCTCAAGATCCGAGTCGGAGAGTATGACATAGCCTCTAAGCAAGCCGTTAGGTATTTGGGAATCATGATTGACTCGAGGCTAAGAGAGAGCACATAAGGTATGTAGGTGACAAGGCGGCGACTGCCACCGCAGCACTAGCACGAATGATGCCAAACATAGGTGGTCCGAGAACAAGTAGGAGGCTGCTACTGTCAAGAGTGGTAACATCTATCATTATATATGCCTCACCAGCCAGTGCATTACGTTTCGCATGCAATGCAAAACCTCTAAACTGCAGCAGACTGTATAGCGATCGCCAAGGCGAATCACAGGAGATGCACCCAGGGCGAAGAAACAATGAAAGGGTGGAATCTATGAGAAGATGGCAGGTTCGATGGGATGAGGCATCTACTGGCCGATGGACACATACCCTTATTCCGGACATAGCCATATGGGTTAATCGAAAACACGGAGATGTGCATTTTTACATGACCCAATTTTTAACAGGTCACGGAGGGTACCGACTGTATTTGCATCGGTTTAAGCTGGACGATTCGCCAAAATGCCCGAGTTGCAAGGGAGTTGTGGAAGATGCCAAACACGTTGTGTTTGATTGCTCCAGATTTGGACATATCCGCAGCCAACTAGAAGCAGAACTGGGAGACAACATAAGCCCCCAGAATCTAGTGGCTCTAATGCTACTATCGGCGGATAACTGAGATTCAGTATGCAGGGCTGTTAGTGCCATTCACATGGAGCTACAGAGAGAGGAACGCAGACGGAAGTCTGGTATCCGGTGATGGCTGATTAGCCAGAATTGGCAATGTGAAGTAATGCTGAAAGGTTGTCCCGCGGGGTCAAGCGGTGAAAAAGAGGTGTAGGTTTAGTCGGTAGAAATCCGACATCATTGCATGCCGGAGGTTTTCTGCTACGCGGCATGCAGTATCTAAGAAGATTCCCCATCTCTACCCAGAAAAAAAAGACCTTCGAACGTAAAGGGTATTCGTCAATTCTTGGGGATGGTATCCTGGTACCGGAGATTATACCCGACTTTACCACACTCCTGGTGCTTAAACTATGATATGACTTTTATTATAAACAGACGCCTCGGATTACGGGTTAGGTGCGGTGCTAACACAGGGGGAAGACACGGACGAAAGTCGTTCCTGTCAAAGGTGGAACAAAAATATTCGGCCACCGAAAAGGAGTGCTTGGCGGTTTTGTGGGCGATTGAAAAGCTAAGGCCATATGTCGAGGGTTCGATATCCGGGTCGTTACGGATTACGTTCGATAATATCAATAACCCTAAGGATCCCTGCGAGCGCCTCGCACGATGGGCTGTACGGCTTCAACAATACGACTTCGAGGTGGTTCATCGTAAAGGGAGGAACACTGAAATCGCTGAAGTACTGACCTCTAAAGATGCGTGGTTTGCTAGAACGATAAAGGCGGTGGAAGGAAGTCCGGAAAATATCCAGACTGGCGCATTGAGTCGGATACCTAATGGAAACTTACAACATACCCTCACTTATACGGGAGCAATTGGAGGAGAGGTCGTCCTAAGGACGAAAAAGGTGCGATACTACATAAATGTCACGACGATCCATTGGCGGGACTCATAGGAGCCAAAAGAACAACCGACAGAGTGGCTCAAGATTTTTTTGGCCTAAAATAACAGCAAATAACCAAATATACGTAAGAAGGTGCAAGGTGTGCCATGCGATAAAGGTGAAACTAAAACCGACCATTGGTCAAATTGTCTCAAGGGAAGGGGAGGCGAAAGCCCCCTAATGTGCACAGCGCACATTATACTCACGAAGTGATGCAATGCTTACCCTACTTCGTGAATTTTGGGCGAAATATAGTTACTTCTCGCTTGTATGTTCCCAAGCCGGAAGAAGATGGTGACACTTTAGATATGCAGGGTAGAAATCAAGTAGGTAATGCAGGGGATGCAATTAGAGGTTGCGGAGCGGTTGAAGGAGACTAAACAAATAAGTAGCGATATGATTTCCGTAAATGGGCAGACACATTTCAAGTAGCTAAAATGTGGCGAAAGAACTATGCATTGTCAGACGCCACAAAATATTTTTCTTCGAAGTTGGTTCCGGAGTATGTAGGGCCTTTCAGTGTTCAGAAGCAGGTGTTGCTATGGACATACGAATTGGTAGACACGAAAGGGAAATTGGCAGGCACTTGGCGTGCTAAGGACTTAAAGGCTTATGTATCGTCCCTTCAGTACTCTCAGTAGCACTACACAGCGAAAAAATAAAAAATGGATTATCGGTAGAATTTACCAGTTTGGTATAATCAATTGTATTTAGTAGTTTTGTACGAGTTGTCACGAATTTGACATCTGTAAAAAGTAGAGTTAAGTTAGTAATTAATTAGGAACAAATAGGTATCTAAAACTTAGCTAGGGTAGCAGGTGACCGTTAGGGGTTGCGACTCCATATTCGTCGAAATCGTCGATCCCAACGTCCTCAGAGATCGCGACCCTAGGAAAGACAAAGGAAATCGCAAACAAAATATAAATTGCAAGTAAAATATAAAACAAATAATACTTAGCTGATGTCAAAAACGCCAACGGAGTGTCACTTGTCATAATTTACATTGAAGACGCCAATCTGGCACTGGAATTTGGACCGGCAACTGCGAAACAGGAAAAAAAACAATTCATTTCCAAAACTCACCACGGACTGGCAAGTGTGAAGCAGGAAAACAATTGATTTCAAAACTCTCCACGATCTGCATTACCTACCTTGATCCACGAAGTTATTTAAGCCCGGCCTGGAAAGAAAACTGCCTCTTTTCCATGACGGCTGTGGGCTAAATAACAGGCGAAATAACAGGCACAGTGGGCACAGGCGGTTGTCACGATGACGTGCAGTGGGCTAAATAACAGTCACGATAACGAGCGGTTGGCACGATTACCGGCCGTGGGTACGTTAAAGGTACGTTGTGCTAGACGCGGCCGCACGACTGCGACTCGCTCATTCCATATAAAAACTCGTTTCTCTCTCATTTTAAAAACGAGTTTTCATATGGAATGAGCGAGTCGCAGTCGTGCGGCCGCGTCTAGCACAACGTACCTTAACACTTTCCCGTTCACAACGTCTATAGACGTCCAATTTTGAGCATTTGACCATACAAATCGTGTCAAATTTTGGCGTTGTGTCCGGCAATGAGTTAAGACAGCGGCATAAGATCGGCTGCGGGCCTGGTAGCACCAGCAGCACTCATTCTGTTGGCACGTCCTTCAGGTCGTCTATGGGCGTGGTAGCCGCCCCAACAACAGTAAAAGCAGCAGGGGTATCGTTAACCCTCCGTCGGGCGCACCCGGCCTGACAGGCCAGCAAAACAGTTTTTGCTCTGCTCCACGCTAGTTGAGAGGCCCACAACTTTTTAGTTCCGTTTACTCGTCTAAGTTTAAGAATCTCACACAGTGCCTACCTATAGTTTTCCATGGTCCTTTAGACAGTTGTGTGGTAAGGATCCTGGCTTCACAGGACGGGTGCGCCTGATCGCGTCATAATTTAGAATGTGCCTAAACTACGCGAAAGCGCTGCATCAAAGATGCGTTTCAACATTTTTTTTTTGAGTATTAAGAACCTTTTCAAAAAACGATTATCAATTCAGACTGCCTGCTTTTCATTAATTTCAATTTTTCTAACGAACAATGGATGTGGTCTTTTTCATAAAATTTTCTCTCTTGGGTTTTTCTGGTAAATCGATAATTTTATTTTTCTATTATACTGTTTAGTAAATAGGTTTCTCTGTTCTATATTTATTTTAATTACATCCCTTAGATACTAATAACATAACTTAATTTCCGAAAAGTATCTGAAATTTATAGTAACATATTAAGAAAAAAGGATCCAAATAGATGGGTGGCCTCTCAGGCCGTGTGCGCCCGATCTTGTTTTGATTTGAGGTGCGCCCGACGGAGGGTTAGGTAGAGTCGCCACGCAGGTAGAGAAGTTTTAGGGTAGTTATTTAATTTACTAAAAGAAACAAAAAGGAGAAAAACAAGATGATAATTGTAATAAGCGAATGCTGCTGGTCGCGCAGTTAAAACGAAATATATACATCTGTTTAAAGTGTAATCGGGAATTTGATAATTTGATCCCTATATCCATAATAAAACGCGTCCGTGGACATAGTGTAGTCAAACCGCGAATTCGCACTTGTCGCGGTGACAAAGGTACTCACGGCCGAAATGATAAATGCGTGGCGCCCACGACCCTTCCCCAGGGTTGGCCAGTATAGGCGGCGTGCGAAGCAGACACGGGGGCTAAGGGAATCGTAACAGAGGCAATTTTCAAAATTAACGAATATTTACCGCAATGCTCTAATGCAACCGTTAACCTTATTTCAAATCACAACGATTGGACATTTCTCTCAAAATCAATACCGTGAGTTTTTTTATGATTAGGCACTGCAATTTATGTAAAACATTTTATGACCGTTATATTTCCAAAAATAAATTCGAGAAACTTGAAAAATTGCAGATATTGTGCGAAAAAAAATCATTTGACAAGTTGTGTAATTTTTTTATTTCATATAACGGTAAAAATAGAGTCAATCAATCCAGCTCTGAAAAAAAGGAACAAATTTTCCGCTCAACTTCATCTCAAACGACAGAATATATACAAAATTATCCCAAAAATATTCATAACCAGCGTGTACCTAGGTCTATAAAATTAAATACCAAACCAACACAAGTTTTGTGGCTACTTGAAATTCGGTGACCCTTTTTATCCGCAATCTTGCTGCGAACATCGGGAAAAACAAACGAAAAACTATTTATTGAAATTTTCCTACGGTGGTAAGGCGGTTACGAAAAGAAAAGTATAGCACTTTGATTCCACCTCATGAAAGAAAGCCCCCCAGGGAGGAGAGAAGGGTTCAACCTGCTAAACTCTTTGAAAGTATATGAACAACTTTGTCCTGTTGAGGCTGTCCCATCATTATCAGCCAAGTCAAGCCGTTCAAGCAGTCGATTATGATACGCTGCGGACTAGTGCTATTTGTTCGCTAATTTTCTGAATTTTAAACGTGAACATGAATTATGCAAATCCTAATTTTCCGTTCGAGTTAAGTTAGCCCAGTCGGTTAGCTGGATAGCTGCGCGCTTATTATCAAGTATCCGCACTAATCCTTTTTTCGACTGAGAACCAGAACGATACGCTATGCTTGTCGTCGCTTTACCACACTTTAGCCGCCGCTATGGAGTATGAACGTGGCAAAAGGACTCTATGGTTATGGTTCGTTGTCGACCCGGAATAATGTATGCTGAATTTAATGTGGTCATCTCTCCGTTTGGCTAGAGACAGAAAAAGGGAGAGAGAGAAAGAGTCGAGTCGTATCGGTCGGTTGGAAGTTTCGGTGCCGATAAAGGTTTTTGTGTGACAGCAGCAGGTCAGCAGGAAAGCGGAAGAGGCTAACCAATAGCTATGGACGACTAAGGGCCACGAAACAGGGGATAACGACAGGGTTTTGGAAATATTTCACTTAAGTGCCTGTCGGTTATTATTAAATTTAGAGTGAAATTCATTTGAAATAAATTGGAATGGCGCATGGGGCGGTAGCAAGAGAATTCGATTTTGGGAGGAAATGTATCGATGAAATTATATTTGCATTGGAAATTTAAATTTTAGATTTATTGAGATTCAATATGAAAGGAAAATTATAGGATGCGGTTATATTGTAAAAAATTGGGTCTGAAAAGGTACGGTTTGTCACGTAAGATTAAGTAGTTCTCATTGGTTAATATTTTATCCCACAAAAACAACAAGTTGGAAAGGTGGCCGCCAAAGAAAAATTGACTTGCTGCAAAAAGGAATAGACATCGCTTCAATCCGCCAGACATATTCAGTTTCGAATATTGGTTGGATACAGTCAATTTGAATTTTGAATTTTGAATATTGAATTTTGAATTTTGAATTTTGAATTTTGAATTTTGAATTTTGAATTTTGAATTTTGAATTTTGAATTTTGAATTTTGAATTTTGAATTTTGAATTTTGAATTTTGAATTTTGAATTTTGAATTTTGAATTTTGAATTTTGAATTTTGAATTTTGAATTTTGAATTTTGAATTTTGAATTTTGAATTTTGAATTTTGAATTTTGAATTTTGAATTTTGAATTTTGAATTTTGAATTTTGAATTTTGAATTTTGAATTTTGAATTTTGAATTTTGAATTTTGAATTTTGAATTTTGAATTTTGAATTTTGAATTTTGAATTTTGAATTTTGAATTTTGAATTTTGAATTTTGAATTTTGAATTTTGAATTTTGAATTTTGAATTTTGAATTTTGAATTTTGAATTTTGAATTTTGAATTTTGAATTTTGAATTTTGAATTTTGAATTTTGAATTTTGAATTTTGAATTTTGAATTTTGAATTTTGAATTTTGAATTTTGAATTTTGAATTTTGAATTTTGAATTTTGAATTTTGAATTTTGAATTTTGAATTTTGAATTTTGAATTTTGAATTTTGAATTTTGAATTTTGAATTTTGAATTTTGAATTTTGAATTTTGAATTTTGAATTTTGAATTATGAATTTTGAATTTTGAATTTTGAATTTTGAATTTTGAATTTTGAATTTTGAATTTTGAATTTTGAATTTTGAATTTTGAATTTTGAATTTTGAATTTTGAATTTTGAATTTTGAATTTTGAATTTTGAATTTTGAATTTTGAATTTTGAATTTTGAATTTTGAATTTTGAATTTTGAATTTTGAATTTTGAATTTTGAATTTTGAATTTTGAATTTTGAATTTTGAATTTTGAATTTTGAATTTTGAATTTTGAATTTTGAATTTTGAATTTTGAATTTTGAATTTTGAATTTTGAATTTTGAATTTTGAATTTTGAATTTTGAATTTTGAATTTTGAATTTTGAATTTTGAATTTTGAATTTTGAATTTTGAATTTTGAATTTTGAATTTTGAATTTTGAATTTTGAATTTTGAATTTTGAATTTTGAATTTTGAATTTTGAATTTTGAATTTTGAATTTTGAATTTTGAATTTTGAATTTTGAATTTTGAATTTTGAATTTTGAATTTTGAATTTTGAATTTTGAATTTTGAATTTTGAATTTTGAATTTTGAATTTTGAATTTTGAATTTTGAATTGTGAATTTTGAATTTTGAGTTTTGAATTTTGAATATTGAATTTTGAATTTTGAATTTTGAATTTGGATTTTGAAAAAAATGTCGCAAAATAAGGACGGGCATTAGTTAGTAGTATTTCAACGACTGACTGAGTATCTCAGAACAAATTGCCATTTATTGCGTTTCTATATCTTTCCCGTTATTCCTACCTATCACCACTCTGTCAATCGATAGATTAAAACATGGCAAACATGGCATGGCAGTGTTGAAGCATTTTACCTGTCATAAAGGATTTTGTTTGAAATCATGGTGGAATCGTAGGTTGACACGGAAATCTCTTGTTTGTATTGAAAACTAAACTAGGACTGCTTTTAAGGGTACATATATATTACCATAGACAAATCCGCAACTGTTTACGTATCACTGTACTAAAACAAACCCCAAAATCTCCCTACCGTATCATCGATCAGAAATAGATAGTCAATCGAATCCGACCGACATCAAAAAACCTCTATTGAATTCATAGTCCTTCTCTTGTTCCTCGAAATCCTTTTCATCGCCTCAAGCTTCATTAGACCACCTAAAAGTAATTTAGGATCATGTTTATCTTTCGATTAATTACACAGTGAAAAGGGTCAAATGGGTTTGGTCGCGGCAATGTTATGACAATCTTCGTGTACCAGCACAAAGTAAGCCCCCATCCTGTGTCGATTGTGGTTCAAACATCCTAGAACAGGAAACTGCGTCTAACATCCTGTCGTTAGTTCTGAAGATTTCAATGCCGATAGGCCTAGGATATACCCTTCATTGGGCATAAACGGACTCAAACGTTTGTAACATTGAAATGAGCCAATATAAAATCATATGAACTGAACCCAGCCGAACCGAGCTTATTTTGCTTTTATTAAAACACACTCCCGCGGGAGGAGGGCTAAGTATGCTACTTCTCTTCTCTATGATGGTAGTTACCATAATCATGGTGCGAAATGAGAAGTCCGTATTACTAAAGTACTCTTGCTTGCCTCATTGGGAAATGACTTAAAAAGTTAATTACACGATGAAGGGTTGATTCTGGTGCTTTCTGGGTTCTTTCTGTCTCTCGATGTGTTGATCCAACGCGTATTGAGTTCACGACTTGATGGCCAACACTTTGCCGTCTGGCAGTCTGTTTTAATTGTTGTTCCGCTTGTATCATTAGGATGGGAGGCGTTTGTTGAAACAAGATAAGGTCTCACTATTTATGGATAGCTGGCGATTGAATCGATACACAACTTGCTGACTTTAACAATATGGAAATTTGAGATGGCCATTTTGTGAGTCGGACTGTGTGAAATTAATTAGTAAATGAAGGCGGAAGTGGTCGTTAATGGTTGGTAATATAATCATGAAACGTCTTGTATCATATCATAAATCCAGGAGTTTGTACCCTTAATAACTGGAATCCTCTCAACCAGAATGTCCCAACTACACACACTTGAGTATAATACCCTCTGTTACGTCCCAAAAACTATTAGCTACTAAAATCTCTCGCTTTCCCATCAAAACTACACAAATTCGCCATTAAACCTAACATCAACTGAAGAGCGCAATTCGTCCCGAGCAATACACTTCAGCAGCAAGTATTTCCTTCCGGTTTCGTGTCTCATCCCAATTCTATCATCCATGCTCGACGTTTGAACATTTTTCTTTGACAAGTTTATAGACATCCTCACTCCCACTATCCATTTTCCATTTCACTCTTGTTTTGTTGACTCTACACATCCCGGCACAAGAAATAAAAGGACAAACCCACGACAGCATAATAATTCCTCCTGCGATTGTTGGTGTTTTTACGATTATATTGTATTTCGTATTATTTGTCGCATCTCTTCGCTTAACACGCTCTGCTATGCTATAAAATATGGACTTCCATGCTTATGCCTTTCCCAGGCCGCTCTCCCCGAGAAAAAGGACACTGCTGCTGCTGCTGCTGCAACACAAAAAAAAAACACAAGTGACCTGAAATCAAAGAGCGAGAAACAATGAACTCAAAGCTAACAGAAATCTGCCATTATGATCAACATTTATCCACTTTATACACGACAATGAAAACGATTGCTGCTACTCAAATTTCCTCGTTTCCGAGTTTTGGAGTGCAAAGAGAGAGTGTAGCGGCGCCCAATTGTGAGCGTAGAGATTGGCCGTTTGTTATGAGATATGAGATGTGTTAAAGGTGGG
The DNA here is from genome assembly GCA_949715475.1 of Microchrysa polita. Taxonomy (NCBI): domain Eukaryota; kingdom Metazoa; phylum Arthropoda; class Insecta; order Diptera; family Stratiomyidae; genus Microchrysa; species Microchrysa polita. The sequence continues at coordinate 5,791,310 of OX454419.1, read as the reverse complement.
GTTGAATGACAATCCTACAAATACTACAAATAAACTGAAGCAAACATACTCGTCTCGTACATACCGAAGAAAAGGGAATAAAGCAAACAACGAACAGAGAGATATCGAGTTATCCGCCCCGTTGACAGTTTCGAATATCCTTTCGACTATGTCCGCCGTACTATATAAACCCGGGGGAGACTCCGGCAATATGATACTAAATCAATAAACTTTTATGTGTACAGTACTACACGATTCCTGGACGCTTTGGTGTTGTGTTTCACCTTTTTTCTTTTGCTATTCTGCTATTTTTCCGTTTCTCGACTCAGAGGATATAATACACGGACTACTAGTAGAAGGACTAAACATTTTCATGCTCGAGTTGTCATACATAAATCGTTGTGCGGCAATTTGAAAATTTGTTTGTTACGTATGCACGATGTCCTGATTTTACAGTGACATTACGCTCACTCTGGTTGTTCGTTTGCTTTGAAAGAGAATTTCTTTTTTTTTTTATTATATGACAAACGTCTAGTTCCGCCGTAATATCCTTTTTGAGTTCAGCTCAGCACTGTTAGTATGCACGATGACACAATGTCATTCGCCACCATTCAGTCGTTTTGTGTGGTAAAGTCATTTTTATTGCGGTCGCATAAAGACTTTTAGCGCCCGGAATGCGAAAGGGGGAATGAGTTTTCAAAGAGGAAATCACAACTTGTCGCACTTGCACTGGAGTTGATGTAGCTTATATATGACTGACGGTCAGATGTTCATTCTAGAGAAATTGGATGTTTTATCAGCTATTCTAAGGCTATTGTTTGGCTTTAGGGTTTCGAGTTTGATTGTGAGAAAATGGAGAAAATAAATATAAATATGAAATAACCGAACCACTTTTTTGCATACCTACATATGCAGGGTTGCTATAGCCCGTCAGTAGCTGGAGTCATAAACGCCTTCTAATGACTTGTTGTTACAAATTAGTCTAGCAACAATCTCAGCGAATTTTGGATTAGTAAGATTTTACAAACGGGTCGATTTCACCCATCCCCCTAGTCCACGTAACTTTTTTATGATGTTGGTTTTTCACATTTTTAGCGTAGTAGTAGCGATAATTTTCTGTTGTTTAAGGAAGAGGCATTTGTTGACGACGGGAAAATTTGACTGACCGTTTCGAATAAAATCTCGGACTCTCAGTCAAAAACAGAACTCTCACGAAGTGTGATTGTTCATTTGACAGGCTCAGTGATCGTAGTTTACCATCCAATTCCGAGCCATAATTGCATATTTTTTCAAAGCCAGCTACTTTCCTTGTATCGACCATGACCTTAACCTTCACTTTCATAGTAGTGTAGTTCCTAGGTGATTTCAGATTGCAAAGTGTGGTGGAGAAATTTGTTTTTTTGTTTCTTATGTTTTTTGGGGTGATGAGCTCGAATCCGGAGCTTCCCACCAAAATTTCGTTGCGGAACAGGGTCAAAACCGCGAAAAATCCCAAAATTTTCGGAGTTTTCCCGTTTTTTTGTTTATAACTCCGGAAGTGTACATTTCTCCGAAAACCTGTCCATGAAAATATTAGAGAAAACATAATTGCGGGTCCAACGCGTCATTAATCATTAAAATGTGTTAAGCGGTATTGCTACAATTGAAAGTCATTTTTTTGGCGTTTTTTGCAATTCTGACCCTTTTTTGCAACGAAATTTTGGTGGGAAGTTACGGATTCAGGTTCTGCACCCCAAATTACATAATGTACAAGAAAAATGCAATTTTTGCGACCAAAAATGAAAAACCGTTCAATCTCAAAATTTTATTCATAATATGGAACTATGTTAAAAATGGCAAATTTAAATTATCAATTGTAGTAATACTGCTCAACGGATTTATAATATTTATGTCTCTTTGGACGCGCAATTATGTGCTCTCTAAAATATTCATGGAGAGCTTTTCGCAGAAATAAATAGTTGCACAGTTAGGGGCCAAATAAGGAAAAAACAGCAAAAATTTTATAATTTTTCCCGATTTTAACCCTGTTCCGCAACGAAATGTTGGTGGGAAGCTCCGGATTCGTGTTCAGCACCCCAAAAAACATAAGAAACAAAAAAAAATTTGTCTCCACCACATTTTGCAATCGGATGTACTAGGTTTATCACGTAGTAACTACACTATAGTATCTACCCTGGTAGATATTTCAATTTTCAGTCGTCGATAAGTCGGCGAGTTTTTACCTAAAAATTTAAGTGCATCCCACTCAACTATTAAGTTGTATAGTTATTTAGGATAAAAAGATAAAAGTTGAATCTTCAAGATGTCCATATTTTAGTTTGGGTTTTGTCGGCTTTCGAACGTATATAGTAGTTTCATGAGTATCTACCCGGGTAAATATATAAAAATTGCTACCCAATACCACTCTCTTTGCATCAGTTTTTTTAAATAACTTTGTAAAATCTGTTTTCGATTATTTCTAGTTTAAATCAAACTTTTTGAGGCAAGAAAAGTTGTTCAAGTGTGGGAATCACTGTTGTTTTAGGGATAGGTAGCCCATTCTAGACACTATATGCCCTTGGATTTTTTAGCACAATTACATTGATTTTTGCTGTTTTGTTTTCTGAATATCGATTTGACGTGCAATGCCAGGCTATTCGCCAATATGATATATAGAGAGTCCCGCAACCGGTTCGCCATTGACCTATGGTCGATTCTAGAATTTGAAAATGAAAAATTTTGCCCAAATTTTGACTCTAACTTAAGAAATTATTTCTAAGCTTTTGCAACATTCAAAAGTGTATACCACGCAAGATATGGAAAATTTGAATACATTCAAGGTATAATTTTATTGGAAATTTTATGAACTTCAAAAAAACTTCCCCCTTAGTGAATTTGAACGAATGAGAATCTTGAAAATTACAGTCTTCCGCAGAAAGTCATGGTTTTGGACAAGATTTGTAAGAAATGCGATAACTCGGTTACGGTAAGAGTTGGAGAAATAATTCGGGCGATGCTTTTCCGATAACAAACTCTATATTCCTTACCATAAGTGTATAGAGAACGGGTTGCAGGACACCCTGAATATGAAAATTAAAGAAACGTTGTGGTGCGTATTACAGAGGGAAACGTGTGTTCATAAAAATTAGAAACCTTCTTGGTTTTTTGGACGCAAATCGAAAATGTTGTCTAAAATCTATTTTGCCAACTTCAGTATGTTTTGGAAGTGGGTACTGTCCTCCATTTCTCACTTCAATAAAAAAGTACTAAGTCGCCTGACGCGCAATGCCCCATACAAGGGGCTAAGGCAACTTAGTACTATTTAATTGAAGTGGAAACTGCGTGTATTATTTTAACACAGTTTACATATACTTGTCTACAAAAAGGCGGACATTATGTAGTCTCAATGGGGTCGAATCAAAATTACAGTTTCCGTAACCTCAAGCGGTCCATTTGGGGGCTGAAGCGGGGAAAAGTACTTCAGATCCTTTCTATGGGAATGAAGACTTTTTGATTTACCCCACTTTCACGTCGCGATACTGTCACTGTAATTTCGGTTTGGGGTTGTAGTGGGAGAACCGGAGAAAGAGGAGGGTTATGACTTCAGATCTTTTTATGGGGGGCTAAAACCTTTCATAATAATTAAGTATTATGGCATATATAAAGTAGGGCTGTTTTTTGCGAAAAGAAAAAGTTTTTCTAAAATTGTTTTAAACATTTTCCGAATGTTTTGATATTTTTTTTGCAGCAATCTAATTTCGTATCTTGTGCTCCATTGCATACGAAATTGCAGAGAAAAATATTGTATAGTTGGTGGAAACTGATCTATAAAATCGTCCTTTGTTTGGCTGACGTAACCGGAGAGTACAAAATAATCATCTTAAAATGAAAACCAAAAAGTATTAACAAAACCCTCGCATACTTGCATTAAATTTAAAAAAAACTCACAAAATATGTATTCAAACATATATGAAGACATGTTGGTCATCCCTACACTATCGATACTTCACATAAAAAGTAATCGAAGCTATCGGTATACCTGAAGCGATAAATTAAACTTATTTACTCCAATATCTTAACAGAATGGGTTTTGATGTGAAAATATGATATACAAGTTGTATGAAATATTTTTATCTACCCGGGTAGATACTAGCTTAAGGAATATGTCCGCGTAGAAAATATATGCATTTAGTGCTCAGAACCGCGGTGGTTTAACCGCGATCGCTGAGCGATCATCACCTGAGTCGTCTCTACGAGCACAAACCTTTCGACTCATTTATCAGTAAAGTTTCAAATTAAATGAAAGTTTTTAAAACTGCTCCTTAACCCTTCCTCGGACAGAACGTCCATAGACGTCCAATTTTGAGCATTTGACATACAAATCGTGTCAAATTTTGGCGTTGTGTCCGGCAATGAGTTAAACTTATAATAAAAGGCAACAAATATAAGTTTATTCATCAGGTTTCACCGATCGTTTGAGTAAGCGCAGCAAATCTCCTCTAGTAGAAGCGATCCCCTAAAAGCACAATTATGAATAAAGCTGAAGCGCTGAAAAGCTGCTTCTGGTGGAAGGGCTTCCAATTTTTCCGATTGGGAAATATACCACGAATGCATCTCTAAATGCGAACTAAGCTACTAAAGAATAGGTACCTAACGATGGGCTAATCAGCTGATTTTGAATTTGTTTCGTCAAACTCTTTTCCATGGAATTTTTGGTTTGAAAAATTGTAAATACTCGTATGTGTGCGACTGAGAGAGAATCATGCATCCCTTTCTACGAGAATTTGTATTGATAGTGTCACCCACTTGATGTTAATTTTTCAAAACTCAATTAACACTTTGACGACCAAACATTTTTGGTCGAAGCGCTTTTGATTTATTTTCGTGATCTGTAGGTAGATCACGTAGTTATGTCACAAAAAATTGGTTTCCTAGTCCCTCATTATGACCCTCATTTCGCTATTTTGTATGCTTAATTCAGAATGTTACAAAAGCAAATGGAAATAAAAATGCTATTTCTGCTTCTGCGATGAAATTCGTAAATTGATTTTTTCATCCATCAAATCGAATCCGACTTCCCTTTATGTATGTTAAAGCTGACGCAAACAGGCACATTACGTATATATTTCGGGATCAACACATCCCGTCCTCGTTTATTACATCGTATAAGTCATCGTCAGATGCTAAATTGATCACAGATGTGATCTTCGATGCATAAGATTACACATGTCACATTAGAATACTGGTGGAGAATGAAACAATAATTGACACTCGCAAAAAAAAACCTGCCAAAGTAAATTTAACTCCTTTTCTCAATGTGAGTGTAGACGTCAATGTTGTGTAGCCTGTTTCAGACACACAGAGGCACCGAACTACTACTACTACTCGTACTCGCCATCGCGTACGGTTTCTGGCCATGTAACGTATTTGACCCCAGTTCTTTCTCAAAGACGCTCATTCCTTATCCACTGATCTACGCCACGTGATTTTAGGGCGACCCCTTTGTCGTCCACGTTGTGATAAGGGGTTCCATCGGATAGCGCGACCAGCAATGCAGTTATCACCCTTTCGCAACGTAGACCAATCCACTGCCACTTTCGTGTGCGAATCAATTCGTCGATAGGTATTTGACCCGTACGCCGAAAAAGATCTTCATTCGAAATTCTTTCGGGCCAAAAAAAATTCTTAAGAATCGACGAAGACAAATGTTAACGAAAGTTTGCAACTTCTTGGTAACTACAGTGGAAACTTTCCAAGTGCTGCTCCCGTATAGGAGCACTGGAAGTATCAGGTAGCGAAACAGCCCCAGTTTGGTTATAACACTGAGATAACTGCTTTGCCAGAGTTTGGACAGCATGCCGAAGGAACACTTGGCACGGTTAATGCGGCGAACGACGTCTTGATCTGTGCGACCATCAATAGCAACAGTGACAAATTCGTCTACCTGTTCAACAAGTTGCCCATTGATACTTATGGGGAGAGTGGGATTCTCAGTCAGGCTAAGGATTTTGGTCTTGCTGGTATTAATCTTTAGCCCGACAACATTTGCCTTTCTCTCGAGATCCAGAGCCATTTCACTCAGATCCATTATCTTATGCGAGAGTGAACAAATGTCATCAGCATAGTCCAAATGTTGTAGGTTGGATTTCAGAGTCCGCTGGATGCCACGGTTACGTTCTTCTAGCACAAATGTATTGAAGATAGAATTTTCAAATATTTTTGGGCGATTGCAATGCATTGGATTTTGTCCATTCCTGTGTCGAGTTTATTTGCAGAGAATCGATACACCTACATTATTTCTGCGTCACTTTGACTTTTTATATTTGAGTCTTCTCATCGCTTTTTTGTGCAATAGAGAGACACGATTGCAATATAATATTTTAACGAGTGTATCTTTCATGACTCTCTCTCTCTCTCTCTCTCATAAGAATTGTAAATAAGTCGTATATACCCAGTATCAAAAATGAAAAAAACAAATGCTTTCGAGAAAATTACCCTTTTTTTAGCCACAAGAAGTATCAAACAAATATAAGAACTTGAGAAGAGTAGAGCATCAAAAATACTCCATAGTTCATACTATGGTACATGGTATGCACATGCAATCTCAGCACTAAATTGACAACTGAGCAACGTACCCAAACGTTACACACCGCACAAACAACCTTATCGCAATTACTTTGAAAACATTCTCCATACTTTTTTGTTCGTCTTTGTTGTGACTTGTGAGATACATCGTTTCGGTTGGTTTTGTCCGCACGATAAAACTACAGAGCTGCACAGGTACACAGATAGTCTAGTGAGTCTAGTGCAGAATGGTAGTGTAGTGTATCAAAAAATGAATCCATACCTATGCAATACACTCCGACAAAAAAGAACCTTCCTTCCTGTTTCTAGCATCATACATTTCTAGATCGAAGGCAAGGACTCTATAGCAAGGCAAGTTCACTGTGCTACTATCAGGATATTTTTTCCGTGCATCTGGATTATTTTCATTCACAACTCTTCCCAACCTTGTCTTATCCTTGTACATACATACATAGCAGGAAATCAGGTTTAGTGAAATCCTGTCATAGATTTTTACAAAAAAGCCCGAACATAAAACTTAAAATTTTTTGTGCAGTGAATTTTTCATACGAAAACATGATACTCGACTCGAGTAGGTACCAAAACTCATGTATGTTGCAGAAGCATCCGCGAATCGAAAAACTACGTGACAAAAATGCTGAAGATGAAACACGTACCTATACGTCTCCTATGAAAAACAAAAAAAGGAAAAAGGATGTACTCGTCCATGTGGCTATGATACAGTTCATCCGTACTGAGTGAAATTGTAACATAGCTTCAGCGATGAACTGACAATGTCTAAAATTGTTTTACACATTTCGTCGTCAGCTTTGAAACAGAAGTATGACACAGGACGACCGGACAGGACATTGGATGACTATGGCATCAACTCTATTGATATCCACCGGGGTGAGTGGTGATGATGTCTCAGGAATGTGTCCGAACATTTTCGTGTGCAGTTGTTCTTGCACCTCCGAATACGTAACAAAGTGAAATTTGCAGTCGGGTCACGTAAAACAGAGATATCAGAAAAACTGGGCGCATGTTGCAGAACTATAAGGATATTGTGACACATGATTTTTGGAAGTTAGTATGTATGTAGTATCATAGTACATTGAGAGCCGATGTGTTTAGATCTCGCTGTTAATCTTACCGATATTTGTAATTTTATTTAAAAATCGGTGAAATATTAAATCACCTAATTTTGCTGCACTTCAGTCAATATTTTTTATGTATTGTGAGGAATGCGTCGAAATGCGAATAATCAAGAGTATTTGGAACGAGTTAAAAACATCAAGTAATTATCAATTATATTAGGCGTGTTTTTTGTACTCCGGTCTAGGTTAGTTTAGTGTAACTATACATGAGGTTCGTCGTGCTCTGTGGCCGTGATCGTTCGGTCGCCACTCTGTCAAATAGACACTCATAGAGAAACGAGTTTCCAAACTCGGCACGACTCTTCGCAGCAAGTTTTATTATTCATAAGAAGATGATAAGAAATATTCTTATCGTAGAATAATAAACTAACAATGCGACTAAGAAGTGGTATGGCTGACAACACACGGTAGTCATCAACGCACCATGCTCCACTAGGAGTTACGGTAATGAAGAGAGAGAGAGACATGGGGTTACAATAACAACATAACTTGTATGCGTCATGTTCTTATTGTAACCCCATGTAGTTACACTAAAATAGCCTACACCGGAGTCTATTATTATATAGGTATTATATTATTCCATGAATTACATAACGCAACCAGAATCACCTCATTATATTATCCACACACTCATTATCCGCACAGGTAATTACATAAGAAATTAAAATTTAAAAATAACGACAATTTTCGTCTATAGTTAATTCGTCAATACATTATTGCCTGCTATTTTCTCTAGTGTATACCAATTGAAATTTATTGGTTTTCGACACTGAAAAAAAAAACAATAAAGCACGTACACACAGCCAAACGATTTTAATCGACATCATAAAGGAGGAAAGTAGCCAAATAATGGAGGCTTTTTTTGTTGCGCCAACGTACGTAAATATCTGCCATAAAATTGGGCCATTAATCGGTTGTAATGAATACAATTTTATGGGCATTGAACGGCATCGTGGAGAATAAATGGGGAGATCGTTCAATGTACGTGAATGCGGCTAGAATTATTGAGCGTAGTAGGTACATACATTTTAATGTACTTGTGCAATTGACCATAGGTAAGGGCAATCGAGTACGTATTTTAACGCAGGTAATCAACTGTGTCCTCGTAATATATGTGTGCATTTTCATTTTATCCATAAAAAAAAACAGGTCCAAATCCTCTAGAGCAATCCCCTCCCCCCAATCCGGCCCGTAAAAACTTTTTTTATACGGCCCGCGGTAACTTCGAGGAAAAGGAGTCATATGTGGCTGAACAGATTTGCATGGAAAAAAGGACAGAAAAAAAAACAATTTTTGCGAACAAGGTTGCCCGAGAAAAATTTCTTTTAACACTAGAACGGCCAAAGCCGTAAATTTTACAGTTTTGGGACTTTGATAGCGCATATTTTCGAATCTGTCCACTCATGAGTTGTGATATTCATTGAATTTTCCTAAAATGAGCATCTTAGTGTATATTTTCATTCAAAATTTCAAAATAATATTCAAATTTCTAAATAATATTATTATATTGGATATATGACCTGTTCTACCTATAAGGTGCCAAGCCGTCATTTTGACGGCAAAGTAATTGAACTCCGTGAAGAATGCGCGAAATTCGCTAAGAATACCTTCGGGAGAGGGGAGGATCGTCCACCAGACAAAAAATAGACGTTTTCACAATAAAAGCCAAAAGAATCACAGAAAAATAATGCTGCAAGATGAATCGTACGTGTGATTTGCACATATTGTGCACATATTTTGCAGGGTTTTAAATATTTTCACGCTGAATGGTGTGTGTTGGGAATGGGGTTGCTTAGTGCAGTGGTTCCCAAAATTTTCGAATACGCGAAACTCCTGAGATCGTCGAATTCGTTCGCGGAACTCCAAAAATGGGTCGTTAAGAAAAGACGAGCGTTGATATACATTTGTATGTATGTATGTGACGAAACGTTGCAGTGGTTCCCAAAATTTTCGAATACGCGAAACCCCTGAGATCGTCGAATTCGTTCGCGGAACTCCAAAAATGGGTCGTTAAGAGAAGACGAGCGTTGATATACATTTGTATGTATGTATGTGACAAAACGTTCATCGTACCCACACAAGGAGCAAAATATGTTATTAGAAAAAATTATATCAATATTTAGTTGAAGTATGCTGTTATTAAAAAAATGAACAATTTAATGAGAAACATGTGCCTGGTGATTTTTACATATTCCAGTGATATTAGGCCGAGTATATGAGCCACTCACATATCCTCCTCCGAGTTCGTGAAGCTGTCACGTTTTTTTTTTTATATTGAGCATAGTTGATTTCACGTAAATAAGTTGAAAACAATATCAGGATATTTACAGCTTTTTTTAACAAAACAGGGAATTTTTCCTTGACGGATATCAAAAATTCTTTAGGCGAACATTCTGCAAATTTTAATCTTAAATCTATAGATCAGAGGAAAGCGACGTTAATTCTTCTTTTTCCGGCAAGGTGAAATTTTAAATATTGCATGCCACAAAGAGATTTCTTATCCAATCACACAGCAGTTTAACAATAGGGGAAATATTTTTCCACCGTTTTAGGTTTTCAAATGCTTGACTTTTAGATTTTTGATTTTATCACTTGCGGTATTGAGGGATGGAAACATTTCCAGGTTTCCCTCTGCAACATGCCTTTTCGAAGTAATAGTTCGCCTTTCTTGGCACTTATTTTATCAGTGCTTTTTAAAAATTAGTTAGTATGATCATACGATAAATATATACGTAAAATACTAAGCGTGTTGATATTTCCTTAGAAGAAATAAATAACAGTAAATTTGTGAAATTTCAGTTTGTGCGTGCCTCTCTTAACCCGGGAACACAAACCTTAATTCCAGGCGCTTGTTGCTAACCATGAGACATTTTGACTCACTATGGAAATTGCTGCATTTAAAGTGGAAGAGTAGGAGAACTTGTGGCAGAATTCTTCGGAATATTTATTTTATACAAGCTGCATTAAGAGTTTGTGCATTATATCCGAATAAACTGTAGAAACAACCAAAAAAACAAATATGCCAACTAAAGAATGTAGACGGTTGTTACTAACGTGAGTCATTTTGACTCACAAGAAACGTTCATTTAGTACTTACCACGTCACAGAAAAACACAAATAGCTGCTTACCATGAAATCGGAAACGTTTGCTTACTCCAGGGGTGTCAAACTCAAAACCTGGCGCGGGCCAAATAGGACTCTCCTCAGGTTTAGGTGGCCCGCAGGAGGAAAATTTATATTACTTTTAAAATATAGCAGAGAGTCTAGATCACTATACGGCTTCGGGATTATCCGTGAGAACTTCCTCCTTTCGAAAATGTACTTCAAGAACATTAAAAAATTAAGTCAAGAAGCGAAAACGTGAAAATATGATTGAGGATCAAGTAACCACAATTACATGAGTTGCCCCAAATTTTGGACAGATGATAAAAAATGTTTAGCGCCAGTCACCCTAGGTCGCCCAAAATAACATTGACATTGGGAGGCAAAATAGTCAGAATACATTAATTTCAGCAGAAATGTGGCTAAAAGAGGCAAAAAGTTGTGCACCAATACACCTATCCGGGTGATTTAGTCACCAATTCCAAGATTTCCGTAGTTTTTAAAGCTTTGTCATCTTTCCAAGTCACTATTCATGTTTGGTAAAACAAACAATTTTTTTTATTAATTGCATTTTGGGGCAGAACAGTTTCATGAAAAAACTTCGTATTGTCCTGTACAAAAAAAGAAGAGCTGTCTTATAAAATCAAATAACCAGCCTCAAATTGTTGGTAGTAACCTAAAATAATCTTGCATAAGCCACTGACGAGTTTTAGTTATTTTTTGTAGACCTGAGTTCAACTTCTTTCACCATTTTTGTGTTGATACAGATTGTGCTGCTTCAACATGGCCGCGGGCCGCACAAAACTGCGAGGAGGGCCGCATGCGGCCCGCGGGCCGCGAGTTTGACACGTCTGGCTTACTCGGACATTCATTAGAAAATATATTTATTAAAGAATACATGGGTAGCGGAGATCAATGGACTAACCGCCCTTTCCACGAAAAATGAAAATATGTGGAATATTCGTCAAAATGACTCACATTAGTGTTCCCGGGTTAAGGTTTGTGTTCGTAGAGACGACTCATGGGATCATCGCTCAGCGATCGAAGTTAAACCACCAGTTTTGAGCACTATATGGAAATATTTTCTGTACAGACATGTTCCTTTTAGTCCATAGTCGATACTAGGAAAGTAGAACCATTAAAAAAATATTTAACCCTAGAGTGGGCGCGTCTTTCCGAGAAACGTCAGTGGGCGCGTGGGGAGCATTTTGCCGCTCCTCTTCAGTAACCATTTTAAGTAGGAATAAGGCAACTGAATTAATTTATTTTCTTCAGATTTAAGTAAAACACAAATAATCAATGATAAATTAACATATTTGTTGAAATCTATTTTGGGAACTTCGGTTTAGGAAAGGTTTTCGAAAACGCAACGCATTTTAATAGACTTTTAATATATTCTACATTATCGTATGTAATACTCATAAAAAGGTAAATTAACAGCGTTCTTATAAATAGTACAATAAATGCACCATAAAACATACCCAAAATTTCAACTTTGCAAAAAATATGTTTTCTTTTATATGTGATATTTTTATCTACGTGAGAAGGCGCGCAATGAGCAAATTGCCGCCTGATGGTAACAACATCCTTCTCTAGCCCCATTCCGCCCACTGACGTCGTACAACCTTTCGGCACGAGTTCTGGATGAAAATAGGGGCAGCTACTGTAATGCGCAAACTTAACGAAGAATTATTTTACGAATTATTAAGGTTTTTTTGGTGAGGGCGGCAAAATGCTCATAGCGCGCCCACTCTAGGGTTAAATCCGGCTCGAAATTGGATGCAAAACTACGACCGCTGAGCGATCATCACATGAATTGTCTCTACGAACACGTACCTTAAGGATTGCAAAGCTGAAAATTTTGAACAGGATTATTTGGAAATGATATCAGCAATATATTTGCAAATTTTCATTCCAATATCTTTATCCAAACCGGAAATATAAAGAATCTTAGGTGCCTTTTATATTTCGGTATGGGACAACTAGTGTAGCAGATCTGGGAATATTTTTAAAAACAATAAAGCGATTTTCGATGATACTCTAATCCCGAAATATAAGAGGCTACCTATGTACATATTTGGTAAGCACGTTTCACATAGCGTCTTTCAACCTGTTTACTAAATATCTCGTTATTGGCTCAACTGATCGACATGAGATTTGGTAGAAATGCATAAAATGGAAATGCTATTTTGTCATCTTATAGTTTTGACGTTTTTAGGGGTCCAGGTCCGGTGTGATCCAGGGCTAATCGAAGACATTTTCTATCAGGTATTCTTTCTTAATGAGGTATAACGGTAACGGAGTTAGAGGTAATTAATTCAGTTTTTGTATCTGTAGCCATATCCTAAGGATTGCAATTCTTAGTTTTTGGCTGGGAGCTGCGAAGAAATGATAAATCAAAATTGTGTGTAAATTTGCCGTTCAAACCGGAAAAATAGTAAATCTTGCGCCTTTCATCCTATAACGATTTTAGTTAGACCAATCCAAAAATAGATTTACTGACAGGATTAAAATTATTTTAAGTTAATTTTTGATTTAGTACCCAAAAAGGATAATGCACAGGTGTTCACTCTAAAAAGTGAATTTCAATTTCCGCTGAAAATGCGGTAATTTTACACTTTTTCCCGCTTATAATCACATACAGAGTGCATTTTTCAACAATTTCTGTGTAAAATAAAAAAATTACACCAAAATCGGTGTGAAATGTATTTTTACGCTACACTTCTGTATAATTCAGATTTTCTGGTGCATTTTTACAACGTTTATGTGTATAATTCGGATTTGTGGTGTATTTTTACAACGTGCAGTTGAAGTTTTACTCATTTTTTGTAGCGTGCTCTCCAGTTGTCATACTTGAATCGGCTGGACCACATTTTTCCAAAAATTCTCTGCATTTAGAACTCATGTGTACACGCTCTGTGGCTCACTTGCTTGAGTCGCACTCTACGATGCTAGTAATCTAGAGGTCCCGAGATCGAATCTCGGCGTGGTCCAAAATTTCCGTACATGTGCGGATAGGAAATATTTTGTGCTTGCAACATTGCACTCCGAAATGATATGCAATGTAACGTTGACTCGAAATTGCCTATAAACGGCTGAGTTAAGGTACTGAGAAGTAGAACAAGTGTACAGATCGCAAAAAAAAGAACAATTTGCAACCTCCCATGTATACGAAAAATTGATCAGCAAAACTCGACCGATACTTGTTTATATTTTATATATCCTTAAATAGTTTTATTGATAACTATATTATTTGTAAAGGTTCGCCACTTAAATCTTTACAACGAAAAAAGAGTGAAACCGCATTATATTCCTATTATTACGGAGTGTTTTTACACATAGCACGGTGTAAATTTGCTAATATATTAGAGTACTTTTTTACACATTTTTTATGTAAAATTACACTTGATTTGCAAATTTAGATTGCAGAGTAATTTCACTATTATAATAGAAGGAAACAAAGTTTCCTTCTATTATAAGAGTAAAAATTTAATAGAGTGGTACACAACGAAATTCTAAAAAAAAACCCTCGTATTGCGGGCGCAGTTCTCTGTACGCTAGGTATTTTTTCGTATTTCAGTTAATCATTTGCAGGATTCCACAACTTTTAGAGTCAGCATACACTGTTTAATCGATTGTACAATAAAACTCATTTTCATTTTGGTGAAAGCTCATTTTCTTTAGCCAAGTCGGTAGTGGGACCTAAGAAAATGACGTTTACTAGACAATCGATTAGACAGTGTATGCCGATTCTAATCTCCAAGGACTCGGTATCTTAGAGTTGCCATTGACTCGCCAATCGATCGTACAATCAAACTCTTTTTTTTAGGGATCCACTACCGAATTCGCCAGAGAAAATGACCTTTTCCCCTGAAAATGAGCTTAATTGTACAACCAATTGGACAGTCTATGGCGACTCTAAGAATTCAACACGAAATACATTTCAAATCGAAAGACGACATACATAAATATCCTCTATATCCTACAGACGAAGCAATTCTTCAAATACATGCTTGAATATATTTTTTCATCTCCTCGACAACGGTTCCGGAAGGAAATCTCAATAACCCGCACATCGTCGGTCGTACACCTTGCTCCTTGCAATTTAATTTCACCTACATCGCCATCATGTAAGCAGCTCACGTTGCATTTTGCAATCGGTTGATGTTGTTGGTTAGGTAATCCCCAGAAGCGCAAAAAAAATGTGCAAAAACCCAGGATAAAATCCAGGAAATAGGAAAACTCTAATGCAAACCGATGTCTGCAGTAAATTGCATTAGGATGAAAATGTCCTGTGAAAATGGTTGCATGAGAATTTGTTCAGGTGATAATTACTGATATAGAATTCGATGTGAATCTCAGATCTCAGATTTTTCTCGTGGTCGTGCAAAAGTAAATTGGATGGTGGAAGATGTGGTTTTAAAGATAAAATGGAATTAAGAACTAGCGCAGATGTTGGTGACTGATGGTTGAATTAAAAAACTACAGGAAGGAATTATTTATCTATATCTCTTGAAAATTAGAAGTTGCATTCTCGCAATGAAATTTAAAAGTGTCCCGGTATAGGAAAGTATTGAAATATATTTTTTTTAATTATCGGAACGCAAATTAAAAAGAAAAAGGAGTATGGTATGTCCTAAGGCGGGACTAGTGATTTTTATTGTAGATGAACATTTCGGGCACCAGTTGTGCCCTTCTTCAGTACAGATCCACTCGGAAAGCCTTCAGCCTTACGTCAAGGTTAAGGTAAGATTGATTAAATTTGTAGAGAAGCGCGCTCGTAAATTTACGTTGAACGAATTCTAAGTCGGTGGAATGTGTGGATGCTGTAGGGTGTAGGAGACCATACGAAGGGTGCATACTCTAGGATGCTACGTACAAGAGAAACAAAAACTTTAATAGAGGAGGAAATAGAGGTAAGGTCACTAGAACTAGGCCTGTTCGGTACCGAGATTTCAGTACCGGGTTTCGTTTTTTTCCAATACCCGGTACCACAAGCAGTTTCCCTGACTCAGGTTTTTTTTCAGTACCTAGGGTTTTTTAACCATAAGCCGGTTTTTTGAGTACCGGGTTAAAAACCGACTCAGATTTTTTTTTTTAACCATAGGCCGTTTTTTTGAATACCGGGCTCAAAACCGGTACCAAAAAACCTGAAAAAACCGGCTCATGGTTGAAATGAATCGTTCTTTTGAACTCGGTACCAAAAAACTGACTCGTCGGTCGGTTTTTAACTCGGTACCAAAAAAACCGGGATATCGGTACTTTAGAATATCGGGTCCGGTACCAAGTGAACACCAGTTTTGTACCGGGATCCCGGTTTTTGGACCAGGCCTAACTAGAACCACGTAAAACAAACCCTGCAAGTCTGGATGCTTTCTTTATAGTTGTAAAAAAATGTTCGTTAAATTTGAGTAGACTCTCAAAAGTAACTCCAAGATCGCTGAATAGTGAGACAAAAACTAAGTCGATAGAGTTAATTTTGTATGGAAATGACACAGGAGCGGCTTTGAGTGAGTATATCATGGCTTTGCATTCAGACACATTAAGCTCCAGATGATTGGAGGCACACCAATCCGATAATTTATTTATGTCCGATTGCAGGGATAAGCAGTCTTCATGACAATAAATTGGGGCGAAGAGCTTGCAATCATCCGCATAAAGCAAGCAGTGATTGCTAATAAGATACGGTAGGTCATTTGTAAAGAAGCTGAACAGAAGGTGTCCCAGAATTGAACCTTGCGGAACACCAGACGTTGGGCAGAATGGCGAAGAGAGTGCGTTATTGAATACTACACGGAAAGAACGACCAAGGAGATAGGAAGAGAGCCACGACACAAGATTATCTGGGAAATCCTGTGATAAATGTTTATCAAGCAATATGCCATGATCAATATCAGTATAAATTACATGAACATCTAGATACTTGTCAAGCGATCTTGCGATGAAATCAGTAATTTCTGACAGGTTGGTGACTGTAGACTTCTGCTTGCAGAAACCATGTTGATTAGAGCAAATCAAGTATCCGAAACATTCGTAAATGAATTCGTATATAACGCGTTCGAGGAGCTTGGAGCAGCTTGATAGTAATGAAATGGGCCTATAATTGGAAGCGTCCTTACTCTCGCCTTTTTTAGGTAAAGGGACAATAAAGGACTGTTTTCATTCATTATGTTGTAGAGTCCTAGTGTAAAGTGCTTTTGTGATAAATAGGTATCAAAATATTTCCACATAAATATGTATATATATAATTTTATTAGGCCACAAATAAATTTATTTTTCATCCGCCATCACAAATCATATCAACTATTTCTTGGGAGGGTCTACAACCTCAATTCATTCTGTAGTATTAAAGCTGTCTGCTCGACATCATTTTTTTTCTTGTCTTCCCGATAGTGCCATCATATCAAAACATCAAAATTGATAGACACCCACATTAATTTTAATATAATTCTTCCGCATGTTTTCTAAAGGGAAAAACCTATAAATTTTCTTCAATTCACATTTATTCCGGTGTGTGTGATTTCCACCATAAAAAAAATATTTAATAATTGTCTACCTAAATGTAAGCCGAAAACCAGGGCGGAACACGGAAACCTGGAGCGACGGATTGACATGCTAAGGAAAAACAATTTTTTTTAGTATGAATTTTCCATTTTTACGACGTTAGTAAAACTTTCAGCCACCCTATCTAGGTATAAAAAAAAAATTTAAATGTTTAAATGTTTTAATCATTATTAAATCCTAAACGCCTTTATAAGTAAGTATTAAAAATATAAGAACAAAAAGTTTTTTTATCTAGCAGCTTGTATGATGGCAATCAGGGACGTAGCCAGTAGTTTATTTCGGGAGGGGTCCAAATTCTGCTGTGTTACCAAATTTTTGGTTTATCATTTTTGATATTTGCTATACGAAATGTAACACGAATAGACGCACTTTATCTGAGACATACCAAACATATCATCCAATCGTTAAGTAATTGTTCTTTGTTTTTAACTTTTTCGACCTTAGGCAGTGATAGTTTTTAAATAAAATAAAATAAAAATGGTCCTTTGTGATACCACACGGGAAAAGCCAACTCTACTACCTTAAGTCGGAAACAGCCTGAGTGTGACCAATA
The DNA here is from genome assembly GCA_949715475.1 of Microchrysa polita. Classification (NCBI taxonomy): domain Eukaryota; kingdom Metazoa; phylum Arthropoda; class Insecta; order Diptera; family Stratiomyidae; genus Microchrysa; species Microchrysa polita. The sequence continues at coordinate 5,773,412 of OX454419.1, read as the reverse complement.
TCAACGTTCTCCAGGTCTCCCAAAACGACAAAGATGTATGCTCCCAGAGCCAATTTTCTTCTTTCTGGTAAGCAACCACAGAGAAAGTGAAGGATTCTCTCCTCCTGCTCCTCGTCCCCACAGCTTCTACAGGTTCTGCTCGTGCTCCCCGATAGAACAGTTTTCTGTGATAACGCCAATAACTTGCCTTTTCAGTGATAATAATTTAGAGGAACCATTAAGATCCTAATTAGGCCAGAACATCTTTGTCCTAGTCGTCGTAATCTATCCATTAATCCATCTTATTTTCGACTTGCTTACGGCGCGGCCGGCGGCCTGCTTGATGGTGTATTTGCATATGAGTCCATGGCCATACCAATGTGTTGTTAGTTTCCTGGTGCAGTTCTTACTATGCCCCGTCGCGCTAGTTCATCCGCCTTACGATTTTCTGGATATCCGCGCTGTCCCGTGGAATCCAGCACAGGCTAATATGAAAGTAATTTTCCATTTCCAGAAGTGCGGTTTTTGAAGTTGAGAGTATACGAACTTGAGGAAGTTTTTCGTCGCCTGACTGTTCGTGAAAATAAAGACATTCCTTGGCATTATAATGTCTTGTTGCAGTCAGATTAATACTTCCTGGATCGACTGAAGAACACTACAGTGAGAAGGTAATCAGATTGAAAGGTTTAATGTCTGGTCCGTCCGCGTGGACACCAGCTCCTACGCCAGACTCAGTCTTGGAACCATCCGTATAGAAGAGCGCCAAGTTCGATAATCTGGCTACTTAGAACTGTAGAGTGTAGAGTAATTTGGAGGTGTTTTGGACAGACTGAAAAAGCAGGACATGTCCCCCAAAGAACCTCCCTATCCAATGCACATTTTTGTCTGCCTTATCTTCTAAAAAAGCTACTCAGAGCTTCATTGCGCATTACAATAATTACTTAGCAACTCTCAGGAATTGAAAATTGTGAAAACACTTACTAATCGTATATCCGTGTAACACCAGCCTTAACACAAAAATGTATCGTGCGTCTGTCTAAAAATAGCCATACAATTCCAAGATTGTTGTGTATGACAACAAAAATCAAAACAAACAAATTCATACAACATATTAAAAATGTTGAGAAAAGGCATTCCATCTCAACGGCACGGATATGGACGCGATGAGACAAGACGCCAAGACACGTCTATGTATATATTTTTTGCTCACACTATTAGCAGTCGAAACTATAGACTTGGAATCAACGAGACGGAATTTTATTAATAATTTCTTACACCTTCATGGGATCATGGGGAATCTTAAAATCTTGGCATCCTGGGAGCCAGACCAATAAAAATATTATTTTATTTTTTATTATTGTTACCAGCTTGTGTGCCATAGCCATTGAAGATTTTAAGGGGGATATATTGCCAGATTAATTTGTCAAAATTACTGCTGAGATGATTTTTTTTTTCAATTGCGGCTTTTACTGGAACTTTTAATAGTGCTTCTGCTTAACAACCCACTAAGGTTGTTAATTTCGGAATATTTGGCTTGGACTAAACAAAAAGAAAAATGTGAATTTAGACTTGAAATTAAAATTTAGAGTTCGACTCCTAGAATGGCACGAAACCTTAGTGAAACTTAGCTTGTGGAGTAGTCCACTGTGCCAGACCCTATCGAACGCTTTCTCAATATCGAGGAAGATTGCACCCGTCGTTAAGTCATTGGAGATTCCCTGTTTATGCTGTACTAAGTCCAGGTCTGAAACCACAAAATCGGGAATAATGTTGTTTTCATTTATAAATTTATTTAATAAGCCATATATGAGTTTTTCGAAAATGTTAGACAATACATTTAGTAGACTTATAGGCTTGTAGTTTGCAGAACTTTTTGGGTCTTTTTCAGGTTTTAAGATGCAATTTTCCATGCATCTGGAAAATATGATATGCTCATACAAGCATTGAAAACATGTGTTAAGAAGACGATGTATTTTCTTGGAAGGTGTTTTATAACCATAGGTTTTATTTTATCTTCAGCAGCAGATTTCTTGATTTTAAGTTTTTTTTATAATAAGTTTTATGTCTTTTGGACGGAAGAATGCTTTGGGACTAACCGTTGTATTGTTGATGGATTCAATACTTCTTAACACGTCTCGTTCTGTTTCATTTAAGGCACAACTTACATGAAGGTCAGTGGTGAGATCTGTATTGTTTACCTTAATTAATTCAGTTTTATTTTAGGGATGCACGATATAGTTTATAAGATAAAGGAGACATAACTTTAAAACGTTTATGAAGCGTTTTAAAGAGATTCCAGAATGTTTTCGACGATTTTTCTAGGGACACTAGTTTGAAATTCCAACTGATATTTTAAATTCTCTATCTTTCAACTGTACTTGAAAACAAAGTGCATTGTACTCGATTTTCGAACGTTGACATCTGTTTCTTTGCCAAATTCTTGTATGTCTGACGGCAGAGCTTTACATAGAGGAACTGCAGTGTAAAGTGCATCATTGATGATATCTAGAACCTGGTGAATATGATTATCTATTTCATTTTGTGAGCAAACATTGGTTAGGTAACTTTCTTTGATATTTATTTTGTTATTAATTAACTGTTGGAAAAGTTGCCAGTTGGCAAAGTTATAATTGTGAAAGTATTTTTCGCGCTTTCTAACTGGGGTGCTTTTAATTGAGAAAACAACTGGCAAATGGCAGCCATTAAGAGAATGACTAACTTCTGGATGAGTTAATAAAAGTGGAGAATTCGTAATAATAAAGTCGATAGTATATGGATTCAACCTATTATCGGAAGGGTAAAATGTAGGTGTAGGTGGATATAAAATTAAAAATTTGAAAAGTGTATTGCCTCAAGCATTATGCCTTATACAGCCGAAAATTGTATGCCTAGAATTAAGATCGCCGGCTATAATGTAACGGTTTCTTAAATTTATAAATTTTTTCATCATCATTTTCAAAATTTAATTTTTTTTGTTAATTTGAGTTTCCACCGTTAAAATAAGCAGCAATAATTGTCAAGTTCAAGTTTAGAAATGTAATTACTTGTATAGCATTTTTTGGGGGCATTCGCAGTGGCGGTACTACATAAGGGTTTAGGTGGCTGAAATCCACTTCGAAATTTTTCGATGTAAAATTACAAATCGGGTTTATAGGTATAAAAAGAGGAGGATCTCCCCACGAAAGCAGTTTCAACAGACGGAAACTGAGAAAATTTGAGAAGCAACTCAGCATTACAGAGATTATGCTACTAACAAGTTTTCTGCTAGTCAGAAGATTCTTCTAGCACCCAACACCGCCGTCTAACGGGTAGCGTATAAATATTAACTCAAGGAAATTGGAATTGGAGGCTGAATGTGAACTTATTTGTTGCGAATATTTCAAATGCTTAACGTTTTCATTTTGACCGGTAAAACATACAAATTAAGCAAGACATTCGGTTTGATTTGGATTTTGAACAAGCATTTCCAACCTGCCTTTTTCGTTCACGCATAAAGTGTCCTTCTAATTGATTTTCGAGTAAGTAAAAAAAGAAGTTGATAGAGTTGATAGTTGGATGACTCTAGGTATAAGTTATTTGCTGAACATGGATATTTTTCAAGGTGGGCTTTGAAACGAACAATTTCAAAAACCTGTCTAAATGTTTTAATATGCGTAATACGAAAGAAAACAAATAGAGAGAGAGAGAGAGAGAAATCGGATAAAAAGATAATACCATCCTTTTTTTTTTATTTTTCAATTACCATCAAATTTCAATAAACAAGTTCAAAAGAAGAAAAACTTGATAGTCTCCTCTTTTTTTATCTGAAACTACCACAGATAGTAACAAACGATAATGTGAATCTCTTACTCTGCCCAATTCGTACATCACATTGTCTTGCAAAAATGCTTCAACAGATGTCTTTTGGCAACAAACTTACACCGCCTGCACATTCCTTATGTGTACATTTATATTAAACGGGTTGCATAGCTTGCACATTTTACACTTAATACATATTTCCTTCCTCCCATATACTGTGATAAGTTGGATGATCCAACCGAGCACACATAATCCGTTCTAGAGGTCCTTTTTAGCTTTCTTCTTCTTCTATACTCTCGCTCCTAATACACCGAGAGATATAAACGTACGTTACCCAGCGGATTTACCCCCAACTGTTATTCCTTCCTCCTTTCTACCATAGCATAGCTTGCCCCGACTGAAGTAAACATCTTTTTCATCTTTTGCTTCGTGTGGCTATTTTCATTCTTTTTATCAGGATTTATTATAGAAGAATTCTTTCGACAATTGAATTTTCTTCGTATTATCGACCATTCATAGACATTTTTCATTTTATACTACGCTTATGATCTTGCTAAGCTTTTTTCGAAAAAGCCCAGAAAAAGTAAAAAGAAAAACGCGTTCAAGTTGAAGATGAAGAAAAAGAAGATGAAAATCGTATTTTTTTTTTTGTATGTGATAAACGGAAAATATTAAGGATGGATAAAATAGGATGAATAAATCCTTTTATTTCTTGTAGATTGTAAACGCAAATGTTGTTTCGAAAAGGATTTTCATATTGTTGGGTGTTCTATACATATGCGACTAAGAAGCGGTATTGGCTACTGCGAGTAAAACGTTAAATTTATGATGGAAAATATTCCTTGAGACGTTTGGGTATACCTTTTATTGTTGTATTAAACATATTAAGTACACAAGTTGCTTTGAATATACATACAAATTTACATTTTCGTTTGATGCCACCCTAGCGTTACCATATTGTATCATGTGTGTCCGTTAAATGCGTCTGGAACCTATACTTGCAACTCTGAAAAAAAAAACAATTGTGAATCAGTCACTTTTTAACAATCGTCAAAGCAAGACAATTCTTCTTTTATAGTAATTGCATTTCAAGGGTGAGTGCAGTGACCTGGTGAATTTATAAGTGATTTGCAAAATGTAAAAGAAGTGGATTATGGCGTCTAGGCAAAAGTAAGTAGGTCTTCTGAAATTACATTTTCCAACGTATCAGCATGAAAGATATACATTAAACGAAATGAATGCTCGTTGACTGTAATGGAATGATCAAATTTATTTTCATTACTTCCATTTGCATTCTTGTGACGTCATTGTTCTCGAGCGTTACCATATGGTAACGCCAGTACCGCTAGGGTACACGTTACATGTCCCGACTTTTTATTGCATCTTATTTTTATTTTTTATTGTGATGGGAACTATATTTGTCTAAATAACAAATAAATAATATTTTCATACAGAAAACTTTCTGTAAAAGAAGTCGCAGACTATCTGGAACGGTTGTGCCCTATGGATGATGTCCCATGGGAGGACCAAATCGATGGAGTTTTTATCGAACCACCGGAATTGGATGGGACCGTCAGTTGTGAAGACGATGGGGACGAGGATGAAACCGGTATGATTGGCAACCTTTTTCGAAAGCAACTAATAGCTGAGTGTGAGGTAGTTTTCCGCGATGGCCGGCATGCCGAAACACTGGATCACCAGGAGACCTCAATAGTGCGGCTTCTTCGGAATCAGCTGTAACTGGACTCAAGAGACTGAAATCCACCCCTTCTAACATTACTTTGCCTGCTTCTAATAAAAACAATAATTTTGCATGGGAGAAAGGACGAGCAAGTAGTGGAATTCCAGTATTTCCCGAACCTAATTTCGTCGATTGCCGGGATATTGCCCCACATATACTATTCGAGCGCTTTTTCGACGATGAATTAGTGCATCACATAATTGAGTGTTCAACAAAATATGCGAACAACATTTCGCTAAAAATTAATCCTATATCTGTCCGTGGTAAGTTATTAATGTTTTTGTGAGGTGTCTTATTGAATTTGTTTTATTTTAGAAATGCGAACATTCATTGGCATCCTGTTTGTCACTGGATATACCACAGTTTCCAGCTACAAAGCGTACTGGAGTACCTTTGTTGATTTGCGCAATGAGCTGGTTTGTAACGCAATGCGACGATGTAGATTTGAGGAAATTCTCCGTACGCTTCACTTTGAGCCTAATTTGGTACAGCCTGCTAAAAACAAGGCTAAGCTCCGGAAACTTCGTCCAATGACTGACCACTTGAAGTCAAATATGATAACAAAAATGTCCATCCATCACAGCATTTATCCTATGATGAGAGCATGATTGCATATTACGGCCGACACGGCTGTAAGCAATTTATAAAAGGCAAACCCATAAGGTTTGGTTATAAAGTGTGGTCATTATGTACGCACTCAGGCTACTTGATTAATTCTGAAATTTATCAAGGCACAAATCCCCGATCTAATGCAGATTACGGGGAGAGATTTGGTAAATGTGCTTCACCACTCTTGTCGAATTCCCGGACGAAGTGAGAAATCTTCCATTTTGCTTTTTTTTTGACAACCTGTTTACAGGATTGCCGCTGCTTACGTACCTACCTACAAGCAAAAGGTTATAATGGTACAGGCACTATTAGGGAAAATATAATTCCAGCATCATGTCCGCTTCCAGCGAAAAAATGCATGTCCAAAATGACTCGTGGGCCCTTCGAGACTACAAGAATAAAAGAAACAGGCATCCAGATAACAAAATGGGTTGACAACTCAGTTGTCACTGTCGCTTCAACCTGCTATGGAGGATTGCCCACTTCAAACGCATCTCGATATTCGCGAGAAGCGAAAAAAGTAATAAGTATTCCGCGACCCAGTGCTGTGACCGAATACAATAAGTATATGGCCGGAGTCGACCGTTTGGATCAAAATGTTAATGCTCATCGCATAGTTTATCGGAGAAAAAAGTGGTGGTCGTCAATTTTCACCTGGCTAGTCGAGGTTGCAGCTAATAACGCGTAGCAGCTTCACCGAGGATCCAAAATACTCGCGCAGTTGGAGTGAAAGCGCCAGATTGCAGTATATTATTGCAAGCACTTTGGAGAGCCACCCCTCCGAAGGGGACCAAGACCGAGGATTGACGATGATCTCGCTAAATCGCTATTTTTGTGTGTTTGACCTCAGATTTGGAATCAGCATCCCAAATGTACCTTAGTGTTTCTTCCCACGCCGATTGGACGAGTATTACCCCGAGAAAACTAGGGAAACATTTTGGGGCGGGCAACCCCAAATTTTTGTTCTTGTTTTTAACCTCAAATTCGTAATCAGCGGCCCATAATTCTTTTATTGTTTCTTGCCACACCGATTGGACTAGGGACAGGGATGCCATTTTGAGGCAGACAGCCTCAAAAGAGTACGCGTACGGTACAAACTGTTTCCATAAATTAGCTAGTTCACCCATTCATACATATGTAAACATTGTAATTGACACCAAATCCAAATGCCGTCAGAATATTGTTTTGAAACGCGTAGGCTAACATTGCAAATTTCCAGAAAGGTTACCTACCTCTTTCAGTCATTTATCATTACATTACCTACCTACAATTTATCTACAACACTACACAGACATACCGACAAGTATGTATGTACATATATAGAAAATATCAATGGTAGAACACTCGAAGCGCCATGTCACGAAATCGATCTGAAATCATACCCATATCAGCAGCAAATCGTACGAGCCAGCGCCGTATAAAATCCCCTTAAAAAATAAGGTTTTCTTGCCATTGAAACAAATCACGTCGGCTCGCAGCAAATCGCATCGCATCGCTTAGCCGGGCCCGACATCGCAATGAGCGTACACATATCGCATCGCCCGGCCCAGAAAAGCTCGGCGTCGCACTGTATGTGTACGTGCCCTTATATCTTGGCCTTTAAGGATATTCATATTCCTTAACTGACGACATTAAAATTGAACATTAATCTTGTTAAAGAGACTCAAACTTCAAGCCTGTTTTTTTTTTTATTGACTGTTTTATTCAGTGTAACTCAAGAAACCCTAACATTTCCCTTAAATCGATATTAGCTAGAATTTTGCTGAACATCCCTTACCATTCCTGCTAGTAAAATTTTCTTTTAGTTTCTTTCATCTCTTTTACATTGTTATAGTCTTCTTTTTATTGTTTCCCTCAAAATGATGATATTATCCAATTCACTTCAACATCTAATTGTTCCATTGAAGCTACTTGACATCCACTCATTAGTGGCGTAGAATTCAGTGCCGACAGTTCCGGTGGCCATTAATCTCGATTATTCTGAACCATGACTTCATAGTACCTGCTATAGAAAGCATAATACAGCTTAACTTTATAGCGCGAATATTTTTCTTTTCGTCCATCGCCTTAGCATATCTCCTCCTCTGTTAGCCAGGTAACTTCTTAGGGTAATTTGCATAAGTCTCGCGCACGTTGTATAAATGTATAGGACATTGGCAGATGAGATGTTTGTGTTTTGTGAACACTATGAGTGCATTCAGCGAGCACATATTGGGATATGCTACATATCCCCACCACAAGAAATTGGAAAACTGCTAAGTTTGTGTTCGCTGAATGGACTTGCTACACGAAATGTCAGTTCTCTCTAATCAGCTGATACATCCGCAGACATTGCGGCAATCAAAAAATCAAAAAACCTAAAACTGCAACTTTCCTTTCAAAATACGTACTCTCATCGCACAATATTATAACGTTCACTAAAACCTGGCTCAGAAATGACATTTTTCTGCTGAACTGTGAATAAACAATTTCCAGTATTGATGGTCGATCAGCTGTGCGTGACAGTTGATCGAGCAGTCCAAGTAGCAGCTACACATCTAAATGTAGCATTCCAATTCAACGCTATATAGGGGAAATTTTCGATACATCGCATGTGGACAGATTAGCGGGTGAGTGGGACGCGGGGAGAGAACACTTTCCAGTAGCTCTTTCCCATATGTGCTCGCTGAATGCACTCATTTTCGTCGTTTTACCTCTGACTTTTACCGGTACGAGAAAAATTCCCATCGGGAGTCTTTTAGAAGGGATGCATGGATATACGCTAGGGAATAAAAAAATTTAGTCGTGACCTTGCTAATACATAGTACATATTATGTAGGTTACAAAATTTGTATAAGAGGAGGGTTTATTTTCTTGTAAAGAAAAAGTTTCCAGGGAATTCCTTTAATTTTTTTCTAATTTCGTACAGCATATACACGGCTTAGGGCCGAGCCGACTCTTCATTACAAGACTGGAACGAGATGCTGTTTTGGGCTACGGACACTTACATAGGATACAATTTGCAGTCAGTGATACTTTCAGGAATAAAGGTTTTTTTTTTGGATAATTTGTAGTAGGCAGACGCCTATTTCGCGAAACAGTTTGCACAACAAAATGAAGATTTTGTATTTTTTTATCATCGGCTGTTTCATATCATTTTACTTTTAATGTATGGAATCAAAAATTAATTGGTTGAATCAATCGTTTACAAATCTATACAGTGACGGATTTACCCATTTGCCGCCAGTAGGATTTTAAAATATTGCCGCCTCTACTGAAACCCTACTTATCGTCGGGAAAAAATTACGCTTTATTTACCAATTATTTTCAATTCACACTTTATACTTAAATATACTTATGATCTTCGAGCTTTCCGCTTCGTGGGTCCTGAGCATTCTTCAATATTCACCACAGAGTGTAAATGAAAAAAAAATAATGCAGAGCGTAAAGCTTATGCAACAAAATTTCTGCTTGGAGAATCGGTTTAAAGTGGTGAATCCTTAACTTTCCTAAGGCTCAAATATTGATGCCGTTTATGAATTATGGTTTGCTTATAGGCCACCATTTTGAATCAAAATTATTTCAAAATCCCCCGGAGGAAATCCGTTGTTGTAATACATCGGCCAAACATTTTAAATTCTTTGATTAAAAAGAAAAGATCTAACCAAATCTATTTGATGAACACCGCTAAGAATATTTGAGCCGAAAAAAAAATCAAAAATCACTTGATATTGCTGATTTAAATTGATGCCCAAGCTCGCGCTTCTTATATAAACGGCATCAGTCAGTTTGTCATTTTAGGATATAATTATTCTTGGTAGAGGCACTTGCGGATTGTGGTCGCTCCAGTAATGGCAATTATGTTTCTCTAAGTTTCACTGAAGCCATGCTGATGGCCGAACTAAAGGTACATTTTCCTCGCGACGACTGCACGACAGCGACTCGCTCATAAAAACTCGTTTTTAAAATGAGAGAAAAACGAGTTTTTATATGGAATGACCGAGTCGCTGTCGTGCAGCCGCGTCGAGGACAACGTACCTTAACGACGAAAAAAAACACATATTTTTGGTTTTTGGTCAAAATTTTCTCAGGGAGCGCAAGGCTCAGAACTCAGAAGACTTCACAAGGGAATATGAACTGGAACAAATTTGAAGCGACTGGTGAAAAGGAATATCTTATAATAAAAAATTGAAAAGAAACTTGATTTTTCTCTATATTATGTGGCGATTCTGTGTCCTGCATTGGTTGTGGATAATTGGCAAAGTCGATAGTGAAATTTGGTTGAGCAAAACCACCATCAATAAGAATGGCAGAACTTCAAAATTTGAGTTCATTTTCATTTTTCCGTTTTGAAATATTTTAGTATGCAGGCTAAATCATCAATAAATTGACAATTCAGTCTGTATTCTCTCACCAAAGCACTAACATGAGATTCTAGAATAAAAATATAAGTTGGCAACTACAGTGCTAATAATGCTTCAAATATGAAAGTCGCATCCAAGATACAGATATATCAATTTAAGAGAAATTTAAAAATTAATCTAAAAAAGTGTATTCTTCTTCCCTAAGACATTCCTGCTGAATTGATGCCGATGCTCAACGTCTTAATTACAAGATGAGTTAATTAATTTTTTGGATTAAAGTTAATCTATGCAATGCAATTTTCCGTACAAGCTGTCATCACAATCATGTTTTCTCAGTTGGCGATTTTTTGGCATAAACCTGTGGTCGTTCTTCATGCTGTGGTTGGGGCGGTCTATCTCCATCAAAGTAGCAATGGATGTCAATCTTCCATCGCCAAAAATGGTATAATTTTCGCTATTTTGTGTTGTGTCTTGTGGACCGTAAGACTGTCTCCTTTTTAGATTGCCCGATAAATTGCCTAATGTATGTGCTGTACGGGCGGCAGATCGATTGTGGGCAATCGATTGCTTAATCGATCGGCCGAGAAATCGTCAGGTTTGTGGCGCCCTTAATATGTCGAACTGACAAAAAGCCGAAGCAGCAAATGTTGTTCAAAGGTTGAGCATAGCAAGTTATGAAAAATAACAGGAAGAATCTTGGTTTCGAATTTAAGCATAAATGGTCTTCAATATTTACCCTCAGTGTTTGACGCTCTTAGACATTGCGGCGACAAATGCCTTTTCATGTTGATATCTAACTGAGGGTGAAAATACGCCTCGCCTATTTCAAAACCGATGATAAGTGCCACATCCTAAAGTCCTCCACGGCAGTGTGAATAACCTTAAACATATTTTGCCGGATATTGCCGCCCCCTGACATTTGCCGCCCTAGGCTCAAGCCTACTCAGCGTACTGGTAAATCCGCCACTGAATCTATATAATGTATACCTATTATGTACATAAGTACATATAACTGCATTTCTATTGTAAAACTTTGGTTTTTTCTTTAAAAAAAATTTAAACTTCCTACTGCATTGTAAATATGTACAACACCTAATAAAAATAGTGAAGAAAAAAAACAGAACGAATAATTCTCACTACAATCTCAGCTACGCTCTTGAAAAGTTTCCAGACCATAAACACTTCAAAATTGCCTTCTCTAGTTCAGTTCTCACACAGTACCCTACTTATAAAAGTTCTTAGCATTTCTGAAAATGAACTGATGGCGAGGATAAAATGAACAAAAAAAAATATTTTTCTTCAACCGTTCTACTAGCCCAGGCATAGAATCGGACAACACTCATAGTAGAGTTGAGAATTTATATATTAGACTCCTGGATCCCGAAGTCCTTATCTAAAAAGCAGGCAAATCCAGAGAAAAAAACTTGAAAGTCAGGAACTTTTCAAATTACCTCTCATTGTAAATAGATGTTGGAAGCTGGTCTCGTGGATGAAGGAATTTATTTTATGATTACACAGTTTGTTGCAGTTGGAAATGGATGGCGAAGAACTGAACAGACGGACAAATCGATTTTATAAGTTTTTTTTTTTTTTCTAAAAAACCCTAAAAATCAAATAAAATAAAAAATTAACACCACTGCTGGTTGTATACCTATTGTGAAAACATCGAGACAATATTTTTGACTAGCGTCCGGCATTTAAGTTGTGGTGATTTGTGTGCTACACCATCCAAATCCCAAGTGATCCCCATTCATTTGGATTGGCATGTTCGCACAGCTGTCTAAAACAGTTTTGCCTCATTTTTCTAGTCGCGAGCTTGAGATATTTTCGAGCTGTTTGTAGGTCTCTAGTCGGACGTAACTTTACGCGCCACTTTATACCACGCCATTTTTTCGTCGGTTCAGCTAGATTCGCAATCTTCTGAGACCACCAGTAGTTTTCCCATCAAAGTGAAATTCTGCCGATTCATTCTTGAATACCACAAGATTCAATTCCTTGGCCGATACTTTTTTCCAATCACACCTTGTGTGTACAATGCTTGGATTGTAGCAAGGAATTCAAGCACATGGCTGCCGAAACAATTGTATGCGATTAGCAAATTAAACATTCGCAGTATAAGGAAGAGTCGAACTGCCTTTCATTGAATCAACTGCAAGAAAACGGACTTTAACTTTAATTTTCTGTATAGCTATCACTGTCGGCTGCTTTTTTTTAACTTTATTATAATTTTACATCTATCAAAAAAAAACTTATAACCTTTCGGCACGAGAATCAAATTTCAATCAAACTGATGGAAACTTTTTTTTTCCAAACGCAATCAATTTTAAGATCAACACAAAATGCTTCCAAAACCAAAACTTCATCAATTGGATTTCCTTCGTATTGAACAAAAGTGTAATTGAAATTCCGGACGTTGCCCCAAGTACCTCTGATTAAAAAATAAGAGAAAGAAAAACAGAAAAAACTTTCGATTCAACCAATTGAAACACATCATCCAATTGAAGTATCTAATCCTAAGGACTAAGGTATCTTCATCAATGGAGAGATTAAGCATTCCCGTCAAGTATACGTGCATACCATATGTGTGTATTTCACTTGCTCCCTTCGTGCCTTATTTATAGATCCTTCTCGTAATTCCTCAACCCGTGCGCTGACTTGGGCTTAATTGTAAAATCAATAATTGAAAAGTCCTTCCATCAAGACGTATATAGCAGGTATCCATCACGACAAGGACCGGCTGGAGATGGAGAGAGATTATGAGCAACAGTTGCTCATACCGCACCCGCACTTGGTGCTGATGAGGTGGTGCTGATGTTTTGTTTTTGCATTCTCATTTCTCACTCGCATCATGATTGAGCTCAAGCGTGAAGGAGTTGGAGTAGTTTATCCTTTTTTTGTAGTGAATGTGTGCGGTCTCATCAACAGCATGTCATCGCATCATCATTATCGTCACACAATCATCGTTGTCTCCATCGTCCCGTGGAATCGAAAGTTTCGCCCCTATAGAGTTCAGAAGCTGCAAGTCTGAGCAGCGAATTCTTTGAAGAAGTGCTTGGTATGCATCAACATCCTAGAGATACTCGTAGGATAATGTTGTTAGCAAGTTGATTATGTAAAATTCATGGGATTTTCACGAAAGAGTCTCTCTCGGTGTGTTTTCGCACAGTATAGTTCTGTTGGGAAATAGTTTGAATCGCGGCCGCTTCTCTTGTTAGGTTTCGCGGTTTTGAACAAGAAAAGGTTCAATGTTAAGGAATGCTGAGATACTGTCGAATCATCGAAATCGTCTATTTGTTAGGATTTCAGTTTCGAGTTGGGGCAAATATGGTGTGAACATTTCGCTATGAGTTTTGTGTTGTTGTTGCTAGGAAATTGTTCGCCTGATAAATTGAATAGTTTGGTCTTGAAGTTATGTATGAAATTTACATTTAAGGTTGATAAGCTTTCGTAGCCTGTTTTGGATAATCTGGATTTTCTTTAGACTTTCAGACAGTGGGATAACGACACTTTAAAGTACATATAGGAAAAAAAGCGACCGCGGAAGGCTTCACTTCCCTTAATGGAAAGCTTATCTACATATATCGTTACCTATACTCATTTTTTTCCCTTAGGCTTCTCTATATTCCTGAAAAACATTAGGTAGGTATACTCTTTGATGGATGTGGTGTAAAACAAAATTTGATGTCAAAACAAAAACTTTGAATTAACCCCTAAACCTTATGCTGTGTGAAATTGAACACATTTTGTTCATCGGAGAGTGAGTAAAAAGAATATCCAAAACTTTGTCGATTTTAGTCTGACAGGCTTGCTTGAATCGACAATTTTATTTATTTTGTTGCTGCTGCACGTGACACATAACCTACATAGGTACGCATTGTATAATATCGTCGCAGAGAAAAATTATTCCAAACTGACGTGAATTTTTAAATCCATATACAATAAATGACATGCCCCCAAAAAACAACAAACGATACAATGTACAAAGAAACTTTATCAGCAAGACTTTGACAGCATTGTCGATCCATTAATGGCTTTGCGGATATTTTTTTTTTATATTTCGTCCTCATGCTGAACACTGTCGACCTTCGATATGCGCGATGTCAACATCAGCATCGCAGTATGTGTCGATTACACAAGGATTAACTTTTTCATACGTATGTATAGCGCTCTGATGATGTTTATTTTCGAGATCTCTTTGAAAGTTCATAACATACACATAATTTCCATTTCGTTGAAAATATGTCGCGAACGAAAACATAAAAGTTGTCTGATATATACATTAGGATTTTATAGGAGAGCCGCACGCGGACGAAAATATACGGCAAAGGATAATAACATAACAGCTTGTTGCGGCGCACAGGCAATTCTTTGAAAAGCATGTATATCGTTGTCATAAAAAGAGAATTTAGAAAAAGAAGTGCTGGTAAAGCTCTCTAAAATATGGCGGTCCTTAAAAAAGTTATGAACTTTATTGCGAAATAAAGTCAGGTCACTTACGACGGATTGAAATGATGATTTTGCCTTGCGTTTTTGCGAGATATATCCCGCCTCTCTTCTTGTTAGTCTCTTGACATACATCCTTGCAGGACATGGATTGATAAAATTAAAAAAAAAAAAAATAAGACCGAAGCGAGGGGTGGGGAAAGGGCAATGGTATCCTGAAGATACATTTTCCTATACGATTTGCAATAGCTCACCGTTCGCTTCACTCGCACCTCGACTTTATCTACATCTACATTACACTCAGATTAAATTTGATCGAACTACGAGCGTGGAGCGAGTCAAGTGAGCGATGAGCCGAGAGACAAAAACTCTTGAACATCTTTAACCCTCCGTCGGGCGCACCCGGCCTGACAGGCCAGCAAAACAGTTTCTGCTCTGCCCCACGCTAGTAGGGGGGCCCACAACTTTTTAGCTCCGTTTACTCGTCTAACTTTAAGAATCTCTCACAATGCCTGCTTTAAGTTTTACATTGTCCTTAATACAGTTGTGTGGGAAGGCCTCTGGCCTCACAGGCCGGGTGCGCCTGATCGCGGCATTATTTAGAATGTGCCTAAACTACGCGAAAGCACTGCATCAAAGATGCTTTCCCACATTTAATTTCGAGCATTAGGATCCTTTTCTAATAACTATTATCAATTTAGACTGCCTGCCTTTCTTTAATTTCAATTTTTCTAACGAACTATGGTTGCGCGATTCTTCCTTGCTTGGTTTTGTTCTGGTAAATCGATAATTTTATTTCTATATTATACTCTCTAGTAAGTAGGTTTCTTAGTACTACATTTACTTTAACCCTTCTGTCGGCACGAAGGTCTGGCCAGACCTTTGGCACTATCTTTTGGTGTAAAAAGCATAGAAGATGAAATCGCAGCCACTTCATATTTCATGATATCCTAGAATAATATGTTTAAAAGCATTTTGCAAAAATTTGAAAAAATCGGTTGAAGTTTTGAGTATGTTTATAATAATTTTCAATTTATAGTGCTTTTTGATACCCAATAGGTCTGGCCAGACCTATAGTTATTCCCCCCATTTTTCTCTTGAAGTAAGAAGTGCAAATATTAAATTCTGTTATTTATGATGTAATAATGTAATTTAAACTCAATTTGAACTATAAACGATAAAAATTTCTGAGATTTTACTATAAAAAGCCGTGAAGTTCGGAAATGGGTATGCCTAATTTCGTCACATTTTATAACACCACCTAATCAACTGAGATTTGATCCTAAGAAATTCAAACCAGTTTTATTTCCTTTCTAATAGTAAGGACTAAGTATGAGTGACTTGCAAACGTATTTCTAAGTAGATTTGATCAAAAAAATTACGAAAAATTTAGAATTAAATGATTTTTGCCTTGAAAACTCCCTATTTCTTCCCACCTATTTCCCTAAATCTGCAGAATAATATCGAGGTAAAATCTGCCAACAATGTGCTAAATATTTCCCCAAAGATATTGGAATTAGAAAATTCGATCGAACTATCTACTAGATAAACGCAATGCAAATAGTGAAGCAATAAAAGAAGAAAATAAGAGAGAAACACGTTTATACTTATACCACCTCAAAATATATCTACTTAAAAACGTTTCCAGTATATCTACAAAAATTATTTTGATGCTTGTATTCTTGAAAAATTGCAGAAAAGAATGGGTAGAATGATTTTACCGATAAAAATGTTACTTTTTCTAAAAAATAAATTTTTTTTTCTCAGTAGGTCCAGCCAGACCTATTGGGTATAGAATATGCATATTGTAGTAGGTGCCGACAGAAGGGTTAATTAGATCCCTTAGATACTGTTAAGTCAATTTCCGAAAAGTATCTGAAATCTAAAGTAACATATTAAGGAAAAAGGACACAAATAAATGGGTGGCCTCTCAGGCCGAGTGCGCCCGATCTTGTTTTGATTCGAGGTGCGCCCGACGGAGGGTTAACATAACCCGACGTCTGGCGAATATTGGACCGTCTCCAGATTGAAAAATGGAAGCTAACGAAGAACGAAGCATAATCAGAAGCGAAAAAAATATAATAAACACCCTGACAATAAAAACTCCTATATGAGCTCAGCCACTGCCAAATAAACTGACATCCCAAACTGCAGAATCCTACGTTCTATCCGAACCCACCCGAATCCAACCGAAGTTCTTTAACCGCTGACAGTTGGCATGTCGTTTGTTCAAAACGCGAAATACGACATTATAAAGGAAACTATATAATTGATTGATTTTTAGCTTGAAAATCCAAGCACCACTACAATTCTTCAATACAACTAGGTTAGGTTATAGGTAAAGGGACCGCTAGGTTTACAGCCAGCGCACTTAGAACAAAACTTGATCCGTTGTGATAGCTCTGTAGAATTCGAATCTATATTAACCTCTTAGGCTGTGAACCAACCCGTGCTACCAATGAATTTGTTGAGCAGTATTGGGCTCACATCACGAAGATTATCCGTATCATAAAAATACCTGGGAGCAAGATAACGGCTTCATTTTTCGGTTAAAGCAGAACAGTGACAAAGTAAGTGGTGTACGTTCTCTACCTCCTCTTCGTCATCACAACTTCTACTGAAGTTATTGTGCGGAATTCGGAGTCTTCTAGCAAGATTTCCAATAGAACAATGCCCCGTTCTAACCCCACCACATTACGAATATGCTTTCTGTCCAAAGACAGTAATATGGTGGATCGCCCAATATCCAGCTCTGGCCATATCATCCTCGTCGTATCGCAAGTGCAACCAGCTCTGGCCATATCATCCTCGTCGTATCGCAAATGCAACCAGCTCTGGCCATATCATCCTCGTCGTATCGCAAGTACAACCATAGGTCCATCTTGCATTGGTCCTGCGTTCTACACCGGTTTTTATTACCATTGCACAAGCCGCAGATGGTGTTTTCATGTAGCAATGATCGCCTTCAACGCTACCAGCTAACGCATTTCGCGCCAAGTAGTCTGCGTGTCGATTGCCTTCGAAGCCACAATGACCCGGTATCCAGCATAGCGTAAAATCGAAGAAACGACCCATCTCTTTAAGTACTAAGCGGTACTTCTCCATGATCTGACTAACGGTAAAGAGAATAACGTTCCTTCCTGTGACGACGTCCCTACCAAACCAATTTAGGACCTTCAAAATCACTGAGACCTCTGCTTGCAGAACACTGCAGAAGTTAGGGAGACAGAGACACAAATTAATGTTCAGTTCCTCAGATTATACTCCGATACCTACTCCTGCGTCCGTCTTAGAACCATCAGTATAAATTGAAATGGATGGATTCAAGCTTCCCTTGACGGGATCAGGCTACAATGGTTTCTTCCGAATAGGTATTTGGGAACAGTGTAGTCAGTTGCTGGGGGCAGGTTGAAGTTACGAAGAATCGTTGAGTGCCCATAGTCCAGCGGTTGCCACAGGCCAGTTTCACGTAGGCGCAAGGCCGTGTATGCCGCCATCCGTTGACCGAAGACGTCCAGTGGCAGTAGTCCCAGGACTATATCTAATTCCAATGGAGGTGTTGTATGAAAAGCTCCTGTTATGAGAAGAGAAGCCAACCTTTGAATTTTGACGAACAAGGTATATATGTATATAGGTGGTGGTGCTTACTGCCGTCCACCACACGCTAACTCCATAAAGTAAAATAGGCCGCACAATAGCTGTGTACATCCAATACACAACCTTTGGCTGCAGGCCCCACGTTTTCCCGATTGCTTTCCTGCGAGAGATTAGCCAAATCTGTTAGGATAGTCAGGGCGTTCTCTAATAACCCGCTAAGAGTGTCAGGAAACTAGTCCCTAACAGCTATAGCAACATCATCAGCATAAGCTGTGACTTTGCATTCGATTCTTTCCAGGTTAAGAAGTAATCACAACTAACAAACCTGCGTTACACGTCGGGCTGACAACCACTGTTGCTTTTTTTCTGAATTGTACTGCGTGCGGCCTTGAGTTCTTCGGCGACTGAAAGATTTATTCGAATCAACCGATAATCTGACTTGTATACGTATAGATTGCGCTGGCTCACCGCTCGCACCTAGACCTAGTATTTGCGTATCAGAGGGGTGGGGTTTAGTTATGACTCACAGATAAATTTTGACTTCTGGAACTGGAAATGGTTATCTGTTTACTCAAAAATATATCTGAATAGAGCTGTAACTTCAGGCAACTTCGTATTTATAAACCTTCCTTGAATTCATACGAGTAGGAAATTTGATTTAGGCAATCTGGCTGCAGCCTTGTAAATTAGCCGGAGAACTTGCAGAGAATCTAGTGCTGTGAAACTAAAAGAAAAGGTTCCGCATCAAAAAGGATTATTATGAAAAAAAAGGTAGTTAACGTGCCAAAGAAATTCGTTCAAGTTGCTCCCCTGCTGATAAGGAAGAGTAAATCGAGAATGGATGAAATTACCGAGGAATTTATTCAGAAAAGAAGGAAATGAAAAATCAGAAATTATCGCTCTTTAAAAATAATAAAAATCAAAATAATGGCGCACTCAGCCTCTCTTAAATAGATAATTGGCGCGACAGTCCGCAGGCCGCAGATGTGTTAGTGACATCCAATCCGATTGCCAAAATCTTATCTGCTTTTTGACATTTTTATGTCTTGTCTCTGGCACATAAATTCGAAAAGCGTCACGAAAATCATAACAAAAAAGCGTTACGTTTTTGGCATTACAGGTGCATTTGGGTGCCATTCAAGGTTCAACGGAAGTTGGGCTAGGATGTACCCTGTGAGTGTTGTGTGCCATTCAAGGTTCAACAGAGGTTGGGCTTGGGTTCAATTTACGTTCAACTTGAGTTCAACTTGGGTTCAACTTGGGTTTAACTTGGGTTCAACTTGGGTTCAACTTGAATTCAACTCGAATTCAACTTGAATTCAACTTTCAACTTAGGTTCAACTCACGTACAACTTTCGTTCAACTTTTGTCGAACGGCCCAAAAAGTGTAACTTTCAACTTAGGTTCAACTCACGTTCAACTTTCGTTCAACTTTTGTTGAACGACCTAAAAAGTGTAACTTTCAACTTAGGTTCAACTCACGTTCAACTTTCGTTCAACTTTTGATGAACAACCAAAAAGTGTTACTTTCAACTTAGGTTCAACTCACGTTCAACTTTCGTTCAACTTTTGTTTAACGACCCAAAAAGTGTAACTTTCAACTTAGGTTCAACTCACGTTCGACTTTCGTTCAACATTTGTTGAACGACCCAAAAAGTGTAACTTTCAACTTTGGTTCAACTCACGTTCAACTTTTGTTGAACGACCCAAAAAGAGTCAAATTCGAAAAGCAAATCGTCACGAAAAACATGAAAATGTCCCACTGAGTTGCGGACTTGTACGCAAGCTGTTTTTTTGTTGAGGTGCTGAGATCAACAGCACGCTCAACAGTGTTATTTAACCCCATCAATTTGGAAATGAATAAGCCTAATTTTAGAAATTTCAAAATGTGGTAGATTTTGCTATATTTGAAATTTTTAGCAGTACACTGGTAGATTGTCAAATTTTGTAAAATAAAAGTGGTACACTGAACCAAAAGTTGTCGTAAATGCTAGGAAAACCATCTTCAAATCAACGAAAAACTTCATTAAAAAACCTCCAATGTTCTTGTTCGTCACTTCAATGAAACTAGTTTCGTTACGTAACAAAAACATTCATTATTTCGCGTAAAGTCTTTCGTTGATATTAAAGTGGAAATTTCGTACAGTTGAGGAACGCGATTCTCTAT
Organism: Microchrysa polita; assembly: GCA_949715475.1. Lineage (NCBI taxonomy): Eukaryota > Metazoa > Arthropoda > Insecta > Diptera > Stratiomyidae > Microchrysa > Microchrysa polita. The sequence goes on along the minus strand of OX454419.1, from coordinate 5,752,735 downwards.
TTGAAGAAATTATTCTTCAAAGCAAATATTCGGTTTCGTTATTTTTTTTTTTAATACAAAAAAAAAATGACGCAGCACAGCATTAAACCTAGACCACTACAAGTGTAAGGGACGTTTCATTTGCCTCAATACGCTTTGAAAAGCATCACAAATTACCTGACTACAGTGGGACTCGATCCCGGGAACCTATGATTTGAAGACCTGCATCCTACCTACTACACCAACCAGACTACACGTGCTGAAGGTTTCTATGATCCACATAAAGTATTTGTCAGAGTTAAGAAAAGCTTTCATTAATGTTAAGAACAATTCGTCAATATCCATATCATACAAAATATACGTATCGTTGAACCAGAAAAACTTCCTGAATGTAACGTAAAGATTCTTCGACATGTTCCTTAATTTTAACGAAATTTTACGTTAAATTTACAACAAGGAAAATAATTCATTAATTTTATGAAAGTTTTTATTAGCCTAATAAACGAATATTTTCTTCATGTCAATGTAAATATTCGTGACATTGACGAAAAAAATATAAACGAATCAGATTTCTTTAATGTGACGAAACGTGGCGTAAACCTTTATGAACGTCTACCTTATCATAACGAATAATTACGTTATGGCAATGAAAATAAGTCAACGAATGCGATTCGTGGATAATAGGAAAGATAATTTTTTCAGTGTAGATCTATCACAAAAGTGCTAAAGTCGAAACACTAGGAGAGACAAACAATTTTGGTAATCGTAATGAGTAAATTTCCTTCTTTATTCAACTAACTAAGCATCACCCATTCATCCATTCCACAGGAAGCATTTTGAACATAGGAAAAGGATTAAATGATGAGCAGCGAGGTACAAACGGTAAGGAACAGAAAACATATTTGAAGCGAGCGGTTTTCCAAAGTACAGTATAACCTCGATAATTGCAACTAATTAATGCACAGGGTAGTTGCAATTTCAGAAATTTTGCAATTTTCGAGTCGGTTTTTTTGTACAGAAAAACAACAACAAAAATAGCCCTTTTGGAGGAGTCCTTGTTGAATTAGTTATTTACGTACTTGAGCCAAAAAAAAAAATCAAGGAACAAGAAATTCCCTTTATAAACCATAGGAAGATTTTGGTTGTTTTTAAATGCCCTAGGCTTCTTTGCTTTTCCGATCACCAGTAGCTTCACTTTATGCGTCCCGGTCGCATTCGTACATGCCAGGAAAGTTATTCTCTCCTTGTTAACTTTTCGCCCGGGTATAGAAGATTCACGAAAATGGAAAAGAGTCTTATCTGGGAATAACTTGCATAACAAGCCAGATTCATAGCATTGTGGATCTGTTCTGACTTTAATTGCATCTCATTAATTTTCGAGTGGAATTTCTCACTGAACGGTTCGACGGCTGAAACATGATTGGAAGTTTTTCTCCACAAAACTTCAACAGCCGAATTCCATGCCGTTTTTTAAATTTAAATAACCAACAATTGCTTGCATTAAGTCCGGTGGAAGGTTCCTAAATTTTGCTGTGGACATGTTTGGCTTTTTCTTTTAACAATAATTCAGCTAACATCGGTATGTTTTTTGATCGTTGCTGCATCAACCCCTTATATAACGCAGTCTCCATTTTTAGGAATTCGATTTTATCCACCCCATATTCCGAAGACAACGTGGCCAATGATGCCCCCTTTCCAGTTCCTTTGCAATTTCCGCTTTGTTTCAGCAATAATAAGATTCAAACTCCGAAGATAAAATTAGTTTACGTAACAGTCAGCATAGAGGTATTCATACAAATCCTTTTTGTACAGTTTGTCAGTCCATAATATTTCCTGTTCTTGTTACTTAATTATCTCATTGGGTCAAATCAACCAAAATAATTTAAGTTTGTTATTTTTCTTTATTTATTCCTGAACATTTTGATAATGTATTTATATTGAATTTATTGAAAAATTTTAGTTTTGTGTGGTTTCAATAGTTTTTCAATAATTCAATTTCTATAGTTTTTTTTAGTAATTTTTTTTTTAATTTTGAACCTTTTTTATTTTAAATGTAATTTTTGGAAATTAATTTGATTCTCATTTCTTATTTTTAAAACTATCTAGATTCACTTTATTAATTAAATGAAATTCCGAAGACATTCTATGAATGTACATATCAGATATTCAAATCTTCTCATTTGTTCCGTTAAGAAGCCACCCTTAATCGTACTTCCATATAGTGACCCACATTGTAAGTCTTAATGATTCACATCATCCTCTTCAATCTCGCCTGTCTATATCGCATTAAAATAATTTGATATGCATATAGACAAGGCATACACGTTTGAATATTTTATAAATAGCCACTATGCGGACTGGCGAGATTTTAATGTTCTCACACGATTTCGATGAGCTTTTTATTGCGTGTGTGGTTTTTTGACAAAAAAAAAGCGAGCGACCGACGCGTTTCAGGATCTCGAATCTCGTTGTTGTTCGTCGCGTCGTTCTCAGTTTTTCCACCCGCACCAGCTGACTGGACAGTATTTGTGAAGATTGAGCCGATCTGAGAAATGTCTTTTAAATATTTCTGTCGTTTTTTTTATTAGGCATAGTTCACGGATCACGTAAATGTCACACTATAGATTATGTGAAATAAAATATGAGACTATAGTATACAATTGAACGGTGAATTTGACAGATCCCAGAGGAGCTCGTTGATTAATGTGTTCGCGCAATCAAGAAGTGAATTGGAGAGTATAACGTACTGGTGGAAAGTGAAGTGAAAGTGGAGTGAAAAGTAAGGAATTTGTTTATTTGAATTTTTGGAATACTCCTATCCGTTAGGCGCTTTATGCTTGCTTTGCCTGTAGGTGATTTGAAAGTGTTGTGTGTTTCTGTTTTAATGAAAATACATACTAATGAATTTCAGCCATATTATTAGTTTCGTTGCTTATAAAAAATCATCATACAATAAGAAAGGAATCAGATAAATTTAATTATCATAAATTTAGGACCATATTTTAAAATATCTGAAATTTTAACTAGTTCAAATAATTTTGAGTCGGCGCCTACTTGTAAAATTCCGTAATTCTAGTACTTCTAGTTTATTAAAATTACAAGCTGTGATAGCTCGCTTCGCTCGCCCTCCCATCTTGAGCTCGCTCCCCTTGCAAATTTACAAAACTAATTGTGAATTTGAAAGATACTTAATTCGATATTCAAAGAGGAAGGAGGTGTAGACCAATCCGCTGGAATCGGTTGACTGAAATCTGGCAATTCGTTCAAGAAAGAATACAGAATACAGAATGAAATATGCGAAAAACAAATCTTTATAATTTTGCTCATTATAAATTTTTTCGCGTGTTTCAATGTTATTCTGATATTCAGGGAGAGGACCTATAAATTCGACAGGAAAATTTTCCAAAAATCCGCAAAAACAGTCAAGAAATAGAAACAAAAATATTCGAAAAAAAACTCATTGTGATTTGTTGCTCATTGTGAATTTTCTGCTTATTTCAATGGTTATACTGCCATTCCGGTCGGAGCCTAACTTACTGAAATCCTGTAATTCGCTCAAGAAAGACAAAAAGAAGTATGTATAAGAAAAAGAATTGTCTTCATAATTGTGCCCCATTGTGAATTTTTCATATGTTTCGATAGTTGTCCTGTTATTTTGGGTAGAGACCAATCCTGTGGAAGAAATTTACTGAAATATGTTAAAGAAATACACGCAGAAATAGGTGAAAATGAAAAGAACCCATTGGGAAGTTTAGCTCATTGTGAATTTTTTGCATGTTTCAATAGCTATTATGCTATTCTGGCCAGAGCCTAATCCAACGTGAGTTCGAAAAACACCATCAACTGGATTCGTTCACGGTGGTGAGTCTTGAACCCATGACCCTGTGCACCGAAGGTTGCGCACTAACCACAACTGCAGCCAGACTACCTTACAGACCTTAGTGACATACATATGTATCTACATAACAAGAAACCTTGACAAAATTTCGTCCCTATTGATTCAGCGAACGAAAAGTGAAATACCACAAAACTATGGAATAATAATTTACTATTGCTCCTATTTCTGCCAAAAAAAAAAATATATATAAAAAAAGGCGGTTGCCCCAATTTTAAAACAGCAGCGACATCCATTGCAATCACTATAACCATAACTTCCACATACCTTCCGTTCCAACTTTAGCTCACAAAAACTCGCAAACTATTCAACTCCGCACCATCATAATATTCAACCTCCCGCAGTCACTAGGATAGGACTCCAACGAAAGGCTTAATCCAATATGGAGACAGGACGACAACCTTTTACAATGTAGAGTGCAACACATGTCCCTCGCATAATACCCGTAACTGTACCTACTCCGTACGACGACGGCCTTTCTAACTCAACAAACGATGAGAGTTGATTTCATACGTTTTCCTTTTTCCTTATGTTTTTCATACCCAGTTCAGTATGCTCGCAGTGACATGCACAGGACCCTTTATCCGCAATATGCTATGTGTGTATATTCTGTTGCTCGTCGGTCGGTCTGTTTCCTAACAAAATGGGCAAAACTTTCGTCGTCGTGGTGGTTTAGTCCTTTTTTGGGGTATAGTACGGTGAACATATTTGGTGATGTGTATGATGATGGTACACGGGTACTATATGCGGCTATGAGTGGATTTGTACGTACATATGCAAAATGTTAGCCACATTTCAGTGTCTATTAGGACAAACATTTGTTACGAGTTGATTGTACAAAGGAAAAGAAGAAGTCTTCTTTTTTCGACAATGATATGATTGCGTTTTTGGGCGGTTTGTTTGAACGAGTAGATTGGTTAGATGTTTCGGAAATGGGTGCGTTGTCATATGAATCCTGTTTTTTTTTGCTTGGATGCAAATACAATTTTTTATTGGGTTTCGTTGTACAGGTGGTTTTAGGTTTTGTATTACAGGCAGAATATTCTTTGTACATATTGTTTTTTTGGCCTTGTAAAGGTTTTATCTCTTTTTAGTGAACTTGTTGCATAGGATACCAGCAATTGCTTCATAGATAATATTTTCATTTTATCGAAGAAAAAGGAAGAGTAACAACGGTTAAAGCCGTGCACCGGTTAAAACCGTTGTTTCAGTTAACAGTAACATCATTTTGAAGTACCGACATCCCGGTTTCTCCAACCATTCCTGAATTGTGATGCAGGATTAAAAGAAATAAAAGGCGGTTGTAGAGCACGTACGCTACGATTCTGTTACGCCCATGCATGTGAGACATTGTAATTTGCTTAACTTCTTGATTTAATAGATATCTGCTGAATTTAGGGCAACCTTAAGCTTACAAACGAAAACCAAAACGGGGATATGATATGGGCGGGATATCGCATCTTTTGCTATTTGAAAATCCTAAAAAGAAACCTTACGGTGTTATGTTGCACAATTTTCCACCGGACAAATTTCGAGGTATTCACTTGCACTGAATTTCCGTTGTGGTCACTTGAAAATTATATGGAATTTAAAATTAATTAAAATGCACTGATTATGTAATTTCACGAAATGACGATTGTAAAAAGCGCCCAAGATGGTGTTACCAAACATCGTTAAATTTCTGATAGCTTTTTTCAAACCAAGTTCCTAGGTAGGTATACACAATTGATTTCAAACATTCGTTGACTTTCAAACCAACAACCAAGCAGAAAATATTGAGCACTTGCGAAAAAATAATTTAACATGTTGACTCTAAAATTAACGGACATTGAAATAAAATTCTGTATTTGCTCAAGCAAAGGCGAAGGCAGCTGAGAAATTCTACCACAAGTACCTAAGCTCGATGGTGAACAACGGAGCTACATGCGATGATGACATCAAACATCGCACAAAGGTTGAGTGGATGACGTGGCGAGAAAACTCTGGAGTATTCTGCGATAAGAAAATGCCACTGAAGCTAAAGGGCAAGTTGTACAAAACGGTTGTACGTCCCGCACTCATGTATGGATCAGAATGCTGGACCATGTATGAAGGTTACGCGAAACAAATGACAGCGATTGAAATGAAAATGTTACGCATGTCAGTTGGTGTAACGAAAAGGGACCACATCAAGAGTAGCTACATCCCAGGCAGCTTGTCCATAGACCAACCAATCACCGAAAAGCTCGAAGACCGACAAATGGATTGGTATTGCCATGTTCAACGGCGTCCGCCTGAGAACCCCGCAAAGAAAGCGATATCAATGGAAGTTCCACTTGATGGACCCAAGGCCAGAGGCAGACCGAAGAACACCTGGATGTGTCAAATGAAAAAGCAACAACAACGCATTGGTCTCGGCGATGACACGATCCAAGATAGAGCTGCCTGTAGAAATATGCTGAGATATTACCGCCAAAACGGGCGATGTGCCAATATCGCAGGTCGAGCAACGCGAAACCATGGAGCGGTATAAAGAACGAGGCAAGGAAGAAGAAGAATAATTAAAATTCTGTATTGGACTTCAATCTCATTTAGGATTACCATAGGTCAATAGTTCATGGTATTATGGCAGTGGTTTCAAACCTTTTTCAGTTCGCACCCTCCTTTGTGAAGTCTGCTGAGACTGGCACCTCCCCTCTTCAGAGGAACATTCCATGGAAGATGGCAAGAAATATCTGCCGAAATTATTCAAATTTAAAACCAGCCGGAAACCGGAACCGGAAATTCACAAACATTTTATAAATTTATTGTTACAGCGATTTATCAGTTGCACTCACGCCACCTTCCCAAACCCACAAGATTTAAGTGAAGAGCTAAAAAAATCATGCATATCAGTGAAGTGTCACCCATACAGTACGAGTATAAGTGTTTTAATGTGTTATCACTAACAACAAACGTCCATTGTAAAACAATCAATTACCGAGGATTTGAAATTAATCCAAAACTTAATTATGTGCGTTTTAAGTGTCAGCTTACATCAACACACATTTTGAATATTTAAATGATGGGCCCTACGTTTGCTTCTATTGATTAGATTTTCCCAAACTACAACTACATGTCTATATGTCCTTCATCCACCACCTTGACTTATGGGCTACCATTAATTTGTCCATTAGTTTGCTCTATGATAATAATATCCTACCAAAGCGATGATTAAGGCAAATAAATTGTTTACGGTAGAATGAAACCGCATAATACAGGTGGACAGGGATACGTATAGTATGTCTAGTCTAGGTATTCTTGATTTTAAATTAGCGACAGTATGTGTGACAAGGTGGGAGGTGACCAGTAACTACCTATATGCAAACTTCCGTGAATCAGTGCCTGTGGCGCATCCTACGGATTGCCTGGCCTGAGATAATATCTAACGATGACCTCCTCACAACTACTAGCCAAAATAGGATTCTGCAAAATCCAGAAGTATGTAGTGGATAGGTCACACCCTTCGAAAAGAGAAAAAAAAAGCATTGCAAAACAGGCTCTAGTTTGGAATCCGCAGAGAACCGAAGCAAGCCGTGCTGGACGATCGAGAAATACATGGAGAAGGTGTGTTGAGGCAGCGGGAAAATCTATAGCATATCATTGGACCAGCCAAAGCCGATGAGGTGAAATAGAAATGTAATCAATGCCCTATGGTCCAGAGAGATGTGTAACATTTTTTTAGAATGCCACGGATGCCACACCTGTATCGCCAGCCAACTATCCTGGAAAAAGAGAACCTTACAGTAGGGGTTTTCTTGAGCTTATCGGACATAAACCCAGCAGAAAGAAAAAAATATTAAACGATTAGATTTCATTTGTGTAATCGTTAAGTGCGTCCCTCCGCACTGAATTGTGCTTACGACACGGTTCGATAGATTTTTTTATTTTTTTATACACTTGCAATCAATAGGATAGTTCCAGTTGAAAAATGGCTGTATTTCGGAAAGTGATAACGGTATTTTCTTCAAACTAGGTGACAATGTTTTCAGTAGCCTACTTGTTCTTTGGATAACACGCAGCTCAGATCCAGAATCCCGTTAGGATTTTATTACGAGAATTCTTGAAAACAGCACAAGAGTGAAAGTCATTAGGATAGTTCCACAGGAAATAATACACAAAATAACGATAAAAAAAGATAATTTTACTTTGAAAAATGTTGCTAATAATAAGTTGAACTTCGGTTAAGTGCTATTAGCTAAAAATATTTATCCAGGATGGAAGTGTAATAGGTTTTAAAGGTAATTTAAGTAGATTTCTCCCCTAAGTTCCCCTAATGGCTTACAGAAGCTCTTCGGTGTTGTTAAACTGTTGTCTACTAGTATAGATCTTCCTTGTCATCCATCCCCAAAGATTTTTGATGATATTTAGATCTAGAAAGTATGGCGGTCTTTCCATAACCTTGATAGACTGGTCTCGAAACCAATCTTTAACGAGCCTTGCTAAACGAATAAGGGCCTTATCTTCTTAAAATTTAAAAGGCGTTGCATGTAAAATGTCGTTAATTTTGGGCATTACATTAGTTAGAATATTTTTGTAAACCTGAACATTCTGAATACCCATAATTTCCACAGCTTAAGAGTTTCACACTGAGATAGTCAACCCCATACCTCGACACGTCTTACTAGTGAATGATGTGTCTACAAAATTAATTCCTTCTTGAAATAATAGCTAAATCCATCTGAATCGACGAGATTGATTTTTCCTTAGCGAAATTAACGCGCTGCCACTCATTTGTCGAATCCAGACAATTTCTACACTGGGGTTGAATATTTTGGCATGGAACTATTGAGCTTATGGAAATCAGGGGTATTTACAAAGCACCCAGGCTTACACAAATATTCCTAATAATGTAATGCCTAAGATTACCGACATTTTCCATGCAACTCCTTTAAAATTTTAACAAGATAATAGCCCCATTCAAGAAGCAATGCTGAAAAAATATTGGTTTCAAGCCCAATTCATGAACGTTACGGAATAGCCACCATTCTCACTAGATCTAAATATCATCAAAAAGGTTTGAGAATACCTGACAAGGAAGATCTGTACCGGTACTCGACAATTTAACAACACTGATCAGCTTCTGTAAGCGATTAGGGGAACTTGGGAAGAAATTAATTTAAATTACTTTTAAAACCTACACAATTATATCCCGGATAAAATTATTAAGCTAATAGCACTTAACGGAAGTTCAACTTATTATTAGCAACATTTTTCAAAGTAAAATTATCTTGTTTTACCGTTGTTTTGTGTTTTATTTTCTGTGGAACTGTCCTAATGACTTTCATTTTTGTGCTGTTTTTAAGAATTCTCGTAATAAAATCCTAAGGGGACTCCGGATCTGAGACGTCTCTTATTAAAAGAACAAGTAGGCTTCTAAAAATATTGTCACAAAGTTTGAAGAAAATACCGTTATCACTTTCCGACATACAGTCATTTTTCAAGTGGAACTATCCAATGATTGGGAGTGTATGTATGTTTAGGTAGTTGAAAATAGCACGTATAGTATATTTTACGCCGTAAGGTGATCCTCTCATTTTTTTAACCACATTTTATTTTTTCGCGTCTTTCACTAGAATGTCTTTTTCTAGCTGCCTTTATCTAGAATATACATAGTTTCAAAAAGATTTACGTACACACTGTGCAGATATGTAACGGTATACCGATAATTTCAGGAACTAGTATCCTTTTCGTTGCTTTTTGATGTTTAAACTTGACTAGATTCACTGAGGAAAATTCAAATACATAATTATACAACAAGGTAGTTCCTGTTCCAACATTTATGAAATTTTTTTAATAACACGTTCTGGGAATTTCAGAAAACGTGTAATTTTCCATCGGCTTCCTGGGTGTGAAAACATTTCACCTTCTCATGGGAAATCACACCTAATAATTTTTTGTACATTCACTGTCTACTTCAAGGATTCCCGACACCATACTATAGGTACATAGATAATATAGAATATTCCAGAATTGCGTTATACAATCTTAATGATTTCCAGCACACCATACAACGGTAAGCCTCCAACTTGTAAAATCTCATATACCTCAGATGTTCGGATGAGGCGTTCAGTGCGCACCTATACGCTCTTGTATTGTATTCATGAATAATTGCCGGAATACATTATATGGTCATATTATGGTGACATAGTTTTCTCAACTTATTGTCGAGAATGTTTGTAATTCTCGAGGATTATGGAAGAACGACAGGTATTCGAGAGGCTTCAGGTTAAGAGCAAGGTGTGACGTAGGTAAGTCACATACCTAAGTTTAGTGTCCCCAGGGAAATATCGACACATTCTTCGTTTCGTTGATATCAAGTATGCATTGAGAAATGTGTGGTGGTTAGTATTAATGTTGGAATTATTCGTCGTGTAATGCCAAGCTATTAACATGCAAAATGTTATGTTAATATCAATGGATGCTTCAGATGCTTTTGGATGACGTTGCGAAAATACAGTGTGTGCGCTCATCCGCTCATTAACCAGGAATTGTTGTGTTTCCTTCAAAGTTAAAACTACTGTCCGTCCGAAAAGGCTAAATTCTATGGCATCATAATGTCTGTGTTCATATGTGTATGTATATGTAGACAACAAATTCTTTGTTTCCTGCTATTTTCAGGAAACATTTCAGCTTCATAATATTTTGATAGAATATTGACGCAATCCAGCCACTTGCTACACATTCAAGTGGCTTTCTCCATATGCCCATCACCGGACTATACTTTACATCGTTCTTATACCTCGTCCTCGTCGTACATTTAAATGTCAATGTCCTTGACATTTTACAAATTTCTTGGCATTTGCTAGCAAATTTAGTTTTTGCACGGCTTTATGAAATTTAGTGCACACAACACATGTGGTTACATGGAAAAACAAACAGTCATGCATGTCGAAATGTAGATATACAGTTTGACCATAGACAGACGAAAGTTGTGTATGTATGACAGTGAATAAGGCTTTCTTTTAATATACATATCATTTAAAAAAATGTCCCCGCTAATCGATCCGCCTGAATGCAAACAAAACATGTTTTAAAATCGATATTCTTTGTCATTTTGTTTTGGGCGAATTCATGCCCACCTTATGTCAGAACTGTCGGTATATATGTAATTCAAAAGCAATTGATTACCAAAATCATAAATCACTTACGTCCGAAATTCGAGTACACAAATTGCCATATTTCGCCCGATAAAATACTAAATATTCTCATTTGTATCTGTTCTGCTTATACAACGAACTTTATACAATTACCTCGCATTCTCCAATATTTCGTTTCTACGAGTACTCGTTGAAATTTATTTTTAGAAATGCATCGCAGATGTGCAACAAATTATATTGAAGAAATGCACTCCATGTTTTGCCTGGTCTATTATTTATTATTATTTTATGAACCACATCTCGGCGCACTTGAATTTGCTTATTCACCATTTTGACGTTTTGTTTAGAATGGACCACTCCAAACTCTTTGTCTGTGTTGTCTAGTTGTAAAGATCATTTAAAATTTTGCAAAGTCTATGTATCATTTCTATTTGAACTCAAAATAGAGGCAACATTTAATGATTACAAGGACGAGGGAGCTCGGTAGATAATATTCGTATTCCACAGAATTTATTTTTGGTAGAGGAAGTAATCCATTTTTCTCTCTCTCTCTCGAATCGAAGCAATTGACCCATGTCATGTCCTTAGTGTAAACTCGTGGGATATGTAATGAGCCTATATGCGAGCTCATCTACTCAAAGTCTTTGATGTCGATAAATATGTCTGGTGTCTATCAAAATGATATGACGTAGGTATACACCATCATACGAAATCGTTTTTTTTTGTACTTTGGTCAAGTTGCGCGGATAATGGCTCGGATATAAATATAATTGCTAAAAATAGACGCATTTCCAATTGTCGATACCGATGGATAAGGTAAATTGCGGGAGTTTTGGAATTTGTCACCAACTCTTTGTTGAAGATTGTCGATTATGATCGATGGTAAATAACAAGTTGGAGGAAGATCGTCAAAATGCGCAAATTTTTTAGCAATTCAGATACGGCGAAATTTTTTATCGGATTTTTTTTTTTAGGCTAGGATTTTTACAATATTAACTTTAAAGTAGCCCGGGTAATATCCACGTAACCAAACCAAATTGACAATGAAATAAACTACATTTACATAATGTTTTCGCGATTTAATTTAATCCGCAACTTTCCTCTTTTGTCAAAATTGAAAATTTTCAAATTTAGATGTTTAGAGTACGACTACTAGGGCAACTACCTCGCGAGATTGGCGAAAATTTTGCCCACGTTTCTAGAAAATGTTCTCTGAATCGGTTTCCTAAGAAACGTGGTTGGATTTTCTCCAAATGTAGCCGAAGAAAATAAACCAATATATGGCCATCGAGCGGCCGCCGGGATCAGCAACCTTAAGAAGGGGAAATGGTGTTTTTTTGTGATCATTTTAGAAACGGTAACATTTATAACAAAATGTTGCAAAAGCTGGGAAAAAACTATACATATAACACTCTATACCTTATTTTGGAAAATTATGCCAAAATGAACAAAAAATTAAATTACATAAGACATTTTTTTTGACACGTACAATTTGCACCACAATTAGTAAAAAATGTTGTGTGAATATTCCTAGTTTTAGATAGCTTTGTGTGCAAATTTAGTGGCTATTATAAAGGAACGCCTTTATCCGCTTTCAAATTTCGAAAAATAGAATATGCGTTACTACTCACAAAAAGGAGCTAAATTAAATAAATAAATAAATTGGCTAAATTATTAAAAGGTCGCCAAATGATAGTTCCATTAAACTTCCTAACAAAAATTAGATCGAACGACATTTTGTCGGACTCCCAATCGGTCAGGACAGTTTTCCATAATCGGGAACCCCTAACCATCCTGAAAAAAATCCAGAGATATATGATTTTTGCTGACCAAATATCATATTTTTTGATGACTACTGGGAATAAAAAAATAGCTGTTACAGTCCATAATCGGTTCTTCGAAAGTGAGCGCACCAACCATACCCACTAGGCAAAAAGCTATAGACTATACCGAAATGGGTCGTGGGATTATGACGGAATGCCATCATAGTCAATTCAAGATTAGGTATAGTGTTAGCCTAAGAAATATACGAAATAAAATCTAAAAAAAAAGTTTGTTATGCAATTGTGAAATTATAATGTAATCAGAAGAAATACCCAAATATGTACATGATGATTTCTTATGCGTATGTTCAGTGTATCCATATTTGAACGATGTCATGTTGCAAAACGAACTCTTACGTGCTCGCAAAAATTTGAAGAATAATTTCGTTGACCTATACAAACGGTTTTCAATTATAAGGACCAATTGCATCGATTGACAACAAGGGAAATGATCCCTATGCATGTTATTTGAAAAGCTCACGGGTTATTGTATGACTCTGCATTTTCCTGATTTCTGTTTGCAGCTGCCCTGATTGACAGTATCTTGTGAAAAGTGTGTTGAACTTCGACGCGCAGAATTTTTCGTCATAGATTGCGCCTCATTATCTTATATTGATCTGGATCGCATAAAAAACTTCTTCTTCTTTTTGTGTAACTGCAACTTGAGGAAATTAAGGTCTCGTCGCATCTTTTAAAATCGTGTCTTTTACAATTATCTAATTCTATTGTTTTATCGAGAATTTTTACTCATTGCCGGACACAACGCCAAAATTTGACACGATTTGTATGTCAAATGCTCAAAATTGGACGTCTATAGACGTTCTGTCCGGGAAAGGGTTAAAAATATTATACGCTGTAAGTTTTAATTTCATATACTGTTATTCCGAAGAATTTAAAAAAAAACCCAAAAAATCCACACCCGATTAGCTATTCATAGAATGTATTCTAACAAGTTTTATGAAATTTCGCCTAAATAGGTACCTATATGGTTGCAATCCAAGGCTCTGTCAAAGAACAAAGGAAAAGGATAACGGAAATGAATGGAATGTACCCATCATTTAGGGTACGGAAGATCCCCATATAAGAAAATTTTATTTATAATTCATGCATGATATTTACATATTTAAAAAATTGAAGTACAAAGAAAGAAATGATAAAGAGATAAACAAAAAATGTAATATTTACATAAGTAGGAAATCAACTTCAAAGAAAAGTTAAACTAATGAAAAAAGCAAAACTTATTAATAAAATATGTATTGATGGATGGATAAGACAAAAAAAAATAATCATACTGTATTGCTGCAGTCGCTGGTTTCGACGATCGATTGTACTTAGTCGTTATGCGCTAGCCCGAAGAAAGGCAAACAAAAACCAAAGTGAATGAACACTAAGAAAAATACCCTTGAAAATCGGAAGCCAACAGCAAAAATATTGAATAGTTTGATGCTCCTTTAATATGGCACGCGTTAATCGCCTCGAACATTCGACTTTCCATAACAATAAGTTTTCTTTTTTTTACTTAATTACATCCTCTACTTGAAATACTCATACTCCAATCAACGGGGAGATTTTACCTTGCAAAAATTGGGGACTTCTCAAATTTTTGATATGTTATAAAGACAGGTAGGGTAAGTTAAAATCCAAGTTTGCGTCACTTTCCCCCCTCTGCTCCCGCCGCTATCTTGAAAAAAACGATCTAAAATTGGCTCTTTTATCAGTTTGCGGTCTATAACTCCTTCCCAGTCCATTTGAGCACGAAATGTCCCGAGACAATCTTGTAGAGCACAGAATTTCCTATAAATTTCATCTGACAAGTTTTACGCTACAATCAAAACTGGCAGAGTTATAGCGCAAAGAATATGCTACAAATTCCAAAAATCATTACTAACAAATTTAAAAACATACTTCGAGAACTCTATACTAAAATGCAGAGAAGGATATGAGTTATTGGTATACAATGCGTTTTTGTGAATTTGAAATTGGCATGATTTTTAATATTTTCTCCATTTTCTTGGCGCTATAACTCTGTTAATTTTGATTGTAGAGTACAACATCTTAGATTAAGCTTGTAGGAAATGTTGTCCTCTACAAAATTGTCTCAGCAGATTTTGTGCTCAAATTGACTGTAAAGAAGTTACAGGCCAAATACTGATGAAAGGGCCGATTTTAGATGGTTTTTTTGAAGATAGCGGCGGGAGCACAGGGGGGAAAGTGACGCAAACTTGGATTTTAACTTACCCCACCTGTCTTTATAACATATCAAAAATTTGAGAAGTCCCCAATTTTTGCACGCTAACCCCTATTATTTCATCTCTATTGATTGGAGTATTAATGGGCTGCCGTGTACCGCACAAGGAATCAATCCTCATCGAAATCGAGATATTGTTAAAAAAAATAATTCTGGCCGAAAAAAATGGGTTTCACTGTTCATTTTGGTTCATGTAAAAAAAAAAACTTTTGAACACCGATGTCCCGTTATATACTTGGGCTGCAATTTTCTTTCCTAGCGCTTGCTGCTGTTCCGAGTTGCTTCGTTGGTTGACGGCGAATGGGATTCGAGGGAGACTGTCGCAGAACATTGCAATATTCTCAGTTTTTCTTTTTTCAGGTCACTTTTCTTTCATGACAAACAGTTTCGATAAATCGTTTTTTTTTCTTCACGGAGCAATTATTTGTATCACAATTACTTCAAGATGCATTCTTATTTCATATACATAATATTCAAGTGTCACGATCTCAAAAGAATTAATTTTGTGCACTACATTCGATCATAAAAATAAGTCAATCAAATCAGTCGGAATAATCAAAATTTTGGTTTCAGCAAAGAAAAAAAAATCCGACTGTTCTCACAAAATCGTCCGAGTTGGACCAGATCACCAACCAATTCCCAAAAAAATCCATCGCCATATGCAAATTTCTTCAAACGCCAGTTTATTTTTATAAAATCTTGCAGCTGTTGTTTGTGGAGTGCATGTTAATTAACTGGTGGTTAACTAAACTAAAATACAAATAGGAACATTTCCCCCTTAGAAATCGATTTATTCACGAATTAGATAAAGACAAAGGATGTGTCTTTAATGGATACTAAACTAATAAACCTGATTGAAATGAGCTAAGAGAGCATTTTATGGAAGAATATTACGTTAGGTTAAAATTTTGAGTGTTCCGTATTTGTAAGAATTATTTAATTTTTTTTAGAGCTAGCCCTCTTAAAGTATACTTTTCCTTCGTCGACTACCCCAAAGTATGAGCTTCTATAAGCCGATAAAAAATGAGATTTTTGATATTACACGCAAAATGCACATTTGGGAATTTATATTGCACGATTTTGCACGTTTCGGCATTTTTACTGCACGAAAATCCGGGCTCTAGTCATAACAATTATCAGATTAGATATATTGCGTGTACTATTGTATGCTGTTGTGATGGGCGGCTAGCCATTTTCAAGTGCGGCATCCCGAGCAGATCAGCTTGATTTTTTAACTCGTTTACCCGATGAGTTGAAGTCAATTTCAATGGGTTGTGACCTTGGTTCGCGGCAGTATGCAATCCTAATGAGTGGCGCCGCCACGAGTGGAGTTAAGGGGGGCCAAAGATACATCTTTGGACAAAACAGAAAATAATGTTTATAGATTTCTACGTGTTAGACTTAACACTTCTTTTACTTGTAATTGGGTGGTACACCATCCATAAAACATATTTATGTTCAAATTTTCGTTGAAATATTATAACTATAATTGTTGTAAAAATATTTTCTAATAAACAATGATCTGTATTCATCGCCGTAATTCACTTCTTCAAGTCCAAGCGCGATATTCCAAAGAACGATGATTATAGAAATGAAAATGTTACGCATGTCTGTTGGTGTAAGCTACATCCGAGGCAGCTTGTCCATAGACCAACCAATCACCGAAAAGCTCGAAGACCGACAAATGGATTGGTATTGCCATGTTCAAAGGTGTCCGCCTGAGAACCCCGCAAAGAAAGTGATATCAATGGAAGTTCCAATTGATGGACCCAAGGCCATAGGCAGACCGAAGAACACCTGGATATGTCAAATGAAAAAGCAACAACAACGCATTGGTCTCGGCGATGACACGATCCAAGATAGAGCTGCCTGTAGAAATATGCTGAAAAATTATCACCAAAACGGGCGATGTGCCTATACCGCAGGTCGAGCAACGCGAAACCGTGGAGCGGTGTAAAGAACGAGGCAAGGAAGAAGAAGATGATTATAGAATCGCTTTTGGCGCACAGTGAACGGCTGGGGCTTACTTCCTACCCCTTAGTTTTAGCATTTAATATATCATAAGAGTCTATTAGAGTTAGGGACATAACGACGTATAATTATTTCTTATCGTCTATAGAAAAATACTCTGATGGCCCTGACAACGACTCGGTGGTCACATTTTTCACTGCTTTCTTCAATTAATTGCCCTGGCTCCTCTCGTTGGCCGATTCCGATTAAACTTGAATGGTAGTTACGTGGTGAGGTCTTTTATATTTTAGTATCGGCACTTATTATATGAAAAATGTCCTTGGGCAAAAAATGACATTTTTTCTCTTGCGGGTCCACTTTAATTATTTCTTGTCGTCTATAGAAAATAACTAGTTGATCAAATGTAAAAACTTTAAAATTATAATGAAGGAAAGAGTAATTCGAAACAATATGAATGAAGTGCAGATTATGAGTGTGATATTACACTCGCATTTCCACGACGCGACGTTAAGCTGCAAAAACGTTTGCCAAATTCTTATTACAAACAGTTGGTATGATAAGAATTAATTTTTTTTAGTAGGGCAAGTTTACATTTACAAACAATAGGGTAGAGAAACATTTATTAAGATTCAAAGATTGGATGATCTCTTAAGGTTTTAGTATTCTTTTGTAACCTCAGTGATTTTGGCGCGCTTAGCAGCTTCAAAACATGTTCTCGTGTTGACATTCCCAGGTAACATCAACCTCTCTCCTAAAAAATGTGCCGAAATATTTTTCTACGTACGCTCCAGCTGGTTATAGTGCTTGAAAACTAAACACTACGGCGCTCTAATAACTAGGATTTTTGAGAGATACAAGTTTCCTAATCAATTATGTACCCCATCTAATGCACACGGAATTTTAGCTCGTCAAGGGATTTTTCAAAAGTGTTTTGACATTCCCATATAAGAAAAAGGAAAGGATAAAGGTTAGGTTGACCTGGATATTAATGCTGCTATATCATTGAAAGCTTCAGTGGGCCGAATCCCTATTTACTTACATCCTTTTAGCTTTCAAATTTACCGCCTAGGGGAGATTTAGGGGGTGTTTCCTTACAGAAATCGCCAAAAGTCGACTTAACTTTGGGTTACGCTATTAGTTCAGTATGCTTGAAGGTCGCATTTATTATTTAAACATGCCGCAAAAATTCAAAATATAACACTAGAAAATGGGGTCATTTAACCTGCACTGTATCCAGGGCCGTCGAGAGAGGGGGCGGAAGGGGCGAAACGCCAGTAAAAATACAAATTATTTAAGCCAATATTATTTGTAAAATACAAATTGAGTGACAGTGACAATAAAACTTTTGGAATTTACACGACACAGTATATATCAATTCAGCCTCTGTAATCTCTAGATCAGGCATGTCAAAATCGCGACTCGCCCACCTGGCAGTTTTGTGCATTGTGTATCAGCACAAATGCGTAAAAATAAATCATGTGAGGTGTTCAAATTAAGTCTAAGAAATTCACTAAAATCGTGAAAAAGTCGCTTAACGCATATGCAAGTTTAAGCTATATATTTTAGAAATCTGCCTCTATATTCTATAATAAATTTCTGATGGATAATTGAGATAGATTTGTTGAAGGCGGCCTTTTTTGAGCAAGGGAATATAACGCCACTTTGAGAAATTGATATTCCCCGAAGTTCGGTTCAGAAAAAGTTTACTTTGCCGAACCTTATAATTATATGCCACGGTTGTATTATAAATCCCGTACGCATGTTTCTGGTTATGGAACAAGAACGTCTTGGATTGAGATTTATTTGAAATGAAGTCCAAGTTTTAAAAACCCCGAAATGGGGTATTTGGTAAGGAAATCATTTGAATTTTGTATACATAACAATTTCAGCCCATTGCCTAATTTTGTTTGCGCTTTAGTTTTTTAAGGTTTATTTGTCTGCCTTTTGTCATTTTTTTTCAACATAATACTCGTAAAATATTTTCTTGCAATTAATAAAGAAAATTGGTTGGACAATTATTGGTGATGCGACCCTCACGAAAACAGAACCTTAGCGTCTGACTAAGGGAACGATTTCAGTTTCGAAACGCTTCGCGAATTGTGAGATTGCAGACTCAGGATCGGATACAGTTATCAATTTATGACACACACTCTTGGGTATCCCAGTCCTTACATACCTTTCGAAACTACAGCCCCATCAGTATTGTTTGGATGACATTCTCTGAGGTTTTCTGTCTTGGAATTTTCTTAGACCCCGAGGCTGAAAGTCTTGAATTAAAAAAAATGCCTAGAATCTCTGATTCAGTCCAGGCGCCAACTGGCTGCACGACGTTGGTTATTTGTTGCACGGAAATAAGTCAATAAGTCAACAACGGCAACTGCTAGCAGTGTGGTTGGGGGAATCCCACGTGCCGATTATGGACCGATCGTATTCGCTGGGTTCGGTAAACAAGAAGAAAAAGAAAAAAACTTGCACTAAAGCTAAAACGTAATTTTTTGGTACGCATAATCAATTGCCAAGTTGCCAAAAAACTTGAAATCATTGCACGTGAAAGTAAGTTTCATAAATGAATAAAATTTCAGTACCGGGCCTTATTTTTTCTCTCGACGGGCCTGACTGTACTCTTCGATTCACTCATCACATTTCGCATAACTTTCCTTCCCTCGATTCTCCGAAGAAAAAAAAACACAGATATACTAAGCAAAAATTGTTTTATTTTAAGTGGCAATTAACACTTAATTTTTTAATTCGAATAAAAATAATTGTCATTCATCTCGCGGGTCACTCACTCACTTTCCTCCATTTTCCTTGACCAACAGACGCGGAGATTGTCTGTTTGGATGGCGAATCCGAATTTTAATTCGTCCACATCAAACACGCTTAATTTTAAAACGTAATGAATCTATTTTTCGGTTTATTTTGAAAACATTTGATTATAGTCTTTCGCACAAAATTAATCAACTTGGACACCTGCTATAAAACAATGACGTCACTATTGTTGGCCACGGGCCAAACAAGCGAAAAAAGTGTGTTTTTCCCACGAAGTCATTTGCCTATCTATAATAAAAGATAGGCCGCACTCGATTTTTAAGATTTTTTTTTTGCAGATGTTTTTTGTACATACAATGATGGTGATGATGTCGTCGTGAATTTTTTAATAAATTAATGTCGTCGTCGACGTTGTTATAAAAATGCTAAATTAAAAATAGAAATGTTTGGAGTGTAATAATAGAGAATAGAAAAATTATTTACAGATTGAGAATTGTGAACAAACATGAGGTTAGCTGAGTGTGGGTTAGTGTCCTATATATGTTTGTTGTTAAAAAGTAAAAACAATCAAAAAATTATTTTTAGTGATGTAATACTAAAGCTTGGCTAATAGTGTCTTTTGCAAAATTTGTACAAAATAAAGTTTTAACGATTTACTTGTTGATTTTTATCAAATTACCCCTTAGAGGGCCCGTCAAACCACTTAGGGCCAAAAAAATGTAAAAATGGAGTCAAGTAAATTTAAATGTTTATGGAATTTTGCTTCCTACGTAGGAATAGCATTAGAAATAATTGATGTCAAATAATTTTTGTCTTAGGCCGCTACCACACTGTTTGGTGTTCGCTAAACCGCATTTCGATACAAAAAGGTCGGAAAAATCGCCTGGGTGAGACAGAGGCGATTGAAGAATTCAATTTTGTTATTTATTCGGTATTCAGTAAACTGGTAGCAGTTTGATTAAGACGAATCCAAAGTACCGATCTTGAGCTGATCTTTTGCGCTAGGTTTGGCAAACTCCGCACATGGTGTGGTGGGCATTATATGTCATTTCATTGAAATGTTTCCATGTACTATATTAACTAGTTCCATTCCTTAAAATCATTAGAATTATTTTTTTTCATGACGTCAAGTCTGACAAGTCAAGTTAACAAAAGAAGAACTTAGCGCAAAGGTTTTGGCGAACCACGCGCAATCAAATTGTTTTATTGAAACTTGATTACCGAGAAAGAGTGCGATGGATGATGTTAATGAATTTAATTTTATCCTAATTGGTTCGTTGGTATAGTTTTGATTTGCGCGTGGTTTGGCGAACCGCGCTCCCGTAAGATCCGCCTAGCATTTTCTTATTTAATATTTTCGAAGTTCAAAAAGCGAAAGATGTATACATAATTTGTGTAAAACTTATTTTATTTTGCGGAAGTTAGGTACTTATTATAATCGAAAGCCCATATGATCGTTTTGTTTTTAACTTTCGAATGACGACTATGTCCCTCCGTCCGTGCTAAAGTTATCAGTTTCCGGAGAAAAGTTTTCATAGCGCGGGATACTGATAACGACTATCTCTGCCTAATTTTGTGTATTTTAATTAATACCTAATTTTTACGATGCATACACACTCACTCACACACACTAACTTTGAAAATTGGGTGTCCAGTACGCTAATCGCACTAATCGCTCCGCATAACAAATGTATAGCCAACTCAGTGCTACTTACAAATTTTCAAATAAAGCTCTCGAATTTCATCAGATGTTAACGCCACCTGCACCAGCTGCTGTCTTTTATCACGCGCAACGACGACGATCATCTAATACGTCGATGTTGCACAATGTCTGTATCCCGATTATTATTGAAAAGCCTGAGGACGATGAAAGTGAAACGGACAATGCAATTGAGCGCGAAAATGGAGAAGTTGCCAATGACAATGCTACAGCGGGCATTCAGGAGGACAACGTCAAGGACGTTGCAACATATTGCGAGTTTGATGATGAAAATTATATGAAAAATTTTGAATTTCGTCGTGACAGTTTGGCCGAACCACAAATGCCACTGATGGATTGTATGAGCTACGATAAGGGTGAATTGATAAAGTCGACGACAAAATTGTAAGTTGTACCTAATTAAGGAAACTGTAACACAAGAAAAAAAATAATTGAAGAATCTATTTAATTAAACGTCAATGTTATGTTTATAGCCACCCTCCTTTATGGGGAGTAGTAGGGTGCTTGTTCTGGTTCCAATTTTCCAATTAGTGTTGTGAATGATAGGCATCGTTGCGGTAAGGAATCGTAATCGTTACATAAAACTCTTTTTGAACAGTTTTAAATCAAATTCCCTCTCTTTTTATTTCTCCAATTCCTGAATTTTTAGTAACTATTAAATTGATCGAAAACGTTCAATATTTACTCTGCCAGAGTAAACCGTCTCGTTTCATCGATTGAACCCCAACAAGTTAATAAACCATTCACCATCCCATCTATTACATTCCGCAAATCACCACTTAATACACTTCATTACAAAAAATACTGCAGGCGTAATATGAATTTTATAGAATAAACATCTCACCCTTGTGCGCGTACACAAAAGAGACGCGAACGAACAACTGTACATTCGCGATATAAATTATTAAATAAACGTCTCTCATGACTATGCCCGTAATATGTGACGCAGGTGACGCTTATATAGGAACAAATCAAGCGCACAATGCGCGCAGCTATAACGACAACATTCTGTTGTCCTGAATCCTGTGCAGAATTTATTCCCAGAAGTAAAAAAAAGAACCATCTCGTCTAAAACTTACGTCACTTCAATTTACGTATGTACAATGTCACACTCAGAGCAAATCGTGTGTACGCTTTATGTACAATTTTCCCGGAAAAACAGGAAATTTATGGAATATTGGTTAAAGGGTTTAACTGAGATTTCCATGGAATTTTGCAATGTGACAAAAGCTATGCGCGCCCTACCCTAGTTATGTCACGATCCTCGTACTCTTATACCCCACAGAAGGTTGTTTGTGTCGAAGCTGAATTTTAGCTGTTGTTCGGTTCTGAAGTGGTAAAGAGTAATATTTCCTGGAAAATATTCAAAGGATTGAATTTTCAAGGTTCTTTAAAAAATCAAATACGTACGTAGAAATTGAGAAATAATCATAAATAATTCGAGGAATGTGAAAGAGATTTTTATTTTATGGAAAATTTTATGACTTTGCCAGGGTAATAGCCATAGAGGATTGAAAGTCGTTTTTTGCATTTGAAACTCGTACGAAATTGCTTCAATTCAAAATTCACCAGTTGAAAGTCCATGCGTAAAAGAAACATCCTGTTGGACTTCAAAAAACAAAAAAAAAAACCTTTTTTTTTCATTATAACCAAAGCTGAAATTGGATTGAAACACTGAAAAGGGATTTGGGTTTAATTTATTATCGAAAAGGTGGATTTCGATTGGGTAGATTCGGACCCGGTGGATTTCGCATCACACAATTGCATTCAGTAACTACTCGTGCACTCGTGCTACGAGTATCTGCGACTAAATGAAATTAAATGCTTTGATCAAAAACGCTACATTCGTGTAAAACCAATTACCCTGTATTTTCAGTAATATTCTTTTCAAAAAAAAAAAAAAAAAATGTTTTTGAAACGATTTTCTCTAAATTTTGTCCTGATGATAAGAAAACCCTTGACTAAAACTAAAAGCTTCATAATTCCCTCGACGATTAGTGCCTACTTGTGATGAGCGAACATCGAAAAGGATTCATCAATAATCCCTGAATAAATCCAAAACCAAATTTCTTCAAACTCATTCAAATATGCTTTTACTAACTTACGTAGCCTGAAAAGTAAGATTGTAATGTTTCCAACTAATTAAACAACATTATTTTGACATGGTTTTACTTTGATGATTCAAAGACGTGCGCGCCGGCCGTGGTCTTGGTCCTTGTTGTTGTTGATGTGTTTCATTTCGCTGTTGAACGCTGATACTCCAAGGTCAAAACGTGAGACGTGGTATACGTAGCTCGTACATACATAGTACATAACATGTAACTTCTTAAGACTTTTGCTTTGACTCTTGACTGTTGACTGGTAGGGTATATAACCTTGTGCTTTGCCTTGTGGTAACTTGTCTTGTATTCTTTTTCTTCGCGTCATCTCCTGAACTCACTCAGCGCCGCCGCGTCTTGTCGTCCCTTTTGGCACATCCTTGCAAATTGAAACATATCGTTCTCGAAAATGGAATAGAAGAGAATTTCGTCAAGAGTTTTGTCTTAAAGTGGATTAATTGAAGCTTAACATGTTCCCGAAGAAGAGAAATGTTGTTGAAAATTAGTTGGAGAAACTGCGAATCAAGAATAAATAATAATGTTGAGTGTTGAGTTGAAAACAGATTGTGGTAATGATTTGACGAAAATTCTCTATTGGGAAAATGAAGAGTGTGAGGAAAAAGTGTATTTCGATAGCATAGTTTATCGGAGAAATTGAATAAAGGATCTTAATTTAGAGAATTTCATTTTCTATATGGATGTGGAACTCGATTCTGGCTCCTCATTGCCGCAACCCGGTTTGGTGCATATAATATCACCACAGCAATGTGAGGTCGATGAGGTGCCAATTTGCACCGTTTTTTAGCTGTGAGTGCTACTTTTCAACCGTTGCCATCATACGAAAATGGAACGTAAGTTTTTAAAGTTTGACGGAATCGGTTATATAAAGGGTAGAACAAACAATAGAAAACAATAGAACTTAAAATTGTCAAAAATATCACACAAAAATTTATTTTATTCGAAAGATCAATGGCATTAACATTTGACAATTATTTCGGACATATGGACGATTATGTGCACCATAAAAATTACGAAGTTGCGTGAATCGACGACTGATTTTCGAAGTAAATTTGGATAAATTCGTAGCACTATTCAAACTCACGCTCACGTCTATTCATGATGACTTGGCAGTGTATACTGAAACAAATAAAAAAAAACATGTTTGATTAAAATTCAATTTTTTGTCTTAGTTTTTTTACAATTTCATTTCTAGTAACATTTCGACAGTTTTACACCGAAACTTACCGTTATCCTAATTATAATTCATGCCTTCGATTGAAAGTAAATAGCCCAAGTATTTGTAAAAATCGAATCTCACACTAAAATCACTAGTAGTAGTAAGTAAGCATGCTATACAAGCACGAAAAAGTGGGCTTGAAAATTGCAAGCACGCGTAAAGGTTTGTGTTCGTAGAGACGACTCATGGGATCATCGCTCAGCGATCGAAGTTTTGCATCCTATTTCGAGCCGTATTTAAAACATTTTTGAATGGTTCTACTTTCCTAGTATCGAATATGGACGAAAGGAACATGTCTGTATAGAAAATATACACATATAGTGCTCAAAACCGGTGTTTTAACTTCGATCGCTGAGCGATGATCCCATGAGTCGTCTCTACGAACACAAACCTTCAGTCGTTATTTTCGCGAATAGCCACATACAGTGCGACGCCGAGCTTTTCCGGGCCGGGCGATACGATGCGATGTGTGCACACTCAATGCGACATCGGGCCGGGCAATGCGATGCGATTTGTTGCGAGATGATAGATTTGTTTCCATGGCAAGATCATGTTTCAAGGGGATCTTATACGGCGCTGGCTCGTGCGGTTTGCTGATTTTTGGGCATGATTTCAAATCGGCTTCGTGACATGGCGCTTCGAGTGTATTACCATCAAACAAATTTCGGGTTGCCGGCCCGAAAATGGTACCCCTATTTTTTCGGGAAGAAAAAACATCCAATTGGCGCGGTGCGGGGTGGCGGATACACTAAGGTAAATTTGGGTCGCTAATTCCAAATTTGAGGTCACAATCATGAAAAAAAAAATGAGGTACTCCGCCCCAGAATGGAATCCCTGTTTTCTCGGGGAAATACTCGTTCAATCGGCGTGGCAAGAAACGGGTTCTATACAAAATCCAAAAAGACAAAATCAAAAAAAAACGTGGCATATACGATTTAGCCGATGACAAGGAGAGGAATGCACCGGACCTTAAGCGCTTAAGGTAAAGACAGAGACACCTAAGGCGCATATGCTCCGGGTGCCTCCTTCTCCGTGTCTTCAGGTAAAGCGCATATGCTCCGGGGTTTGGTAATTGTATAGTGCCCATGCAATAAGCATTATGGCTCTCTTCATACAAAAATTTATGGATTTTGTCTTGATGGATTTTGACTTTGTGGATTTGACTTTATGGATTTTGTCTTTATGGATTTTGTCTTTATGGATTATGACTTTTGGATTTTGACTTGTGGATTTTGTATAGAACCCCAGTTTGCTTTTCACAATTGACTATTGAGAATATTTATGTACGTTATTAAGTTAACTAGACAATTACTAAATCCCGGATCATTTGCGCTTTACCTGAAGACACGGAAAAGGATTCATCCGTAGCATACACGATTTAGCCGATGACACAGAGAGGAATGCACCCGGACCATAAGCGCTTCAGGTAAAGACAGCTAAAGCGCATATGCTCCGGGTGCATACTTGTCCGTGTCTTTAGGTAGAGCGCATATGCTCCGGGGTTTGGTAATTGTCTAGTTAAGCGACTTTTCTGAAAATAAATTTAAAACTTTAGGTTTTTCTTAAAAAGTTCCTTGGAAAAATTCAGTGTTTTTATAGCCAAAAAAATTTTCAATATTCAGTTCCCCTGTTCTGCATGGAATGACTACATATTTTGAATCGTTTGTTTTGGGTTTGGCTAAATTGGTGGTATTTATGTATAAAACTAATATTCCAAGTGTCCGGACTAGATTTTTTGCTGACCATTGATCAAACGCTACAAATATACAGTAGAACAATCTTAATAAACTTCCGGGAAACGAAAATTCCAATCTCCTCATCACCACTCACTCTACCCTCTGGTTTTTAACTAATAAAAAACGCTGAACTTTCTCAAGCTCTGCCAATGGAAATTAACGTTTTGGACCATTTCATGATTATTTTTGAAAAAAAAATAAAATAAAGCCCGCACTGACATCACCGAATCGGAGCCCACGATATAAGTATTATGGCTCTCTTCATACAAAAATTTATGGATTTTGTCTTCATGGATTTTGACTTTGTCGATTTTGACTTTATGGATTTCGTCTTTATGGATTATGACTTTTGGATTTTGACTTGTGGATTTTGACTTTGTGGATTTTGTATAGAACCCCAAGAAACACAAAACGAATTTTGGGTCGCTGATTCCAAATTTGAGGTCAAAAACAAGAAAAAAATGTTGGGGTTGCCGTCCGCAGAATGGTATACTCCGTAATGTATGCATGTTTCCACAAATGTTACTTCTTGACCCATTCATAGATATGTATATTTGTATACCAAAAATTCTTGTCTAATCCGAATGCCGCCATTTTTTTGGGGGGATACGCGTTCACTACGAATTGGGTTGGACAGCACCGTAAATCTCCGCAAAAGCTATTTAGTAGACCAATCCATTATTACATTACCGACGACTATCCATTCATTTAAAGCCGGCCCCACACCGACCGGAGTGTGGCAAACACCGCATAAAAGACCGGTTCCAAGAATGATACCTTGGAGTCGCCCAACCACGGTACGGTATTTGCCACACTCCGGTCGGTGTGGGCCGGCATTATATCTATAACACATATATGAACATCCGACATGTATAATTATTTATTTATTTATCCAAACAATCCCCCATGTCGCTAGTAGACGGTTTCATCGGCGGCAATGCGCACTCCAGCTTCTGAAAATGCACGCTTTTACGTCATGGAAAAGTTCGTCATCGCACAATCCGACGTCTCATTGCAAGCAGTCTGAATGGTGCAAGCAGGTTCGTGCTTACCATTTAAATGCTTCGGATGGGAAGCTTCTCACTTCTTATCGCATCGCATCGCCCGCAATGTGAACGGGGTGTTAGAACTGATACTACTGACTTTTAAACCCAATTTGTCGATACTTCTAGCATACGCTTTGGTACAAATTTCTGCACATACAATCAAAAGACAACAATTGACGGTTATAGGAACGACAACTTTTCTCTTTAGTTTCACTTCTTTGTTTGATACACGCGAAACGCAATGTAAGCCATTGGCGGCTCGCCCATATGTGCACAAGTGCACGTGCACCCCCTGAGAAAAATCGTAAGAGTACGTAATTGACTTCTCCAAATCTGTTATCTCAAATCGCACATCTAGCCCGCATCGCGTCCTTATTCGATTTATAGATATATGTATGTATATTACATCTACTATGAATCTATGCCCATATGTATGTATGTATTTATGTATGTATGTACACTGCCGACTATTCACTGCACATACGACATGCTCACGACACCGCGCTAAACAACCTGGAATCACGATGGGTGCACAATCTGGGAAGAGGAGCACACGCTCTAGTTTTGGATATCTAAGCGGTTTCCGGGGCAAGGGGGTAGTGCAAAATTTACACTAGAGCTTGTGCACAAAGTTGTTGTGCACAGCGTCTTGTAAATCGTATGAGCGATTCTCTAAAAGAAGAAAGGTTGTGTCGCATGCGTTTATTCTGTTCAAACCGCGATGAATAAAATTGCAACGGACAATTTCTTTAAAGCAAATTTAAAAAATCTTCTTGAAGAAAATAAGATTAAACTAAAAACTCGGGAAGACCTCCCCGCGATTTCTGTAGAGCAGAGTGCAAGTGACGGAAAATAACAATTCTGGTGTGAATTTAAAGCGGTAATTTTCGCGAAAAAAAAATCAAGTAGATTTATGGGAATATGTGGAGTCCACGGATTTTAATGGATTTTCGTTCTGTCCAATGAACTTATCCCCAGGCCGATTTGGATTTTGACAGAATGAAAATTTAATAAGATCCATGGATCCGTGTGTGCGCGGCTTAGAAAACTCTTTTGTTTTCCCTGTTTTTTTTTGCGCGGGAGCGAAAAGAAACATTCCAGTTGACGAAAGTCTGAAATAGTCGACGGAAGAATAATATTTATAATATAAAAACAATAATTTCTGTAGAATTTTTTGCTTTTTTGTAGACTAGTTTTTTTTATACAAACTATGAAAAATTTAGTTACATCATATTCTTCCCGAAGTCAATACATTTGTATATTTCCTTGTGAACCCCCGGTATTTTCCACCACGAGCCGCCACTGATGTAAGCATAAACAATATCTGCCTTGGAAAAGATTAGAAGAGGTATTTGACGAGGCGTTCAACGAGTAATTGCTATAAGGAGAATGTTCGAAAATATATTTAAGGACTGAAATTTGAAAACGAAGTTTTTCATAAACGGACAAGTAATAGAATTGCAGACTAAAAAATCCAGAAAATATCAAAAATTGTACGAATTTTGAGAGTATTTTTCTTCCGGTTTTAACTGGATGGACAAACAACCGTCCGGGTTAAAACCGGAATGAGGAAAAACCGAAAAAAAAAACCGGTTAACCGTTCTGAAAGCACCGGTTTTCGGACTAACCGTCCAGTTTTTGACATCCCTAGTAACAACTTAACTTTTTTTCGAGCAACGTATCAATGCGACTAAGAAAATTAAAATCTTGCGTTCAATTCCTTTCGGTGACTTAGTGATCCAAAAACAATTTCGCAGCATTTTAAAGTTTCTATGGTATAGTCGTTGCTTTCATGCAATATGTATGCTTAATGGTCGTATCCGTTCTCTGCTTTTGGCAGGACAGTTCTTCTTTTTTTTTACCTTAACCCTTTTTTGCTATAGCATTCTGCAGCCAAACAATGATTTGTGGTGCATTTGTCCTGCTTTTTTTCGAAAAAAAAAGATATAGGAACGTTATGTATGTTGCAAAATTTAAAAATGTAAGGGAGTCACATTTATTGATAAAGATGTTATCTTTATCAATAAAATATATATGAAACCAACAAAAACTCTTTCTGATCTTTTTTCTTCAGCCATCATAAATTCTGACTGACATGACACACAAGACAGACATTTTTATCACATATTCCATATCCAGTTTCTGAACCTCCTCCCAAACATTCTTAATTCTCGAACCATAAAATAATTATTGCAACAAATAAACAAAACTTTATCCATATAAATCCGGCCCCAAAAGCATAGATAAAACATTCAACAACATTAAGCAACAAAACAATATACATATTGCTGAATTATAC
Organism: Microchrysa polita; assembly: GCA_949715475.1. NCBI lineage: Eukaryota > Metazoa > Arthropoda > Insecta > Diptera > Stratiomyidae > Microchrysa > Microchrysa polita. The sequence goes on along the minus strand of OX454419.1, from coordinate 5,722,795 downwards.
TACTCTGTACATTCAGCATTAAAAATACAAAAAACTGCAGTCTAATGACGTCGTTTACGACCCTTGAACATATACGTTCGACGCGATTTTTATTGCAAACCCCACCGGCGCGGGGCGGCCGTATTACAACATATATTAACCGAAATCAGCCCAAGTCCATAAAAAAGAAGAACAAGAAACAGCATCACTCGTGCGCTCACCCAAAAACCCATAACGTAACTTTGCAACTAAAATTATGTTGTGTATGGTGTACACAAGAAATGCGAGTTCGAGGATACTTTCTCATCAGATCGCAGTGAAACTCTTAAGGTGCAGTCAGACGTAGTTAGACGCATAATGGAATCATTTGGATGTCACTAGCATACACATACACATCTACAATTACTTTTTTTTTTGTAATTGCAAAAATGTTAAAATTAGTACGGGCAAATACATATTATTCTTTTAAGTTCTGTAGAATGGATGAATACTTGGCAAAAATCAAGCGATTCGTTCGTATGTCTGACTCCACCTTTATATACGCGTCCATTTACTTCATAGCGTAATACGATTTCGCGTATTATTGCCATGCATAAAATAAATTCCCAAAACAGACGAAAAGGAAGAAGAAGAAGATTTCACAGCAAAAACCAACAAAAAAACATCTTGGAAAAAAGTACTCACTCTCGGCTGATTTAATTGGGAAATCCACAGGTGCTATGAAAACTATCTTTATGTAATTTTATGATGTGGCAACGGCAAGGAAATTCCTATATTTTAAGCACAAAAAAAAAAACAGAACAAAAAATAAAGTACCTACTCACTCAGTACATGCTGGCGAAATTGAATTGAGATCTATTTTTTTAGGTGAATTTTTTGATATTCTTTTCAATTTTTATGCATATTGATCTTTTTCCATTTTCCATTCGACTATTAAACGTAACAACCTGAATATGTTTTCAGAATTTCAAATTACAGTTGATTGGAAAACAAAATAAAAGTTAAATAAAATAAATATGAAGTGAAATGCGAAAAAATAGGTGATTGATATCTTTGAAGTTGGTGTAGATTGAATATTCTAGAGTGGAAATATTTTTATGGGGTTTTCCCGGGAATTGTGCACAAATGAATGATGAAAACTTGAAAATATATGTATTTTCAAAAATTGTATCAAAGTAATAAGCAAATAAAAAATACGGACAATGGCAGCGGAAAATTTAGAAGTGATGCCGAAGATTTACTATATGTTTTGTCCGGGATTAATGCAGAAAATTCATACAAAATGAGATCTGCAATTTTGTCTATACATTAAAAAAAATTATAGAGGACACTAGTCTACTTCTATAAGCCACTTAATGACTTAAAGATATCATACTAAATCTTTTACAAATTCTTTTTATAAAATTCATAATAAAAAACTTTAAATTTTATGAATTATTCCTTAGTTTTTATGAATTACTTTAATTTTATCTTTTCTTCTCTAATTTCAGTGCGTGCAGGCTTAGCGACAAAAATCGGGCCGATCGGCTTGCACGACCGCGAATGTCACTTCTGGGGAAACCATTGAACTATAATCGTGGCTCACGTCGTGATGCCCGTTATAGAAGACTACAAAGCCGCATATATAATTTTTTAGAACGGCCCCGCGGTGTACCTGCTATTTTATATCACGTTATGGTGTAAGTATCAATAGATTTAAGATTATTCATCTTTTCGCGTGTGAGGTTTTTCTTAAAACGTTCAAATGTAAGGTATATTGTACTGATTTTCCGTATATGTAGATCCCTCTCCAGAATCTAAAAAAAATCATGTTAGAAAAGGCTGAAAACGAACAACACAATCTACCGTCTTTCACCAACAAATCAATCGCCACACAACTCCGCATTCGACATTCCATTCGATACTTATAAGATTTATTTCTTAATTTCAAGACCAAATAAAACTTCTCGTTTGTATGCAGAGAGCATTCAGTGTGCAGCGTTGAGAGTTCACCACCACCCTCCTCCACCACTGACGCCTACCGAGACAGATAACAATTTTCTTTCCACCAGAAAAAAATACAAGTCTAATCCTTCAACCTACACTATACGTCGTCCATTACGTACCGATATAACCGCAAAAGCAAGCACTTTAGCACTCGTCATTGATCCAGGCACGATATGGTTGTCCTTAAACGTGCCACCACCAGCCAAAGTTTCGGCGAAAAAATATACAGGGTGTAGGCATGATTCTGAATGAACTTCGGGACCAAGCCGATTCCACTCGTGACCTGTCCATTTAACATAGCACATCAATTTCCTGAAACGTCTTCAGGATCAATGGTCCCCGACGGAAAATCGTGTTTGACTCTATACAAGACTAAAATGTATTGGTGGACGAAGGCGGACGTAAAACTGTTTTGGGAAATCACGTAATTCTCATTAATAATAGTTATTGCAAGAAGCTTTGAATGGAGGACCAGCCGGACAAGAGAAATTGTCTTGGTGTGTTTTTGTGTATGTTCGTATAGGCAGTGATTTTTGCTTTCAGGCATTTATTGTATAGAGAACGTAGTACAGTAAAACCTTTTTAAGTTGAAACCTCCTTAAGTAGAAGTATTCCTTATCTCGAAAAGACATTGGCGTTCTCGTCACTTTCCGGCATAAAGTCCACTTTCTAAGTGAAAAACCTCTTTAACTCAAACAATGTCTTGTCTGACATGCTATTTCATACTTTAACTTTACTTTATCTAACTCTTAGCAATTTCCATTTCATGTGATTACTTGAATAAGTTCAATAAAATTTTTTGAAGGTTGATGACGTCATCTTGGCAGGTTTTCGAAGACGTGAAAATAACTTTTAGTAAGCAATTCGGGATCAAGTAATAGTCCTGTTTCTGTAGACTTGTCTGTATATCTTGCGTCACAGGATGTTGAATATCCTTCAGATGAGTCTAATATTATTCTAACATATTTGCCTCCTTTTTTAAATAAAATTATAGTTTCAAAATGTTGTCTCAGTAAATTGTAATTCGAATTACAGACGTTTGACTTTAGTTGGTGGTTTTGTGTTTTGTGGTTAGGAGAGGTTTTTATTCCAGCTCCTGTAAAAAAACTAATGAAAAAAATCAAAAATTCGTAAATTTCCCAAAAGCCTCTAAATTTTTTTAATTATTAAATTTGGAAATTCGTGAGTTCCTCGATTCTTAAATTCCTAAATTATTAAGTCACTGAATTCCTAAATTCCCAAATGCCTAAATTTATAAATTCCTAAATTCCTCAATTCAGAAAATTCTAAATTAATGAATTCCTCAATTCATTCATTCATAATTTCCTCAAAATCTCAATTCTACAATTCCTAACTTCTTAAATTTTTAAATTCCCGAATTTCTCAATTCTTAAATTCCTATATTCGTGAATTCTGCAATTCTTAAAATCTTAGATTCCTAAGTTCTTAGGTTCCTAAATTTCTAAATTCCCAAATGCCTTGATTTCCAAATTCCTTAATTGTTGAATTCCTTAATTCTTAAACTCTTAAATTTTGAAATTCGAAGTTTCTAGTTCCCTCAATTCCTCAATTCCTAAGTTCCTCAATTCTAATTAATTAGTAAATTCCCGATTTAAAAAATTTTAAAGTTCAAAATTCAAAATTCAAAATTCAAAATTCAAAATTCAAAATTCAAAATTCAAAATTCAAAATTCAAAATTCAAAATTCAAAATTCAAAATTCAAAATTCAAAATTCAAAATTCAAAATTCAAAATTCAAAATTCAAAATTCAAAATTCAAAATTCAAAATTCAAAATTCAAAATTCAAAATTCAAAATTCAAAATTCAAAATTCAAAATTCAAAATTCAAAATTCAAAATTCAAAATTCAAAATTCAAAATTCAAAATTCAAAATTCAAAATTCAAAATTCAAAATTCAAAATTCAAAATTCAAAATTCAAAATTCAAAATTCAAAATTCAAAATTCAAAATTCAAAATTCAAAATTCAAAATTCAAAATTCAAAATTCAAAATTCAAAATTCAAAATTCAAAATTCAAAATTCAAAATTCAAAATTCAAAATTCAAAATTCAAAATTCAAAATTCAAAATTCAAAATTCAAAATTCAAAATTCAAAATTCAAAATTCAAAATTCAAAATTCAAAATTCAAAATTCAAAATTCAAAATTCAAAATTCAAAATTCAAAATTCAAAATTCAAAATTCAAAATTCAAAATTCAAAATTCAAAATTCAAAATTCAAAATTCAAAATTCAAAATTCAAAATTCAAAATTCAAAATTCAAAATTCAAAATTCAAAATTCAAAATTCAAAATTCAAAATTCAAAATTCAAAATTCAAAATTCAAAATTCAAAATTCAAAATTCAAAATTCAAAATTCAAAATTCAAAATTCAAAATTCAAAATTCAAAATTCAAAATTCAAAATTCAAAATTCAAAATTCAAAATTCAAAATTCAAAATTCAAAATTCAAAATTCAAAATTCAAAATTCAAAATTCAAAATTCAAAATTCAAAATTCAAAATTCAAAATTCAAAATTCAAAATTCAAAATTCAAAATTCAAAATTCAAAATTCAAAATTCAAAATTCAAAATTCAAAATTCAAAATTCAAAATTCAAAATTCCAAATTCCAAATTCCAAATTCAAAATTCAAAATTCAAAATTCAAAATTCAAAATTCAAAATTCAAAATTCAAAATTCAAAATTCAAAATTCAAAATTCAAAATTCAAAATTCAAAATTCAAAATTCAAAATTCAAAATTCAAAATTCAAAATTCAAAATTCAAAATTCAAAATTCAAAATTCAAAATTCAAAATTCAAAATTCAAAATTCAAAATTCAAAATTCAAAATTCAAAATTCAAAATTCAAAATTCAAAATTCAAAATTCAAAATTCAAAATTCAAAATTCAAAATTCAAAATTCAAAATTCAAAATTCAAAATTCAAAATTCAAAATTCAAAATTCAAAATTCAAAATTCAAAATTCAAAATTCAAAATTCAAAATTCAAAATTCAAAATTCAAAATTCAAAATTCAAAATTCAAAATTCAAAATTCAAAATTCAAAATTCAAAATTCAAAATTCAAAATTCAAAATTCAAAATTCAAAATTCAAAATTCAAAATTCAAAATTCAAAATTCAAAATTCAAAATTCAAAATTCAAAATTCAAAATTCAAAATTCAAAATTCAAAATTCAAAATTCAAAATTCAAAATTCAAAATTCAAAATTCAAAATTCAAAATTCAAAATTCAAAATTCAAAATTCAAAATTCAAAATTCAAAATTCAAAATTCAAAATTCAAAATTCAAAATTCAAAATTCAAAATTCAAAATTCAAAATTCAAAATTCAAAATTCAAAATTCAAAATTCAAAATTCAAAATTCAAAATTCAAAATTCAAAATTCAAAATTCAAAATTCAAAATTCAAAATTCAAAATTCAAAATTCAAAATTCAAAATTCAAAATTCAAAATTCAAAATTCAAAATTCAAAATTCAAAATTCAAAATTCAAAATTCAAAATTCAAAATTCAAAATTCAAAATTCAAAATTCAAAATTCAAAATTCAAAATTCAAAATTCAAAATTCAAAATTCAAAATTCAAAATTCAAAATTCAAAATTCAAAATTCAAAATTCAAAATTCAAAATTCAAAATTCAAAATTCAAAATTCAAAATTCAAAATTCAAAATTCAAAATTCAAAATTCAAAATTCAAAATTCAAAATTCAAAATTCAAAATTCAAAATTCAAAATTCAAAATTCAAAATTCAAAATTCAAAATTCAAAATTCAAAATTCAAAATTCAAAATTCAAAATTCAAAATTCAAAATTCAAAATTCAAAATTCAAAATTCAAAATTCAAAATTCAAAATTCAAAATTCAAAATTCAAAATTCAAAATTCAAAATTCAAAATTCAAAATTCAAAATTCAAAATTCAAAATTCAAAATTCAAAATTCAAAATTCAAAATTCAAAATTCAAAATTCAAAATTCAAAATTCAAAATTCAAAATTCAAAATTCAAAATTCAAAATTCAAAATTCAAAATTCAAAATTCAAAATTCAAAATTCAAAATTCAAAATTCAAAATTCAAAATTCAAAATTCAAAATTCAAAATTCAAAATTCAAAATTCAAAATTCAAAATTCAAAATTCAAAATTCAAAATTCAAAATTCAAAATTCAAAATTCAAAATTCAAAATTCAAAATTCAAAATTCAAAATTCAAAATTCAAAATTCAAAATTCAAAATTCAAAATTCAAAATTCAAAATTCAAAATTCAAAATTCAAAATTCAAAATTCAAAATTCAAAATTCAAAATTCAAAATTCAAAATTCAAAATTCAAAATTCAAAATTCAAAATTCAAAATTCAAAATTCAAAATTCAAAATTCAAAATTCAAAATTCAAAATTCAAAATTCAAAATTCAAAATTCAAAATTCAAAATTCAAAATTCAAAATTCAAAATTCAAAATTCAAAATTCAAAATTCAAAATTCAAAATTCAAAATTCAAAATTCAAAATTCAAAATTCAAAATTCAAAATTCAAAATTCAAAATTCAAAATTCAAAATTCAAAATTCAAAATTCAAAATTCAAAATTCAAAATTCAAAATTCAAAATTCAAAATTCAAAATTCAAAATTCAAAATTCAAAATTCAAAATTCAAAATTCAAAATTCAAAATTCAAAATTCAAAATTCAAAATTCAAAATTCAAAATTCAAAATTCAAAATACAAAATTCAAAATTCAAAATGCCTTTCGTTCGTTGTATTCTTCCACTCAATCCTCCTATTAATCCGAGTTGGGGCGCTCCTTGCCGAAAAACTAATAAGCGCCGCTAGTTTTTACGACTGAAATTTCAAAGAGGAATTCAATTTTTTTTCTCCAGGCAAAACTAACAAGTCTTCTGTTCTCTTGATAGTCCGCAAGACACTGTCCCAACAGAAAACACCTCTCAACCATTGCCGACTTCAAACCGCCAGCCAGTAATAATGGCCGCCACACGCCATTCACAATAACCTCCCATAAATGAGCATTCAGTAGCTCAGTGCGGGTAGACACTCTACCTCTGCTCTGCATGGCCATGAATGTTTGGGTTGTCCTTATGTTGAGGTGGAGAAAATTTTTTGTTCGTTTCTTATGTTTTTTTGAGCTGCTGACCCCGAATCCGTAGTACCAAAATTTTGTTGTGATAAAGAATCAAAAACGAAAAATGCGTCAAAAATGACTATCAATTGTAGCGATACCGCTTAACGCAGTTTGAAGATTAATTTCGCATTGGAGTTTTCTCTAACATGTTCATGTACTGGTTTTCGCAGAAATGTAAAATCCGCAAAAAGCAGCAAAAATCCGAAAGTTTTGAGTTTTTTTTGCGGTTTTGACCCTGTTTCGCAACGAAATTTTGGTGGGATGCTCCGGATTCAAGCTCAGCACCTCAAAACAAAATTTCCACCACATTTTGCAATCTGAAATCACATAATGACTACACTAAAATGCGTAAAGTTAAAAAATTCAATGACATTATCACATCATTAATTTTCAAGTGACTCCAAATTCATCGATAAATTTACAACGTTACTAACTAACCGGGATCGGCGCCTGGACAAACAAATTCAAGTCCAGTCTTACAAAAGACCTTAGGAACGTAGCCACGATACAAAAATGTTCAAGAAAATGAGCTATTTCCCGGTCTTCGTCTTGAGATTATTACATAAATTTTCGTGATAATATCTGCTTGTCACGAAAATATTTTTGTTGTCCCGGGTCATTATCATGAGTTCTTCTGATAATTGTGGCCACGTGTTTTCTATTTATGGAGAAATTCTTAGGAATTTTCGGGGTGACGTCATTTATCATCCGGTCGGTTGGAATGGATGTATGGTGTTCTTTAAAAGAGATGCCATAATGGTGTAGTTACTCCTTATCATGACGTTATGTGGAAGGACATTATTGTGATACTATGAAAGGAGTAACAGTCGTTGATGTAGATATGGTTCGAACAGTCTCAGTGCACACTACTCGATTAAAAAAACAACTTGCACTGTGCGGGTATGCAGAGATGGTACTTAAATTATAAGTTAACATCCTTACAAGAACATCTTTAAGGTAGAAATTTTACTCGTTAGAATTATGTTTACACAAAACCATATAAAATCCATAGAATTCAATCTTTCGCTAAATATATGGAATTAACGACATAAACTCTACCATATGGGGACAACATATGGTGGTCAATCAATTATCGCTGTAGTCGTGGTGTAGTCTGGAACTCTCAACGTTCGCTGATCTAGTGCGACAATTAATTAAAACCTATCGAAAGTTTTCGCTCACACACAGTTTGCTGACATACGCGACTATTGATTTTAAATTGAGTGTGATTAATGACACGCCCGCGCCACGTCAGGACGATATCCATCCATCCATATACCTACAGAGATACATTCGCGAGAATCTCTTGCGCTCTATCGATGCGGAAGATAATAATGACGACAGCGACGATGATGATGATGATATCCGACCGCAAAACTCGACCCGTTCCTCCATCCAATCCGTGGCCCGGCGGGTCCCATGGTCGTACGTTACTCGTATCCTTGCTTCCGGTATATAGGGTATTTGCTTTCTCGATGCCATCCCAGTTTTTTTTTTGCAACGTATGGCAAGTTGCCTGTCAATATTGAAAATTTATTATATCCATTTTATCCCGAAGGTATATAATGATTTTTATAATGGCATATTAACGTGGAATGTCTGCTTATACCTATATCGAACTTTTGTTGGTTGAATTGGGGCCGATTTATTGACTATTTATCAGAACTACATTATTTCAGTTTGTATTTGCTGCTGATGTGGTTGATTTTTATATACCACAGCAGGTTAATAAATCATAATGAAAAAAAAAGAAAATTGAAAATAAATTAAGGCAGGGACGGGAAGGAAGAGATCCTTGCGTTGCTTGTAAAATAATAATTTCATCTGCACTTGTCCAAACATTTGCCGTGAGTTTCAATCCGCACGTGCAAGGCAAGATATTGAAAACCTTAAGATTTAATCGTTTAACACGAAAAATTCAAAAATACCTGTGGGCGTCCGTGACTGGCAATATCCTACAAAAATTGCCACGGTTCCAAACTCTAAATTTGGGCATGTGTACCGATTTTAGGAAAAAACCATGGCCAATATACCCCTTCATTATTCCGGAGCTAAGTTATTTGCAAATGGAAATGGATACTTCTAAAAGGTCTTACTACCGAAATTGAATTTAAAATTTTAACGTTTCAGCCGCATCAAAACAAATTGCTTAGAGCTCATGCATGAAATCAAATCACGCACAACCACACACATTCTTATTGTCTGATTATGAATTATTCAAACGCACGTGGCAGTGTATAGAGTATATAATCTAATTTTCAGCATTTCCCAAAGGATATTCGAAGCGTATATTTGCCAACATCCAACATTCCCACTTCATCGAAAACTGCAAATTTTCATCCCTTTCCAATAGACAATCCCGCGTAAAACTTACACAAAGCAAAAACTCTGCAAATGACCACATTTTACGGCTCGCGCCTTCAAATTAAAGAAACAACACACACCGTACAACACAATGGTAAATTGTCTGTTTGCCATTAAAGTCGACTCCCTGATGTAAAATTTCATTTTGTAATCATTTGGATTGGATGGAGCGAGTTTTTAGAGCGGTCGTTCTTTTTCCTGATGCTTGTGCGGTGATTTCAAGTCAACTTTAATGAAGTGCTTCCTGAATTCAGAGCATAGTCCAGTCCAGCCCGTAGTCGTATAGTGTGTAAGCTGTAAGGGAAGTAAGTATGTACTTGCAGATTGAGCATACACAGAATGACACGAATCTCATGACAAATTCATCAAAATGTCCCGAAGGATATGAAGATAATTTTCTCGTCCGCACTTAATAAAATGCGAGAGACTTTTTCCTTATTGGTTTTTTTTGCCTGTGGCGGAACGCAATATTCACGCACATTATTCTAAATAATGAACGTAGTGCGAACAGTTTTGTTTTACTATATCTAAAGTGGAACAAGAGCTACTCTCATTTTTACTGGAAATATTAAAAAAGAAATCAGGCGGAATTATTTGATATTTAAGTGTCTATGACCAATTTGTACCTTCTGCAGCTCAAAATAAAAGCTCCAATCGACACGCAGTTTTCAAAGGGATGCGTGTACGTGTGGCCCACTCTTCAAACGAAAAGTTTTTTGAATTTAGTTTATAACGCTAAAATTTACTAGATAGATTTTTATACCCGTCACTATGTGAAAGGGTATATTAACTTTGTCATGAAGTTTGCAACGCACAGAAGGAAGCACCTCCGACTATACAGGGTGTCCCATTCATGGTGGAGAATATTTTAATGGGAGGTAGCCTGGCTCATTTGGGGAAAATTAATGTACAACGGACCCCTCTATTTTTAACCGTTACTATGTAATAGCATTTTTTATCAAAATGCCCGACTTCCTGAACAAAATCAAAATTTGCCACACCATCAAACATTGCATCCGAGATATGACTTCACTTTCTGAAACTAGATAAAATTTCCAATAAAACGACACCTCGCCCATTACGAAGTTGCTCGTATCTTCCGAGATACACTCGTTCAAACTTTAAAGTAATTTTAAAATTGTACGTATACAATTTTATTATTTGATTTGATTTTATAGCATTTTCATGTCAAGTAAATAACTTTCCAAGTCAAATAGATAAATGTCCGAAACAAATAGGTAAATTTCCGAATCAACAAAACACGTTTGCAGATCAAATAGATAAATGTCCGAAACAAAAAAATGAATTCCCAAATGAAAAAAATTAATAAACAAATCATAAAAATAAATTTCCAATTCAAAAAAGTAAATGTCCAAATCAGAAAAATAAATGTACAATTCAAATAAAAAATTGTCCAAAACAGAAAAATAAATTCACAAATCAAAAAAATTATTTTTTCCATCAAAAAACATATTTCACAAATCAAATAAACTATTTAAAAAGATAATACTTTAATATAGTAAATAATGTGTAGTAGAGTTTTTCCTTCTACGAGATATTTTATTGCTTCTGAATACAATTGTTCCCGAACCTCCATCATTCTGATGTCACCTCTATCTTCGATTCTAATGTAAAATAAAAATTTTAGAAAGCTCAGCTGGTGTGACTTGAGTTTTGAGGAAGTTATGGTTGTTTAGAGATGGCAAATAACGTCTAAGAAAACAATTTATATCGTCCTATTCTAAGCGAGTGTAGTACAATTGACAATTATATACGTTATTTTGAATAAACAAAATCTCATTCAGATTGAAATAATTAATTAATTATTTTTTTTTAATGCTCAACGAAATTCATATAAAAGCACATTATTTAAGTTTTTTCTATTCGGGTATGCTTTCTCGTTCGTTTTAATGAAAACAGTAGAGTTTTTCCTTCTACGAGATATTTTATTGCTTCTGAATACAATTGTTTCGGGAGTCACAAGCTCCCTTCCTCAGTTCATGACTCAGAATAGAAAAAACTTAAATAATGTGCTTTTATATGAATTTCGTTGAGCATTAGACGTTATTTGCCATCTCTAAACAACCATAACTTCCTCAAAACTCAAGTCACACCAGCTGAGCTTTCTAAAATTTTTATTTTACATTAGAATCGAAGATAGAGGTGACCTCAGAATGATGGAGGTTCGGGAACATAACGGAATCTATACATTGACAGTGTCTTCGAGTCTGTAAGACCCAGTGTCGTTACTTAAAAGTTAAAATTATTAGGTCTCCATTGGATTTGAATAAAAGCTCCAAATTAGAAGTGTTTTTATTTTTTTTACAAGAGAACGTTTAGCTTTTTCTTGTCATGATCAATTAGATTCCGTTTCTTAAAAAATGTTTCTATCGCAATAGGTGAAGAATACCAAGGAGGAGGGAGGGTGGTATTCCAGGGGAATAAACCCAAGCAAATAATCAGGGGAAAATGCGGGAGAGTTGGCACCTTAAGCAGACACATTGACACAGCTTTTAGTAACGGTGACTCGATTCAGACAGTATTCTGTTGAATTATACGAATTGTAGTGTTCAGCTGATGTCGTGTACCTTTACTAATACTCGTAGAGAGTTTTAGCATGTCGTACTATCGTACACATTTCAACTTTAATCGACAGTCTCCGCTGTTTAACGTACGACAAAAAAAACTTACGCCTACTTGGGACAAGCAAAATTGTGGTTTACTGTCTTTTTTTGCGCGCTACACAAGTTAATTTTTCCTTTAAAATCTCATAGACTTCCACTTCCAACCATTAATATATATCTTGGGGTGTCATACATTTAATATAATTTAATTTTTTCTTATTAGAAGAATATTATATTAACCTTTGAAAATTTATTTATTTGATTTGGAAATGTATTTATTTGATTTACTTTTTTGGCATGTAAATATATTTATTCGATTTGTAAATTTATTTATTTGATTTGTAAATTTATTTTCCTGATTTGGACATTTATTTTTTTGATTTGGAAATTATGTTTTTTGTTTTGGTTATTTATTTTTTTCATTTAGAAGTTCATTTATTTCGTCCGGAAATTTATTTATTTGATCCGGAATCGTGTTTTGTTGATTCGGAAATTTATTTTTTTGATCCGGAAATGTATTTTGTTGCTTCGGAAATTTATCTATTTGTCTCGGAGAGTTATTTACTTGACCTGGAAATGCTATATTTTGATGAGAAACCAATTTTAAAATTTCTTTAAAATTTGAATGGGTGTATCTCGGAAGATACGAGCAACTTCGTAACGGGCGAGGTGTCGTTTTATTGGAAATTTTATGTAGTTTCAGAAAGTGAAGTGATTATCTCGGATGAAATGTTTGATGGTGTGGCAAATTTTGATTTTGTTCAGGAAGTCGGGCATTTTGATAAAAAATGCTATGTAACGGTTAAAAATAGAGGGGTCCCGTTGTACATTAATTTTCCCCAAATGAGCCAGGCTACCTCCCATTAAAATATTCTCCACCATGAATGGGACACCCTGTATAAAGTATATATATGTTATTGATCAGTGTGACGAGAGAAATCGATTGAGCGATGTCCGTCTGTCTGTCTGTCCGTCTGTTGCAACGCGAACTAGTCCCTCAGTTTTGAAGCTATCGGGCTGAAATTTTGTATACGAGTTTCTTTTTAGTGTACGCTGTATATATGTCGGCACGAATGAAATCGGACCATGGAGTCATGGGGCTGCCCTTGAAAATTAGATTCTTCTAAGAAAAACTTTTTTCTCTATGTACGAATCTTAACCAAACTTAACCCAAGTGTGTTCCTAATAAAGCCTCAAAACATATCTAGGAACGGATGGAATCGTAACATTACGTCATAGGGCCGCCATACAAACAACCCGTGAAAATTAAGTTCTTCTAAGAAAATTTTTTTCTATTTTAATCCGACCTTAACCAAATTTTACCCAAATGTGTTCCTAGTAAAGCCTCAAAATATATCTAGGAACGGCTGAAATCGGAACACTACGTCATGGGGCTCTCATACAAATGAATCCTTGCAAATTAGTTTCTTCAAAAAAAAACTTTTTTCTTTTTGAACCAATCTTAACCAAACTTCACCCAAATGTGTTCATAGTAAAGCCTCAAAACATATTTAGGAATGGATGGAATCGGAACATTACGTCATAGGGCTGTCATACAAACCAGCCCGCAAATATTATGTAGGTTCTTGTAAGAAAAACTTTTTTTCTTTTTGAATCTTAACCAGAATTCATCCAAGTGTGTTCCTGGATTAGCCTCAACGCATCCAGGAAGAAATGGAATCGGAACACGTCATAAGGCTGCGGTAGAAATTGTCAACGCAAAAGAAGGTTAAGTTGCTTTCAAATGTGACGGGTATTCAAATTTCGGCTGCGCCCGAAATTAGTCTCGGTCTGGTATTTTAGAATTTAAACATTGGTGAGATACCATTTTTTTTCACGAATATTTACAAAAATTTCTCAAAATATCTTCATTACAATTTTTTAGCCGTCGCACGCAACTCCCTTAGGATTGTATGCATGAATGATGACTTTAAGCTTACAGTTTTTTACCCGCAAATTACGGAATACTTTTCTACAAAAGGCTTATTATAAAATTTCCCTAAACCTGTAGTGCAGTCATATTAGCATTTCAAATAGAAAAAATAGAGTAAGGCTAATGTTTGTTGTTTTTAAATCAGTGGGCTTCCAGGAATCTACAACTGATTTTGCTAAAAAAAAATTTGATCGGAAACGTCCCAAAAAGGACAAAAAAGGATACTCTTTAATCCTTGACCGAAGGTGGGCATGCGGGGTATCATATCAAAGGGGACATCGAGTACATTACATATCTGGTGTTTGTTTCCTGTTTCAAGGACCCTCAACGGAATAAATCGAGCTTAAATTGAAAATTTTCGAGTTTCCCGTGTATCTTTCCAAAGCCATAACTACGAGAATAATTCAAGTTGTCACTACTTTTATCACTTTCCAGAATCTATAATAGCTGAAGATTCTACCATTAAATTTGCTAAGAAAAAAGTTGATCGGAAGGCTCTGAAAAAGGACATAAAAGGACATTAATTGCTCACCTTAGTCGAACGTGGGCATGTGGGGTGTCATATCAAAGAGAATGTCAAGTACATTGCATATCCGGCATTTGTTACTTGTTCCAAGGACCCTCAAAGGAGAAAATTGGGCTCAACTGGAAAATTTTTGTGTTTCACGTATCTGTATCTTTCTAAAGCCGTGATTTTCCATTTAAGCCTGAAATATTCCATTTAGTGTCCTTAAGACAGGAAACAAGCACCGGATATGCAATGTACTCGACGTCCTCTTTGATATGACACGCCACGTTCAAGGTGTGAAATTAGTGTCCTTTTATGTCCTTTTTCATAGCTTTCCAATCAACTTTTTTCTTAGCAAATTTAATGGTAGAATCTCCAGCTATTATAGATTCTGAAAAGTGATAAAATGGGGAAAACTTGAATTATTCTCGTACTTATGGCTTTAGAAAGATACACGGGAAACACGAAAATTTTCCATTTAATCTCGATTTATTCCATTGAAGGTCCTTGCAACAGGAAACAAACACCAGATATGTAATGTACTCGACGACCCTTTTTATATGATACCCTGCATGCCGACCTCCGGTCAAGGATTAACGAGTATCCTTTTTTGTCCTATTTGGGACCTTTCCGATCAACATTTTTTTTAGCAAAATCAGTCGTAGATTCCTAGGAAGCAGCCCACTGATTTAAAAACAATAAAAATTAGCCTTACTCTATTTTTTTCTATTTGGAGGCCTGAATTGGGATATTTTGACTGCACTACTGTTCGCTTACACGTTTCACCAAGCGTGGTGCTCTTTTGGACTCACCCATCGACTGGCGCTTTTAATTTACCGTCGTCACAGACGACTTTTTCGTTTAATTTACCGGTATAGATATATTTCAAACAATGTCTTCTCGAAAGCAGATAATTTGCAAGTTTTACCGAACGTACCTATTCGTTTGGGGACACTTATCGGTGGGGACTTTTGACATTCTGTTAGGTCACACACACGGACAATTCATGGATCCCGCACCCAAAGAAACTCCATATAAAAATATTGACAGGTGGGCAAGTTTAGACGAAGTTTCGTTATGGATTCGAAATCTATTGATTCGCCGTGTGTGTGCGGCCTTAGGAGGCCTAGAAGATATTAATTTACCAATAGATTGAGAACATATTACCGTTATGAAGATACATATTTAGAATTTCCAGGAAAGAAAATAGCTCTCTGAGGGGCGCACGGGCAGTTATAGATTTTTAATATGTAGCTAAGAGATCTGTTTCGACCAGTATTACCCTCTGTCCCTCTAAACGACTGGTTTGGAAACTTTTCTTGTCCACCTTCAACAAAATATTCTCCTCTAAGGCCCGCGTTTTCGCAGCGCTGATTCTCATTGGAGTAATTGAGTAAAACGTAGTGATTTAAATGCTAAATTAATTAATTTTGAATTGAAATAAAGTATTATGTATTCATGAGCTTGCAATTGTGGGAGACGACGAATTAGAATCGTATGGTTTAGCCTTCTTCTTTGTTATTTTCAAGATTTAATTAATAGGAATTCCGTTAAATCCTGGCTGCACATTATGCGGCATGATAACGCCAATTATTTGTCACTTTTTGAAATATATTCACTGCGAAATTTTTGGCCGGCCCCACGAAAACAGATTTTACCGAACCCAGCGCAAAAGATCGTTGTAAGAGGCAAAATACCCAACACTTACATATATGTATGTATCCAACGTTGTGTAGGTAGAAAAATTGGAGACAGTTTTTTGCTTGACTTCATTTTTCATTTAGAATTTTTCTCCTTATGCATATTTATAGGCAAATTAATAAAGTTTGCCAAGCAATTGCTGCACAATGAATGGGTTTTAAAAAGAGGTCTATTCGTGGGTTCCACCGCTCCTTTCAAAATGAAATACCACTGAATTTAAAAGGGCAACTTTTCGTTTAATAGCCGCAGTATTCGATAAACCACGTACAATTTCCGCTCAATCTGTACTATGAAAATCGTTTAAAGGTGAGTACAATTCAACTGGAATTTATTATGAACCCTGTGATATCTGAGGTCGGCCTTAAAGAAGCCCCAAAATAACTGGACTAAAAGTATTTTTGAAATATATTTGGGGCAGGGAGGTAGCCAGGATTTTGTTTCGGCCCACCTCTCGATATTAAAAATGCTGCATTACCTGTACATTTTTTTCCGTAACTTCATTTCCATCGTTTAAAAAGGCTTCAATGAAAATTGTGCCCATTTTTTAAGTTGTCATTTTTTAGATTGGCAATGGGCTACTTGGCAGTTTTTTTTCGTTTGAAGAGATAAAATTTAAACGCAAAAATATAATTTAAAATAATTAAAATCTAAAAAAAAGTAGTGAGTTTAAAGATTTTTTTTTGATTTACTTTTTCACCGAAAACAAAGTTTCCTACCAATTGCGCCACAGAATAATTGGATCAGCCTATGGAGACCTCAATTCTTGATGTGGTCTAAAAGTACCTACTTCCAATTTAGCTTAAAGAAAATCGCTGTCCTTCTTTGGTTTGAAATAGAACTACTGATCCAGCGAGGCCTCTTCGGTAATCGGATTTCAGTACCAGATACCGGTTTCCCTAAACACCCGGCACCACACCTGCAGGTTTTTTTTCCAACACACCGTTTTTCTTAGCACCTGGTCAGTACCGGACTTTTTCAGTTTTTTATTCAACCCGGTCTTTTTCCTGTTTTTTTTTACATCTGTTCAACAGCGAACTGTTTTTTTTTCGAGAAATAATCATCGAATCGGCACAGTAGAAACACTGAGATAATTTTTGGTCTTGATCCAGCTGATGGCAATCGGGAATCTAATTCGGAATTTGGACCCAAAATTACCTTAACCCTTTCCCGGACAGAACGTCTATAGACGTCAAATTTTGAGCATTTGACATACAAATCGTGTCAAATTTTGGCGTTGTGTCCGGCAATGAGTTAAGGCTCCGTCAGACACAACGCGATCTGCGTCCACGATCGTCAAATAAAATGCGGGATGAACACGCGATTTGACAGAACGCAGTGCAACGAATGCATGTGACAGATCGCCGCAAACGAAATAAATAAATAAATTTAAACCTGAAAAAAAGCATGCTAAAATGCGGTACAAAAGAACCTAATACTCTAGCTAAGAAAACCTATACTGAACAGATACTAAAAAAAAAAGAAAAAAGACCAGTTCTAAGGAGGTGCTAACAAAAAAGTGAAACAGCTCCGAAACATATAATGCCGCTGGGCTAGGAGGGAGAACGATTTTGCTTATCTCAGCTTGTAAAACATCTGGCACGAATTATCAGAAGAATCATTCGGAAGTTCATCATCTCTCCGGCAAAAGAAAACTGAACTGAATTTCCCTTTTGTCAGTCTATTTGTAAAAAGAATCGAGGAAGAATCTATTTTGACGGTAGTCAAAGTAGCACAGACTTGAAGAAACCATTGGCGAGTTACGGCCTACTAATAATTGTTGATTTTTTTACCAATAGGAGTTCGCGGCGTAAAAAGAGCAGGATTGTCCAACAAACGGAATGTGGGCCAAAACTGGTCCCCTGCGACCTGTATGCAAAAATAACAAAATTTTATGTACACACAATGAGTGGTTACGAAACAAAATAGTTAGTATGTTCCGCAAACTGTGTCGCATTTCGAAAACTCTTCTATTTTGTTCTGTAAACGGCATAGATTCGGATCTTTCTTTCTACCGCCATCTCTCGGAAAGTGAAAAATGTGTCAATTGACACTTCACAGCTGATACGATTTGTTCATAGATTTAAATTTCCAGTTCCAAACGAGTTTCAGTAAGTATCGCGCGTGCGATTTATGGATATATACTTAGCTTCTATGACGGGATAGTAAAAGGCACCACTACAGATACTTAAGTCTCGGAGATCCAAGGGACAGGTAAATTAATTTACAATAAAAATAATTTTTGGCGGTATTTTGGCATGATTATTTTACTATACACTAGCGGGATTTTGAAACGACGGTGTTTTGAGTGGGTGGAGTTTCGAGGTCTCACATCCCAATCCTTTTATTCCCTCCATTAAAAAAATCTAAGCAGACCTGGGCGCTCCTGACGTGACAATCGGCTTTTCACTAGGCAACCAGTGGCGTATCGAATTTTTGCCAAAACTGTAACTCTTATTTTGAAAATATTTTCCTCTATCCAAATTTGCTCTGCTCTCTATTCTGCAAAACTCATCAACAGCCGGGTGATGCCCTTCACCAGCCAAAAACGCCAATCAAAAGAAAATAACCACGTCATTCAGAATGAAATAAAAAACGAGAGAGAGACCGAGGCTAATTTCGGGCGCGGCCGATATTTGGATACCCTTCGCTCTCCTCGGTCTAAAAGTTTTTCTCGCGTTCCTATGGTTTGTATTTAATCCCCCCCATTCTTTTGCTTCCGTCTTCACAAAAGTTTCATTGCGTCGACAAAACAATATTTGTGTGGGGTTTGATTGGAATAAGTGGACAAATAAAATTATTTACTCAGAAAATTTTATTGGGGGATGCGGGAGCATGCCCATATAGTACGATTTCATTTGTTTTAGTTTTTTTTGTTGCTTTGATAAAGACACATTAAGAAAAGGTTTTGTGAAATGAGTGTAAATTTTTTTTAGATGAACCAAAATGGGGGGGGGGGGGGGTTGTATGGAAGCCCCATAACCCCACGGTCCTATATGCTCCATTCTTGCATATGTTTTGTGTTATTAATAGAAATACATTTGTGGGAAATTTGGTTGAAATTGGTACACAAATTAAAGAATTTTTCTTATAAGAACCTAATTTGGGGAGTTGGGTTTGTATGGCAGCCCCATGACCCCATGGTCCGATTTTACCGATTCATAAACTGCCTGCAGCAAAAAGAAACATTTGTGCAAAATTTCAGCTTCACAGCTTTTAAATTGGCCGAGTAAAACGCGTCGCAACAGACGGACAGACAGACGGACATCGCCCAATCGACTCCCCATAAGTCATTCTGATCATATATGTATACTTTTTATATGGTCGAAGATGCTTCATTCAATGCGTTACAAGCTTCATGACAATGTTAATATACCCTTTCACTGTATGAGCGAAAGGTATGAAAATAACACACACGGAATAGTGTTGGTGAGCACCCCTTCTCCGATGTCTCCGCAGTAGCGCGTCTCTTTATCATGGAGACACGAAAAATCCATCTATAAAATCACTTTTCCAACCCTCCATTGAATAAGCTATAGCAGCTGCACATTTCTTCACATCAAAGATGAAGATCGAGGCCCGATTTCTCTTTTGAAATAATAATATTATTTTCACCGTTGTTTGCAGCTTCTCTAACACAATTTGAAAGAAAGAAACCGTTTTTCCTGCTGCAAATAGTTTTTTATTTTGGCATATGTACATAGGAAGCATTGGCATTGAAGAAGGAAGCGAGTTGCTTCCGAAATGTACATATGTCAAAATAAAAAACTATTTGCAGCAGGAAAAACTGTTTCTTTCTTTCAAATTGTCTTTTGAAATATATTATCCTTGCTGCACTTTTTTCGGCTCTATACTTTAATCTAATAATATAACAGATGATAGGATCCCAATTCAAATCTGAATTTAATTATACCCTATACCCATAAGATGGTATAGGGTATATTGTTTTTGTTACGACGATTTATGTAACACCTCAAAGGAGCCACCGGAGGTATGGCAAAGTATATATATAAATGATCAGGGTCGGTCCCTGATTCGAATAAGCCATGTCCGTCTGTCTGTCTGTCTGTCTGTCTGTCTGTCTGTCCGTCCGTGTGTCTGTCAGTTCGCACGATAACTCCTGAAATAATGGACCTAGAGTTTTGAAATTTCGGTCAGATGATTGCTTTGATAAAAGCTTGGATGGTATTGAAAATGGGCCAAATTGGACTAAGGGTTCCCCTACCTCCCATACAAATGACCCCTCCGTGATAGTGTAATTCGGCCATATTTTTCGACAGAATGTCGCTAAGGACCTGAAATTTTCATCAATGCCTAATTGTGACATATGCTTGAAGTTAGTGGAAAGTGAAGAAGGTATGATTTCCCCTACCCCTACATCCCCTACAAAGCAATATTCCGCCATATCTTTTGATAGAATGTCCCGAAAAACTTGAAATTTGTCGCAAATGATAGCTGCTGGATGCCGTTATAAGAAATTAAAGATATGCGAGATTCAGCCCATCTACCCCTCTCCCCTTAAAAAAAAAATTAATTTGAATATTTTCGGTTTTACGCGCATTCTAGGTCTGTACATGGGTATAGGGTATTAACTCATCGTGCTATTCGCACGATTAGAAGTCGGTCTCGTTTGATCACACTTTCATAGTCCTCCCGAAAAAAATCCAATTATATCCACAACCTAATGAATATTTAAATACGAGCCACTATGCCGAAGTTAACATATTGCCAATTGATTCTACCCTTTTATTAGGTCTCACCACTCGCACTCCGTCAAGCTTAGCACATAATAAAATAACCTCAAACATTGCCATACTAGACCACAAACATCCTAAACTAAGAACCCTTATCACGAACAACGTGTGAATTCTCTGCATAGCTATACATACATACATATAAAAGGGTCAATGTCAATCCTCATCATTACCCGGTAATAGGACAACAATTCACCCTCGTTAACGATTCGTAGAGAGCGGTGAACGTTTTTGTTCTTGTGTTGTTAGTCTTGCTCGTATATTGTAGTCCTGTTTGTAGGACTAGCCTACTCGTGGGTATTGTGATTATGTTT
Source organism: Microchrysa polita (assembly GCA_949715475.1). NCBI lineage: Eukaryota > Metazoa > Arthropoda > Insecta > Diptera > Stratiomyidae > Microchrysa > Microchrysa polita. Next base: position 5,701,482 of record OX454419.1, on the reverse strand, counting down.
TCTCCAAAAAACCGCACTCTGACATATCTCCGCACAGAATCCCTCGGGCAATATTTCAGTCACCTCGTTAGGTTTTGCCATGCTTGCATTTTCAATGAGTTTTTGGTTTTGTTGCGAGCGAGAGGGATACTACAGAATTGTCTTAGAAACCGTATAGATGAGATTAAACATTAATGTTCATAACAACGGTTCTGGGCGAATTTTGTGCGTAAATCCGAGTTACCCGAGACCCTGCACCGAAATAGGTACAAACTTGATTCGGGGCAGGTATCGGTTTCATGTCGAATTACACGTAGAAGATGTTCAGTGATTCGATTCTAGAATAAGGGTGTTAGATTTTAGTGTGACAGCTGACGGACAGGATGTGTGCGTAGGGTTGGTATACGCTGTATGAAGTGTCAAAATGAAACGTATCATTCCGAAAAGGCATCAAGTTGAGATGTTATTTTGATTGACATTCGAGTTAGTTTGACTCTGATAGCACACAGATCATAGTTTCATAGGTGTAAATTGATTGGCACTAGTGGATATTTAGACACTTTAGATAGGCATGTTCGATTAATCGATTAATCGAACTGTAATCGATTATTTTCAATAATCGATTAATCGATTATTTTTGTTTCGATTATACGATTAATCGATTATTAAAATAATCGAGAAATAATCGAAAAATAATCGAAAATACGATTAATCGAAAATACGATTAATCGAAAAATAATCGCAAATACGATTAATCGAAAATACGATTAATCGAAAATACGATTAATCGAAAAATAATCGAAAATACGATTAATCGAAAATACGATTAATCGAAAAATAATCGCAAATACGATTAATCGAAAATACGATTAATCGAAAATACGATTAATCGAAAAATAATCGAAAATACGATTAATCGAAAATACAATTAATCGAAAATACGATTAATCGAAAATACAATTATTGGAAAAAAACCGTTTTCGCCGCTTGGCGGAAGATGTCTGCCCGGCAGCAGACTGAAATTAAAACTCATGTCACCCCCGTTCTCCCGCTGCAGCTCCGCAAAGTGGTTGTTTCGCTGCTTGGCGGGTGACGTCTGGCAGTAGACGAAAATGACAATTTCATTTTTCATTTTTTCATTTTCGTCTATTGCCAGACATTTACCGAAAGCAGCGAAACAACCAATTTGTGGAGCTGCAGCGGGAGAATGGGAGTGACTAGGGAGAAATGACTGCGGAATCGTTAATAGGGAGTTGAGACCTTTCATATGCCACAAATTTCCTACGGCGACATGGAAATTGTCATTTCCGTCTATTGCCAGACGTCACCCGCCAAGCAGCGAAACAACCACTTTGTGGAGCTACAGCGGGAGAACGGGAGTGACTAGGGAGAAATGACTGCGGAATCGTTAATAGGGAGTCGAGACCTTTCGATTGCCACAAATTTTGTTCGGTGACACGAAAATTGTCATTTCCGTCTACTGTCAGACATTTCCCGCAAACAGCGAAACAACCACTTTGTGGAGCTGCAGCGGGAGAACGGGGGTGACTAGCGAAAAATGACTTTGGGATCGTCAATAGAGAGTCGAGACCATTCATTTGCCGCCAAGTTCGTTCGGCGACATGAAAATTGTCATTTGCGTCTACTGCCAGACGCCACCCGCCAAGCAGCGAAAAAAACAATTTGTGGAGCTGCAGCGGGAGAACGGGGGTGACTAGGGAGAAATTACTTCGGAATCGTCAATAGGGTGTCCGGATCTTTTATATGCCACCAAATTCGTTCGATGACATGAAAATTATCATTTCCGTCTACTGCCAGACATTTCCCGCAAGCAGCGAAACAACCACTTTGTGGAGCTGCAGCGGGAGAATGGGAGTGACTAGGGAGAAATGACTGCGGAATCGTTAATAGGGAATCGAGACCTTTCATTTGCCACCAATTTCCTACGGCGACATGAAAATTGTCATTTCCGTCTCCTGCCAGACGTCATCCGACAAGCAGCGAAACAACCACTTTGTGGAGCTGCAGCGGGAGGACGGGGTTGACTAGCGAAAAATGACTGGGCAGTCGTCAATAGGGAGTCGAGACCTTTCGATTGCCACAAATTTCCTACGGCGACATGGAAATTGTCATTTCCGTCTACTGCCAGACGTCACCCGCCAAGCAGCGAAACAACCACTTTGTGGAGCTACGGCGGGAGAACGGGAGTGACTAGGGAGAAATGACTGCGGAATCGTTAATAGGGAGTCGAGACCTTTCATTTGTCACCAATTTCCTACGGCGACATGGAAATTGCCATTTTCGTCTACTGCCAGACGACACCCGCCAAGCAGCGAAACAACCACTTTGGGGAGCTGCAGCGGGAGAACGGGGGTGAATAGGGAGAAATTACTTCGGAATCGTCAATAGGGAGTCGAGACCTTTCATTTGCCACCAATTTCGTTCGGCGACATGAAAATTGTCATTTCCGTCTACTGCCCGACGTCAGCCGCCAAGCAGCAAAACAACCACTTTGTGGAGCTGCAGCGGGAGAACGGGGTTGACTAGCGAAACATGACTGGGGAGTTGTCAATAGGGAGTCGAGACCTTTCGATTGCCACAAATTTTGTTCGGTGACACGAAAATTGTCATTTCCGTCTACTGCCAGACATTTCCCGCAAACAGCGAAACAACCACTTTGTGGAGCTGCAGCGGGAGAACGGGGGTGACTAGCGAAAAATGACTTCGGGATCGTCAATAGAGAGTCGAGACCATTCATTTGCCGCCAAGTTCGTTCGGCGACATGAAAATTGTCATTTGCGTCTACTGCCAGACGCCACCCGCCAAGCAGCGAAACAACCAATTTGTGGAGCTGCAGCGGGAGAACGGGGGTGACTAGGGAGAAATTACTTCGGAATCGTCAATAGGGTGTCCGGATCTTTTATATGCCACCAAATTCGTTCGATGACATGAAAATTATCATTTCCGTCTACTGCCAGACATTTCCCGCAAGCAGCGAAACAACCACTTTGTGGAGCTGCAGCGGGAGAATGGGAGTGACTAGGGAGAAATGACTGCGGAATCGTTAATAGGGAGTCGAGACCTTTCATTTGCCACCAATTTCCTACGGCGACATAAAAATTGTCATTTCCGTCTCCTGCCAGACGTCATCCGACAAGCAGCGAAACAACCCAGCGGGAGAACGGGGTTGACTAGCGAAAAATGACTGGGCAGTCGTCAATAGGGAGTCGAGACCTTTCGATTGCCACAAATTTCCTACGGCGACATGGAAATTGTCATTTCCGTCTACTGCCAGACGTCACCCGCCAAGCAGTGAAACAACCACTTTGTGGAGCTACGGCGGGAGAACGGGAGTGACTAGGGAGAAATGACTGCGGAATTGTTAATAGGGAGTCGAGACCTTTCATTTGTCACCAATTTCCTACGGCGACATGGAAATTGTCATTTTCGTCTACTGCCAGACGACACCCGCCAAGCAGCGAAACAACCACTTGGGAGCTGCAGCGGGAGAACGGGGGTGAATAGGGAGAAATTACTTCGGAATCGTCAATAGGGAGTCGAGACCTTTCATTTGCCACCAATTTCGTTCGGCGACATGAAAATTGTCATTTCCGTCTACTGCCCGACGTCAGCCGCCAAGCAGCAAAACAACCACTTTGTGGAGCTGCAGCGGGAGAACGGGGTTGACTAGCGAAACATGACTGGGGAGTCGTCAATAGGGAGTCGAGACCTTTCGATTGCCACAAATTTTGTTCGGTGACACGAAAATTGTCATTTCCGTCTACTGCCAGACATTTCCCGCAAACAGCGAAACAACCACTTTGTGGAGCTGCAGCGGGAGAACGGGGGTGACTAGCGAAAAATGACTTCGGGATCGTCAATAGAGAGTCGAGACCATTCATTTGCCGCCAAGTTCGTTCGGCGACATGAAAATTGTCATTTGCGTCTATGCCAGACGTTTCCCGCCAAGCAGTGACACAGCCACTTTGTGGATTGGAGGGGGAGAACGGGGGTTACTAGGGAAAAATGACTCCGGAATCGTTAATAGGGAGTGGACAATTTTCATTTGCCACCAATTTCGTTCGGTGAGACTAAGATTTTCATTTTCGTCTACAGCCGGACATTTCCCGAAAGCAGCGAAACAACCACTTTGCGGATCAGCAGCGGGAGAACGAGGGTGGCTAGGGAAAAATGGCTCAAGAATCGTTAATAGGGCATCGAGACCTTTCATTTGCCACCAATTTCGTTCGGCGACATGAAAATTGCCATTTCCGTCTACTGCCAGACGTCATCCTCCAAGCAGCGAAACAACCACTTTATGGAGCTGCAGCGGGAGAACGGGGGTGACTAGCGAAAATTGACTTCGGGATCGTCAATAGAGAGTCGAGACCCTTAATTTGTCACCAATTTCGTTGGACGACATGAAAATTGTCATTTCCGTCTACTGCCAGACGTCACTCAGCAAGCAGTGAAACCACTTTGTGGAGCTGCAGCGGGAGAACGGGGGTGACTAGGGAAAAATGAAACGAAAGCTTCCGCTAAGCAGCGAATAGCGTGTTTTCCGATTATAATCGATTATTTCTAATAATCGATTATTTTCAATAATCGAACATGCCTAACTTTAGAGACTCTAAATTGAGTTTCGATAAAACGAAGCAAGTGAATAATTTGCGGCTTGAATTAGATTCAAATATTTCGATTAATTTTATTTTCCAGCTTCTGACTCTACACAATAATATCTCCTAATACTTCTGTTAAGGATGATGCAAAATTGTATCAAAGTAAACACAGGATAAACCTAACAGAAAAGATAAAATGAAAAGAAATTCAAAGAAATTTCACAAAATTCCCTCGTCTATCAGAATATTATTGTAGCTATGTAACCAAAATACTTTAAAAGAATTTATAATTCAAATTTTGTGTATAAATTCTAATAAATGTCTGCTCAAATCCCAAGTCCTCATTCTTTCATATACTTGAAAATTTGTCCAGCAGCCATATTTAATACTTGTTTTTGTATAGGAAACCCCCGTTATACGTCACCTCGTTATAAGTCATTTCGCTTTTACGTCGTTATCAAATTTATACCATGTTTCACATTGTGTCTATGGTTCCCCGCTTTTACGTCGTTGCATTTTGCCACAGAAATTTCAAATTAGACAAAACAGTAAATCTAAGAACCCGCGCGCAATGAAAGTGGTTCCAAAATCGTCTCTGATCAAATGAGAAAGAATGGACGACTTCCAGTTTATTTCTGGAATGGTTCCAATCTTAATTTTTTTTCCTCTGTAGAGAATTTCTGCCAGCAGAGAAATTTGTCACAATGCTATTACTTCTGGACAATGTGGCAGGACATCCACAAATTGTGAACGACATGAATCCCATGTAAAGGGATATTTTTACCTCTGAATAAAACTCCTTGTTGCAACCCATGGATGATGGGGTAATAACGACGTTTAAGGCGAATTATCTACGATGCACATTTCGTCAACTAGTCGAAAGTATCAATGAAAATGTATCAAGTAAGGCTTCAGTCTGAGATTACTGGCGATCCTTTGATATCATTATAGCAATAAACATAAACACTGCTTGGGATTAAGTGCAACAAACCACAATGAATCGAGCCTGGAAACTCGATGACCTGATTGCATTACTACGAGTAACAACAACGATATAGGAAAAAACGTCGAAAAGGAAATCATGCAAGTAGCAAAGCAAGTTGGTTTGTTAACAGTCGCAAGTTATCGCATAACGCAGCAATATCGACTGGCGACGACTCGATTCGTCAGAAAATGAGCTCTTCACTGGGGAAGTCATTGAAGAGTCTGCTACCGAGTAAGATCCCGAAGACACGGACAAGTCATTCACGAAACTCGCCGAAGCTCTTAAGCAATATGAGGAACTCATCCTAGACGTTAAACGAAGTTAAATGGTCAAGAAAATAATACCGCGCAAAGAAATGAATAGGGAAAAAATGTTCGTCAAAGGACCATGGAAGAGTTATTTAAACTTCCAAATAAAAATTGTTGATGCCAAAAGTGTTTTATGTAAATGAACCCACATACTCATTACTTGAATACAATAAAGCTTCATAATTACTGCTTATTCATATGCCTGTTTTGGCAATTCATTATTGTAGACTTGCAACAGGAGTTCGAGTTTTTATTGCTTCGATATACGTCGTTTCGACTTGCGTCGCATATTTTTGGAACCAATTAACGACGTAAGTCGGGGTTTTACTGTACTTGCTATATACAACAAACATTTATTGAAATTCCATCTCCTCGGGCACACCATTTCATCCCGAGTCACGTTTATTAGAAGATTAATCAAATCAAATTAAGGACACTTTGCGTATCCGTTGAATTTCCAACTCTGTAACCAGGACAGAAACCGAAACTCTCATAACATTCGGTCGACTGGCTGAACAAGTAGGAATAGGAATTTTTATGTATTTCAAATTGGGAATGCATAAACTTCATAATTATTTCTCCTAAACATTCTTGCGCCTATCACGAAAGATTTTTTTTTTTTTTGAGGGAACGGAATGAGGTCCATTATAATGGAGTGTGCCATAAGAATGTACACAGAATAAACGAAAGATATTATGTGTCCTGACAGCCGTCATTATGATGCAATCGTAAAAAAAATTAATGACGACTAACGACCTTTTCATTCAGAAATATGTATAGGATTTCTGAGGGAGAGAGCGATAGGGTGTGTAAGCTTAAACGAGCTTTATGTTTATTGTGATTATTATGCCATTTTATTTTGGGGCTATGTTGTCGGCATTTTTTCTTCTGGATTTGCGCTCTGTTGTAAAGAAAAAGATCTTGGGATTGAATTGCGTCTGAATATAAAAATCAGAATTTATTATTTTTGCTGTATAATTATTTACTTTTGACTCATTAAATTAGCTGCGTATCTATATACTTTCTGTATATTGTTATGGTGGAATCCAAAGGAAAGGGAATTTCATTCAATATTGGTTGTTTTGTTTTCATCTTGCTTTTCTTTGGGTTCTGACGGTTATTCTTTTTTTCGGATTTTTTGCACATCAAAATAGCTATTAAGGAAGAATTTCAATTGTTAAAAGCCACTAAAATCTCGATAAAGCGAATATTTTTTTTTTATGTGATGGATTTCTTGTGTTGCTTTTATTATGTAGTACCTACCTATGTATGAAATATGATGGAGCGAGCACTTGAATATTTTATTTTTCATCTTAGGACAGAGGTCAAACTCGACAGCGGCAATACTGCGCAAAAAAATCAGCTTTAGGTATAAGTGGATCGCACAATGTATTTTTGTATCATTTTAAATGTTTACCATCAATCGGAGCTATTGTTATTAAATCTGAAAAAGACTAACAAGACCGAAAAACAAAATAAAAATATTAAAAAACTTAAAAAAAAACTGAACAAAAGCAATAAAGAAAAACCGAATAAGCGGCGCAACTAAAAAATCCAAAAACGGAAAATTAAAAAACTAAGAAACTTCAAAAAGTCAAGCACTCAAAAACTGAAAAAAAACACTCGCAAATACTGAAAAAAAATTAGTAAACCCTAAAACTGATAAAACTTAGTTGAATAACTTAAAACTGAAAAGACTCGGAAAACAAAAAATAAAGAACTGTAAAACAGAGAAACTAAAAAAATAAAAACCAGAAAACTGAAACACTAATAAATTTAAAATTCAAAACTGAAAAAATGGAATAATTCAAAAACTGAATAAAACTAATAAACTAAAAAAAATATAAAACTTAACTTAACCTGAAAACTAAAAACAAAAACGGAGAATAACAAATAGAGAACTAAAACAAAACGTCCAAAGGTCAATCACTTAAAATCTGAAAAAACTGGAAACTAAAAAAAAATCTAAAACTGATAAAACGTAACTTAAGAAACTGAAAAACAGAAAAGTCTAAAAACTGTAAAACCTATTCACGCAAAAACTCAAAATATGACTAAATGAATTATTAAAAACTGATAAAATGCCGACCTGAAAAACAACTTTCACTTTTTAACTTTAAAGCTTAAAAACAAAACAAAAACCTTTAAAACTCACAAATTGAAAAATTCGTAAACTTTAAAAAATCTAAAACTAAAAACCCCATAAACTGAAAAACTCAAAATCTTAAAAGATTCAAATACTGAAAAAAAAACTCATAAACTGAAAAATTCTAATACGAAAACTAAAAAGCTCATAACTTGAAAAATTCAAAAACTGGAAAGCTCAAAAAGTGAGAATATTGAAAAACTAAAAAAAATCAGAAACTAAACTAAAAATTGTATTCACATTATTCACTATTTAAAGCATTTTCTTTTTGAGAATAGGAGTGGGGTATGTTGTCATACTAGCCAGTTTGATCAACCGGTTAGTATGACCCCCGAAATATTCACCATTTCAGGCGATTTGCATTGTCAGGTGGTTTCGTCCGTTAAGAAGGTAGCTCCTGATGAGTTGGCGTGCTAACGGACGAAACCACCTGACAATGCAAATCGCCTGAAATGGTGAATATTTCGGGGGTCATACTAGCCGGTTGATCAAACTAGCTAGTATGACAACATACCCCACTCCTAAACTAAAAAACTCCAAAGCTTTAGCTTAAAAAACTGTAAAATCCACAAACTGAAAAACTGAAAGACTTAAAAACTAAAAAAAACTTAATAACTAGAAACTGACAAAAAAAGAAAAACTATAAAAAAACGAAAAACGAAGCTGGAAAAATATAGAAAATAAGAACTGAAAAACCAAAAAATTCGAACACTCAAATACTAATAAAACTTAAAAAGAAACTCATAAACTGATCGAACTCTATAGATGATAAAACTTAACTGAAAAAAAAAGCCGGTCAAACAGATAAATTTAAAAACTGAAAGTCCTATTAATTAACTGAGAAACTTAAAAACTGAAAGCCTAAAAAACTCAAAACTCTCAAAATAAAAAAAAACTCTAACACTTATAAAACTCAACTGAATAAAACTGAAAAAAAATAAAAATCTTAAAAACTGAAAGACTAAGCTGAAAAACTAAAAAAACTGGCAAACTGAAAAAATGGAATACAGTCTTGACTCGGTTATCACCTTTAATCCGGATATTGCTTCCTCCGGCGTGTCGCAGGAGGCGACTAATGGGGCAGGGGGAATAAAACTCTCCTGGGTTTCGTACAAATCACCATAATTGCGCGCTTCGTTGTTTGCGCTAAATTGTGTCGATATGTACGAATCTTAATATAAATTGACCCCTGTGGTGTTAGGGTTAGAATTATGCCACAGCGTTCCCGGCTTGTCGTCGAAGGCGACTTAAGGGATAGGGTTGTAGGCTTGTAACTTGGACATCTGAAGCTAAACTACACTCGAAACATTGAACGAGCCTCGGATACCACGGACTGATTTACCGGGAACGACCTTTGGCTACAAACAACGGACTATGATTGGTTTTTGGAACGTTCGAACGATGTGGGGCGATTGCAGTAGTACAAGACTCACGGAAGGCGAATGGGAAATGACCGCATATAGAATTTCGATATTAGGACTGAGCCTAGTTCCCAAACTGTGCTTTTTTACTCTGGTAGTGAATTTGAAGCCTCACCCAGAATGGCTGGAGTCGGCATACTTTCGAACAAGGATGCTCGCCAATCTCTTATAGATTCGAGGCCTATTTTCGACCGAATAATAACTGCCAGATTCAAGTCCAGAGTAAGGAACATTACTATTATTCAATGCTACACCCCGGCTGAGTCAGCCGACCAGCATGCTATAGACTGCTTTTACCACTAGCTTGGCGACACCTTTGACCAGGCTCACAGAGGTGACATAAAAATTATTATGGGGGATCTCAATGCTAAAATTTGGTCTGACAATGTTGGATTGGAACATCTGATGGGCAATCACGGTCTGGGTGTTAGGAACGACAATGGTGAGTTTTCCTTAGAGTTCTGTAACCCTCGTCAGCTTGTCATTGGCGGCACCCTGTTCAAACACAAACCTTGCCATTTAGCAACCTGGATATCTCCAGATGGCCGAACAGAGAACCAGATTGACCATATAGCCATCTCCAACACATGGAGGAATTGTCTCATGGACGTCAGGGCTAAGCGTGTTGCTGATGTAGGAAGCCATCACCAACTTGTCATCGCAAAAATTCGCTTGCGGACCGCTGCTATTTGTCGCACACAAAACGAGCGTGTATTGCCACGATACAATGTGCAAAAGCTTAAAGAACCATCAACAACGCGCAGTTTCTAGCGCATTGCGCGAGGTAGCTAATGCACAAACTCCAGATGCTTCTTCTATTGATGATAGATGGAACATTGTGAAGGAAGCTTTTCTATCGTGTGGCGAAACATTTGCGGGCAGACTACAGCGAGGTAGGATACCATTTATCAGTGATGATACATGGTCTCTCATAACTGCACGGAAGAGGATTAAAGAGCAAATAAACTCGGCTACTGACAATTCAGTTAAGCAACAACTGAGGGCCGAGTATAGTTCTCTTCAAAAAAGAGTGCAGAGGGGCGTTGGACCTGATAAATTCAACAACATCAACGCGTTAGCTTTGGAGGCAGAAGATGCGTCTTGCCGTGGTGACAAGTTTACCATCTACAAGGTATACCGGCAGAAGAGCCTTTCGGCCTTTATCTCCCGGTCCTTCGGGCGGTTTGGACCTTCGGCGTTTACTTACAAAGACTTATTGTCAGAAGCGAATTTCTACATCCGGTGAATGCACTCACCTTCAGGAACCCAACCCCGGTGTTGCATCACCAGCTCGATGACTCGGGTAACAACCTACAGCCACCTCGAGGCCAACAGATTGATGGGCAAGGACCATGGTCCCCTTCACATCCGGGCGGCTCCTTCAGTATACTAGTCAGCAATGCGATTCGGGCCGTGTGGTCATCAATCCACAAACTAGTTAGGTATAGGCGGGTATGCATCTTCCATCAAGGCCATTCTCCCTAACTAGCCCCTTCGACAATTGGGTTATGCGAAGCCGACAGCTCCAAGGGTCACACGATTAACCGTAATGGTGAATTTTTGAAAGCGGACTTCAACGCGGACATTCTTCTTCCGCTGATCCAAGAGTGTTGAACAACCGAGACTCTCCCTCCAGGAATGGAAGAAGGGCGTCATTATTAAAATCCCCAAAAAAGGAAGTCTCAAGGGTTGCGGTTAATTGGCGTGGAATCTGTCTCCTCCCTGCAGTCTCTAAACTGATGGCCAAAATAATCTTAGACCGGATCAAGAAAACGATCGACCGTACTTTGAACATGTAGCGATCAAATCAGCACCCTCCGAATTATAATTGAACAATCCGCTGAATGGAGATGCCTTACATCTATTGTTCATTGACTGCGAGAAGGCGTTTGACAGCGTTGACCGGGCTTATATCTGGACAGCCTTACGTAGGAGAGGCATACCAGAGAAACTTATTGCCATCATATAGGAGTCCTATAACGGAGCCCGATGTCACGTCTTGCACAAGGTTGAATTATTGTCTAGTCTAGTCCAGACAAGGCAGTATTTAATCACCAATGCTGTGTCCTATTGCTATCAGCGATGTAATCTGCGACTCAAAAAACTGAAATATTAAAAAACTCATAAACTTAAATTTCAGAAACTGGAAAGTTCAAAAACTGATAATACTAAAAAAACGAACAAAAACTCGAAAACCAATAGGCTCGCAAACTGAAAAAAATTGAAAAAGCAAGGTTAAAAACTCAAACACGGAAAAAAAATTCAAAATCTGGAAAAATCAAAAACTCAGAAACTAAAAACGAAATTGTGAAAATCTTGACTTATCGTTCCATTATATACACCAACTGCGGTGCATGTCTGTAGTATTTATGGCATGGCAACTTACCAGCTCTATGGGAACTACGCGGAACTGTCTGTTTGGAGGAGAAGAGCCCCAGCGGGAAGAGAGGGAAAAATATCTAACTACCATCACAACTTCCAAAGCAATGTGAGTATTCAACACCGGTACAGACCTGCACGGTCGAGCGTCATGGTAAATATTGACCCTACGGGGGTCAAAGTTGGCACATGTTGGGTGACCTTTGGCCGGCTGTATCTTTTGAACGGTGATAGCTAGCGCTCTGGTTGTTTCGGCAAAATGTAGCTCCTAATGCGCTCTACATCGACTTTTGGAAAAGTTATTTTCGTGAATTTTGACTTGAAAACACAAAATTGTAATTATCTCGCTAAATATTGACCCTACGGGGGTCAAAGTTGGCACATGTTGGGTGACCTTTGGGCGGCTGTATCTTTTGAACGGTGATAGCTAGGGCTCTCGTTGTTTCAGCAAAATGTAGCTCCCAATGCGCTCTATATCGACTTTTGGAAAAGTTATTTTCGAGAATTTTGACTTGAAAACACAAAATTGCAATTATCTCGCTAAATATTGACCCTACGGGGGTTAAAGTTGGCACATGTTGGGTGACCTTTGGGCGGCTGTATCTTTTGAACGGTGAAAGCTAGGGCTCTGGTTGTTTCAGCAAAACGTAGCTCTCAATGCGCTCTACATCGACTTTTCGAAAAGTTATTTTCGAGAATTTTGACTTGAAAACACAAAATTGCAATTATCTCGCTAAATATTGACCCTACGGGGGTCAAAGTTGGCACATGTTGGGTGACCTTTGGGCGGCTGTATCTTTTGAACGGTGATAGCTAGGGCTCTGGTTGTTTCAGCAAAACGTAGCTCCCAATGCGCTCAACATCGACTTTTGGAAAAGTTATTTTCGAGAATTTTGACTTGAAAACACAAAATTGCAATTATCTCGCTAAATATTGACCCTACGGGGGTCAAAGTTGGCACATGTTGGGTGACCTTTGGGCGGCTGTATCTTTTGAACGGTGATAGCTAGGGCTCTGGTTGTTTCAGCAAAACGTAGCTCCCAATGCGCTCAACATCGACTTTTGGAAAAGTTATTTTCGAGAATTTTGACTTGAAAACACAAAATTGCAATTATCTCGCTAAATATTGACCCTACGGGGGTCAAAGTTGGCACATGTTGGGTGACCTTTTGGCGGCTCTATCTTTTGAACGGTGATGGCTAGGGCTCTGGTTGTTTCAGCAAAATGTAGCTCCCAATGCGCACATCGACTTTTGCAAAAGTTATTTTCGAAAATTTTGACTTGAAAACACAAAATTGCAATTATCTCGCTAAATATTGACCCTACGGGGGTCAAAGTTGGCACATGTTGGGTGACCTTTGGGCGGCTGTATGTTTTGAACGGTGATAGCTAGGGCTCTCGTTGTTTCAGCAAAATGTAGCTCCCAATGCTCTCTACATCGACTTTTGGAAAAGTTATTTTCGAGAATTTTGACTTGAAAACACAAAATTGCAATTATCTCGCTAAATATTGACCCTACGGGGGTCAAAGTTGGCACATGTTGGGTGACCTTTGGGCGGCTGTATCTTTTGAACGGTGATAGCTAGGGCTCTGGTTGTTTCAGCAAAATGTAGCTCCCAATGCGCTCTACATCGACTTTTCGAAAAGTTATTTTCGGGAATTTTGACTTGAAAACACAAAATTGCAATTATCTCGCTAAATATTGACCCTACGGGGGTTAAAGTTGGCACATGTTGGGTGACCTTTGGGCGGCTGTATCTTTTGAAAGGTGATAGCTAGGGCTCTGGTTGTTTCAGCAAAATGTAGCTCCCAATGCGCTATACATCGACTTTTGGAAAAGTTATTTTCGGCAAAATCAAAAATCTCCATAATTCTCCGGCTAAAATTCAAGTGGTCGTCTTGTGCACAGCTAGACAACAGACACAAGACCTGATGAGTGTGTCTATCTGTACGAAACCACAAAACTTTGGGAAAAAATACCTAAAATTGAGGAAAGTGAGGGAAAAAAGTTTCGTCCCAATCGGGATTCGAACCTCCGACCTCCAGTCACAAGGTCAGCAACTCTACCTACTGAGCTATAGACGCTTAGAGGTCATGATGCATAAATTCCAATGTGACATTTCCGAAAATTGAATAACTCGATATTTCTCCCGCTGGGGCTCTTCTCCTCCAAACAGACAAAGTTCCGCGTAGTTCCCATAGAGCTGGTAAGTTGCCATGCCATAAATACTACATACATGCACCGCAGTTGGTGTATAGAATGGAACGATAAGTCAAGATTTTCACAATTAATTAAAACTCGCACCCACGAAATTGGGAACCAGAATTAATACAGAAATTGTAAAAACGAAAACTAAAAAACTTAAAGAACTCAAAAACTGAAAAAGAAAAAAAAAAGAATTAAAAAACACTAAACTTGAGAAAAAACAAACAGTCAAAGCTAAGAAGCTGTAAAACTCAAAAACTGAAAAATTTCAAAACTCAAAGCCGCAAAGATTCGGAATATGAAAAAAAATGAAAAACTCATTTGCTCAAAATTTCCATATCATAAGAAAGCTCAAAAGCTTAAAAACAGAAATCCTGAAAAAAGACAAAAACTCAAAAGCTTAGGTATAAGCTAAAAAAAACCTCAAATATTGCGAATATTGTAAAATCATAAACTGAACTAGGAGGCTTCGCCCCCTGCTCGCTACGCTCACCAACCCCCGGGGGCCGAGGCGAACTTCGGGCGTGGCCGAAATTTGGATACCCTTCCCTCTCCTTGGGCGAAAAGTTTTTCGGGCGTACCTATGACTTGTATTTAATCCCCCTCCTCATTCCACTCCTCAGACAAAAGTTTTGGGCTTGGTTGAAATAAGTGGGCAAATCAAAATATTTACTCGGAAAATTTTATTGGGGTTGCGGGAGCATGACCCCACAGTACGATTCCATATTTTGAACTTTTTTGTTGTTTTGGTAAAGACACATTAATTCAAGGTTTTGTGAAATTGGTGCGAAAAATGTTTCTTAGAAGAACCAAAATGGGGGTTGGACTTTTATGGCCACCCCATGACATGGTCAGATTTGATAAATTCTTAGATATGTTTTGTGTCATCAAGCGAGTCACGTTTGTGTGTAATGGTAAATTTGGTTGAAATTGGTGCACAAATAAAAAAGTTTTTCTTAGAAGAACCTAATTTGGGTAGTTGGGTTTGTATGGCAGCCCCATGACCCCATTGTCCGATTTTACCGATTCAAACATACAAACTGCCTGCAGCACAAAGAAGCATTTGTGCAAAATTTCAGCTTCATAGCTTTTAAATTGGCCGAGTAAAACGCGTCGCAACAGACGGACAGACGGACATCGCCCAATCGACTCCCCAAGTCATGCTTCTTTCAAAGCGTTACAAACTTCATGACAAAGTTAATCACTCTATGAGCGAAGGGTATAAAAATCCAAAAACTCAACAACTCGAAACCTCAAACTCTAAAAAAACTCGAAAACTGTAATTTTTTACGCCTGCCGTCCATTACCCGCTTCGAGCGGCGCGGCGCTCCCGCGTTTATAGCTTTTCCGAATTTGAATAGCGTAACCAAGCAAAATATGGCGTAACTATGCAAAATAAACAAACATTCCATTCAATACAATGGAAAAGCTTTCTGAATATTGTGTGTGCTTATACCTTTTGCTAGTAAAAGTTTTTTTTCGCACATTTTGTGAAAGCTTTGCCGCTGGAGCGCCGCGCCGCTCAAGTTTACGCTTGCAGTGGACGAGAGCCCTTATTTACTCGTATTAGCTCCAAGCTAAGAGAAAGCATAGGAACCCATGTGCATGCGTTAGTCCAGAGTGGGCATCCGAAAATAAAAATGGCACCGTTTTCACACTATTGCAGCTCATAGTACGTGTGAAAATTTTATTCAAATGTCAATTTTTTGTTTACAATTGAGAATATCAAATCGGCGTAATATTTAGTACTCTCATAAAATGCCGACGTGATAATTAACCTTTCTGTTGGCGTATAGGACAGACCATTGGTACTATATCTTGGTGAAATATATCGTCCAACTATATTTTCCACCCCTTTCCATATATTTCAAAGGGACTGACAGTCACAAATGCAATCAAACGTTCGGCGAAATATAAACTATGTATAAAGAAACGAAAAATAAGATTGATTTCACAGAAGATTCAGCTACACCTCAGGCATAATAGCTCGTAGGCAGCGGCAGAAGGGTTAATAATTGCTTCGATAATATTTTGACGTGTGAAATATTTCGTGGAGTGTAGTGTAATAAATTTGGAGTTAAACACATATGGGTTGTGTGATCACATAGCCACTCTGGAGTAACGCATGGCATGGGTTGCTATGCTTTCTCTAAGCCTTCAAGTTAAGAAATACTGTTCATAGTACATTCAATAATTCCTTCTCATGATACCTGTCAGAAAACTTTTCTCCGAATCATCAAATTAATTCCATCATTATTACGGATAATAATCACTCGACCGTTGCTCAAGAAAATTCTTTCGACATGAAAGCATCAAAAAAGTATAAAATATTCGGAAACTCCCCCATAGTCCATTCGTATAAATATAATTTCATCCAATTTTAAATCGAAATTGCCAATAAAGATCGATATTATTACATAGAGACTAAGCGAAGCGCAATTACCATTTCAATGGTCGTGCACAAAAGCCCTCATCATCATCATCATTGCTATGGTTTAGTCCTTGTGGCATTATCCTCATCGTCTCATCTTAGCTGGAAATGTTGTTTTCGCTTTTTTGTGGTATTACGAGAAAATCTACTTCGTACAGCAAGTTCATTTCTCGATTCAATTCAGGCCCACCCTAAATAAAATATTCGTAAAGCAGAGCCGACAATGAACACTCCAATACGACAAGGTCCAACTTCGATTTTGTGGACTGCTACGGCTATATGATTTGTCCTGGAGACACGCAGAGAACATAAATATATTCGATACGGAATTTTTGGTCAAATCATGAAGAAAGAATTTTTTCCCTTCTTTTTCGGATTTCTTTTCATCTCTCGTATATGCGGAGAAAGTTTTTCCTAAAAAGGCATGGATTATTTCATCGATGAAAGAAACAAAAGAAAAAAACTCTTTTGTCTCTATGACTTGCAAGAAATAGAAGTTTGTTTCACAACCTATGTCGTAGAACCCGGACAAGACGTTTTATGACAAAGACGAAAAGGTTTTTTTTAGGGATTTTCTTGTGACATTCTGACATCATAGTCCGTGAGTTAGTCAGTCAATGACTAGGGATAATTGGGTCGTATTCTTTGAAGCTGGGATGACTTATTTTGGGGCTTTGTATATAAAAATCAATTTATTCGTATGTCATATTGAGTGGCATTGAACATACATACATAGAAAAAAAAGTTGTTTCCTAGGCTGTATACGGATTGGGCGGATTTCGATACAATTTCTGGAAAACATAGTTTGGAAAAAAAAAAGAATCGTCGTGATTTTTAGAATGTCTCCTTCTCTCTTTAGCAAAGCATTTTTTAAGTGGATATTCTTTAAAATAAGACATTTTGCCATAATAAATTATTACAGAAATTCCTGAACACGTTCGTTTATGGTTAAACTTGCACTAACCTATATCTAGAACATTGCTAAACATAGCATAACGTCATTCGTGCCGTAGTGCGATTTATCATCCTTCTTAGACTGAATCCACCTTTCATGCAAATTTCACTTTCAGCATATACTTTTGTAATAAATGACTTGGGCGTTCAGATCTTCCGATATCATCGCATATAGCCATAGCGTAAATGCCTTTCAGAGTGCGGCAATGGCCATAAGTAACTAACTATGCTCAGCTTTCATACCTTTCACTGTAGGGCTGTCCAAGGAAATTGAAGTATAATGAATGAAACTTAATAGCCCGCCATTAAGCTGGAATAGAAAGTTTACAGTAGAAACATTTTTGCAAGGAAGATGTATAGTGTATTGCATTGTATAATTTAATTATGAAGTAAAATTTACACAGGACTATGCACCATCCTTCTGTCTACACTGCCCGATAATGGTATGAAAAAATGAATTGCTTCCGTCGAGTGGGATGAGTAGAAGCCCTAAATTGGTAGTTTATTCCATTGAGGTCGGCCAATGAAAAAGTGCAACACCAAATGAAATTAAAACTCTTTGTATTCCAGGAATGCATTTTATATTTCAATTAGATTATGTTTCCTGTACGTTGAATAGTTTATTTAATTTTATTCAAAGAGTGAGGGTTTCCGTCCGATGTTGTAGTCTTGAAGTAGTTTACGAATAAAAACAATTACATACCAAATGCCAGCATTTGAACGTATAGCTAAAAAAAGCCCGGCCGAAAGCCTGCAACTTGGTACAAGACAGTGCGTCGTTCCATAAGCATAAATTGGAAAAAGGACTATTTTTCTCCGAATTAAAAAGTATTACGTTCTTTAGAGAACATTAGCGCATAAGTGCAATTTTTTTTTTAATAATTTTGGAGTTCAAACTTGAAAAATTGAAATTTTTGATAGAAGACGCCGTGCTTTGAAATATGTCTCCCTGCGAGTGACCTATAGGTCTTAAAAGTATACTATACGATAAGGCGACCAGACTCCCGAAGGCCTAATGCCGTACACATTGCGAATTTCGGTTTTCAGCCAATCCTTCGATCATTCTATTTTGCACTCCTCCAAAGTTATGTTAGTGATGCTATGCCGATCTCCTGGTCTCTTCGACCAATTTTATGGAATTTGATGGTCATGGGGAAAACTTCATCTAAAAGCCCTTGCAGAGTCCTTTAATATTAATTTTTCTAAAGATGTTAATAGGGAAATCGGATTTTGAAATCAAATTTTTCCACGGCTGTAACTTCTGACCTTCAAATTTCAAAATGTTCCACTCAAACATTATCTGAATTATGAACAATTTTCGATTAGAAAACACAAAAGAGCGAGTTGAGCGGCTGTAACTCCCCAGCGCGGGGTAGGTAGGTCCTTGCAATTTGGATGATATGTGAGCGTTAAGTAGCTCGGCAAGCTAAAAGTGTGCCAATTCAGAAAGATCGATCAAAGTTATCCCGAGTTATTGAAAACGAACGATTGCCAAACATAAAACTGCAATTATCTCGCTAAATATTGATCGTATAGGAGTCAAACTTAATTCTTTAAATCGCATATTTCGGTGGTTGTATTTTCTGGGCTTTGGCAGCCAGAGTCTTGAGTCTTGAAGACAAAAGTGCGATTAGCTGCCCAAATCGCACTTTTGTCTTCAAGAACTGTAACTGTCGAACGTGGATAGGTAGGATCTTAAAATATTAAGTAAATATGAGCACCAAGTAGCTCCACAAGAGTGTTAAATTTAAGACCGATCGATTCCAGAGAGTTCCCACAATTTATTGAAAATGCACGTCCGCCGAATGGAAGTGCGATTATCTTGCTAAAACACATTTAAAACAGACAAGACTGATCACATTCCTCACCGAACTTATTATGTAGTTATTTAGGTTTTTTGTGTGACATTACTAATGCTGTACGACAGGTCGAAAATATGTACTGTACAAAAAAGCTGCTTTCGACGTACAGCTTACTATACGACAAAAAAATATGTAAAATTTAAAATTTGGCAAATTCTTGTAGTCCAAACTTTGAATTCAGATTTTAATATACGTCACAAAACGTTTTGGGTGGTTGGATTAATTCAAAAGTTATGGCGTAGCTTGCACAGTAAAACCAAAAAAATTTAGTGTAAATAAATATAGACAGTGGGTCACAGCTTATTAAAAAGTTAAATCGCAAATAAAAAAAAAACTTATAAAGATATTGAAATTTAAGAAACGCAGACTGTTAGGCTAATCTCCAAAGAAGTTACAAATCTTTTTTTATACCCGTCACTATGTGAAAGGGTATATTAACTTTGCCATGAAGTTTGCAACGCACTGAAGGAAGCACCTACGACTATATAAAGTATATACATATACATATTATTAATCAGTGTGATGAGAGAAAACGATTCAGCGATGTCCGTCGATCTGTCTGTCTGTCTGTCCGTCTGTTTCAATACAAAGTAGTCCCTCAGTTTTGAAGCTATCGGGCTGAAATTTTGTGTGCAAGTTTCTTTTAAGTATATATTAGAGATGAGCATCGAAAGAAAAACATCGATGGTTACCATCGAAAAAACATCGAGACGAAACCATCGATGGTAAGAAAACATCGAACCAAAAATATCGATGTTTTGGGTTTTTTGAGTACTAAAAAAAAAAAATAACAACTTTAATATCAAAAATTAAGCTGATTGAATAGATATATGGTTAAGCTTATGGTTTTCATTCATTGCCTCCCCCACCCACCAGAATGTAACTCTTCTCCTTGCGTTTTTTTTGCATAATAGGCATTCGTATCGTACCCACAACCCACCTCATAGAGCAGGCATGTCAAACTCGCGGCCCTCGGCCAGGTCCAAGAACTTAATTAAAAAATGTATGGCAGCACAAATTCGAGATGTTGAACTCATTTAAACAATTTACTAAAACTCGTCAAGAAGTCGGTGGCTTATGCACGCTTAAAAAAAATCGCCGACGATTATTCGAGTTGCATTTGCTTAAGGCATCCTTTTTTTGTGGAGAAATCATTAAGCCTTTTCGTGAAATTGTTTTGTCCCGAAATTCGGTCCAGATTTTTTTAGTATTAGCCGCTCTGGCTAGCGATCTGCCACGTTGCACTATAACTCGCGTTCGCATTCTTCAGCTTATTGGACAAGAACTGAGATTGTTTTGAGGGACAAAGTTATAAAGCCCCGAAATCGTCTATTTAGTGAGTAAATTACCTAGACGTGAAATGTTGTAAATATGGCCACTTCAGCCCAAGTAAAGATTTTTTTCCTTTTAGCTTATTAAGATTTACTGGTACATGCGTTTGTTTCACACCTGATCACAGAACAAATTTTTGTCTATGTTTAGCCTTGCTTTCTGGCCGGACTTGATGTAACTCAGACTAAGAATTTTCGCTCCCAAGGTGGTTTTGGGCTGGATGTTTATAACCGGTTCTACTATCTTCGGATCAGCTGTCCAAAATTTGACGGAAATTAATTCACAAATAATGTTGGCGTTTTAACTTCTTATCTAAGGTTCTCAATTTATTTGAAGAACATTTTCAAAAGATGTAATTTCTGTAGGACGTAATCCCTAGGAAGATACTGACATAGATTAATTATCACATCTTAAAGGAAATTATCACATCTTAAAGGAAATACAAAAATACAAAGGCTGCAATACGCGTTTTCATTTTGTTTATTCTGCGGCCCGCTTAAACCTTACGACAATGATATTTGGCTCAGGCCAGGCTTTGAGTTTGACATCAATGGCTGAATTCAAATTGTAAGAAAACGACCGGACGGGTAAACTTGCACGACAAGAACCATCGTATGATCATTTCACACTATCCGATCAAAACACGGACCGGCGAACAATAATCACACAGCAAGTATGTATAAATGTTGCCATGCACGCTCCAAAGTTAGTGTACAATGAAGTGACGAGTCGACAAGATTAAAATGCAAGTAAAACACGCGCTAATTGTCTACGCAGAACGCCTGAACTATCGGTAGATGCATCGATCGTACGATTCTTACGAAAGAAAAACAATCGTGTCACGATTTTTTTCTTTCGTAAGACGCGTTCTTACAATGTGAAATGGACAATGCTTGTCTGCTAGCCACTACAAAAGCTCTCTTGTCTTGCAAGTTTACCCGTCCGGTTTCGTCTTACAATCTGAAATCAGCCATTGGCATAGAGCAACTATCGATACCGCGCGGAAATTTGGCCGTGTGACGACGACTTGGAAAAGGATGCGACGGAATTGCAGTGGGCCCGCTGTTTCGTTTTCTCCATAGTCTCTGAACATTTAGGGAGAAAGAACGATAATCGGATATACTGTAGCGGTTATTACCTATTTATGTAATATTCTTCTACATAAATTTTTGAGTTAATTGTTTATGCTATTTATGTTTATATATTAAAACTTTTAATATTTGAGTTTTTATATACATAAATATATTTATTTTATACAAATGAGGATTATTTATTTTTAGAGAAATGATGTATACTTTATAATTTTTATTTTGAAACATAACTTTTGTTTACGTTAAAAAAATTAACTAGATTAATATTTTTTTTGATTAAAAATCGGCTAAGTGGATTTTTAATTTCAAACAAGTAATTCTAATTGTTTCCGAATAAAAATCCACGACAATACTTCGGCCGCCCGTCATACATTTATCTTGACGAGTGGACATGGACAGTGGTCGGCCCATCAAAAGAAAAGATGCGCGACGAAATTGTAGCACACCTACCGCACCTCTTTAAATTTCAACGTAAACAGTGAGGAAAGGTTGAAACTATCTCAGAGCGAAATAACATTTAGAAATTGTGCCTTACCGGGCGTATAAAGAAATACACTCCTTTTTGTGTGTACAGTGTTCACGATAGATGGATTGCATGTTGTATGTTACGATGGATTCAGATTTTTTTCTGATTGGGCTGTTTGAAGGTATTTGCATACACTTATAAAGAGAAAGTTATTGAGTTGTAAAAAAAAAATATGGATAAAACATCGATAGTTGAAAACCATCGATGGTAAAAACCATCGACCATCGAAACGCAAACCATCGATGGTTAAAAACATCGACGCACAACCATCGATGGTTAAAACATCGACCATCGGACCAAAACCATCGATGTTTTTGAAACATCGATGCTCATCCCTAGTGTATATATGTCGGAACCAATGGAATCGGGCCAAGGCGTGATGGGGCTGCCATAGTAACCCAAAATCCAAAATTAGGTTCTTCTAAGAAAATGTTTTTTCTCTATGAACTAATCTTAACCAAACTTCACCCAAATGTGTTTCTAGTAAGCTTCAAAACATAACTAGGAATGGATGAAATCGGAATATTACGTCAAACGGTCATACAAACCAACCCCCAAATATTATGTTCTTGTAAGAAACATTTTTTTCTTTTTGAATCTTAACTAAAATTCATCCCAGTATTCCTGGATTAGCCTCAATGCATCCAGGAACAGATGGAATCCGAACACGTCATAGGGCTGTGGTAAAAATTGTTAACACAAAAGAAGCTTAAAGAAGGTCGCCATAGACTTAGCGATTAATTGAACAATCAAAGCACATTTTCTGCCGAGAAAGCTTATTTTCTATTGCGAATACGGTAGTGGAACATAAAAAATGAGCTTTCTCCATATGAGCTGTAGTTGTTCAATCGATTGGATAATGTATGCGACTCTTTAGATTACACGCTGATTGTGACTTTAGCGGAATAACATTACAAATTGGGAATTGAAAGTTTTCATGATTTGATATCTTGAATCGCGATTAACACCCTGCATCCCCATCAGATAACTCCACTGACCGTTAATAGACAAAAAAATTTACTTTTTTTTTAATTGGGCATCAAAAAAAAGGCGATAAATCCCCCTTACAATTCTATATATTTTTCATATTTATTTATCTCCCAGTAGATGTATGTTTTATTAATATGTTCGCAAGAGGGAATTCTTAAAAATTCTCCCGAATCATCCATAAATATCTTAGAGTAAATCTACTAAATTTATCCAAATTAGGAAGTGATAAAAATAAATATGTACGCCAAACATACTAGTCTATCCACTCCACACTCGCTCTATCAAAGTCAGCTTCAGGAGGGAAAAAAGGCTAATTTATTTATGGCTCAAGGAGCTGAAATAAATTCTATTCTGTCTCTCGTTTCTCCATGGACGAAAAAACCATACACACCCAAAAAGTATACCCGTAATACATATTATATGAAAAGCTTGACATACATACATTGGCACATAGTACGAACAAGTAAGTACATACATCGTTCATATATCCTCAAACTCCAAACTGATAAAGTTAGTACACTCGTATACTTCGTGCAGCCACTTGTTCTTGCTTTCAAATATTCACTGGCTAAAGGATATTTTATTATGTACATTATTATGTGAAATATTTCGAAGAGGAGATGGGAGGATAATCGCTTGCGTGTTATGTTCATTGAGAATGTTGTCGTAAATTCGCCTATGATAAATGAACATGTTCGCTAATCATGATAAATTATATTCTGAACTGAAATGCAAGAAAATGAATGAATGAAAAAAAAATACTTAAACGTGCAAACATTATTTAGACATTTAATATGGTCCTTTGGAAAATTTTATATGATGTGAAAATATTGTCTGGGTTGTGATTGTATTGTAATGTCGTCATCGTCGTCGTCTGTTGCAGTCCTTGTTGTGGTTCAGACTTCAGACTTTAGAGCCTCGAGACGCTTTGATGAAAGCTTGAAATACAGGAGCGGGAGGACATATGTTAATTATGTGATATGATAAATGTTTATTAGATGGTGTTATGTTGGCTGTCAACTCAATATGACCTTATATACACCCTGAAGACTGCATGATTAATTGTTATTGTTATTTAGTTCAAAGTCAGACATACATGACATATCACTACACTATGAGTATGTACTATACGAGTGGCAGCTAGAGGAAGCAAATTTTCCCAGAGGATATGAATTCTTTTCAAATTCCCTAAAAATTCTATTAATCAACCGATTACTATATTTAGTCATTTAGACAATGTGATATCCCATTACATTTGTTAATATTTCCATTTTTTTTCATTACAGTTTTTTTATGGTGTTCACATGCTTGGCCTTAAGCGTATTTTCCACAATTGAAGAGTACGAAGCGCAGGCGATAATTATATTATTCAACATGGAGATATTAGTGGTGATATGGTTTATAGTAGAATTCCTTTTAAGGTAAGTGTATATGTATATGCAGAATAAGTTTTAATTAATTCTAGATAACGTAATAAAAGCTTTGACGATAAGATCATTTTTACGAAAATTAGATTGAAGATTTAGTCCCTAAACATGTACCTAATATTTTAATTAATGTCTAAACACACTCAAAACAATAATTTTAAGAGGATAGAAGACTAAGTTAACCTTATTTACTGAATTGTTAATCAAATGCAAATAATGTGCTGACATCGTTGCAAACAGGTCTCTAATGTTTATGAATATTTTACAAGGATATTATCTACTCTATACACTGTTGCTCTATACTTTCTCATAATCATTTCGGTATCTACAAGCATAATAATTCTGGTTCGTGACACGATAGTATTATAATGCTCATTTGCCATAAAGGATCACGTTACATTTAATAAGCATTGTACTATCACGTGCACATATAGGAGGTTCGTTGTTGGCCCATATAATAATAATTTGATGGCGCATTGTCGGGCTCGAGAGCGAGCAACAATTCTTTTTAGGTCATGTACATTTTAAAATTACTACAATAATGTTAACGTGACACGCATGATAAATATTATTTGTGTATGTTTATAAAGAGAGATAGTTTATGGCATGTCGTCAGTTCATATTTTAAAAATACAGAGAATTATTTACATTTGTAACATTTATTTACATTGTTGCAAAAATGTTTGAAACATTGAGAGACACACAAGCATTAAAGATATTGATATTGATTGAATAAGCGTGAATGTTTGAGTTATTTCATTTCATTTTGAGGTAATAGGCTAGTCTTAAGCCCGCTCCATATTATGAATAATTCTGGTTATTTCGAAATCCTTAAGCGTGTCGCGGTCGGATCTCCTGTCCGGAATAAAATGAATATTGTGCTGAATTTCTCCTGTTTTTTTTTAAATAATGTGTGAATAAAAAATCTGCATCGTAACTACTCGTAAATAAAGGTCCAACACTAAAATATATATTTGGAATAAATTTTCACTCACTCTCATTTCTGTTAAAATATTCGCGGAAGTTTTTAGACGATAGTACGATTCCATTTGTTTTTGCATTTTTTTGCTGTTTTGATAAAGACATATTAATACAGGGTTTTGTGAAATTTGTGTAAAAAAAAATGTGAACCAAAATAGGGTGTGTGAATTGTACGGCAGCCGCATGTCCTAATGGCCCCTTTGCATCCATTTTTAAATATGTTTTGCGGCATCAAAAGGAATACATTTTCATGAGGTATGGTTCAAATTAATGCACAAATAAAAAAGTTTTTCTTAGAATAACCTAATTTTAGAGGTTGGGTTTTGCATTAAAGCCCCATGAGCCCATCGTTTGATTCTATCCATTTTTACATATGTATGTATATTTTTTGATGTTACAGGGATCCATTTATATGAAGTTTGGTTAAGATTGGTTCATAAACAAAAAAGTTTTTCTTAGAAGAGCTTAATTTGGGGAGCTACGAGCAAAGGGTACAAAAACGACATTGAGCGGAACCTTTAGTGAAGGATGCCGAAATTAAAAAAATTTCCAGTAGTTTTTCATTGAAATCATTTATATTTACGAGTCAATGCATCCGCGATTTAAGACGATTTCAAGGAAGCCTTGAAGTTTTCTATAGTCAACCTCACTTAAAGTCAAGGTAGCTAGTTACCTACCTTGAGTTATTAAATTTCAATTCTTTTGAAAACTTAAGGTCTCCTTGAGTTTCGCCTTAACCCTTCTGTCGGCACCTACTACAATATGCATATTCTATACCCAATAGGTCTGGCTGGACCTACTGAGAAAAAAATTTTATTTTTTAGAAAAGATGAAATTTTTATCGGCAGAATCATTCTATCAATTCTTTACTGCCATTTTTAAAGAATGAAAGTATTAAAATCATTTTTGTAGATACATTAGTAACGTTTTTAAGTGGACACATTTTGAGGTGGTATTATTATAAACATGTTTTTCCCTTATTTTCATCTATTTTTGCTTCTCTTTTTTCATGGCATATATCTAGTAGAAAGTTTGTTCGCATTTTCCAATACCAATATCTTTGGGCAAATATTTGGCTCTTTGTTAGTAGATTTTACCTCGATATTAGTCTGCAGATTTAGGGAAGTAGGTGGAAAGAAATAGGGAATTTTCAAGCGCGAAACTCATTTCATTCTAAATTTTTCGTAAATTTCTTGATCAAATCTATTTAGACAGACGTTCGTAAGTGCCTCCATACTTAGTCCTAACTATTACAAAGGAGAAAAATTGGTTTGAATTTCCTTGAATCAAATCTCAGTTGATTAGGTGATGTTATAAAACGTGATGGAATTAGGCATACTTATTTCCCGAACTCCACGGCTTTTAGAAGAAAAATCTGAGAAATTTTTATCGTCTATAGTACATATTGAATTTTAATGACATTGTTACATCATAAATAGGAGAGTATTTGAGAGAATTTCATATTTGCACCTTTTACCTCAAGAGAAGAATGGGGGGAAAAACTGTAGGTCTGGCCAGACCTATTGGGTATCAAAAAGCACTATAAATTGAAAATCATCAAAAACATACTCAAAACTTCAACCGATTTTTTCAAATTTTTGCAAAATGCTTCTAAACATATTATTCTAAGAGATCATTAAATATGAAGTCTCTGTGATTTCATCTTCTATACTTTTATGACCAAAAAAAAGTCAGTCCCCGACTTCGTAAGCATTTCGTTCCAAATGAGTTTACGTAAATCGGATTCTAACGTAAGTCGGATTCATAGAAGTCTGTTGAAAATTCATAAATAGCAACATGCTTTTAAGCGTAAAATAATTATAAAAGCTGATGAACTTACTTCGCAAAGAAGAAATTACTGACTGCTAGTGGATGGATGTTCTTGTGAAATGTTCGTATTTTGTGTTTCTTTGCGAAAAATGAGTCCAATTATGGTTGTCGCATTTTTTTTTCTGTTTTTCGATATAGATTTGTTTATATGGAGATATAGCATCTTGAATGTCCCTATCTACCTCTGGGTCAATTTCTTCAAAAATTGACATAACTTCTTGCAGTTTTTTAAATTCCGTGGGCATCTTTGCCAATTTAAATTCAGTTACTATAGCAACATCATCGCCATACGAATACTCTGAAAGGTTACTTCTCTTTCCTGCTTCTAATTCCATCAGATCTTCTGTAGACAGTTCCTCCTCCTCCACGTCCAGCAACTGCTCAATGTCTTCTTCCTCTAATTCTAAATTGAAATTATTTGCTGATATCAAAATGTCCTTAGTTACTTCCCGTAGGTCTGCGTCTGCCTCAATAGTGCTGTTATCCACAAAAATTTCAGATTTCGCCAAAATCTTCTTCCATACTCCAGCCATGCAGGATTCAGTCACCTCCGCCCATGCTAATATTAAACGAATTGCTTTGAGAATATCTATCGATTTCCAAAAATCAATGTCATTTTTCCATCATCAGTTTCTGTGATAGCCTTCGAAAAATGTTACGAAGGTAATAGATTTTAAAAGCTCTTATGACTCCCTGATCCATGCGTTGAATCAGTGATATTGTTTTCGGCGGCCTGAAAATCACTTTCCCATGTTGACTAATACTGTCTAGATGAGAGGGGTGACCAGAGGCATTGTCTACCAAAAGTAAGATTTTGAATG
This sequence comes from Microchrysa polita, assembly GCA_949715475.1. NCBI lineage: Eukaryota > Metazoa > Arthropoda > Insecta > Diptera > Stratiomyidae > Microchrysa > Microchrysa polita. Next base: position 5,673,194 of record OX454419.1, on the reverse strand, counting down.
ATTTTCCAGACTACAGTCTCAGAAGCAGCAAATTTTGCGTAGTGTCTGGAATCAAAATCGCATTTTTACGCGTTACAGGATTAAAGTGCGGCGATGTATGTTCTTTTCCTTGCAGTATTTCACAACTTCTGGAATAAAGCAGTTGGCGAACCAATCTTGAAATACCGAAGCTGTAGCCCAAGCCTTACGGTTTGATCGAAAATGCACTGGAAGAGTTTCTTTTTTAATACCCTTAAATGCACGGGGATTTTCACTGTGATATATCATAAGAGGTTTTAATTTATATCCTGCAAGATTGCCACCAAAGCAGTGTCAACCGATCCTTTGCGATTTTAGAGCCAGGCATCGATTTCATCGCTTTGGAAATATAGGTTCCATCAGGGATTTTTTTTTCCAGAAGAGTGCGTTCTCGTCAGCGTTGAATATTTGCTTCGGCAAATATTGACCATCTTTTACAATTTTAGTCAGAGTTTCCGTAAATTTGTTTGCAGCGACTATGTCCGCACTTGCCGTCTCTCCCGATATACGAACGTTATGAAATCCACTTCTTTTTTTGAACCGGTTAAGCCATCCATGGCTAGCTACAAATGTACTGATTGTATCGTTATTTTTTTCTTTAAGTCCTCAAAAATGTTCCTTGCCTTGGTCTTTATCACATTTAAACTTAGAGGACATCGGTTTTGAATGTGGTCTCCCATTCACAAAACAAGCAATTTTTCGGTTTCACAAATAAGACTGGATCTTACCTTTGAAATTATGGTGGATTTCATCGATGAAGATTTTGTTACAGCATTTTTAATTCTATCTTTATCTTTGACGATGGTATTTATCGTAGAGACTGCCATAGAACCAAATCGTGCAATCTCTAATAAATTTTTTCCTCCCTCGTGCATATTTATCTTCCATATCTATAAACTATATATCTGTAACTTGATAAACTTGATGGCATTTACGTAAGTGGGGATTTACGTTAATCGGTTAAACTTGATGGCACTTACGTAAGTGCGGATTTACGTAAGTCGGATCATACGTAACTCGGGGACTTACTGTGAAGTGCCAAAGGTCTGGCCAGACCTTTGTGCCGACAGAAGGGTTAAATCAAGGATGCATCGGCTCGTGAATATAAATTCTTTCAATGAGAAACTAATGGAAATTACATTTAATTTTTCGAATTTCGGCATCCTTGACTAGGTTTGGTCTTAACCGGCATGTTACCCGCGATCGTTTTTTTCGAGTCAGATTTACACGCGATACGAAAAAACATCGCTAATACAAAAATGTAAATAATTCTTTAAAAAAGGGTTGTCAAAGACATCAGCTACGATAAGCCGCGCCTCTCCCAAAACGTAGGTATATTAAATAAAAAGAAAGCCTTTAAGGTACGCCCAGAAAAAATAATTACTTTTATTGAAGAAACTAGGGGGCTTCTCTCCCTGCTCGCTACGCTCACCAACCCACCGTTCGCGCTCTGCGCACTCGCGATTTTTTATATATTATTTATTTTTTTAATTTTTATATTTTTTTATTTAATTTTTTTCGCCCAATGATGCAGCATACATTTTACTTAATAAATGTTTATATATAGAGGCTGAGCGAAAAAAAAATAGTTAGTAATAGTATTAGATTTAAACAATTTCGTTTACTTCATTCTAAGTAATTTTTTGCATTATTTTATATAGTCATGTTTTTAATTCTATTACTACTGACATTATCATTTCAATGAAAGTGTATTTTGACCCAATGGCAGAAAGAAATTGTCTGCTTTTTAGAAGTAAAGTAAAAACTTCATTGGTTTCATTACACGTTTTTTTCTGGGTGTAGAAGACGAATTAGTGAGGCACTTGTGGGACTCCTATCACGTTATTTTGGGTTTTAGTACTATATCAACAAAATACGCCTAAAACACTGAACTTTGCTTAGGGAATGACAAAAAAAAATTATTTTTTTAATTTCTGTATATCTGACTAGTAATTGCCGTATGTCGGCAAGAAATTTCTTTTCTATATTCTACTACAAGCTTGCCCGGCGAACTTCGATAGTGTTAATAATGCCGATTCCGCTACGAAACAAGTTAAAGTGCCTCCTATAATGGTACCGGTTTTTGACTTACAATCGTACACGCTACAACACACAAGTGTCGCCAAAAAGATTATTTGTAATTCTACTGATGATTACGAATTGCTCGAGAAGCATTTAATCACCACGAAAATTAATTTTTACACATACGCTCGGCCGGACCAAAACCCATCAAAATCGTATTAAGCGGTTTGTACAATATGGAATGTTCCGTCCTGAAACAACACCTCTTCGAGGAGCATAAAATACTGTGCAAGGACATTAAAAAGTTTGAACCTCGTCCCGAATCTCGACGATACAAAGAGCAAATAACATACCTACTCTACTTTGCGCGTGGATCTTTAAAATCTGCCGATCTGTTTAAAATTAAAACTATCATGAATACAATAGTTAAGTGGAGCTATCAGCGAAAACCGCAATCCAAACCAACACAGTGCAGAAATTGCCAGGTATATGGACACGGCACAACTTATTGCCATTTACCTGTGAAGTGCTTCTATTGTAATGGCAATCACCAATTATGTTCATTGCCCAAAACGTACCGAATATTTTAAGACCAGATTTTCAAGTTACAGTCGCCGTTCAGCCAAAAACACAAACAGGAACTCTCCAGCTGCCCCTGATTTTAACGATGTGAACTTCCCACCAGTTCCTGGTTCGTATTCAACCTCGAAACATCCTAGAACCATATCTAACAATAATCCAATACCAACTTATAGTGCAGTAACACGTAACGCCATCTTTCCTAATTATTCTAGTACTCGTACCCATCTTGGTAATACTCAGCGTTTTCCTTCAACGATCAATCATGATTTGTTCTCAACAAGTGAAATGTTAGATCTTGCTAATGAGCTTATTGACAAGCTTTCCAATTGCAATACGCGTAATGACCAATTTCGTGTACTTACTGAACTTGCAATTAGATTTGTTTACAACTAGAGACTCTCTTCTTCGAACTTGTCACTCAATATAATATCTTCATACACCCCCCGGATGGCCCAACTTGCTACCCACCTAGAGGAAACCCATCGACCCTTGACCTGATAATAACCAACGGCAGAACTACCATCTCCCAACCTACTGTAATCAATGATCTGTCATCAATACATCTACTTGTAGCTTTTACCCTAGAAGAGGAGACTACTTTATCCCAAAAGTCGTTCTTCAATCACAAGAAAATATGTTGGAAAACCTATCGTGAGCGGTTTGTATCACAAATTGATCTAACTACTTTAGATCTCTCGGCAGTCACTAATTCCGAGCAGATAGAAAACCATATTACTAATCTTTCTACAAATATTATCCAAGCCAGAAATGAATCTACCCCAAAAGTAACTATAAATACAACGCAGAATACGGCATTTTATGGGCACACTTTATCACTTATTTGCTACCGTAATACTATGAGACGTCAGTGGCAGCGCACACGGAATCCATATCTCCGAAAAGTGGTAAATAATTTAAATTCAAACATTTGTCAGTCGATCTGCCACTGGCGGAATTTAAGATGGAATAACATTCTTTCCTCTCTGGAAACGGGCGCCCAGAAACTATGGAGTTTAACAAAATGTCTTAAAACTAAAAACCGATTTATTCCTCCACTAAAAAAACGATGATGGAACAATCGCCTACTGTGACTCAGACAAAGCTAACACAATTGCACAAACATTCCACAATGCACACACACACTAACTTCTAATATGAGTGATCCCGAAACAACAACTGAAGTAGTTAACGTGGTGAGCTTAGTAAAAACAACTCCCACTGACTTTGGCCCCAGCTTCTTTTGTAAACCATCCGAAGTAAAAAGAATTTTGAAAAATCTGAAGAATAAATCAGCTGCAGGCGATGACAATTTACCCAACATTCTGCTCAAAAACCTGCCTATGAAAGTTATAGTATTACTCTCTTTTATATTCAATTGTTGCCTGAAACTTGGACATTTTCCTAAAGCTTGGAAAAGTGCTACGGTAATTCCGATACCCAAACCGGGGAAAAATTCATCCCTCCCTACTAGTTATCGGCTAATTAGTTTGCTCCCAACTTTAGGCAAGGTTTTCGAGAAAGTAATCTTATCGCGAATCAGACAAACACTTGATACTAATTCCATCATTCCTCCGTTTCAATTTGGTTTTCAGCCAGGTTTTTCGGCAAACCATCAGCAAAAAAGAGTAGTTAACTTAATAGATGAGGGTTTTCGAAATAAAGAATCTACCGGTCTAGTAGCCTTAGATATTGAAAAGGCATTCGACTTGGTTTGGCATTATGCTCTTATTTTCCAACTAATTCGCTTCTCATTTCCAGTTTTTGTCTGTAAAATAGTTCAATCATATCTATCAGATAGATCGTTTCGGGTAAAAACACAGGCAATGTCCACGAATTACAATATTCCCGCCGGAGTTCCACAAGGCTCTGTGCTCAGCCCAACATTGTTCAGTATTTATGCATCTGATATACCAATACATCCGGAATGCAACATTGCTATGTTGTATCATGATCACGATGCTTCAGTCTAGACTGGTTTCCTCTTTTCTTCAACGGTTGGTACCACACCCTGTGCACGGACCGTCGACGGTTTTTTCCAAATAACGTTTTTTTTAGCGCCTATTCAGTACCGTTCTTTTTCAGGATTTTTGGCATCTTTGAAGTTTTTTTTACCGTGGTAATTCCTCATACACTGAAAAACGGGATAGGAAAGAAAAGTTACAATTTTTTAATATACGAAACTCGATGTAGTCAACGCATCAATAGCAACAAAAACAAATGGGACATTTAGGGCACAATATGACGCATATTTGCGGAAATTGACTGGTAGGCATTTTCGCCCAAAATAATGATCGCATCTATGAGGTGAAAATATGCATAACAGCATCAAAAAATACGGTTGTTCGAATTTCGAAATATTTACCCTTAAATTGTCCTTCTTTTTTTTAATGTTACTCAACCAGCCATACCTCGATTCCCTGAATTCTCTTAGCAAATTTGTTTTTCTAACTGTCCACTATCACGTCATCTAACAAATTTTTCGGACTATTAATTCAAATGAACTTCCTGGATTTTAATGATACCGAACATTGAGGCTCCGTTTCGCTCGCTCATTATACCAATAAAGAGTAGTGAATTTCTGTCTTCACCCGCCAAAAGCTCAGGCATTTCTTTCTCTACACAAATAATGTTAAAGCGCGCATACTGTGCGAGTCCGTGCGGACATAATAAAAATAAATCTCCAACAAATTGTCAAGTGGCAATAGGAACTGATAAGCTATGTACTAGTCAAGGTTAGATACTATAACAGAATTTTGTCTACGTCCTACATAAATGTTTGACCACAAGTCACCGGAGAAGGTAGGTAGGTACTTTGAATAAATATACCAAGCCGAACGGAACCGACTGGACCTAAGGCTTAAGGCTATCCAGATATGCTGAGCAAGTTAAGGCTCATGGGTTCAATGCAATATGAAGGCAGACGGAGAGTGAATTGAATAATAAGGAGACACAGAGCTATTATGCAAATTATATCGAAGGATATTTCATGATAACAGAGAGTGACTTCCTTAAATGATTTTGACATTTAGATTTGGGGCAGGACTGCCGAGGAGATTTTTGGCAGATAATATTATGTACATGGAGAAGGTGGAGTTTATTATGTATAAGGAGACTTGATACATTTTTAAAGCTTTAAAGTGCATGGCTACGAGCAAGACTATTCCATTCAAATGGCTTTCTATTTCGTTGTCAACTCATATTTCTGCATTCAATTCCAAGTCACTTAAGCTGAAACACATTGAAAAGGACTATACGTTTCCTCCCTAAGGTAATTCTGCTTTTGGCAAATATACTCAATATAATTTATATATGTGTGTGCTCAGATTATATATAAAGTGCATTACTTTCGGGACCTTTAGAGCAACGTCATAAAACTTGTATTCCTTTCTCCTGTAGCAAAGCATGTTGCAATATTTTGCTGTCCTTTTATTTGCATTTTATTTAGGGTTTGCAAATATATATATATTTATCTCAAATATCACTGCCGTAGAAATTTTATTAGAGGGTTTGGGTAAGAGTTGGGTTACAATCTCGTCCTTTGTGCATACAAAAACATTAATTTCTCTTGATTTCGGAAAGGAAACCTTTGATTTTAGTGCTGACAGATACTGAAATGGACGACTCTTTCTCTAAGGATACGGTTTATTACTAACGTTTATTACAGACGCAGTAAAGGGTTGTGATTTTGATTGCATTCTTAATGGAGTATTAAAATACATCAGCAAAATTATTGTGTATGAATATGTGTACGGTCTATAATATGCATAATCCATTTTCGATGTTATGTAAACAAAAAATGTCTCGACAAACCCTATTTATGCTGATACCTGATACTGAACAATATTAACAATGTTTGCCAAAGTTTCGGGTAATCACAGAGTCGTGAGTGCCGAAGAAGAAATTATCTACAATTACTGGACACACCAAAATTGACACTTTTTGGGTATACTCTTAGCAAATCAAACAAACCCCGAATGATGTCCTTGAAACTTCCCACCTAACCTGACACAATTTAGATTACATATATGCTTTCCTAGACCCTAGAGCCTTGTCAGCATATATAACCCCATCTCGACCAACCGCATATAGTATAACAGGAAATCTCCGTAACAATACGTGCGGCAAATTGCCTCCGCTACTTGCACACGAAACTTAGGCACTTGCTCACGATAATAGGAATGTGTTGTGTATCCTTCCTCTCGAAACTTCCATACAAAATATATGACAATAGGCATAGCGCAAAAATAAAAACTACTAACTTGACACTCAACAACTGAATCATGCCCACGGCAATCAACCGACCAGAAATAAAATAATTAACAATAGCGCAGCACCGAAAAAAAAGCGAGAGAAAGAAAATTATATTTATAACGAAATTCACATAGGATAACACGATAAAAAAAGGAAAAAACTGTGTTAGCCAGGGAAATAAAGCACAGGACCCATATTGTGCTATGCTAACATTATACAATGTTGAACAAAAGCTTGCACGAGGTGTGTGTACAATAAACACAACCACTTAACGAAAAATAGTATAGAGACAAACCTACCGTAATAATAAATGGGAGTGCAAGTCCTTCGAGTTTCAAAGTTCGTTAGGTATATGTATTCGTACACACCTCATACCGAACCTATTGTCCTTGCAGCAGCGCTGCAGAATACTAACGACACGCTCTCCGCGTGTTTTGCGAGTGAATTGAATCAACACTTTCTTGATATGGAAAATGATACCGTTGTGACACACGCTTGCCAATGCTTATAATACGGTTATAATGGCAGGTTTGCCGTTCTGACAATGATGACGACGGTGAGGACACTTCGTTGGTCGTCGACAACGGTGGTAAGGACTCTCTCGCATGGGCACTTTGGAATAATGTCAGGTGCTATTGTTCCGCTGGAGAGAGAATGGTGAACGAATTTATTAGATGTTACGGTATGGTTCAAATAAAATTGTTGATCAGTTAATTAAAATCGGTTGTGTTTGAAAGTCAGGCGTGTTAATTTGAGAGGTTAGAAGTGAGGTGTTGTTTTAAAAGTGTAAAAAAATTAAATGGTTGTGTCATAAATTTGACCTAATTTTGATATAAATTAATAGAAAAAAAGTTATCAATTCGCAAATAATGGACAATAAACTAATTGAGCTAATTAATTGAACATCATTCATATTCCTAATCCTCGGCCTCTACCAAATTTAATTCCTCAAAACACATACTTATGTATACGAAATATTTTGAAAAATCAATTTCAATAACTGCATCGCTGGGAATTAAATTCAATTCATTAATTCACTTAACTAATTGTCGGGCTCTGTGGCCGTGATCGTTCGGTCGCCACTCTGTGAAATAGAGAAACGAGTTTCCAAACTCGGCACGACTCGTCGCAAGTTTATTATTCAAAAGAAGATGATAAGAAATATTCTTATCGTAGAATAATAAACTAACGATGCGACTTGGAAGTGGTATGGCTGACAACCGTATCACACTCCGAATTCAGTTGTCTTTGTAACGTTGATGACTATACACGGTAGTCATCGACGCACCAAGCTCCACTAGGAGTTACGGTAATGAAGAGAGAGAGAGAGAATTGTCAATTATTTGCAAATTAATTAAAATTTAAGAATTAGTTTAATTAATTAACTGTACGAGACTATTAATTGCAAATTAAAAAAGAGCTAATTCGGCAAACTGTGAAAAAAGCCAGCAAGTTTTCAAACGCTATTGTGTTGTGAAAAAAAAATCCCAAAATTGGGTTGAAGTGAGCCTCTGTTGCGCCCTGCGCCCTAAATATTGCATATTGAGCCCCTTCGCTGTGGTTGCATTGAAAGCGTGTTGGGGTGAATATTTCGATTGTGATCTAAAAATCTATTTTGGTGTTTTGAGAATGGTTGTACGATTCCTTCTTCGGTTAGAGATGCATCTGTAAACATTTGGGCATTGTTTTGTAAATTATTCAAGTTCACAGGATTAATTAATAAATATACTCGTACGTCTTTATAATATTTGTGAATTTCGTGGTGCTTATCGGTGAGGTCAGATTAACCAGATGTATCAAACTCAGCAGTATTAGTCAATTTCCAGAACCCATTAGCAGAAATTACAAAATTTAAAAGTTTGTTTTCTTCTAAAATTCCAAAATTTTAAAATACTTATTTTCGAAAATGTTGACTTGAAAACACAAAATTTCAATTATCTCGCTAAATGTTGACCCTACGGGTAGCTCTCAATGCGCCCTACATCGACTTTTGGAAAAGTCATTTTCGAGAATTTTGACTTGAAAACACAAAGTTGCAATTATCTCGCTAAATATTGACCCTACGGGGGTCAAAGTTGGCACATGTTGGGTGACCTTTGGACGGCTGTATATTTTGAACGGTGATAGCTAGGGCTCTGGTTGTTTCAGCAAAATGTAGCTCTCAATGCGCTCTACATCGACTTTTGGAAAAGTTATTTTCGAGAATTTTGACTTGAAAACACAAAATTGCAATTATCTCGCTAAATATTGACCCTACGGGGGTAAAAATTGGCACATGTTGGGTGACCTTTGGGCGGCTGTGTCTTTTGAACGGTGATAGCTAGGGCTCTGGTTGTTTCAGCAAAATGTAGCTCTCAATGCGCTCTACATCGACTTTTGGAAAAGTTATTTTCGAGAATTTTGACTTGAAAACACAAAATTGCAATTATCTCGCTAAATATTGACCCTACGGGGGTAAAAATTGGCACATGTTGGGTGACCTTTGGGCGGCTGTGTCTTTTGAACGGTGATAGCTAGGGCTCTGGTTATTTCAGCAAAATGTAGCTCTCAATGCGCTCTACATCGACTTTTGGAAAAGTTATTTTCGAAAATTTTGGCTTGAAAACACAAAATTGCAATTATCTCGCTAAATATTGACCCTACGGGGGTCAAAGCTGTCACATGTTGGGTGATCTTTGGGTGGCTGTATCTTTTGAACGGTGATAGCTAGGGCTCTGGTTATTTCAGCAAAATGTAGTTCTCAATGCGCTCTACATCGACTTTTGTAAAAGTTATTTTCGAGAATTTTGACTTGAAAACACAAAATTGCAATTATCTCGCTAAATATTGACCCTACGGGGGTCAAACTTGACACATGTTGGGAAGCTGTATCTTTTGAACGGTGATAGCAACGGCTCTGGTTTTTGCAGCCAGATGTAGCTCTCAATGTGCTCTACATCGACTTTTGGAAAAGTCATTTTCGAGAATTTTGACTTGAAAACACAAAATTGCAATTATCTCCCTAAATATTGACCCTACGGGGGTCAAAATTGGCACATGCTGGATGACCTTTGGGCGGCTGTATCTTTTGAACGGTGATAGCTAGGGCTCTGGTTATTTCAGCAAAATGTAGCTCTCAATGCGCTCCACATCGACTTTTGGAAAAGTTATTTTCGAGAATTTTGACTTAAAAACACAAAATTGCAATTATCTCGCTAAATATTGACCCTACGGGGGTCAAAGCTGGCACATGTTGGGTGATCTTTGGGCGGCTGTATCTTTTGAACGGCGATAGCTAGGGCTCTGGTTGTTTCAGCAAAATGTAGCTCTCAATGCGCTCTACATCGACTTTTGGGAAAGTCATTTTCGAGAATTTTGACTTGAAAACACAAAATAGCAATTATCTCGCTAAATATTGACCCTACGGGGGTCAAAGCTGGCACATGTTGGGTGACCTTTGGGCGGCTGTATCTTTTGAACGGTGATAGCTAGGGATCTGGTTGTTTCAGCAAAATGTAGC